>JAUPFT010000029.1:33585421-35985421 GCA_036936625.1 Parnassius smintheus behrii
CGACACGTCGACGTCTCGTCGAGCGGCAGCGACGCGGCGACTTCCGTAATTTAATTTAAATAACTTTGTTAAATGGCGCATGGCTTTATTAATAATCTGCAGAAACTAATAAATTTGGTAATTTGATAAACTTTTACTACGTTCCATCACTTACTAGTATTTTAATATTTACTGAAAGCTCGACTTAGATTTAGATTGTTTATCTTTGTGAGTAGAATTACAAATTTTGCAGAAATATGAATATATTATTAGTTGAATATCGACATTACACCATAAGGCTTTACTCAGTTATTTGTCACAGTTATAACGTACATTGAAGATATTTTTTATAGAGTGAAGGTGACAGACAAGCGCACACTCCACTTGATGGTTTTAAACAGATTCTGTGGCCCATAGATGTATACATTTTTCCTTAATTAAGAATCAAAATGCAGATGCGTTGCCCTCCTCTGATGACTAAGGTGTATTCATAGTAAAACAGAAGAGTAAAAATTTAAGTTAATATCATTGTCATTTCAATGACGTTGATAATCATAATTGACTACAGAAATTCACTGAATTTCTAACATACCCTTACTGAAGTTGATATTTGACAGTTTGACACATTTCAAAAGATTATTTACGTATCTACGTATTTTAGTTTAGTAAGTCCTCGTTAAATAGTCGGTCAGAGATATCTATAATCTAAACAATAACGGAGTAATACATTGTAAGGATATTAAGTGACTGCAAATTAAAATGTAATCTAAATAATCAACTATTTCTTTATCACTCGCTTAAAACGGGTAGTAGGTATATATATATATATATATATATATATATATATATATATATATATATATATATATATATAATACCATACAGTCCCCGGGCTTTTAGAAGCTTCTACAGGATTTTTGTTATTCGATTTTGGTGTACGTGTTGACTTTGGGTCAGTGGAGATGAGCTCAAGATAGCGCAAACATTCCTGTTTATGACGAATTACCATCCGATTCTATAATTAATATATACCAATTGCGTGTTCAATATTTTGTAATTTCTATTCGATCCTATAATGAATATGCGCGGTCACTGAGGAGGTCATTCTGTTCATACGCTCCATAATCTTGCAGAGTATGTAGGTAATTGATATTGGCTGATAATTGACAGTTTCGGCATGATTGCTTGTTTTGGAACAGGCTGCACGTTGGTCAGCTTCTAGAATTTTGGCACTATTCTAGTCCTAAATGAAAGGCGGAACAAGCCTATTAGCACAGGAGACAACTCAGCCTTAAGAACTGTAGGGGGTATGCCATCTGGTTCACTAGCTTAATTCAAATCTAGACACCGCAAGATTTCAAGAACTTATGACACGAACTTATTTGTGATACGAACCTCGGACATAAAGGTCCTGAAGTTAGGTATTTCAGACAAGACGTTGTTGGTACTGTCCAGACGCTTTCGCACTTCTTCATACATAAGACTCACTTTCCCAATCCATATTGATTATAATATTTTATATTGATTTCGGGTTAAGTTTTTCATGTTGATAATCTTATCGTATTTTGCAAGTTCTAAACGTTATATCAAAAAGACATATCACACTCGTCAACTTCAAATCAAAGATATATGTTTATAAATCTATATAAAAATTAAATGTGGTCTATGTCCAGCTATGGAAAAACTTATATACCCTATCATAAAAAAGAAAATTAATTTATTCATTTACCACAACCTATCAAAAGTCCATCGCTGATCATAGACCTCCATAGATTGACACTTGAGGAGTATAACTGCTATATCTGCCACAATTGGCAGGCATCGCAGTACCTTTACTATTTTGATTTGTTACCAGAAAAACGCTGCCGCCCATCTCGTGTTCAATTTTTTTGCGTCGTCTTTTACGATATGGCATAATGGATTAATATACGCCGCCCTATACAGCATAAATAAAAAATAGAGTGTATGAATTATTTCATCACCAGTCTTAAATTTAGAACCGTCTTTTAACTAAGTATAAATTTTTTTGAAGTCTTAAATATCTATCCACCCTAGCAATTTAAAAGAGAAAGTTGCACACAAATCTCAATATTTTTGTTATTTGACTTATACTGGACGTAATTTGATAAGATTTTGACGCTATGCGAATGTCGATAAACGTAATTAAAATGTCATATGTAACAGGAAAGTGCGACAACATTTAATTTAAAAAGTATAAGTATAATATTTAATTGCATGAGAATGTAAAAAGCTAATACTGTTCATAACATCAAAAGTTTTTTTTTTAAATTTTATTGTTTTTAGTTCTTTAACATTATTTTTAACATCAACACGTACATACTCACGTATGTAAGTAACACGTCAGTAATTTCGTAAAGGTAAATTGTACAAAATTCGATATATTGACAACAGAGGTAGACATAAATCGAATATAAATTTTATAAACTAATAATAACATAATAGGTATTTGAAATTGAAATAAAATAGGCATAATTGACTACGTAAAGAAATTTATGTAATTAAAGTGCTTAAAAACTATGTGGTATAATATACTGCTTGTGGCCAGCGGCTTCTTGTTGCCAGTTATTATTTTGTTGCACCAGCATAGCATTCTGTTGAAGGTGTTGTTGTTGTTGATGTAACACCATCACATTGCTGTTGAAATCATATTGACCCTGAGCACCTGGAGGCCTATTTATATCGTGGTTTTGATTGCGATACGGATGTTGTCGTTGATTATTATAATTTTTGTAGTTACCTGAATCTCCAAGAGAATACGTGCGCCTGGTTTGAAATTTTGGGCGGGGATCAGCTTCCAAAACTCCAATGTGGTGACTCTGAATAGGTGTAATTTGTTGCAGTGTGGGGTCTTGTACGTTTGAAGCCTCTAGGTTTTGACCCTACAAAAAGAAAATATATTTGTAAAGAAACTATTATATTATAATTAAAAAAGAAATTCCTTTTAAATTTGGTATTTAATTTCTGATTGAGATTTACTATAATCTATAAAATAAGAGATATATTAAATGTACCTAAATATTTCAATTTATAAAGATGCATGTATTTACGTGTAATTAATACATTTTGTAAAGATTTAATTACGAAGGAGTCAAAATATAATTGTATAGTATTTGCATACCCTAGGCCAGTTGTTCGTGTTGTACATTTCTACGCTTTGAACTTGCGCATATCTGTTGTTAGATTGCTGCAGTGTGGTTCTTTGTGTTGCTGTTGAGTGGAAAATTGATACCCAATTTGTTGGTTCTGCCGAAATTCCTGAAGCTGTTTTATATGCTGAGATAATAAAAGCCTCGTTTCAACATTCATATCAATTTTGATATTAATTTTGTTAACATCAGTAAAAGATATCTTATCTGGTAAGTTTATTGTAAAATTTGGCATTTCATTATTCAAAATTTCACTAATAAACTCTGATACCAAAGTAAATGTTTTATTATAAATGATCTTCATATTTTCTTCGTTTTCGATTGCAGGATGTAGCATTTCTTTAATAACGGAGTTATAAACATCCATGTATATTGATTTATTTTTTTCTGATTGTTTGAAAACTGCTTCGCAACGAGATTCATTGCCAAAATTCAATATATTTTCATTCCTTGTGGTTGGTGGATGGTTATTAACCAAGCTGTCATTTGAATTTTTTTGTGTTGTGTGTGACAAAACTTTCATAATTTTATTTCTGATCATAATTTTAATGACGTTGTATTCCTCAATAGAAATAACTGAGACTTCATCAGTTTGTGTGTTTACTGATCTTTTTTCGTCATTTTTATTGTTAAGTGTATTAATAATGCTGGAAATAGCCTTTTTTATAGCTTTATGTTCTTCATTATCGACGGGTCTATTTAAAAGTACCTTACATGTGATACATTTTAACTTATTCAAATTGGAAATTTCTTGATCATCAAAATTAAATGTAATTTCTGTCTTTTTACTATCAAAATGATCGCAAGGACGGTTTTGGTCAAAAGTTTCGTCAGAATATTCGACCTTTATTTTCCTCACTACACTTTCTGTATTGCCAAATGAATTTGGTTCTAAATTTGGCTGTGATTGGTTTCTATATTTATTGTCTATATTGTTTTTTGTTAAGTTATACATATTTTCAAATTTCGGAGTTGGATTAGTTTTGAAAAAATCAGAAAATGTATTTGGAGTTGTTACCACTGAATCATTGATCTGTTTTCCGGTTTCTTAATATGTAGATGTTTGGGGCGATACTTGCGAATGTATGCTGTAAGACTGTACTGGACTGACGGACGGACTGACTGGTTGTTTATTTTATGATATCTGCAGCAACGAAATAAATATATTTTAATGTGTTTTAAAATAGAGTGATAGACACACATACGTCACCAACAAACCGAGGATGTCGTAGGAGGTGACTATCGGCAATGCAATTAAATACTAGTGGCTTCCAATAGGTGGCGGTATAACCACTTCGAGTACTCCAAACATAAAATCCTCACGCTAGTGACGGACAACAGCATTGAAAGTAAGAGAGCACATGATACTTTGACCGTCATTCTGTCTGCCAAGCGTGGCGAGTCCCATATTCACCAGTGGGCTTTGGATCTTTTGATTTATGATGAGTTATTGAATAACAATGTACATAAGCTGCTTTTATATTGGAATAAACAATTATTTTATTCAAACATTCATTACAGCCCTTCACAAGGCTACTGCTGAATATAAGCATTCCCCAAGAAACGCCACAAAGGACCGTGTCCTGAGCAACCTGCATCCATTGTCTTCCTGCATGTCTTACCAAGTCGTCACTCCAACTAGTGGGATGCCCCCCACACTTAACTTACCGGTGCAAGGCATTATAAATAGAACATAATAACAACAATACATAATTTTCATTCCATTTTTTAATTATAGTAGTTATATTTAGTTATATAAAACCCACAAATTGTATTTAGAACACATTCGGGCTCTTGTTACACTAAGAAAGTGCAATTTACTGTCTCGGATTTTATCATGGATTGTAGTCAAGATCTAACATATATACCTATAGAAATATATAGCATTCCATATATTCTTCTATTTTATTATACTATATTACTATTATTAATAGATTAACTATTCTCTACATTACTAGCAGACACAGACCCAGATATGTTGTTCAGCTCTTTAAGATATGTGTAAATAATAATTTAATAATTGCTGATAAGATAAGTAGAAGCTTATCAAGAACAATCACAGCGCCACCTATCAGGTTTAGATTTCGCGATTAACTTTTTTGGCATTACCCAATTTATTTTGCCAAGTCATTTAGGTCTATTAACAGAATTTGTTAAAAACTTGACTACAGTGCAATAAATCGTATCTTAGGGTAACAATGGAGCAACGAATTAACGAAAAAAAATTTTCAAAAATGAATTCAATCAGTCAATCGTTCTTCAAAGGTTCGAAGTAAAGATTTTAAAATACAAAGCAAAACTAAATACCAAATTTTTAAATACTCGTATGGTTAGAAAAAAAAATATTGAACACTCGTAATGATAAGATATTATTGATAACGCTATATATGAGATATATAATACATATTTTTTTATTATACACTCCATAATTAGAATAAACATTTTTCTATTGAAAGAAATAGAAAACGTGGATCGTCGTTATATTATAAAGCTTAAAATACATACATTTACACCGGAAGAGAAACTTTTATAGATGGTCGCTTTGGCGCTCTATTGTCTTTGCTCATATTTTGTGTCATTTTATTCCTATTCAGATTTCGATGATTCCAACAAATTCACGTTTATAATCTTTAACGATATAATTTACAACTATAATGTCAAATTATTTTCAATAAACCTCGTAATTCTAAAAGTATGATTTTAAAGTATAAAATTTTAATAAAACACTAAAATATTTTCAACAGAAATAAGATTTGAATTCAAAGAAGTATCGAATGCAACTATAATTTATCTAAAAATTACCTTTTGCGATTGTAGACTTGATTTTGAAACGTCAGGAACCACCAATATTTAAAATATGCTTCTCAAAGTTTTAGCACTGTATTTGCACTTCGATGTTGCCAGTTTGCGTTATTTTGCGCAACTGATGTGAGCTTCCGCATGCGATCTCCCTTTCATTTGAGGCAGGGCGGTGTAGTAACAGACGCCCGCCCAATGCGAGGGCAGTGCTTAAGCTTAGTGCGACACCCACCTCTTAGTTTCCTAGTACCGATGCATATAGCAATATAGCAGGTACCTGTTTATTTAATTTTTATATAGTTCTCTACATATTTACATGTCTTTGTCTAGATAAAGGGAGAACGTTGTACGTACGTTGTACGTACGTTTATACGTTGTAGACCCACGCTGCAGGTATATTAGTTGTAGCACGAATGAGTCGGTTCAACCAGGGTAGGATCACGCTCTCACAGCATAACGGCTTGAAATAGCAGCTTAATGCTGGTGTGTTTCGTATGATGATCAAAAGAGATAAAAATATTGTATTGGTAGCCGTGATGGCTCAGGAAATAATCATTAACCTTAAAATTTCATAGGTCGCAAGGAAACCGTTTTCGATCTCTTTCAGAACCAATACAGACTTATTATTTAGTTAGTATTAAAAATATCGCGAGGAAACTGTATGTCTAAAGAAAGAAAGAAAAATGTACATTTGTAACTACGACAGAATACAGCACAATAAATTCAGGAATAAAAAGAAAACAAGGGAATAAATGAAATTGAGCTGCAGCTATCATGAATGACTTAGTTTACACTACAGCAACATTGCCGCACACAAAACAATAAAATAATGCAATTGACAACCCGCTCGCCAAGCGTGGCAACTATGGCAAAATCCACTCTATGAGGCAATCCATGAGGGAGGTCTATGTTCAGCAGTGGACTTTTATAGGTTGTGATGATGATGACGATGAAATTAAGTAAATTTTCGTTAAAGCAACGGAGCCTAATTTTCCATAATTCCCTTAAAAACGAGAGAAGGCCTATTTCTAATTATGAGTATGTAGGCTGTTAATTTTTTTAAAGAAGAGCGTGCGGCCCACCTGGTGGTATAAATGTCGACCATCGCTCGTTGTTAACTGCAAGACCTGGGGAATTGCAGATTTTTTTTAATAGAATAAGGGTGACAAACGAGCACACAGTCCACCTGATGGTGCGTGAATGTTGCGGCCCATTGACGTCTATATATTTACCTTCAATTAAGAATCAAATTTAGATGCGTTCTCACTCCTATGAACTGAGATGGAATGCCTTTCCAGTAAATAGTGTATCCAGTTGTCTACACTCACAAAACGAAACTCAGCAACATTAAGCTGCTACCCCGGTCGAGCCGACTCATTTGTGCTACAACCATAATATTCGAGTAGCTATAGTGTGGCTCTATTACGTACAAATCGTGTGTTCGTTGCAGGCTGCTAATATTATTTCTGAGTAAAAAATATGTCCACACACTTTTCACGAGCAGTTTATTGATATCACTCGAAATCAAACGAAATTATTTTACGAATTTTGTAGCGTTTTGCTTTAAACTTTGTCATTTACCACGTTTCGGGAGCTTTACAGCACCCATAGTCATGCTTTTTTATGCTACAAACATAATATAGCTGCACCGAGGCTTTACCATGTACATGTTTTTCTTTTGTTATTTTTTATGTTTGTCAAATGTATTTTCTAAATGCCTAATAAGAGCGATAAATCTGGGCAGTTTTAATTATTTTAGAAGATTCTTCGTTTTGTTAATATCTAATATAAAAAATAGGAACATGGCAGAAGTAAATGTGGACTGTACAGTGTCAAAATACTTCCTCTATTATAATCATGCAGTGGGAAACAAAGGAACACGCTGTTATAGACTAAACGCCATCCGGATATTCGATATTCTTACACCGCCACTACACGATGAGTACTCATCTAAACTTACTTGTATAAAAAAGTTTTTTTTAAAGGATATGGTGGCAAACGAGCATACAGTCCACCTGATGGTAAGTGGTTGCTGTGGCCCATAAACACCTACATCTAACTTCGATTACGAATCAAAATGCAGCTGCGTTGTCACCCTTAAGGACTAAGATGGAATGCCTCATTTCCAGTAAAAAGGGTCTCCGGTTCTCTACACTCAACATACGAAACACAGCAGCATCAAGCTACCATTTCACGCTGGTATCTGTGAGAGCGTGGTCCTTCCCCGGTCGAGCCGACCCATTCGTGCTACAACTATACTACTAATATAACTGCAGCATGGCTCTACCGCGTTGATATAAAGAAAATTAAGTTCCGTAAAGTAGTTTTCTTTGCTTCTATACTTAGATTGTACTGTGTCTATCGCTTGCAGTAATCATTTACCATCAGATGACTAACTCATTTGCTACCCTAACGTTATAAAAAATGATAAACATCACCAGGGATGATGCTTCAACTGAAATATTTAAGTAATATGAGGTTGACACACGAGCATAGACAGATAGATTGTCACTCCTGAGGACTAATAAATTAAATGCTTCGTTTCTAGTTAAAAGGGTCTTGTGTTCTGTTTACTCGCCTTACCGTCCGAATATTTCATATCTGGCATAAATGAGATGGTATACCGCCGTCTATAGGACGCCACATATATAGGAACTTTATGGTATTTCCCATAGACGGTTTTTACGAGACCCGCGGAACGAAAAGAGGGGACGGATTTTCTTACACCGCTACCACACGAAAAAAAAATTTCTTGAGGATATCCCATCTTATCCCGTGGGAGTCGTAAGAGGCGACAAAGAAAAACAAACAAGGACCGGAATAGGCGGCAGCGTCTTCCTAATAACAATAAAAGAAAATTGTGGCTGCGAACTCGCCTGCCAAGCGTGGCAACTGTGCTGAATGTCCCCCCTACAAGACAATCTATGGGGGAGGCTTATATAAGGCACTGAATTTTCATAGACTGTACCCGCAACAGTAAGGGTAGATGAGTACTTATTCCTTGATTAAAAATAGAAATATAGATGCTTTGTACATCTCAAGGCTTAAATTGGATGCATCGTTGTCAGTAAGAAGTGAATTTAAATAAAAATATGTGTATTTTTTAAATATACCACTTTTTTCATATACTTACATTGTCATCCGATGATGAGCAATGTTCAAAATTTCAAGTGTTAAGCTCATCGGGAAGTTAGTTTAAAATTAATGACCAAAATTCAGCCCGAACAGACATATACGACAGCGAGTTTATAAAAACATGGTAAACAGATTGATGTCAAGTCTCCGGTAGTAATCATTTAGAATATAAAACAAAGCCTTATCAAATTCTGCAGCCACAATAAAAATAATGAGTACGTAGGAGACGCCGACCGCAAATAAAACAAATTTTTAAGAAAGCTACATGCACATTAGACATAGACCCAGATATTTTTAACGAAATTTCCTTTTTGTTAGACTTTATGATATTGGCAATCAACAAGTGCCCTCCACGCGTTTGAAATTTCTCGAATTCTTCTTGAGACCTAATTACCTGCTAGTTAAGCGTAGATCAATAATATCAATACCCGAAAATGAGCCACGTTTAAAATGTACGTTGTATATTTTTTCATTACATTGGAATTATATTTAAGTCCATCATAATGATGGGTCTGACACAATAACGCGTCTTGTTTGTAAATTTTATGTTTGTAAATATTTTATGTTGTATATTTTACTTTGCTGTACACTTTATATCAGCTTCAATACGCGTCAAGTAAGATTGTGCGCAATTTTAATGATGACAAGAAATTAAAAGGAAAATCAAAAGTTTAAGCAACCCGTGGTTCAAATCGGAGATTTTCACTTTGACAGGCTTCTGGCGCGTCTTAGGGATCCTGAGCGTCGGCTACAGAAAGAAAACCGCTATTGCACAGAAAATCTGCATCTAATTACTCTCCCGGTCAACCTGGGACGTGTAGAAATAATGTGATCGGTGCCAAAAACAAGAAGAACGTAGAATAATATATAAAGACACATTATATATATTTACACATAAATGCATATTTAAAATGTACACACATCTACAAATCATATATAAATGTACCTATAAATAAGTACATATTTAAATAAAAAAATTTTTGGAAACTCAATAGAACTCTAGGATAAGTATATGTAAATTGTATTTATTTTTC
Organism: Parnassius smintheus behrii; assembly: GCA_036936625.1. NCBI lineage: Eukaryota > Metazoa > Arthropoda > Insecta > Lepidoptera > Papilionidae > Parnassius > Parnassius smintheus. Next base: position 33,595,536 of record JAUPFT010000029.1, read on the forward strand.
AACATCGCCTTTCAAAGTAATACATCTTGAATAGCGTTTTGTAAGTTTGTTAATTCCTTTGGTAAAAGGCTTGATACTGGGACTCGTAAAAGGCCTGTACATCATACATCACCTCATCGTCGCGTGTTTAAAGTGGTGAAAATAACTTGGAATTGGGTCCGAAGAATATAGAAACTCAGCAGTTCGTATTGTAGCGCCTGCAACATTAGATCGATTATCATGATGTAAAAGTAGTACTTCGCATATTTTTTATTAGATGTGTAAGGACCTACATACTTAATAGTTGATCATTATTATACATTCCGCATCCCAAAAGACATAGGCCATTATTTTTCCAGCGGACGCAGACAGCTTGAATCCTTGGCTGGTGGAGAAGACGGCGTTCTCCACACGTTGCTCTGGTTTTTCGTCTCCGGGTCAAAATTGTGTACCCACGTTTATTTACGGTTACGAAACGAGCGCAAAAAGTATCTGGATCTTCTTCGATTATTGATAAATATAGCTTTAAAATGTCAACTCTTGCTTTCTTTTTGGGTGTCTGTTAACATGCGCGGACGCAGCGCGCGGCCACCTTTTTGAATTTGAAGATGAATTAAAATAAACTGAATTGTCCGTAACAAAAGCTTTAGAAAGTCAGATAAATAACGGATAGTCACACGTCGATCTACTTTCATTTTCTTGCGTAACGGCCGTTGTTGGCCACTAGGAGCGAGAGCCGTCATTGCAGGTGGTTTTCCCGCTTTAAATTTAGCTCTCATTCTATAGTGGCACGGCTGTATGCCACTATAAAATAAGACGGAGCATTGTCAGCAGTAACCAAGTGATAACATTGACCATACTAAGTAACGTCGGATGCCATAATAAGTATTCACTTATCAATCTTTTAAAGGCAGTTTTACTAAGTGTTTTCTTAACGACTGCAGACAAGAAATTCCATCAGAATGATAAGAAGAAAGCCAACCAAACCAAAGCGAAGCACTACATAACTTTTCTCGAAGCGTTTAGTCATATTTTAAGCCCTCATAACTTGGGTTTAGATAAAACTACGTTAACAAAATTCTTGGGATTTGATGTCAATAGTAGACATATAAAGTTTCAAGAGCATAGCTCTTATACTTTAGATTTTATTGATATCTAAAAAAAAACAGATTTCGTCACTGACTCATTCACTGACGATCATCAAAATTCTTAGGGTACTTTATGAGTTACTAGAAATCTTTGAATAAAACTATTAATTACGGATTTTATCGCGTTTAATTATCACTTTAACTTTTTTTATTATATAGGGATAATAAAAATAAGTTAAAGTGGTAATTAAACGCGACAAAATACGTAAATAATAGTTTTATTCAATGTGCAATGTTCGCGTAAATATAAGAAATCATTACTTGAAATCTGAAAGCTGGTGTGTAAGCAAATATTAGTATACAACAAAACAGTTCTAAAACTTGTAACTTTTACCCCTCAACCCCTTAAACTAGGGGATGGAAGTTCGTATGAGAAAATTGATATGGACCTTGTTATTAATAATAATAATAAAATATATATTTCAGGGTTTTTATTAAATCTCCCCACCCTTTAAATTAGGGGATGGAAGTTTGCATATAACGCTTACCATAAAATTTATTTCATTCCAGGGATCTGAAAATCATACAAGTACACTGATTTGTTATAACAAATAAAATACATATCTCACACTAGAAAACAAACATCCCTCAACCCCTTAAATGAGGGGATAAAAATGTGTATGAGGCTTTCATCAGGTGTTAGAATAACACTTCATTACTCTAAAGTGACTAATTTACAAGATGTTTACCTTATAAATATTGACTTTGTTAGTATTAAAGGACACAACAGTCAGCTTTAGTCGAATGTAATCGCCTAAGAGCCAAGTATCGCCCTGAGCTTGTTTGCTTATTATAAAGAGTAAACCAACAAGGAAAAAAGATAAAGATAGGGATTGGGCTATGAAAAAGGCACCTCTGATGTGCAAGAAATACATCCAAAATGAATATCGTCACAAAAAATATCGTCATAACCAACTTACAAAAATAAGTGAAATCCCACCAAAAAACATTTTTGTGTAAAATTAATATTGCTAAGACGAGACCATATGACTCGCACTGTCAAAAATTTATCAGATTTCATGTAGAGCTAAGCTTCTAACTCTACAGGCCCTAACTTCACAAACTCTACATCTCAGTCAAATATGTGGCTTGGCCGTCTGCCGATGCTGTAGATGACAACTGCTGGTGAGGTGGACTACTGCTGCTGGCGATGCTGCCCCCTACCTCATCATTACAGCCCCGTTGTAGGTTATCATTTACGTTCCACGTGATTAATTCTCGTCTTGGCAATATTTTACACAAAATGATTTTGGTGGGATGTCATTTACGTAAAGTCATAAGTAATAGACGCACTATTATTTCGTCGACTGTAGTATTTACATTTAGGGTGCGGACTGTAAAACCCTAAATGTCGTTGTGTTGAATCCGCCATCGTGGACCATTCCTAATGCAAATATTTTAAGCTTAGAAAAGGTGAACGGGATATTAATATTAAGAGCATTGCCAGTATCCTTTTTTGAGGACAATATTTAAAAAATTGGAAGAAGAAGAATATAGGAACTATGATAGTTATCGGAATTATGAGAAACGGGAACATTGTTTGTCTGGTGAAACAATAGATTAATGATGTTCTACTTCTTTCTAGTGTAGTTTTGTCGTAATATATGATATGTAATATTACTGACTGCAGCTTTCTACTAATAAAATAATATCGAAATCCTCTGCATAGTTTAAGAGCGGAATATTTCAGAGTCGAGATTTATAAACTTTATACTTGGTTTGGTTTTTCAGGTAAAAAAGTTAGTTTAGAAAAGTTAGTAGGTTAATTTAGCAGACTCGTATTATGTCTGCAGTACGAAACAGTTGGTCCGGCCGGGAAAAAAACAAATATTGACGGTGTAACAAAAATCGGAGACCGTTTTTACTCGTAAGTTGGCATTCCATATTATCCCCAAACTAGCTTTGCCCCACGGTTTCATCACATGACACCTAGTTCAAGCACTTTAGATAGCAATGTCTCGAAAATGGCAAATTTAATAGAATACTTTTATCTATCGGCGTACGTACGTTAAGAGCGAAAGTTTTAAATTTTATCCAATCTACCTGCCCCTCCCGGGTGTAAATCACTCCTTCCCCTCACCCTTTAAAATGTACCGAAGCACCAGCCAATTTTAAAGGAAACAGTATACGATATATGAAAAGTGTTTAGGTTACAAAATGATGCTTGATAAATTTGCAGCATCAACTCGGGAGAGATGGTAAAATTTAACTTCTAATATACTTCGAAATAACTAAAATAGTGTCAGTTTTTCAAAATGTCCAAACGATCTATCTTTAAGGCAAAAAAATTGTTACATATTGTTATGTGAATAAGTCGACTAGCGCCATCTAGTGTCAGGAGCGAGAGCGGGGGGGGGCTTTGCGGAGAATGACATCGCCGATCTCTCGACCAACAGCGCCGCCCGAGGAACTAAGTTTCTAGAAAATCTATACTCGAGCTCTCGGCATCTTACGCGTGTTTACTTGAACATTCCGGATGTTTTGCTGATTTGAATAAATAGATGGCGCGGGATGTGATCGAGACAGAGTTCAACTCGGCGACACAAGCGACGCTTCGGAGCGAAATTAAGTGATTTAGTGTGTTTAATTATTAGTGTTTTTTTTACTTTAATTTGTATAAGTAAATTAAAGGTTAATTTAGGTAATTTTATCGGCAATTTTTATTGTCACGAACCTCAAGCTCGTAACAATTGGTGTCAGAAGTGGGATAAAATAATGCCGAATTTACCTAAGGAGGAAACGGAGGGTGTCCGTACCCGAAGTCAACGCCAGCAGGAGACGGACCAGAGGAGATTTGGTGGTGCAACGCCGCAGATGTCTGAGGGCCAGCCGCCGGCCACGGAAGCCGGCCCGTCAGCAGCTTCTACGTCTGTGGCACCTGACTTAGGTGCTCTGATGGTGATGCTGCAGGAGCAGGCTCGCCGACAGGAGGAACAGGCTCGCCGACAGGAGGAACAGGCTCGCCGACAGGAGGAACAGGTCCGTCGGTTGGAAGAGCAGCTGCGGGGCGGACAGGATGAACAGGCCCGTCAGCAGGCGGAACAGGCTCGTCGGTCGGAAGAACAGATGCTCCTCATTAAGGACCTTCACGCTACCTTTGGGAAAGAGATAAGGCAGGTGAAGGATAGGGTTGCTCAACACGACAACCGTCTGTCGGAAGCTGAAACCCGAATCGAAGAACATGAAACCCGAATCAACCATGTGAACAATCGGGTTGACAACGTGATGGCTGACGTGAAGAAAACGCTGAACGAACTCAAACTTGGGGATGGAACTACAGCTCCCGTAGTAGCTTCAGCACCTTCGCTACGTGGGTTCAAGGTGCCACCGTTCGACGGGACTTCTTCCTGGTCGGCCTACAAAATCCAGTTCGAGGCTGTTATGAAAGCGAACGGCTGGAATAAAAGTCAGGCCATGACTGCTCTCACACTAGGCCTGCGCGACCAAGCCTTAACAGTTCTGGAAGCTCTCGGTGAAGAAGTGACTTATGAGCAACTCCTTGAGGCATTGGAGGCGAGATATGGCGACGCTCACCTGGAGCACGTCTTTCGTGCGCAGCTTAAAGATCGTGTGCAGCGCATCAACGAAAACCTGCAGCAGTGGGCTCTAGAAGTGGAGAAGTTGGTGCGAAAAGCATACCGGTCTGTACCTGCGCTCATTGAAGGGAACCTGGTGCAGACATTCATCGACGGCATCCGCGACCTGGAAGTCAGAGCTGCTGTGAGGCTCGGGCACCACGAGACGCTTAAGGACGCCTTGGCCCATGCACTGGAGGTAGAAGCCGTGCGGCAGGATCATCGTTCCCATCGCGTCAGGGAGGTTGCAGCAGCTACAGTTCGCGACCGCAACAAAGGATACAGCCCTAGGTGCTATGGCTGTGGGGAAAAGGGCCATCTTCGATCCAGCTGCCCTAAGCGAACCCTAGAAAGGGAAGGTGAACGATCCCAGGAGGGTAGTGCGGCCAACAGCACCGCCCAGCAGCAGCAGGGAAACGAGTAAAAGCCAGAACTGCGGGGCGGGTGCTGGCTGATGTTAAAAGAGCCCCAAGGATCTCGATCTCACAAACCCATGATGGGAACAGTCTAATCATCAAGGGCGAGGTCAACGGAATGCCGTGTAAACTGACCATAGACACTGGAGCCTCTCGTACGGTTGTTAGTTCCCAACTTATAAGTCAGTTCCTTGGGGACTCCGCATACAACCGAGAACGCATTAATTTGGTAACAGCCACCGGTCAGCGTATACCCGTCCGTGGAGAGAAGGAGATGGAGTTGAAGCTTGGCAACGTGATCTACCTGCATAATGTCATCGTGGCGGATATAATGGACGACTGCATCCTAGGCCTAGACTTTATGAGGAATAATTGTTGTGAGATCGACGTTAAGCAAGGTGTTTTGAAATGTGGACAGGAGGAACTTTTTATGGAAGGTGCGTTACCAGGGAACGTGTACAGCATTAAGAAGATTGTTCTTCCGCCGAGATCGGAAACGATTGTTCCGGTTAGTCTTCCCCGAAATGCTGGGCAAGCTCACCGTTGTGTACTTGTGGAAAGGGTAAACAATGACCTTCCATGGAAAGTAGCTCGAACCTTGGTCAGGACCACTGATATCTCAGGAGTACGTGTGCTGAACCTTTGCGACCGGGACCAGATTATAGAAAAAGGCACATTAATTGGTACTTGTGAGGAAGTGGATTGGTTACGTCGGTGCCAATATATATCGAGTGGGACCCCCAGCAAGGACGCAGAAACGAGAGTGACCACACTTTTGGAAGACTGTCGCAGTGTTCTGTCCCCGAACGAATTGGTCAAGGCGAAGAAGTTGTTACTCGAGTACGCCGATGTATTCTCATCAAACGATGCTGACATAGGAAAGACTGGTTTAGTTCAACACAAAATAAACACAGGTGAAGAGTTGCCTATCCGTCAGCGGCCAAGACGATTGCCGGTAGCACGTGAAAAGAAAGTGGAAACCATGATTGAAGGAATGGTGAAGGATGGTGTTATTGAACCTTCCTCTAGTCCATGATGTTCGCCAGTGGTGCTGGTGAAAAAGAAGGATGGCAGCATGCGGTTCTGTGTTGATTACCGCCGTCTGAACGACGTTACAAAGAAGGACAGCTATCCCTTGCCAAGAATTGATGACACGCTGGACATGCTTACAGGAGTAAAATGGTTTAGCACGCTGGATCTAAAAAGTGGCTACTGGCAAGTTGAAATTGACCCCAAGGACAAGGAGAAAACTGCGTTCTCGACGGGAAAGGGTCTGTGGCAATTCAAAGTAATGCCGTTTGGGTTGTGCAATGCTCCAGCAACGTTTGAAAGGCTGATGGAACTTGTACTTACCGGGCTAATTGGCGATGCCTGTCTGGTCTACTTGGATGACATCATCATCGTGGGCCGTACGTTTGAGGAACACCTGGAAAACCTGGGACGCGTGCTCATGAAGATTCAGAGTGCCAATCTCAAGCTGAGTCCGAAGAAATGTTCACTGTTCAAACGGCAAGTCAAATTTTTGGGGTATGTAGTGTCGGAAGAGGGTATCCGCACGGATCCAGAGAAAATTGCAGCTGTAAAGGATTGGCCGGTTCCAAAAGACAAGACGCAGGTTAGAGCATTTTTGGGTTTGTGCTCCTATTACCGGCGATTTGTGAAGAACTTTGCAGATATAGCCAAACCTCTGCATAAGCTAACCGAGGAGAAGCGACATTTCTGCTGGGATGAAAGTTGTAATATCGCATTCCAGGAGCTCAAGGACCGTCTGTGCAAAACACCTATTTTGGGATACCCTGATGCAAGCAAAGAATTTGTAGTTGACACAGACGCAAGTGATATAGGACTTGGCGGTGTGTTGTCTCAACGGAATGGTGACCAAGAGGTCGTGATAGCGTACTTCAGCAAGTCGTTGTCAAAACCGGAAAGGAACTATTGTGTCACAAGACGCGAATTGCTAGCTGTGGTAAAGTCGTTGCAGCATTTTAGCAAATATCTTCTGGGGCGAAAATTTCACTTGCGAACTGACCATGCTGCACTAAAATGGCTATTGCAGTTTAAAAATCCAGAAGGACAAGTTGCGAGGTGGATTGAACTACTGCAGGAATATGACTTTGAGATCGAACATCGCAGCGGGAAATCTCATGGCAACGCAGATGCATTATCACGAAGACCTTGTCCTGAAGATTGCAAACATTGTACTAGGCAAGAGAGTAAGGGAGTAGTATCCGTGAGGATGCTCAGGGCAGACCACCTCAGCAACGAGTGGAAGGACAGCTTACAACGTGCACAGCAGGAAGATCCGGACATCAAGCCGATCCTGGAATGGATGAAGGCCAGTGCTCCCAAGCCCAAGTGGAGCGACGTCTCAGCGATGAGTTCGATCACTAAAAGCTATTGGGCCCAGTGGGATAGCTTGCTGCTTCAGGATGGAGTTCTGTGCCGTAAATGGGAAAATGTTCGGGGAGACAGCTGTCATTTACAAATGGTTGTCCCTAAAGCTAAAGTACCGGATGTTCTACAGCTGTACCATAATGATTATTCAGGAGGCCATCTGGGAGTTAAACGAACTCTACTGAAGATCCGAGAACGGTTTTACTGGGTCCACTGTCGAAACGATGTCGAGGACTGGTGTCGCAAATGTACAAGTTGTGCGGCTGTAAAGGGACCTCAGACTCGTAGTAGAGGTGCATTGAAGTTGTACAATGTTGGTGCACCATGGGAGAGAATAGCCATTGACGTGGCGGGGCCGTTTCCGGAGAGTGAAAGCGGTAACAAGTATTTCATGGTTGTAATGGATTACTTCACTAAGTGGCCAGAAGTTTTCGCCATTCCAAATCAAGAAGCTTCAACAGTTGCAGATAAACTAGTTCATGAAGTCTTCTGTCGTTTTGGAGTACCTTTAGAGATTCACAGCGATCAAGGAAGGAATTTTGAGTCTCAAATATTCCAGGAAACTTGCCGAGTTATGGGTACTCATAAAACAAGAACGACTTCTTATCACCCGCAATCTGATGGAATGGTGGAACGATTTAATCAGACATTGGAGAGGTACCTAGCAAAAGTTGTGGACAATCGGCAACGAGATTGGGACAAGCACATACAACCGTTTTTGTTGTCATATCGAAGTTCTGTTCACGAAAGTACGGCAGTGACACCAGCTTCCGCAAACTTTGGAAGAGAATTACGGCTGCCTGCAGACCTGATCACTGGGATACCACCTGATGCCCCACGCAGTATAACCGATTATGCATATGACTTGCGGAACAAAATGAATGACATTTATGAGCACGTCAGACAATCGGGCCAGCAAATGTCTGAGAAAATGAAAACCCGGTATGACCGCAAAATGAACAATAAAGGGTTCAACGAAGGTTCATTAGTGTGGTTGCACAATCCAGTCCGCAGCAAAGGGAAATCTCCTAAGCTTCAAGCTAAATGGGACGGCCCGTACCGGATTGTAACCAGGATCAACGATGTGACCTACCGGATACAGAAAGGCGCGAGAGGGACTCCTAAGATCGTCCATGTGGATCGCTTGGCGCGTTATTATGGGACCGATAATGCTCGGGACGAGCATGTCTTAGGAGGGGGCAGTGTTATGTGAATAAGTCGACTAGCGCCATCTAGTGTCAGGAGCGAGAGCGGGGGGGGGGGCTTTGCGGAGAATGACATCGCCGATCTCTCGACCAACAGCGCCGCCCGAGGAACTAAGTTTCTAGAAAATCTATACTCGAGCTCTCGGCATCTTACGCGTGTTTACTTGAACATTCCGGATGTTTTGCTGATTTGAATAAATAGATGGCGCGGGATGTGATCGAGACAGAGTTCAACTCGGCGACACAAGCGACGCTTCGGAGCGAAATTAAGTGATTTAGTGTGTTTAATTATTAGTGTTTTTTTTACTTTAATTTGTATAAGTAAATTAAAGGTTAATTTAGGTAATTTTATCGGCAATTTTTATTGTCACGAACCTCAAGCTCGTAACAATATATATCTTTATATCTTTTCTAGCGATTTTTTTAAAATAAATAAATTATAATATATTAAAATAATAATATATTACAACAATTGAAATCTTTTATTAACAATTTAAAACTTTATACTTATTTATTCTGGAGTGTTTTGAAACCAAAGGAAAATTAATATCAAGTGTCCACAGCGCGGAAGAATTTAAATGTTAGTGACCGCATCATGGGTGGATTGATTACTGAGGAAAATAGAAGTTTACGCTTGCATTCTACAAATATTGTTTCAATATTGAACAATCTTAAATTCAGGGACAGAACTACAAAAAACCACTGAAAGACGGTCGCTTTTCCTCTTTCTTGTTGCCTATGTAATATTGCCGTATTACATAGGCAACAACAAAGAGGAAAAGTGACGGCACTACATCAAATTCAGTCTAGTAGGAATACTAGTAAGAACACTTAAGAGTTGATTTTTACTAACCGAACCCTAATACCCAATTATTCTATCAAACAATATTAATTCGCATGGAACGAAAGATTTGTCATATTCACCTCGCTTGACGAATAAATTGACAATCTCTTTGCCGCTTTAATTGTTGCCGCTAATTAGATATTTCACATCTGTCTTACATAAAGAATGATTAAAAATATATTGCAGAAATCAAAAGATCCATCTATCCTTTGTTATTTTTGTATTCGTTGACTCGTACGATTACTGTGAGTACACTTATCTTACCTATTTCTGCTAGAAAGCATCAACCACTGAGTTATACAACACTAGAGAAGCAAACCACATTACCGCGCGTCGAAAAAAGTGTAACCACTATCCAAACGCGACGACGTAGCTTTTTCTGTATAAATTAAACTACTGAAAACACCGCTTAGTGTAAAAACAACATAATTCACTGACATTTCTCTTATGCCATTGTTAAAACAACACAAGTGCATACAATTGTGTTGTTTTTTCACTCAACCCTGGCAACACAGCCGAATGGCGCCGAAAGAAGCGTCAGCTTTGGGTTGGCTCCGGGTCAAAATTGTGTACCCACGTTTATTTACGGTTACGAAACGAGCGCAAAAAGTATCTGGATCTTCTTCGATTATTGATAAATATAGCTTTAAAATGTCAACTCTTGCTTTCTTTTTGGGTGTCTGTTAACATGCGCGGACGCAGCGCGCGGCCACCTTTTTGAATTTGAAGATGAATTAAAATAAACTGAATTGTCCGTAACAAAAGCTTTAGAAAGTCAGATAAATAACGGATAGTCACACGTCGATCTACTTTCATTTTCTTGCGTAACGGCCGTTGTTGGCCACTAGGAGCGAGAGCCGTCATTGCAGGTGGTTTTCCCGCTTTAAATTTAGCTCTCATTCTATAGTGGCACGGCTGTATGCCACTATAAAATAAGACGGAGCATTGTCAGCAGTAACCAAGTGATAACATTGACCATACTAAGTAACGTCGGATGCCATAATAAGTATTCACTTATCAATCTTTTAAAGGCAGTTTTACTAAGTGTTTTCTTAACGACTGCAGACAAGAAATTCCATCAGAATGATAAGAAGAAAGCCAACCAAACCAAAGCGAAGCACTACATAACTTTTCTCGAAGCGTTTAGTCATATTTTAAGCCCTCATAACTTGGGTTTAGATAAAACTACGTTAACAAAATTCTTGGGATTTGATGTCAATAGTAGACATATAAAGTTTCAAGAGCATAGCTCTTATACTTTAGATTTTATTGATATCTAAAAAAAACAGATTTCGTCACTGACTCATTCACTGACGATCATCAAAATTCTTAGGGTACTTTATGAGTTACTAGAAATCTTTGAATAAAACTATTAATTACGGATTTTATCGCGTTTAATTATCACTTTAACTTTTTTTATTATATAGGGATAATAAAAATAAGTTAAAGTGGTAATTAAACGCGACAAAATACGTAAATAATAGTTTTATTCAATGTGCAATGTTCGCGTAAATATAAGAAATCATTACTTGAAATCTGAAAGCTGGTGTGTAAGCAAATATTAGTATACAACAAAACAGTTCTAAAACTTGTAACTTTTACCCCTCAACCCCTTAAACTAGGGGATGGAAGTTCGTATGAGAAAATTGATATGGACCTTGTTATTAATAATAATAATAAAATATATATTTCAGGGTTTTTATTAAATCTCCCCACCCTTTAAATTAGGGGATGGAAGTTTGCATATAACGCTTACCATAAAATTTATTTCATTCCAGGGATCTGAAAATCATACAAGTACACTGATTTGTTATAACAAATAAAATACATATCTCACACTAGAAAACAAACATCCCTCAACCCCTTAAATGAGGGGATAAAAATGTGTATGAGGCTTTCATCAGGTGTTAGAATAACACTTCATTACTCTAAAGTGACTAATTTACAAGATGTTTACCTTATAAATATTGATTTTGTTAGTATTAAAGGACACAACAGTCAGCTTTAGTCGAATGTAATCGCCTAAGAGCCAAGTATCGCCCTGAGCTTGTTTGCTTATTATAAAGAGTAAACCAACAAGGAAAAAAGATAAAGATAGGGATTGGGCTATGAAAGGCACCTCTGATGTGCAAGAAATACATCCAAAATGAATATCGTCACAAAAAATATCGTCATAAGCAACTTACAAAAATAAGTGAAATCCCACCAAAAAACATTTTTGTGTAAAATTAATATTGCTAAGACGAGACCATATGACTCGCACTGTCAAAAATTTATCAGATTTCATGTAGAGCTAAGCTTCTAACTCTACAGGCCCTAACTTCACAAACTCTACATCTCAGTCAAATATGTGGCTTGGCCGTCTGCCGATGCTGTAGATGACAACTGCTGGTGAGGTGGACTACTGCTGCTGGCGATGCTGCCCCCTACCTCATCATTACAGCCCCGTTGTAGGTTATCATTTACGTTCCACGTGATTAATTCTCGTCTTGGCAATATTTTACACAAAATGATTTTGGTGGGATGTCATTTACGTAAAGTCATAAGTAATAGACGCACTATTATTTCGTCGACTGTAGTATTTACATTTAGGGTGCGGACTGTAAAACCCTAAATGTCGTTGTGTTGAATCCGCCATCGTGGACCATTCCTAATGCAAATATTTTAAGCTTAGAAAAGGTGAACGGGATATTAATATTAAGAGCATTGCCAGTATCCTTTTTTGAGGACAATATTTAAAAAATTGGAAGAAGAAGAATATAGGAACTATGATAGTTATCGGAATTATGAGAAACGGGAACATTGTTTGTCTGGTGAAACAATAGATTAATGATGTTCTACTTCTTTCTAGTGTTGTTTTGTCGTAATATATGATATGTAATATTACTGACTGCAGCTTTCTACTAATAAAATAATATCGAAATCCTCTGCATAGTTTAAGAGCGGAATATTTCAGAGTCGAGATTTATAAACTTTATACTTGGTTTGGTTTTTCAGGTAAAAAAGTTAGTTTAGAAAAGTTAGTAGGTTAATTTAGCAGACTCGTATTATGTCTGCAGTACGAAACAGTTGGTCCGGCCGGGAAAAAAACAAATATTGACGGTGTAACAAAAATCGGAGACCGTTTTTACTCGTAAGTTGGCATTCCATATTATCCCCAAACTAGCTTTGCCCCACGGTTTCATCACATGACACCTAGTTCAAGCACTTTAGATAGCAATGTCTCGAAAATGGCAAATTTAATAGAATACTTTTATCTATCGGCGTACGTACGTTAAGAGCGAAAGTTTTAAATTTTATCCAATCTACCTGCCCCTCCCGGGTGTAAATCACTCCTTCCCCTCACCCTTTAAAATGTACCGAAGCACCAGCCAATTTTAAAGGAAACAGTATACGATATATGAAAAGTGTTTAGGTTACAAAATGATGCTTGATAAATTTGCAGCATCAACTCGGGAGAGATGGTAAAATTTAACTTCTAATATACTTCGAAATAACTAAAATAGTGTCAGTTTTTCAAAATGTCCAAACGATCTATCTTTAAGGCAAAAAAATTGTTACATATATATCTTTATATCTTTTCTAGCGATTTTTTTAAAATAAATAAATTATAATATATTAAAATAATAATATATTACAACAATTGAAATCTTTTATTAACAATTTAAAACTTTATACTTATTTATTCTGGAGTGTTTTGAAACCAAAGGAAAATTAATATCAAGTGTCCACAGCGCGGAAGAATTTAAATGTTAGTGACCGCATCATGGGTGGATTGATTACTGAGGAAAATAGAAGTTTACGCTTGCATTCTACAAATATTGTTTCAATATTGAACAATCTTAAATTCAGGGACAGAACTACAAAAAACCACTGAAAGACGGTCGCTTTTCCTCTTTCTTGTTGCCTATGTAATATTGCCGTATTACATAGGCAACAACAAAGAGGAAAAGTGACGGCACTACATCAAATTCAGTCTAGTAGGAATACTAGTAAGAACACTTAAGAGTTGATTTTTACTAACCGAACCCTAATACCCAATTATTCTATCAAACAATATTAATTCGCATGGAACGAAAGATTTGTCATATTCACCTCGCTTGACGAATAAATTGACAATCTCTTTGCCGCTTTAATTGTTGCCGCTAATTAGATATTTCACATCTGTCTTACATAAAGAATGATTAAAAATATATTGCAGAAATCAAAAGATCCATCTATCCTTTGTTATTTTTGTATTCGTTGACTCGTACGATTACTGTGAGTACACTTATCTTACCTATTTCTGCTAGAAAGCATCAACCACTGAGTTATACAACACTAGAGAAGCAAACCACATTACCGCGCGTCGAAAAAAGTGTAACCACTATCCAAACGCGACGACGTAGCTTTTTCTGTATAAATTAAACTACTGAAAACACCGCTTAGTGTAAAAACAACATAATTCACTGACATTTCTCTTATGCCATTGTTAAAACAACACAAGTGCATACAATTGTGTTGTTTTTTCACTCAACCCTGGCAACACAGCCGAATGGCGCCGAAAGAAGCGTCAGCTGTCAAGAAATATACATAATGTAAATATATATATATATATATATATATGGACTCTTAAACTACTTAACCAAAGTGAAAGTGAACTTAACTAACGTTCAAATTTGCACACCTTGTGCAGTTTGGTCCTACTTGAGAGATGGGATAGATTTTTGCCCACCCACACTCACAATTTTTTTGCGAATTTAAGGATATTTAATATCTATAACAATCAACCTGAGTAGGTAAAGTGTGTAAATACGATTCTTAAATTGTCAAAATAATAATTGGAGTTGATCATCTTAGGTACGTATTTACTTTTATTTATTTAAAAAATATTAATCATGCAAATAATTATTATTATAGGAATATATTTTAATCACACAACTTACGCCCTCATTAGTTATGTCATGGTGATAGATAGATAGCTAGTGAGTTTATTGATAACCAGATCAATAACTTTTCTTTCACATTGCGTTTTTCAAGAAAAGCTGCATTTTTTCACAATTTTTTGCCTTCAAAATTTGCATATTATAGCGAAAAAATAGATAAATATCAAATCGTATGAGTGGTGGTGTAGTTATCTCTTATCAGAATTAAATTGGGACTATCTGCGCTTAATTTCTTCTTGCGATAGCTGTACTTGCGTCTCACACAAAGGTTTTCTCGTTAGAATTTATAAGAAATTTATTGAAAGTCTTCATACATCCGCTATTAAAAGCCTCGTAAGTCAAGTAGGGTATGGAGTGACATCGCGTAAACGTAAACGTAAAGGCACGCCGGGCTGGAATGATGTAGTAAAATCGGCGTATGTGGATGCTAAAGTAAACTTATCAAGGTGGATCAGGGCGGGGGCTCTCAGCTCTGGTTCTCTCTATGATATGATGAATCAAAAGTGGGTCTATATTTAAAGGTCGCTTAAAGTGGTGCCAGAAAAACGAAAATAAAATTTTATTGGATCGGATAAGTAACGCATGTATAGACAAAAACTTTTTAAAATTTTGGCAACATACATCAAAACTATGCAACATAAGGGTTAGAGTTCCGGTCTGCGTGGATGGTGTTAGCGATAAAAAACAGATAGCTAATAATTTTAAGCAGAACTTTTTGTTGAATGACTGCTATTCCAGTGGTGGCCCTTCTGCGGTAGATACACTTGATATGTCGGTTTTATCATACACTTACATTGATGAGAGTATGGTGTATAATGCCCTTAAAAAGATGCACCTTGGTAAAGCGTGTGGTCATGACCACATTTCGGTAGAACATTTACGTTGCGGTGGACCCTGGGTTGTGGTGTTTCTCTCAGTTTTTATTAACGCGTGTTTAAAACACTCATTTTCACCTCCTAATGAAATGCGTGGGTAGCCCTATTGTTAAAAGTAAAACCGTAAGCGATACGATCATTTCCAATTATAGGCCTATCTCAATCGCTACAACCTGTGCAAAACTATTTGAGTCTATTATTCTGGATATTTTATCGAAATTTATTTTTATAATTGACACTCAGTTTGGATTTAAAAAAGGTAGCTCTACTGAGTTGCCAATTTTTTCCTTCAAATAAATAGTAACGTATTACGTGTCGCGAAGAACAAAAGTATACGCTTGTTTTTGGACTTGAGTCGCGCCTTTGATAGGGTAAACTATAGCATCCTGTGGGATAAGTTAAAACTGGTGGGTGTTTCTTCAGACATAATTAGAATCCTTATTAATTGGTATAATACGCAGGTTAATGAAGTGAACTGGGACGGTTCACTTTCGGACGAGTTTGTACTGACTAATGGGGTTAGGCAGGGTGGGCTGACTTCTCCTCTGCTGTTTAACCTTTACGTTAACGCTCTAATTGAGGAGCTCAATGAAACGGGTATCGGCTGTCATGTAGGTGGGAAATGTGTAAGCAACCTTAGTTACGCAGACGATATGGTTTTATTGAGCCGCTCAATCGGAGCCTTAAGGCAGTTAATTTCTATTTGTGAGAAATATGCAGCAAGCCACAACTTAGTTTATAATGCAGACAAGTCTGTGGCAATGGTCTTTGGAGCGCATAGTAATGATGTTTGTTTACTGTTATACTTAAACGGCAAAAATTTGAAGTTTGTGACGGGCTTTCGATATTCAGGACATATCATATCGAGTGACTTGAGGGATGATCAGGACATGGACAGAGAAAGGCGGTCCCTTGCTGTACGTGCAAATATAATTGGCAGGAAATTTAATAAATGCGAGCGAGATGCTAAAATATTACTATTTAAAACCTATTGCCAATTGCTTTACACGCCGCATCTCTGGACTAAATTTAAAAAGGAAAACTATCGAATTTTTAAGGTTCAGTATAACGATTCGTTCCGAATATTATTTCGTTTCCTGAGGTACTGTAGTGCATCTACAATGTTCGCTGAGGCACGCGTACCGACGCTCGATGCTTTGATAAGACATCGTGTGGTCAGATTTAGAAGTAATCTTCTTAAATCTGGAAACGCGATTATACAAATTTTAACGTAAAATTGTAGTGAAATATTTAAATATAGGTCTAGTATATTAAGATGTAAGTTTTAATTTGTTTGATGGCATTTATTTAATTTATATTAATTTTTGTATTTCATTATTACTTCAATTTATTTCAATTTTTTTATTATTGTTGATTATGAGCAATTATGTTTCTTTATTACGGGCCTTTGTTGTCTGTCAATAAATGATTATTATTATTATTATTATTATATAGTCTCCCATTAATGTAGGATAATCAAAAATGCGGAAAAGTGGCAACATTGAACCTAAGTGGAAATATTCGATAATTTTATTTAATTATTTGAGGTTTTTTTTTTACGTTTATATGAAAACAAGAACTAAAAATTATGTGTTGAAATTAATTCCGCTTGATTTATAACGTTTTTGTGACCTAGAATAGCATTCTTTCACTACACATTTACCCATTTTTTGTCGCGGCTCAACTCTGTCAGCGTCACATTTAACACTGAACCGACGTTAGCTAGGCATATGGCTGTGGCCATATGTGTAGTGTCAACGCTTTGGCATGGTTATTACTGATCTAGTGTAATATATAAATCAATGGCATCAACGCACTCACGATAGTTTTCCGATTTTAATATATTAATATAATAATTCCATGTTGGTGACCGTGAGGCATTTAATCTTAGCGCACAGGACCCATCTGTCTTTTACAAGGCTCTATCCTATTCCATTTACTTACTAGTGATATACTTACAGAACCGAAACAATGCTACTCAGCGGGTTATACTCGTAATTTCTCTGCGAAATAAAAGCCGTCTCTTTCGCTCTCTCTCTCTCTCTTTCTTTTATAATGTATGTTTCTTACATTTCTTTTTAGATGTGTGAATGTGTCTTTGTCAATGGATCAACAATCTGTCTTACTGATCAGATTGTGACATATTTGTAAAAGAAACATTATTTTTTGTGTTTTCATCAGACTGGAGTAGAACGCGCTGGCGATCATTGGGTTTGGTGGCAACCATTAGTTAAATTTTTTTACCTTGCCAATTGGACGCAAATGGACCAATATTATTTTGAGGCTAGCGTCGAAAGTTGTTGCTAATTCAGCCGTAGATTAAGTTTAATTAACTTCCAAAATCACATTCAATTCATCATTGTCGACCATAGTTTTCAGACGGCCACGTAGTTCTTTTTTCAAGTCGAAATTTCCTGACCAAAAATGGACAAACTAATAACAGGCGGTGCGTCCGTTTGTAGTATTCACTCCGAAAACTTCGTTGATGTTGCGTGCCGCTTGTGCCACGTTGCTGCCACGGCGGTTCTCATATTTCTTAATTACTACATTTTTTACGTATCCATGATGACGAAAAAGATTTAAATGCGATGAAAACATTACGCTTATTAATAAACAAATGACTAATTTAAAAAAGAATTCCAAGTTTCAAACAAAAATTATTTTGATTTGATATTGCCACTACTGTATAACGGCAATTTCATAAGTAAAGACCTATTATTACACTCAAAAAACAGCAACAATTGTCTTTTTTTTTTCAAAACTCGCAATAACACAAAAATAGAAACCGGTACGACACAAATGCACAACAGTTAATTTATTCCAAAAGTATGAGATAACTTTGCCCTTGTATATACGGGGACTCGTCGACTGAAACCTACCCCACGCTCACAAAGTAGGTCGAGTTCGCCAAGGTCAAAATCGATGCAACGTTCATTGATTTATTTAGGTCATTTGAGATGCATCTTTGGCACTTTTTTTATACACCCTTGGCAAACTTTTGATGTTTTGATGTTTATAATACAGATGATAAAATATTGTAATAATTATCATCATCACAGCCTATAAAATGTTATGAACATAACCCTCCCCCACAGATTGCTTCATAGGGGGGATATTTGCCGAAGATGTCACGCTTGACAGGTAGGATGGTATCCGCAGTTTTTAATTGTTTTGAACTGTAATCACGAACGCTGCTGCCCATCTCTTGTTTTACTTTCTTCTGTCGTTTAGTGTAGTGGATATTCACACAAAGCCACTATTCTGGTAAAATTATTAAAAATATTTAAAATCAAATATTACGATAGACTTTTTGTTCGGTCATATATAAATTTGCAATACCGCAAAATTATTAATATTTTCCTAACTTAGTAAAAGTACAAGCAATGCAAACTTTTTTAAGTTGGGATATCCTCATGAATACTCCCTAACAAGATGTTGTGACGATGTCGTACTAGGCTTTTAGCACATGGTATTTATCTTCACTCAACACAAAAATTCTTGTATCAGAGCTACGAATTCATATTTTAAAACACAGAAGGATATCATTGATTTTTTCGTTTAAATAAAACTAGTTTCTACAGATTTTATTGCATATATTAACTTATTTTGTATTCTTGATGTTTCGAGCACTTTACAGCACCCACAAGATGGTAACGGTCCAGATTATAACTTTAACTACTACATTGGGACGTTGAGTAAGTTAATATACACGATAAAGTCTGCAACAGAGTGAAACTGAATAGAAGATGGGCAGCAGCTTCTTCCTGATAACCACTGAAAATAACAAAAATCTGAGGTTTCCCGCCCGCCTTTCAAGCTTTACTGCTGACGCAAATCTCCACTTGAGGTAATTCTATGAGAGAGGCTTTTGTTCAGAGATGAATATTTTATAGGCTGTAATGAATGAAACTGTATTATATTTAGTATTTTTTATAGTATAAGTTTGGCAAACGAGCACACAGTAGACCTGATGGTAAATGGTTGCTTTGACCCATGGACATCTACATCTATTCTCGACAACGAATCAATACGCAGATGCGTTATCAACCGTGAGGACTAAGATGGAATACCTCGTTTCCAGTTAAAAGGGTCTCCGGTTCTCTACACTCACCAAACGAAACACAGAAGCATTACGCTACTATTTAACGTTGGAATTCTGTGAGTGCGTGGTCCTTCCCCGGTCGAGCCGACCTATTCGTGCTACAACTATGAAACAAAAATAGAAAACGAAACAAAAACGGATACTTTTTTATTCAATGTAGATTATAAACAGTACTTATTGAAAGTCACTTTTCATATACCACTGGTTCGCAAAAAAATCTCTGTCATGGGAAGAACCAGCAAAAAACCCAGCGGGACAATTTTTTTTTTTTCAAATAATAGCTTACAGTGATGTTTACAATTAACAACACAATACAAATTGGAAATAGCTTGGTAGCGATCACCCTTCCCAGGGATTATTATCATCCATAAATTTCTTAATATTATAATAGCCCTTTTCATACAAACTTAGTGTAATAGAATTTTTGAACTTTGTGTATGACAAATTTTGTATATTTTATGGGATTTTGTTCTAAAAGCTTATAAATCGCCCCATGTATGAATTACTGACTCGGTGGAGTCGAGTATCTGGTAGTACTAGCTTGTGTCTGTTCCTAGTATTTACAGAATGAATATCACTTATTTTTGCAAAACTATTTTTATTTTTGTGAACGTACATTACATTTTCATAAATGTATTGAGAGGCCAGAGTTAATATATTAATTTTCTTAAATTTTTGTCTCAGTGACTCTTTTGGTTTTTAAAATATGTATTGCTTTAATGGCCCTCTTCTGTAAAATAAATATAGATTCAGTGTCAGTCGCGTGTCCCCATAGCAAAATACCATACGACATACTGCTATGGAAATATCTAAAGTAAACTATTCTAGCTGTTACAAATTTGGTAAGAGTTTTAATCTTTTTTATAGCATGTGTTACAGAACTAAGTCTGCTAAAAATATTTAAGTCTATACCAATAATTATAGCTGCAGCATGGCTCTACCATGTAAATAATTTACCCAAAATTTAATAAAACAATATTATTTATCTAATATATCGACTCGAATAAATCATTGAATAACGCTCTTATTAATCGTAATTTGATTTCATGCCGCTGCAAACTTCATTGAAGGCAATTACAGTGGAGCCTTTTACCCTGGCGTTGATATAAGTTACTCAATGCCCGGGCAGTTGCCGAGGTGATAAGATTCGGTGCAGTTTATACGATCCCATGTCCGTGTAGAGCGCGCCTGTGTGTGTATCGTTTTATGTTGAAATGAAATTCTCAAAATTTTCATGATTGAAATCCTAACAGCTTTATAAATTTTACCATATAAGTAACACATAAAACGGATACTAAATTGAAACAATTATTTTGTAAATTGATTTTATACGGACGCTTCTACTATTATACGGATTTAGACCTGGAAGAGGATGCACGGATCAAATGTTTTCTCTCCGCATGATCACGGAGAAGCTTCTGAGTGTTAACCAGAGGATTTTCTGTGCTTTTGTGGATCTGGAGAAAGCATTTGATAAGGTTATAAGGAAGAAAATGTGGGAACTGTTGCCGGGATATGGTGTGGATGGTCGATTGTTAAGGGCTGTGCAGTCACTTTACTATGACTGTAAAGCCTGTGTGCGGGTAGGGCATGACCTGTTACCCATGTTTAGCGTCCAAGCGGGCGTAAAACAGGGTTGTGTCATGTCTTCCTGGCTGTTCATACTGTATCTCGACAGCTGTTTACAGAAGCTGAAAGATAGCTGTTTGGGTGTGAAATTGGGTGACATAAAAGTTAATTGTCTGCTGTATGCTGATGATGCAGTGCTTATTGCACCATCGGAAGCAGAACTGCAGGCATTAGTCACGTGTATGAAAGAGGAATGTGAAATTAAAGGTCTCCGTTTGAATGCTAATAAAACTAAGGTTCTGGTATTTGAAAAGGACGAAGAGAGAACGAAATGTGAAATATGGGTAAATCAGGAATGTCTAGAACAGGTAAATGAAATTGTATACTTGGGGAGTGCTTTCAGCCGGGATGGAAGATGTGATTTAGATGTGGATAGGCGTGTCGCTGCCGGAAACAAAGTCAATGGTGCCCTGAATGCATTAGTCAAAAGGCAAGGCGTGGTAAAGGGTGCACGCCTTGCAATACATAACGCAGTGTTGGTACCGACTTTGTTATATGGCAGCGAAACCTGGGTATGCCAGAAGAAGCATAAAAGCAAGTTGAATGCAGTGGAGATGCGATCTCTTCGTAAAATGTGTGGCGTTACTATAGCCGACCGAAAGCGAAACGAAGAGATTCGCAATATGGCAGGATTGAAAGATGACCTTATCACAAAAATTGATAGGGGCGTACTCTAATGGTTTGGGCACGTTGAACGAATGAGTGAAGACCGAATGGTGAAGAAAATATATAGAGCGAAAGTAAATATTAAAAGGTGTCGAGGTAGACCGAGACTAACTTTCGAAGACCATGTGAGCAAATTGCTCGAAGAGGGGAGGGTCAAGAGTACTCGGATACCTAGACGTGCATGTATGAAGAAGTTAATGAACCTGAAAGAAGCGAAAGAAGTATGTAAGGACCGTGACACTTGGCGATCTGTTCTCTGTGGCTACCCCGTTAGGGATTGTGCGTGACGATAAATAAGTAAGTAAGTAAGTAAGCTTCTACTATTAAAATATTTCATCATCATCATCATCATTACAGCCTTTCACAAGTCCACTGCTGAACATAGGCCTCCCCCAAGGTATGCCACAAAGCACGGTCCTGAGCCACCTGCATCCATCGACTTCCTGCATGTCTTACCAGGTCGTCACTCCATCTAGTGGGGGGTCGCCCTACACTTCGTCTACAGGTACGAGGCTGCCACTCGAGAACGAAATACGACGACTTATCGAGGTGATTTTTACGTGTTGTTGAATTGAAGTATATGTTAATACTGCCCAAAACCTGTTAATTTTTCCCAGTGGAAATACGGAGCCCCGGCACCCGCACCGTGTACTGTCCCGTTGCCGTACCCGTGTCGTGCCGATGCCGTGCTGATGAGTGGAAAACCGCCCATTTTTTGCTTTATTAATAAGCAAGATCTCACGCCCGGGCGGCCAGGATGTGACACGTGAGAATATAAAATTCAATTCACGTCCAATTTACTCCCTATTACTGGCTGAGTAACAGTTTAAGCACACATTGAATAATGTTCTTATGAATTTTTTTCCGGGTATTTTGGATTTCCGATCTGACAATAGAGTAGTACGAACGCGCTTCGTTGGCATATAATTTGAGCACAGGTAGTTTAATAAAATAGAAAAATATTTCAATACAATGATTTATGGTCGCATTTCCAAACCGTTAAGTTTTTACCTTTTAATTATTGAAAAGTGATCGAATGCACAGTTATCCCTCTCTGCGAATTAGAGCGCTTCGAGGGACGGCAAAATTGGAAAATTAAAGCGTCGATGTCAATTTCAATGTTTAATTTGTAATGTGTGTGTTGTAAAAATCAATACCGCAGACATGTAATGCAACCGTTTCTCCATATAGCATTTGAGCAAACAAAATACAGCCTTTATATGATTTGTATAAAACTATTGAAAATCCAGTCCAGATGTCTTCTTTTTATGCAATAAGAATGACAAACCAGTACGCAGGGCCACCACCTTACGATAAGACGATACTGTGGTCCAGTGGCGTCTCTACGTCAATTCCCGTTCAAGGATCAAAATGCAGATGTTTTACCATCCCCTAAGGCTACTATGGAATGCCTTGTTTACAGTAAAAATAGTCTCCGGCTCTTTAGACTCACCATACGGAACAAAGCAGCATTGCGCTGCTATTTTACACTGGTATTCTGTGAGTGCGTGGTCCTTTCCCTGTCTAGAGTGTGTTGTCAGTGGTATTTAATGGGTCTGAGAAGCGATCCTTCATGACTCTGCTTGTAGTTTCTCTGCGAGATAGACTTCGAATTGGGAATATCCGCATTAGAGCTGGAGTAACTGACATAAACGAAAGAACAACTAAACTAGAGAGTCGATAGGCCGGCCAATAGCTCAAAGAAGAGTGGCTGATTCGTACTGTTAAATGATGTGAAGCGCGAATTAGATGATTGACCAGGTCGTCAACCTGCTAAGAGATGAAGTCTTGGTAAGTGCAGGAAGTTCATGAATGCAAGTTCTTTAGGGCTTTTGTGACATTCCTTGAAAAAGGCTTATGTACAGCATGATGTCTCAAAACAATTTAACAACACAAACATCTATGGAAATATATCATTACTGGCAACTCGTTTACGTCCAATACGTGATATTTCAGCGAACTATAGAAAGGCCTATGGTCACACTTTCTCTGCGTGATATAATCCATAATGAAGATATCATCAAGCCAAAACAACTGACGTAGCGCAATAGATGAGTAAGCTGAAGTGGCCTTCGTGCTGATGATCATATAGTTAGAAGAACCGACAGACCCTAAAGATAGGCTCTCGTGTAGTGGACTCGATCCTGCTAGATGGCGTGACGACCATGATAACCTGGTAACTCTACCAAGCCTTCACTTTATCTGGTGCATATAGTCTTTTCATGAAGATGGCAAAAGACCGTGTTTTAAAAGACAGCATTAGACCTGGTGACGGAGTGTAAAAATTACCTATATTTACTCATTTCGCATTATTTGTTACTCATTTGTCAAACACTTTCTCGATAGGTTAGGTAGGTTTCGCAGTAAAATATTATCTTGCACCCAGTGAAGCGAGCGGGTGTCAGATAGTAACATTGAATAAAGTTAAAAATCCATGTTTTGTCTAAAACGTTAGGATAGTATAATATGAATTTCTATGAAAAAGGTATTAATCAGCTAATTACTGTCAATATAAAAAACACAAATCCGTCAGAATATTTTGAAGAAGTATTTTGCAGTAGGAATATATCAAAAAAATTACGTGCTTAAGACGGATAACGACGTGTTCTTAGAAATATCTGCTTAATTATCAACCATGGTTGATATGTATTATATATAACTAGCAGCTCACGAATGTATTTACAATAGTTCAATTTTAATAGGTGCCTATTATTTTTTTAAATTAATACTAACTGTTGGAATACCGGAGTTGATGACGACCTATTATAGAAAATTTTATTATCATTATCTCTATTATCTTTGTATCCTTTGCGTTTTGTTTTCTTCTTCATTTTCTATTTTAATATCGTTCATTATTAATAAGTTGGACGGAATGTAATCGTGAATTTTATGACGTTTAATACAGTACTGAAACTAACAAGTAAGCAAATATGCAACAAAGAGAATCTAAATTCCACATATATGAGTATATTTTGTAGCAAAAGTTAACAAACATGGGATCGGTTTCAGGTATTCCACATCAAATGCGCATGTACACAAAATATTCACGGAAATTCAAAATATATGAAACGAGATATTCGAAAGTTGTTAAAAGCGCGCATAGTTTGTAATATTTAATTTCACTGAAGCGTATTTATTACGTACCTTGATATCGAGATTGAAATGGAGCTCCGGGGCGCATCCAAACTGTTACCATAGTAACGCCCGGGGGTCGCTTGCAGCCCGGATGCGTAGGGTTGACATGATATTGTCGATCACCGAGATATACATATATTAAAATGTACATATGAAAACATTACAACGGTTAAATTAGAAATAAAATATAGACTTTATGTAACCGTTATAAATACAGTAAACAGCAGATTATAAATGATAATAAGTACCCGGTTGACCGAGCTTTGCTCGGTATTTTTCGCTCGGTTTTTTTAATTCGTGTGTTTTGGAAATTATATTTAGATACAAATTACATACTGATGAAATACGAATAATATTTTTTGATCTTAGCGACATAATAGAAAAAACTGAACTGGTTATTTGAAGAAAAAATCATGAGTGCAATTAGTTTATTTAAAATTTTTGTGTTTTTAAAAAATACTAAGAAAAGGGCTAGAAAAAATAGATTTTCACAAAAAAGAAAGGAACTTGAAAAAAAAATTAAAAAAAGGCGGTCGGTCGGTCTGGGCACGAACCATGGTAGTGTTGCGTGAATAAGTCAACTAGGGCCATGTAGTGTCAGGAACGAGAGCGAGGGGAGCTTTGCAGAAAATGACATCACAAATCTTTCAACCGACAGCGCCATCCGAAGAACTAAGTTTCTAGAAAATCTACACTCGAACACTCGTCGCTTTGCGCGCATTTACTTGAATATTCCGCATGCTTCATTACTAATTTGTATATATAGGCGCTGCAAGATGCGATCGGGGAAGTATTGGAGTTGGCGACACAAGCGAAGCTTCGGAGCGGAATAAAGTGAATTAGTGTGTTTAATTATTAGTGTTTTAAGTTTTAATTTGTGTAAAGTAAATTAAAGTGTTAATTTAGGTAATTTTATCGGCAATTTTTATTGTCACGAACCTCAAGCTCGTAACAATTGGTGTCAGAAGTGGGATAAAATCATGCCGATTTTACCTAAGGAAGACACGGAGGGTGTCCGTACCCGAAGTCAATGCCAGCAGGAGACGGACCAACGAAGATTTGGTGGTGCAACGTCGCAGACGTCGGAGGGCAGGCCCGTCGGTAGCTCCTACATCTACAGCACCTGACTTAGGTGCTCTGATGGTGATGCTGCAGGAGCAGGCTCGCCGACAGGAGGAGCAGGCTCGCCGACAGGAGGAACAGGTCCGTCAGTTGAAAGAGCAGCTGCGGGGCGGACAGGAGGAACAGGCCCGCCGACAGGAAGACCAGGTTCGTCGTTTGGAGGAACAGCTGCGGGGCGGACAAGAGGAACAGGCCCGTCGGTTGGAAGAGCAGATGCTCCTCATGAAGGACCTTCACGCTACATTCGGGAAGGAGATAAAGGAGGTGAAGGATAGGGTTGCTCAGCATGACAACCGCCTGTCGGAAGCCGAAACCCAAATCGCGAAAGCTGAAAACCGAATCGAGAAAGCTGAAGCCCGAATCGACCAAGTAAACAATCGGGTTGACAACGCAATGGCTGACATGAAGAAATCACTGGACGAACTCAAACTTGGAGATGGAGCTACAGCTCCCGTAGTAGCTACAACACCTTCGCTACGTGGGTTCAAGGTGCCACCGTTCGACGGTACCTCTTCCTTGTCAGCCTACAAAATCCAGTTCGGGGCTGTTATGAAGGCGAACGGCTGGAATAAAAGTCAGGCCATGGCTGCTCTCACCCTAGGCCTGCGCGACCAGGCCTTAACAGTTCTGGAAGCTCTCGGTGAGGAAGTGACTTATGAGCAACTCTTTGAGGCATTGGAGGCGAGATATGGCGACGCTCACCTGGAACACGTCTTTCGTGCGCAGCTTAAAGATCGCGTTCAGCGCATCAACGAAAACCTGCAGCAGTGGGCTCCAGTTCGGGGCTGTTATGAAGGCGAACGGCTGGAATAAAAGTCAGGCCATGGCTGCTCTCACCCTAGGCCTGCGCGACCAGGCCTTAACAGTTCTGGAAGCTCTCGGTGAGGAAGTGACTTATGAGCAACTCTTTGAGGCATTGGAGGCGAGATATGGCGACGCTCACCTGGAACACGTCTTTCGTGCGCAGCTTAAAGATCGCGTTCAGCGCATCAACGAAAACCTGCAGCAGTGGGCTCTAGAGGTGGAGAAGCTGGTGCGAAAAGCATACCGGTCTGTACCTGCGCTCATTGAAGGGAACCTGGTGCAGACATTCATCGACGGCATCCGCGACCTGGAAGTCAGAGCTGCTGTGAGGCTCGGGCACCACGGGACGCTTAAGGACGCCTTGGCCCATGCACTGGAAGTGGAAGCCGTGCGGCAGGATCATCGTTCCCATCGCGTCAGGGAGGTTGCAGCAGCTACAGTTCGCGACCGCAACAAAGGATACAGCCCAAGGTGCTATGGCTGTGGGGAAAAGGGCCATCTTCGATCCAGCTGCCCTAAGCCAACCCTAAAATGGGAAGGTGAACGATCTCAGGGGGGTAGTGCGGCCAACAGCACCGCCCAGCAGCAGCAGGGAAACGAGTAAAAGCCAGAACTGCGGGGCGGGTGCTGGCTGATGTTAAAAGAGCCCCAAGGATCTCGATCTCACAAACCCATGATGGGAACAGTCCAATCATCAAGGGCGAGGTCAACGGAATGCCGTGTAAACTGACCATGGACACTAGAGCCTCTCGTACGGTTGTTAGTTCCCAACTTATAAGTCAGTTCCTTGGGGACTCCGCATACAACCGAGAACGCATTAATTTGGTAACAGCCACTGGTCAGCGTATACCCGTCCGTGGAGAGAAGGAGATGGAGTTGAAGCTAGGCAACGTGATCTACCTGCATAATGTCATCGTGGCTGATATAATGGACGACTGCATCCTAGGCCTAGACTTTATGAGGAATAATTGTTGTGAGATCGACGTTAAGCAAGGTGTTTTGAAATGTGGACAGGAGGAACTTTTTATGGAAGGTGCGTTACCAGGGAACGTGTACAGCATTAAGAAGATTGTTCTTCCGCCGAGATCGGAAGCGATTGTTCCGGTTAGTCTTCCTCGAAACGCTGGGCAAGCTCACCGTTGTGTACTTGTGGAAAGGGTAAACAATGACCTTCCATGGAAAGTAGCCCGAACCTTGGTCAGGACCACTGACATCTCAGGAGTACGTGTGCTGAACCTTTGCGACCGGGAACAGATTATTGAAAAAGGCACACTGATCGGTACTTGTGAGGAAGTGGATTGGTTACGTCGGTGCCAATATATATCGAGTGGGACCCCCAGCAAGGATGCAGAAACGAGAGTGACCACACTTTTGGAAGACTGTCGCAGTGCAGTGCACCCCGAACGAATTGGTCAAGGCGAAGAAGTTGTTACTCAAGTACGCCGATGTATTCTCATCAAACGATGCTGATATAGGAAAGACTGGCTTAGTTCAACACAAAATAAACACAGGAGAAGAATTTCCTATCCGTCAGCGGCCAAGAAGATTGCCGGTAGCACGTGAAAAGGAAGTGGAAACCATGATTGAAGGAATTGTGAAGGATGGTGTTATTGAAACTTCCTCTAGCCCATGGTGTTCACCAGTGGTGCTGGTGTAGAAGAAGGATGGCAGCATGCGGTTTTGTGTACGACCGCCGTCTGAACGACGTTACGAAGAAGGACAGCTATCCCTTGCCAAGAATTGATGACACGCTGGACATGCTTACAGGAGTAAAGTGGTTTAGCACGCTGGATCTAAAAAGTGGCTACTGGCAAGTTGAAATTGACCCTAAGGACAAGGAGAAAACTGCGTTCTCGACAGGAAAGGGTCTGTGGCAATTTAAAGTAATGCCGTTTGGGTTGTGCAATGCTCCAGCAACGTTTGAAAGGCTGATGGAACTTGTACTTACCGCGCTAATTGGCGATGCCTGTCTGGTCTACTTGGATGACATCATCATCGTAGGCCGTACGTTTGAGGAACACCTTCAAAACCTGGAACGCGTGCTCATGAAGATTCAGAGTGCCAACCTCAAGTTGAGCCCGAAGAAATGTTCACTATTCCAACGGCAAGTTAACTTTTTGGGGTTTGTAGTATCGGAAGCAGGTATCCGCACAGATCCAGAGAAAATCGCCGCTGTCAAGGATTCGCCGGTTCCAAAGGACAAGACGCAGGTTAGAGCATTTTTGGGTTTGTGCTCCTATTACCGGCGATTTGTGAAGAACTTTGCAGATATAGACAAACCTCTGCACAAGCTAACCGAGGAGAAGCGACATTTCTGCTGGGATGAAAGTTGCAATATCGCATTCCAGGAGCTCAAGCACCGTCTGTGCAAAACACCTATTTTGGGGTATCCTGATGCAAGCAAAGAATTTATAGTTGACACAGACGCAAATGATATAGGACTTGGCGGTGTGTTGTCTCAACGGAATGGTGACCAAGAGGTCGTGATAGCGTACTTCAGCAAGTCGTTATCAAAACCGGAAAGGAACTATTGTATCACAAGACGCGAATTGCTCAGTCAGGAACGAGAGCGAGGGGAGCTTTGCAGAAAATGACATCACAAATCTTTCAACCGACAGCGCCATCCGAAGAACTAAGTTTCTAGAAAATCTACACTCTAACACACGTCGCTTTGCGCGCATTTACTTGAATATTCCGGATGCTTCATTGCTAATTTGTATATATAGGCGCTGCAAGATGCGATCGGGGAAGTATTGGAGTTGGCGACACAAGCGAAGCTTTGGAGCGGAATAAAGTGAATTAGTGTGTTTAATTATTAGTGTTTTAACTTTTAATTTGTGTAAAGTAAATTAAAGTGTTAATTTAGGTAATTTTATCGGCAATTTTTATTGTCACGAACCTCAAGCTTGTAACAGTATAACGATTTGTGGCCGCCCAATATACCAATTAAGCTATTTGTAATCATTAACAAACTGTCAAAATTTACCTTCTTATTCTAACGATATTGTAGCAGGTTTCCATTGCCTAAAAACACGGACAAAAAGACATTTTCTAAAAATAAATCCTAGTTGGATCGATTTATTGCCCCCGAAACTCCCTGCACACAAAATTTTATGGAAATCTTTGGAGCCGTTTCCGAGATTCCGATTATATATATATATATATATATATATATATATATATCGTTTATTATAACAACTTACGTTCGAATATTGTGTACTAGATACATAATATAATAAAGTGCAGCTAATTTCCTAAATTATATTTGTAATTATACTCTTGGCTATTAAATGTTTCTTTTCTTAACATAATTATATAATTATAAATATTAGATTGTTGCACCTAAGCATTAATTTTGTGATTACACACATACATTTTCACAATGCTGTAGATAGTACAATCATATTATTAGAAGTAGACTTTTACTAAATAATTAAATGTAGTGTTTCTTCCCTTTAACATAACGTAAGCTTTAGTGGAAAATTAACAAGCTCTTGTTACTTCCCCTTGCGAATGCGTGCTGTCAAAATCGATCGCTACAAAAAAATAATTTATCAACGACGAAAATACAATAGTTTATCAAGTCTCAAATACCGACACGGAACTAATGAAAGCTTCGACACAAGGGCTTTCTCTTTTCCAAGGAATCAAGTTCTAGCAGATCTTTGGCATTTTTTGGCACAAATGACTTTTTATGAATTTTTTTTTCTGCAAAATACTTGATGATTTAAAACCTAACATGGTAACTGGGCACCAAACACAATTTAAAAAAATATTTTAAATATTTTGATAAGGTACTATAAATTATTTTTACAAATAAAATCTTTAAATGCTCGTTGATAAGAAAAGGCATGTAAAGTGTTCTAGCGTTCTCGACTCACCCTTCTCCCTTCCAGCTACAGCCTAGCACATCTCACAGAAGATTATAAGCTAATTAACAAGACTAGGGATATGCATACGAAAGGGATTTATAAAGGATAAAGCACTTTAACACAACATCTTTTTCTTTTATGAAACTTAACGGGCTTTATTTTAAAAATTATCCTCTTTTATTAAAAGGACAATCTAAAGAGTAACACAACATCTTTTTCTTTTATGAAACTTAACGGGCTTTATTTTAAAAATTATCTTCTTTTATTAAAAGGACAATTTAAAGAGTCCATCTATTAATGTGGCGTTATTTAGATTTAAGAAAATGTAAGACCATATTATATTATTTTCTTTTCGTTTTTTTATTATAATACAACTTTTTCCTATAAAATATAGTTTAGATCCCTCCTAGCATTCATCACTATCTGTTCGTCATATGTTTCATTACAAATTTCGAAGATTGTCCCGGGAGTTTTTGATAATGAGTATTTAAGGCTTATTAGCATGCAAATAACTCCCTGAACTTAGTAGAAGCTAGTATTTTAATATAACAAGCATACACTTTTATTTTATTTATAGGTATATAAATTTACTTTCCAGGCCAAAGCGTCAAAAAAGAACAAAACTTAATTACTTTACAAGTCGGGAAAAATCGATCATTGCTTTTAGGGGGCGATGCCCACATGCGGGGTTTTATAAAGTTACGGTAGATAGCCATATATGTTCTAAGCCTCTATGTAGTATAGAAACCATGACCATAACCGCTGCCGTTTAGGTTTTTTTTTATAGAGTAAGGGTGAGGGAGAAAAACGAGCTTACAGTCGACCTGATGTTAAGTGGATGCTGTGGCCTATAGACATCTACTTTTACCCTCAATTAGGAATCAAAATGCTGATGCTTTACCAACTTTGAGGACTAAGATGAAATGCCACATCATCATCATCATTACAGGCCTTCAAAAGTCCACTGCTGAACATAGGCCCCCCCAAGTAATGCCACAAACCACGGTCCTGAGCCACCTGCATCCACCAACTTCCTGCATATCTTACTAGGTCGTCACTCCATCTAGTGGGGGGTCACCCTTAACTACCCCTACCGGTACGAGGCTGTCACTCGAGAACATTTCTTCCCCATCGGTTATCGGTTCCTCGGGCTATATGGCCGGCCCATTACCACTTCAGCTTACTTATCCGTTGGGCTATGTCGGTCACTCTTTTACTGCGACTATCCTTATTTCTGAGTCTATCACGCAGAGAAACTCCGAGCATAGCCCTCTCCATAGCTCCCTGAATGACCTTGAGCGTCCTCATACGGCCAGCAGTGAAGGACCACGTCTCAGACTCGTAAGTCATTACTGGCAACACGCACTGGTTGTACAATCTAGTTTTCAGAGATTAAGATATACCTGACGAGAATATGTGTCGTAATTTACCGAACGCTGCCCAGACGAGTTGAATCCGTCGATTGACCTCTCGGTCGAAGTTGGACTTACCTAGTCGGACTATTTGTCCCAGGTAAACGTACTCGTCAACAACTTCGAGCATAGTGCTCCCAACAACTACCGGCATAGGTGTGACATGGACATTGAACATGATCTTTGTTTTGTCCATGTTCATCTTAAGACCTATCTGTTGAGAGACACCATTGACGTCATTGAGCATAGTGCTTAGGTCCCCCAGCGATTCTGCCATAAGGACTATATCATCGGCAAATCGAAGGTGAGTGATGTACTCGCCATTTATGTTAATACCGTATCCTTTCCAGACCAGTAGCTTGAAAACGTCTTCCAATGCAGCGGTGAAGAGTTTCGGGGATATAACGCCACCCTGTCTTACACCTCTCTGTAGTTGGATAGATTTCGAACTCTGGTTCTGTACTCGGATAGCCATCGTAGCCCTACTGTACAAATACTTCAGCACTTCGATAGACCGACATTCAACTTGACACCGCTGAAGGGACTATAGCACTGCCCAAATTTCGACGGAATTAAAGGCTTTCTAATAGTCCACGTACGGCAGGCAAAATGGCAGATTGTATTCTTCGGTCTTCTGTACAATCTGCCGCAGGGAATGTATGTGGTCTATGGTACTGAAGCCTTTTCGGATACCAGCTTGTTCGTGAGGCTGGAAGTCGTCGAGTATGCGTGCGAGACGATTCGTAATGACCCTCGGAAAATAGCACGTAGACGCGGCTCAGAAGAGAAATCGGTCTGTAGTTCTTCAAGAAAGCGTTGTCGCCTTTCTTGAAGAACAAGACCACCGCACTTCTGCTCCACGCCTCCGGAGTAGTGCCACCGTGGAGGATGGAATTGAAGAGCTTCTGACGGACTTCAAGTACCGGTGTTCTACCCGCTTTCAGAAGCTCCGCTGTGATTTCATCCTCACATCAAATATGTTGACGATTGCAGCCTCATCTCCCGTCTAACGGCCATGAGATTAAGAGGGTGATCGGAGAGGTTTTGTGTTCTTCTGCGGCGGGTCTTGCAGAACTTAGCTCCGACCACATGGACAGTTTCCACGAGCTTGTCATTCATATCGTCCACTGCATTGCAATCTTCTAGGCACTGAAAGCGGTAACAGTTACGAGGGAGACTGAGCGTTGACTTCATTAGACGAGATCTCTCCAACATAACGTTTAGGTTCAGTGTGCCTCTAAGCATTCGATGATCACTGCCAGTTTTCACCCTTGCGATCACTGAGACATCACTGAACAGTTGGCGTCTCGTCGTCATAATGAAGTCAATCTCATTTTTTGTCGAACCATAGGAGCTCGACCAAGTCCACTTTCTGTGGAGCCGCTTCTGGCAGAAAGAGTTTATCATAAAAAGTCCCTCTTTCTCCATGAAGTCAGCCAGCTGCTGGCCCCTTGGGTTCCGTTGCCCTATCCCAAATTTCTCTACCTTCATCTCACCGTTCTTTCTTGTGCCCAGTCTTGCGTTGAAGTCTCCCATTAACACCGTATAGTGAGTTCTGGAGGAATGCATGGCTCTAGAAATATCCTCATAGATTTCCTCCACCTTCTCATCGGGGTGTTCCGACGTTGACGCTTAAACCTATATGATCTTCAGCGAATACCATTTGGTGATTCTGAGTATAAGGTACGTAACCCTCGTTGATACACTCCCAATCTTTAAAACGTTGTTTACGAGAGACTTTTGTACGATAAATCCAACACCTCCTTGGGACCGAGAATCACTGTGTCTTCCCCCTCTCTTCGGAACTCGGATAAACCTATAATATTCCAGCGCAACTTGTCTATCTCTTCTTCCAGCTCCAGAAACTTCTCGTCAGTCCTCAGTGTGCGTGCGTTAAATGTTGAGTCGTCGTAGGTGGCAACCGAACCTCCACTGGAGATTCTTAGCACCCCCTACCCCGCCGTTACCATGGTCGCCAACGTAGCCAGGAATAGCGGGGCCGCTGGGAACTGGGGGCCGTTTATTTGTGTAATTCTTCATGGGGGGTATATTGCCATAGTTGCCACGCTTGTCGAGCAGGTTGGCAACCGCAGTTTTTTTTGATGTACAGTTGGTGTTATCAGGAAGATGTTTCTGCCCATCTCCTGCCTGTTTCCGTCTGTCGGCTTTTACGACACCCACGGGAAGATATGGGGTAGTGGATATCCTTAACCGACACTATACGAAAGAGGTATGCTTAGTGCAATATCAACAGAAAAGAGGCATATGATGGAGGGTCAGTTATGGTATTTGCTGGTATTTGTATCGGGGCATGTACGGAATTCCGAGCCATTGAAAATGGCTTACTAAAAGGTGCGTAATATGTAACAGAGATTTTGTAAGAAATTTCATTGTCATTTGCATTTTTTATAGGAGATAAATTTGTTTTTATCCATTATAATGCACGCCATCATACTGCGGCGGTAGGTGGTTATAGAGTGGCCAGCGCGCTCGCTCGACTTAATCCCCATAGAACATTTATTATATATACTTTTAAGACAAATTAAGAGAAGAAATCCTGCTCCCGCTAATTTGAGAGACCTTGAAAACGCATTACAGGAAGAATATACCGCAGTCACAAGATTTTACTGATAACCTGATTAGGAGTATGCCAAGTGGATTGGATGCAGTTCAAAGAACTAGAGCGGCGACACTAGGTACTGATTATAGCCCACGTTATAGCCGTTCCTAAGCATTTATAAGAAAATTAATAAAATATTAAGTAAAAAAATGTTTATTTTCTGTAATTTTTTATATTTTTTTCTTAATTTGGTTATTTTTTGTCATTTTATTTGTTTTTTTTTTGACGTTTTGAATTATAAATAAATGAATTTTAAGCAAAACCCAAATTAATAGACTTAATTATCACAAATATCCATGATATATTGTTTTATACATACTTTTTGCGTTCCTGTAAATTTCTTCATCAGTACAAATTTACGGGAATGTTATACATATAATATATTATAAAACGTTACATCCACACTTTGATTTTCTCTAGTATCGTGAGGGCTGTTTACATACATTTTCACAAGCACAAACATCCGAACCCGGAAGAATTATTTGTAGACCATATAAATATTTGTTGCGTATGGTATTCGAACTCGCTTAAAAAGAAAAGTATATTATACAATATGACTGGTTGTACAAACTTTATACAAAATTTATTTTAGGAACAACTTGGAAGCGACCACCTCATTCCCAGGGGTTATTACCAACCATGTATTCATTTATATTATAATAACCCTTTTATACAGTTATTGTTTGATAATAAATTAAAACTTGGTAAAAGAGGGACCTTGTGTACTTTCTGGGACTTTGAAAAATATTTTTTTTTTCAATTTCTTTATGTCAATAATAGATCCAGTCCGTGACATAAAAATACATTTTCTGAGTCAAGCCGGACCAAATTTAATTTCTTGGAAATGCCCTTTACATTTTCACCGTTGATTCTGTCTTCTCTTTTTATTCAGTAGTCAAAGCAAATATTTGCAATTACCATTTTCAACGAACATCAGCGACTATCTTGTACCGTGTGTGAGGCAACTGAGAGATCTACTTCGAAATGTGATGCTAATGTTCTCCAGACCGAATTTCGGTCATGGCGGTCAGTTTCAATGAAGACAAGCCCATCTGCACAGGACAGGATTTTAATACCCAAGTGTATGCGCAAGTACATGTGCACTCTCTAATCCCTCACTCTCATAGTCCGATGGGACGGTAATCCAACACGACCGGAGAGAGATCAGGAGCAGGACCAACGGCTTATATACTTTCGAAAGCAAGGGGCTAAAACATCGCCAACTTCCTGACTCCGGGTTTCTACTATAAATTCCTTGACTGAAAAACTGATTTTAGCTCGACCCAGGATTTGAACCCGAGACCTCATGATTAGCAATCGCGTTTACGACCACTAAAGCAACTAGGCAGTCAGGTAATGGTATGTCCATCTCAAATGACGCGCTAGATGTAAGAAGATACCACAATACTACAAGAAGCGTCAAAACGGAGAGATGTGCCAAAAGTTAGTTTACAGGAAAATCCATGTTCCTGGTGATGGCTATTTGAAACACAGGACTATTTTTGTGATAAATAAAATGTTTTCATCTTTTAAATTCTCTAGAGAGATAATTTTTAAAACTAGACGAAGGGAGTAATATATTCACCATTTCGTACTGTTTTGGCATCTTGACAATAAGACAATTGACTGATATTTCCATATACGAGGGTATCCAATAACATTGAAATAATACTAGTTTTTACGGAATTTATCGCGTATATTTAACTCT
Source organism: Parnassius smintheus behrii (assembly GCA_036936625.1). NCBI lineage: Eukaryota > Metazoa > Arthropoda > Insecta > Lepidoptera > Papilionidae > Parnassius > Parnassius smintheus. The sequence continues at coordinate 33,631,967 of JAUPFT010000029.1, forward strand.
TTAATACCCGACGTTTCGAGAGCTTTACAGCACCCATGGTCACGGGAAGGACTGAGATGTTTAACGTCCAGATGTCATAGTTAACCGCGGTTACCATATATTAAAATTTAACTTTTGTTTTGTTTTGAAGTCCTTCCCGTGACCATGGGTGCTGTAAAGCTCTCGAAACGTCGGGTATTAAAGAGTTAAATATACGCGATAAATTCCGTAAAAACTAGTATTATTTCAATGTGTAGTGTTCGCGTAAATATAAGAAATCATTATCCAATAACATTATTTGGTGCGTTCGAAACGGATATTTATGTTTCGCATATTTACTCATAAGAAATAAAGAAATATTAAGTACACAGTATTTTGTATTATGTCATAACAATAAAGTAATTTGAACATTGTTAAACAAATATAATATTAAGCTTATAAATATCAAATTTCTTTTTATATGTTTACATTCAACTTATAGGCAATACCACCGGAGCAGCCACGCAGCACTTCTAACATCATCATCGTCATCATATAGGCACTAAATGGCAAGACTCCTCTTCTGCTTAGAGGACTACCTGGGCAGGTGCCACCCTCTCAGCTACTTATGTCATCAAACGATGCTTACACTGCCGTGTCTAGTCTAAAATTTACAAAAGCCAGTATAATTACACACCTACTGTTAGGCATTTCATCATAGTCCACAATGATGACAATGCATCTGTAGCCTTCTATGTATGCAGTTGGTTGCAGGTGTCAGCCACTTACCATCAGATGGACTGTGGGTTCGTTTGTTACTTCAGTTTTATAAGAAATATGTCTAAACTACATCTAAAACATGTATGTCGCAGGTTTTTAATAAAATCAGGTTTTTGATCTAGAACTGGAAGAAGAAAAGATTACTTTATGTTACCATAAACCTGACAAAATCACAGTTTTTTTATCAAAAAACCTAGATAGATTTAGTTTTACGATAAAATAAAACTAAACTAAACTCGTAACCTAATCTAGACTAAGCTTAAATTTTATCATTAACCTAAAGTTGTTGATGAGTTATTTTATCGTAAACCTGTGACATATATTCAAAACACGTTCCACCGTCTATAGCTATATTTTTACTTCTGCGAGGCCGCATCAGTAACGAAGCCACATTACCAATTATTCTTATATGTGTACTATAAGGTAAGGTGGCTAAGAGCGGCGAAATTATTGTGCTCATCGTGTTGCAGAAACGCGTCGTTGTCGCTAAAACATCGTCTGGCTTCTCACTTAATTATTTAAAGTTGTAAAGATAATTACATGAATTTATCTGTGGAAAAAATATTTTTGCTTATTTACTAACTATATTGTTATACTTATATATATATAATCGGGATCTCGGAAACGGCTCCAACGATTTTCATAAAATTTAGTGTCCAGGGAGTTTCGGGGGCAATAAATCGATCTAGCTAGGATTTATTTTTAGAAAATGTCCTTTTGTCCGTGTTTTCAGGCAATAAAAAAACTGCTACAATATAAGAAGGTAAATTTTGACAGATTATCAACGATCGTAATAGCACAGATGGGATGTTGTTCGGGCGTGATATCGGAGTTCCGTGGTTCGCGTCCCGACTTGGGTCCGACTTTTTTTCCTTTTTTTTTTTTCAAGTTCCCTTCTTTTGTGAGAAAATCTATTGTTTCGAGCCTTTTTTAGTATTTTTTAAAAATACGAAAATTTTAATTAAACTAATTGCACTCATAATGATTTATTAAATTTACGCGAACACCGCACATTGAATAAAACTAAATTTACGGATTTTATCGCGTTTATTTCTCTACTTATACTTATTTTTAATTCCCGACGTTTCGGGTGCTTTACAACACCCATGGTCACGGGGGGGACTGAGATGTTTGACGTCCTAATGTCATAGTTTGTCCGGCTACCTTCAGTTTTTGAATATTAATTTTTAATTTTTGGTCCGATTTACGCACTACGAGCTTATAGTATCATGAAGTCTTGCAGTGGTATGCTTAGGTGATTGGGTTTAATTTTGTTAATTATAGGATCCCAAGCAGGTGGCAGCACCCATCCATCTTCTCCATTGAAATTTGGATGTTTTTTAATTTCAATAGCCTCGCGTATCATCCTTGGTAGGAATCGGTGTTCTTTTGCGAGAATTTGTGGTTTATCAAATCGAATGTAATGGTGGGGACGATCTTGAACATGTTCGCGGACTGCAGACTTCCCGGAGCGTCGGTGCTTCACGTCAGCTATATGTTCTTTCACGCGGGTTTTTATGGATCACATCAACATCTCAGTCCCCCCCCCCCGTGACCATGGGTGTTGTAAAGCACCCGAAACGACGGGAATAAAAAATAAGTAAAAGTAGAGAAATAAACGCGATAAAATCCGTAAATTTAGTTTTATTCAATAATTGAACTTATCATTTTTTATTCAAATAACCAGTTCAGTTTTTTCTATTATGTCAATAAGATCAAAAACTATTATTCATGTAATTTATATACAATAAAGATAACTTAAAAAAACCGAGAAAAGCTCGGTCATCCGGGTACTAATATGTATGCGACTAATAGTTGTAACCATGCTGGATACAATTATTGAAATCATTTGGCACCTGTTCACTGTTAAGCTGTCCTAGCGTTGCAATATGTTGTTGTTGCGTTTGTTGTTGTTGTTGTTGAGTTCTTGTTGTTGTGTTTATGAGATCACCAAATCAACTTGTACAAAATCATCACGATGCTAATAATAGAATAGTATCGTGATAATTTTGTACAAGTTGAGGTCTCACTCTTATTGTATCCTGACTGTCAGAGTGGTATGGATTTTGCCGCTGCCCGTGCGAAGAGATCTCATTACAAGGGAAATCGTTGTGAGAGCTAAAGCGCCTTTTGATGTGACCTCTCCGCTGTTCTGCCTGAACCGATCCTGTAGATACGCGCTAATAAGGCCCATGCCCACGTATCTAATTGATCGGTCAGCCAGTCCATGTTGTGTTGCAGGAGCTGTTTCTTTTACCTGTATAAATATCATTATATATTAAATTGGTATATTTTACCGGCTGCAAAAAATGATAAGTTCTCAATTCGTATACAAATATTTTTAAACCTTTAAGGGACGTAAGGACTTTAGCTATATTTATTATAATGACAGATATTATAATATTTTATGTAATTACATGTAAAATTGGCGACCTGCCCCGGTTTCGTCTGGGTAGTTTCTTTTAACGTGGCGTTAGTTAGATTTAAGTTATCAAAAACCATTTAATTTGATTAAAACTACTTTTACGGATTTTATCGCGTTTATTTTTACTTTTTATTTTTATTTTTTAATTCCCGACGTTTCGGGCGCTTTCCAGCACCCATGGTCACGGGGGACTGAGATGACTGACGTCCCGATGTCATTGTTAAACCCGGAGTACCTTCAGCTTTTTTAACTATTGTTTATGGTCCGATCTATGCTAATAATTAAATAAAGTTAAAAAATAAAAATAAAAAGTAAAAATAAACGCGATAAAATCCGTAAAAGTAGTTTTAATCATGTGTAGTGTTCGCGTAAATATAAGAAATCACCAATTAATTTGTCAATTTTTTGATTTATCAAAAAGGAATCACTTTAATTTGAAATAAAAACTAAAACTTACTACTAATTCCTACTAACACTAATAATAATAACTAAATACTAACGAAAAATTTTGCCGTTAATTGTAATAATTGTGTAATATATTTAATTAATATTTTTACACCAATTGTGGCAGAATATGTTAAAATATATAAAATTAAGAAAACGTATTTAGTACCATATCCTTAGAAATAAATAAATATTATAGTGATATTTCTATTGTTTTTTCGACTCGTTGGGATGCGTAAATAATTATAAAAGTGTATAAACATAATATACAATAGACATAAAAACAATAGAACAAAATATAATGTAATGAAATGAATACAATAAAATTGATATAAAACCCATCCAGACGGAAGCACTCGCCAGGAGAGACCAAACGGTGTAAGAGGGGAAATATTATAATAATAAGGAGGAAATGGAAAGAAACCGGCAAACGATGCGGGCGGTATCGGGAAACATTTGAAATAAATATTATTAAATATACTCGATTGTATGTTTATTTGTGTTTATTCTTTATGATATCTTTGTCAGTTATAAACCGATTTAGTAATTCTTTTATTTATTTACCATATCGACCCTTAGGGGTAAAATGAATAAAGCTATATTTAAAAATTGGCGATTAAGATTTTTTAGACGACATTCTACTATAATAGGTACAAGAAGTATGAAGTTATTTAAGAGAAAAACTTAAGGAATTTAGGCAAAACTAAAATAGGATATTTTTTTACTAAACTTTTTTCTGCCTTAAATAAAGCCATTGCATTCAAAAAATAACAGAGCTTTTGAATTAATAACATGATAACCCTTCAAACCCCTTAAATCCCGAGCGGTTGCGTGCGATCGCACTCATCCACAGCACTATAAACCATAAAAACTTATATTTAGAGACTACTTTTCTATAAGGAAATTTAGCATTACAGAATCGAAAGTCAGTACAGAAGCAAAAGTCAGTAATTCAATGGGTTTTCATTTTTTAAACGTCGCATGCGAGCGCACCCACACAGCTTTTTTAACCATAAAGACTTATATTTAGAGACTATTTTTCTGTGAAAAAGTTTGTCATTATAGATATATCTATACGAAATTCTCTATCCTGTGGTCTAAACAAATCAGTTACTCTATGGATTTTATTTTAAGCTATTGCATAGCTTCTATCGCGGGCCTTGAGTGCGGGAAAATCCAGAAATTTCTTAAAGAAAAAAACCTCACGCTCTCCGACGGGCACGGAGGTGTGGCTTGAAGGCCGTGCATTGTCTAACGATGGTCTAACGTCGTTTCTTTTCCTCAGTCTTTGTTGTCTTTGTCGAAGAGTTTTAAAATTTTGAATATGAATGAACAAAGTGCATTTATTAAGGATGCTCTCTCGCAAAAAGCTTGAAAAAAGCGTGCAGATGAACCAACTTTTCGTCGACACTTACAGAGAAATTACATATGAAAAAAATAGCTAGTAATCTACATGATCTGATACGTAATTTGGTTTAGCCATAATTTTTCTATCGGTGTCACATAATAAATAAAAAAATACCCAAATCACCTCCAAATCGTTGAGATGAAACCACTTTAATCCTTCATTGTTTATCAAAGGAATATAAAAAAAATATCTCATCATCATCATTACAGCCTTTCACAAGTCCACTGCTGAACATAGGCCTCCCCCAAGTAATGCCACAAAGCACGGTCCTGAGCCACCTGCATCCATCGACTTCCTGCATGTCTTACCAGGTCGTCACTCCATCTAGTGGGGGGTCGCCCTACACTACGCCTACCGGTACGAGGCTGCCACTCGAGAACCTTTCTTCCCCATCGGTTATCGGTTCTTCGAGCTATATGGCCGGCCCATTGCCACTTCAGCTTACTAATCCGTTGGGCTATGTCGGTCACTCTGGTTTTACTGCGGATATCCTCATTTCTGAGTCTATCACGCAGAGAAACTCCGAGCATAGCCCTCTCCATAGCTCGCTGAGCGACCTTAAGCGTCCTCATACGGCCAGCAGTGAAGGACCACGTCTCAGATCCATAAGTCATCACTGGCAACACGCACTGGTTGTACAATCTAGTTTTTAGAGATTGAGGTATACCTGACGAAAAGATATGTCGTAATTTCCCGAACGCTGCCCAGCCGAGTTGAATCCGTCGATTGACCTCTCGGTCGAAGTTGGACTTACCTAGTCGGACTATTTGTCCCAGGTAAACGTACTCGTCAACAACTTCGAGCATAGTGCTCCCAACAACTACCGGCATAGGTGTGACATGGACATTGAACATGATCTTTGTTTTGTCCATGTTCATCTTAAGACCTATCCGTTGGGAGGCACTATTGAGGTCATTGAGCATAGTGCTTAAGTCCTCCAGCGATTCTGCCATAAGGACTATATCGTCGGCAAATCGAAGGTGAGTGATTTACTCGCCATTGATGTCAATACCGTATCCTTTCCAGTCCAGTAGCTTGAAAACGTCTTCCAATGCAGCGGTGAAGAGTTTCGGGGATATAACGTCACCCTGTCTTACACCTCTCTGCAGTTGGATAGGTTTCGAGCTCTGGTTCTGTACTCGGATAGCCATCGTAGCCCTACTGTACAAACACTTCAGCACTTCGATATACCGACAGTCAACTTGGCACCGCTGAAGGGACTGTAGCACCGCCCAAATTTCGACGGAATCAAAGGCTTTCTCATAGTCCACATACGCCAGGAAAAGTGGCAGATTGTACTCTTCAGTCTTCTGTACAATCTGCCGCAGGGTATGTATGTGGTCTATGGTACTGAAGCCTTTTCGGAAACCGGCTTGTTCGGGAGGCTGGAAGTCGTCAAGTCTGCGTGCGAGACGATTCGTAATGACTCTCGAAAACAGCACGTAGACGCGGCTCAGAAGGGAAATCGGTCTGTAGTTCTTTAAGAGAGCGTTGTCGCCTTTCTTAAAGAACAAGACCACCGCACTTCTGCTCCACGCCTCTGGAGTAGTGCCACCATGGAGGACGGAATTGAAGAGCTTCTGAAGGGCTACAAGTACCGGTGTTCCACCCGCTTTCAGAAGCTCCGCTGTAATTCCATCCTCGCCTGGGGCCCTGCCGTTTTTAAGGTGCTGGAGAGCCATTCTAATCTCGCTTAGACTGACGTCCGGGATATCATCGGAATAGTGTCGGATAAGACTTGCTCTTGGATCGTTACTCACACTTGCGTGTGGCTCCAACGATGATGTGTACAGCTGCCCATAGAACCTCTCAATCTCACTCAAAATCTCAGGTGTCCCGGAAACGATGTTGCCACACTCAGTCTTCAGCTTTGACAGTTGGCTCTTTCTGGCAGACAGATCTCTGGCAAAGACTTTGGAGCCCTGGTTCCGCTCGATCGCTTCTTTAATACGAGAAGTATTAAAGTTGCGTAAGTCTCGCCGCATGCATTTGGAGATCTGTCTGTTCAGTTGCCTGTATGCTGTCAAATCTGTTGACGATTGCAGCCTCATCTCCCGTCTAACAGCCATGAGATTAAGAGTGTGATCGGAGAGTTTTTGTGTTCTTCTGCGGCGGGTCTTGCAGAACTTAGCTCCGACCGCATGGACAGTTTCCACGAGCTTGTCGTTCATATCGTCCACTGCATTGCAATCTTCTAGGCACTGGAAGCGGTTACGTAACTCGAGCTGAAAGGTTTCGGGATTCTGGATTAGAGCACGAGGGGGACGGAGCGTTGACTTCATTAGACGAGACCTCTCCAACTTAACGTTTAGGTTCAGTGTGCCTCTAACCATTCGGTGATCGCTGCCAGTTTTCACCCTTGCGATCACTGAGACATCACTGAACAGTTGGCGTCTGGTCGTCATAATGAAGTCAATCTCATTTTTTGTCGAACCGTATAAAAAAATATCTACTGCTTTGCAATACAAAATAAAATAATTTGGTTTGGTTACTTTTTAGAAATATGTATAGCATATTGGAAATTTTTGAAATGTTATAAATTTGCCGTTACGAAGAGTAAAAAACGTTCATATAAATTAAACGCCCAACATATTGTTGCGCGCCTAAGTTGACGTCACGTACCCGGCACTAGCGCCATCTAGTGTCGGGGACGAGAGTGAGGAGGGCTTCCTAGAAAATGTCAATCTTGACTTTTGACCAAACAGAAGAATTAAGCTTTCGGGAAGCCCCACGCTCGAACTTTCTGCGCCTGGTCGGTTGGTGCGCGTATTTACTTGAATATTCTGGACGTTTTGGTGAAAAATGTGTATTTAAAGGCGCTGCAAGACGCGGTCGGTGCAGTATTGAATTTGGCGCGACAAGCGAAGCTTCGGAATAAAATAAAGTGAATCAGTGTGATTCATTATTAATGTCTTTTAAGTTTTAATTAGTGTAAAGTGAATTAAAGTGTTAATTTTGGTAATTCAATCGGCAGTTTTTATTGTCACAAACCCTAAGCTCGTAACAATACGAACGATTTTAAAAAGGTTACTAAGTGTGTCTTGATAATGGGTACACAAGTGTGTGTATACTACGGACAGAGCACGGGTGTATCCTATAAAATGTGCGGGTGTAAATCTATGTTTGAAACCTAATTATGTCCTCTGATTCCTCATAAGTGAGTGGCTTAAGTCAATTTAATACCAGATCATTGCATTCATAAGTTGTTTTGGTGCAAATGTTTAGTATTTTGTTGACCTGATTGTATAATAGGCATGACAGGTAATTGCACCACTCGATAGGATTGGTGTATTATACATATTAAATTAGTATTGCTACTGTATGTTTACTAGGTGTAAGGCTCAATATACATTACATGTAATACTTACTGAAAGTCATTTTTTACTTTTACCACGTGATTGGAAAAATCTCTGTCCTGGGAAGAACCAGCAAGAAACCTAGCGAAACTTTTTTAAAGCACTAGGTGTAAGGCTCAATATACATTACATGTAATACTTATTGAAAGTCATTTTTTACTTTTACCACGTGATTGGAAAAATCTCTGTCCTGGGAAGTGGCTCTTGGCAAGAAACCTAGCGAAACTTTTTTAAAGCACAATTTACAATATTTTATACAATTGTTATGAAAACATTTAGAAATATCGTGGTATAGATCGCCTAATTCCCAGGGTTTTATCAATCAGGGTTATATAAATCAAAGGTTATTATCAGTCATGTGCTCTTTAGTAGTATAATCACCCTTACTAAACAATTTTTGCTTATTAAATATTTTAAACCTTTAGATGTACAGATAAGGTCTGCATATTTTCGGGGTCTTTGTTGTAAAAATAAATGGATACTTTGCCCCATGAAGGAATTACCGACTCTTTGGATCGACTGACTGACTGACTTTAACGTGTTAGAGCCACACTGCAGCCATATCATGGTTGTAGCACAAATGGGGAATGACCACGGTCTCACAGAGTACCAGCGTAAAATAGTACCTTAAAGCTGCTGAGTTTTGTAAAGTGAATGTAGAGAATCAGACCCCTTTTATAAGAAACAAGGCATTCCATTTTAGCCCTCAGGGGTGACAACGCATCTTGATTCTTCTTGAGGATAGATGTAGATGTCTATGGGCAAGACATGAAATTACCATCAGATAGACGTTTGTCACTTAATTTAGTTTGTAAAAAACATTTAAATCCTAGAGATATTTATGAAATATATTTTGTATCATTAAGTAATCTTATAAGTGTAGCAGCCAGAATAATCAGCCCTAAACGGGAATAAATAATATATACTCTGCTGCTACCATAACGCGGAAGGTGAAAATAAAAAAAACATTTATTTTCTAACTATCCCTGGCTACTGAGATACTACGGACTGCATATAGATAATTTGACGTTCTTATAAAGAAACAAGAAGCAGCCGCAGATATTATTCAGCGCCACATCGATTTCACACGCCGCTATCGTCACGTATCCGTCGACCAATGGGGAGCCGTTTCTTCAACACCGCAGCTCGCTTCTCCTTGCTGTTCCGGAGCTGTATCCCACGCCGCGGCCGCTCGCCGACTACGCGCGCGCACCGACCTGCATGTCTTATATAGCCCGATCCAGCGACGTAGCTTCGTGAACAACACACAAGTCTCACGCCGGGAAACGAAACGTACATAATAGTAATACATTTTTGATTCATTTTTATTGGTCATAATGTAAGCAGTATAATTGGCTATGTACAATAAAAATAATTACCATTGGCAAATCAATTGTGAGCCAGCCATATAAATATAGGCAAGATGAAAATATATTCATTCCAGTCCACAGTCCATTCTATATTCGTACTCCAGTCGGACTTACATAAACAGTCGTTTCATTTCTCCACCTTGAAACCACTCGGAGTCTGTTAATAGTGGACCGTTCAACTGCACTATTACAGTGGTGACCCCGCCTACACACGCCGCTATCGTCACGTATCCGTCGACCAATGGGGAGCCGTTTCTTCAACACCGCAGCTCGCTTCTCCTTGCTGTTCCGGAGCTGTATCCCACGCCGCGGCCGCTCGCCGACTACGCGCGCGCATTTTTTTTTTTTTTTTTTTTTGCGCCCGAAGCAATTAAAGGGCAACCCTGTACGTAGGGAGGCGGAAAATGCATTACGCATACCACGATAGCCGGTCTATCGTGGTTATGGGGGACTCACTGTCCTACCGGGGACCCTAAGTGATACCCCCTAAAAACCGCCTTTGGGGACAGGCAGCTGGCTGATTAAGCTCTATTGTGCCTTATCATGAGCGACCCTCTTTTGGGAAAAGAGGGCGCAGGCGGCTAAGTGCCGCTGAGGGAGTGCCTACGAAGGCAAATTAATGTTGGTTAATATAATAATAATTAATTTAATTAGAACTGGCCTGAGCCGCCAGGAGGCAGTTCAGGTCGTTTGACAGTTTATTTGGCGGGTCCGAGAGAGAGTTTCTCGGCCTGCGGACACGATAGCGAGAGGGGGGTGGGGCTGCATAAGAAGCCGCCTCACGAATTAAATTGTTTGGGTGCGACTCTGAGGCTTTGAAGAAATTCTCAGAGAGTTTTTTAAGGAATTGTTGAATTGTTGGGAGCTCTAAGTCCCGATGAAGGTCGGCATTACGGACGTACCAAGGTGCGTTCGCAGCTCGACGACAGAAGAAGTTCTGAACTATTTGGAGTTCATTTAAAATGTTAGGGTTTGCGTGGGCAAAGACGGGGCCCGCGTAGGACATGACGGGTCGTATACAGACCTTATAAAGGGTTCGCTTGTTTCGAAGGGACATTTTACTGTGTCTGCCCAACATACTGTTGAGCCTACTCAGGTAAAACCGTGCGTGACGGGTGACTCGTTTGACGTGGGGCCTAAAGGTGAGCCCTGTGTCTAGAGTGACACCTAAATATTTGGCTGTCGTATGCCAGGGGACAGGGGTCCCTAGCATACGTATCGGAGGGGTGTTTTTAAGACGGCGTCGTTTATAAGTGAACGGCGGAGCTCTTCTCCGGGTTCACATCGATGCGCCATTTTTTGAACCAATCTCCTAGGTCATCAACTGACTTTTGGATCTTGTTCCGTATGAAGGGAAGTGAGACACCTTTGCAGTAGATGGCAGTGTCGTCTGCGAAGAGGGAGAGTTGAACACCTTTCGACGGGATGGGAATGTCGTTGGTGAACAGGATGTACAGCAAAGGAGCAAGTACTGAGCCCTGAGGGACACCAGCCTTGATAGTTCGCTGTGAAGATAGCGTGCCTTCGTGTCTGAAACGAAAGGTACGATGTTTCAAATAGGAGGCCACGAGACGAACTAGACGATCGGGGAGACCTATTTTGTAGAGCTTGTAGATGAGGCCTGTGTGCCAGACTCTATCGAAAGCTTTGGCTATATCGAAGAAGACCGCGATGGTTTTATGGCGTCGAGGATAGAAACCGCTGAGGATGTATTCCACAATGCGGTGAACTTGTTGGGGACATGAGTGTTTGGCTCGGAAGCCGAATTGGTGGGGAATAATGAGAGGGTCACCGTCTGTGGGAAACAGATAGCGCCTCATCCGTGTTTGGATGACTCTTTCGAAGAGCTTGCCCATTGCCTTGAGGAGGCTAATGGGGCGATGGCTGGAGGGGAGGTTGAGAGGCTTGCCTGGCTTGGGGATTCCAATCACAGTTGCCTCTTTCCACGAAGTGGGAAAGTAACTAAGGTTGAAGCAGGCGTTGAAGATAATAGATAAAAAGGTTAACACCTGCCCGGGAAAGTGTTTAAGGGCTTGGTTGGAGATGCCATCCGCGCCCGGGGCCTTTTTAGGCTTAAGTCCTTTGATGAGGGATGAAATCTCATCATTGGACACAGAGATAGGTTCGGAGGCCGTAGGGGGTGAGTTCCGGCGGCGGACCTCATCCTCCACTGCCTGGACGTGTGAGGGGTCGACAGGTTGAGAACTAGGGGAGCATTGAGCGGCAATACTATCCGCAAAGCACTCAGCCTTTTCATCGTCCTCGAAGGCAACCGTGCCGTCGGGACGGGAGAGAGGGGGAGTGTGGGTGATAGCGTCTATGCGGAGGGCTCTAGCCATCTGATAGTACGCTGTGTGAGATGGAGAGATATTCTCCATGAGCTTACTCTTTTCGAGATCTTGAAATTCAGAGAGGCGGAAGCGGAGTTTTCGTTGAAGACGATTGGCCGCGCGCCTATATTCGGGGGTGGGATATTTTGCTGCTCTCCGGAAAGCAGCTTTTTTGGCTTTTAATAGGTTGCTAATATGTAGGGGAAGCCCACTATTGTTAGCAACCGGGACGACCCTTTCGTTCTCCTTAAGGGAGGATTTAATAAGGGTGGAGAGTGAATCGACCGCGGTGTCGATTTTTTCGGGACTGTCTAAGTCCGACGGTATGGAGATGGTAGAATCCTGTGAGTCCAGAGCTTTAGCTAGGGACTCCTTGAAACCCTTCCAGTTAGTGAAGGTTTTTGTGTGTGTTGGGGGAGGTGGCTGATGGCCAAGAATGAGGGAGACCGGTCGGTGGTCTGATCCTAGATCGTCTAGTGTCTCGATTGCTCTGAGGTTGAGAGAAACTCCTTGGAGTAACGCAAAATCTAACACATCGGGTGAGTGATCGGTGTTATCGGGAAAGTGAGTAACACCGAGAGGACTATGGACAGTGATATCAAGAGACTGCGTGATATCGAGCAGTATCTTGCCACTAGGGGACGTAGTGCGGCATGTCCATTCAGTATACTTGGAGTTAAAATCTCCAAACATAATGACTGAATTGCCCAAGGATAAAATGGCTTCAAAATCTTTTTTGAGGGGATAGGTTCCTGAAGGGATGTAACAGGAGGCTATGAGGATGGACTGATGTCCAGTCATAGCTAGCCTGCATACCGTGGCTTCCATATTGGTAAGCTGCGGAGTAGAAATGGGCGAGCAATGAAGTGTCTTCTTGTAATAGATGGCCGTTCCGCCGCCTCGGCGGTCGGGTCTGTCATTACGAAGAAGAGAGAAGTTTCTAATAGAAAGGCCTCTAGTGTCCTTAGCTTTAAGATTAGTTTCCTGTAGGAGGAGGAAATCGACTTCACGATTTCGAAGAAAGAGCTTAAGCTCTGGGAGGTTATTTCGCAAGCCGCGAATATTGAATGATACAAGCGATAAACCCTTAGGTTTGATACGACCGTGGGATCTTGGTAGGTTAATATTATTCTCAGCCATTGAAGTTAAGTTAATTAAGTTAACTTAACTTACAACAGAGCTAGCAAAAGATCATTATGTTCGGCAAGAGCGATGAGACGCTCTTGAGGGGACTTCGCCGCGCGCAGTTTGCGTGAGATTACTGTAATCTCCCTAACATCTATATTCCTAATCGCGGAATATAGTGTGTTGTAGTCATCTATTGTGGGCTCTGCCTCGTGTGCGTACGAGGTTGTCCGCGGAGGGTCTGCCTTTTTGGGCCCCCAGGGAAAGACTGGAGGCTGCATTGGCTTTGAGAAGCCCGGAGGGGGCCGAATTATGCCCTGACGGGGCCTAGGGGACCCTGAGGGGGCCTAGGGGGACCCTGAGGGGGCCTGGGGGGACCCTGAGAGGGTCGAGGGAAGCCCTGGATAGGCTGAGGAGGGCCCTGGCGGGGCCGTTGTTGGAGGCCGGGAATGAGCGGTCATTCACCGGCGGTGGAGCTTTCCTACTGGGGCGAGGTTGAGGTGCGCGTGGGCAACCCTTGTAGTTCGCCGGGTGACCTGTCTGGTTGCACAGGACACAGGCGGGCGGGGATTCGGCGTCTTTGGGCCGGGAACACTCTTTGGTGTTATGTGGCTCCAGGCACTTCACGCACCTGGGTGGGGTGGAGCAGTTGGCCGTCGCGTGACCATAAAGTTGGCAGCGGTGGCACTGCGCCGGGAAACCGGGCCTGTGTGGGGGCTCTACCTTCACCCTTGACAGGCCGCACACTGTGCGCACCTGCCGGAAGATGGCTTTCGCCTCCGGCACGTTGGACAAGATTACTAGGGCAAGGTTGTACCTCTTGCCCGTACGGTTGTGCATTTTGTGCACTGCTTCGACTGGGAAACCTTGGGACTTAAGGTCCTCAAGTATCTCCTCGTTGGAGAACTCAAATGGAACGCCTCGGATGACAGCCCTGACTTTACGCTCTTCGGGGAGAGCGTACGTGTGGTAAGATACCCTTTCGGCTGTGAATAGCCGGGTAATTGAGCGGAAGTCCTCGATGGAGCTAGGGATGATTTTAATCGCCTCCCCGAGGTTGACTGCATGGTCATACTTGATGCCTGCGTCGTAGCAGGTCTTGGACAGATGGGTGAATTTAGCCTTGTCTCTTAGGAAGACAGGGGGCGGGACTTGCTTCTTCGCCAGCACTGGGGCACAACGAGAGGCTGGTTTAGATGGAGTGGGGATGTCTAATGACATCAGTGGGACGGGGGCAGCGTCAGGGGCTGCGGAGGTTGAGGGAGCGGCAGGGGCCGCTGAAGTAGGGGGGGTGCGTTTCAACGCGGCGCGCTTTCCGTTGCGCTTAGAGGTGACGGTGGTGAAGTTTGAGTCACCGGTTCCGTCGGAGTCAGAGGACTCCGATGAACCGGAGCCTGAGGTAGTGGCGGGCCTCTTCCGGGAGGTAGACGCCGAGGATTCGGAGCATGCGTACTCCATTTCTGAGGGGGCTGATTGTAGCGGGGCAAAGGAGTTCCTCGTTTCGAGGTATGCCGCTAGTACTGGCGGCGGGCGGTGTGCCTGAGGGGCAGGGAGGGGAGCCTGGGCGGCGATGGTGGCAATGGCGGCGAGGACCGTGTCATTGCCGTTTAACCCGTATTGGGTAATGAGGGCGGCTAGGGACTCAGTAAGACTGGAGTTGGCCATATTGGGTTGAGTGAGATAATCTAGTAAAGATGAGGATGAGGTCGGGTCCCTGCTCTCGGTAGAACAGGGACTAGAACGCGAGACGTACTACAACACACTATGCACGTAATAGTAAAAGTAAAGATGAAGAAAAAAAAAATTAAAATGATAAGTGAAAACTATAATGAAAAAATTTATAATGAAAATGATAATGAAGATGATAATGAATGAAAAATGAAAATGAAAGCGGAGGTCAGTCAGACCTCCCTGCCCGAAGACAGGGGGATAAGAGCTGTAGCAAAAGTGACTCACCGGCAGCCTCGACGCTGTTCCGCGTGAGCAGGACAGCGGAGGCGCGTGAGAGCGAGACAGCACTACCATACTGTACGGGAGCGCGGACCACCAGGAGGCGACCGTCCGAGAACGATGCCGCCGGCGGACTGAGCACTGCGTCGGCGCTGTACAGCGCGAGCGGGCCAGCGGAGGCGCGAGAGCGGGAGAGCACTACCGTACAGGAACGAAAGCGCGGACTACCTGGATGCGACCGCTCGGAAGCGATGCCACAGGCGGAATGTTTTTGACGCGCGCGCACCGACCTGCATGTCTTATATAGCCCGATCCAGCGACGTAGCTTCGTGAACAACACACAAGTCTCACGCCGGGAAACGAAACGTACATAATAGTAATACATTTTTGATTCATTTTTATTGGTCATAATGTAAGCAGTATAATTGGCTATGTACAATAAAAATAATTACCATTGGCAAATCAATTGTGAGCCAGCCATATAAATATAGGCAAGATGAAAATATATTCATTCCAGTCCACAGTCCATTCTATATTCGTACTCCAGTCGGACTTACATAAACAGTCGTATCATTTCTCCACCTTGAAACCACTCGGAGTCTGTTAATAGTGGACCGTTCAACTCCACTATTACATAAGTGTAAGTGCAGCAGTGTGAGAAAATCAAGTGACAACGCATTTGCATTTTAATTCTTAATTGATGACTGATGTATGTGTCTATAGGCCATAGCATTCATTTAGCATCGGTTGGCCGCTGAGTTCGTTTATGACTATTACACAAAAAATAAAATATCGCGTTCAGTTTGTTACTATTTCCACGCTGTTATAGGTACCTACGTTAAACTTTCAAAACTAGAATGTCTGTTTCCGGTGAAAGGAATCCCATTCGATAATAAATAAATAAATTACGTAATTAGTACAATGAATAAAAATAATACACGAAGCTGCAATCAAGATATACATACATATAAAAAAGTTAAATATATTTTCATTCTATCAAGTTTTGCATAACTATTTTTAAAAATTTGTTTCTCTGTGTGTCCGGACTAATCATCGGAATGTCTGAACCGGTTGTGATGATACTTAACAAACTCAGGAGTGATCTAGGCTATATTTAAGAAACTGGCTCTGTGTGTCCGGGCTAATCCTCGGAATGTCTGAACTGTTTGTGATGATAATGATTTCTTATATTTACGCGAACACTACACATTGAAATAATACTAGTTTTTACGGAATTTATCGCAAACAAAAGTTAAATTTTAATCTATGGTAACCGCGGTTAACTATGACATCTGGACGTTAAACATCTCAGTCCTTCCCGTGACCATGGGTGCTGTAAAGCTCTCGAAACGTCAGGTATTAAAAAGTTAAATATACGCGATAAATTCCGTAAAAACTAGTATTATTTCAATGGTTGTGATGATACTTTACGAACCCAGGAGTGATGTAGGCTATATTTAAGAAACTGTCTCTGTGTGTCCGGGCTAATCCTCGGAACGTCTGAACCGGTTGTAATGCTACTTTACGAACTCAGGAGTGATCTAGGCTACATTTAAGAAACTGTCTCTATGTGTCCGGGCTAATCCTCGGAATTTCTGAACTGGTTGTGATGATACTTTACTGGTGTGGTACTACCCATTCCAATTTCCAACCTAAGGCGTTTCACCGTAGTCCTTAGGGTGTAAAGCACCTACGATATAATTCATAAATGAGGATATATCGAGACCAATGGGCTGCGGGACGGCGGGAACCAATCGCCATAAGGTTGGCTGTGTGCTCGGTTGTTACCATCACTTCTAATGAAAGAATAGACTGGTTTTTGAAGAACTTCTAAGGAACTATTTCTCTGAATATTTATTTAAATTTCTTGGACATATCGAATTCGTTCGAAACTCGGGAGTGATCTAGGCTATATTTAAGAAACTGTCTCTGTGTGTCCGGGCTAATCCTCGGAATGTCTGAACCGGTTGTAATGCTACTTTATGAACTCAGGATTTATCTAGGCTATATTTAAGAAACTGTCTCTGTGTGTCCGGGCTAATCCTCGGAATGTCTGAACCGGTTGTAATGCTACTTTATGAACTCAGGATTTATCTAGGCTATATTTAAGAAACTGTCTCTGTGTGTCCGGGCTAATCCTCGGAATGTCTGAACCGGTTGTAATGCTACTTTATGAACTCAGGATTTATCTAGGCTATATTTAAGAAACTGTCTCTGTGTGTCCGGGCTAATCCTCGGAATGTCTGAACCGGTTGTAATGCTACTTTATGAACTCAGGATTTATCTGGGCTATATTTAAGAAACTGTCTCTGTGTGTCCGGGCTAATCCTCGGAATGTCTGAACCGGTTGTGATGATACTTTACGAACTCGAGTGATCTAGGCTATATTTAAGAAACTGTCTCTGTGTGTCCGGGCTAATCCTCGGAATGTCTGAACCGGTTGTAATGCTACTTTATGAACTCAGGATTTATCTAGGCTATATTTAAGAAACTGTCTCTGTGTGTCCGGGCTAATCCTCGGAATGTCTGAACCGGTTGTAATGCTACTTTATGAACTCAGGATTTATCTAGGCTATATTTAAGAAACTGTCTCTGTGTGTCCGGGCTAATCCTCGGAATGTCTGAACTGGTTGTAATGCTACTTTATGAACTCAGGATTTATCTAGGCTATATTTAAGAAACTGTCTCTGTGTGTCCGGGCTAATCCTCGGAATGTCTGAACCGGTTGTAATGCTACTTTATGAACTCAGGATTTATCTAGGCTATATTTAAGAAACTGTCTCTGTGTGTCCGGGCTAATCCTCGGAATGTCTGAACCGGTTGTAATGCTACTTTATGAACTCAGGATTTATCTAGGCTATATTTAAGAAACTGTCTCTGTGTGTCCGGGCTAATCCTCGGAATGTCTGAACCGGTTGTAATGCTACTTTATGAACTCAGGATTTATCTAGGCTATATTTAAGAAACTGTCTCTGTGTGTCCGGGCTAATCCTCGGAATGTCTGAACCGGTTGTGATGATACTTTACGAACTCGAGTGATCTAGGCTATATTTAAGAAACTGTCTCTGTGTGTCCGGGCTAATCCTCGGAATGTCTGAACCGGTTGTGATGCTACTTTATGAACTCAGGATTTATCTAGGCTATATTTAGGAAACTGTCTCTGTGTGTCCGGGCTAATCCTCGGAATGTCTGAACCGGTTGTGATGATACTTTACGAACTCGAGTGATCTAGGCTATATTTAAGAAACTGTCTCTGTGTGTCCGGGCTAATCCTCGGAATGTCTGAACCGGTTGTAATGCTACTTTATGAACTCAGGATTTATCTAGGCTATATTTAAGAAACTGTCTCTGTGTGTCCGGGCTAATCCTCGGAATGTCTGAACCGGTTGTGATGATACTTTACGAACTCGAGTGATCTAGGCTATATTTAAGAAACTGTCTCTGTGTGTCCGGGCTAATCGTCGGAATGTCTGAACCGGTTGTGATGATACTTTACGAACTCGAGTGATCTAGGCTATATTTAAGAAACTGTCTCTGTGTGTCCGGGCTAATCCTCGGAATGTCTGAACCGGTTGTAATGCTACTTTATGAACTCAGGATTTATCTAGGCTATATTTAAGAAACTGTCTCTGTGTGTCCGGGCTAATCCTCGGAATGTCTGAACCGGTTGTGATGATACTTTACGAACTCGAGCGATCTAGGCTATATTTAAGAAACTGTCTCTGTGTGTCCGGGCTAATCCTCGGAATGTCTGAACCGGTTGTGATGCTACTTTATGAACTCAGGATTTATCTAGGCTATATTTAGGAAACTGTCTCTGTGTGTCCGGGCTAATCCTCGGAATGTCTGAACCGGTTGTGATGATACTTTACGAACTCGAGTGATCTAGGCTATATTTAAGAAACTGTCTCTGTGTGTCCGGGCTAATCCTCGGAATGTCTGAACCGGTTGTAATGCTACTTTATGAACTCAGGATTTATCTAGGCTATATTTAAGAAACTGTCTCTGTGTGTCCGGGCTAATCCTCGGAATGTCTGAACCGGTTGTGATGATACTTTACGAACTCGAGTGATCTAGGCTATATTTAAGAAACTGTCTCTGTGTGTCCGGGCTAATCCTCGGAATGTCTGAACCGGTTGTAATGCTACTTTATGAACTCAGGATTTATCTAGGCTATATTTAAGAAACTGTCTCTGTGTGTCCGGGCTAATCCTCGGAATGTCTGAACCGGTTGTGATGATACTTTACGAACTCGAGTGATCTAGGCTATATTTAAGAAACTGTCTCTGTGTGTCCGGGCTAATCCTCGGAATGTCTGAACTGGTTGTAATGCTACTTTACGAACTCAGGAGTGATCTAGGTTATATATTATCCGAAAAATATATTTATCAGATTTTTTTTTTTGTAAAATAGAAAAACTGATAAAATAAATGGATTTTGATGATAATGTCATAAACTTTTGGAATCATAAAAAGGTTTCGAATAAAACTTGTCCTGTTTAAGATTTTACACAAAATAGACAACACTATCGTCTATTTCTTAATTTTGATGAAAAATCTTATACGTCAAAATTTTATACGTGGTAGAGCCCCGCTGCAGCTATATTATGGTTGTAGCACGAATGGGTCGGCTCGACCGGTGAAGGAACATGCTCTCACAGAATACTAACGTAAAACAGCAGCTTAATACTGCTGTATTTCGTACAGTGATTGTAGAGATTCGGAGACCATTTTTTACTAGACGAGGCATTCCATCTTAGTCCTCAGGAACGCATCAGCATTTACATAGGTTCTTAATCGAAAATAAATGTAAATATATATGAGCTACAGCATACACTTACCATCAGGTGGACTTTGTACTCGTTTTTCACCCTTATTCTATAAAAAGTAGTTTTTAACATGTTTTACTTTAATATAATTTTACATCAAAACTATGAATGCTATAGGATAAACTATTATAATTTGTTTTACGAGAAATCATACCTTTACATTTTTTTTCAAACATTTTCTTATATCTCAAATTAATTTTTAAATAATAAATATATCTACAATTTTTTATTGTCTAAGTTCTACATGGATGAAGACGTAGGTAAAAACTAAAAGCGGTCTTAACATTTCCTTCTCAACCGTAGATTTTATCAATAAGCGCTCGTCAACTGCAGATACTGTCTCTGAGCTGCTATAAAACAGCTTTAGCGATATTATATTAAAACCTGTCAAAAGTATTTCAAAGTTCAAACCACAGAGTAATTACTAGCATAGTAAGCAGGAACCAGCGCCAGATCCGGATGTCGCAGACAGCGCCCTCTGGTGATTTACAGCGGAAAGTAATATCCGGTGTTACCAGGTATGTCTTAAAGATTTCTATCATAAAATAAGAGAAAATCCTAAAATAAGTACGAAGTTTTTGTGGGTTGAACTTTTTGTGCATATGACGTTATACAGTACTTTTTGCTGTCAGTTTACAATAATCACGGTTGTGATTGACGGTTAACCTACCATGTAATGCGGTGATTGACGGTTGCATGAAATTGATTGACAAACATCTTGATATTTTGACTTCAATATCAATCAACTATCAGTCACGAATTTTGATTGAACGTGTAATGGTATTACGTCAATCACGCGTCGGTCAAAGCTTAGATAGCAACCGGGGCGGACGCAAAATATATTGCTAGCTATTGCTAGTATATTGCTAGAGGCGGCTTCCACACACTCGCGCAGTCCGTCGTCACACCCGACAAACGTGCTTCAGCCAGAAAAAGATTTCATTTTAAATTTTGAGGCTCTCCCAGAGTTGTGGGACACGAAGAACCTAGGGTATACGAATAAATACAAAAGGTAAGCTTCGTTTACGTCCTAAAGCTATTTAAATAAATAAATGCATTTCAATTATAAAGCATATCGCGTTGATACTTAAAATTATCAAGGTTTTTTTTTTTTCCGAAAATTGAAATAGGTAAAATGATATTAAATATTACAATTTTTTCTATTGCTCTTTTTCTTTTTCTTTTCAAGTTATTAAAGTACAGTTAAATGGTGAATAAAAGTTCATTTTCAAACTTAGTTTATATATATATATATATATATATATATATATATATATATATATATATATATATATATATATATATATATATATATATATATATATATATATATGTGTATATAGTGTTTTATTTATCAAACATCGCTATAACAATAACGCTATATATACAGAATACCATAATACACATAATTATGCACGTATATATTGTAGTATGTATGTATTATTGTATTCTACGGTTATATTAAATAGCGATGTACTACTTATTTGAAATGCATAATAGGTATGTTGTTGTTTATTTGATTGCAAAAATGAAAACTAGGCCAAGTTGCTAAATATTTTGAGAAAAAATAAAAAAACCCTACCATAGGTGATGTGAAGAAAAAAATTAATTTAATGAGATCCAACTATACCGCCAAAAATTAAAAAATATATAAAACATCCAAAAGGTCCGGTGCAGGGCAGACAAAATATATTACCACCCCAAAATTTCCCATGCCTACGTTTTTTACACAAAATTGCAGCACAGACCTTTTTTTACGAATCTCCATCCTTTCCCTCTGAAATTTTGGGTTTGAATGACCATTAGCCATAATAAGCGTGTAGTGTCGATTTGTTTCTATCAGTCACCATCGTTTTTTGTCAATATTATTTATGAATGAAAACTGCATGAGCGTGTAATGTACGCCGTAGAGTTTTAAGTAATTATATATTCTTTGGTAGAAAGGAGCAGATTCTTTTAGGCCACCGTTACACAGCATTATCAAGATCCTGCCTTCACTTTCTGGTTTCAAAATATTTTCATTCAAGCAGATACAGCTCTTTTTCAATGGTTTTTTCCCTAAATCAAGAGGTAAATCAGCGTACAAAATTTGTATGGCAAATGGGATCCAACTCGCCCAAGCACCTTGTGATTCTCAAGAATTAGTATTCATACATCACTAACTATTCATTTTCAAAGACTGCGACAAGATAATATAATGATGATACTATTTAACTGATCGCTAGTCCTCTATTCTTTATATTTTTAGACATATAATAAATAAATAAACAAAAACTAGTATAATGATTTCTTATATTTACGCGAACACTACACATTTAAATAATACTAATTTTTACGCATTTTATCGCGTATATTAACTTTTTTATATACCCGACGTTTCGAGCACTTTACAGTTCCCCATGGTCACGGGGGAGACTGAGATGTTCAACGTCTAGATGTCATAGTTAACCGAGGTTAACATAGATTTAAATTATTAATTTTTGTTCCGATCTATACAGTATGAACTTATAGTATCTTGAAGCCTTGCAGTTGTATGCTTGGGTTGGGATTTAATTTTATTATTTATAGGATCCCAAGCAGATGGTAGCACCTAGCCATCTTCTCTATTGAAATTAGGATGTTTTTGATTTCAATAGCTTTGCAAATCATCCTTGAAAGAAATCGGTGTTCTTTAGCGAGGATTTGTGGTCTATAAAATCTGATATAGTGACGGGGAAGATCCTGTACGTGTTCATATACCGCGGACTTCCCGGAGCGTCGATACATTCATCGTCGATCACATCACTCCTGCATTTTACAGAGGGACGTTACACTTGAATAATTGTCAAAACTGACGAATCTTCTTTGGCGCCTTGAAGTATGTTTTAATGGAGGTGCACTTCAAGATGCAGCCAATCTTGTCAGTTACTCCTCTAACATATGGCAGTACGGCAGGAACACGCTCGACTGTGGCCGGCTTCACTGTGACGTAGGCACTGGACCCGAAACTTGTTGTTATGCAAAACTTGCTTGACGTGTTGGAGCTCGGCAGCTAGGTATTTACTGTCACAGATCCCTCGTGCCCTCTGAAACAAAGATTTACCCACGATAGCTAATTGTGAAGAATGGTGGTGAGAATCACGGTTTAAAATCTATATGTATGGGTCTTTTTTCTATACACAGTATGGCTCAAGGTGTTATCAGGATTCCGAATTACTAACATATCTATAAAAGCTAAAGAATTGTTGCCTCTAACTCCAATGTGAACTGAATTTTAGAATTTATAGAGTTAAGATGGTGCAGTTAATTTATCTAAAGTTAGAATTGTGAAAGTGTCGTCTACGTACCGCTTGTAGAATCTTGGATTTACGGGAGACATAAGCAGGGTTTTCTCCTCAAATTCTTCAACGAATATGTCGGCGACAATGGGAGATACAGGTAAGCCCATCGCCACACCTACTTGCTTGTATAATTCCTCCTTCCACAATAGGTAGCCAGACGTAAGTTAGTGTCTGAGTAATACTGCATATTCTACGGGCTTGTTGTTTTCTTCCAGCCTTCTAGTTGGAATTGAGATGCAGTCTTCGACGGGTAAGTATGTAAACAATGACTACACATCAAAACTGACCATAGTTTCATTGTCTGCCATATGTATGTCTTTAATCTCACTGACAAAATGGTAGGAATCCTTTATGTGTGCTCTTGTATGTCCCCTGAGCGATGAGAGTATTTTCGCTAAGTGTTGAGCCAATCTGTAAGTTGGTGAATCGATTTGGCTCACTATGAGACGTATTGGAGTATTGGGCTTGTATATTTTTAGTAACCCATACAACTTGGATGATTCGGCGCACGTAGGTATTATCCATTTTACGTCCAGATTTAATATTTCGGCAAAGACATATAAGTAGTAATAGTAATAGACCGGAACATCAGCAACAAAATTGTCGTCTGTAACTTTTGTCCTATAGGATATATCTCCGATTTTTGTCATTTAGTCTAAGTGACATCGTCAAAAGGTCAAGACGCAATCGTTTTGTAAATTTAAAAATTATTTTTAAAGAAAATATGCCCTGTTGTGCATTAAGATATTGTAAGTCATAATATGGAGCAAAAAATGAACGTGATTTTGGTTTATTATCGTAATTATAATGTATTCTTACAAAATAATCTTTTAATTTTAATATATTATTATCCAGTTGATTTTTCTAGAACCTTTATTATTTTGTCATAAGCGCCCTCTGTTATCCAGTAGTGTCACTATTTATTTACAAATGTGTTAGTGACTGACGATTGGCGTTATCGATAAAAAATACAGAATACCGATTTAATCATCTTCAATATTTAAGGAGGTTAAACGTCAACGATACTGTACCCATACTAACAAAGATGAGTAGAATGTACCAACTATGCCAAGTAGCTTACTTAATGTGGAGAAAGGGTGGGAAAATGATTTTTTACGCATGCTGATGAGATTTTCGGTGTTGCTTGCTGTGTTTTTACACACTGGGCTTCATTGTCTAGTGATTTTCAAAGACGAAGCCTTATAGATCCTGGCTAACACTGATAGGGGAAGGCTATAGCTTTATTACATTAAAAACAATTTACACTGTTAAATATATAAGATGCAAGAAGTTGCAGGTTAAGCGTGAATTAGAAAATAAGGTAAAAACATAAAGAAACGGTTTTTTTATAGACCTATAAGTATTACATCTGATTAAGTTGACATAATAACATAAAATTTACAAATTTCTTACAAACATATTATGACGAACAGATAGAGAGCAATGCGAGGAGGGAACTAAGCTAAATCGGAAAATTTTGGTTTATAAAACGAACGAAAGTAAAATAATATAATATGATTTTTCATTATTTTATATCTAAATATTAGCTTTATTAATATTATCCTATTAATAAAATTATTTTATAAATTATCCTATTAGTAAAAGTAAAGTAAAGTAAAGTTACAGCCTATATACGTCCCACTGCTGGGCACAGGCCTCCCCTCATTTCTGAGAGGGTTTTATTATTAGTAAAATATGATAAATTTTAAAATAAAGCCTGCTAAGTTTCATAAAAGAAAAATATATTTTGGTAAAGCGCTTTATGCTTTATAAATCCCTTTTGTATGCATATCCTCATTCTTGACAATTAGCTTAGAATTTTCCTTAAGATGTTCATGGCCGTAGCTAGAAGGAGAGGGGCGAGTGGATAGCGCTAGAATACTTTACATGCCATTTTATATTAGCGAGCCTTTAAAGATTTCATTTATAAAAATATTTTATAATACCTTCGCGCGAATCCCCTTCAAAACACAAAAAGTTGAAAAACGAAGCCGCAAGAGATTGTTTATTTTCCACTAAAGCTTATGTTTAGTAAACTCTTAAAAAATGTTTAAGAGACATTTTTTTAAGAGTTTACTCTACGATGTTACATAATTAATTGTATTTTTTATAAAAACCAGCTTGTTTACGACAACCAGGGACTATTTATATATTTTTTATCGTTTTTGTTTATAGTATTTGTTTAGTGTCCAGGGGGTTTTGAGGGCAATAAATCGATCTAGCTAGGATTCATTTTTAAAAATGTCGTTATCCGTGTTATCAAGCAATAAAAAAGTGCTACAATATCGTTAGAATAAGAAGGTAAATTTTGACAAAATGTTAATGACTATAATGATGATGAATGATGAAATCGTAGTACCTGGTTCGAATACTGACTCCAGTTCGGCTTTTTCATTTTTTTTCAAATTCCCTTCTTTTTTAAGATATTCTATTATTTCGAGCTCTTTTTTAGTATTTTTTTAAAAACACGAAAATTTAAATTAGATTAATTGCACTCATGATTTTTTATTCAAATAACCAGTTCAGTTTTTACTATTATGTCGGTGGTCGGGAGAGAGCTAAGGGTCTGGTAACTCACCGGTCTCCGCCTTCCACTGCCTCACGCTGCTGGGGCTCGGCGAGCTGGCTGGCTGATTAGGTGACTCGAAGGGATATAACCCTGTCTCTCCGAATAGAATAATCCACAGGTCACTGGCACAGTATTTTCGGGAATTGCTTAGTACTCGTTGTAAATTAAAAGGGACACACACAATAATTTTTCGAAAGAGCAAAGTTCATAACGCTTCGGCGCCTTCGGCGTACGGCGCGCAAGTGACTCAGCCGTTCGGCCAATCAGACGCAAGCGCTGTTTCTAGCGTAAAAAGGGATTGTTACCAGACCAAGAATTCCATAAATCCCTATTAATTTGGTAATTGTTGCCACTCGAAAGTTTATAAGAAAATAACTACATAGACAAATAAATATAAATTTAAAAAATATGGTTCCAGTACGGAACAGTCGGTAAGATCAAAAAAATATTATTCATATTTCATCAGTATGTGATTTGTATCTAAATATAATTTCCAAAACACACGATTTAAAAAAAAATAACAAGCAAAGCTCGGTCAACCATGTACTATATATATATATATATATATATATATATATATATATATATATATATATATATACATATATATATATATATATATATATATATATATATATATATATATATATAATTGGGATCTCGGAAACGGCTCCAACGATTTTCATAAAATTTAGTGTCCAGGGAGTTTCGGGGATAATAAATCGATCTAGCTAGGATTTATTTTTAGAAAATGTCTTTTTGTCCGTGTTTTTAGGCAATGAAAAACTGCTACAATATCGTTAGAATAAGAAGGTAAATTTTGACAGATTGTTAATGATTATAAATAGCTTAATTTGTATAATGGTCGGTCACAGAATCGTAAAACCCCGGTTCGAGCCCAGACCGACCGACCGACTTTTTTAATTTTTTTTCAGGTTCCTTTCTTTCTTGAGAAAATCTATTTTTTCGAGCTCTTTTTCAGTATTTTTTAAAAACACGAAAATTTAAATTAAAATAATTGCACTCATGATTTTTAATTCAAATAACCAGTTCCGTTTTTTCTGTTATGTTGCTAAGATCAAAAAATATTATTTATATTTCATCAGTATGTAATTTGTATGTAAATATAATTTCCATCACACAAATTAAAAAAAAAATCGAGCGAAAAATACCGAGCAAAGCTCGGTCAACAGGGTACTATATATATATATATATATATATATATATATATATATATATATATATATATATATATATATATATATATATATATACATTTATATATATAGATATAGATATAGATATATATATATATATATGTATATATAGATATATAAAAGATTATTTAATAGCCAAGTGGATGATTATAAATGTAATTTAGGAAATTAGCTGCATTTAATTACAGTAGGTATCTAGTACACAATTTTCGAACGTGAGTTGTAATAATAGTCGAAATCCACTAAAAGATCACACTAACAACTTTTTATGACTTCACAATCTCGAAAGCAACATGTAATTATTTCCATTCGTAAACTGCTGTTTACTGTATTTATAACGGTTATGTTACGCCACACCGCCACAGCCAATCACAGCGCACCGTTCAAGCCAGCCAATCGTAGCCAAGCCAAACCCAAGGCACCACTCTAATTACCGGATGCCTCTGGTAGGGAGTCCAGCTATATAGTGCCTTACAACCTCATTTTTGGGAGTTCTTATAATACCGCTCTTATAAGACGAAATGCTGTCGAAATATTAAAATTAAATAAAATTATTGTGTTTATAGTTTTCTACCTTCTTTTTATTTTACTAACTGTTACATCTCAGAAGTGGGATTAGAAGTGAAAACTATGAAGCGTCGTCACGTCAATATGCCAAGAAAAGGCCATAATGTCCGCCCTCAAGAATGGAGTAAATCACCATGTGAAGATTCATCAAAAAAAAGCGACACTGAAGACGAGGACACACAACCAAATACTCCTCCAGCACGGAAAATCCTTAGAAGGCTATTGGAAACCGAGGTACAAAAGGCAATGCAAGGGTTAGACGAAGAGTTACCCTCCGTAACCACAGGAAAAGAACACCGCGCGGCCTCACTTATTCCAGAGTTCGACCCCGATAGTGAAGAATGTAGTACTGCAACAGCATGGCTCAAAAAAATAGATCAACTCGGCGAAATTCACGGCTGGAGCGAAACTACGAGGTCGTTTTACCTGCAACATAGACTAAGAGATCAAGCAAGACGATGGTACAATCGGCTTGATGAGTACGATTATTCCTGGCAAGAATGGAAGCAGATGCTGGCGCGTGCTTTTCCTAAACATCGCGATTTCGGAAACATGTTAGAAGAGATGATGAGCAGAAAGAAACTACCAACGGAATCGATGACTAAATACTACCAAGATAAAGTGGCCATGTGCTTCCGGTGTAAGTTGTCTGACAACGCAACAGTCTCCTGCATCATTCGTGGTCTACCATCATCTCTACAAGCGAACGCGAGAGCATATCAGTGCGAGCATCCCGAAGAATTATATGAAGGTTTCCTTTGGGCACTGGACGATTATCAACCGCCGTCAACGTCAATTGGAACACGTGTGCAAAATAAAGATACCAGCAATCGACAGATAATCGATAAAAAATACACACCTATTAACCCTGACATTGATCCATGTCCGCGCTGTAAGAAGACCGGCCACATATTACGTAACTGCCCTTATCCAGATTCGCGAACATGCTTCAAATGCGGCAAGCAAGGCCACATTGCTACGCGCTGCGCAATCGCTCTGAAACCTGCAACAGCGATTGAAGGTAAAGTTATGGAAATTAAGTTTTTACAAAACCACAATAAGATTTACGAAAAAGCGGTGAAAATCAACGGCATTCACGTTAAATCTTATATTGATACCGGCAGCCAAGTAAATGTACTATCTATCCACGTGTCGAGACTATTGGATCTCAAAATTAGCCCGACCAACATCATCCTAAAAGGATTCTCGGGAGAGCATTTACCCAGCTGCGGAGAGGTAGCTTTCAAACTAGAGATTGATAATATGCATATCCCTTGCAAGGCTCATTTAACAGACGTAGATATGGGGAACATCAATCTTTTGGTTGGACAACCCATTGTGACGGCCCAATATTATTATTAATAGTTAAATTCAATATAAAGGGGCGTCAAAAATAGTTTTAAAACATATATATTAAGCAATAAAGTTAAATTAATAAACATAAAGTTAATATATTTCAGACATTATCCCAATAACATAGCAAATTAAAGGCAAAATTATTGTTTCTCGTAATAAGTAAATTTATTATTAAAACTTCTAAAAATATTTAAAATAAGATAAATAATAGAAATACAAGTCAAAAAACATTATAAAATTAAGTTAAATAACGTTTATAAGATAATTAGAAAATTTGTTAAAAATTGTTTAAGTCATGGGAGGTGTTCGTGTATAAAAGAAAATTTTTCTGAGTTGTGGAAGGAGTTCACGTATAGATGAAATTTTCTAAGTTGTTGAAGGAGTTCATGTATTAAAGAAAAATTTTCCTAAGTTATGGAAGGTGTTCACGTATAGACGTCTTGTATGGATAAGGTGCCGGAGATACATACCTGCAGTTGTACATATATATGGGGTGGTCGGGAGCCCGACTGCCTGAAGTACTGTAGCACAATGACTAGTCCTATATTAGGGACTTATGATATTAAACTCAATGATACAAAAGCAATACTATAGAAGGTCTCCATGATGAATTTGCATTACAATAGTAGGGTCGTGGGTTCGAACCCTATGACTTATGAAAGTAAGGTCTATGATTCAAAAGCAATACTATAGAAGGTCTCTGTGATTAATATGCATTACAATAGTAGGGTCGTGGGTTCGAACCCTATATATGAATGACTTATGAAAGTAAGGTCTATGATTCAAAAGCAATACTATAGAAGGTCTCTGTGATTAATATGCATTACAATAGTAGGGTCGTGGGTTCGAACCCTATATATGAATGACTTATGAAAGTAAGGTCTATGATTCAAAAGCAATACTATAGAAGGTCTCTATGATTAATATGCATTACAATAGTAGGGTCATGGGTTCGAATCCTATATATACATGACTTATGAAAGTAAGGTCTATGATACAAAAGCAATATTATAGGAGGTCTCCTTGATGCATAAGCATTGTATGGGGTGGTCGGGTGACTGACTGCTCCTAGTACTGTAGCAAAATGACTAGTCCTTATTAGGGACTTGAAAAGGAATATTATGGTGGCGTGTGTGCTGCTTCACGAGCAATTGGTCCGAGGTAAACTTGGACTCGCTAACCGATGTGTCCTAGACATATCATCTTAGTGTCGGTGGTAGCGGGTTTGTTGTAGCAATACGGCTTTCCCGTGGACATCGCACACCCATACCGTTTGTGGGCGGCGTAGTAGCGCATAGCGATGCGTCGTCTATATTTCGGATTGGGATGATGAGTGTGTTTGGTAGCACTTTTAAGTGTAACGGGCATACTCAACTTCATGTCTTAGTGCATTAGCGCTATGATACGTGAAGTTTTGTCCACTGGCGTCTTAGTAGCGTGCTACTATGATACGTTGGTGCAGTTTTATATAACAACAATCTTAGTGCCGGTGGTAAGCGGGTTTGTTGTAGCAATACGGCTTTCCTGTGGACATCGCACACCCATACCGTTTGTGGGCGGCGTAGTAGCGCATAGCGAAGCGTCGTCTATCTTTCGGATGGGGATGATGAGTGTGTTTGGTAGCACTTTTAAGTGTAACAGGCATACTCAGCTTCATGTCTTAGTGCATTAGCGCTATGATACGTGGAGTTTTGTTCATTGACGTCTTAGTAGCGTGCTACTATGATACGTTAGTGATATTTTTTTATATAACAACAATACTAACTTTGTTGCCAAAGTCGATAGGAGTCATGTGGGTGTGTTGTGAGGGTGCGCCGCCCGTATGATAGTTGCATTGATGCTTACTGCTACTTGCGGTATTGCGTCTTGTGATGGATCTGCGGGTGTGCTGCGCCTGATACGACGCATTCCTGTTGTTCTGGTCGATGGAGGTATACAATTAACATCTTAGTGCTGGTGGTAAGCGGGTTTGTTGTAGCAATACGGCTTTCCCGTGGACATCGCACACCCATACCGTTTGTGGGCGACGTCGTAGCGCATAGCGATGCGTCGTCTATCTTTCGGATGGGGATGTTGAGTGTGTTTGGTAGCACTTTTAAGTGTAACAGGCATACTCAGCTTCATGTTTTAGTGCATTAGCGCTATGATACGTGGAGTTTTGTTCATTGGCGTCTTAGTAGCGTGCTACTATGATACGTTGGTGATATTTTTAATATAACAACAATACCAACCTTGTTACCAAAGTCGATAGGGATCATATTGGGTGTGTTGTGAGGGGGCGCCATCCGTATGATAATTGCATTGATGCTTACTGCTACTGGCGGTATTGCGTCTTGTGATGGATCTACGGGTGTGCTGCGCCTGATTCGACGCTCTCTGTGGTTCTGGTCGATGGAGGTATACGGGTGGTGATGTCTGCTGGGATGTATGGGGGACCTTGGAATGGTGTAAGCCCGACGATAGTCGTATTGATGCTTGTTGCGTTCTGCAGCATTGCGTCTCTGCGATGGTTGTTTGGTGGGACGCTATTCTCAATGGCGCTCTCTGCGTCTTGGTTTGACTCACACCTAAGTAGCTTTGCCCAAGTCGGGTCCCTTCATTGCGGGGCTGCAGACTGTCTGCCCTCCACGATGTTTTATATAACAACATAATATTATATCTCTGTAACTTTCCCACCTTTGAATGATTGAAGGCAACTTGTTGGTGGGTGAGACAAACATGATCGAAAATGCATTTACTCAACGTCAGTGACACAAACCCTTTCTGATGGCGAATTATTACTCTTATCTTATAACTGCCTTTTGGCTATATCTGCCGTTGTATTGGTTGGTGGAGCATATGTGTCGACCTCATGCGGGTGGTAGCTGGCGGGAGGATCTGAGGAGACTCTCAAGGCTGCGGCCGAAAGCCGCACAACGTGGGACCCCATTCCCTTGAGGTGAGCGATAGACTCATGACACGCTCTGCGGCTAGTAGCCGTGCTGATCATGCAATTGGTGATGATGCCATACACTTACATCACGTCTGCAGGAGCGGCGGTCTGGCAGGTGGTGGCGCTCACGGAGGGTTTAAGGCCAGTGTGCCTATTTGCCTAAACCGTGTGACGTACATTCACTGTGGCTGGATTCGTTCGTATTCTGTATGGCGTTTACACGCATTGACATGCGCGACTTCGGTCGATGTTTGTGCTTACGCACTAACAAGGGGCCAAGCCTCTTTTACTGGTTCGCCAGTTATTTTGCTGTGGACTACGGTCCAGTTCCCGAATTAGCGTTCCCTTCGGGGGGAGTGCATCAAAATGGTTGGCGCTCACCGTGCACGGCGTGTGTGGGGCCGTGTACCTCCCCTACATTTTTTTTAAATAAATGTAGGAGAGCGAAGCCCTTGTATCGGGTATTTTTGTATAAATATATTGTGAGCCTTTTCCAAGCGGGAAGGGATAAATAATAATAAATTAATAATGTCAACCTGATACAAGTGGAATAAAGACGTTTTATGTTCTTAACCTTTTTCGAGCCCTGTCTTCGTGAACGGGGTTCACTTAGCTTATAAGGCACTACCAACAGCTTTCAATTGCCCTAGTGAATATTCATTCTTCCAAAAGACTCCTAAAAGAACTAAGTTACTAACCAAACACAACGTAAATAAGGGTCCTAACTAAGACGATCACGCCAAAATATTAAAAACGGCCTATTAATAAACCTTTTGGAAGATCATTTAGAAAGATCAAAACTTATTTTAATAATCCTGGTCTCATATATATAATGTTATTTAAAAGGGGATATTTTTAATATTATAATATTTTTATTATATAGAGGGGGGGGGATCGTTACACCATCATCAACAGTGATGGAATGACTTTAGAGGTCAGGGAAGGAAAAGCCACTCTGAAAAAAGACACTGACTTTATTAGACAAATAGATGCGATTGAAGAACGCGCTCGCTTTAAGGTCGTCGCTACAGAAAAAGAGTCTCTATTGCCTGGACTTTCTATCATCAAAGTCAACGTGATAGATAATGATGAAGATAACGACGTCGTCACTACGCCACAACATTATGAGCTACGAGGTGTTTCGTACTCAATTCCCGCCACTCTGCTACGAGGCACCGTTGGGTACATCAAAGTCATCAACAATGGAGCTCAAAACGTCATCTGGGAGCAGGGAGAGGTGCTGACCAGAGCAGATAGCTGCGTCGCCTCACCACCACCAGAAGTTCAGGTTAGCCCACAAAATTACACTTTGACATTGACTTTAGTAACCAAAGCCAATAATGATTGTTATAGCAACTCTATAGCATCTCTGTTGCACACTAGCCTAGCCCATGTTAGCACTATTGGGGGAATAAACGTAGAAGATATTAAGTCGGGTCCATTAAATAAAAACGATCACGATAGTTTAATTGCCTTATTGACTAATTACAGTGACTGTTTTGCGAATAAAACACAAGACTTGGGATGTACAGATTTATTAAAAATGAAAATAAAATTAACAAGTGATCAGCCTATATACCGCCAACCCTACCGTTTGTCACATAGTGAGCAGGAGATAGTTAGGTCCAAAGTCACCGAATTATTAGACTCAGGTATAATCAGAGAGTCTGAATCTTGTTTTGCTTCTCCAGTTATCATTGTAAAGAAAAAGAACGGCGATAGTAGACTCTGTGTCGACTATCGAGCACTTAATGCTATTACAGTCAAAGATAGGTATCCGTTGCCCAATATCGATGATCAGGTTTCAAAGTTAGCCAGCAAGAGGTTCTTCACAAGTCTTGATTTAGCACAGAGTTACCATCAGGTTAAAATTGATCCTGAAGACATACACAAAACCGCATTTATCACACCACAGGGGCACTTTGAATATACGCGTGTCCCGTTTGGATTGGCTAATGCACCAGCAGTTTTTATGCGACTTATAAACAAGATCGTAGATTCATTACGAAATCCTAATAACTTTTCAAAAGGCGGTAGTACGAAAACACGCAATAATTTTACGTACGACTATGAAGTGTTAGCATTTTTAGACGATTTGTTGTTACCATCATTTGATGTGCAGTCAGGCTTAGATATTTTAGAGAAGGTTCTTCATAAATTAAGATTAGAAAATTTAAAACTAAACATGAGTAAGTGTTCATTTTTACAAAATAAAATCACATACTTAGGACACGAAATTACACCGAGTGGCATTCAACCGGGCGAATATAAGTTGGCAGCAGTGTCACAGTTTCCCACTCCTAGTAACGTTCACGAGATACGTCAATTTATTGGGTTATGTAGTTACTTCCGTAAATTTATTAAAAATTTCGCGTTAATTGCTCGCCCATTAACCGACTTAACAAAGAAAAACGTAGCGTGGAATTGGGGCCGTGAACAATCTAATAGCTTTGAACAATTAAAACAATGTTTGTGTACAAAACCTATACTAGCTTTATATGACCCTGCATTACCGACGGAGATTCATACGGATGCATGCAAATAGGGTATCGCAGGCATTTTGTTGCAAAAACAAAATGATAATTCATTACGCCCCGTTATGTATTTCAGTAGGGTAACGAGTAAAGAAGAAAGCATGTATCATAGCTACGAGCTTGAAACTCTTGCGGTAGTCGAATCGTTGCGTAGATTTAGGGTGTACATCGTAGGCAAACATGTCAAGGTCGTGACTGATTGTACAGCTGTTCGTGCCACTTTAACTAAACGTGACATTATCCCGCGTATAGCCAGGTGGTGGCTTTCAATCCAAGATTTTGATATGAGTGTAGAGTATAGACCAGGAGAGAGGATGAAACATGTAGACGCGTTAAGTAGGAACCCAATCGATACTGTGAATGTGAATCGCCTTGAAGTGTCAGACTGGTTTTATACTGTCCAGTATCAGGATGACAAGTTGAAGCGAATCATCGACCAGCTTAGGGATGGCTCAGCCGCCACTGAAATAACAAATAATTATGTATTCTTAGATGATAGATTATATAAAAAGACATTGCATGGTAATCGTCTCGTAGTGCCAGCATTAGCTCGATGGAGGCTAGTCCAGATGCACCATGATGACATAGGACATGTAGGTTTCCAAAAGTGTATGGAATTGATAAAAAAGGACTACTGGTTTCCAAAAATGACTCGCTTTATTAGAAAGTATGTTACTGCTTGCCTTCATTGTGCTTATGGTAAAAATGATCATGGAAAGAAAGAAGGAAAATTGTTCCCTATTCCCAAACCCACAGAGCCCATGATCATGATTCATGTTGACCACTTAGGCCCATTTTGCAAGACAGCCAAAGGTTATCAGTATATGCTGGTTATAACAGATTCCTTTTCTAAATTTGTTATTGCTGAGCCAACTCGAACACTCAATTCCGTGGAAACCATTAGAGCACTCAGAAAAATATTCAGTTTATTCGGTTACCCCCATAAACTTGTAAGTGACCATGGGAAGGCTTTTACCAGTAGACACTTCAAAAGGTTCTCGTCTGATAAACAGTTTAGGCACATCTTAACCTCCGTTGCATGCCCGCGAGCGAATGGTCAAGTGGAACGCACCAACCGTACCATATTGAATGCCTTGCGTGCCACAGATCCTAGCGAGGCTGCAAATAATTGGGCGAACAGCTTACCTGATATTCTCTGGGGTATTAACAATACCGCGAATGAAAGTACAACCTACAAGCCCTATGATTTGATGTTTTCCAAAAGCTCAAGGCCACGTTGTGACATTGTTACCAATGAAAGTGTCAGTGAGCCAGTGGAGGTTAGGCGTAACAAAGCCAGTGCACAGTTAAGAATAGCCAGTGATAGGATGAAACGTAACTTTGATAAGAAACGCAAAACAAGTCGTGTCTATAAAAAGGGGGATTTAGTTCTTTGGCGGCAAGCACCAACAAGTAGTGCGACTAAGGTGAACACTAAACTTGACGACGTGTTCTCAGGTCCATATATTGTAATCAAGGTGTTGGGCAATGACAGATATAGGATTCGAAGTATTAAGGGACTCCGAGGCTACAGGGCCTTCACAGGCCTGGTTGCAGCGGACTCCTTGAGGCCATATCACAGTACGGTTCCCATATCTGACAGTGCCAGTAGTTCCGATGAACAACTGGAAACGGAGGACCTTATTGATCTGCTAGAAAGTTAACCAAGCTTTCTCCCAATGCGGGAGCAATTATTGTTTCAGGACGGCCGAATGTTACGCCACACCGCCACAGCCAATCACAGCGCACCGTTCAAGCCAGCCAATCGTAGCCAAGCCAAACCAAAGCCACCACTCTAATTACCGGATGCCTCTGGTAGGGAGTCCAGCTATATAGTGCCTTACAACCTCATTTTTGGGAGTTCTTATAATACCGCTCTTATAAGACGAAACGCTGTCGAAATATTAAAATTAAATAAAATTATTGTGTTTATAGTTTTCTACCTTCTTTTTATTTTACTAACTGTTACAGTTACATAAATTCTATAATTTAATTCCTAACTTAACCCTCATCCAACCCCATCTTAATATATGTATATTTTGGTGACTGACAATATCATGTCCACGCTGCGCATCCGGGCTGCAAGCGACCCCCGGGCGTTGCTATGGTAGCAGTTTCGATGCGCGCCAGTGCTCCCGTTCCATCTAGATATCAAGGTACGTAATAAATACGCTTCAGTGAAATTTAATATTACAAACTATGCGCGCTATTAACAACTTTCGAATATCTCGTTTCATATATTTTGAATTTCTGTGAATATTTTGTGTACAAGCGCATTTGATGTGGATTTTTTTTCATAGAATGAGCGTGCAAACGAGCACACAGTCTACCTGATGGTAAGTGGATGCTGTGGCCCATAGACATCTACATTTATCCTCGATTAGGAATCAAAACGCAGATGTGTTGTCACCCTTGAAGATTAAGATGGAATGCCTCGTTTACAATAAAAAAGGGTCTCCGGATCTCTACACTAACCATACGAAACACAGCAGTACTAAGCTGCTAGTGCTGGTATTCTGTGAGGATACCTGAAATCTATAAAATCTAATATACTCTTCTAAATGTAAATTTTAAATTCTCTTTGTTATATATTTGCTCACTAGTTAGTTTAGGTACTGTATTAAACGTCATTAAATTGACGGTTGCATTACGTCAAACTTATTAACAATGACCTACAAAATAGAAAATGAAGAAGAAAACATTACACAAAAGATACAAAAATAATATTGAAAATGATGATAATATTTTCTATATATATCGTCATCCAACAGTCAGTATTAATTAAAAAATTAATAGGTATATGTGAAAATTGTACTATTGTAAATACATTCGTGAGCTGGTGGTAATAAAGAACACAAATCAACCTTGATAAATATCCAGAGATACCTATGCGCCACAGTATCGACTAACCGTCAGGTGGTGGTCCTGTGTGATGATTTGTCATTCTTATTCTATAAAAAGAAAATATCTGGACTGGCTTTTCAACTTGGGCAACAGCTTTATACATACTCTACTAAGTCTGTATTTTGTTTGGTCAAAGGTTTGGAGAAACGGTTTCATTACATGTCTGCGGTACAAATTAAACATTGAAATTGACATCGACGCTTTGATTTTCCAATTTTGCCGTCCCTCGAAGCGCTCTAATTTGCAGAGAGGCATGACTGTGCATTCAATGACTTTTCAGTAATTAAAAGGTGAAAGTTGCGATTTGATTGGAAAAATAAATTAAAAATAATCTTGATTTACAATATAATAGTAAATGATATTAAAAATTAAACACTTTTTATGAGATTTTTGTTCGACCAAGAGTACCAATAATAAAATATAAACGGTTTAGAAATGCGGTCATAAATCATTGTATTGTAATATTTTTGCTACTTTGTGTAATTACCTGTGCTAAAATTATATGCCAACGAAGCACGTTCGCATATGTCCTACTCTGCTGTCGAATCGAAAATCCATACTATCTTGAGAAAAAATAAAATTATACAAAATTATATAATCTGTGCTTACCCAGTTACTCAGCCAGCGACAGCAAGAAATTGGACGGGCATTGAATATGAAGATCTTGTTTATTAATAATGCGAAAAATGGGCGCTTTTCCACTCGTCGGCACGGCATCGGTACGGTATCGGCACGGCACCGGCGGCACCAACATGACACCGACACGGCACACGGCGCGGGTGCCGCTGCTCCGTTTTCCGACTGGGAAAAATTAACAGGTTTTGGGCAGTAGTATTAACACATTCTTCAATTCCACAACATGTGGAATGGTCTCGTTAAGTCGTCGTATTTGCTTGTTATACATATATCTCTTACATTTCTGACGAAAATGTAATCAACACAGAGAAGTCAAATTTTGAATTCATCCAATCTGAAAAATAAGATACTTAGAAGAAACGATTATAATACCTTTGAAAAACAGAAAATAGACCCCAAAAATATTTCAACTACTTCCGCATGAACGTGAGACGTTTCATCATTTCTCAAGCCAATTTCGAGTCTCAATCTCAAAGCGTACCTCCTATCTCGGTCTGCGCGCACGCACACGCACACGGCTACAATACGTATTACAATACACATGCAGTTTTACCGGCCGGCACCGAGCGGGAAGCTTGCTGTCCCGACACTTACAACGGTACCGGTGGGTGTCATCGATGGGCCGGTGCCACGCTGGCGCCGTTAAGTGGAAACACGGCCATATATTTTATACATTTTCGCTTCCCCGGCAGCCAGACCGATGCGGAGCCGTGCTGATGCATAGAAAAGCGATATTATGATAAGTTGTTGGTTTGCGCCCTCCTTTCTGCCAAGGAGGGTCGCGTTCGTATACGGCTTAGAGATCTCTAGTCAGATCGTTAAGCCAATTCCTAAAAGGTTGGGTTTAGTGGGTAAAAGTCGCCACATAACCACGCAGCCGGCTGCGTGGTATGCTATGAGCATTCCCAACCTCCCTCCCCCGCTTTCCGGAGGGTTGCCCATATTTGCTTCGGGCGCAAAAAAAAAAAAAAAAGTTGTTGGTATTTTTTCGGAGGTCTAAGTAACATTAAATTTCGGGAAAAACCAAACGAATTTTAACCTGGCAACCCTTATCTTCTATTTCCTCCTATTTGACACTTTTTTAACAACATTGAAACATATAATATTTTTCCTTGTCCTACGTTTTGCAGCAAGTGTCTTTCTTATTTGTGAACTCGGAATAATTTTGAGTATTAATTTTATTTGCACTGTCGGCGTCGGCGTCGGCGTCGGCGTCGGCGTCGGATCCTTGTGCCTTGTGCTTGTGAAAACTTTTACTCTCCTGTTATTTATTTAATCTTTATTATACACCTTATACTAAGGGATATAAAGGGCAGACTTAATGCATAGGGCATTCTCTGCCAGTCAACCCTGTTATGTAGGTATGTTTTTATTTTATTATTAAATAATTAGCCATTAGCTTTGCGGGAATTTAAAACATCCAAAAAATCAAAGAATAGTCAATGTAACACAAAAAAAAAAAAAAAACTTTATAAACGGTATAAAATTCGTAAAATTGAATAAAGTTACTCGTATTTATATGTTAATTAAAAATATTATAATATCAAAATCATTTTTCAGCTATCTATTCATTTGCTATTTTGTTAGTTCTTTAAACGGATTCTCTGACTATAGATCATAAAATTATTTACATTTTAAAGTACCATTAACATATTTCAGTAAAATTAAATATTTTAGTAGTAGTAGCGTCCGTAAAAAATCAATTTACAAAATAATTATTTCAATTTAATTTCCGTTTTATCTGCTATTTGTGTGGTAAAATTATAAAGGCAGTTGGTATTTCAATCATGCAACTTTTGAAACTTATATTTTGACATAAGGCGATACACACACACAGGCGCGATCTTAAGCTACCTAGCTACACAGACATGGGATCGTATAAACTGCACCGAATCTTATCACCTCGGCAACTGCCCGGGCATTGAGTAACTTATATAAACGCCAGGGTAAAAGGCTCCACTGTAATAGATTCCTTCAATGAAGTTTGAAGCGGCGTGAAATCAAATAACGATTAATAAAACAGTGTTACTCGATGATTTATTCGAGTTAATATACTAATATACTTTTATACTAATATATCAACTTGTATCAAAAATCGAATCAAAAATCGAAAATCATCGAGTAACGCTGTTTTATTAATCGTAATTTGCGTATATACCTAAGTTAATAATATTTTTTGTTATATGTTATAGGTTATTAGGTAAATAATTTACGTGGTAGAGCCATGCTGCAGATTTATTACTGGTATAGTTGTAGCACGAATGGGTCGGCTCGACCGGGGAAGGGCCACGCTCTCACAGAATTCCAGCGTCAAATGGCAGCTTAACGCTGTTGTGTTTCGTTTGGTGAGTGTAGAGAACCGGAGACCCTCTTAACAGGAAACGATGTATTTCATCTTAGTCCTCACGATTGACAACGCATCTGCATATTGACTCGTTGTCGGGAATAGATGTAGATGTCTATGGGTCACAGCAACCACCTACCATCAGGTGGACTGTGTGCTCGTTTGCCACCCTTATACTATAAAAAATACCAATTATATACACTTTCACACTGAACAAATACCTCTACCATAGAATTACCTCTAGTGGGGATGTCAGAGCGTCAGTAGTCAAGCTTTATAGGCGGGTTGGCAACTCCAGATTTTTGTTATTTTCAGTTGTAATCAAGAAGATGCTGCTGCCCGATTCCTATTCAGTTTCCCTCTGTTGTGGATTTTATCGCGTATATTAACTTATTCGACGTCCCAATGTAAGAGTTAAATTTATAATCTGGATGTAGCCGTGGTGAACTATGACATTGGGACGTCGAACACCTCAGTCTCCCTTGTGACTATGGGTGCTGTAAGTATTCGAAACGTCGGGAATATAAAATAGTTTTATTT
Source organism: Parnassius smintheus behrii (assembly GCA_036936625.1). Lineage (NCBI taxonomy): Eukaryota > Metazoa > Arthropoda > Insecta > Lepidoptera > Papilionidae > Parnassius > Parnassius smintheus. The sequence goes on from JAUPFT010000029.1 coordinate 33,672,860, forward strand.
AAACGAACTTAGCAATGGTAACCCTTATGAACTGTGCGTTTTAATATACGATTTCGTAGCTCCGATACAGGACGTATTTGAGTTGAGTGAAGCCGAATACCACGGGCTAAAAGCCTGGGGCGACATCCTCACAACATCTCGTTAGGCAATATTCATGATTATTTCCCAACTCAAAAGAGTTTACATTGCTTGTTCTTCTACTAAGTTAAAAAAAATATCATAAATTTTATGGTATTGCAAATTTCTTTACGACCGAATAAAAAGTCTGCCGTAATATTTAATTTTGAATATTATTCAAATACCAGGATAGTGGCTTCGTGTGAATATTCACTACACTGAACGACAGAAGAAAGTAAAACAAGAGATGGGCAGCAGCGTTCGTGATAACAGTTCAAAACAATTAAAAACTGCGGATACCATCCTACCTGTCAAGCGTGACAACTTCGGCAAATATCCCCCCTATGAAGCAATCTGTGGGGGAGGGCTATGTTCATAACATTTTATAGGCTGTGATGATGATAATTATTATAATATTTTATCATTTGTATTTGTATTATAAACATTAAAAAAGTCAAAAGTTTGCTACGGGTAGATGCATCTCAAATGACCTAAATAAAACAATGAACGTCGGATCGATATTGACGTCGGCGAACTCGACCTACTTTGTGAGCGTTGGGGTAGGTTCCAGTCGACGAGTCCCCGTATATACAAGGGCAAGGTTGTCTCAAACTTTTGGATTAAATTAACTGTTGTGCATTTGTGTCACACCGGTTGACTTTTGTGTTCTTGCGAGTTTTGGAGGTAAAAAAAAACCAATTGGTACTGTCTGTTTCCATGTTGCCATCCTGCAGTACCGGCCATTTCAAACCAAAAAAATTTTTGATTAGTAAAGAAAAACTACAGTGAGTTAATACTTGCTAGCAGAAATATGTAAGGTTAGTGTTTGATCTTGAGAGCAGAAAAAGATAAACCATGTCCCACAGTAATCGTACGAGTCAACTTATCCAAAAAATAACAAAAGATAGATAGAAGATCCTTTGGTTTCTGCAATATATGAAATTATAATCTATGTAAGACAGGTGTGAAATATCTAATATCCGGCAGCGATTGGAGCGGCAAAGGGATGTTTAGTACGGCGATCGTAATTTGTCCACCAATCAAGACGAATGTGACCAATCTTCCGTAATTCTTACGATAGGAATTAATTTTGTATAACAGAATAATTGGATATTAGGATTACATTAGTAAAAAACAGTTCTTCATTGTTTTATGTTTTTTTTTAAATGTAGATTTCAAGATGTAGGTAGTGTCGTCACTTATCCTTTTGGTTGTTGTGTACTATGTAATATTTATTTATTTATTTAAAAAAATAAATATATTAATAAATAAATACGTACTATGTAATATTGCCGTCTTTCTGTGGTTTTTTGTAGTCCTGTGTCTGAATTTAAGATTGTTCAATTTTTTATTTAAAACCCTACACTAGGATTTTCTCCAGTATCGTGGTGGCAGTTTACAAACATAAATTGCACAAGGACAAACATCCAATATTGAAACAATATTTGTAGAAAGCAATCGTAAACTTCTAATTTGCCACAGTAATCAAGTGATCCATGATTGGGTCACTCACCTTTCAACCATTCCGCGCTGTGGATACTTGATACTCATTTCCCTTTAGTTGCAAAAATATTCCACAATAAATAAGTGTAAAGATTTCAATTATTTGGATATTTTGAAAAACTAATACTATTTTAATTAGTTCGAAGTATATTAGAAGTTAAATTTTATCCGCTCTCCCTCCCCTCCCGGGTGAGCGTCAGCCCCGTGCCCCAGAAAGTGACCGGAAGTGCAGTTTTTCTGTTTTATAGAAAACCGTACAGGATACATGAAAAGTGTCCAATCAAAATAATCCATGATAAAGGAGACGGTCCAAATTTGTATGAAGCGTGGGCCTGGTTTTGTACAAGTAGGGAAGTAAATTAAAATAATATATTACACCACTTTTGGTCATTCAAATTCACGAATTTGCCTCTATATCAGTGGTATTAATATGTTATTCTTACCAATCACTGCAACACTAATGGCGAATTGATATCGTTTTGACGTTAGCTATCAACTTTCATAAGCTTATTGCGCCTAGTGATTGAAAATATGGTTCTACAGATGTCCGATATTAATGAAATCGAAATTTCGCGTAAATCATGGAGTCCATAAAACAAAATCCGAGTCAAACAAGTAATAACAGATCCAAAGTCCAGGAAAAAAAACAAATCGCCAAAGAAATCCAAAAGAAGCAACAAACGCATTCACGGGGTTCACAACTGCACGAACAGGCTCGGAATAAAAAAATATCACACTACCTACATTATTTCGTGACTCAAGTCACTTTTTAGACATGACATTTGAAATATAATTTAATGTCTCGAAGGGCGCCATCCTGTAAAATCATCAAAAATTGGGATTGCATTTTTATTTTTAGCAAGTCATTTAGTTTGATTTATTGTCTTATTTTATTTTTTAATGAAATCCCTGAGTTTTTTTGACTTTTAACGGTATAGTGTACATAGACCTGGGCCTAAAATGCCGTCTCCTTTGCTATCAACTCCTTGGAAATCTACCATGAAATATGAATATTAAATATGATGCATATTCGGAAAGGGGTGTAAAGTAGATAAAATTAAAAGTCTTGGCAACATTTTACATGAAAATATTTTTGGTGGTATTTCACTTCTTTGAGTAAGTTGCTTATAACAATATTTTTTTATTTTGTTCATTTTTGCTTCCTTTTTTTGGATGTATTTCTGCACATTGTGATTATTTCATAGCACAATCTATATCTTTGCTGTTTTTCTTTGTTGGTTTACTGTTTATAATAAGCGAACAAGATCAGGGCGATACTTGGCTCTTAGGCGATTATATTTGACTATAGTTGTCTGTAGTGCTTTAAAAGTACCAAAGTCAATATTCATAACGTGAACACTTTGCAAGTCACATTACAGTAATGTAGTAATATTCAGAAACTTGACCATTCATATACATTTTTATCCCCTATCATTTAATGATTTTTTAAAAACTTGAAACATGTGTTTATAATTTGTAATAAGAAATCTGTGTACTTGTACAATTTTCAGATCTCTAGCATGAAATTAACTTTTAATGGGAAAATTCATGTGCAATTCCATCTCCTAATTTAAAGGTTGGGGTTGATTTACTAACAATCTTGGGATATGTAGTTTATTATTATTATTTATAACAAGAAATAAAATGGAGTCCCTATATCAATTTTCGGACCTCTAGCATCAAATTTTGCGAAAGTCTCATACAAATTTCCATCACTTAGTTTAAGGACTTGAGGGGTTGAATTTACAAGTTTTTAAATTTTTTGTTGTTCTATACTAATACTAGCTTACACACCTAATTTTAGAACTTCAGGAAGTAGCCTAAGAATTTTGATGATCATCAGTGAGTGAGTCCAGGACGAAATCTGGATATTTAGACATTAATAAAATCTAAAGTATAAGAGCTAAGTAATTGAAACTTTATATGTTTATGAAAACTACTATTGACATCATATCTCAAGAATTTTGTCTGGTGTTATCAAAACCCAAGTTATGAGGGTTCAAAAATGACGTAGCGCTTCGAGAAAAGGTAGGTATTGCTTCTTATTGTTTTGTTTGGCTCGTCTAGGAGGGATATTCTTCTAGAACTCCTTACGTTTGCTGCAGCTTGGGAGGGTGTAAGTAAAAGGAGACGAAGACTTTTTCCTGTATTACTTTTATTTTCTAATTTATAAGTTAACGTAAATACTGTCACGATGTAAGTACACAGGAATACTAGACTACCTAACTTACAAACTAGCTTGATTACTGCTGGGCTGTCTCAATAATTAAACCTAGGTTTATATACTATGTTGAAACGTGCTAGATTTTGCTTAGCAGGCGTCAGGTGACTTCCTGATGGCACTGTGTTGATTATTCTTAGGTCACGCGCTGTTATTTGATTAGCCTGCGATGCTATATTGTAGGTGACTTCCTGCTTGCTTGCATGGTCTTGGTAGGCATATGTAACTGACTCCTTGCCTGAAGATGTTAGAAAAACACCTATTAAAACTGCTTTTAAAATATTGATAAGTGAATACTTATTGACATCAGACATTAGTTAGTATGGTCCATGTTATCATTTGGTTACTCTGTTGTACGTTTATTTATGAGTTTATGTTATATTAAGTTGATCAATAACTTTTCGGAATAGGGCACTTATCAATAAGTTATAGAAATGCATTCATTTTCTTTTTTTGAATCTTAAATTTGTTAGTGGCAAAGGCCAGAAAAACTATCAATGATATTGCTTTTGTATGTATGAGAGGTTGATAGCCAATTCATCATGAATTATTTTGTAACCGTAACACTTTTCTTGCATCGTGTACCGTTTCCTTTAAAACTGGCTGGTGTCTCGGGGCACTTTATAGAGCAGTGGGAGAGGTGATTCACACCCGGAAAGGGATGTAGAGTAGATAAAATTTTACTTTTTTCTTAAAGTTAATACGCCGATAGAAAAAAGTACTCCATAAATTTTGCCATTTTTTCATACATTGCTATCTAAATTGCTTAAACTAGGTGTCATGTCATGTCGCGCAGCTCAGTTACGTGATATACACAGGTGAAACTGCGGGGCACAGCTAGTTTGGGAATAATATGGAATGCAAACTTACGAGTAAAAACGGTCTCCGATTTTGTTACACCGTTAATATTTGGTTATTTTTTCCGGCCGAACCAACCTATTCATACTGCAGACATAATACGCGGCAGCTTAATTAACCTACTAACTTTTCTAAACTCTCTATTTACCTGATAAAGCCAAACCAAGTACAAAGATAGTTTAAAATTTATTTTGTATGTCCCAGTATGTATTTTTCAGTAGTAGTTTCGATAACTATTTTTACTTCATTAGAAATTGCAGGCATCCCTATTTAAACAAAAGGCTTTAAACAAATTACGTGAATATCGCTTTTGATTCAATAAAATAACTGACGTCGCTGAAATATTCCGCTCGGAAACTATGCAGAGGAATTTGATATCAGTTTATTAGCAGAAAGCTGCAGTCACTTATAATTCTGGAACCAATATTTGGATAGCTATGCACCTTTGTATATAGTATTTATTGAGCGTGAACGCCCTTTGTACGTCTGTCTTTGTGAATGTGGATATTCACAGTGTATGGTTATAGCTGATTTTACTATAGCGTTTGATTTGGATTTGAACTCAACCTTTGTCATAAACGTTTAATTAAATGAGTCTGAATAATTCACCAGGAGTTCCATTTTATTGACTTACTGATTTACTTTGTTCTCAGCTCAAATAAAATATACTTAATGGATATCTAAGTCTGAAGAATGACGTTTCAGCTGTAGCCACGCAGTAGCTGTGTTGCGGCTTTCCAAGAAACCAGGCTTAAATTTTGGTGCCATGATTCATATGCTTAATGACTACAACCGGAACCCTCTTCACTGGTAACGAAGCATTCCGTCTTATCCCTAAAGGGTAACAACGCATTGCATTTTAATAATTTAAAAAAAGGCTAAATTTAATATATTGGCGCTGTGTTTCATATGCATAATGACTACATTCGGATATACTTTTTACTGGTAACGAAGCATTCCATCTTAGTCCTCAAGGGTAATAACGCATTTGAATAATGATTTCTTATATTTACGCGAACACTACACATTGATTAAAACTACTTTCACGGATTTTATCTTTTAGCATAACATTTGAATTTTAATACTTAATCAAGGACATATACGTGCTAGAGTCACGCTGTAGCTATATTATGGTTGTAGTACGAATGGGTGTGCTCGACCGGGGAAGGACCACGCTCTCACAGAATAACAGCGTAAAATAGCATCTTAATACTGCTACTGTTGTGTTTCGAGTGGTGAGTGTAGAGATCCAGAGACCTTTTTTACTGGAAACGAGGCATTCTATCTTAGTCCTCGGGGGTGAAATCGCATCTACGTTTTGATTTCTAATCGAGGATAAATGTAGATATCTATGGGCCGCAGCACCCACTTACCGTCAGGTAAAATGTGTACTCCTTTGTCACCCTTACTCTATAAAAAAAGGATAGATGTAATATAGCGTAATATTGGACATACCATCCACTTTCTATCAAATGAACTTCGTAACTTGTCATCTACACTTGTCACTATAGGCATACACATCAGTATAATTGCAGGTAATAATTAACTTTCACTCCTCAGGAATCTTCCAAGGAATCACGGCACTGGGCCATTTACAGTTACAGCCTATCAAAATTGCACTGCTGAATATTCCATTCCCTATAGAGCCTTCCTTACAGATTTTCTCATAGAAGGGACACACAGTTGGCAAGCAACCGTAGTTATTTTAATTTTAAAATTGCTTCTAGGAAGACGCTGCTGTACACGTACTGAGCCATTTGCCATAAATATATTATGGAAATTATTTTATTTGAGAGCCAGTTGTCGTCACGTAAACATAATTTTGCATCTATATTATGATTGTAGCACGAATGGGTCGGCTTGACCGGGGTAGGACCACGCTCTTACAGAATACCAGCGTAAAATAGCTCTCTTTCGTATGGTGAATATAGAAAACCAGAGACCCTTTTTTACTGAGAACGAGGAATTCCATCTTAGCTCTCAGAAGTGGCAACGCATACATTTTAATACTTAATCGAGGATAAATGTATTGGCCATAGCATCCACTTACCATCAGGTGGACTGTGTGCTCGTTTGTCACCCATGCCCTAAAAATCAAAACTTTTTTAAACTTCTTCTTTATTATCATCATTAGCTTGATAATAACCTACTACTGGACATCTTTTTCTCCCGCTGTAGAGCGGGTTTGTCTTAAACGTATCGCTTGGCCGGTAGATTGTCGAACGCAGTACTGTTTCACATCTTTGACACTGCTGCCCGTTGCCATTACGCCTAGTATAGCTTATTTTACGCCCGGCGTAAACAAAGTGGTTACACCCGCCATCTGTCGGAAGCTGTAAGGTTTTCCGGCATTTTCCACAGCGGGTGACTGATCTTCTTACGATACCACGATACTAGAAAAAAGTAGAACACCATTAAATTGTTATTAATCTATTATTTGACTAGAACAACAATTTTCTTGCTTCTCATAACTCCTATAATTACCATACTTCCTTTTTTCTCCTTTTTCGGTTTTTTTTTAAATATTGTCCTTAAAAAAGAACACAGCCCATGCTATTTATATTAATATCCCGTAAACCTTTTCCAAGCTTAAAATATTTGTGCTAGGAACGGTCTAGGAAATTTGTCGAATGGCGAATTTAACACTATGACAAAAAGGGTTTTACAGTCCGTACCCTAAATAAAAATACTGTAGTATCGACGAAATAATAGTGCGTCTGTTACTTATGACTGCGTAAATGAAATTATTCTTCTGGAACTCCTTGCCTGAGGACGTTAGAAAATTACCTAATACAACTGCCTTTAAAATATTGATAAGTGAATACTTATTATGATATGAATACTTATTATACTTATTACTTTAGTTAGTATAGTCAATATTATCATTTGGTTACCTCTTTTGTACGTTTATTTATAAGTTCTTGTTATACTAGGTTGATCAATAACTTTTCGGAATGGGTCACTTAAACAAGAGTTATAGAAATGCGTTCTACTTTTTTTTTTTTTCGAATCTTAAATTCGTTAGTGGTGAAGGCTAGAAAAAGCTAAATTAAAAACTATACCCAATTTTTTTTTCAAATTTCACGTTTGGTGGGAATTTCATAAATAGTGTTGGTGAGAACTGCGGTTTACTTTGGCTGACAATGTTCTGTCTTATTTTACAGTGGCACACTGGAGAGCCACTATAGAATGTGTGGGGCTGAATTTAAACGCGGCAAAACCACCTGCAATGAGGACACTCGCTCATAGTGGCCAACAACGGCTGCTACGCAAGAAAATGTTGGAAAATCGAAAAAAATTGTTAAGGTACGTAAGGATGAGTGACTATCCGTTATTTATCTGAGATTCTAATGCTTTCGTTGGGGGAAATTCAGTTTATTTCAACTCATTTTAAAATTCAAAACGGTTGCCGCACGCTTAAGGTTGCCGCAGAGTTCATTCATCAACATCAACATTTCAAAACTAAATTTGGCAATAATCGAAGAAGATCCAGATTCTTTTTGCGTTTGTTTCGTAACCGTAGATAAACGTGGGTACACAAATTTGACCCGAAGACGAAAAAAGAAAGCAAGGTGTTGAGAAGACCGTCTTCTCCGCCAGCCAAGAGATTCCACCTTTATACTTTGAAATTCGAATTTATATTTGTATTGTTCACAAAATTATATCAAAAATTGAGCATTAACGAAATTGTAAACTCGATAAAGATATAAAAGAATCGTTACAGGCTTTTAATTTATAAGCATTGTGAACAAATCACTTAGATTTCTCTTTTTATTGAAGAAATAATCTATTACGAAAACTAAAACTAATAACTATTTGGAAAAACATGAAATTCTTGTCCAGACCATAATAAGAATTAATGTACCTAACCTTTTTTTAAGAACTTTTAACACAACATTCTCTAAAAATTTACTTATTTGGTTTGTGCAAAATGTGTCAAATCACTAACGCTATGATGACGAGTTGCTTATTTGCACCTTGTTTGCACGAGCCTTTGAAGTTTTTATTCATAACCGATAAGTGCTTAAATAATTAACTTAAGAATACAATGCCCCTGGATTTATAACCCTCAGTTTGCGAAACAATGATTTATTTTTAGATTAGATACCTAAATTAATCTCTGAAGTCTGGTTGAGTCTTATGACTTTTTAAAGTTTGCTTACTTACTACACAACAAGGTAGAACAAAGTTCGCCGCACTGCCTCGATGCGAGCTGGTGAACTTCACATGACTGAGCCACCATATAATTTAATAGTCATTCAAGTCCGTAAAAAATAGGTTTCTTTCACTCCATTACGAAACTTCAACTTTATTTTTTTCATTTTCTTCACTTCATTTGCCTCGGCTAATCATAAATTTTTGTGAAAAGTAGCAAGCATCCGTAAAAAGAGTATGGTTGGCTTTCTGATAAGCACGTAGAGCTACGAGGCTTTCGAAAGTTCTGGAGCCTTTTGGTTTGCTATTTACTTTTGGTCCAGCAATCAAATGACTCAGTAAGCTTTGCACATAAAGAGCTTGCGTTAACAGTTGGTGGCAAAATTAATCATGCCAACAAAACGTCTGCCGAGATCTAGTAGCTCTAGATAGTTATATTTTGTTCTGTCTTAAAAATCTTCGAAATTAAGTGAAAGGTGTCGGTCCCGTATTCATATTATACAATTTTTGAGTGACGCTGGTGCTCATATTCATACCTAGATTGCACATTGCCTTCAAGGTAATGCAATGTTAGTCTCAATTTGAATAATTGATAACCCCCGTGTTTCTTTCTTGTTTTTCTCTTCAGATGTCTTTTAGAACCTGTAGTACATTTTGAGGTGATTTGAGGAGATTTAAATAATTTTAAAATTTTTTTAATTCTGTTTGGGTTATTTTACGTTTGTTTGTTTGTGCAGCCATCTTTCAGGCTTTCTGGAATTTCCAATTGTCACCCCTTCCGACAATGACGAGACGAAATGTGTCAATGGATTCTTCAACGTTTCCTCCAAATAGCGAAATTAAAATTGTATTACTTAGTAATAATCATCACCGTTATGACTACAGACCATGACAAAGAATACCACAAAGCACGGGCCTGAGCCCAAAAATCATCTATTAAGAAATTATGATATATGTGATATCTAAATAGTATATATATACATATATACACATATATATATATATATATATATATATATATATATATATATATATATATACCTTCCTATATTACGTCAGACATAGTCCACAAGTGCAGTAAGCTACACAGAAAACATTTAGCCGAAAAGTGAGTTGGAGTGGCAGTTATAAGTGGCTAGTCCATCGCCTACACAAACTCGACCAAATATTCCCTCAGTTGTCTTGTACGACATGCTGAGCAAGTAACACAGCAACTTCTTTTTAGCCGATTTCAAATAAAGAAGGACGTTCTCATTCAGACTGTGTGATCATTTTTGTATTGACGTCACGCGGAATCATGGGTTATACTTTAACACTTACCGTTATTTTAACTTTTTAGATTATACGTCAATCTGCCTTAAACCTTATAAATTTATAGAAAAAAATCCACCCCTTAGGTTGAAAGGCTAAGAAATGATTATTTTAATGTAAAGCTATTTATACGTTTGAGCTTGTGATATTCTTTAGACGACACAAAAGGTTAAAAAACAACCAACGATAGATTTAAAACCTGTGATTTTATTTTAAACTATCCTAAAAAAATGATTTAAGAGTCGAGAATTTTATTCATGTTTTAGCTGGTTCAATGGAATTTACAGATCAACGTTAAGGAATGAGAGATAAGATGAAAATAACAAAAACGATTGAATATTTTATGAAAGATTAAGCAGAGGTTTTCGTAGCGATTACGCAGTGAGAGTGACGTAACAATTTCATAGCTTCAATGCAGTAAAATGTTTACCTAGTAAAAGGAATATTTATACTTGAAGTTTTCTCATAAGTGAACAGTGCTGTTGCTTTGAATAAATCATTTAATTTCTTTCATTAAACTTTTATTAATTTAAAAATAAACCATGATAAAGCTCACAACAATAGCGATCTGTAATCAGATGCAGATTTTCTGTTCAAAGCGGTCTTCCTTCTATAGTCGACACTCAGGACCCCTAAGACACGCCAGAAGCCTGTCAGATCGAAAATCTTCGCTTTGAACCACGAATTTTTTCCTTTAAATTAATTTCTTGTCATCATTAAACTTGTGCAACGTCTTATGTGACACGTATAGAAGCTTATGTAAACGGTATAGAAAATTAAAATAGGTAACGTAAAAATACATACAAACATCATTGTCCCTACGAGCTATTATAGTGTCAGATTATTGTGGATCCCATCATTATTGTGGATTTAAATATAATTCCAATATAATGAAAGAAATTTACAATGTACATTTAAACGTGCCTCATTTTCAGGTATCGACATGATTGATCTACGCTTAACAAGTAGGTAATTACGTCTCAAGAAGAATTTGAGAAATTACAAACGCGTGGGGACTACTTATTGTTTGCCAATGTCATGAAATGTAACAAAAACGAAATTTTGTAAAGATATTTCTGGGTCTATATTCTTGCGGTCTCTTATGCACACGTTGTTTTTATTGTGACTGCAGAAGATAATGAGAATTTTTTTTGTATTCTAAATGATTGTAACCGGAAACTTGTCATCAATATGTTTACCATGTTTTCATTAACTCGCTTTCATATAATATGTCTGTTTGGGTGGAGTTTAGTTATTGATATTAAACTAACTTCCCGATGAGCTAGACACTTGAAATCTTGAACATTATTCAGAATCAGATGACAATGTACGAATATAAAAAATAGAGAATAGATAGATATAGGGATAGACACAAGAAGTTTTTTGTCGTGTGTGAGCGGTATAAGAAAATCTGTCCCCTCTTTTTCTCTCTCGCCAAATCTGGCCAAAAATCTCGTCTATGTGAAATATAATAAAAATCCTATATATGTGGAGTCCTAAAGATAGCGGTATATCATCTCATTTACGTTAGATTACGTCAGACGCAACGCGAAGTGGGCAAGGTAAGGTGACTGTAGATAACAGAAGATCCTTTGAACTAGAAACGAATCATTCAATTTGTTAGTCCTCAGGAGTGACAACATATCTATTTTTTGATTCTTAATCCAGTGTAAATAAAGATCTCTACTTGCTGTATCATCCACTTACCATCAGGTGGGTGGTGTGCTCGTATATCCACCTTATACTACTTTAATATTTCAGATGTATCCATGATGCATCACCACTGATTACGAGGTGATGAATATAAGTTTTATAATATTAGAGTAGCAAATAAGTTGGCCAATTGATGGTAAACGACTACTGAAATATATCGGTAGACACAGTAGACTACGCATAGGAGCAAACGAAGACTACGGAAACTTTTTTCAATACAATCGAGATTAGACGGGTACCCACCATTCAGTAGCGGTGTAAGAATATCAAATATCCGGATGGCGTTTAGTCCATCACAGTGTATTCCTTTGTTTTTCCTCTTGATAATGATAATAGAGGAAATATTTTGACACTGTACAATCTACACCTACCTCTGCCATGTTCCTATTTTTTTTATATTAGTTGTTACATAAACAAAGAATCATCTAAAATATTGATTAAAACTACTTTTACGGATTTTTTCGCGTTTTATTTATTTTATTTTTAACACCCGACGTTTCGGGTGCTTTCCAGCACCCATGGTCACGGGGGACTGAGGTGACTGACGTCCCGATGTCAAAGTTAACCCGGAGTACCTTCAGCTTTTTTAATTATTGTCTTTGGTCCGATCTACGCAGAATGAACTAACTGTGGTTTGAAGTCTTGCAGTTTTATTGTAACGTCGGGTGTTAAAAATAAAATAAATAAAACGCGAAAAAATCCGTAAAAGTAGTTTTAATCAATGTACAGTGTTCGCGTAAATATAAGAAATCATTATGTAAACCAGTACGGACTGGAAATAGCAAATAAAATACGCCGATTAGAAGATCTAAAGACCAAGCGCGCAAGATACATAACAGCTTTAAATTTCTTGAAGAGATGCAGAGATCATAATCTCATTCCTACGTGTGTCAAGATATCTACTAAAAAAGACATTCGAGGAAGCGCTAAGATCTTAAATCAGGCGAGTAAAAAGTTGTTAATAACGGTGATTCAGCAAAAACGTACCGATCTATGCTTCATAAACAAAACCATAGACAATTCGTCCAGTGAATTAAAGACAGTTTTATCGACATTTGATTATAAGAATTGCATGGAAACTTTAGATAAACACGAAACAACTAAATACAATGAATGCAAAAATAAACATATTGATAAATACCAAAAATTAACAACTAAATCAAATGTCCAACATCAATGGCAACGTAAGAACGAAACGACCACAGACACGAATAGTAAACAAGGCGTGGTCTATAACCTGTCAAAACAAACTCTGGACGACGCTACAATAAAAGTTTTAGGAAGAGGTTTTAATTATGCGATTACACCGCGAAGAATCCCGTATGAAGACATTATCTGTAGTGTTGAGGATTGTCTGTATAAAAATAATATTGGTAAAGATGATTTAGAGGCCATACGCCAAGACATTTCGTCTATGTTACGTCGAAGTACAGTGCCGAAATTAAATCTTCCCAAAAATGAATTTAACGCGTTAAAAACCTTACGCAACAGACCAGAGCTTACGATTCTCCGCGCAGATAAAGGAAATGCTACGGTTGTAATGGATACGTCGGATTACAATTTTAAAATACAACAACTTTTGTCGGATGAAAGTACATACCGTAAGGTCAAAACAGACCCTACAACTAATACGCTTAAAACAACTAGCGATCTAATTAAGAAATACTCCGAGAAATTGAATCTAGACGTCAATTCGATGATACCTTCGTGTGCAAAACCTCCCAAGTTGTATGGGTTACCAAAAATACACAAACCTAACGCTCCATTACGTCCAATAGTGAGTCAAATCGATTCGCCAACTTACAGATTGGCGCAACACTTAGCCAAAATATTATCACCACTCAGAGGACACACAAGAGCACATACTAAGGATTCATACCATTTTGTCAGTAAGATAAAAGACCTACGTCTTGCTGACAATGAAACCATGGTCAGTTTTGATGTTCAGTCTCTATTTACATGTCTACCTGTTGAAGACTGCATCTCAATTATAACTAGGAAACTAGATGAAAATAACATGCCACCAGAATATGCAGAACTACTAAGACATTGCCTTACATCTGGCTATCTATTGTGGAAGGATGAGTTCTACAAGCAAGTAGATGGTGTTGCGATGGGCTCACCTGTATCTCCCATTGTCGCGGATATATTCATGGAAGACTTCGAGGAGAAAGCCCTCCTTACTGCACCTGTCACCCCAAGGTTCTACAAGCGGTACGTAGACGATACTTTCACAATTTTACCATCAGACAAAGTAACTGCATTTTTAGAACATCTTAATTCCATAAACTCTAAAATTCAATTTACTATGGAGTTAGAGGCAAATAATTCCTTAGCTTTCCTAGATGTGTTAGTCATCCGAAATCCTAACAACACCATAAGTCATACTGTGTACAGAAAAAAGACCCATACAAACCGATACTTAAATGGTGAATCTCACCACCATCCTTCACAGTTAGCTACCGTGGGCAAATCTTTGTTAAAGAGAGCACGAGGAATCTGTGACAGCAAACACCTGGCCGCCGACCTTCAGCACGTCAAGCAGGTTCTGCACGACAACAAGCTTCGGGTCCCGCGCCTCCGTCACAGTGACCGAGTGAAGCCGGCCACAGTCGAGCGTGTGCCTGCTGTACTACCTTATGTCAGAGGTGTCACAGACAAGATTGGCTACATCTTGAAGCGAGCTTCTATTAGAACATTCTACAAGCCGCCGAAGAAGATTAGTCAGTTCTTACCATCCGTCAAGTGTCATATTCCTCTACAAGATGCAGGAGTGTACAAGCTTGATTGTGATTGTGGTCTCTCATATATAGGGCAAACAAAGAGATCAATTAGAACCCGCGTAAAAGAACACATAGCTGACGTGAAGCATCAACGTTCCGGGAAGTCTGCAGTTTGCGATCATATCCTAGATGGCCCCAACCATTACATCAGATTTGATAGACCACAAATCCTCGCGAAAGAACACCGATTCCTACCAAGGATGATACGTGAGGCTATTGAAATTAAAAAACATCCTAATTTCAATAGAGAAGGAGGCTTGGTATTACCACCTGCTTGGGATCCTATAATTAATAAAATTAAAACTAAACCCAAGCATACCACTGCAAGACTTCAAACCACAGTTAGTTCATTCTGCGTAGATCGGACCAAAGACAATAATTAAAAAAGCTGAAGGTACTCCGTTTTAACTTTGACATCGGGACGTCAGTCACCTCAGTCCCCCGTGACCATGGGTGCTGGAAAGCACCCGAAACGTCGGGTGTTAAAAATAAAATAAATAAAACGCGAAAAAAATCCGTAAAAGTAGTTTTAATCAATGTACAGTGTTCGCGTAAATATAAGAAATCATCATCTAAAATAATTAAAACTGTCCAGATTTACCGTCGTTATATGACATCCAGAAAATAAATTTAACAAAATGAAAATTTAACAAAAGAAAAACATAAAAGTGGTAAAGCCACGATGCAGATATATTACGTTTGTAGCATAAAAAGCCATGATCATGGGTGCTGTAAAGCGCCCGAAACGTGAATAATAAATTTTGACACTAAACGCTATAAAATTCGGAAACTTACTTATTTCATAGGAGTGACATCAATAAATTGCTCATGAAGTGTGTGGAAAATTTTTACTCACAAGTAATACTAACGACATGCAACGCCACGTAGAGCTACGTTATAGCTACTCGCATATTAAAGTGGTAGTACGAATGGTTCGGCTCGCTTGGGTAGCAGTTTAATGTTGCTGTGTTACGTATGGTGAATGTAGAGAACCGGGTACCCTTTTTACTGGAAACGAGGCATCCATCTCAATTCACAGGGGTAACAACGTATTTGCATTTAGATACTTAATTGAGGATAAATGTAGATATCTATGGGCCACAACGTCCACGTACCATCAGGTGGACAGTGTGCTCGTTTGTCACTCTTTTTCTATAAAATAATCTGCAATCCCACTGGTATTGCAGTTGATGACGAGCGGTGGTCGACACTTATACCATCAGGTGGGCCGCATGCTCTTCTATAAAAAAAGTTACAGTCCACATACTGTTTGAAATAAGCCTTCTCTCGTTTTCAAGAGGATTATGCAAAATTCTACTCCATTGTCTTAACGAAAAATGACTTACTTTCATCAATCATAATCATCACAGCCTATGAAAGTCCACAGCTAAACATAGGCCTCCCCTAAAGATTGCCTCATAGAGGAGATTTTGCCATAGTTGCCACGCTTGGCAAGTGGGTTGTCAATCGTAGTTTTTTTTGTTATTATTTTGTGTTGTTATCAGGAAGCTGCTGCTGCCCATCTGCTGTTCCTGTTTCAGTTCCCTTCTGTCGCCTCCTGCGACACCCACGGCACGATATGCGGTAGTGGATGTTCTTACACCACCACTACACGGTTTACTTACTTTACATCCTTCGATATAATAAAAATTACTTAGATTCAACAGTGCCGCGGCAATGTTGCTGTAGTTTAAACTAAGCCCTACATAAAAGCTGCAGCCCAATTTAATATCTTTCCCTAATTTTCTTCTAAGTCACGAATTTACTGTGCGGTATTCAGTCGTAATTACGAATAAAAATATTTTTTTTCTTTCTTTAGACGTGCAGTTTCCACGTGATATTTTTAAACCATGAATCTGTTTTGGTTCTGAAATGGATCGAAGACGGTTTCCTTGTAAACTATGAAATCTTGAGGTTAACGATTATTCCCTAAGCCACCACGACTACCAATACAATATTTTTATTTCTTTTGACTTACTTTGTACTTTAAAGTTTTTTATTGATTAAGGGTAACAACAAGCACATAGTCCACCTGATGGTAAGTGGAAGTGGTGGACCAAAGAAATCTTCATTTATCCTCGATTAAGAATTAAAATGCAAATGCGCTGCTACTCCTGAGGACTATGACGAAATGCCTCGTTTCCAGTAAAAAGGGTATCTGGTTCTCTACACTCATCATACGAAACACACCAGTATTAAGTTGATATTTTAAGCCAGTATTCTGTGATATCGTGGTCCTACCCCGGTTGAGCCGAACCGTTCGTGCTACAACGAATATAGCTGCAGCGCGAGTCCGCCACCTATAAAAACGCCATTGACAAAGTTGCATTTATAACAAACGCTCACTTTATCTAGACAAAGACAAGTAAATATGTAAAGAATTATATTAAAATAAAATAAACGGGTACCTGCTATACTGCTATATATGCTATATGTGGTGGGTGTCTCACTAAGCTTAAGCACTGCCCTCGCGTTGGGCGGGCGTCTGTTACTTCACCGCCCTGCCTCAAATAAAAGGGAGATATCAGTCGGAAGCTCGCATCAGTTGCGCGAAATAACGCAAACTGGCAACATTGAAGCGCAAATCCTGTGCTAATACTTAGAGAAAAATATTTTAAATGTTGCTGGTTCCTGACGTTTCAAAATCTACAATCGCAAAAGGTAATTTTAAGATCGTTACTGCTTTGATTTAAAAATTAAAAATAATCCTTTCCTGTTAAAATAGTCTAGTGTTTATAAAAAGTACTTTTGAAATTATATACGGTAAAAAAAACAGATTTTTGGAATTACGAGGTTTATTGAAAATAATTTGAAATTGTAGTTATAAATTATTTCGTTAAAGATTATAAACGTCACTTTTTTACATTACATTAGAATCACCGAAATCTGAAGGGACATAAAAGGACAAGCAAAGACAGTAGAAGAGCACCAAAGCGGCCATCTATAAAAGTTTAACTTCCGGTGGAAATGTATGTACCTTAGTCTTTATATTACAACGACGATTCATGTTTTCTTTTTATTTAAATAGAAAAAAAAAGCATGTATTATATGTCTCATATATAGCGTTATCAATAATATGTTATAATTATGAGAGTTTAATATTCTTTTTTCCTAACCATATTTAAAAGTAGGTATATAGTTTTGCTCTGTATTGAAAAATATTTATTTCGAACTTCTGATTGGTTTGACCGATTTAAGTCATTTTTAAACATGTCTATTTGTTAAGTCGATGCTTCATTGTTATGCTAAGACTCGATAGAGTGCGCTGTAGTCAAGTTTTTAACAAATTCTTTGTTATTAGACCAAAACGACTTGTATTGCCAAAAGAAGTTGGGTAATTTTAAAAAAGTTAATCACGAAATCTAAATCCAATAGGTGGTGCTGTGATCGAGTTATTGATAAGTTTTTACCTATGTTATCGGAAATTATTAAATTATTTATTAAACTTATCGGAAAGACCCGAACAACATATTTGGGGCCGGGATCAGCCAGTTACTTATAGAATAGAATAAAATAGAATAGAATTAATAAAATAGAAGAATATATGGAATGTTATGTATTTTTAAATTAATATGTGATAATAGGTGGTCTTAGTGTTATAAAAGCTTAAGAATATTGATTATTTTTTGAGGGATTTATATAATTTAACATACCATGATTGCAAAATGGATTAAATAATTAAGTATTATTGTTATTATTATTTTATATCTATAATGCCTCGTATCGGTAAGTGAAGTGTTGGCGGCCCCCCACTAGATGGAGTGAAGACCTGGTAAGACATGCAGGAAGTCGATGGATGCAGGTGGCTCAGGACCGTGCTTTGTGGCATACCTTGGGGGAGGCCTATGTTCAGCAGTTCACTTGTAAATGGCTGTAATTAATGTACAAAACAAACACACACACACACACAAAACACCTTACGAACATTGTTATTCAATACCTCATTGTAAATCAAAAGATCCAAAGCCCACTGATGAATAAGGGACTCACCACGCTTGGCAGACGGAATGACGATCGCAGTACCACGTGCTCCCGTACTTTTGATGTTGTTGTCCGTCGCCGACGTGAGTATTTCACGTTAGGGGTATTCGAAATGGTTATACCGCCACCTATCGGAAGCCATTAGTATTTAATGGCATTGCCCATAGTCATCTCCTACGACAACTGCCGTTTGGTGGTGACGTAATAAGTGTCCATCACCCCATTCTGAAATACAATGGTAAATGGTAAATGAAAAAATTGACTTTCAATAAGTATTGTTTATAATCTATACGTACATTGAATAAAAAAGTTTCTATTTCTGTTTTTGTTTTAATGAAGCACATTTCTTTCATTGTTGCAGATATCACAAAATAAATAACCGCATACAGTCTTACAAAGTACATTCACACGTATTGCCTCAAACAATTACATTTCAAGAAACCGGAAAACAGATTATTGATTCGGTAGTAACAACTCGAAATACTAATCCAACTCCGAAATTTGAAAAAATGTATGATTTAACAAAAAATAATATAGACAGTAAAGTAACCAGTATAGAAACCAATCACAGCCGAATTTGGAACCAAATTCATTTGGTAATACGGAAAGCATAGAGGCGAGAAAAAAGGTCAATTATTTTTACGGAAATTTTGACCAAAACCATCCTTACAATAATTTTAATAATAAAAATATAGAAATTATATTTAATTCTGATGATAATCGAGAAATTTACAATTCGAATAAGTTAAAAATAATCACATGTAAGCTACTTTTTAATAGACCCGTCAACTATAAAGAATAAAAAGCTATGAAAAAGGCTGTTTCCAGCATTATTCTAACACTCAACAACAAAAATGATAAAAAAAGGTCAGTAAACACACAAACTGATGAAATATCAGTTATTTCCTTTGAGGAATACAATGTCTTTAAAATTATGATCAGAAATAAAATTATGATAGTTTTATCACACATAACACAGAAAAATTCCAATGATAGCTTGAATAATAACCATTCGCAAAACACAAGAGATGAAAATATATTGAATTTGGACAAAGAATCTTGTTGCGAAGCAGTTTCCAAACAATCAGAAAAAAACAAATCAATAATAACGGGTGTATATGATTCCTTTATTAAAGAAATGCTACATCCTGCAATCGAAAATGAAGAAAATATGAAGACCATTTTTAATAAAACATTTACTTTGGTATCAGAGTTTATCAATGAAATTTTGAATAATAAAATGCCAAATTTTACAATTAACTCACCAGATGAGAGATCTTTTACTGATTTCAATAATATTAATATCAAAATTGATATGAATGATGAAACGAGGCTTTTATTATCTCAACATATTAAACAACTTCAGGAATTTCGACAGAACGAACAAATTGTATACCAATTTTCCACTCAACAGCAACACAAACAATCTCCATTTAGAATGCAGCAATTTAATAACAGATATACGCAAGTTCAAGACATAGGAATGTACAATACCAACAACTGGCCTAGGGTATGCAAATACCATTAAATTACATTTTTCCTACGATGTAAAAAATGTCTAAATTTCAATTCATAAATATTTAGGTACATTTAACATATTTTTTTATTTTGTAGATTATAGTTTATAGCAAATCTTAAACAGAAATTAAATTTCAAATTGAAAAGGTATTTATTTCTTAATTATAATTTATGTTTATAAATCTATTCTATTTTCATAGGATCCAGTGGCTGCACACGTACAGGTCCCTACACTGCAACAAATCACACCTTATCAGAGATACCACACTGCTGTTCTCCGCCCAAAAGGTCTTGTAGACTTGTCAGGTAACTACCACAATTATAATAATCAACGACACCATCCGTATCGCAATCAAAACCACGATCTAACTAGGCCTCCATGCGCTCAGGGTCATTACAATTCCAACAACAATGTTAACACATTACATCATCAACAACAACTATTACAACAGAACGCTATGCTGGTGCAACAAAATAATAACTGGCAATAAGATGCCGCTGGCCACAAGCAGTATATTATACCACATAGTTTTTATGCGCTTTAATTACATACAATTATATATTTTTAAATATGTATTTTCTTTTGTTTTCTTTATTTGTACGTCGTGGATTGTCTCAATTTTGTTTTAATTTAAAATATTATGTTAATTTATGAAATTTATATTCAATATTTATGTCTATTTCTGTTGCCGAAACATCGAATTTTGTAATAATTTACATTCAAGAAATTATAGACGTGTTTATGTTATGTAAGTATGTAGTAAGTACGTGTTGATGTCAAATAAATGTTAAAGAACTAAAAACATTAAAAAAAACTCTTGCTGTTGTGAATGGTATTAGCTTTTATTATTCTCATGTAATTAAATATTATACTTTTTAAAATAAATATTGTTGAACTTTCCTGTTACATATGTAAGTACAATTACGTTTATCAACGTTTGTATATCGTTAAAATCTTATCGAAATACGTCCAGTATAAGTCAAATAAATATTAAAATATAGTATAAGTCAAATAAATATTAAAAAAGAAATATTGATATTTGTGTTGTAACAATATTGAAATATTTTTTGTGGCAGATATGACAATTATACACCTTATGAGCCAATCTATGGAGGGATCTATGTTCGGCAATGGATTTTTGATAGGTTTTTGTAATAAATGAATTTTCTTATTTCAGATAGAGTTAAGTTTTGCCATGGCTAGACGCATACCACATTAAATTTTTATATAGAATTATATACATATATGTACGCTTTGAAGTATACGAGTGTAGTAAGTGTTTTAGATATGAAGTTTAGAACTTGCAAAATAGGCAAATATTACCAACATGAAAAACTTAACCCCAAATCAATATGTATGGTTTGGGAAATTGCGCCTTGTATATGAAAAAGCGCAAAAGCGCCTGGACAGTGGCAACAACGTGAATTACTTTATTTCTGAACTTCTATGTCGGAGGTTGGTATCATAAATAAGGATGTTCTTAAAACCTCCAGATGGTATACTAGTTATAGTTCTTAAAGCTTGTGCACCTGAATTCTATGCTGACACGCTTGTTCCGCCTTTCATTTAGGACTGGAATAGTGCCAAAATCCTGGAGGCTGGCCAACGTGCACCTTGTTTCAAAAAAGGCAGCCGCGCCGTCCTTGCCAGTTGTCGACCAATTTCAATCATCTTTACGCAACGCCCTCTTAATAGCAAACCTGGAACAGAATGACTTCCACAATGACCGCCTGTATAGCTTTCACTGAAATTGGTCAGCTGTGGACCTTTTAGCGTATACTGCGCACTTATGAAACGAAGGAATTGAAAATAGTGGAGAAGTCCTTGCTGTTTCCCTTGACGTCTTGAAGGCCTTTGACAGAGTGTGGCACTCTAGACTTTTGGGTAAATTTCCAGCGTATGGCTTATCCCCTGGTCTAATTTACAGGGTAAAGGACTTTCTAAGTTAATGGTCTCTCCGGGTCGTCGTCGATGGCTGCTCATCCGATCCTATGGCAACTAGCGCCGGTGTTCCTCAGTGGTTCGTTACCTCTGCAACTCTCTTCCTCCTGCATATAAATGATCTGCTTCTGCCCCGTATCTATAAGTATGCAGATGACAGGAAATCGTGGAGGGATGCCAACCAAGTCCGCGAGCCTTTCTGGATCAAATTCAGTCCAAAAGAGAAGCTATATTTGAGTGTGTGAATCTCACACTGCAGGCAGTCTCCAAATGGGGCGATGGCAATCATGTGAAATTCAACTCTTCCAAAACACAAGCGTATCTCCTCACTGAAAAAAGGAGCCAGCTCACCTTGGCTCCTTCGTTCCGAAATGTATCATATGAATACACCGAACGTCATCGGATGGTTCATTGAGTTCAAGGGTAAAGCAGCTGCAAGGTGACTAGGAGTTCTTGCCAAGGTACGGCGGTACTTCACATCGGGACAGCTGAATATTTTATATAAAGCACAAGTCCGGTCGTGCATAGAGTATAGCTGCCATATATGAAGTGGTGGTTCTAAATGCCGTCGAGCAGCTTTGGACTCAATGGAAAGGCAAGTAAAGCAGCTTATTCTTATAAGATCGGATGGGTATTACAAAATATTGAACACGCAATTGGTACATATTCTTTATAGGATCGGATGGAAATTCGTCATTAAGAGGAATGTTTGCGCTATCTTGATCGCATCTCCGCTAGCCCAACGTTAACACATACAACAAAATCCCACAATCAAAGTCCTGTAGAAGCTTGTAAACGTCCGGGGACTGTATTGCCTCACCCCCGTTCTAAGCGAGTGGTAAAGAAAAAGTTGATTATTAATGTTATATTATAATTAGCAGTCACTTAATATTCTTACAACGTATTACTCTGTTACTGTTTACATTACAGATACCATTGACTGAGTGAGTATTTAACAAACACGTACTGTAGTTAAATAGATAATTGATACTTTAAGATTCCTAAATAATCTTTTTAAATGTGTCAAACTGCCAAATATCAACTTGGGTACGAGTATATTATAAATTCTGTGAATATCGATTCTGTCAATTATAATTATCAACGTCGTTGAAAACACAATCATATATTAACCTTAATTTTTAACTTTATACTTTTGTTATAAATTCCTTATTTTTAAATGATGAATATTTTATAAGTTATTTTTTATTTTTGACCAGTTTTTTTTTCATAATTTGTTGTTTTTAGTAGCAAAATGCTGTGCAGCAACATAATTTTATTATGTGGTCCCTTGTTTTTTGACAAAGTTTTCATTTTATTATGAAAAGAGTGGAGACTACTTTCGACTGGTGGTGGGTAGATTTATTTTAACTTTATTTAGGTATTTTATATTATTTATATATAAAGTCTTTGAATATATAAGCCCAGACGAGACATGCTTATCAATTTCATTCTATGGATATTTGAACAGTTGTAAAAGTTTCCGCAGTTTTCGTTCTGTATTCATCATTGTCCACATTTAAGGGCCAGAGTATTCCTGCGCGTTATCCAGATATGCTTTCAAACTTTGGTATCAAAAATACACATGCTATTTTGGTCTCTGAACCATGATTTATACCTTGTTTTTCCTCCGCATCATATTATGCTTTTAAAGGTTTTTAACCAATAAAGAATGTGAAAATTTTCTATAGAAATGTAAGAGAAGAAATGTGCTTTTTTCTAAAAAAGAGAAAATTACGAGACAAAATAGAGTAATTATTTAAAAAGGATTTTAGTACAGGAGCCAGGATATGGATGGTAAGAATAAACATTTTACGACTTATGCAGTCAGTACTGTGGTCTTAAATTCACCATCTGAATAATATAACATTTGGTATTTAAATAATTGGGTGAAGCTAAATTTTATTTTTAGTTTGTATTTAGTGACATCATAAATGATACAAGAAGAGGACTAATGCTGATTAAGCTGGTTTATATGATATAATCAGTTATTATATGTTCAGAGGGTAATTTTGGAACCACTATTTTGAAGCGCTTTTCCAACTATAATACAATTGATAAATTTACATACTCTGCCCAAATCATTTTCTTCGAATATAGATCTATTTAATACAGCGTCATTGTTTATCTATACACATCTTGTTGTACTGATATTTAATATTTGTCTCTATTAGTATCGGAATTGTCATATTTGTATTTAGTTTTAGCAGTATTTTTCCCGTGCTGCAAATTTTTTATCTCTTACGGCAACGTGTTGTAGATGTTTAAGCTGAATGTAGATATCTTTAGGCCACGGAATCTACTTACAATCAAGTGGTGTGTAAGCTCGTTTGTCACCTTCATTCTATAAAAAATGTAATCTTGAATGTATTTTATAAAAATGACAAATAACTGAGTACAACCTTATGGCGTAATGTTGACAATGGATAAATAATATTTTTTTTTTTTTGCAAAATTAATACTCCTACCTGCAGAGTACTACATAAACAATCTAAACCTAAGTTGAGCTTTAGAAAAATATCAAAATACTAAAAAATCTTTATCAAATTACCAAAACTATTAGTTTCTGTAGATCATTAATAAAGCTATGTGGCATTTAATAAAGTTATTTAAAAATTAAACTATCATCATCATTATTCAAGTGCAAAGTAAGCTTTCTAAATACATATTATGACGCACTGACACCGACTGACCTTGTTAGCATCCAGTCTGGTCCAAATTCAATCATTTAGTATTTTACATCGAAATATAATGTTGTTTTTATGTTTTTTTTTTATTTAACCTGCCTTAGAGGCAATATACATACACGACCTTTTTTCTGCATATCTATGGCGCATGAGTGAATAAATAAGTTTCATTTCCCCTCCTTTTGAGATACTAAATAAACGTACGACAATTTTTGGATTCATCGTATTAATAGTAATAATAATGTATGTAGATATATACATTTTAGAATCACATATGCAGTATATATAGGTATTTTAACAATAAAATATTAAGAAATAAAGTAGATATAGGTACTTGTTACGACAGTAGACTAAAGTTTAGCGTGTAAGATGAAAATAAATATATTCGAGCAAAACGATGTGATGTAATGAGTAGTTCTGTAACTATCGTAAAATATATTCTAAAATTTGCTTGTACATATGTATGTTTGCTGTGCATTGTATGTATTTGCTTCGCTTTTTAAACTTTCATCAAAATATTTGAAATTTTATCATCATTTTTAACATCAAACTATTATTTTTCAGCATCACATTATTATTCGTTAAGAAATTATATATTTATTATATATGTTACGGCTAATAGCCGAAGTGCGGCTACACCTAGTTTTAGTCGGCTACACCTAGGTGCAGCCGCACACCGGTGGTTCCTAGGTGTATCCTATTTATCGTCGGCTACAACTAGGTTTTCAGTTCAGTTAAGCATTTTGGTTTTGTTTTGAGATTCTTGTCTTGCGTTTCCCAATTGGTTCGAAACAAGATTTATAATTTTGTTGAATTATTTTATGTACTGAAATGAAATTTTATACTTCATAAAATTGTGTACTTAACAAAATGTCTGTTAATGCGGAGTCCCTCTGCTCTGTGGTAAAAACTAAATGCAAGCTGCAATAAGTAGGTATACTAAAGAGTTCGTCAAGTTGGCAGCGGGGTATAGATGCGGGGAAGGGGTTAGCAAGGCATCCGATTTGCTCGCGCGCAGTCCACCACCCGCCGCGCGCGCTTGTACCCCCGCCCCGCCCGCTACTACTCTACCCGTCAGTTAGTGTGAATCTCAGTTCTGCGCTGGGAGGTTTGTGTCCGTTACAAAATGGCGGTAAACGAAGCATTAGAAACGATGAAACAAGTTTCAACAAAGAGTCACACCGTGCTATAACTTCGAAACATGGCGATAACCAAAGTTAAATGAGTAGTGAACAGTATTTGACTTTCATAGAAGAGGTTAAAGCTGCAAAAATAGCAACAAAATGTACACCATTACAATATCGTCGTTTGAATCGTTTTGATGTGTGTAATATTGGGGACACGGAAAAGTTAATTAGTGCTTTGTCTATCAGTAGTTCCGAAAATCTTAAATATTACGTCAAGAACGAAGAATTGTTCGATGTTCATGAAATACATTTATCTATTGGACAAGGTGGGAGAAACAGAATGGTTGCAGAAGTAAAAAAAAAAGGTATACAAATATAACTCAAGGAGTATTCTTTTATACCCTCACTTATGCAAGCCATGTCAAATGAAGCAAAAAATCTCTTAGATAAGGTCTCGTCGTTAAACCTATTTTGTGTGATGAGATGAATAGTCGCTGTCAGGTAGACTTGATAGACATGCAAACAAGTCCTGATGGAAATTTCAAGTTTATTTTGGTTTATCGGGATCATCTCACTAAATTCATACAACTAAGTCCTTTACAAAGTAAAACTGCTCAGGAAGTATCAAACATACTCCTTGACATATTTTGTATATTTGGGTCACCCTCAATACTCCAGTCTGACAATGGCAGGGAATTCGCTAATCAAGTTGTGGAAAGTTTGACGCAAATGTGGCCAAGTCTGAAAATTGTGCACGGAAAACCTCGTCACAGCCAGTCACAGGGCAGTGTCGAACGTGCCAATTAAGACGTTCAAAGTATGCTGATGACTTGGATGAAAGACGAAAATTGCAAAAAGTGGTCAGAAGGGCTTAGATTTGTCCAACCTATGAAAAATAAAGCCTATCATCACGGAATTAAAAGGTCACCTTACTAAGCTATGTTTGGTTGTGACGTAAAAGTGGGCCTAAGATCTTCAGCACTTCCAACTGAGACAATCGAAAATATAGAGGACGAGGAAGACTTGGAACAAATTCTTAAGATGTTTGAAGGAGACGGAAATAATGCTGAAAGTGAGACAATAACAGATGTAAATCAGGAATAAACTGTAGGAGAAGCAGCAAAAAAACAGAACAGACTGCGAGCTTTGTAATCAAAACAAAAATGAAAAATGTGACCTCAGTATTAAACGACAGATAATAGATACTAATAGGAAAGGCGTAAAATATTCGTTGACAGTACAAGCAAATAAAATAACAGCATTATCTAACAGAAAGTTTCCTCTGTGCAAAATGGGTGACACAGTTCGGTTGAAAATTCCTGACGTTGATAGAGGTAGAGGCGACTTTCTCAATGTTTTAATGGTTGTACTTGAATGTGATGATAATGGACTGTATAAATTGGGTAACTAGTTTGGCACTATTACTGAATTATTTTCTAGGAATCAATACACTGTATGCGAGGTGAAATTTTTAGACGTTGATATAGTTTCTCCCGAAAAAATCATTATGCCAAATAGCTAATGCCATATCCACAACTGGAGCACAAGGATACAAAAGATGCCATTGCAAAACTAAATGTTGTAGTAGAAAGTGCCTCTGTAAAGCAGCCGGTATTTTGTGTCAAAGAGATCTTATTTGTTTTAACATAAAAATGTGAGAGAGGAGTACAAATACTTAGTTGTTTATTTCATAGTAAAACTTAATTTTTTTATGTTTAACATTTTTATCTTTGCGCGTAAGATGTCTAGTTCTTTTACTTCTGCAGAGAAATTTTAAATTGTGAGTTTTATTAATTACTTATAAGTATAATTATAAATGTCACTTCAACATCCCTGTCTTTTTTTTTTCAATATAATAGAATCAAGTTGGAAACGCAAGACAAGAATCTCAAAATAAAACCGAAATGCTTAACTGAACTGAAAACCTAGTTGTAGCCGATGATAAATAGGATACACTAGGTTTAACCACCGGTGTGCCGCTGCACCTAATTCCAGCCGCTATGATGAAGGCTAAACCTAGTTCTAACCGAAGATAAGTAGGATACATCTAAGTTTAACCGCATGTGGTCGGCTCACCTAGTTGCAGCCGGCTAAAACTAGGTGCAACCGCACCTCGGCTATTAGCCGTAACATATACATATTAAATATACAATATTGTTCTTCTCTGATGAGAAAACTCATGCTTTGTTAAATTTTATTTTAAATATTACAATGTAATAAAATGTTAAACGATTAATTTGTTTATTAATGAAACGGTTCCTTTGATACAGCCTAATCATTTTAAGCAAATTTTCAATTTATACGATTACATCATCACTAATATTGTTGCGCGCTTAAGTTGACGTCTGGTACCTGGCACTAGCGCCATCTAGTGTCAGGGACCAGAGCGAAGAGGGCTTCCTAGAAAATGTCAATCTTGAATTTTCCACCAACAGCGCCATCTAGTATCGAACAGAAGAATTAGGTAAGCTTTCTAGAAGCCCCACACTCGAACTTTCTGCGCCTAGTCGATCGGCGCCCGTATTTGCTGGAATATTCTGGATGTTTCGGTGGAAAAATTGTATTTAAAGCCGCTGCAAGCCACGATCGGGCAGTATTGAATTTGGCGACAAAAGCGAAGCTTCGGAGCGAAATAAAGTGATTAGTATGATTAATTATTAGTGTTTTTTAAAGTTTTAAGTGGTGTTCGATAATTAAAGTGTTAATTTTGGTAATTCAACTGGCAGTTTTTATTGTCACGAACCCTAAGCTCGTAACAATATCATTACGCACAAGAGAAATGCGATGTTTTCGGCACTAGTCTTCAATGACATCCGTTAAATTTGATGCGAAGTTCAAATGTGTTCCCGATAGTTCAATTACTCGGTTAATTAGATGGCTAGCCTTTAAGTTAAACACCGGTAATATAATAAATGCCTTGTCTAGGCAAATTGCAATGAAACTTAAAACATTTAACGTGAGCTTACCGATAGTTAGATTTTTTATACCAAAAATGGCCGACGCATTTACATTTAGTTTTTTTCTTTCTGCCATTGTGACTAAACAGTACGAGATTCGGTAAACTATCATGTTTTTATACAAGCAAGCCAATTTTCAAAATATTATTAATATATTGATTTTATCTATTTACGCGAATAAAACACTTTGTGTGTGGTAAAGTCACGCTGTAGCTATATTGTGGCCGTAGTACGAATGTTTCGGCTCTACCGGGATAGGACCATGCTCTCACAGAATACCAGTGTAAAATAGTATCTGAATGCTGGGCAGTTGTAAATAAAACAATGCTGGCTAGCTGTAAATACCACACTAAACACAGCAGCTGAATGATGCTGTGTTTAGTGTGGTAAGTGTAGAGAACCGGAGACCCTTTTTAATAAAAGTGAGGCATTCCATCTTAGTCCTCAGGGGTGACAATGCATCTGCATTGTGGTTCTTAATCAAGGATAAATTAAATGTCTATGGTTCACAGAATCCACTTACTATCTGGTGGATTGTTTGCTCGTTTGTCACCCTTATTTTATTCTGTAAAAACTAAATAAAGCTTATTTACGAATTTTGTAGTCGTCATTTTGAACTGATAATAAATTTCGACGTTTCGAGTGCTTATAGTGACCAGCTCTATCTACAGTCACCTATGTAGTACCTATTCAGATATATTAGACATTCAATTATGTGTCAGAGTGTAACTGAAGGGCTAGCCGTCTAATGAGCCAGCTAATTAAATATCTGCCTACAGCACATATTCATCACAACAAAACTTTTAAAAACTTTATTTGGCAGTCATCGTTTTTTAGTTACCAACATTAGTAAAATACTTATCTATATATTTCTATATATTTAACTTTATGTATAATAAACCAAAATCTATAGAAAAATGTGTGTGGAATTTAAGTACATCGCGCCACTAACCAGAAAGGGCAAAACCACGTCTATCGGGTCAGCTAGTTTGAAATAAAATACTTGGCAACACTACTTGTTTATGATACTAATTGTTTATGTATGTCAAGATAAATAGGTCATTCCTCATATATACAGGTTTCCTCATTTTTTCTTCCGCAGATAACTTATTCAAGTAGTATATACTCGAAACTGCTATTAAAAATGTCATTAGTGCCGGTTAAAATCGAACCTAAGTACTGAGAGCTAACAGGTAATCTTCCGCCCGCCAGATGTCGCTAGCTCGGAGTGAAATGCACTTATTCGTGACAGATGTGCACACAGTGTTATTGTTATCGAAAGTTACGTTTTTAATAAAATGTCTTAGGACTAGGGTATTACGCTATTTACATACACAGAACAATGTCTCTATGGTGTGCTCTTTAATTGTTTAAACATATTTAGTAACTTTTTTAACTCTTACTGTTTGGAATATCTGTCGTTTCGTTTATCCATTTCTTATATAATTATTAAATAACAAAGAAATATTCATCGCTACATTTTCTTCTCCTTCCCTAATCCTTATCCTTGAGCTAACTACTAACTCCTTCGCCTTGAGCTAAATATTTCACCTCACTCCAAAGTGGCGTTGACATGGTGGCGAAAGTTGTGGAAGCTTTCTGCGAGCGCTTGATGACTCTTTGTATCATACAGAATTTATAAACTTTTGTTAATATTCAATTGTAGTAGCCGGTCAAGCGCACTTACGTACCTGTATTATATATGAATAAATTATAAGTTAATCTCATAGAAGATAGATGTACTTTTATAACATATCATTGGACTCTATCCTTACTACTACCATATTTTTTTTGCAAAATAGTTATTTTTAATTACCGTTCCATCGTGTAGTGACAATCCCGATATCGTCTCGTGGGTGACGTACACTACCCCACGGTAGTGAGTATTCTTACGCCGCCACTACACTATACTTACTACACTACACTGCACTACACTAAAATACAAATAAAAAGTTAAAACTAAATTTTTCTACTAAAGTTTATTTCGCTAAAGTTTATTTTAGTTTCTGTATTTAATTCAGATTTTTTAATTGCTCTCGTTCTCTTTATTTTTCGCAGCGGCTTCTTGTATAATCAATGGTATATGTAGTTAAAATTTGTACATGTAACTACTAATTGTAAATGGAAGACGAACGTAATGGTGCGTTAGGTCGAGTATAATTGGTAGTTGGAATAAAGCTCTCAAGAGCTTTTCGACTATCAGTAGCTATGCGTCTTTTAAATCTTATAATTATAATTAAGAAGTAAAACTTAGGTTATAGTTACAATCGCTAGTAAAATAGTAGCGGTTATGAACACGGATTAAGTAGTTAATAAATAAGCTAAAGCTAATACGGTTGTGAGTGTGAAAAATATAATAAAGTAAAATTAAATAAGCTTTTACTGCAGCATCTTCTTTACATTATTTATATATTATATGTTATTGAAATAATATTTCGTATTAAATATCTTTATTTTAATTATATATACACAGAGAAAAATATTCATAGTTTGAACTTGGTCCTTCATCAACTTAACAGAGTGCAAAAATAAATTTATACGTGGTAGAGCCATGCTGCAGTTATATTAGATGTATAGTTGTAGCACGAATGGGTCGGCTCGACCGGGGAAGGACCACGCTCTCACAGAATGCCAGCGTGAAATAGTGGCTTGGTGCTGCTGTGTTTCGTATGGTGAGTGTAGAGAACCGGAGACCCCTTTTACTGGAAATGAGGCATTCCATCTTGTCCTCACGGGTGACAACGTATCTGCATTTTGATTCGTAATCGAGGATAGATGTAGATGTCTATGGGCCACAGCAATCACTTACCATCAGGTGCACTGTGTGCTCGTTTGTCACCCTATCCTATAAAAAATTGATTATACATTTTTTAAAACAAAAATAAAGGAAGGTTTACTAATTTTGATAATGGTTTGTTTATTACTGAAATTGGAACTTCATATTTACAACGCGTTAAATGAGATAATTTGTTATTAATAAAATGCTTCGAACATCACACAATCACTACCTTATAAGTTATATTTCATTTTTTTTATAACAATTATGGATATTCATTGAATATTAATGTTCAACTTAAATGCTAAATACTATATTTTCTAAATTATATTCATGCATTTATTACCATTTTTGATCTATAACATCTACACATCTAATAGCTGGTAATAATGGTAAACCGTATGTACTTTGTTTTGTATAAATTACGAAATTAATTGAACGGAAATCATAATTACAAAAGGATTACCTTATTTTTTTATTAAAACTACTTGATGGCACTTTTTATTCACAATAGTATCCTATGTAAACAAAAAACGGATAAGTACTTTAAATAAATTCACAAACGATTTGAAAACGGAATAAAGATTTAACTATACTATCTTACTAAATTAAAACTTAATTAATTAATATTAAATAAAGTAAATTTATACATTATTTTGAAAGACACAAGGGGTCGCTACAGAGTATCCATGTAGGTATGTATGTTTAATGCATGTATTGTACCAAGGGGCACGCCAGCCGCATTTAACTCACTGTCTCTGTAAATATATTTCGAAATATCAATTTTAGTAGGTTGAGATGCGGCTGGACAAAGCAGCGGACATATAATAAATAAACAGTAAATAATACTATAGTAAATGTTGTCAAATGGATAAATTACAACAATCTAAGTTTAAATTTAGTCGAGGGATACTCATCCCAATTTACCTGCCGGTAATTGTGGTATGGTATACGGGTATGCGACCCCGGCTACCCTAGCTATTACTGTCCTATCCCTTGCCCTCATGGACGGTAATATCCTACATTTCCTATTTCCTACCCTAACTTACCTTACTCTTCCTTTTCACACCACCTATCCTTCCCGTTTTCCTATTCCTACTCTCCGCCAATCCAACGTCGGCCGTGCGGATGGATGCATGGCTAGGAGCGAGCCTAGTCGTTAGCGTGCCACACTGCCCTGGGACCGGGCGACCCCGAATTAGGCTAGCCTTACCCTGGCATGCGGGGCTCTGCTGGGGGCGACAAACCTTTCCTTCGCTATTCGTGGGAACGCAATGGATAATCAAAAAATTAACCAAAATGGCGGCGATGTGGTTCGCCACCCATCACGTCTCGTTTCTCGCGAGGGCGAAAAGCGACCCACGGAGAGCCGCTTCGCTACGTTGAATGTAAGAAGAGGGATGGATAGAAAGGTAGATGGAGTGTGTCAGATGATGGATGAACGTTGCATTGATATTCTGTGCGTGAACGAAACCAAGAGGAAAGGATGTGACAACACGGTTCATGGCCCCTACACGGCATACTGGTCGGGAGTTCCCCAAACCAGTTGAGGCTGTCAGCGAGTTGGTGTGATTCT
Source organism: Parnassius smintheus behrii (assembly GCA_036936625.1). NCBI lineage: Eukaryota > Metazoa > Arthropoda > Insecta > Lepidoptera > Papilionidae > Parnassius > Parnassius smintheus. The sequence goes on from JAUPFT010000029.1 coordinate 33,706,082, forward strand.
TTCATCTCGAATGGTTGAATGTGTGATGGAGCATGAATGTGTAAGCCCAAGACTCCTCTGGATTCGGTTAAAAGTCGGACTCACCCGCTTGTTTATCCTTGGGGTCTATGCACCGACGGATCTGCGTGGAGGTGGGTCACTAAAATCACAACAAGAGAGAGAGGAATTTTGGGATAGCGTGAGAGAGGTCTTGAATAAATGCGGAGAAAATGAACGGATCGTGATGTTAGGGGACTTTAATGGATGGGTTGGAGTAAAGCGTGATGGGTATGAAGGAGTTCTGGGTATGTTTGGGGACGAGAGAGTGAATGACAATGGGAGAAGCTTGCTTGAAGTATGCTTGGAATGGAATCTGTGCGTGGCCAACACAATTTTTGACCACAAAAAGATCCATTTGTATACAAGAGATGAGGGTGAGTCTAGAAGTATGATTGATTTTGTAATTGTGGATGAAAGACTGAAGAAGAAAGTGCTAGACACTCGGGCATACCGCGGTGTAGGCCTCAACACAGACCACTTCCTGGTCATAGCCCGAAGAAAATCTACAAGAAAAAGAAAAGAAAGACGAGTATGTAGAGAAACTGAAAGAAAGTTTTAAAGGGATGGAAGAGACAGGAATGATTGAAGATTTGTGGGAGACATTTAAGAAAGGGGTTGTAAATGTTGCGATTGAGGTATGCGGGGTAGCTAAAAGAAGGAAAGGGAGAAAAAATGATAACGTGTGGATGGATAAAGATGTACAAAGGGTTGTGCAAGAAAAGAAGAAAGCGTGGTTGGATTGGTTAGCAATAAAAGCTAACCAAAAAGTTCAAAAGGCAACGGATGACGAGATAAAGGAAGCAAGAACGAAGTATAAAAGATTGAAAACAGCAGCGAAAGAAACTGTGTCTAGAAAGAAAGAAGAACGGTAGATGATTTCGATAGGAGGCTCACTGAAGATTTCCAGTCAAACATTAAGTTTTTCTGGAAAACCATCAAAACAGTCAGAGGAAAAACTTCTACCTCGGAGCTGAGTACAATCAGGAGTCAAGATGAGAGCATTATAAAAGGAGAAGAATGTGTGTTAAAGAGATGGAAAGAGTATTTTGAAAGTTTGTTTGAAAGAGAGGAAGTGCAGGTACAGCATCTGCCACCTTCCACGGAAACGAATATAAATGTTGATGAAAATGAGATAAGCATGGATGAAATAGTGAAAGCGTTGAAAAGTATGAGATTAGGTAAGGCTGCAGGGTATGACAGGATTACCGTCGAGATGCTGAGGGCTGGACAGGGCCTGGTGGCTAGTCAGCTGTACCGCCTTTTCAATCTGTGCTGGCGAAATGGGCAAGTGCCGGGAGACTGGTGCAAAGCCGTAATCGTGCCATTGTATAAGGGAAAAGGGTCACGGCAGGACTGCATAAACTACCGTGGTATAAGCCTTCTTAGCGTCGTCGGTAAATTGTATGCGAAAATGTTGATTGAAAGGGTTGTGAATGAAACAGACGAGAAAATATGGGATGTACAAGAGGGATTTAGAAGGGGAATGGGATGTACGGATCAGGTCTTTTCTTTGCGGTGCATAGCCGAAAAGTGTTTGGCTAAAAACAAGAAAGTCTACTGCGCCTTCGTAGATCTAGAAAAAGCCTATGATAGAGTGGTGAGGAATGAATTGTGGTCAGCACTCTCCGTGTACGGTGTGAGCAGTGTCCTCATACGAGCATTGCAATCTCTTTATAGGGATTCTAGTGCTTGTGTAAGGATAAACGGGGCATACACTGAATGGTTTAATATCGAAAAAGGTGTTAGACAGGGATGTGTAGCGTCACCGTGGCTGTTTAATCTGTTCATGGACATTTGTTTGACAGATTTAAAAGAGAATGAAAGTGGGTTGAGAATGAATGAGTTACTCGTCAAATGTCTTCTCTATGCTGATGACCAAGTATTACTTGCGCCTCCGGCCGAGGAGTTGCAGGAGATGGTAACTGTTATGAGTGGAGCTTTTGTTAGAAAGGGAATGAAGATGAATGTAAGGAAAACGAAAGTGGTGGTGTTTGAAAAAGATGAGGCAGTGACAGACTGCAATATCGTGATTGAAGATGAACAAATTGAACAGGTGAAAGAGTTTGTGTATCTGGGGTCAAAGTTTACAAGAGATGGAAAGTGTGAGAGTGATATCGAAAGAAGAGTGAATGCAGGAAACATGGTGAATGGAGCTTTGCACTCCTTTATGAGCAGTCGGAAGGTGTCTAACAAGGCTCGTTTGGCTGTGCATGAGGGGGTGTTGGTTCCGACACTCATGTACGGAAGTGAAAGTTGGGTATGGCAGAAGAAACATGAAAGTAGAATAAATGCAGTTGAGATGAGAGCATTAAGAAGTATGATAGGAGTTAAACTGAGTGACAGGATAAGAAATAGTGAGATAAGGAAACGTTGTGGTCTGAAAGAAGATGTAGTGACAAAAATTGAGAAAGGTATGCTGAGATGGTTTGGCCACATCGAGAGAATGAATGAAGAACGATTGACGAAAAAAGTATATAAGGCAAGTGTGAATGGAAGTGCTGGAAGGGGTAGACCTAGGCGGACTTTTCTAGACCAAATTAGGGACGTCTTGAAAAAAGGCCAGGTTAAGAGTACCCTAAACCGTAGAGCATGTATGAAGGGAATAATGAAAGTGGACGAAGCGAAACAAGTATGTAAGGATCGTAGCAAGTGGAAAGAAGTGGTCTCTGCCTACCCCTACGGGAAAGAGGCGTGATTATATGTATGTATGTAAGTATAAATCTATCTAAAACTAAATTTATGCAATTCTATAATGTTAAAAGTAAACCGCAATTATTTGATATTAAGTATAATGGTGAAAAAATTACTGCTACTGATTGTACCACATTTTTAGGTATTAATTTTTAACAAACATTGTAATTGGAAAAATCACATTGTAATTGGAAAAATCACATAGATAAAGTTTGTTCAAAAATATTTAAATTTAATTTTGCTTTGCGAAGGCTAACTTCAATCTCGTCAAGAAACACTTCCCTTATAGCATATCATGCATTTGTCGCTGCTGTATTAAGATATGGTCTCATATTATGGGGAAACTCGACTGATGTAAATCGTGCCTTTATAGCACAAAAACGCTGTATACGTGCAATTTGTGTTGTCGGGCCACTAGTTTCTTGCAAACCACTTTTTAAAGAATTGGGTGTTCTTACGCTACCATCCATATACATTTTTGAACTTTCAGTATTCGTAAATAGTATCCTCATTTTTTTACTAGGTTAAAAGATACAGTAACATATAGTACCAGATACCCAGATAAAATTATTTTAACTTCATTAAAAACAAGCCTGTACTCAAAAAATTACTATGTGATGGCTATTCAAATATTTAATAAAATTCCAAATGAAATAAGGCAACTAGATTATAATTGATTTAGACGTAATTTATTACAGTGGCTTCTAGAAAAACAATTTTATTCGGTAAATGAACTGCTAAAAATAAAAGAACGTTTCTATTGACTGTTAAACGCTGTTTCTTTTTTGATTGTGTTTTAAAGGATTAATATTAAATATTGTAAAGTGAGATACGTGTAAATTTTGTATATTCTAACAATAAGTTAATTAGTAAATAAGTTTTCATATCCCAAAATTGGTGAAATATGTGATACATTAATATTTTGTAAGAACATCCTTGTACCATATTTCTTGTGAATAAATTTATTTATTTATTTATAGTTAATTCTGTCGGGTTAAGAAAACTCCAGGGTACTAGAAAAAATTGTTGGTCAAAAACCGGGTTTGGCTGGTAACTTAGTGTTCTGAGTGCATGCTTTGGCCAAAAGTAGTTTTGGTTGGGAAACAGTTCGGACTGTAGCATAATATATTGAAAATAATTATATATGTAAGTAAGTTAATAACCTATCTAGTGTAAAAAGTTATATTTGTGCCCGTGGCACATAGTGAGTGTTGTTTTAAAGGGAGGTAAAATTATACTGAAAGTAAAATTTCTTTCTTTGAAATGGATGTATGATTATGTGGATACTATAACCATACCCGCAAGTTTTTTAATTTATTATAAGCCAGTGCTTGACTAAAACCAGTCTTGTTGGTAAGTAGTGATGAAGTAGAGACAAAAGTCTTTTAACTCCTGCCACCGGCAAATTATTCCATCCCTTTATTTTTTTTTAATATTGCTGTTTATAGTTGGTTATTGGTTTTGGAAACACCAGTAAATTTCGCTGTCTATCTATAATTTACCAGAGGGAAATATAGTAGTACTGTTAGTGTTAATAAAAGTTTTCAATACTTAGCAGTTTCTTTTTGTTGAGAATCTTTGATAAGAACTCAAATATTTTAACTCATCTTATACGGCACATATAAAACTAAATAGGACCTTGATCACGCTTAATTATTAGGAAACACTATATAGGTTTATTTCGTAATAATAGGCTAAATTGAAGGTTAAGAATAAGTAATATAAACAAATTATGAAAAAAATTAATTTTAAAAAACTCAAACATTCTGTCCTTTTTCTTTTTTAAATTCAAAATGCGTCGTAATTATTTCGTCTTATTATTTTAACAAATTTTTCATAATGGTCGATCGGTAGACATAAAGTTGTTGTCTATAAATCACATTCAATTTAGGATAATTGAAACAAAAGCAGAAGCCTTATCTACTCTTATTTTCACAAACTTCAATAACGTTCTGAAGCTTGGAACCCGGCGACAGGAAACAAACTTCAGGACGCCGATAGTTTAGGTAATTTCTTTTTACAGTGAAAATATTGGTAATAAAAATATAAAAAACATAAGCCCTGCTTTATAGTTAGTTTAGTTAGCATAGTTATGCAAAGTTTGGAAGCAAACTTTGGATTTTTTTCTATCGAGATAATTTTACGGAATCATGTTTTCGTCTAACATAGTACTTAATATTAATCCTCAACTTTACCATATATTTATTTCAAAATTAATGCTGCAACATTTTCGGCATAACGGAGGATCTTGCTAAGCCATTTGAGGTTATATTTCCCCTTAATTTCTATTTCCCACTTCCACATTCAGACAACCTGACACACGAGGCAGGATTTCACCACCGATGTCGTCAACACGACGCATTTCAATTAAACGTTTAAATTCGTCTTTCATAATTAAATAAAAAATTGCCAACTTATGTCTTTCTATCCATTTAAAATAAGTATGATGAGATACTTAATAGTCTTTTGTTAAGGTAAGCCCTAATTTCCAGAGCTACATCACCACTTACCATGACAGGTAGGATTGTAGACAGGTACAGGCTTATGGTAAGTATTCATTTATTATCATCTTCTTCATAGTTATTATCATATGCAAGCGGGATTTAGAAAGGGAATGGGATGTACAGATCAAGTCTTTTCCATGCGCATGATCGCGGAGAAGTTTTTGGCCAAAAACCAAAAGGTTTTTTTGTGCGTGCGTTTCATGGACTTGGAAAAAGCCTATGACAGAGTGAATAGGGATGTGCTATGGCAAACACTGAACTCATTTGGGTTGAGCACTGGCTTGATACAGGCATTGGAGTCCCTTTATAGGGACTCTAGTGCTTGTGTTAGGATCAACGGGGTCTACTCGGACTGGTAGGACATCCATAAAGGTGTCAGACAGGGCTGTGTGGCTTCCCCGTGGCTGTTCAACCTATTTATGGACAGTTGTTTGCAAAATTTGAAAGTTGAAGAATGCGGATTAAGAATGGGTGAGTTAACCATCAAATGCCTTTTGTACGCCGATGATCAAGTTATCCTTGCGTCGTCGTCGGCCGAGTTGCAAATGATGGTTACATTAATGAACAGATCATTAAAAGAAAGGGGTATGAAAGTGAACGCAAGTAAGACGAAGGTTATGGTTTTTGAAAGAGAAGAAAGTAAAACGATTTGTGAAATAAGAATAGAAGGGGAGTTGATCGAGCAAGTAGATGAGTTTGTATATTTGGGCTGCGTATTTAGCAGGGATGGGAGATATGATAAGGATATAGAACGACGAGTGAATGCGGGAAATAGAGTAAATGGGGCCCTGCACTCAATTGTGAAGAGTCAAAATGTGTCGAAAAAGGCACGTATGGCAATTCACAATGCTGTGTTGGTCCCTACTTTAATGTATGGTAGTGAAAGTTGGGTGTGGCACAAGAAGCACGAGAGTAGAATGAACGTAGTAGAAATGCGGTCGTTAAGGAGTATGTTAGGGCTGAATCTTAGTGACAGGGTAAGAAATTGGGTAATAAGAGAAGAGTATGGTTTGCAAGATGATGTTGTCACCAGGATTAAGAAAGGAATGCTTCGGTGGTTTGGTAATGTGGAAAGAATGAATGAGGAAAGAGTGACAAAGAAAATTTATGTTGCAGAAGTGAATGGCAGAGTCGGAAAGGGACGTCCTAGGCGAAAATTTATCGACCAAATTGGCGATTTATTGAAAACGGGCCAAATTAGGAGTACCCTTAAGCGACGAGCGTGTATGCGGAGGTGTATGGATGTGAAGGAGGCGAGAGAGGTGTGTCAGGATCGTGCCAAATGGAAGTCTGTAGTCTCTGCCTACCCCTCTGCGTGACAGGCGTGAGTGTTTATGTGTGTATGTTATGTATGTTATTATCATAATGAAGTATAATAATGTTCCCCATGCCGAATTTCGGTCACGGAGGCCAGCGTCAATAGAGACTAATCATCGGTGCAGGAGAGGATTATAGTGCTCAAGTGTATGCGCAAGCTCAGGTGCACTCTCTATTCCCTCACTCTCATAATCCGATGCGACGGTGAACTGACAGGACAGATAGATTAAGCACAGGATCAATGTATTTACGTGTACGATGTTACAACGTATTCCAGACTCCAGGCAGCTACTGAGAATTTCTTGACGGAAAGAAGTTTTAAAAATTTAAAAGTTCTCGTATTTTAAAGCGTAGTCCAATTATTTACATACTTTATCAACAAATAATGGCAATTATATATTATAAATAAATATATAATTGCCACTAATTGTTAAATTATATTATAAATAAATACTTAAAATATTTATTAGTAATTACTAATTATTATCAATATGTTGCGGGTTTTTTCTGAATTTTATTTATCCAGTAATCAAAATAAAGTTTGAGTTAGTCGATGTTATACACACATGTTTATAGCCAAGACGATAAGTAATATATGTATATAAGAAATATTTGTTATTTATAACTCGTAAGTTGTTAAGTATAAAATAAGTTGTAAATGAAAAGTCTCAAGCCAGATCGAATTTAAAGCCGTAGTAATGTATATATTGTCTCAAGCCAGATCGAATTTAAAGCCGTAGTAATATATATACTCTTTATAAGTAACTTAAAATATGTTTAGGTAAAAGTAGCATATTGTTTTATTCAAGTCAAATTTGAATCATTATTTACCCTTCATTTGAATTTGAACTATTATTATAGTTTATCACTTTAACTCACACTAAATGTTATATATGTATATATATATATATTAAAAACAAGTAAAAATATTTTAATAAAATTGTTATACCCAAAAAGTTGCAATACTTCATTAGACCATAAAGAAATAAAATAATTAAAACATAAAGAATTATACTTATAAGTTGTAATTAATTGAAATTATTTTATGTAAAATTTTGCTTATTAGGGTAAAGTTTTTTGAAAAGTTTTAGTTAGTTTTTTTTTTCTTACTCATTTTGAATTACTATAATAGGAATAGATATTTGCTTAGAAATAAGATGATTCTCATCAAACACGGTTTGTACAACCGTGTTTGAGGTAGCAGATGTAAATATTTGGTAGCTTAACAATTGGATGTGTGTGTTATGGAGATGTTTATTAATAAAACTTATAATAAGTGTATTAAATTTAGGTATATCCTCTATAAATTAGTAAATGCTTATAATGTAGTAAATTGTGTGTTTATCTAAGAATTTAATTTTCCCGCTGTTAGTCAATTTATATTAACCATAGTCAATTCTGTAGCTTGTAAACGTAGTAAATAAGTCCGAAATTACAATACACGTTCAGACGTTGTAATTTTTACAGTCATTTTCAATATGTGACATTTCGAAATCCGTCTGGGTAGAAATATGGCGACATCTAACAATTCTTTTGTATATAACACTTCAACTTAAACATGGAAATTTGCAGATGCGTTGTCACTCCGACAAATAAAATGGAATGCCTCACAACCTGTGACTATATTAGCTCTGTATACGCTTCAGACCGCAGAAACAAATACTGACTCTGTATCCATCCATCTATACCCATGTTTTAACGAAATAAATGATTTGATAATACCGTAACTGTGAACAGATTTGTATTATTACCAATATTGTATCTCACTTTGTTTTACCCACTAATATAATAATATTTCTTAGCCGACATAGCCCCAAGTATAAGTTATCAAAGGTGGAAATGGGCCGACCACACAGCTCGAAGCGCTGACAAAGTATGGGGAAGAAAGTTTCTCGAGTGACAGCTTCGTACACGAGGGCGTCCCCTCACTAGATGGAGTATCGACCTGGTAAGACATGCAGTAAGTCGATGAATGCAGGTCGCTTAGAACCGTGCTTTGTGGCATTCTTTTGGGGAGGCATATGTTCAGCAGCGGAATAGTGAAGGACTGTAATGTGGATGATGATGATGATGATGATTAATTACACATATGTCAAATGCTCAATCATAAAACATGATTATTTGTTTGTTGTTTGAGCGAATCTATTGTAATAGTTGTTTTCTTTCGAAAGTTTACTGATGAAGAAAACGGCTATGAACGGTTCCACTTACTATATGTGACATCGACGTGTAATGTGTTGTTGTGAACGGGTGTCGCACCCAAAAATTTACTTTACTGAAAATTTTTTCTATCTTCTCACGAAGTTTCCGAATAAATCACTGTGTGACTATTACAGGCTTTTATATAAACCGTTTCACCGTCAGGTGCAAGTGGACTCTGCGATGGTATATTTCTCCGGATCGTGTCTTGCTTAGAGGGAAACACGTGTGTTATCTACGGTGGTTTGATTTTGTTTTCTTGGTATTTTGAGTAGCAGTGTAGGGGTTACTGGTGACAGTGATTGTGCATTTATATTACGTAAACATTGCAGGAGGGAGGCGGTTGCTGTTCGAGATAGGGAGGACACATTATTATTGTTGTTCACGCGAATCGCAGCTGATTTATTTAATCTGGTTTAATTTATAGAACTTTTGCAAAATAACGTCTGATGCTATTAATTTCCACAGCTTAACATTAGTTGGTGTCGTCAGCACGAATGAAAATAACCACAATAACCGTCCACACTTTAGTTTTCACAATCATTGTCACACGTTTCTAACGGAGTTAGAGATCAACATAAACTACACGCAGCATCTTTCAATAGGTTTCTATTTTTGCCTCATATGAATATTAAATAAAAAAAGCAAGACAAATACATTGACGCTAATTATATAGAATTGTAGGTTTTCTCTATGCATACATATGTAATATGTATGTTGTTAATGTAAGTGCTAGGAAGTCCTACAATAATTAGTCTTAAGTATGAAATTGATGTTTGTATTGATACGAGGAAATGTTTTATTCAAATATAATATTGTAAAACGTCCGTCAAGGTAGATTATGCTAATTGTGTTGTGACTAACCTCTTGTTACTTTTTAAAGGATATATTAATAGTGAATGTATTTTTCGATGTGTTATTGTGATTTGCTCATACCCTTATCTAATGAATGTAACATATTCTCTGCCTATATATACTAAATGTATAAGTCTCAAGTAAAATAATTATATATATGTACGAACTGTTGTTTTATTTTTAATCATCAAGCACACAGCTAACCTCAAATGATAATCAACTTCAATTTTATTATAATAGTCTAAGTGATAGTAGGCTGCTTATACCTGCAACCAACTGCAGTTAAAGAATGCTAAAGCCTTAGTTTCATGCCTGTAATTATACTAGCTTTCTTAAATTTTATACGTAAACAGCGGTGACTGCACTAAGCAAGTAATTCCGGGGCTTCAAATCGGGTTGCACCCAAAGGCAACTAATTCACTTTAGGCGAGCGCTACTACAGCTAAACAAAATAAAGCAACAATGTCAAAAAATATTCAGACGATTATAACAAACTACTATAATAATATGAATGATTTCACAGATAACTTTAATCTCGACATACATCAATTTTCAGGGGACGGTCATGATCATGACACGTGAATCATCTTTCCTATTCTTAACACACACGTACAGGCTACTGTCATCAACATGTAGCGAACTTTAAACAGAGAAGGCAACAAGGTGCACTGTAGGCTCTGAGGGCGAGATGGAATGCCTGTGTTTAATTGTGTGCTGTAATTATACTGGCTCTCTGTACCCATAGCACGGCATACATGACCATAATTTTTTATACATGGTGTGTCCTATGGTGTTGTCAGGATTTCGGATGACTAGCACATCTAAGGAATTATTTGCTATATCGCTCATTTAGAGCGATAGTGAAATAACTGCCAATTTGTAAAATTTACACTACGCAAGTTTTAAGATATTTTCGTAAAAGCATTAAAGATTCTTTACTTTTCTTACAGTTACTGACTCTTTATCTATTTTATTATTGTAGTTTGAACTCTGGGCTTGAAAACAGATACATTTATTTTTATATTCTTATCCAAAATGATGAGAAATAAATAAAAAAAACATTTTAACACTTAAAGTTGCGTCGTTGTTACCCTAGGCAAAGAAAGCTTGGGTAGTTACGACCTTTGTTGTCTTTTATAAAATAAAACCAATATCGTTCAATCAACACATTTTGTATTATTTCAATAAAATTAACAACGACAGTCAATGGTGACATAGTTATGCCCCATAGTATGAATCATTTGTAGATGACCTTCATCTTAATTACACTTTAATAGGAACTATTCAATACGAAATTAAATAATATAGTAGGTATATAAAATTAGTTTTTTAACCCTTTTAATAACTGCTATCTAATATGGCACAGAAAAATCTGCTGTTTATAACAATATTCTTAAAATCTAAAACCCTGCACATTTAAAAGTTATTCTTAAAAGTCAGTCTTAAACGATCAATAGAATGTTAGAGCTATTTTTAAACATTTCAGTCTTACGTTCGTTTCATTAGTCATGCTACTTACAAAATTGAAACTTAACATAAAAACAATAAAAAAATTGTACCTACTCAGGTAACTTAAAACAAACTCTCGTAAAATCCAGAGTAGCATCTGGGAACAATGTTTTTTCTAACAAAGTACGCAAATCCTGATTTTTTTGATCAGAAATCGTAAGTTGCTCTCAAACGTATTTCATTATATTTAAATTATTATCGGATCGAGTTTTTCGAGTATTAGTAGATGTTTTTGATTTTACAGTTATCCGCTCACTCTCGTAAGAATATTTTAAATCGTAAGTCTCACTATTTTTAACAAATCATATAGATTTTATTTCAGATAGTTAGATCTGATTACCTTGCGGATCTTTGTTAACATTTAGTGTAATATCTTCAAATAGCTTTTTTAAATCATAACAATCGTCATAGTTGAGCTGGTTTACTACAAAAGCATTTTCAGTTTTTTTTGGTGTTATGTGTGATTGAATTTATTGGAAGTGATTCAACCGCATAGTAATACATGCCAAGCAGGAATCTGAATAAGTAAAATATAACTTAAATATAGAAAAAATGGTTAATTTTAATTCTGTTTTTGTGCGAAAATAATGACTATAAATGTACCTATTTTTTTGCTGACCACCGCAGTTGTCAGAATAAAATATTATATTGCTATTGGCATGACGCTCTGCAGTCTCTTTCAGAAATTTGAACACACAAGAACCAATTTGTATAGCTCCTCTATTGCCAAGACCCTCGTGCCAGAAATAGCAATTTGTTACGCTATCTTTTAAATTTGTAACTTGTAAAAAAATATTATTAGTTTTTTTTAAGCTACATATGCATGAATGCAAAGGAAGCAAGTAAAGTTTAGGCAATTCAACTTTGATTTGTAAAAAAACGCTGAACTATTACCGATAGGTACAGGCATAACTGCCTGTAAATCGTATATTGCAACGACATTGTTACAATCTCCTTTTACTAACTTAATATCCTTAGCTTTCTCTTTCCTACTTAAATCTTTTTGTTTTAAATGCTCTTCATAAGCTTCTTTTGATTTGAGTAAGTCTTCCCCGACAGCATTTTTGTAAGACTCGCACTCTGATCTTTTTTGGGTACAAAAAATGAAAAGTTAAATTCAGTGTTGAAAATTCGGTAATACGTGTCAAAAGCCTCTTCCTCTACTAGGAACGTAATTTCAATGCAGCTCTTTAACGGTAAGACCGCCATCAATAAATTCACGAGTTGTGTTAGCCCGGGTATAGTGGCTCTTAATTCTAGGGACGGAATTAATGTGATCGCGAACGAATTGCATGATTTCTGGGTTTACTTGATTATGATGAGCATGCTTGCCACGCTTGTCCTCAGAGATCACACCCGTACCGGAACTGTTTTTACCTTCAATAGCCGTTCCCAATGTTCTCTCTGATACACCCAAAGTATTTAAAAAAAAGTTTTGCACGTCCGCTTAGTTTCACGTGCCATCTTGACAACTCTAGTCTCGGAAGGTAGCGCTAAATCTTGACCGATATCTATAAAATTGGAATTTCTGACAGAATCATGAGTAATCGATGTTGATGATGAGCTAGACGTAGTACCGGATGAACTAGACGATGAAGTTGAGGATGAAGAGCTCGATGATGAGCTAGATGACGTTGAATTATACGGTGCGTTGTACAGATTTCTCTGGCTTGTATTCATCACCACTATAGTCTGGAGAAAAGTCTTTAGTTTCGTCTTCACTGTCGTTTTCGTGATTTTCCAGGAGGATCGTTGACTAGAGCAAGCAGTATCAATCTTTGAAATAATGTTGCTGACGTCTTGGTTTTGTTCTGCAGAAAATATCTTTGTAATTTAGCAAAGAAACGTTAGAACTCGACAAAAATTATTATTAAAACCAACATTCTTGCTTGACTTCCCATTTTGATAGCTTAAAATGTATAAGAAATTAACATAATTAAATTTGGTCTAAAATTATTACAATTAATCATAATTGTTATTGGTAAAAAGGCATAACAGTACAATAATGGCGTATTTATATTTACGTCTTAAAAAACACGAAATGTTTGGTGACACAACGGCGCAATTGTATAATACGACATTGTATCCACAAAACTGTTTTCATTTCTAGTTGATATTGTCACAAAATACAATTGCGTCGTTGTAACACCGATGTTTAGCAAAATTTGGCATATTTACCTTAGCGCCGATGTAACTCCCTGACACCTGCACACTTAGCGGGGCGCCCCGCACAACTGACTGTTCGGTCGTTATCGCCCGGTATTCTCGCGCCAAAATGCAATATTTCAAAAATGTCTTTTGCCCTCTAGCGGTTGTTTTTTTAAAGTAACAAATGCGGTGTTTTAACTCCATAACGTTATGGTTAAGTTATGGAGATAATTTTGGTGTAATTATGTCAGATTCGCCTTTTTTTTGCAGTTATGTCACTGTCGCTCCAAATGAGCGATATATTATATTTATATTATTTTAAATTGAATTTATTATATTAATAATATAAAGAAATTATATTATAGTAAATTGAGTTTAAGATAAAGTTGTGAAAGTATCGTCTACGTACCGCTTGTAGAACTTTGGATTTACAGGTGAGATGAAAAGGTCTTTCACCTCAAAGTCGTCCATAAATATATTGGCGAGAATGAAAAATGCAGGTGAGAGATACAGAGATACTCTTCCTTCCACAATAGATAGGCAGATGTAAGACACGTCTGGAATTAAAAATAAGTAAAATTAAACGAGAAGAAATCTGTAAGAAAAATAGTAATATAAATAATATATTAAATCATTACCTGAATTTGTATATTACGTTCACAATATAAGAACGAGGCGTTTTTACTGCCCTACAGCATCCCGTCGGTGTCGTGAGAGACGACAGAGCGAAATGAAACAGGTGATAAGCAGGGGCATCCTTTTGTTAACAACTTAAAAATAATTAAAAAATGTGGCTGCCAAGCTGCCTGCCAAGCGTGGCAACTATGGCAAATGAAGCAATCTATGTGGAAGACCAATGATTCATATTCATATTCATATTCATTTATTGATAAAATGTAAGCTTACAGTAAATGCAACCAAATCGCTTATATCTATACTAAATTTACAAAATAATATAAAATACACAAGAAAAAAAATCACTAATTATTAAATATTACCATACACAATATAAATTACAGCCACAACAGTATAATGAGATCTATTTACTTCATCATAAATTAAACTTAATAACCTAAACATATACTATTATTCTATCTTACAAAGTTGTTTAAGAATATTAATACATTTTTATATATTGCGCTGGGTTTGTCAAAAATATATCTGCGTCTTGATTGACCCTGAGAACAGTTTATTAGTCTAACGGCTCTGAAAGTGGCACTGTTATCTGCGTGTGGGGAGCACCACGTACGCGGACAGGAGAGTAGTTACGTAGAGTAGTAGTTAGTAGTCGCTTTCGTCTACCAGCGCCTCACATATATTGGTCCGGTACATAAAGATGTATGATCATCAGAAGTCTTTTGATAGGCTCTAAATATTAAGACGATGATAATGAAGGTAATAAAACAGGTGTGTGTTATATAGTTCTCTTAATATTACCGAAAAATTATATACACCTACCTACCTAATAAACAGCATTTAAAGTAAACAAATCACAAAGGTAGTAGACATCGTAATTAAAAACTCGCTGTAAATTGACTCAAAGCTTAAACTGTTTGTAACTGTTTGCCCTCGCTACAAAGTGACGTGAAAATCAAAATACAATGCATTCCGTGCATTCGACACTGCACTGTTTCAATACAGTACAGAAAGTCATTTAATACTTTCGTTTTATAAGCAAGTTGAAAACATTAAATGGAATTTTCAAACTGTATAAAGCAATGCAAATATTTGTTTGACAAAGGGATATCTCATAGCGTTGAGATTCTTCTAGACAAGTGTTATTGGATTCGCTTATCTTCTTGCCAAGTTGAACGACTCTTCTATATAGCCGATTCAAAAATTGGGGCAGTTCTCAGTTCGAGTGTATGATTCTTTTATTTAAAAAAAGATAAAGTTACAGCTTATATAGATCCCACTGCTGGTCACATGCCTCCTCTCATTTCCGCAAAGGTTTTGCGTGTTGGCGAACTTCACCTGTCATCGAAATATTTTTCTTCTTATTTTCCAGACGTGTAGGTTTCCTCACGATGTGTTTCTTCACCGCCAAGCACTTAGTAAATCAGCACTTAAAATTGCAATTAACAATTTCATTGGTGCCGGCGGGGATCGAACCCGAGTTGCTCGCACACTGTGAAAATTACAGCGAGCGCTAATCATCTGGGCTCAATCGGTCTCGTTTATAAGTATCTCTGGAGGGAGGCGTTCGCCTTCAATTTTATGTTTCGTGAAGCAGGGTTCTATCCCAAATACCATTGAAATTTTTACTTGGAATTTTGGGTACTAATTTATTATATACTTGACGGAGAAGAAAAAAATTGTAAGGAGACTTATATTGAAGTCCGTTTTCCTTCAATGAGGTAGCGTGGTGGATTCATTCCTGGACATAAACCTTCATAGCAATAGAAATGAAATAAAATTAAGTAAGGAGCGCCTATTAATTACGCGATTATTGCAAATCTTTCTAAATCTCATTTAAAGGATATTCTTTCAACGAAAATCGCAGGGATTAGAGGTAATAATTTATTACAATTTTCCGATACGGAATAATTTTCCTGAAGTGCGCCGTAAGAGAATCAAATAAACCATATAATCTCGTAGGTGTCGTAAGAGGCGACCGAGGGACGCTGAAACAGGAAATGGGCAGTAGCATTTTCCTAAAAACTGCTCAATATTAATTTAAAAAAACTACAGTTGCTTTTGTTCTGCACTGGGAGTTTCCTGCCGCGCTGGTGAGAATTAGGAATTACTGCGTGTCTATATAATATATAATCGTGATGTATGTATAAGTATTATCGCTTCGTAGTTCTTAGTAATTAAATGGAATATATTGTAACAAAGGTGGCGATGTAAGAATATCCACTGTCCCATATTGTCCCGTGGGTAAAGTAACATGAACAACTCGACCCTTCATTCGTATGTCACTTTCTGCGTGCGTTAATTCTCACAAATTGGTCACGAAAAATGCATCTTAGTAGTCTACAGCACTGGGTTGCTAAGCAACAAACAAGATATTTAAGGCTGCACTAAATTAAAGAAAACATCCATTAAGATAAAAACAAATCCAATTAAATTTAAAATCTAACTGTTATCTTCTTATAAATAAAAGTAAGACAAAACTCTTTAATTTGTATTAGTAATTAGCGTGGCTTTCTTTTTTGTTTTTAAATCAACCCCGCATCGGATGGAAAAATGATCTAGAACTAGAAAAGTGTTTGTGAAGTATATTGCGCGTTCAATTTAAACGGTGTTGAAACCCTATCTATGCACTTGTTCGTGGACTAGTTTTGCCGTTGTTTACTTGATAATCGTGGAACTCAAATGAAAGTGAACTTTCTTAATAAACTCGGCGGGTGATTTTATTTAAACAAATAAGCTGTGTTCGTGTTAGTCCTTAGAGGTGACATCGCACCTGTAGTCAGCTTTGTTTGAACTGGGCTGCAGGTGTCCACGGACAGCAGTAGCCACTTACCATCATGTGGTCTGCGATTACTAACTACAGGGTTACGTACCTCGAAGTACCGGGGTCGCTCCCCGGAGATATTGGCGATATCAGAAAGTTGTTAGGATTTCTCTTGTTCGGTTAAGATGGGTTGAATAATATTAATTCCTGCTTACACGCGGTAGAGTTTTCATGTGGTAGAATCATGTTGCATCTATATAATGGTTGTAGCACGAATGGATCGGCTCGACCGGAGAAGGACCACGCTCTCACAGAATACCAGCGTTGTTGCTGCCGTGTTTCGTATGGTGTGTGTAGAGTTTCGGAGACCCTTTTTTACGGAAAACGAGGCATTCCATCTTGGTTGAATCTTAATCGAAGATAAATTTAGATGCCCATAGGCCTCAACATCCACTCGTTTTGTCACACATATTTTATAAAAATAATATAAATATTTATATTATATTTATATTTACTTCTATTTCAATTTTTTTTTGTATTGTGTTTGATAAAATAACTAAATACTTAATATAAACCCATACTCGACACGATGTTACAATCATGTTTTGTAAAGTCCATTGTTTTCATTCTACGTGTAGAAGTGGAGGTTAATTTGTGAAATGGGTGTGTTAGGACGTAGACGGTCCGGTGAATTTAATCCTTTACGAGGTAATGGCATATGCCAAATAACTATTGAAGATTGGACGTATTACTATGTAGTCTCTGCTTAAAACATTTACTTCAAGCTTTACTATTTTTAAAGAGGATTTTATCCGACTTCATAAAAGGAAGAGACTTTTTTGTATGTACTTTACGCGATATCTTTATCAATTGTTTAATGATTTTGATGATTCATTTTTATTTAAATGATTTATTCTTGAGGGGCTAGTCTTTTATAAATTTGGAGAAAATCCCATCCCTCAGGGTGGCAAAATAGGGGATGAAGTTTTTAATATAATTATTCAGACGGCATTGAGATTGTGATACTCCTTAGTTGACTCAAAAGGTTAAAAAATTACTTTTAATAAATAGGAAAAGTTGTTTATACTAATTAAATAGAATAAAATAACTTTACGTTCTAAAGTGGCTTTCACCACAGAATAAATAATAATACTACGTACAGAAGTTGCACTTCCTTGATGTAGACTACTTACCGACGTTTATTAAACTATATAATTATCATTAATCAGATAAATCACACACGCAAGCTAAATAAAACTTTATCGCAGCGCGCTAGTGGCCATATTACTTTACATCTTTTTATCACGGCGGACTTTCCGTAGTTATTAAAGATGTCAATAGAAAGTAAAAAAATACATTGAGAAATGTTAATTATGTTACTTAGGTGAAGTACTAACTAATATTCTGACTATGATTGACTAACCATACTTTCGAAATTGAAGGTCATTCGTCGAGAATCGTAACGCTTGGGAGAAATAGGTAGATAGTGTAAACAACAAATAAACCTTAAATACGATTTCTAACCGAAATGTGATCTATTCTACTTAGTTAAAAATCTTGTTAGTATACAAAGTTTTAATTTCAGAATTTTGTGTTATTATAACTCAAAATATTTTAATTACAAAGGACAAGTATAGGTATGTAAGTAAATACTTGGATAGTGAAGTAAATTTTAACTAATTTTTGTAATGAAAAACTTAGGTATTTCTTCTGTAGACCAAATTACCTATTACTTGATTCTTTTTTGCTGTGAGTACCTATCTAACAAAAAAAAATTCAACTTTCATAACTTCCTTCTAAAATTCTTCGGTAACTTAAAGAATGATAATATGAAGCCTTTTGTTGGTCATTTCATTTAGTATCCATTTAAGCAACAGTTATAGTAGGAACGACGTTTTGGTATTATAATTTATCAAATAGGTAATATACATATTATATAATTTTTAAAATACATTAAAATTTTTAAAACTATTTTTACATACAATTAAATATACTAAACACTAAACAAAAAATATTTCAACAACTATTTACATAAAACTATTTCCGTAAACAGCGTTACAATTCTTTAACATTCAATCGCCCCCAACGCGCTAGCCCTTTTTTTTTTTTTTTTTTTTAACATGGGGAAATGCCTACGCATACCCGCCTCGCGGGGGCAAGGACGGGTTATGTCGGACTCGCACCGACTAAAACCCCATGGTGTTCCACCTTTGTCGCTTATTGGCAGGGCCACGGGAACGCTTTCGCACACATCCGCAGCCCCACCAGCGCCTGCCGCCCCATGGCAGCACCTCCTCGGGAGAGGTATATTCCTCCCCGTTCTCCATCCCAGGTAAGGCGCACCAGAACACATGGCGCGCCTTCCGTCACGGCCTCCAAATTAAATATGCGCATCAGATGCCCCCGCGTCCGATGCGCGAAGGCCATGGGGTCAGGAAAAACGAGCACTTAGAAGTACTAGCCTTCCCGACCCCAGCGGCGGATCTGGTCTATGGCTCCGCCGCCAACCAAGATTCGGCTGCGGAGGGTAGGGAGGGCGGCGCTTCGCAATACCGACAATCCTCTCCCCCCGCAGCCCCACCACCACCGCATCAACGGTGCGGCCCCGTTTGAGTCGCGGAGGATAGGGCGAGTGGCGCATCGTCATACCAACACTCCTCTTCCTCCGCGACTCCACCTCGGCTGCAGCGGTAGGTGGGGAGGACACACCTCTCACCGCAGTCCACCAACACACATCCGAAGCGGGCTTCCCAAGCCCACTCGGAGTGGCCACCTCGGGCCGGCCCTCCACCTCGGACCAGCCATTTGGGTTCCTCTTTGTTCACCGCGGGAGACCAAGCCACGGCTACTAAGCCCCCCCGCCACGACAAGGCGGGAACCCGATCGGGGGGGAACAACGCGCTAGCCCTGACTGCGTTATTTCACCCGGGCGCATCGCGGTTTTAGGTAATTATTTCACGCAGGTAGCAAAAGTGATAGAGGCCTGCTTTTACATTTTAGTGTTACCGTTACAGTGTATTAGAAGTCCACTGCTATATACACTGGATATAGGTCTACGTGGTCTCATAAGTTGGATATTTGTCACCGTTGCCACTCTTGGTTGACAAACTTAGTTTTTTATTTTTATCTATTAGGAAGTCGCTGCTGCCCAGATCCAGGTTTATTTCCCCCTGTCGTCTCCTACGACGGCCACGGCACGACATGGGACAGTGGATATTCTTACACCAGCACTACACGGCTGTTAACATGAGCCGAATTAATATACAAATTCTTTACTTCTTCTCATTAACCCGTATAACTGCACAGCTGGAGATGGGGAAAATAGCTTGTCATCTTTATTCCATAAAAAAGTAATAAAAAAACCAGTTTCATTTGGTTCAGCATTATGAAATAAATATATTTGTAAAAATTGTTGGAATACCGAGGAAAGTGTTTTATAGGTATCCAATATATAAAACAATGCAAAGGAAATAAAAGGAATAAAAATAAATTTTGAGTCACGTTAAACAGAATGTATATACGTTTAATCCAAGATATACCTACTTGGCGAATTGTAAACGGAATTTGTGGCAAATTTACCGAAACACTAGATGAATGGTTAAATAAAGAATTTAACTTCAAAAGCAAAATAAAAGATATCTCTAAAAATAAGGAAATTTAAAGCTGCGTTGAATGGTTGTTTAATGTTTGTAGACATTCCAGCGACGAGCAAGGATATCATATCATATCATGATAATGTCTTCGCTTTTGCTTTAACTTAAATTAAGGCTTTTTCCGCTTACAACATAAAAATAAAAGAGTACACGAGCTATTTCCTCGTTTCAATTTAACTTGCATTTCCCCTTGTAAATCCAGCGCCTAGGGCTCGCGCCCACTCACTCTCCTCCCCTTAATTAACACAGCTTTCAGGCAGACTTTGCAGCAATTAAATGATTTAAGCCTGCTTCGTGTTTTGACACAGTTTACAACGGTTTCGAGAATTGTAAGCATTATCCCTTAATAATGAATTTAAAAATAATAAAGGTACCGATATTTATAATGTACATTAATGATTGTAGTACTAAGGCATTGTAGTATTAAAAACCATACCGTGCTATAAAAATATTTAATTTTTATAGCACGGTATGGTTTTTAATACTACATTTTTTATTTTATTTATTTAACGTCCATGTATTTCAGATGGATGGATTCGCTGGGTTTCTTGCTGGTTCTTCTCAAGACGGAGAATTTTTACGAACCACTGATGAAAGAAAAAAATGACCTTCAAAATGAATTATTTATAATCTATGATGAATAAAAATTATTCTTTTCTATTCTATTTATAGGCAAAGGAGACGTAAACGGCAGATGTTGCACTCATTGAAACTGGCCAAGCAGACACCATTTTAGAAAAAAAAATAAGGTTCTTAACTTAATGTACTGAAAATTCTTATCAAGAAGTCGTACTTTCTTACAAAATTACGAAATGCATATTATATTAGTTGTCGCGTTTGCAAAAAATATGCGAATTGAGATCTTCTCGATAAATAAACTTTCATGGTGAATCAACACCAACGAACATCGTTCGTAATTTCGAAACTTCTCCGTCTAATTTATAAAAAAATATGGTGTATTGATACATTGCTTCATATTCAAGAAATTATTAATATTTATACGTGGTGGAGCCATGCTGCAGCTCTATTATGGTTTGTCGCACGAATGAGCGGTGGGCTCGAACGGGGATGGAGTACGCGCTCAGAATACCAGCGTAAAATAGCCGGTTAATGTTGCTGCGTTTTGTATGGTGACTGTGAGGCATTCCATCTTAATTCTCAGTGGTGACAACACATCTGCATTTCGATTTTTAATTGAGGTTAGATATAGATGTCTATCGGCCACAGCATCTATTTACCATCAGGTGAACTATGAGCTCGTTTGCATGCCTTATTCTATAATATAATACATAAAAATATTATTTTACCATAAAACCAAGACTATCATTAAACTTTGTCTTGTAATGAGAATGACGTTCAATAATATAATATACTCGTATTTAACAGTATTAAATAAATAGATCGACCGTGCACGAAAGATTGATCCAACCGAACATTTTCTTAGTTTAAGGAAATGAAAAAAAAACTTATATGTACGTTCGTATGTATATCGATTTTAAAATTAATATTGTACCTATTTCAATGAAGTTCTTAGCAATGCTAATCGTTGTAATGCATTAATATCTTAACCTTTCATAGCTTGATCAACAAGTCCACAATGACGCGGCGCGCACACATGCGCGCCTTTGTAAACTGTAATCTGTAATAGACAGCACACACATACGAGTGAGCTGCATCGAACGCATCGCCTTAGCAACGGTCCGGGCGAGGTGTTCTATTCTCATGACAACATCTAAAACAGAATAAAATTCGCCAAAATATCGAATGCTTTTTCTTGTGGTTATAGACTCTATTACCCACATCATCATTATCATCATTACAGCCATCTCTTATCAGGTCATTACTTCATTTAGTGAGAAGGCCCACTACATTTCGCTTACTATTATGGGGCAGCCACTACAGAAACTTTCTTCCCCTATTCCCCAATGTCGGTTCTCCGAGCTATATAGCCGATTTTTTTTGCGCCCGAAGCAAATATGGGCAACCCTCCGGAAAGCGGGGGAGGGAGGCCGTGAATGCTCATAGCATACCACGCAGCCGGCTGCGTGGTTATGTGGAGACTTTTACCCACTAAACACCGCCTTTTAGGACTTGGCTTAACGATCTCACTAGAGATCTCTAAGCCGTATACGAACGCGACCCTCCTTGGCAGAAAGGAGGGCGCAAAGATAGCCGACTCATCACAACGTCAGCTTACTGATCCGTTGGATTTTGTATAACATCTGTTTCAAATTTTGAGATATACGTGACAAGTGAGTGAGTGACGATGTTCTCGAACGTGACGAAACGACTTGGATCGACGGATCCATTGATTTGATTGATAGGCATGTTCGAAGTTGGACCTACCTAGATGGACAATTTATGCTAGTTAAAAATTTTCATCGACAACCTTGAGCGTAGTGCTCCCAGCAACTACCAGCATAGGTATAATATGGACGTTACTTAAGTTACCTTTGTAATTCGAAACAATCGAACCCTTTATAAGGTCTGTATACGACCCGTCATGTCATACGCGGGTCCCGTCTTTGCCCACGCAAACCGTAACATTTTAAATGAACTCCAAATAGTTCAGAACCTCTTCTGTCGTCGAGCTGCGAACGCACCTTGGTACGTCCGTAATGCCGACCTTCATCGGGACTTAGAGCTCCCAACAATTCAACAATTCCTTAAAAAACTCTCTGAGAACTTCTTCAAAGCCTCAGAGTCGCACCCAAACAATTTAATTCGTGAGGCGGCTTCTTATGCAGCCCCACCCCCCTCTCGCTATCGTGTCCGCAGGCCGAGAAACTCTCTCTCGGACCCGCCTAATAAACTGTCAAACGACCTGAACTGCCTCCTGGCGGCTCAGGCCAGTTCTAATTAAATTAATTATTATTATATTAACTAATATTATTCTGCCTTCGTAGGCACTCCCTCAGCGGCTCTTAGCCGCCTGCGCCCTCTTTTCCCAAAAGAGGGTCGCTCATGATAAGGCACAATAGAGCTTAATCAGCCGGCTGCCTGTCCCCAAAGGCGGTTTTTAGAGGTAATCACTTAGGGTCCCCGGTAGGACAGTGAGTCCCTCATAACCACGATAGACCGGCTATCGTGGTATGCGTAATGCATTTTCCGCCTCCCTACGTACAGGGTAGCCCTTTAATTGCTTCGGGCGCAAAAAAAAAAAAAAGTTACCTTTGTTTTGAGCATATTTATTTTAAGACCCATTCGTTGGGAATCACTATGGAGGTCATTATGCATAGAGCTGAGTTCCTTAAGTTATAAATAACGTACGCAAATGTTAAAGGGTGTGTTTTTAATTTAATGCCTGTTAAAAGAGTAAGCCGTGTGACTTGCAGAGAGCTATGTAGAAATTTTGTAGAAATGTATTAATATAGGGGCGTCGCTACACAAGTATATTTTAAAAAACGAACGTCACAAGATGCGAAACTTCGAAAATTTATTTGTTGTTTTATATATTTGTTTTTTTCTCAAAGTACGCCTTACGCTTTTAACAGTGGTAGAGCCACGCGGCAGCTTTGCTGTCGCACGTATGGGCCGGCTCAAACCGGGGTGGTACAACGACCTCACAGAATACCGGCGTGAAGTGGAAGCTCTGCTTCCGCGTTTCGTCTGGTGAGTGCAGGTGGCCGGAGGCAAAAATCGGACCTGTCCATCCTTTGGCTACGCGTAGACAGCGGTAATGCCGAAACAGACCGACTCTTCGACCACGTCCAAATGGCTGCAGATTCGTTGCTACAGCAGATCCCCTCCGCAGAGATCGTGATCCTCGGCGACTTTAACGCCCATCACGCCGAATGGCTCGGTTCACGTTTAACCGATCATGCGGGGAGATCTGTTCATGATTTTGCCTTGGCATATGGTCTGACACAACTGGTTACTTCGCCTACGCGGATTCCAGATGTGGAGGATCATGCACCTTCCCTGTTGGACCTTCTGCTGACCTCTCACCCGGACGGATATCAGATTTCCGTCGACGCCCCTTTAGGCTCCTCGGACCATTGTCTTGTCCGGAGTGTGGTGCCACTCACGTTGAAATCGCGGTTGCATTCTGCAAGCTGCCGCCGTGTTTGGCACTATAGGTCAGCCGATTGGGATGGGATGCGGTCTTTCTTTGCATCCTACCCTTGGGGGCGGGTTTGCTTCTCGCCGGACGATCCCAACGTTGTTGCGGATTCTGTCGCTGATGTGGTACTTCAGGGTATGGAACTTTTTATTCCTTCCTCTGTGGTGCCCATTGGAGGTAAATCTCAGCCATGGTTTGGTCGCTCCTGTAAAATAGCATCATGCTATAAGCAGAAGTGCTACCAAGCCTGGGCTGACGCATCAGCGTCCAGGGATGTAAACACCAGCGCTCTAAAAAAGAAGTATAATTCCGCCTCTAGGTCCTTCAAAAGAGTCATTGCCAAGGCAAAGTCAGAGCACATAGGCAGAATTGGCGAGAAACTAGTTCGTCTTCCTTCTGGAACCCGTGCATTCTGGTCTCTCGCCAAGGCTGTCCAGGGGAATTTCTGTCAGCCATCTCTTCCATCTCTGCACAGGGAGGACGACTCACTGGCCCACACCGCAAAGGAGAAAGCCGATCTTCTAGGCTCTTTCTTTGCTTCTAACTCGACTCTCGATGACGGGGGGAGTA
This sequence comes from Parnassius smintheus behrii, assembly GCA_036936625.1. Taxonomy (NCBI): domain Eukaryota; kingdom Metazoa; phylum Arthropoda; class Insecta; order Lepidoptera; family Papilionidae; genus Parnassius; species Parnassius smintheus. The sequence goes on from JAUPFT010000029.1 coordinate 33,731,030, forward strand.
CGCCGCCGACCATCCCGCGGTGTGAGTGCTCCATGCCGGAAGTGCAGTTCACACAGCGCTCGGTTCGCAAAGCACTCCTCTCCCTGGACATCCACAAGTCGAGTGGGCCTGACGGAATCCCCCCAATTGTGCTGAGGACGTGTGCTCCAGAGTTGGCACCGGTTTTAACGCGTCTTTTCCGGTACTCCTACTCCCTAGGCGTAGTCCCAAAATCATGGAAGACGGCTTTCGTCCACCCGATCCCTAAAAAAGGCGACCGCTCAGACCCGTCCAACTATTGGCCTATCGCCATCACCTCCTTGTTCTCCAAAACAATGGAGTCCATTGTAAACTGCCAGCTCATGAGGTACCTTGAGGATCACCAGCTGATTAGTGACCGCCAACACGGTTTTCGCCGTGGTAGGTCAGCTGGTGATCTTCTGGTCTACCTAACTCACAGATGGGCGGAGGCAGTAGAGTCCAAGGGGGAGGCATTGGCCGTTAGTTTGGACATTGCGAAGGCCTTCGATCGGGTTTGGCACAAAGCGCTTCTTTCGAAGCTCCCTTCCTATGGGCTTCCCGAGAAATTGTGCGATTGGATCACCAGTTTTCTTGCAGATCGGAGCATCAAGGTCGTTGTAGACGGTGCAAGCTCCGATTGCAAGCCTATTAATGCTGGTGTTCCACAGGGCTGCGTGCTATCGCCAACGCTGTTTCTTCTGCATATCAATGATATGTTGCAGACCCGTGACATTCATTGCTATGCAGATGACAGCACTGGTGATGCTCTTTACACCGGCCGAGCCAATATTTCTCGGGAAAACGTCTCCGAGTGCCGGGACAAACTTGTGTCTGAAGTCGAGTCTCTGCTGGACAGAGTCTCGGATTGGGGGCGACTAAATCTGGTCCAGTTTAACCCCCAGAAGACACAAGTTTGCGCGTCAACCGCTAAAAAGAACCCCTTTGTCGTATCCCCTCAGTTTCAAGGCACTCCCTTTGTTGCCTCAGCCAGTATCGGAATCCTCGGCGTCGACATATCGAGTGACGTGCAGTTTCGTGGTCACTTGGAAGGGAAGGCCAAATTGGCCTCTAAAAAGCTTGGCGTACTCAGCAGAGCGGGGCAGTATTTCATGCCGGCACACCGCCTGCAACTTTACAAGGCGCAGGTTCGGCCGCACATGGAATACTGTTCCCATCTCTGGGTTGGGGCTCCCCGGTACCACCTCCTTCCACTTGACCACATCCAGCGCAGAGCGGCTCGAATCGTCGACGACCGAGTGCTTTCCGATCGGCTCGATTCTCTGGCACTGCGAAGAGATGTTGCATCCCTTTGCATTTTCTTTCGCATATACCATGGAGAGTGCTCTGAGGAATTGTTCGGATTAATCCCAGCCGCCAAATTTCGTGAACGCACTACGCGGCAAACGTCCCGATACCATCCACACCATCTGGATGCTTGGCGGTCCACCACTGTACGTTTCAAAAGGAGTTTTCTTCCGCGTACAACCTCTCTGTGGAATAATTTACCACCGGCGATTTTTCCGGACCGATACGACCTGGGGACCTTCAAGAAAAGAGCTTACTCCTTTCTAAAGGGCCGGCAACGCATCTGCAATTCCCCTGGTGTTGCAGTTGATCATGGGCGGCGGTAGTCACTTAACATCAGGCGAGCCACATGCTCGTTTGCCCCCTCTTCTATAAAAAAAAAAAAAAACGCACGCGTACGCGTACCCTCTTCTGTGAGCAAATCAACTCACAACGTTTTTTCCGACCGAGCGACCTTTACGAATGTGGCACGCATAGTGAAATAGTAGGCGTTAGATATTTATGAATTTCAATCAGTTAAAACAACGCATTACCAAGCATTCTGAATTTAAAATATAAAATTGACAGATTGTTGAGATATTTTTAAATTAATTTAGTTCACCTTTCACTTATATTATTTATTCTGAACCTACTCCGCAAATTTGGCCGTTCATTGCAAAATAATCCTGTATAGAAAAAGGAATGTACAAATTTTTTATCCTGTCGCCATTATCAAGAAAAAATTTACACTTCGGGACACCCTGATTCAAGTCAATTTTCCATCATGTAAATAGTCTTCTTTGGTGCAAACAAAATTACCAATGTACCACTTTGGTGATAAAAATTATTATTTGACGTCTGACTTGTTAATAGACCCTCAATTCCCAGTATCGAGGTAGCTTGCCCGGGCTCAATGATACTTGTATCCTTATATATATCAGTAAACTCTTATTCATAAGTTACAGTGTAATTTTATTGAATATTTATTGTCTGCGTCGGGGTTAAATGAAAGGAAGGACTTGAAGGACGAAGCGTCAAGTAGTTTGTTTTATTCGTTGAGTGGAACGTTTTATCAAAAGCGTGTTCAAATAGCGTTTTTAAAATAATAAGGTAAGCTAAGGTAAGGGAGGAATTTTTGTAGGGAAATCTTTGTAAACAATTTGATTGGTATATTTGGCCTCATCCGTATAGTATTATATTTCAAATAAAACTAAGTAACGTAGATATGCACTAAGAAAATATGGAAAAGACACTAAGGAAGTGGTTAACAGTAATTCAAAACATAGAGTTTCTTACATTAGGAACTTCAAAGATTAGGAGTCTATAATTTGTTTGCCGTGTAGTGGCAGCGTAAATGAATTCCAGTCACGTTTATGAGGCTTTTAGGAGAAAAGTCACGAAAACTATAACGGCTTTCGATATATAGCTGAGTAACCATATCGGTTACGTCAGAGCCAGACAAAATATCCAGAACGGCTACGGGAAGCAACGCGTCTTGTATTGCGATCCAACCAACTTTTGAGACTATTGAGACCAACCGTGTGTTGCAAAGGACGCTCCTGAGCGGTACTTTGCTTTCATGATGATTATTTTTGCTTATTTGTCATTCTCAAAGGTATATTACCTCACACTTTTGCTAAAATTTCAATTTTAAAACTCAATTATATAACACAACCGAATTAATTTTAACTTCTTCTCAAAATAAGTTGTCCTAATTAATGGTATCCATACCGGGTTATGACAACACTTAGAGTAATTACATACATACGTGTAGAGAGAACCTACTATTCTACATAAACAGATTAAATATATTTGTTACTATTTTTCTAATTAAATTTTCTAGTAAGCAAAATTATACAAATCTATAAAAAATGTTGCGTGTAATTCATACGAGAAAGAGAAATAAGAAATCATCAAGTGGTCATATTTTTGGTCTCTTCATACTATGCTTTAGCGGAAGAGGAATAGTTAGTTATTTTTGTGTCATTCAGTACTGCGACAAGAGTCTTAAGTCTTTGACCCACTTTAAACTTTATTTCAGCTCCTGCAAGTCGCGTTTTTATTGTCATTTCAAATTTTACAAATTTGAAATGACAATAAAAACGCGACTTGCAGGAGCTGAAATAAAGTGTTTTGCTATTTTAATTTTTAATTTTATTTTTATATAATGGAAAACCAACAGCTTACAAATCTTAAATAAACAACATGTTAAATTTACAACATGCCAATAACAGGTTCTCACTTATAGAAATACACTAACATAATCTTTCGTCGTTTAAAGGTCATAGCACAATTATGAGCAGCAAAAATGGAGTCTAATTTAAATGCACAACATCATAGATTTAATAAGTGAAACTAATAATAATAGCCATAAAGGAAAATAAAAGCAAGGCTAAACGCACAACATAATTGTTCTTAAAGTAAATTAAATTACGACACAAAAAAATCTCGACTTAATGCCCGCCTTGCCGATACATAGCTAGTATTAAACAAATCAAAATCATGCTTTTTGCACAGATTATTAAAAATATTACCAGACCGATATAAGAAAGTATTTTTTCCGTAATTAGCTGATGAAGCTGGTAAGTAGAGTAATGCATTCGTTCTAAGGTTAACCGTAGGTGTTCTCAGTGATATTTGCGATAGCAGATCTAAGCAGTCAACATTGCCAGAACAAATTTTCAATAAAAATACAATGTCAGCAATCTCCCGACGCTTTATCAAAGGTAACAGATGATGTTGTTTGCATAAGGATATACAGTCTTCTGAACGGTATTTTCTATGGGTACGATAGCAAAGATATCGTATGAATTTACGTTGAATACTTTCAATCCGTGAAATGTATGTATCATACATTGGATTCCATACTTGCGAAGCGTATTCAAGCGTACTGCGGACGTAAGTGCAGTACAATATTTTAATTGTTTTAATGTTATTAAACTCCTTAGCAGTACGCATGACAAAACCTAACGCCTTAGATGCCCTAGCTATGATATTGTCAACATGGTTGTTGAATAATAACTTCGTAGAAAACTTCGTAGAGTCGTAGAAAATCCCTAGATCACGTACAACTGATTGTTTTTGTAGCTTTTGACCTTTAAGGTGATAGCCGAAATGAATTAAGTTTCGCTTGCGTGAATATGTAATGAGGGTACATTTTGACGGATTTAGTTCAAGCTTATTAATAGTACAGTATTCCTCCAACCTTAGTAGATCTTCCTGCATTGATTCAGCATCAGCCTGCGATGAGATTGTGGAAAATATTTTCATATCATCAGCAAAACATAGTAGGTGTGATGATTTAAAACAGGTTTCAATATCGTTAACAAATATCAGAAATAGCAACGGTCCCAGTAAGGACCCCTGTGGACGCCACTTGGTATTGACACCCAACCTGATATATAATTGTTAACAACTACAGCTTGATCTACTGGTACTAAAGAGTCGTCACTACAATCGGATACGGCTACATCACAGTTAGATAATACAAGGTCGAGTGTCTTACCATATTTATTGCGTATACCATTATATTGGCAAAAGTTAAGCGCATTAATTTCGTCAACTAGTAACCGTTCGTGGTGCGCACTATAGTTAATTGGCTCATAGCAATAATTACAACAGTTGGAACAGTTGGAAGCGGGTATCCATTTTATGTTGCTTAAATTAAAGTCACCCGCTATAAGATACTTATCCGTGGGATATTTTAAGACTGTATCATTTAATTTCGTAAAAAAATTCAACAACTGGTCCGAAAAACTAAAGCTTCCATGTAAATTACATAAATATAAAACACAAATATGCAGAGAAGTAGGCATTTTACTATCGCTTTTTCTGACAGTCAGCGTGAGCCAAAAATCTTCAGCACTGGAGTTAAAGGTCGGTTGAGGTACAACAGACAGCTCTCTGCGTGTCGCAATGAGCACACCGCCCCTGTACACTTGGCCCATCCCAGCGTAATCACGATCGCGGCGCCACACAACATAACGACTATCAAATAACTCAGAGTTCGAAATACCATCCAGAAGCCACGTTTCGGTTATAACAATGACATCGTATTTAGACAGGCAGGTTTTACGGTACAAATCAGATGTTTTAGTACGCAGACCTCGTGCATTCTGGTAATAAATATTTAATAAAGAACTATTCGTGTTATTAATTAAATTGTTAGCCATTATGAATCATTAAATTAAAAATAAAATATAAACAAAATATAATTAAAATTATAAAACTAGACAATATACAGAAAGTCTTAAAATAATAACTAAAATTCCTTATTTTGATTTTAATTACAAACTTGAATAGTAAATCAACATGGTAAATAATTATCACGTTAAAACAGTGCTGTAATAGTAAATATGTAACTAAAAAAATAATAATAGTATCAATATCGGAAAAAGCAGGCTTTTAAGAACATAAATGTTGATGCAACGAAAAATTAAAGTTATTAAACTAAGCGGAATGCAGAAAGTCTTACAATAACTACTTAAAAATATATTATTTGTATTAGGGTTAATAGCATGATAAGAAAGCAAACCAACACAAAAAAAATTAATAAATCAAAACATTTCTGCAGCGTGGAAAAAATACTATCAATATCATTCTGTACCAAATAGGATATAAGAGCGAAAAGAGCGAGCACAATATGCATACGGTTACCTTAAATATATCGATAAGGCGGGTAGAAACAATTATGCGTCAAGCAATATATCGAACAAAGAGTTTTAGAAAAAAACACAGAATAACAACAGCGATACATCGGCAAAGCAGGGGTTGTAAACATTTCATTACAAATGTAATTTACAGCAGAAGCAATTAAGCAATACGTAATTAAGCTGAGACATAAGTTAAGCAAATTATACGTTTGGAGGCAGATTAAACTAACTTGTTTAAATCACTATCGCTTGTGATAATCATAACCCTCGTTGTTGGGAACCGGTTGCATATACGCGCGGTTGCATATCAGCTTGTTTTGCTTTCCACAGCGCTGGTGAAGGTGCTGGACGGCACCGGCGCCGCGCACTCTGCCCGCATGTTGCTCGACAATGGCAGCACGGCTAACTTCGTTACTCAATCGCTCTGCGGTAAGCTGGGTTTGTCGCGACGTAGCGTGAGCTCCACGGTGACAGGCATAAACAGTAATTCATCTCATATTACACAGTCTTGCAGCCTTAACATTAAGTCGCTTCATAATGACTATAGCTTTACTGTAGACTGCCTTATTTTGCCTGAGATCACTAAAGCTTTACCGTCTTCTTTCATAGACATACAAAATATTCCTCTTCCGATGGGAATAAGTTTAGCCGACACTTCCTTTAACATACCGTCGGTTATAGACATCTTAGTGGGTGCCGAAGTATTTTGGTCCGTCTTATGTAATAATTCCATTGACTTGGGCAAAAATCAGCCTAAGTTGTATGAGACAAAACTGGGTTGGCTGGTGTCCGGGCATGTCGCCCGTCTTAAGGCACCGTCTTCGTCTCCCGTTTGTCACTTTATAAACGAGTATTCCAATCCAGACTTAACTCGTTTTTGGGAGTTAGACACTGTGGCAGCAAAACACTCTTTGTCTCCTGAGGAGCGTGCCTGCGAGCAGAGTTTTTTAACAAACACCGTACGCAGCGAGAACGGTAGCTTTGTCGTCTCCATGCCGCTAAAGGACGATCCGTCAGTCTTAGGAGAATCCTTTCAAATGGCCAAGTGCCGTTTCTTATCTTTAGAGCGCAAATTTCTTCGGGAGCCTGTTTTTAGGGATATGTACATGGAGTTCATGCACGAATATGAACGCCTAGGTCACATGACTGAAAACAAAGAGTCTTCATTCGGCGATTTACAACAGGTCAATTATTTTTTACCTCACCACGGAGTCATCCGTGAGTCCAGCCTTACCACCAAGCTTCGCACAGTCTTCGATGCTTCCGCAGTATCTAGTTCTGGATTGTCGCTTAACGACATTCAAATGGTAGGGCCGACTGTACAAGAAGACCTTTATTCTATTTTATTACGTTTTCGCCAGCATAAATACGTCATTACTGGAGATATAGAGAAAATGTACAGAGCGATTGAGCTTAATCCCGCCCAACGCTCACTTCAACAAATCATATTTAGGTATGACTCATCACACCCGTTAAAAACGTACACCTTAAACACGGTGACTTATGGTACGGCGTCTGCCCCATATTTAGCCACGAAGTGTTTGGTGAGCTTAGCATCTAGTGCTCTCAATAGCGACGTAAAGCAGTCGATTCAACGCGATTTTTACGTTGATGATTATTTAGGCGGGTCGTCGACTATTGACGACACTATCAAGCTGTGCAAAGGAGTTATTAATACACTTAAAACTGCAAATTTTAATTTACGCAAATTTCAATCAAACAACAAATTAATTTTACATCACGTTTCATCTTCATTACAATCAGATAACGTCTTAGACATAGCAAACAGCGATAGTAATGTTTCTTCTAAAACTTTAGGTCTAAATTGGATTTGCGATTTAGACATCTTGTCATTTTCAATCAATATCGAACTTCGTGACAAAGTGACAAAACGTCACATACTTTCCGTTATAAGTCAGATCTTCGACCCATTGGGTCTCGTGGGCCCCTGTATCATCGAAGTAAAGCTCATCATGCGGAGGCTATGGATCGAACGATGCTCATGGGACGATGAGGTTTCAACGGAAATAAAACGTTCATGGTTTTCGTTCGCCGACACCTTACCACTTCTTAACCACTTAAAGGTTCCCCGGTGGGTACTTCAAGACCATTCAATATTCCATGAAATTCATGTGTTTTCGGACTCTTCTGAGCGAGCATATGGGGCTTGCGTCTACATTCGCTCTATAGACGCATCAGGCTCTATCAAAGTACAACTTTTGACTTCTAAGAGCAAGGTAGCGCCAATAAAGCTAACAACTATTCCGCGCCTGGAACTTTGCGGATCGTTAGTGGCTGCAAGACTGTGTAACAAAGTATTAACCTCTTTAACACTACATATCAGCAAGTGTAGATTCTGGTGTGACTCAACCATTGTTTTAGGGTGGTTAAAAACACCACCTACTAACCTTAAAAGTTTCGTAAGGAATCGTGTACATGAAATTCAGGAATTCACAGAGGGTCACACGTGGAGCTACGTACCGTCGAACGACAATCCGGCGGATCTTGTTTCCCGTGGGCTGAAGGCTGACCTCATCAGCGGTTCAGAATTGTGGTGGTCAGGGCCACCTTTCTTAACAGACATTGAAACTAATTGGCCACAAATGCCCAACGTCGGCGTGAAACAGAATCTACCAGAGTTGATTACTTGTTCCTTCGCGCTTAACAATTCTAATGCAGACTTAATATCTAACTTAATCAAAAACAAATCCAATTTAACTAACTTACAAAACACTATAGCATATATACAAAGATTTATTTACAACTGTAAGAACCCGAAAAAGCAAATGAAAGAACATTTTTCAGTTCAAGAGCTTCAAAATTCCTTAAATTTTATTATTCTTAAATCTCAATCTGAGATGTTTCCTGACGAATATACTTTTCTTAAAGCCGGAAAGGCGCTTCCTAACAAAAATCGACTTATAGCTTTAAGCCCATTTCTCGATGCTAATAACATAATAAGGGTTGGTGGAAGACTCGATAACTCCCCTTACAGTTACGACACAAAGCACCCAATTTTGTTATGCAGCAAACATCATTTCACTAAGCTTATGTTTGAACATTTTCATCTAAAATACTTACATGCACCGCCACAACTTCTGTTAGGAAATATTAAGCAAACTTATTGGCCCTTAGGTGGAAAAAACCTAGCTAAAGCTACAGTTAACAAATGTATGCGATGCTTCCGGTACAGGGCGGAAACTGTTCAGCCCATCATGGGCCAGCTCCCTGCCTCGCGTACCGAACTAGAGTTTCCCTTTCTTCATTGCAACGTCGACTACGCCGGGCCAGTGTTGATAGCAGACCGTAAGGGCAGAGGTTGTAAACTTATTAAATCTTTTTTGGCAATCTTTATTTGCAGTTCGGTAAAGGCCTGTCATATTGAGCTCGTTACGGCATTATCCAGCGAAGCATATATAGCCGCTTTAAATCGCTTTGTGTCCCGTCGCGGAAAGCCCAAGAGCATCACGTCAGATAACGGTTCGAATTTTATCGGTGCAAGCAACGAGCTGGCTCAATTTCTTCTTCAATCGGAACTTGAAGGTCAAATGGCTCAAGAAGGCATCGAATTTAAATTTGTTCCCGCTTATACCCCTCACTTTAATGGCTTAGCTGAAGCAGCAGTACGCTCTACAAAACACCATCTTAAGCGTTTATTACAAACCACTCATTTAACTTATGAGGAAATGGCTACATGCCTCACTCAAATAGAGGCTGTTTTGAATTCTCGGCCCCTCACCCCTATTTCCACTGATCCCTCAGATTTCTCCGCATTGACTCCTGCCCACTTTTTGATTGGACGCTCACTAATTGCTATCCCTCAACCACAAATAGGTGATGCGAATATAACCCGCCTTGATCGATTCAAGAGAATCGAGCTTATAAAGCAGCACTTTTGGAGTCGATTTTCTCTAGAGTATGTCACTCTACTCCAGCAAAAGGTGAAATGGCAGTCGTCGACCAAGGAGCTGAAATTGGGATCTCTTGTTCTTGTCAAGGAAAGAGCTCTCCCACCATTGATGTGGTCCTTAGGACGAGTCATGCAGCTCTATCCTGGCAGCGACGGCGTTTCCAGAGTCGCCGAGTTGAAGACAAGGAGAGGCACAATTCGAAGGGCCTTTAACAACATCTGTCCCCTTCCAGATTTTTGAAGTTCTCTGCACACTTCAACCCGGGGAGCATGTTGGGAACCGGTTGCATATACGCGCGGGTGGAGACGCGCGGGAGGACACGTCGACGGCTGGTCGGGCGGCAGCGACGCGGCGGCCACTCGCTTTACGATACTCCACCGCGGTCGGACGACAACACTAATTTTAATTTATAATAATAATTTTATTAAGTAGACCGGGTTATTGTAATGTACGGATGATTATATCAGCCCTATAAGAATATACAGTCCACTTTCATTTTAACCACGTCCCAGGACCCTAACACTCGTAGTATCGTTTTTTCTAACATGAATTTTACAATACTTTACCCAAACGTATTGATAATCCTTATCTTTACAAATAGCTTTAGTTCTAGTTAACAAGGCCTTAGAATACGGTGTTAAGTGATCATTAACATATAGCCGTTGTTCGTTACCCACAAACCCGATGTCCTTCGCTGTCACAAACTTCTTACTTCGCGCCGCAGCGACAAATTCTTCCTTTATGTAGCGGTTGATGAAGTTGACAATAATAGATTTATCCTTACCAAAATGTGTCGGCACCCTTGCTATGTAATTTATTTGATGTTTCGGGATCGTGTAACCAACCTACGTGCATATGTTATCTACTATTGAAAAAAGGTTTTCATCTCTCTTTAGGGTAACTCCCTTTATCTCGACATTGCTAAGTCGAGACCATTGTTCCTTAGTAACTAACTCCTATTTCAGGGCCACTATTTCAGAGAGGGTCGAGTCAAATGTTACTTTTATTTGCTCCATATTAGGTATCTTGGATTCAAGATCAGTTATTCTGGACTCACAGTTAATTATTTTTCACTATTAAATTCACAGGATGATTTTAGCTCTCCTATTTCACGCCTAATGCTTTTCACGTCATTAATGAGTACTGGTAAACAGTGAAGCTGTAGTTTTAGGTCACGTATTTCCTGCAGAACCAAATCAATCGAAGCACCCACATCATTGATAGGGATCGACGGCGACGTGGTTGGCGTTGGCGTTGAAGGGGCGCATAGAATGTTCCGACAATAAGAGCACCTCCACGCAGCCCTTCGGTCAGCACCCAACTTTCTATACCCAGCTTCGGTTATATTAGAGCAGCCAAACCAAAGTTGCTTTTTACACGATCCACACTTAACGCCATCATTAAAATCCGTATTAAATAGTGCACAATACATTATTATAAAGAAATACTTTCGACGTAAACAAATAAGATATTCTAATGTAAAAAAAAGCTGATAGAAAATGAACTAAGCAGAACGTGTTTGTATCTCCTGATGCTCAAAACTCGTTTCAATTAATACTGATAGGTGCTATCTCTAAGTGTAAACAACGACAACTGACTATAAACGAATTCGTGGGATGAAGTGTGAGGATGCTCACGAACATCTAGCCAGTGTCAATAGCTGTGTTTACCACGTCCTTTTAAGACCACTAACTTTAGCCGATTGCCATTAGTTAATATTTGGAGAATATTTATTAAAAGTGAATTATGTGAAGTGAAAAAAATGTTATGGCTTCTATCACACATAAAAATCGTATTAACTTTTTACGCCACTTTAGTGTCATGAAATAAAATACTTAATTTCCAGTTAGGTACTAAGAATCAATTCAAACAGCAGTCACATTGGTGGCATCTTGGATGACGGTATTAACTGACGGAAATCTAAAATTACTAGATTCGCGCTTATACAAAAACTATAATTAATGTCGGTTCATAGAAATCTGTAAGCAAAAGGTTTTAATAACATATTATGTTTCACTACACATTTCAAAGATCATCCAGCGGACAGACGACCAGGCAGACAGACAGACAGTAATTTTTTTGATAATGGTTATTTAAGCCTCAATAGCATGCAAATAACCCCCAGAAACCATTAGAAGTTAGTATTTTTATATTACAAGCAGACACTTTCATTTTATTTATAGCTATAGATATAGACTTACTTTCCACGTCAAAACGTTAAAAAAACACCAATCAAAACTTACGTCAAAAAAATTCGATCATTGCTTTTAGCGGACGATGCCCACAGGCGGGGTTTTAGAAAGGCGAGGGGCGGCTGAAAAGTTCGCGGCTAAGGGTACTTAACGATGAATAATTAGCTTGTTATTCATGTCACTAGTTGCAACACTCAATAGTATTATAAAAGCAATCACTGATTAAGTTTGCACTCATAGTTCAATTATTTATTGAACGACAAACATCATCATGCCGGCCGAATCTGGAAATTCTCGGAATTTTGAACACTGCACCGTGGTGAAATTCCTCGCAAAGAAGGGAAATACACCGAACGACATTTTTGAATTTTAGTCGTTATTAGGAAGACGTTGCTGCCCACCTCCTGATTTATTTCCCTCTATCACCTGTTCCATAATTTTTTCCAGATCTAATAATATGGAAGTCAGTATTTTTTTAAATAATCAAATTATTATCGAGTCTGGGCAACAAATTAGTTATAAAGGACGAAATAACAAAGCAACGTGAACATTATTAGTCTTCTTTTTTGACAGCACCTAAAACTAGTAAAAAGAGTCTCAGGTTCTCTACGCGCGTCATGCGAAACACAGCAGCTTTAAGCCGTTTTTTATGTTGGTACTCTTTATGTGGTCCTTCTACGATCGAGCCATGCACCGGACCGAAGCCTTTCTTTTTATAGAATAAGGGTGACAAAGGAGAACACAGTCCAACCTATGGTAAGCGGTGGCTGTGGCCCATAGACATCTACATATATCCTCAATTACGAATCAAAATGTAGATGCGTTGTCACCCCAAAGGAACAGGATTGAACGCCTCGTTTCCAGTAAAAAGTTTTCCGGTTCACTACACTCACCATACGAAACACAGCAGCATTAAGCTGATATTTTGCGCTGGTATTTTTTGAGAGCGTGGTCTTTCCCCGGTCGAGCCGATCCATTCGTGCTACAGCCATAATATAGTTGCAAAGTGGCTCTAGTACGTATAAATTACGTATTAGATTGAAATGAAATCCACATGTCTAAAACAAGTACGTTCTTCTCAGGGAAACTTTAGTTCGTAAGTTAAATAATGATTCCACCAAAATTGTTTACAGCAGATTACTTCACAAATACTTTGTGCAGAGCTCCAAGTGCACATACTAATCTGCTGATCCGTTAACCTTTGCTTCCGCAAACAAGGTTATGCGTAACTTTTGTAAGCGTACATTGCAGCACATTTATAATCGAACATGTTCACCTTGAGAGAGCTTTGCCTTCAGTCGTTAACATGCTACGTATTAACTGCTGTAACTTTGGCATATTGTGCAGTCTGCTTAAAAAAAACAAATAGCAAAACCGCATTATTGGGTGATGCCTAAACTGAAAACCACAGAATGCTATCACTACTGCGACGGGGCGTTGTCGTGGTGAAGGAGGATTCTACTGCGAGGTCGTTTCTCCTGAACTTTTCCAAGACAAGTGGCAAACAATTTAATTATTACCGATAAAACAAAATAATTACTTTATTTTGTATTGAAACTAGATGGCGCCATTATCACCAGTTCTTAAAAATAAAAAACAAATATATTTTTTTATAGGATAGGGTGACAAACGAGCACACAGTCCACCTGATGGTAAGTGGTTGCTGTGGCCCATAGACATCCACATCTATCCTCGATTACGAATCAAAATGCAGATGCGTTGTCACCCGTGAGGACAAAGATGGAATGCCTCGTTTCCAGTAAAATGGGTCTCCGGTTCTCTACACTCACCATACGAAATACAGCAGCATTAAGCTACTATTTCACGCTGGTACTCTGTGAGAGCGTGGTCCTTAACCGGTCGAGCCGACCCATTCGTGCTACAACTATACTTATAATATAACTGCAGCATGGCTCTACCACGTATAAATTTCGGCGCGATTGATTGAAGATTTAGTAGATGCGTAGAATGGCGTCTACGGTTCTTTATAAAAATGAAAACACAGATTTGATGAATGTTTCGTTTGTACGGGAAAGTGTATTGTGTGGTACTCACTACCTTGAAAGATGTAAAATGCTATTGAACTACAGCATAAATAATGCTTTTGAACATACAACAAAAAATTTAGGACCGAGTAGCTTATTTATATTCACTAGTTTTTTAGCTCAGAAGTACCATACATACCCACATTAGTTTTATTAGCGACCCTATAACATGCTCCACTTCGGTTCCGCTGATAATTTCTTTACTGACTCGTCCGCTGATTTAACGACATTAAGTACAGGAAGTTAAAAGCTACCTGCAAATGAAATCACCCCTATATTTCCCTGAAATATTCTTAAAGGTGTTAGAGTCACGCCGCAGTTTTATTACGTTTTTAACACGATTGGGTCGAGTAGAGTGAGTATACAGAACCGGAGACCGTTTTTACTGGGAAGGAGGCATTTCATCTTCGCGCTCAGGGGTGACAACGCATTTTGATTCTTAATCGAGGATAAGTATAGATGTCTATGGGCCACAGCTGTCACTTACCATCCTGTGGACTATGCTAGGCTTCATCTATATTTACCTATTTACTCTTGGTTTGAATACCCAGATTGTAATTGCAAATTATTAAATTTTCTTACTGTTACAAAAATAGAAACGTTCTTCGTTTTGTTCAACTGCGTGAAATTTCGCTATTAAATTCGCATATTTTGAATGTCGGTAAAATATTCAAAACATTATATAAATAGATCTTGTTCCGGCTTTGCCTGCGTTGTATCTATTAGTTTGATGTCATTTAGATTTACGATAATTATCGAAGACTATAGTTATTTCATCAATTTCTCGATTTCTTTCGGATAAAATATGGCCTATATCATTCCTGCCGGGCTAGCACGCGCAGGAGACAAAATTTTTATCCCCCGATTATATCCACTGACAAAAGATAAAATTGTATTATCCCTTTGCCAGAGTTTTATCCACCCCGCGAGCATGGGTCTAGGGTGGATATAATATCTACAGTTGATAAAATAGGAGATACACTTATCCCAACGCGTACAAGGAAGCAAAGTGGAACGCCTCGAAACTGTGACGCTCCCACAGTTAAAATTTAGAAAAGTAGTAAAAAGTTAACGGATTTCAGTGTTCTTAGTTGGCAAAATGTTTTTAGCCGCAAAACAGTTTTTAGTGATTTTTCAAGTGAAAAATCGTTTTTTCTCATATTAGCTAAACAGTAAATCACGTGCGGCGTTCGATTAGTCGCCACAACCTGCTATTTTTGTTGAATTTTGTTGGCCACCCAGAGCACATGATCCTCCAAAAAGTTGGATAAAGGACACCTGAATTATTAGAGGAAAACCTAATGGTGGTTAATATAGGGCATAGCGCCATATTATAGCGCGCTATCTCTTCATAACGCATAGCGCGTGCTATGTAAGTAGTTGCCATGGCGCTATGACGCTATGACGCTTTGGCGCTATTCATATCAAGCGACAATTAGTTTTAGCAGCAGCGCTGTTGGGAGGAGACGTGTGACGCAAATTTAATCTAGCAGCACGCTATTCATCGCGCGCAAACTAATTTAGTGTTAGACGTTATTTGGTTAGTGTATACTATATATTTATAAGTGATCGAAGGACACAATTGTCTGCTACAAAAGAAGCCTAACTAATGTTTTTAAATGTAAATAAAATATAGATACAAAAGTGTATATAATAGTGTTTGTAAAAAGTTGATTTTTATAAATACAATCAATAAACTTTTAAATACACCTTTAATTGATTTATAATTTATATTAAGGTTAAAATAACGTTTATATATAAATTATAATAAAGAAATGATTAATTTTATTTTGTTTTAAAAAGTACACGCCTTAAAAATATATTTAGGATTGTAGAAATTTAGAAAGTCGTAAGCCTGAAAAGTATGAAAGAGCGTTCATTGATTTTTCTTTACCACTTTACTTTATTTTAATCTAAAATACCACTTATTACGAAACAATGTTCCTATATAGCATGCGGTCTATCCAATGAACAACATGTAGCGTGCTCCGAGATATAGCGTGCTCCGAGATATAGCGTGCTGCAAAACTTAAGGCACTTGCCGGCCTCCTACACACTTTTTTATAAATAGCGCCCTATAACATAGCGTATTTAATAGCGCGCTAGAAATTTCTAGTTTATAGTCTGTAGCGTGCTATTGATTTATGGTCGTTTTGAACAACCTTAGGAAAACCACGGGGTAGGTAATTTCGCAAACCAGGAGTCTGCGGCTAGAATTGAAAGTGTCGCTCGCGGCGTCTCAGAAAGTTATTTCCGTAAATATATGCATCATCAGACGGAAGAGTATATCCTCGGAATGACGACACTTTTGCAGTTGGTGTCCCACATGTTGTAAGTATGGACTCTAATAACTTTTATTTTTGAGTGACGACTCTTCTTCATTTATTTGTATATAAAGGACAAACTCATGCCCTTACTGTGAGTGAAATATCAAATTTTTCAGATAAGCAGTTTTTTAATAATAATTTTTTTATAAAACATATCCCTTTTTGCCATTCCGTAAAAAGTTTATTTTGCGTGTAGTGGCTAGCTAGACCGTAAACGCTAGTTAAAAAAAATGAAATTGTCGTTCACTTTAATAGTTAGGAATAGATAGATTTACATATATCCATTTTACATTTTTTTCCTTCTCTCAACTTTATTTCATGCCCAACCTGTGTTATTCTATATTTGATAGAACATCTCTGAAGGTTGTTAATTTTACATATTGGATTTAGTATAGCTATAAGGCCACTTTTTTATTGTTTTATTATAATTGTTAAGTACTCTGATCACGTATCGAACGCAGATGTTTTTCTTTTCTTGTTCGTTTTATTTCGTATAATTTCCTATCTTGTTTTTCAATTTCTGATACGAAAATGTGATTGCAATAGGCTAGATAAACTTAACCCCACGTCCATGAACGAGGATAAAATCGTCCCTTTCAAATGTCAAAAAAGATAATTTTTTTCTCTATCCTTTGATCCCATGCTACGGACGGAGAGATATATGTCTACTCGTTATGTCAAATGGGAATATACTATATGTTTCGGACGGCAGGGACACGTCCAGTGCCCGCAGTCGCCCTGAGACAATCTCCCACTTTATGACGTACGTTCCTTGCCTAGTGCTGGTGACGTACGTCCCACGCACCCCTGAATGCGTATGTATAATACGACCCTACTAGGACCCCGAGATAGAGAGAGAGATAGACGATCAGCCGGGAGGAGGCAATTAAAACACTTTTTTCCTAGGTAGCTTCTTGTTCTTCGGGTTTCGGCTTCCTTTTTCTTTATTGTTGTAGCCTCTTCAACGGCTGTGCTGCGACTGCGATTTATGCCGAAATTTGCTCGGCTTATATACCCGCCGGCGTTACCGTATGGACGTTAGCGCAGTTTTCCCTATCTCGCGCGTTGTTTCTCGTCCGGACCGCGCCAGTGAGTGGTCTCTCCGCCGGTCGTCGACTCCCGCCCGGGTGGGAGAAGTACAGCGCGTCGCTTCGCAGTGGGTGCGTGCGCTGTGGGGCCAACTCGGCTTGCGTTGAGCCTTGAGGACGCCCCTGACTCCACCCGGGATGAAGATCACCCAACGCTGCGTTTCACCTACACGCTGGGAAGCGAACTCCGAAAGCCCGGCGCGCTGCCGGTGAGCGCGCGCCTGTTGGTGACTTCGGCTCCGCGTCGAGATGCTTCTTCGTGGGACCTTGAGGTTGCTGACCCTTCGGCAGATACCTTCCCAGAGGCGCGAGATACGCCAACTTTTGCCTAGGAATCACCAGGCCTTCACCTAAAGCCAGGAAGAAGCACTGGAGGCCCGGAGTGCTGCATGGTGCGCATACCTGTCGGCAAGATTGGCCCTGCGTCGACTCCTTGTCTGCAGGACTCCGCAGGGCTTTGAGACGGCTGACCCTCCGGTAGCACACTACCTGGTGGCGCGCAATACGTATAATACGTAATATGTAAATAGTACTTACTATGCCGTACTTGTACGGCTCCCAAGACCGGCCCATAGTTATGGGTTGCGAGGAATACCCGAGTAATGGGGTATCCCCGAGGCCCGAACCTGCATGGGATAAACGTAAGTAGTCCCATAGTAGATGACAATCAACGGTGCGTTGTTTTTACTTCGAGGCGAAACCTTAGGAGCCTTTATTTATTAAAACTTTTACATAACCCTTACAATTTATACATCATTATATTGCTCTAGTACTATTCTATAATATAAAATAATAATATTAACTACTAAGTACTTTATATAAAACTTCTAGAGCAAAAACCTTACGAAATTGCTAATTTACTATACATTTTGTCTTATCTATATTAAAACAGATGTCTAATCTACTTATTTCTCTTTGTTTATGTTACATATAAACCTTTAATCTAACACCAGTTTTCAAGCGTTAAACAAAATTTAAAATTTTTATAAGTATTTACAATACAAATTCTTACTTAAAAACTTCCTTACAAATGATTATTAAAGGCTTTTTTATCAATTTTGTAATTGTATTGAAATTATATTCTAATAAGAGTTAGTACGCTAATTACACTAATTGAGAAATTATAATAGTCTTAAAATAAAGTTCGTCACTTGGTAAATTATTTTTGTCGCAGGCGCTAAATACACTAATTTAAGGAATTGAAATAGTTTTAAAACACAGCTCGTCACTGGTTGATTGTATGCTTGTCGCCGACATTCTCCCCCTCGTGCGTCGTACCATCCCGGCATCAGCAGCATTACTCTCGAACTGGTTCTTCTCAGCACACCTCCGCGCGTCTCGACGTCAACGATCCTTGTTCGCCCTTCAGGTCCAGGATACACTTGGGAGATTCTGCCGCGTGGCCAGGTGCATCTTGGTAAGCTGTGGTCGACGATCAGCACGATATCCGCAACTTGCAGGTCTGTGGTGCTGGTTCTTGCCTTCATCTTCCTTGGCAAGAGAGTGGGTAGATATTCTCGTAGCCAACGTTGCCAGAAGTGATCAGCAAGCCGCTGCGTGGCCTTCCATGTGGATCTGCCCACGAGTTCGTTGTCGTCGAAGCTGCCGATTCTCGCTGCGCCGCAGGACCTCCCGATGAGGAAGTGGTTCGGTGTTAGTGCTTCTTCTTCAAGGTTCTCAGAGAGGTGTGTGAGAGGTCGAGAGTTGACTATGTGTTCGGCCTCTAGGAGGAGAGTGTAGAGTACCTCCTCTCGTGGATACCTTTCGTGAAGTGTGGCGTCTAGTGCGGTCTTGACTGATCGCACCAAACATTCCCATGCGCCACCCATATTTGGCGCACCTGGAGGGATTAATTTACATTGCACGCCGATCTTCTCCGCTTCTGAGGTGAGGTCTTCTTGCTGCAAGGTGTCGAGCGCTTCTTTTATTTCTTTGTTGGCGCCGACGAAGTTAGTCCCGTTGTCGCTGTAGATTTTCTTAGGCATCCCTCTTCTTGCGGCGAATCGTGGCAGCGCCATGTTCATGCTGTCGGTGGAGAGCGAAGGAGTTAGCTCAATGTGCACAGCCCTTGTTGTGAGGCATGTAAATAGAGCCCCCCATCTCTTTTCGTGCCGTTTTGCCACGGTGATTGTCATCGGTCCGAAGTAGTCCACGCCCGTGCACGTAAAAGGATGATATCCGTGCATCAGGTCTTGCTTTTCTCGTTTTACTCCATTGACATTGATGCTGGACCGCCTTGATTGATGACCTTAGACCGAGTATCCAGAAGTGTTGTCGTATTTTATTCATCACCGTCGCGTGATTTCCATGATTGAAGCGGCAGTGGAATTCTTCCATGATGAGTTGTGTTGTCTTGTCCTTGCTGTCGAGCAAGATGGGTCGTTTGTAGTCCCTGGTCACACCCTGTATCGCGTCGATTCTTCCCTTTAGCCGCAGGAGACCCTCTTCTAGTACTACGTCGAGCCTTTTCAATTTACTGCTGCCCTCTAATTGCTTTCCATGCTGAAGGCGCTTGATGTCTTCTGTGGAACTGTTGTCTTGGCTTCTTTTCAGCAAAAGAGTTTCAGCTTTCTCGATTAGTTTGGTGTCCATCGGTATATATGTCTTTTCTGTTATTTTTGAAGAACTGTGTTGCTTCTTTACAGTCTTCGTTCCTTTTCTTTTTGTCATTTTCCAGGTGGGATCATTTTTCCAGACGTTGACCTTCTCCCCTTTTCTGCAGAGTTGTAAGAACTGCAGTACTCTCGCTGTGGCTCGCCAAAGCCTCTTCCATGAAGAGAATCTCTCCGGGTCTTGTGATGGATGAAATGTTTGTGTTGTTGCTGCGACGTCCGCTGACCTCTGTTCTTGGCGTCGGCCAATGTGCTTCTTCTTTTCTCAGGAAGCTTGGTCCGGTGAATCATCGGTGAGTGCAGTTAAAGTCTTCTGGCATGTTGCGTGTTGCGTCATCTGCAGGATTCTGCGCTGTAGGCACCCATCTCCAGCCTTGCCGTTTGGTGAGGTCCTCTATCTCTGCTAAGCATTGAGCCACGAACGTTTTGAAGGTTCTCGGGTCTGTTTTTATCCAGGAAAGTACGATGCTGGAGTCTGTCCAAAATGTTTTCTTTGTTACTTTTAGGTCTAATTCTTCTTCAGCTGAATGAGCCAGTCTGCTTCCTAGGAGGGCTGCCTGTAGTTCTAGTCTCGGGATGGACACGGCTTCAGTGGAGTGACTCTCGCCCTTGCTGCCACTAAGCTGACGTGGTAGGTTCCATCTTGCCCTTCTGTCCTCCAATAAACTGCCGCTGCGTACGCCAGCTCGCTCGCATCAACGAAAGTGTGTAGCTCCCCCTCGGTGCAATGTGGCGCCAGGCATCTCGGAACTTGGAGTAGCTTCATCTTCTCTAGGTAGGTTTTCCATGCTTCGTACTCCCTTTTTTTATTTCGTCATTCCAACCGACGCCACTTCGCCATATGTTCTGAAGCAGCTTCTTGCCTTGGATGAGAACTGGTGATGCTAAACCAAGCGGATCAAAGGTCGACATTACTGCGCTGGTAACTTCCCTCTTCGTAGGCACCTTGAGTCCTCTTGCTATTTCTTCTGGTGTATTTCGGAGGTTTGCCCTGAACCCGATGGAGTCCTTTTTGGTGAACCAGCGCAGACCTTCGTCTTCTCTTCTTTCTCGTCTAGGTCCACTTCTGTCTTCTCAATGGAGTCGATCTTCACGTCTTGCAGCAGTTCGGGTTGATTTGACGCCCATCCCCTGAGTTCAAAGCCTGCCTTCTTGTGTATAAAGTCCACCTGCGTCGTCACTTTTCTAAAGTCTTCTTCTGAGTGGAAGCTGTGCAGGTAATCGTCCATGTAATGGTTTAGCTCGACCGCCCTTGCTGCCTCTGGATACTGCTCTTTGTAGTCCGCTGCGTTTCGATTCTTTACATAGATTGCGGTGCTTGGAGATGATGTTGCGCCGAAGATAACCAATATCATCCTGTATTCTTTTGGAGGCACGTCGCGATGAGCCCCACACCACAAAAACCTCAGGCTATCTCTGTCTTCTGGTCGAATGCGAACTTGAAGAAACATTTCTCTGATATCGGCTGCCACAGCTAGCGGGCCCTGTCGAAACCTTAGTAGTATCCCGAAGAGCGACTGTAGTAGATCTGGTCCTGGCAGTAGAGCATCGTTGAGGCTTCTTCCCTTTGACTTGGCTGCAGCGTCGAAGACGATCCTTATCTTTTTCTTCAGTGGATGTACTACGGAGAAGTGAGGGAGGTACCATTTCTTCTTGAAGTCCTTTTGTGTCATAGGTGCTTCTTCTGCATACTTGCTGTCGATAAGATGCTGGATCTGCTTGATGTATTCTGCCTTCAGCTGAGGGTCCTTATCCATCTTCTTTTCAATATTGAACAACCGGTTCTTTGCAGATGAGTAGCTCTCAGGCATCTGTTCATCTTCATTTTTCCATAAGAGTCCAGCTTCGAATCGTCCATCTTCAAGTCTTTTGCAGGTCTTCTCTAGGATGGCGAGTGCTCTTCCTTCTGAGTCTGTGGTGGGTCTTCGTGGCTGCACACCAAGCGCCTCGATTGCAAATGGTCCTTGATGGCTTGATGCATCTCCTCATCTGGTGTGCTGACATGTAGACACGTGTTCATGAAGTGTACTACTCTTACAGCCCCGGTGTCTGATCCGTGAAGCACCCATCCAAGCCCTGTTCTTGAAGCAACTGGTTCTCCTGGTTTCCCTTTCCTTACTTCTTGAGTCACTATCAGCTCCCAGTTGTCTTGACCGAAGAGCAGCTGTGGTGATTCCCCTTTGAGAGAATCTGAGACTGAGAATCCTTCTTCTAGATTTGCCTGCCTCCTACTGTCTCGATGACCAGCTCCTCTTTGTTGCTTTTAGCGCCGACTTCTTCTGCCACCTTTGTGTCAATAAGTGACACTGTCGACCCTTCATCCATGAAGGCCAATATTCTTTTAGATCCTTTTGGCCCGAAGACTTCTACTGGAACTATCTTCAGGTATGCTCTTGCGTTGTTGACTGCATTCACTGATGTCATGACGCTTGCTACTTCTTCTTAAGTTTCCGCCTTCTTCTCTACCGAGGTCCTATTTTCTGATTCGATGTGCAGCAAATAATGATGCCACCTCTTGCATTCCTTACATGGTGGTTTCCTTCAGCTCTCCTTTCGATGTTTTCCTTGAAGACATTTGAAGCAAACGTGACTTTTCTTTACTATTGCCCATCGATCTTGTACGCGTCTTCTGGAACTTCTGGCAGTCGACGAGGAAGTGTCCACCTTGGCACATAGGTCAAGTCTTTTCTGTTGACTGTATTGTATCTTTTC
This sequence comes from Parnassius smintheus behrii, assembly GCA_036936625.1. Lineage (NCBI taxonomy): Eukaryota > Metazoa > Arthropoda > Insecta > Lepidoptera > Papilionidae > Parnassius > Parnassius smintheus. Next base: position 33,753,853 of record JAUPFT010000029.1, read on the forward strand.
TTTAAAGTCCTTTTCCCTCGTAGAATGCGTCGCTTGTCGATGAGTTCTTCTGAACCCGCTCTTCTCTTCTGAGGTCGCGAAGGCTTCACATTTGTCTGCTTCGCTGTTCAGGAACTTGGAGACCATCATCAGGTCGGAGAACTCGCCCTCTTCTGTTGCTGCCGTAAAGTCATACCATCGGAACTTCAGGATTGTAGGCATTTTTTCTATAATTTGCTTTACCATTTCATGTGAATGCAGGTACTGTGGTTTCTTCAAACCCCTTATTGCTGCTACGCTGTTGTTGATTTGGCTCGCAAAGACGCATATATCTCTTGGATTTTCAGAAATCTTCGGTAATGCCCTGACTTTATCCAATTCAGCCAGCACCAATGTATCAGGTCTTCTATATCGTCTCTTGAGGGCCTGCATTACTTCCAGTGGAGAGGCTTCGGAGTACAGCAGGCTCTTGATGGCTTCTCTAGCGTTGCCCTTTAGTGCTCTTCTTAGTCGAGCCATGTTTTGAACTGCGTTGAACATTGGGGCGGTATCTTCGTAGACCACATTGAAGGCCAACCACTCGCTGCTGTTGCCATTGAAGTAGGGTAGCTCGTGGATATACTTCGGCTGAGCTACTGGTCCTCCTCGTGTGGTAAGGGCTTCCTGCAATGCTATCGTCAGCGCTCGTATCTTTTTTCGTTGAGGAGTTCTCTTCAGGCTTCACATTTAGCTCTTCCGGAGGATGCTGACCTCGTTGCTCGTGTTTTCCCATGTTGTTTTCTACCATTACTGATGTCTCGATCCAGTTCTGCACCTGTGCTGTTCTGTCTTCCTGGTCTTCATCCACGGAGTCCTCATATTCACATTGTGCCAGCTCTAATCTGACAAGTGCTAGCTTCGCCGCAGCTTGAGCTTGCTTTAGCTCCATGCGTGCTAATTCTTCTCTGGCTTCCAGCTCTCGTCTCCTGGCTGAGGAGCTCGTGGTCTTCGTAGACCTGGCGCGACGACTGACCCCCTTTGGCTTAAGGGTTGTGGCAGAGCCATGAACGCCCTTCTCTGGAATATCCTCTGGAGTCTTCTTGGTCGTCTCCTTCTGTGCGGTTTCATCCTTGTATGCCGCCGTGGTGGCAGTTGCAACTGTAGTCTCTGTCGTTGTGGTATCCTCTGTGGTCGTAGTGCCTGAAGAATCTGACGTAGTTGCTGTTCCTAATGATGCTGATGCTGACGCAGACGCGACCTCTTCTGATCCTGACATTTCACCTGTCGCGTCCTTATCTGAGGGACGGGATCCGGGACGTGAGGGGGCATCCTTCTGTGACCTGGTGACCGGCATCTTGAACGGATTCTTGTATATACTTCTAGCAGGGATTTCGAAGGACCAACTGTTTCGGACGGCAGGGACACGTCCAGTGCCCGCAGTCGCCCTGGGACAATCTCCCACTTTATGACGTACGTTCCTTGCCTAGTGCTGGTAACGCACGTCCCACGCACCCCTGAATACGTATGTATAATACGACCCTACTAGGACCCCAAGAGAGAGAGATAGACGATCAGCCAGGAGGAGGCAATTAAACCACTTTTCTTCTAGGTAGCGTCTTGTTCCTTAGGTTGCGGCTTCCTTTTTCCTTATTGTTGTAGCCTCTTCGGTGGCTGTGCTGCGACTGCGATTTGAGCCGAAATTTGCTCGGCTTATATACCCGCCGGCGTTACCGTACGGACGTAAGCGCGGTTTTCCCTATCTCGCGCGTTTTTTTTACTTCGAGCTGAAACCTTAGGAGCCTTTATTTATTAAAACTTTTACATAACCCTTACAACTTATACATCATTATATTGCTCTAGTACTATTCTATAATATAAAATAATAATATTAACTACTAAGTACTTTATATAAAACTTCTAGAGCAAAAACCTTACAAAATTGCTAATTTACTATACATTTTTTCTTATATATATTAAAACAGATGTCTAATCTACTTATTTATCTTTGTTTACATTATGTTACAGTACCTGGTTGACCGAGCTTTGCTCGGTATTTTTCGCTCGATTTTTTTAATTCATGTGTTTTGGAAATTATATTTAGATACAAATTACATACTGATGAAATATAAATATTATTTTTTGATCTTAGCGACATAACAGAAAAAACGGAACTGGTTATTTGAATAAAAAATCATGAGTGTAATTATTATAATTTAAATTTTCGTGTTTTTAAAAAATACTAAAAAAAGGGCTCGAAAAAATAGATTTTCTCCAAAAAGAAAAGAACATGAAAAAAAATTAAAAAAGTCGGTTGGTCGGTCTGGGCTCGAACCGGGGTTTTAAGATTCTGTGACCGACCATTATACCAATTAAACTATTTATAATCACTAATAATCCGTCAAAATTTACCTTCTTATTCTAACGATAGTAGCAGTTTTTCATTGCCTAAAAACACGGACAAAAAGACATTTTCTAAAAATAAATCCTAGCTAGATCGATTTATTATCCCCGAAACTCCCTGGACACTAAATTTTATGAAAATCGTTGGAGCCGTTTCCGAGATCCCGATTATATATATATATTTATATACAAGAATTGCTCGTTTAATAGTATGGGATATAAACCTTTAATCTAACACCAGTTTTCAAGCGTTAAATAAAACTTAAAATTTTTATAAGTATTTACAATACAAATTTTTGCTTAAAAACTTCCTTACAAATTATTATTAAAGGCTAACCTTTCAATTTTCTAATTGTATTTAAATTATATTCTAATAAGAGTTAGTACGCTAATTACACTCATTGAGAAATTATAATAGTCTTAAAATAAAGTTCGTCACTTGGTAAATTATTTTTGTCGCAGGCGCTAACTACACTAATTTAAGGAATTGAAATAGCCTTAAAACACAGCTCGTCACTGGTTGATTGTATGCATGTCGCCGACACTATAGGTACTTCTTTTAAATCTCTTGTCAGTGTATATAACCGGGTGATATAATTTTTGTCTCCTGCCTATGCTCGCAGGGTGGATAAAACTGAGCAAGGGATAAAAATTTTATCCTCTCCTCGTGGATATGTTGTCTCTTGCCCATGCTAGCCCGGCCGATACTATGCTTTTTCTGTTTGCAAAGTATCACCACCACCAGTTTACAGGTTCAGCCGTTCCGAAGATTATCCCAGACAGTCAGGCATAATGACTGAAAGACAGATAAAAATTTCATCACTACCAGTTCACAGGTTCAGCCATTCCGAAGATTATCCCAGACAGTCAGGCATAATGACTGAAAGACAGATAAAAATTTCATCACGACCAGTTCACAGGTTCAGCCGTTCCGAAGATTATCCCAGACAGTCAGGCATACTGACTGAAAGACAGATAAAATTTTTATCATAACCAGTTCACAGGTTCAGCCGTTCCGAAGATTATCCCAGACAGTCAGGCATACTGACTGAAAGACAAATAAAAATTTCATCACAACCAGTTCACAGGTTCAGCCATTTCGAAGATTATCCCAGACAGTCAGGCATAATGACTGAAAGAGAGATAAAAATTTCATCACAACCCGTGCAAAGGTTCAGCCGTTCCAAAAATTATCCCAGACAGTCAGGCATACTGACTGAAAGACTAATAATAATAATAATAATAATAATAATTATCCTCATTGACGCGGTCATTGGCAAAGTGGTGAAACGCAACCGTCGGAACTTCTCCGCCGCCTGGATAGACTACAGAAAGGCATTCGACTCGGTGCCCCATACATGGCTGAAGAGAGTCCTCGAGCTGTACAAGATAGACTGTACAGTTAGAGACTTCCTCGAGCAGTGTATGGGGCAGTGGAGTACGATCCTTTGTCATCTGGGTGAGCGGATGATGGCTGCGGAGAACCACATAAGGATAAGAAGGGGTATCTTCCAGGGCGACTGTCTGAGTCCAATCTGGTTCTGCCTCTCTCTGAACCCTCTCAGTACCTTACTGGAGGGCTCCGGGAGGGGATTTCAGCTACGGAAAGGAGGGACAAAAGTGACCCACCTTTTCTATATGGATGACCTCAAGTTATTCGCCTCCAGTCGCTCCCATCTTATGGAATTGCTAAACATCACTTGTGAATTTAGCAATTCCATTGGAATGGAGCTTGGGACGGATAAGTGTGCGGTCCTCCATGTTGAGAGGGGAAGGGTTGCTAACTCTGAGGGCGCAGACTTATCTGTGCCCGTCAACTTAAGGACCCTTTCCGAGGCTGAAACATACCGATACCTGGGTATGTCACAAAACATCGGTATCGATGAGACTGGTATGAAACAGTCAGTTTGCGACGTGTTTTATGCACGCTTGACCAAAGTGCTTAACAGCCTTTTGTCCGGTGTGAATAAGGCACACGCATATAACGGCTGGGTCATGCCTGTCCTCATGTATACCTTTGGCATACTCAGGTGGACTCAGACCGAACTTAACGCCCTGGATAGAAAAGTCCGCACTGCCATGACGTCCCATAGGATGCATCACCCGAGATCGTCGGTAATGAGGCTGTACTTGCCGCGGAAGCATGGTGGTCGTGGCTTCTTGAGCGCGCTCACCATGCACAATCGCGAAGTGTGCAGCCTCCGTGATTACTTCTTGGCGAGATCGGATGATCCATTCTATAAGGACGTCATTTCTTGTGATAAAGGACTTACCCCTCTATCCTTAGCCAACGAGCAATGGCAAGACCCGGCAGTGCAGAGCATTTCCGACCGGGAGACCGTATGGAAGGAGAAGGAGCTCCACGGGAGGTTCTACAAGGCTCTACATGAGCCTTTCGTAGACACAGTAGCCTCCCTCCACTGGCTACGCTTTGGTGATCTCTTCGGGGAAACCGAGGGTTTTGTCTGTGCAATACAGGATCAGGTTATTAAGACCAACAACTATCGGAGATACATCCTAAAGGATGGCACCGTCGACATCTGTCGAGCTTGTCGCCATCCCGGTGAGTCACTTAGGCATGTTATCTCCGGTTGTTCGGCGCTTTCTAACTCTGAGTACTTGCACAGACACAACCTAGTAGCCAGAACTCTACACCAGGAGCTCGCTCTGAAATACGGTCTCGTGGATCGGAAATTGCCGTATTACAAGTACTTGCCGGAAGCCGTGCTCGAAAATGATCGCGCCAGGCTCTATTGGGACCGGGCCATCATCACAGACAGGACTATTCTTGCGAATAAGCCTGATATTGTGCTGATGGACCGGGCACAGTCAAGGATATTTTTGGTCGACATTACCATTCCGTATGACGAGAACCTCGTGAAAGCCGAAACAGACAAGCAAACAAAATATCTGGACCTGGCTCACGAGGTGACCGACATGTGGGGTGGTCTGCCGACCGAAATTATTCCTGTAGTCGTCTCTGCAAACGGGCTAATCCCAGTCAGCCTCTCGGGTCATCTGAGGCGGCTGGGACTACGTGGCGGACCGCTCCAGGTTCAAATGCAGAAGGCGGTGCTCCTCGATACCGCCCGCATCGTCCGCCGGTTTCTTTCCCTTTCCCCCTAACCCTCGGCCGTTTGGTCTCCCCTGCCGAGGGCCTCCATCTGGTTGGGCTTTTATTTATTTATGTACTTTTATATTTATTTTATGTTATTGATATTTATGTATATTTATCTTTTCATTTTCATTTATAATTATATATTTATAGCACCCAACCAGATGAGAAAACTATATAGATACCCCACATAATAATAATTATAATAATTAATTGGCGTAGGGAATTGACGACCCCATCGCCCGCTGACGTAACAGTTAATTGACAAAACTGCTACGTCAACGCAGTCAGCCAGCGCCTTGCGAGAGGTGTGAGCGCCGTGCCTCGGCAGAATTTAGGGTGCAGAGGCCCGTTTGTGCTTATGGCCACACATGATACGGTGCCGGGCCTGGGCGTCTCCCGTTAATGGACGCCCAAATAATGGATGATGGATAAGAAGATAGTGCGCAAAGGGCCGCTGCCTGGGGGTCGCCGGGGCGCGTCTGGAGCTGGCGCTGGACGCGGCAGCATGCGGGCCGCCAGCCGAGCGCGAGGAGCTGCACGGTCACCTAGCAGCCCTCCGCATCCATCATCCCCACCAGAAGGCTTGGTGTCGGCTGGGTCTTCTCGGACTCAGCAAGCGGCACCCGCCGCTGGTGGAGCACGTCGCATGCGTTGGTCACAAGCAATGAATGCAAACGCACTGCGGGCGTACTTTAGGGCAAAAGGGGAAGAAACTGGATGTTTGACGTATCGGGCTAGGATGCATCGTCTTTTTGCTGAGCTGGAGCCATCTTTAACCGTCACAGAGCAAAACCTGGCAGACCGAGTTCGGTATATCTTGCGCTCAAATATATTTGATGTCGCCGAACTCGAACGGCTACGACGTGAGGCTGTTCCCTCGTCGGATGAAAATGCTACGGCTGAGGATGCGGCGCGACAAATGTTAGAGCAACCCGCAAACGTGGATGCCGCCGTGAATACCCCAGTTGTGGTTGATTCAAACGATGATGGAACAGTCGCCCAGGAACTGGAAGTAGAGCATATGAGGAGTACATTGGAAGAGGCGATTGTGGAAACGCGCAGTACGCCTCTCGAAAATCGACCGCGACTTCCCCGCATAGCCCTAAGCAAGCGGAATCGGGCTGTCGTGAGGGCTCTGAACCCAATGCTGGTGACCTATTTGGAAGCCAGCCGGGACCTTTGCGAGACGGACTCAATTCTTTTTGGCGCTGCGCTGGCAGTCTGCCGTATCATAGGCGCCAAGGTTTCCACGGCTGGATGCGCTACTGGCCATAGTAGCGCTATCCCAGCATGGAGAAGAAGAATTGAGGAACGTATCGCAAAGGCTAGAGCTCTCATCGGCAGACTGATATGCTTCAGATCAGGCAATAACAGGCCAAGAATTGTGCGCACCGTCAGGATGGCGTTTGCTGGGACAAATGTCAGTTTGTCCCAGCCGGATATAACGCAAAAACTGACGGAGCGCATAGATGATCTGAAGCAGAGAATCGCTGCTTGGGGAAAGCGGATTCGGCGATATACCGAGAGGTCAACACGGTTCAACCAGAATCGTCTCTTCCAGAGTGATCAGAAGAGGCTCTATGAATCATTGGAGCGACCAATGGTAAGTGGAACGGGATCAGCACCGAATCAGGCCGACACTGTAGCATTCTGGCGCGGCCTGTGGTCAGAGCCCGTAAACCACAGCGAGGGCCCTTGGATGGAAGTTGTGGCGAGTCAGTGTGCGGGTATTACGCCCATGGACCCCGTCATCATAACGCCGGATGACGTGGCTGAGGCGGTCCGTAGGGCCCCGAACTGGAAAAGTCCGGGGCTTGACGGGCTGCATCACTACTGGCTGAAGGGGTTCATGGTGTGTCACTCTGTGCTTGCCCGACAGTTTCAAGAGGCTCTCAACCAGAAGTCGCTCTCAAGCCTCTTCACTACTGGGATCACTCATTTGGTTCCTAAAGACCAGGGTACCACAGACCCGAGCAAATATCGCCCCATCACGTGTCTACCGACCATATACAAGACACTAACATCCATTTTGAGCGCGAGAATCACTCGTCACCTGGACTCAAATCAGGTGATGTCGCGCGCTCAAAATGGATGTCGGGGCGGTGGTCGTGGAACCAAGGAACCACTCCTCATTGACGCGGTCATTGGCAAAGTGGTGAAACGCAACCGTCGGAAATTCTCCGCCGCTTGGATAGACTACAGAAAGGCATTCGACTCGGTGCCCCATACATGGCTAAAGAGAGTCCTCGAGCTGTACAAGATAGACTGTACAGTTAGAGACTTTCTGGAGCAGTGTATGGGGCAGTGGAGTACGATCCTTTGTCATCTGGGCGAGCGGATGATGGCTGCGGAGAACCACATAAGGATAAGAAGGGGTATCTTCCAGGGCGATTGTCTGAGTCCAATCTGGTTCTGCCTCTCTCTGAACCCTCTCAGTACCTTACTGGAGGGCTCCGGGAGGGGATTTCAGCTACGGAAAGGAGGGACAAAAGTGACCCACCTTTTCTATATGGATGACCTCAAGTTATTCGCCTCCAGTCGCTCCCATCTTATGGAATTGCTAAACATCACTTGTGAATTTAGCAATTCCATTGGAATGGAGCTGGGGACGGATAAGTGTGCGGTCCTCCATGTTGAAGGGGGAAGGGTTGCTAACTCTGAGGGCATAGACTTATCTATGCCCATCAACTTAAGAACCCTTTCCGAGGCTGAAACATACCGATACCTGGGTATGTCACAAAACATCGGTATCGATGAGACTGGTATGAAACAGTCAGTTTGCGACGTGTTTTATGCACGCTTGACCAAAGTGCTTAACAGCCTTTTGTCCGGTGTGAATAAGGCACACGCATATAACGGTTGGGTCATGCCTGTCCTCATGTATACCTTTGGCATACTCAGGTGGACTCAGACTGAACTTAACGCCCTGGATAGAAAAGTCCGCACTACCATGACGTGTCATAGGATGCATCATCCGAGATCGTCGGTGATGAGGCTGTACTTGCCGCGGAAGCATGGTGGTCGTGGCTTCTTGAGCGCGCTCACCATGCATAATCGCGAAGTGTGCAGCCTCCGTGATTACTTCCTGGCGAGAGCGGATGATCCATTCTATAAGGACGTCATTTCTTGTGATAAAGGACTTACCCCTCTATCCTTAGCCAACGAGCAATGGCAAGACCCGGCAGTACAGAGCATTTCCGACCGGGAGACCGTATGGAAGGAGAAGGAGCTCCACGGGAGGTTCTACAAGGCTCTACATGAGCCTTTCGTAGACACAGTAGCCTCCCTGCACTGGCTACGCTTTGGTGATCTCTTCGGGGAAACCGAGGGTTTTGTCTGTGCAATACAGGATCAGGTTATTAAGACCAACAACTATCGGAGATACATCCTAAAGGATGGCACCGTCGACATCTGTCGAGCTTGTCGCCATCCCGGTGAGTCACTTAGGCATGTCATCTCCGGTTGTTCGGCGCTTTCTAACTCTGAGTACTTGCACAGGCACAACCTAGTAGCCAGAATTCTTCACCAGGAGCTCGCTCTGAAATACGGTCTCGTGTCTCGGAAATTGCCGTATTACAGGTACTTGCCGGAAGCCGTGCTCGAAAATGATCGCGCCAGGCTCTATTGGGACCGGGCCATCATCACAGACAGGACTATTCTTGCGAATAAGCCTGATATTGTGCTGATGGACCGGGCACAGTCAAGGATATTTTTGGTCGACATTACCATTCCGTATGACGAGAACCTCGTGAAAGCCGAAACAGATAAGCAAACAAAATATCTGGACCTGGCTCACGAGGTGACCGACATGTGGGGTGGTCTGCCGGCCGAAATTATTCCTGTAGTCGTCTCTGCGAACGGGCTAATCCCAGTCAGCCTCTCGGGTCATCTGAGGCGGCTGGGACTACGTGGCGGACCGCTCCAGGCTCAAATGCAGAAGGCGGTGCTCCTCGATACCGCCCGCATCGTCCGCCGGTTTCTTTCCCTTTCCCCCTAACCCTCGGCCGTTTGGTCTCCCCTGCTGAGGGCCTCCATCTGGTTGGGCTTTTATTTATTTATGTATTTTAATATTTATTTTATGTTATTGATATTTATGTATATTTATCTTCTCATCTTCATTTATAATTATGTATTATTAGAACCCAACCAGATGAGAAAACTATATTTATACCCCACAATAATAATAATATTCCACAACTATCACACAACGCCATCTAGTCCCAAGCTAAGCAGAGCTTGTGTTATGGGTACTAGACAACTGATAAACATACTTATATATTTCTAAATACATAAATATTATAGATAAATTACACCCAGACACAGAACAAATGATCATGCTCAAACATTTGTCCTGGGTGGGAATCGAACCCACGACCTCCGGCATAGCAGTCAGGGTCACTAACCACTAGACCAACAGGCCTGTCGAATATCGTTGTGTACGTCGAATAAAAATTTCATCACAACCAGTTCACAGGTTCAGCCATTTCGAAGATTATCCCAGACAGTCAGGCATAATGACTGAAAGAGAGATAAAAATTTCATCACTACCCGTGCAAAGGTTCAGCCGTTCCAAAGATTATCCCAGACAGTCAGGCATACTGACTGAAAGACAAATAAAAATTTCATCACAACCAGTTCACAGGTATAGCCATTTCGAAGATTATCCCAGACAGTCAGGCATAATGACTGAAAGACAGATAAAAATTTCATCACGACCAGTTCACATATTCAGCCGTTCCGAAGATCATCCCAGACAGGCATACTAACTGAAAGAGAGATAAAAATTTCATCACAATCAGTTCACAGGTTTAGCCTTTCCGAATATTATCCCAGACAGTCAGGCATACTGACTGAAAGAGAGATAAAAATTTCATCACAACCAGTTCACAGGTTCAGCCATTTCGAAGATTATCCCAGACAGTCAGGCATACTGACAGAAAGACAGATTCTGGAAGCTCTCAGTAAGGAAGTGACTTACGAGCAGCCCCTTAAGTCATTGGAGGCGAGATTTGGCGACGCTCACCTGGAACACGTTTTTCGTGCACAGCTTAAAGATCGCGTGCAACCCATCTACGAAAACCTGCAGCAGTGGCCCCTTGAGGTGGAGAAGCTGGTTTCAAAAGCATTCCTGTCTGTACCTGCGCTCATTGCACTTAACCTGGTGCAGACATTCATCGACGGCATTTGCGACCTTGAAGTCAGAGCAGCTGTGAGGCTCGGGCCCCTCGAGACGCTAAAGGATGCCTTGGCCCATGCACTGGAGGTGGAAGCTGTGCGGCAGAATCATCGTTCCCATCGCATCAGAGAGGTGTCAGCAGCTACAGTTCGCGACCGCAATAAAAGATACAGCTCTAGGTGCTATGGCTGTGGGGCAAGGGGCCATCTTCGAGCCAGTTGCCCTAAGCGAACTGTAGAAAGGGAAGATGATCGATCTCGAGAGAGCAGTGTGGCTAACAGCACCGCCCAGCGGCAGCAGGGAAACGAGTAAAGCCAGGACTGCGAGGCGGGTGCTGGCTGATGTAAAGAGAGCCCCAAGGATTTCAATCTCATAAACCCATGACGGAAATAGCCTAATCATCAAGGGCGAGGTCAACGGAAAGCCTTGTATAAGTCAGTTCCTTGGGGACTCCGCATACAACCGAGAACGCATTAATTTGGTAACAGCCACTGGTCAGCGTATACCCGTCCGTGGAGAGAAGGAGATGGAGTTGAAGCTAGGCAACATGATCTACCTGAATAACGTCATCGTGACTGATATAGTAGACGACTGCATCCTAGGCCTAGACTTTATGAGGAAGAATTGTTGTGAGATCGACGTTAAGCAAGATGTTGTGAATTGTGGACAGGAGAAACGTTTTGTGGAAGGGGCGTTACCAGGGAACGTGTACAGCCTTAAGAAGATTGTTCTTCTGCCGATATTGGAAACGATTATGCCGGTTTGTCTTCCTCGGAATCCTGGGAAAGCTCACCGTTGTGTACTCGTCGAAAGGATAGACAATTTCCTTCCATGGAAAGTAGCTCGAACCTTGGTCAGAACCACTAACATCTCAGGAGTACGTGAGCTAAACCTTTGCGACCAGGAACAGATTATAGAAAAAGGCACACCGGTGTGTACTTGTCAGAAAATGGATTGGTTGAGTCGATGCCTATATCTATCGAGTGGGACCCGCAGCAAGGATGGACAGACGAGAGAGACCACACTTTTAGAAGACTGTCGCAGCGTTCTCTTCTCGAATGAAATGGTCAAGGCGAACAAGTGGTTATTCAAGTACGCCAATGTTTTCTCGTCGAACGAAGCTGACATAGGTAAGACTGGCTTAGTTCAACACAAAATAAACACAAAAGAAGAATTGCCTATCCGTCAGCGGCCAAGAAAATCGCCAGTAGCACGTGAAAATGAAGTGGAAACCATGATTAAGGGAATGATGAAGAATGGTATTATTGAACCTTCATCTAGTCCATGGTGTTCACCTGTGGTGCTGGTAAAGAAGAAAGACGGCAGCATGCGCTTTTGTGTTGACTACCGCTGTCTGAACGACGTCACGAAGAAGGACAGCTATCCCTCGACAAGAATTGATGACACGCTGGACATGCTTACAGGAGTAAAGTGGTTTAGCACGCTGGACCTGAAAAGTAGCTACTGGCAAGTTAAATTTGACCTTAAAGACAAGGATAAAACTATACTCTCGATAGGAAAGGGTGTGTGACAATTTAATGTTATGCCGCTTGAATTATGCAATGCTCCGGCAACGTTTGAAAGGTTGATGGAAATTGTACTTACCAGACCAAGTGGTGATACCTGTCTGGTTTACTTGGATGACATCATCATCGTAGGCCGTATGTTTGAGGAACACCTTCAAAACCTGAGGAATAGATTAGTTAGCTGAAGCGGCAATGGGGAAATAGAGATCCAGAATAATCATAAGCTGTGAGGCATTCCATCTTAGACCTTAGAGGTGACATCGCATCTGTAGCTCCTTTGTTTAACTTGGCGGCAGCTGTCTACGGACAGCAGTAGCCACTTACCATCATGTGGCCTGCGATTGCTACAGGGCTACGTACCTCAAAGCACCGGGTTCACACCTCGGGATATTGGCGATATTAAAAAGTGGTTAGGATTCCTCAAAAGGCTAGGATGGCTCGAATAATAATAATTCCTGCTTAGAGGCGGTAGAGCTTTCACGTAGTAGAGTCATGCTGCAGCTATATAATGGTTGCAGCACGAATGTGTCGACCCGATCGGGGAAAGATTACGCTCTCACGGAATAACTGCCATGTTTCGTATCGTGAGTATAGAGATCCGGAGACCCTTTTTTACAGAAAACGAGGCGTTCCTTCTTAGTCCTCAGGTGTGATAACGCATCTGTATTTGGAATCCCTATCCTCAGGGGAGATCACGCATCTGTATTTTGAATCTTAATCGAAGATAAATGTAGATGTTTAAAAGCCTCAGTATTCACTTACAATCAGGTGGACTGTATATTCGTTTGTCACTTATATTTTATTTTAAAAAAAAGTACGCAAAATTCGCGTTCAATCGTGGAGTTGCTGAAACTATGCTGTGTACCATTAAGTTACAAAAAATCTTAGCATTTAAATATAAAAAAATTCTTTTTTGTTATTTTGTTCATTAAAATGAATAATTACTGAAAATAAACACTTACTCGACACTGTGTTACGATCATATTTTGTTAAGTCCATTGTTTTCATTCTACATAGAGACGTGCAGGTTAATTTGTGAAATGGGTGTGTTCGGAAGTCAACGCTCCGGTGGATTTAATCCTTTATAAGGTGATGGCATAAGCCAAGTAGCTATTGAAGTTTAGATGCACCACTACGTTAAAATAACGAATATAAATAGTATAGTATAATAGTAGTATATATAAGGATTTATAAAAACTGTTAGAATACCATGGAAAGTTTTTTATAGACATCCAATATATAAAACAACGCAAAGAAAATAAAACGAATAAAAATAGGTTTTGAGTATACACTAAACAGAAAATATATTGATTGTTATATATTCATAGATATTCCAGCGACGAGCAAGTATATAATATTATGGTAAACGTCTTCGCTTTTGCTTTGAATTGAATTAAAGCTGTTGCCACTCACAACATCAAATTAATAAAACAAACCACATAAAATTAAAAAAAATTAACAAACCTGTATTTCAGATGGGTGGAACCATTGGTTTTCTTGCTGGTTTTTCTCAGGACAGAGAAATTTTTGCGAAACAGTGATGAAAGTTAGAAAATGACCTTCAAAAAGTATTATTTGTAACCTATGTTGAATAAAAATTATACTAGTCTATTCTTAGAGGTAAAAGAAGATGTAATTGGCAGATATTGCACTCATTGAAACTGGCCACGTAGACATTATTTTAGAAAAAATGAAGTTCTTCATTTAAAGTAATGGAAGTTCTTGTCAAGAAATCGTATTTTCTTACAAAATTACGAAATGCATACAATGTTAGTTGTCGTGTTTGCAAAAAAATATTCAAATTTAGAACTTCTCGATACATAAACTTCCATGGTGAATCAACACCAACGAACATCCTTCGTAATTTCCAAACTTATTCGTCTAATTTAACCATAATATGGTGTATTGCTTCTGGTTTAAGAAATTAATAAATATTTTTACGTGGTAGAGTCACACTGCAGCTATATTATAGTTTGTCGCACGGATGGGCGTTGGGCTCGAACGGGGATGGAGCACGCTGTCAGAATACCAGCATAAAATAGCGTAGGTTAATTCTGCTTAGTTTTGTATGGTGACAGTAAGGCATTCTATCTTAATCCTCAGGAGTATAGGGGTAGGGGTAGGGGTATATTTGAGGATAGATGTAGATGTCTATGGGCCACAGCATCTACTTCTTATAATCAGGTGAACTGTGAGATCGTTTGTACCCTTATTCTATAATATATTTAAAAATATTCTATACACATAAAACCAAGATTGTCAATAAAATATGTCTTGTAATGAGAGTTACGTTCAATAATATAATATACTCGTATTTGACAATATTAGATAAACAGATCGACCGTGGACGAAAGCTTGATCCAACTGAACTATGTTTAACGAAATGAGAAAAAAACGGTATGAGAACTCGTATGTACATCGATTTTAATATTAATATTGTACATATTTCAATTAAGCTCTTAGTATACTTGATCAACAAGTTTATCAAGCGAAGCCTTTATATCGAAGCGAAACGCACACACTCGCGCCTTTGTAAACTGTAACATGACAGCATAGCAGCACACAGACGCGAGTAAGCTGCATCGAACGCATCACAACGCAACGATCCGGGCAAGGTGTACTATTCCCATGACAGCATATTAAACAGAATAACATTCGCTAAAATATCGAACGCCTTTTCTTGTGGTAAAAGACTCGATTAGAAACATCATCACTACAGCCTACCACAAGTCAATTGCCAACAATGGCCAAGCTAGCTTCCTTGAGCTTGAAGAAGTCAACTGCTGAATCAAGGCTAGGCTTGCTTTTCTGAGCAATGTGCATCCATTGACTTCCTGCATATCTTGCCAGGTCGTCAATTCTCGTAGGAGGGGGGAGCGCTCTATCTTTACAAGGCAGTCACTCCAGATCCCCATCGATTGTTGGTTAATCGAGCTATGTGGTCGGCCTATCGCCACTTCAACTTACTGGTCCGTTGAGTTATATCAGTCTACTTAGGTTTTACTGAGAATATTCTCATCTTTTTCTCCACACAAGGTCTCCAAATAAAGATTACTCTAAAACTCGTTGTGCGACTTTGAGTTTCCTCACACAGGCAGCAGCGATTGCCCATGTTTTAAATCCCTATGTACTAGCCACATGCGCTGGTTGTGTACAACGTTTGTTTTCGAGTTTCGATGTAATGAGAAAAGGTGTTGTAACTTTCGGAACACTGCCCAGTAGAGTTGGATCAGTCAATTCACTTGATTGATAGACTCGTTCGAAGTCGGACTTACCTAGATGGACAATTTATCCTAGATATACATACTAGTCAATAACTTTGAGCGTAGTGCTCCCAGCATGGGTGTAATATAGACGTTTCCTTACGTACATATTGAAGTTACCTTTGTCTTGACCATATTTATTTTAGGACCCTTCCGTTGGGAAACACTATTGAGGAATAAAATATGCATATGGTAAAATATGTGTATTTAATTCAATAGTGAAAAAAGCCCCTATAAGCCACACGGCTGAACCGTGCGGCTTATAGGGGCCTCTTAACACTGGGATAATATGACAAACAACGCTTATTGTTATTTGATTTTTATTAATAGTTTTTTACGGTATTATAATTGGACTAGAATAGACTATGCCATCTTATTCAGCATCTCTAGAGTTGCATGGAAATTATTAAGGAATGAAAAACATTTTTATTCTGTCGCTATTATCATGAAAGAGGTTTACACTTACCCACTTCCCGCAAATTGACACCCTATTGAGAACGGAACTAAAAACAGCCGAAGAACAGAAGTAACTTTGTGTTTTCTTATTATATCGAGAGTATATTTCGTTTCTGAATGTTCAGTTGTTCGTAATGATACGTTTTAACAAACAAAATATATTAAAAACATTTTAAAGGTATCCTTTGTATCAACCCAGAGTCAAGAAGTTGACGGTGTTTCACCATCGCGCCTCGGAAAGCGCGTAAAGCATTTGGTCCTACGCTTGATCTATCTCCTTCGTCTAGTTTCTGTAATGCTAGCGCCGTTGGCCAGGTGGTTTCTACAGCCTAATCAGATCATTTTCTCTCCACTTGTGTCAAATTGCTGTCCCATCTGACTAAGACAGTGGCGGGAATATAGAGTTCATATGTGTTTGAAGTCCACGTGACAAACTTGCAACATAGTTCATAGAAAATGGGCTTGTAGTGGTTCGCATGGGTTTGAATTCAATTTGATTGCGTATGGGACCCCAAGCAGATGGTGCAGTAGCAATATTTGAAAACAAAAAAAGACCCACAAATCACTTAAAAGCCCTCATTTAAGTCGCTCGTAACTTTCCATCATGTAAGTAGTCGAAGAAAATTTCTATCGGAATTATCTTTTCCTAGAACGGCTAATCTCAAGCAGTGGTCTTTTTCACCTGATGAAAAACAAAAAATAATTGACTTCTTTGTCCTAACGAAATTATCAATGTACCATTTCGGCGAAAAAATATATTATTTAACGTCTGATTTGTTTTAACGTCTGATTTGTTAGTAGGCCCCCGATTCCCAGTACCGAGGTTGGTCGTCCGGGCTCAGTGATACTTGCATCATTGTATATACCAATAAACTGTTATTCATAAATTACTGTATATTTAATTGAATATATATTTTCTGCGTAACATTATTCCTTTCCATTGTTATAAGCTGTTTAATGGGCGAAATATCGAGTAGTTTGTTTTCGTCGTTTAGTAAAATATTTTATCGGAAACATTATAGTATAGCATTCTTTACAATAAAAAGGCGATTAGCAAGGCGATTAACATATGCACATGGGGAGATCGCAGTTGAATTGTTTGTAGGGAAATCTTTGAAAATGATGTTAATTGGTACCTAATTGATCTTAATTACGAGTAAAACATATGAAACTACTTGTTCTTAACTAGAGAAGATGCTGAGATTTATTCATACAAGTAGCTGTGTCCGCGACTTTGTAGCATAAATCTTTGTTAGTAATTTAAATGTTTTAGGATATTATTACTTTGAGGCTAGTTGACTGTGTTTAATAAATTGCAACATTGTTCCAGCTCAAACAGTACTAGTAAGTTACGTGAGGGTACGGCCTATTTAACCAAAACTAGGGGGAGGACGGAGACAAAAACACAAAATCGTATGCTATACCTAATATATTAAGAAAAAATAGCAAATAAGCTCTTGCAATAATTAGAACACTTAGAAAAAGTAACTTAAATAGAACTAACTACACTACACCATACTAAAATCTACTAAAATATTTGCTATAATGTCAGCTGTCAAAAAGGCGTCGATAAAGTAGAGCCCTTTTCACATTTTATTATTTGATTGACTGATGAAGAGCTATCGTACTACAAAACCATTTTTGCAAACAAGGCTGTATTTTTTGAGTTATTAGGAAGTGGCCATATTAATGAGATGACCATATTACCCCCACGTACTATATAAATATTTTTATACTTGATGTGATTGATTTTATTATAAAACCGATCAAATGCATGAAAGATTTTAGCACCGAGGGTGCTTTATCCACTCAGTATTATACTTAAAATAAAACTAAGGAACGTAGATATGCACTAGGAAAATATGGAAAAGAAACTAAGGAAGACGTTAAAATTTACTCAAAACATAAAGTGTCTTACATTCCAAACTTCAAGGGTAAGGAGGTTAAGAAACGCAGCTTAAACGATTTCCTATTACTTTCATCAACATCACGAATAATCTAATGGCTTTTGGAACCATATCGGTTACGTCAGAGCTAGACAAAATATCCAGACCTGCTACGGGAAGCAACGTCAAAGGTGCGAAACTTCTTGTATTGCGATCTGACGATCTCCCTTTCAACCGTGACAAAAAATTCCCCTCTCAGTAGGAAAGGCTTATGTTTGACGAAAGACTTTATCGGACTGATGATACCTAGAATTTTATACATTTACAATAGGCGATCATACATTTCATAGAGTGCTGTGTTTTGTCGTAAGACATCTAAATATTTTAACAAATTAAATAGTTTAAAATTAACATTTTTCATAATTATAATAATTAAATAATATTCATAATTAAATAATATTCATAAAGTTTGATAAAACTCATAACAAATTGCAAGCATAAGGTTCGTAATATTATAATAATGTATCGTTTAAAAACTCGTCTATTGTATAATAAAAGTTGCCACGGAGATGTTTTTGCAGTGCTATTTTAAATTTTAACACTGGCATTATTTGAATTGCGTCCGAAAAAGCTAAAGAGCAAGAATATTTTTTTGACATTTTTGTATCGTTCAGTTACAACAAAAGTATTCAGTTTCTGACACCCTACAAACTTTATATCAGCTCCTGAAAATAGAAATGTCGAGTGGGCATATTTGGTGTCTTCACACTATGCTTTAGAGGAAGAGGAGTAGATAATTATTTTTGTGTCATTCAGTAATGCAACAAGAGTTCTAAGTCTTTGTCCCCCTTTAAACTTTATTGCAGCTCCTGCAAATAGCGTTGTTTATTGTCATTGCAAAGTTGTAAGTATTTTGTCGTTTAAACGTGTTCGTGGGATGAAGTGAGAAGAAGAGAAGTGCTCACGAACATTTAGCCGGTGTCAATAGCTGTGTTTACTTTTTAATTTACATTCACTAGTTGTTTTTAGCTTAGAAGTAAGTACATAACTACATTAGTTTTATTAACCCTAAAACACACTACACTTCCGTCCCGCTGATAATTTCGTTACTTACTCGTCCGCTGATTTAACGATATTAAGTACAGGCAGTTAAAAGCTACCTGCATATAAATTCACCGCAATATTTCGCTCCTAAGTCTTCACTTGTATTGAATTGGCAATACAAGTGAAGACTTGGGAGCGAAATAAATTTAACTAAAGTATTAAGTGTGATTAATTATTAGTGAGTTTTAAGTTTTAATTGGTGTTTGGCAACGAAAGTGTCAATTTTGGTAATTCCCCCAAACAAAACCCTGAGCTCCTAATAATAGGTTAATTAAACGCGGTAAAATCCATATAAATAATTTTATACAGTGTGTAGTGTTCGCGTAAATTTAAGAAATCATTATGAATGGTTCAGCTCGATTGGGGAAAGACCTTACACGGAATATCAGCACAGCATGATGATGTGTTTCGTATGAATAGTTGCGAGAACGAGGTAACTTTTTACTAATACGAGTAATGATGTGGCTTTCATCTTAGCCCACTATAGCCTCATTTTGATTCTTTATCGAGGGTGGATGTAGTCGTCTATGGACCGCGTCGTCTAATTGATATCGGGTGAACTGTGTGTTGGTTCGTCATCACTGCTGAACTATACTCTCTATAACTCAGAGGGGTTATTACCGTAGTTGCTACGCTGGCAAGCGAGTTAGCAGACACAGTTTTTTGTTTTTATTTAGCTGTTCAGGAACTAGCTGCAGCCCATCTTCTGGTCAATCTCTTTTTGTCGCCTCTTACGACAATCAATCACGGGATAATATTTAGAGGTAGTAATAATTCTTGCAACGCTATTCATCATCATCGTCATCATTACAGCCCTTCACAAGTCCCCTGCTGAACATAAGCCACCCCCAAGGAATGTCACAAAGCACGAACCTAAGCCACCTGTATCCATTGACTTCCTCCATGTCTTACCAGGTCCTAGTGGGAGGTTACCCTACACTTCGCCTATCGGTACGAAGCGGCCACTTGAGAATATTTTTTCTAAAATATACAACTAACATTTTATAAGAATTCGTTTCATTACTTAGTAACGCTTCTAAAACTGAATTATCCAACGCGAACAGTCCACCTGAAGATAGCAGCAGCTAAGTTGTAGGTTGTCACCTCTACAGCCTTAGTTAGTAATAGAGTGATTACCCAGATGTATCTCGCAGACAGAAATGGGTCTTACCACTTAGTTCACACAATCAAAATATGATGGGAAATGTGTACTAAAAAGGTAATAAACAAGACTATGATGTCAATATTTTAGAATCCTTCAAAGATAATCAATTTATTGTAAAAACGTTGTGAGCTCTCCTTAAAGATATTTTGCAATTGTGCGACATACTTTATTCTAATAAATAAATTAATTTCAATATGTAATTTTATATATTTTAATTATACCTACAACTATTTTTTTGAGAATTCCTTTCGTTACTAAGTTACGTTTCTTTATATTAAGAGGATTTACTTCAAATGACGAGTTTCCGCCTTTACCTACCCGTCGCGTTTACTTCATATACTTCAGTCTATTTTCTTCGCCGCGTGAGTGCAGGAGACCACTACATTAATAAAAAAAATAGTAGGTACAAATTTAAGTTTAATGTTCGTTTTTTTATTGAAAAGGTAAATAAATTGTCTGTTTTAAAAGTTATTTGCTTATATTTTGTCTCGCAACGCGGAAGTAACTAAAATGAAATGTAATGTGTTAGTTTTCACCACAAACTAGTAAGAAGTGCCAGCGCAGTTTTCACTGTAAATCATGTAAAAGACATTGCGCCTACGAACTTCTACTTTTTCCAGAATTTAAATAATTTTTGACGGGAAAATAATTCATTACCCAAGAGGCTGTACAAAATACTTTTGAAGAATTTATTGCTTGCCGTCAAGCTGATTTCTTCAAGAAGGGGTTTATTGATACTGCTACTGTGCTGGCAAAGATGCATCGACTGCATTATTACTTTGATTAATAGAAATAAAAAATATAGAAAAGGAATATAATTAAATTATTTCATAAAAAACGGCAATTTTATTGGTAAAATACTCAATATATTCTATATGTAATGTAACTTTTTTCGAATATTTAACCTTAGTTGGCAATTATTTTACCTTATTGATAATTAATACTTTATCATACATACATACATATATATATATATATATATATATATATATATATATATATATATATATATATATATATATATATATATATATATATATATATTAAATAAAATTATAATATTTCATTTACACTGTCATATTTTATATTCTTTCATAGAAATACCAAAATGAATAATTACAATTGATAAATACCTCTAACCTGGGAAGAACCAGCAAGAAACTCCAGCGGAACTTTTTGGAGGCAGATTTTACAATATAATATTTTATTTTATACAGTTGTTATGATACATTTAGAAATTCAGAAATTATTCATTTTGGTATTTCTATGAAGGAATATAAAAAGTGACAGTGTAAATGATTTATTTACTTATATGTATATGTATATATATATATATATATATATATATATATATATATATATATATATATATATTCTATATAACTTCCAGTAAGTATTACATATAATGAACATTAGGTCCTACACCTAGTAAACATCCAGTAAGACCTCCGACTATTAAAATGGCAATACATGAATACACGCAGTATGTGTACAATTGTGGGTCGCAGAGTCGAACCCCAACGATGACCGCTATAATTATTTAAGCCTTTCTCTTTGTGTCTGCGCCGCCACCATTTGTTTTGCCCGAGAGCATATTAATTGGATTATTTGATAGTTTTGAAACGACATCGTTTTGAAGTACATTCACTATGTCTATGCCAGTATTAATTCATTGTATAACCTTAGCTACTCCCTGTGTAGTATTGATTGAAATTATTATTTTCTTTATACTTACTTACTTACTTACTTACTTATCGTCACGCACAATCCCTAACGGGGTAGCCAGAGAGAACAGATCGCCAAGTGTCACGATCCTTACATACCTCTTTCGCTTCTTTCAGGTTCATTAACTTCTTCATACATGCACGTCTAGGTATCCGAGTACTTTTGACCCTCCCCTCTTCGAGCAATTTGCTCACATGGTCTTCGAAAGTTAGTCTCGGTCTACCTCGACACCTTTTAATATTTACTTTCGCTCTATATATTTTCTTCACCATTCGGTCTTCACTCATTCGTTCAACGTGCCCAAACCATTGGAGTACGCCCCTATCAATTTTTGTGATAAGGTCATCTTTCAATCCTGCCATATTGCGAATCTCTTCGTTTCGCTTTCGGTCGGCTATGGTAACGCCACACATTTTACGAAGAGATCGCATCTCCACTGCATTCAACTTGCTTTTATGCTTCTTCTGGCATACCCAGGTTTCGCTGCCATATAACAAAGTCGGTACCAAAACTGCGTTATGTATTGCAAGGCGTGCACTCTTCACCACGCCTTGCCTTTTGACTAATGCATTCAGGGCACCATTGACTTTGTTTCCGGCAGCGACACGCCTATCCACATCTAAATCACATCTTCCATCCCGGCTGAAAGCACTCCCCAAGTATACAATTTCATTTACCTGTTCTAGACATTCCTGATTTACCCATATTTCACATTTCGTTCTCTCTTCGTCCTTTTCAAATACCAGAACCTTAGTTTTATTAGCATTCAAACGGAGACCTTTAATTTCACATTCCTCTTTCATACACGTGACTAATGCCTGCAGTTCTGCTTCTGATGGTGCAATAAGCACTGCATCATCAGCATACAGCAGACAATTAACTTTTATGTCACCCAATTTCACACCCAAACAGCTATCTTTCAGCTTCTGTAAACAGCTGTCGAGATACAGTATGAACAGCCAGGAAGACATGACACAACCCTGTTTTACGCCCGCTTGGACGCTAAACATGGGTGACAGGTCATGCCCTACCCGCACACAGGCTTTACAGTCATAGTAAAGTGACTGCACAGCCCTTAGCAATCGACCATCCACACCATATCCCGGCAACAGTTCCCACATTTTCTTCCTTATAACCTTATCAAATGCTTTCTCCAGATCCACAAAAGCACAGAAAATCCTCTGGTTAACACTCAGAAGCTTCTCCGTGATCATGCGGAGAGAAAACATTTGATCCGTGCATCCTCTTCCAGGTCTAAATCCGCATTGTGCCTCCCATAAGAATCTTTCCGATTTCTCTTGCATCCTGCGTGTCAAAATCTTCGAATAAACTTTACTTGCTAAACTGGTCAAGCTGATCGACCGATAGCTCCCGCAGTCAAAATGTGAACCTTTACCTTTATATAAAGGCACAATGACCGCGGATCGCCAATCATCCGGGACATCTCCCGTCCGCCAGCACAAATTGCACAGCATATGAAAGCTGTCCCAGACGCGAGGCCCACCGTACTTGACCATTTCAGCAGTAACTCTGTCTAGTCCCGCAGCCTTACCACATTTCAAACTTCGAATCGCACGTTCAATCTCTTTCATGCTGATGACCTCAGTGTCATCGAGGTCCGTGTCTGGCGTGCCAGTCACGGCGTCACCCCCGGATCCTTCACTGAGATCATGACACGCATACAATTCTCTATAAAATTCACTCCATCGCTGCATGACGTCCGATTTTTCCGAGAGGACGTCATTGGTTCTCGAAAGCACTTTGTTCATTCTTAAAGCTGTCGCACCACTCCGGGACCTTCCAACCTCTTTCCAGAAGAGTTTGGAGTTTTCCCTAAAGTTGTGCGACAACCTCTCGTCCGCTTCTATTCTACACCTTTCACGTACTTCCTCAATCAATGTTTTCGCATGAACTTTCTGCAGCTTATATCTTTCTTTCATCTTCTCTCTCATATGCTCATCGTTACTAGAGGCTAAGTAGTCTAACCATGCTTTTTTCTTCTTTTTTACAGCTTCTTTCACTTCGTCATTCCACCATGCATCTCTTCTTTTACTACTACCTCTTTTTGTCTTACCACATACTTCTTCCGCTGCACTTACCATTCCATGCCTAAGGTTCTGCCATGTTCTCTCCACACATTCTTTCCTGCCATCGATGGTGTCAAGCTTTTCGGCTACCCTCGTGTGATATTTGTCCCTAGTATCCGCTTCCTGAAGCTTCCAGCTTCGGATGCGACAGACCGACTGTGGTTCTGTTACTGCCGTCCGGTGGCGCCAACCCGCGAACAAACCCCTAAATCTAGTAATTACTAGATAATGATCCGTTCCCAGGTCAGCACCCCTGAACACTCGTGTATCCATCACCTGTTTTCGCAGTCGGTCATCCACCAGGAACAAATCAATCATACTTCTCTCATTCTTTCTTTCTCTAGTGTACATATGGATCTTCCTGTGATTAAACATAGTGTTTGTCACAAGAAGACCCTTTTCCTTGCATACAGCCAGTATAAGCTTGCCAGCATCATTAACCCTTTTATCTCCAAACTTTCCAAGCACCGACTCGTATCCTGGTCGAGCGATGCCTACCCATCCATTCAAATCACCACATACAACAGTTCTTTCGTTTCCCTTAACCAAATCTAGAACTTCTCTTACATTCTTCCAAAACTCCTCCAGCTCAGCCCTGGACGACGAAGCTACCGGCGCATAAACAGCCAAAAGGAATAACTTCGTCAGTCCCATTTTGAAGCGAACCCAGAGAAGTCTTGAGTTCACAACCTTGTATTCAGTCATAAGATCGACCAACCGGGACGACAGCAGCACTCCCACTCCTTGGCAGGCGTTCTCGCTTTCCGGGACTCCGGACCATATAGCTAACGTCCCGCCAGGGAGCTCTTCAATACCACTGCCTTTCCGTTTGGTCTCCGACGTACACACGACATCTAATTCTCTTTCTTTCATTATTTCGATCAACTCATTCGTCTTATCTCTCATGCCTCCTCTAACATTCCACGTGCCAACTCTGCACTCCGTCCTCCACCTTCCGCCGTGTCGGGCTGTGCGTGACGGGTGGCGGTCCCCATCGCCGCTTTGCGCGCTGCAATCCACACCAACGGGGACGAGCTGGTGTGCGTCGCCTTGGGGGGACGCCCTAACCCTCGTTCGCATGGGTGCGCAGCTGTGTAGAATTGCAGCCCTGAAAAGGGCTGGCATATTGCGACGTTACTCGATTTTCTTTATCCTTATTTATTTATGTATTTATTACTTACTTTTGCCCGTGGTTTTGTCTGACATCTGAGATAATTTAGACTGACACTAACATCATTTATAAAACAACACAGCCCATTTACCTTTTAAGTTTTGCGCACGAATTCGTCCGCATCCGTGTCGTCATTTCAAGTAGTTGCTCACTACGATTTCTTTCGCGTGAAAAGTGAAATTGCTTATGACGTAATATATTAACAACTAAGCTAGATTGTCAATAACTCATCAATGAAACGCTTTAACTTTAAAAGGTTTAAGAATTACTAATAAGTAATATTGATATGGCTTAATTAAGTTGCCCACGTTGCAGTAAATACTTTCCATTTATTGCATGTTATTTACTTTAATATAGAATTCACTCTATAGTAAAAATGATCTGTAAACCACTTAGTATTTCTTTTTATTTTCCGCCATGGAGTTTTGGTCATTTTAAAGATGAAAACGCACACTGCACGTCAGATGTTGTTTTCTCCACCCTAGATCACTATCCTGGCACTACTACCACCCACTACCACCTACCACCTTTGAGACATGCGTTAATTTCATTCAACGGTGTGCCATTGTTAGTAACTGGCAGTGTCTTTTCATAGTAACTTGCGAACACAACAATATAACCGCCCATCAGAGCCTGGTTGCTGCGGATGTTCTGCCCGCTGCGATTTAAGCTTGGGCACTTGAGCGACATCGTACTCTTACCCCATACGATTAATTTGTAGTGCTGTAAGCTAGCGGCGCGGTCTTTATTAAGATGTGTTATTTATTATTAAGTCGTAAATTGAACTTCGGACGTATGTATGCCTACAGTCGAGTAACGTCGCAATATGCGGGAGGAAGCTATAGCTAAGGCTATAATACAGATAATTGTTCCGGGTCTTGATGTTAAATTATACAGAATACAATACCGAAAAATATATAAGCAATAAAATATAAAAAAAATTCTTGTGTACATACTTTAACTCCAAGAAATATAGTCTCCAAACTTAAGGAGAAATATTTTCAAGAATATTTCATTTTTATTAGCGCTCTTTCATTTTTGAAATACAGCACAAGGATTTTTTTGTCATGACATGTTGTTCACATAGATAGCAATAACAGTACACCACATAACTTCAAACAGAAATATATATAATATACCTACACTATGTATGATTCGTTTATCGAATGTTGATGGTCTACTATATTGCTTCTACAAAGGTACTCTGTGATTGCTCTATTTGTGTTCGTGACAGTGCAAACTAATGGACGCACGAATTTGAACGGCTTCCCTTACATATGTATATCCTTTATTAGATTCAAAGCGAGTATTTGAGCGAAATTGGAGCTTTGACAGATTTTTGTTTAATGCATATGCACGTGAAGCATTAAATGGTTCATATGGGCAAACAAACGTAATATTTTTTTAAAAAAGGAGTTTTTCGATACGACTCATGTTCTATTATTTTATATTTTTTTAAAATATAAAATAATATCTATGTTACGCGATATCTTCGTTAATTGTAAACTAATTTAAATGATTCTTTTAAATTAAATATGCTATACTTCACGAGTGGTCCCATATTAATTTTCAGCAAAGTTTCACCTCTAAGGGTGGGATTGAAGTTTTACCGTTAACGTTACAGTCTATCAAAAGTCCCCAGCTAAACATAGACCTCCGCAATGATTGCCTCACAGGGAGGACATTTGCCATAGCTGCCACGGCTGGCAGGCGGGTTGGCAACCAGTCTTGTTTAATTATTGTTAGGACGACGCCTCTTATGGCACCCACGGGACGATATGTGATTGTATTTAGGTACACTTATACCACGACACTA
Organism: Parnassius smintheus behrii; assembly: GCA_036936625.1. Taxonomy (NCBI): domain Eukaryota; kingdom Metazoa; phylum Arthropoda; class Insecta; order Lepidoptera; family Papilionidae; genus Parnassius; species Parnassius smintheus. Next base: position 33,780,704 of record JAUPFT010000029.1, read on the forward strand.
CATACTGAAGTTTTTTAGGAAGTTTTTTTAACGTTAGTTGAGGGTCAATTTATTTAGTTTATGTATTATATTTATATGCATGCAAAGATTGTCTTTAAGTAATTGTTGTTTGAGGGTCAATTTATTTAGTTTATGTATTATATTTATATGCATGCGAAGATTGTCTTTAAGTAATTGTTGTTTGAGGGTCAATTTATTTAGTTTATGTATTATATTTATATGCATGCGAAGATTGTCTTTAAGTAATTGTTGCACTTCTGTTAATATTTTAAATAATTGTACTAATATGATTATGATCTTAGTGTTAGCAATTCTTGGTTAACCTATTGAAAAAACCTATTGAAAAAATAATTTAAATGTCACTATTTGGATGACATTTTAGTAGTTAAATAAATTAAACATTATTAAAGGGTGTATATTAATAAAAAAAGGTAAATCCGACTTCAAAAAAAAATAATTTTTCAGTCACAACTTTTATTTTTCGTACCCTATTTCTCAACACCTTTTAGTTTTTACTTTTTATCAAAAGTTTTATTTTTACTGTGAAAAATTATAGGCATTTTTTAAAAATCCTCTAAATCCCATAAAATATACAAAACTACTACGATAAACTTCGACCTCTTCTATAGTCTATCTTAGACCACAATTTCTGTTTCTCAAGAAGAATATAGGCTATGAAAGTAGATAGTAGAAGGAAAAGAGTAGATAGTAGAAGGTAGATAGTACTAAGAAAAGGCTTGTCTTAGGGCTGATTTAAGGATAAGCTCATAGTCCATCCACAGGATGGTAAGTCTCGTAGACATCTATATATATTCTCGATTATGAATTAAAATGCCGATACGTTGTCACCACTGAGGACTAAAATGGAAAGCTCTTTTCCAATGGAAAGAGTCACTTTTTTCTTTTTTTATAGAAGATGAGACAAACGAGCATGCGGATCACATAATGTTAGGTGTTAGGTGACTACCACCGCCCATAAATGCCAGAGGAATTGCAGGCGTTGACGACCTTGTAGAAAGAAGTAAGCTCTTTTTTTGCAGGTCCCTAAGTCGAATCGGTCGCCAAACTATTCCAAAGAAAAGCTGTACGAGGAAGGAAACTCTTAATAAAAGGATGATGGACCACCAAGCATCCGGATGGTGTGAATGGTATCGTGAATTTTGACGCAATGTCTGGAATTAACCCGAATAATTTATCAGAGCAGAGCTTAGCAGAATTAGCTCCCCGTGGTAGATACGATAGAAAATGCAAACGGATGCAACACCCCTATGCAGCGCCAGTGAATCGAGCCGATCAGAAAGAACTTGGTCGTCGACGATTCGAACTGCTCTGCGCTGGATGCGGTCTAGTGGAAAGAGGCGCCCCGGCCCAGAGATGAGAACAGTATTCCATATGTGGCTGAACTTGCGCTTTGTAAGTTGCAAGCGATGTGCCGACATAAAATACTGTCGCGTTCTGCTAAGCCGGCCAAGTATTTTAGAGGTCAATTTGCTCTTCCCTTTCAAGTGACCACGAAACTTTATGTCATATATTCGATATGTCAACGCCGTGGGTTCCAACACTAGCTAAAGTAGCAAGGCAAGTGCCTTGAAACTGAGGAGAAACGACAAAGGGGTTATTGTTAGCGGTACTTCTGTTTTCTGAGAATTGAACTGACTCCGAGACTTTGTACAGCAAAGACTCGACTTCAGACACAAGTTTGTTCCGGTACTCGTCCATGTTCTTCCGAGAAATCCTGGCACGGCCGATGTATAAAGAATCGCAATTGCTGTCGTCCGCAATGCAATGAATGTCTGTCTTGATGCATTGAGTCTCCTGCCTCCGCCCATCCATAAGTTATGTAGACCAGAAGATCACTAGCTGATCAACCCCGACGGAAACCGTATTGGCGGTCACTAATCAGCTGGTGATCCTCAAGATACCTCATGAGCAGGCAGTTCATAATCAATTCCATTATTTTGGAGAACAAGGAGATGGTGGCGATAGGTTTGGGTTGGATGGGTCTGAACGGTTAACCATTTTTTGGGATCGGGTGGACCAAAGCTGTCTTCCATAAATTTGGGAGTACGCCTTGGCAGTAAAAGTATCGGAAAAGGTAATTGCAGAAAGAATACGTTTTTAGCACAATGAGGACTCCATCAGACTGACTTTACTTGTTGATGTCCAGGGAGAGAGAAGTGCTTCTATGAAGTAGAGAAACGAGCGCTGTGATTGTGCCGATTGTGCCATGTAGCACTCACACCGAAAACGAGATGGTTAAATCGTCATCTATCGGTAACCTTCACACCTTTATGGAAGTTCCTGTAGTCGCCATTAACGACGACCACGGATAATTGATAGAATCAGGCGTTACTTTGCGAAAATCCATTATAATAATGATATAATTTAATTTGCAACCTTCCGCTAACTAAATACAATGCTCCCAGCCCCGCTACTCCCGGCACCACTACTCCCAACACCAATATTCCAGGACACAGTGGTGTTGGGAGTAGTGGTGCTGGGATTAGTGGTGACGGGATTGATGCACGCAATTGAGGGAGGGCGGTAGGTGCTCTTCAATCCAGGTAAGAAACATCATTGTATTTAGTTAGCGGAAGGTTGCAAAATAATTAATATCTTTATGACAACCATGGAATCAAATGGTGTGACGGATATGTGATATAAAAGGAGACAAGGATAAATTAAACAATAAAGGTGTCTTTTGTATTTTTATTCAGATACTTATCAAAGGTAAATCTTAAAATTAAAACGTGAATCGCTTTTATTACTTACGTTATTGTACTACAAACAATGACAAACAACTAAATAACAGACCAGACATTTAAATATGTCTCGTGAAATACCGAATTAAGTACCCCGTACCGTGTAGTTTTATTGTTCAGGTGTTTTGGGCTTAAATTGCGCGCAAATTGTCTAAGGTTTAGTTAAACAATATGCGAGCAAGTAATATCCATATTCTGACAATTCATTTATTTTATGATGTTACTAACTGTATTAATGTTAAGAAATATCTTGAAACTGATATATTGCTGTCTCGAAAAACTGTAATCTTTACCGGCGGGAGTGAGTATAGATACTCGTAACTATTTTATGAGATGTAAGAGATGTTTTTTATGTTACTCAACTAGGCTTCTCTCCTGTATCACAGAGGCAGTTTGCAAACATAAATTGCGCAAAGACAAATATTCAGACCCCTAAAATTTATTTGTAGGCCATATAAATATTTATTCCGTACGGGATCCGAATCCTCAGCTCCCAACACTGCAACTCAAGCTAAGCCCCATGCGCCACGGAGCCGTCAACGTGTACTTATCATACCGTTATACTTTTCAGAAGACAGTTTTAGCGCTGATCTATTGTCTAGTCATATATTGTGTACTGAAGAGATTTCTATTATATTTTCTATTATGCCTAATTATTAGTAACACAGCGGCCGTAAGAAAGATTCTTAACTTATATTCACAACTGTTAACAGGTCCAGAAACTGTAAATGATTCGCTTCGATTTGTTCTCTTCCATGTTTCCTTTTTTCTTTTGATATCAGAAAAAAATAAATTTGGAACTCTGAAAAAAAAACATCCAAAAAGTAGTGTTGAAGAATGCAATGTTAAACTAAATTATGGTATGTTACATTAATAGTCTTGGTAGCTCAGGCGTCAAGGACTCGTCTTAAATTTTACTGTGAGCTACCTGTTTGCTGAGGTACTTGGCGGTGATGGTAAATATCGTGAGAAAACCTGCATGCCTAAGAAATACAATATTTTGTGATTTGTGGATATATTAAGTCGGCCTCGTTGGTCTAGTGGTTGTAGTAGTGCGACTGCTGATCGTGAGGTCCTGGGTTCGAATCCCGGGTCGGGTCGAAAAATCAATTATTGAGTTTTCTGTCAAGGAATTCTCAGTAGCTGCTCGGAGTCAGGAAGTTGGCGGTGTCTCACCTACCCGTGCCTGGGAAAGCACGTAAAACCGTTGGTTCTGCGCCTGATCTCTCTCCGGTCGTGTCGGTTTACCGTCCCATTAGATTATGAGAGTGAGGGAATAGAGAGTGCACCTTTGCTTTCGCATACACTTGGGCACTATAACCCTGTCCTGCGCCGATGGCTAGCCTACGTTGAGGTAAGCCGTCGTGGCCGAAATTCAGTCTGGAGGACATTATTATTATTAAGTCGACCAACGCAATGAATTAGAGCGATAAATTAATGGCTCTACAACCCTTTTAAAAATTAGGAGAGTCCCTAACAACCCCTAACTCACTAATAAGTAACCATTAAACAAATAACCCTCGCACGAGCAAAACGTAGGTACATAGGGTGTACACTAAGCCTCTCAGAAATAGGACGTAAATAGCGCTACTTTACTATGCTCGTGATCATCTTGCTTAGAAACTTGATTACGATGTTTGTTTAGTAATTGAGTTGCTTTAGAAATGTCCGTTAAAAAAATTAAAGTTCAAAAGAGCACAGTAAGTCGTTATAGTGCACACCTTTGTGTGAGTCACATGATATCGGAGGGCTGCAGTATGAGAACTTCTCGAACATCTTTTTCTCCAGATTTATCCTGCTGGTTTCCGGCACCCGAAGTGTAGTTTGATTGTTGTAGTACATAAATTGCGTCCATTGGTGTGACTTTTGCGTTGCTGCTTATGAAAACAGTAATTAAAGATCGATTAATCGTTAGGAGTTAAATATAAATCTGGTGAAGGTATGAAGGATACTCGTTTTACTGTAATTGAGACATTCCATCTTAGTCCTAAGCTGATGATGCATCTGCTTGATTCTTAATGATGTTAGATGTAGATGTCTATGGGGCATGGCATTCACCAAACATCAGGTGGACTATATTAGCACTCGTTTATCACTCTTATTAACATAAACTATAAAAACTTTCTTTTAAATATTTTCAGAATAAGGTGATTGGTGAGGGAACATAGTTATAATTGTTAAGATAATATTATAGTTAATACAATCTCAATAGTTGAGGGGATTAGGTTTCGAGTACTTGTACAAATCAAATCATCTCAGATGGCACCAAATACATTATCAGTTTTAGGTGCTGAATTATTTCGTGATCGTTGGTAAAAGAACACATCGTGAAGAAAATCTGCTGCATATCAGAGGAATATAATATTTCTTGGGCACGTCAGTTCAACTAGAGAGGTTTACTAATTGTTCCATAACCTTCTCAGGAATATAGGCTGTAATTTTATTTTATTTTGGAAAAGTGATACATCCTTACCCATTAAACTCATCTGTCTTTAACACGATGCCATCTGAAAATGAACACAACATTTTAAGGAACGTTACTATATTTAAATGTGGATGTTTTGCAATGGCGAAGCTAGGGCTGCAAACTAGGGTAAGCCCAAGATATGCTTTTGTTGTTTTTAGCAGTTTTATAAAAATACATCAATCTTGATCTGTCTCCACTCTTCAGTTCATATTTAGTTTTGTCGAGAACGTGTTTAACAAAGCACACAGAAGGCATAATACTGCTAGATAGATTGTGTGACATATCAGCAATTGCATACCTTCGGTGGCTTTAAAAAAAGTTTTTTTGCTTGGGCGAAAGAAAAAGATATTTACATACAATACTGTACATGAACAAAGTACAAAACACAAACAAAGAAAACAAATTATTTACATTCTAAATTGAATGGTCTTTGTTTCTTAAGGAAATATTTGATTACGTCCGCGTAAAACGTTAGTGAACATTTTAATTGTACCAATAACTGTTTTTCAATTGATTTAATTGATAAGTCCGAAAGACGCTCTTGACCTTGTGTATTTTCTCAACAAAGTTTAAAGATTTTACCTTTTCCTAGCCGATTAGCATTTTCACACACTGATCCACACTATATACTCCAATATTATCCTCCATTTTCACTTAAAATATTTGAAAAACATAAATTTTCAACAGACACAACAAAAACAAACATAAACATTTAAATGTGACGTGAACCTCAAATCAACTCTTTGCTTTCAATCTGCCACTTTGCCTGGGTTATGTGGACTATGAGAAAACCTTTGATTCCGTCGAAATTTGGGCGGTGCTACAGTCCCTTCAGCGTTGCCAAGTTGACTGTCGGTATATCGAAGTGCTGAAGTGTTGAAACCTATCCAAATGCAGATAGGTGTAAGACAGAGTGACGTTATATCCTCGAAACTCTTCACCACTGTATTGGAAGACATTTTCAAGCTACTGGTCTGGAAAGGATACGGTATTAACATCAATGGCGAGTACATCACTCACCTTCGATTTGCCGACGATATAGTCCTTATGGCAAAATCGCTGGAGGACCTAAGCACTATGCGCAATGACCTCAATGGTGTCTACCAACGGATAGGTCTTAAGATGAACATGGACAAAACAAAGATCATGTTTAATGTCCATGTCACACCTATGCCGGTGGTTGTTTGGAGCACTATGCTCGAAGTTGTTGACGAGTACGTTTACCTGGGACAAATATTCCGACTAGGTAAGTCCAACTTCGACCGAGAGGTCAATCGACAGATTCAACTCGGCTGGGCAGTGTTCGGGAAATTACGACACATCGTCTCGTCAGGTATACCTCAATCTCTGAAAACTAGATTGTGCAACCAGTGCGTGTTGCCAGTGATGACTTACGGATCTGAGACGTGCTCCTTCACTACTGGCCAAATGAGGACGCTCAAGGTCGCTCAGCGAGCTATGGAGAGCGCTATGCTTGGAGTTTCTCTGCGTGATAGACTCAGAAATGAGGATATCCGCAGTAAAACCAGAGTGACTGACATAGCCCAACGGATTAGTAAGTTGAAGTGGCAATGGGCCGGCCATATAGCTCGAATAACCGATAACCGATGGGGAAGATAGGTTCTCGAGTTACAGCCTCTTACCGGTAGGTGGAGTATAGGGTAACCCCCCACTAGATGGAGTGACGACGAGTAAGATATGCAGGAAGTTGATGGATGCAGGTGGCTCGGGACCGTGCTTTGTGGCATTACTTGGGGGAGGCCTATATTTAGCAGTGGACTTGTGAAGGGCTGTAATGATGATGATGATGATTGCGTGTTCGCTTTTAGATAGAGAGAACACGAATCAGTGTATTTCGAACTGAAAGTATTGTAATAATAAAAAACTAAATTCACTAATTGAAAGCAAACTGCCAAGTGTTGACGTTACATATATGCTACGAGGTCATGACCTGTGTAGAACAGAGGAGTGCGCGGGAAATTTGAAATAGTTTGAAACAGTTTACGAGTTATTTTATTAGTTGATATTATTGATTTTTTATAGGATAGGGTGATAAACTAGCACACAGTCCACCTGATATTAAGTGGTTACTGCGGCCCATACATCTACATCTATCCTCGATTACAGATTAAAATGCAAATGAGTTGTCACCCGTGAGGACTGAGATCGAATGCCTCGTTTCTAGTAAAAAGTATCTTTAGTTCTCTACACTCACCATACGAAACACAGCAGCATTAAGCGACTATTTTATGCTGTTATTCTGTGAGAGCGTGGTCCTTTCCCAGTTGAGCCGACCCATTCTTGCTACAACTATACTACTTATATAACTGCAGCATGGCTCTACCACGTATGAAATTGATTGAGCAGATTGAAAAGGCAAGCCTGGCTTTTCGGCTTCTATGGAGGCTTCGCCACTGATGTTTTGTTTTATAATCCGTTGAGGTACGATGCACATGTTAAAAATAATTGTCATTCTATTAGCAACCTCATAAAGTGAAATAAATGTAGGTTGGACTGACATGTTAAAAATAACGTAAGTTCCGAAATTAAAGAAAAGAATTAAAAAAACTCCTCATTAGTAATTTTTTGATAAACAGTGTTGCATTTTATACTTTATACTGAATGACCGTAAACAGAAAGTTACTTGGACATAGAAAAAGTGACTAATTCATCCCTCGGTGTGTCTGATAATCCATCTCCCCGTTTCATCCAGTGGTTGTCGTGAGACAACTATGTCAAATGCCAAAAAAATTTGCGGTGTATATTAAATACCACATCGTTTCCAACAGAGTAAAATAACACAGATCGGAAATACGTAGAGACACGCGGACACACATAGAGGCCTCTGATTGGGAAAAGCACATGTTCAGTAGTGAAATTTTACGAGCTGATGAAGACGATTTAATAAAGAAAGGGATGGAATCTTCTAAAGTGAGGTAACGTAATGAATCTTCTATATTCGTTGATATATGTGATTATTATATCAAAAGATTAAAGATTGTCCTGGCATTATTTATAGTGACTGCCGAAAAATGCAGCGACTTTCTGACGCCTTTAACATAAGGCAGAAAACGACGCTCAAGGGATATTCTATCCTATTTCGAAGAAAATACCCCACACTAGGTCTAGCGCCGTCGAAGTGTTTTAAAATTGCATAAGTACTAAACACCGGTATCGAACCAGCAATACGCAGAGACGCTGTTAAATAATAAACAACTACGATAACGATACGGTGGTTTTTAGCGAGCCATTAATATAATACTTTTATATTATATTATAATAGGTTGAGGGCAAAACAAATAGACAAAGGGAGCTGGTTCTTTCCTCGATCAAGGGCTAAGCATAATCAGTAATATTCAGCGCGGAACGCAGACAGGGCTTGTGACACTAAGCCGCAAAGAGAAGGAATGTATGGTAACTTACGTTTTTCGTTATTTTAAGTTATTAATATTATAATATTATTTAAGTAAACCTTTTATCTTTGAAAAGTATTGCAAGGGTTCAAACCTGACACCCATAACAACAGAAAATTAACTCACCTTTTTGTCGTCGACAGCGAACTACAAAGCAGAACAGAAGCACAAACAGCGCGGCGATTACAAGCGCGCAGGCGATCAGTGGCGCTACGTGTGCGGTCTCTGTTAGCAAACAAGTTTTTTTTTTAATAATATTCAAGTGATTAACGAACTTTTAGTCCAACTGCAGGTAAGTAAGTGGCTACTAAAGCCTATTGACACTTGCAACCAACTTTCAACAAAGAAGGCTACCGGTGCGGTGTCACCTCTAAGGCATACAATGCTCTGTAATTATACCGACTCTCAACATCCTTCAGAACATAATACAGCAGTGCACTCACTACTGCTTGACGGGTGAAAGAAGACAGAAGGTGGCAGAAAGAAATCTCACTGCTTAGTGCAAAAAAGGATTCCTACCATTTTTTATAGGAGAGGGGGCAAATGAGCATACGACTTACCTGATGTTAACTGGCTACCGCCGCCCATGAACAACTGCAACACCAGGGGAATTGCAGGTGCACTACCGGCCTTTTAGAAAGTAGTAAGCTCTTTTCTTGAAGCTACCTATGTCGTATCGGTACGGAAACATCGCCGGTGGTAAACTATTCTACAGAGAGGTTGTACGCGGAAGGAAACTTCTAGTGAAACGTACATTGGTGGACCGCTAAACTTCCAGATGGTGTGGATTGTATCGGGAGTTTTACCGGGGTGTGCGTTCAATAAATTTGGCGGCTGAGATGAATCCGAACAATTCCTCAGAGCATTCCTATTGGTAAATACGATAGAAGATGAAAAGAAATGCAACATCTCTTCGCAGCGCCAGTAAATCGAGCCGTTCGGAAATCACCCGGTCGTCAACGACTCAAGCCGCTCTGCTCTTGATGCGGTCAAGTGGAAGGATCTGGCACTGAGGATTCGCAGCCCAGAGATGGAAACAAAATTCCACGTGAGGCCAAACCTGCGCCTTGTAAAATTTCAGGTGGTGTGCCGACACGAAATACTGTCACGCTCTGCTGAGCACGCCAAGCTTTTAAAATGCCTATTTGGCCTTCTCTTCCAAGAAACCACGAAACTGCACGTCACTCCATATGTCGACGCCGAGGATTCCGATACTGGCTTAGGTAACAAGAGCAGTGCCTTGATATTGAAGAGATACGACAAAGGGGTTCTTTTTAGCGGTAAACGCGCAAACTTGTGTCTTCTTACAATTAAACTGAACTAAATTTAATTGCTCCCAATCCGAGACTTTATTCAGCAAAGACTCGACTTCAGACACAAGTTTGTCCCGGTACTTGGCGACACTTTCCCGAAAAATACTGACACGGCCGGTATATAAAGCATCACTGATAATATGATAATGAATGCTACCGGTTTTCAACATATCATTGATATGCAGAATAAAAGCGTTGGTGATTACACGCAGCCTTGTGGAACGCCAGCATTAATAGGCATGCAGTCGGAGCATGCACCGTCTACAATAACCTTGATGCTCCGATCTGCAAGAAAGCTGGTGATCCAGTTGCACAATTTCTCGGGAAGCCCATAGGAAGGGTGCTTCAAAAGAAGCGCTTTGTGTTAGATCCAATCGAAGGCCTTCGCAATGTCCAAACTAACGGCCAGTTCCTCCCTATTGGACTCTACTGCCACCGCCCATCTATGAGTCAGGTGGTACAGAAGATCACCAGCTGATCGACCACGACGAAAACCATAATGGCAATTGGCTTGTGATCCTCAAGGTACCGCATGAGCTGGCAGTTTATAATGGACTCCATATATTTTGGATAACAAGGAGGTGATAGCGATAGGGCTGTAGTTAGATGGATCTGAGCGATCGCCTTTTTTTGGGGATCGGGTGGACGAAAGCTGTCTTTCATGGTTTCGGGACAATGTTTAGGTAGTAGGAGTACCGAAAAGACGCGTTAAAACCGGTGCCAACTCTGGAGAACACATTCTCAGCACAATCGGGAGGATTCCGTCAGGCCCACTCGACTTTTACAATTTCTTTAAATTTTTTGTACAAATAGCATTGCGTTGTACTAAATAAGTAATAAGCGAATAATGGAGCATTAGTATAAATTAAAGTTGGTGGTTGACTCATCCATCCACTACAGCTGTCCACTGCTGAACATAGGCCTCCTCATAGAGGGGATTCAACCGTGTAGTAGCAGTGTAATTAACATCTTTCTGATAACAACTTGGAACTGTAAACCACTGCGGTTGCTAAACTGTCGATTATGGCAAAATAAGGAGGAAGTCAATTTTGATGATTTCAATTAATTTAACAATCGAAAACTAGAAACATGTATAGAAAGAAAGTGTTACGAAAATAATTTGCAGTGCAACACTTATACTGAATAATTAAACTAAATGTATTTTTCCCGTAATATTAAAAAATGATCTTGTTCAATAAACGTTTTTAACTAATAAGTGTGAAAATAATTTTAATAAATGATAATGAGTATAATAATATCCAAAATCATAATATTTCCATTTTCGTGACAATCTTTTTTTTTCGTGAAAAGGGAAGGCCAAATTGGCCTCTAAAAAGCTTGGCGTGCTCAGCAGAGCGGGACAGTATTTCATGCCGGCACACCGCCTGCAACTTTACAAGGCGCAGGTTCGGCCGCACATGGAATACTGTTCCCATCTCTGGGCTGGGGCTCCCCAGTACCAGCTCCTTCCACTTGACCGCATCCAGTGCAGAGCGGCTCGAATCGTCGACGACCGAGTGCTTTCCGATCGGCTCGATTCACTGGCGCTGCGAAGAGATGTTGCATCTCTTTGCGTATTTTATCGCATCTATCACGGGGAGTGCTCCGAGGAATTGTTCGGATTAATCCCAGCCGCCAAATTTCGTGAACGCACTACACGGCAAACGTCCCGATACCATCCACACCATCTGGATGCTTGGCGGTCCACCACTGTACGTTTCACAAGGAGTTTTCTTCCACGTACAACCTCTCTGTGGAATAGTTTACCACCGGCGATTTTTCCGGACCGATACGACCTGGGGACATTCAAGAAAAGAGCTTACTCCTTTCTAAAGGGCCGGCAACGCAACCGCAATTCTCCTGGTGTTGCGGTTGATCATGGGCGGCGGTAGTCACTTAACATCAGGTGAGCCGCATGCTCGTTTGCCCCCTCTTCTATAAAAAAAAAAATCCCTAGTATATATGCTGCCGCGTAAATACAAACGCGGGCGGCGGCATCGCCAGATATCAAAGGCGTTTAACAACTGTAAGGTCTTAAAACTGTGGTATTACATGAGTCCTTAAAGGTGAACACGCATAAAACAAACAAGGCCACAGGTTCATTGTTTGAAGTTGGTTGGAATCATGCGTCGGCGATAATGAACTACAATTGGGCCTCCTCCACCAACGGGAAAGCAAGAATACTGATCAAGAAGCTACTTCAGGAGAAGTGCACCCAGTTAAATGTTATAAAGAGCTTATGTCATAAAATTGTTTAGTAAACTTTTTACGTGGTAGAGCCAGGCTGCAGTTATATTAGTAGTATAGTTTTAGCACGAATGGGTCGGCTCGACCGGGGAAGGACCACGCTCTCACAGAATACCAGCGTGAAATAGTAGCTTAATGCTGCTGTATTTCGTATGGTGAGTGTAGAGAACCAGAGACCCTTTTTACTGGAAACGAGGCATTCCATCTTAGTCCTCACGGGTGACAACGCATCTGCATTTTGATTCGTAATCGAGGATAGATGTAGATCTCTATGGGCCACAGCAACCACTTACCATCAGGTGGACTGTGTGCTCGTTTGTCACCCTATCCTATAAAAAAAGTAAAGGACATACCATGTACGGTTAATGAGATAGTATGCGAAGAATATCCCATATCGTTGTCTACATGCAGTATGTAGTTCCCCGCATCATCAACTCCAACGTTGCTAATAAAAAGTTCCTAGAGATAACAACCGTCTACTCCCTCTCTTTCTAACGCTCTATACCGATCTGGAAAATAATTTACATAGTTTCCAATGAAATATAATGGAATAGAGTAGTATTCATCAAGATTGTTACGTAATCATTGAAAAGTTATTTATCACTGGTTTAAGGATTCATATGTCTTGGATGAACCGGAAAGAAACCCAGTGGTGCTATTTTTCAATTATTTTTTATATAAACTGTTTAGTACAATATACAAACAAAACAGTAGTCACAATTTTTTGAATGAATTATTATAGAAACTGCTTAGTAGCAATGGCGATCGTCTCATTCCCGGGGATATTTTAATTATTGTAATCGTTTATACAATTATCCCTTTTATACAGTTTTTGTTAAAGGATTTTTTTTAATTTGTTAATTGACAAATATTCAGCAGTGTATTGTTCATTTTTGTTACAAAAGCAAATTTATACATTGACCTAAGAATGAATTACCAACTCCGTGGAGACTAGTAACTGGTAGTGGTATTAGAAGCTTGTGTTTGTTTCTATTAAATACATTATGAATATTCTTTTATTATCAAAAATAACATGTTTTTGTACATACTCGTACAAACATTATATTATGGGACTGTCTCCTTGGCCTAGTGGTCGTAAACGCGATTGTTGATCATGAGGTCCAGGGTTCGAATCCCGGGTCGGGCCAAAATCAGTTATTGGTTCTGACAATAAATTCTCAATAGCAGCCCGAAGTTAAAAAGTCAGCGGTGTTTCATCCCCGTGCCTCAAAAAGCACGTAAAGCCGTTGGTCCTCACGCTATCAAAATTCCGAATCATAAACAGTATATATAGAATATCTCCAACTATCACACGGAGTGTTGGCCGCTCCCCGGGCAGAATATCTTGCCCGGCGGGAGATCTCCCCTTTTCCTTCTTCGGCCACACACCTTCGGAAACTTCAAGCTTCATCATCGTCATAGAATACTCCACCCATTCGCTCCCGAGCAGATATCAACTGCAGTCTTCATATCCTGCAAGCCAGCTAGCTTCACAAGATTCATCGCAGCACTGGAATAATAATGCTTCTTGTTCCTTCAAGCTACACTCTGCGCTACAGTGTTCAGCACGGCTCTGAGCCTTACTGCTCGCCTCTACTTCACGGCACTCTCGCAGATTACTTGCCTTCTTCTCCACTCACCGCAGACTACAAGGCAATCCACTGGCACTTGCACATTCGTCGGCAACGAGGCTGCACTATCGACCACCGGTCTGAGCAAGCAAAACATACTGAAGCCTAAATCACACTATCAAAATTCCGAATCATAAACAGTATATATAGAACATCTCCGAACTATCACACGGAGTGTTGGCCACTCTCCGGGTAGAACACCGGGAGATCTCCCCTTTTCCTTCCACGGCGACATGATCGTCGGAAAGCAAATACGGGGTCCTGCGGCAAATTAGCTTTCTCACACCCAGCGTTTAATGCAAGATCTTCTTCATGAATGTCTCTGAGATGCCTAATAACGCTTCTATCTCTCGATATGTCATATTACGATCTTCAATAATTAGTTGTCTTACAGCAACGATGTTATCTTCAGTGAAGGCGGATTTTGGACGTTCTTAACGAGATTTGTCACTAAAATTGGTATGTCCACACTGGAAGTCTAAATACCAGCGTTCAACAGTCCTGAAACATGAGGTTTTATCATGGAATACAGAAATTAGCTCTTCCTAACAATGAAGCCGTGTTAGACCTATTCGAAAATTGTAGAAAATTATTGCACGGATATTTTCCTTAGTAAGATTCATTTTTATACGTGACTTGACAAACTCAAAACGACTCTGTGACTAAACAATAGCATTAACCCCCATACTTTAAATTTTTTGAGATTCTGACTTTAAACAAATTTGAATATTGAACAGTTCCAAATTCAAAATCGCCGGTAAATATGTAAACGACAGAACTTAATAGGCATATCTTGTTCTGCGCAGATGGCTAGCTTCCGTAGGGACTGGCCGCTGTGATCAAAATTCGTCTGGGGGACATTATTATAATTATAATATTTTGAGACCAGGCAATATATTTTTATTTCTTTAAGCTCTTCTCCGAAAGACTCTTTACTAGTATTTACTAGTACTGTAAATACTTCACTTAAATATAAGAAATCATTATATCATACCAAGTTCTGAAGGTACGTCGAATCTTAGTTTATCTCTTAACCAATACGCCAATGTTGGTGCTGGGTCGGCACAAACTGTAGTTTGAAGTGAAACTTCGGCCCCGCCCCAGCCATGAGCATTTACTAAGTGGGCGCCCACGAGTGGACCAAGCACATTCAGGGTGATTGCATCTGATTGGTGAGATCTGTTGACAAATTAATAATAAATCGACTGTTAGCAAACTAAGATTAGCTTCTTGTACGCTATTTGTCTGTCCGGTATGAAATTAAGGTACAATCGATTTTAAGTTAAGGGGAAATATAACCTCAAATGGCTTAGCAAGATCCTCTGTTATGCCGAAAATATTGCAGCATTAATTTTGAAATAAATATATGGTAAAGTTGAGGATTAACGTTAAGGACTATGTTAGACGAAAACACGATTTCGTAAAATTTTCTCGATAGAAAAAAATCCAAATTTACCTCCAAAATAAACAATAAACCGCTGTTATTCATAAAATACTTTAAATAAGATCATGAAACTTTGCATACTAACTGAACTAACTATAAAGCAGTGCTTATGTTATTTACTTTTTTAAAATACCATTATTTTCACTGTAAAAAGAAATTACCTAAACTATCGGCTTCTTGAATATTGATTCCTGCCTTCTTGAAATTTTGATAGGGGAGGTTGTGTCGCTTACGATCAGAATACACATTACGCAACAGGACGACATAAAATTAAAATGGCAAATAAACGTAATAAAAATAAGAAGCGACTAGGTTGGCGTTAAGAAACAGGCATGAATATGATAAACCTAATGAAATAAGTATCTAACGACCTACCTACTTACAGCATACGACGCGCGGGGAAGTGGGGGCGAAATGGAGTTTGAGCTGACTTACTATATCCTCTTAACTTCTCGAGAGGAAACTTTGAATATTGTTCAGCACTGCAAACGTGGTAGAAATAATCGTCAATTAGGATTGTTATTATTTAAAATTAATTTTATAGTTTGGGCGATTACCTGAATGGTTGGAACGACTGTAATGCAACATTTGCCCTCGCATAATTCATGTTTTAATCCCGCTAGTAATGATTTTGCCGTACCCAACTTTCACTATATAATTTTTTTTTACCTCTGCATGGTAGTGAAAATTGGGTACGGCGAAAAAACATTATATATTTACTGAAAATTAGGTACCGCAAACATCGTTATTTATCAAAATTTGGGTACGACAAAAACATATTAATATGTTATTATTATACTCTATATATATACATACATAATACACAAACACTCACGCCTGTCACCCAGAGGGGTAGGCAGAGACTACGGACTTCCATTTGGCACGATCCTGACATACATCTTTCGCGTCCTTTACATCCATATATCTACGCATATATGCTCGTCGGTTAAGGGTACTTCTAACGTGGCCCATTTTCAAAATATCGACAATTTTGTCAATAAACTTTTTTCTAGGGCGTCCCTTCCCGACTTGGCCGTTCACATCTGCCATATAAATTTGCTTTGTCACTCTTTCCTCATTCATTCTTTCTACATGACTAAACCACCGAAGCATTCCTTTCTTAATCCTGGACACAACATCATCTTGCATACTACATCTATCTCTTATCACGCAATTTCTCACCCTGTCATTCAGATTCAACCCTAGCATATTCCATAAAGACCGCATTTCTACAGCATTTATTCTACTTTCGTGCTTCTTCTGCCACACCCAGCTTTCACTACCATACATTAAAGTAGGAACTAACACAGCATTACGAATTGCCATACGTGCCTTTTTTGACACATTCTGGTTCTTCATAATAGAGTGTAGTGCCCCATTCACTCTATTCCCTGCATTAACTCGTCGTTTTATATCCCTATCATATCTACCATCTCTGCTAAATACACATCCCAAATACACAAACTCATCCACTTGCTCAATTAACTCTCCTTCTATTCTTATTTCACATACCGTTTTGCTTTCTTCTCTTTCAAAAACCATCACTTTCATCTTACTTGCTTTCACTTTCATTCCCCTTTCTTTTAATTCCCAGTTCATTAATGTAACCATAATTTGCAACTCAGCCGCCGATGATGCAAATATGACTTGATCATCGGCATACAAAAGGCATTTGACGGTTAACTCGCCCATTCTTAAACCACATTCTTCATCTTTCAAAGTTTGCAAACACCTGTCCATAAATAGGTTGAAGAGCCAAGGGGAAGCTACACAGCACTGTCTGACACCTTTTTGGATGCCAAACCAGTCCGAGTAGACCCCATTGATCCTGATACAAGCACTAGAGTCCCTATAAAGAGACCTCAATGCCTGTATCAAACCAGCGCTCAATCCATATGAGTTCAGTGTTTGCCATAACACATTCCTGTCCACTCTGTCATAAGCCTTTTCCAAGTCCATGAACGCACAAAAAACTTTCTGGTTTTTGGCTTCTCCTAAAAACTTCTCCGCAATCATGCGCATGAAAAAGACTTGATCTGTACACCCCATTCCCTTTCTAAAACCCGCTTGCACATCCAAATTTTTCCATCAGTTTCTTTCATAACTCTTTCAATTAACACCTTAGCATACAGTTTACCCACAATACTAAGCAAGCTGATACCACGGTAGTTTTTACAGTCCTGCTGTGACCCTTTTCCTTTATATATTGGTACTATAACTGCTTTACACCATTCATCCGGTACCCGCTTCAGTTCGCAGCATAAATTAAACAAGGTGTGCAGCAGGCCTGCCACCATTCCCTCTCCAGCCTTTAGCATCTCGAGTGATACTCTATCATATCCAGCTGCCTTACCTGCTTTCATGCTTTTCATTGCTTTCATTATTTCATCTACACTTATCTCGACACCCCTTTCCACTTCTTTCGGAATTTCTAGTTCATTTAATTCAGACGAATCTTCACTCATAAACACGCTTTCAAAGTATTCCTTCCATCTGTTTAAATTCGAAATATATATATATATATATATATATATATATATATATATATATATATATATATATATATATATATATATATATACTCTGTGGCATCCCGAGTGACAAGCTGTAAAATAATCATCATCATCATCATCATTACAGCCCTTCACAAGTCCACTGCTGAACATAGGCCTCCCCCAAGTAATGCCACAAAGCACGGTCCTGAGCCACCTGCATCCATCGACTTCCTGCATATCTTACCAGGTCGTCACTCCATCTAGTGGGGGGTCATTACCGTAATTATATGTAGTATTTACCGTGGGGGTTAATACCGTATCCTTTCCAGTCCAGTAGCTTGAAAACATCTTCCAAAGCAGCGGTGAAGAGTTTCGGGGATATAACGTCACCCTGTCTTACACCTCTCTGCAGTTGGATAGGTTTCGAGCTCTGGTTCTGTACTCGGATAGCCATCGTAGCCCTACTGTACAAACACTTCAGCACTTCGATATACCGACAGTCAACTTGGCGCCGCTGAAGGGACTGCAGCACCGCCCAAATTTCGACGGAATCAAAGGCTTTCTCATAGTCCACATACGCCAGGCAAAGTGGCAAATTGTACTCTTCAGTCTTCTGTACAATCTGCCGCAGGGTATGTATGTGGTCTATGGTACTGAAGCCTTTTCGGAAACCGGCTTGTTCGGGAGGCTGGAAGTCGTCGAGTCTGCGTGCGAGACGATTCGTAATGACTCTCGAAAACAGCACGTAGACGCGGCTCAGAAGGGAAATCGGTCTGTAGTTCTTCAAGAGAGCGTTGTCGCCTTTCTTAAAGAACAAGACCACCGCACTTCTGCTCCACGCCTCTGGAGTAGTGCCACCATGGAGGACGGAATTGAAGAGCTTCTGAAGGACTTCAAGTACCGGTGTTCCACCCGCTTTCAGAAGCTCCGCTGTAATTCCATCCTCACCTGGGGCCCTGCCGTTTTTAAGGTGCTGGAGAGCCATTCTAATCTCGCTTAGACTGACGTCCGGGATATCATCGGAATAGTGTCGGATAAGACTTGCTCTTGGATCGTTACTCACACTTGCGTGTGGCTCCAACGATGATGTGTACAGCTGCCCATAGAACCTCTCAATCTCACTCAAAATCTCAGGTGTCCCGGAAACGATGCTGCCACACTCAGTCTTCAGCTTTGACAGTTGGCTCTTACGGGCAGACAGATCTCTGGCAAAGACTTTGGAGCCCTGGTTCCGCTCGATCGCTTCTTTAATACGAGCAGTATTAAAGTTGCGTAAGTCTCGCCGCATGCATTTGGAGATCTGTCTGTTCAGTTGCCTGTATGCTGTCAAATCTGTTGACGATTGCAGCCTCATCTCCCGTCTAACAGCCATGAGATTAAGAGTGTGATCGGAGAGTTTTTGTGTTCTTCTGCGGCGGGTCTTGCAGAACTTAGCTCCGACCGCATGGACAGTTTCCACGAGCTTGTCATTCATATCGTCCACTGCATTGCAATCTTGTAGGCACTGAAAGCGGTTGTGTAACTCGAGCTGAAAGTTTTCGGGATTCTGGATTAGAGCACGAGGGGGACGGAGCGTTGACTTCATTAGACGAGACTTCTCCAACTTAACGTTTAGGTTCAGTGTGCCTCTAACCATTCGGTGATCGCTGCCAGTTTTCACCCTTGCGATCACTGAGACATCACTGAACAGCTGGCGTCTGGTCGTCATAATGAAGTCAATCTCATTTTTTGTCGAACCGTCGGGGCTCGATCAGGTCCACTTTCTGTGGGGCCGCTTCTGGAAGAAAGAGTTCATCATAAAGAGTCCCTCTTTCTCCATAAAGTCGGCCAGCTGCTGGCCCCTTCGGTTCCGTTGCCCTACTCCAAATTTCCCTAATTTCAGCTCACCGCTTTCTCTTGTGCCTAGTTTTGCGTTGAAGTCTCCCATCAACACCGTGTAGTGGGTTTTGGAGGAATGCATGGCTTTGGAAATATCCTCATACATTTCCTCCACCTCCTCATCGGGATGTGCCGAGGTTGGTGCGTAAACCTGTATGACCTTCAGCGAATACCGTTTGGTGATTCTGAGTATCAGGTACGCGACCCTCGTCGACACACTCCCAATCTTTACAACGTTGTTGACGAGAGACTTGTGGACGATAAATCCGACACCTCCTTGGGACAGATGGTCGCCCTCCCGGTGATAGAACAAGTTGCCGGATTCGAGAATCACCGTGTCCTCCCCCTCTCTTCGGACCTCGGATAATCCTATAATACTCCAGCGCAACTTGTCTATCTCTTCTTCCAGCTCCAGGATCTTCTCGTCAGTCCTCAGTGTGCGTGCGTTAAATGTTGCCAGGTCGAGTCGTCGTAGGTGGCAACCGAACCTCCACCGGAGATTCTTAGCACCCCCTGCTTTTTTTTACTGATATTCCGATCTTAACCACTAAGTCATTGAATTCTTCTCCCGCCGTCGCCGAATCATTACTTCAACAAAATGTAAATGTGTGTACAAAGAATTTTGCATTTCATAAAGTGTCATCAAAGGATATTGTAAAATATTTTAGGACCATTGATATTAAGAGAACCGCCGATCCGTGGGGGATTTCTGTTAAAGTTATTGCGTCTATAATAGATACAATCGCACCTCAACTATCTGTTATTTTTAATACTAGTATCGAATCTGGTATGTTTCCTGATTTAATGAAGCATAGTAAAGTAATACCTTTATTTAAATCAGGTAGTACATTGGACCCCGCTAATTTTAGACCTATTTCTGTACTGCCAACACTTAGTAAAATTTTTGAAAAAATTATCTTGATCAAATGTTAATTTTTTTTAATGTAAATAATTTACTTCATAAAAATCAATTTGGTTTCACAAGGGGTCGCTCGACAACTGATGCTGGCGTTGAGCTGATTAAATATATATTTAATGCATGAGAGAATTCACAGGATGCTTTGGGTGTGTTCTGTGACCTATCCAAAGCCTTCGATTGTGTTCACCATGAAACATTAATCAGGAAACTTCAACACTACGGTGTAAGAAGCGATGCTCTTAAATTAATTATTTCATATTTAAGTGACAGAACGCAAAAAGTTGTCATTAATAGTATGAGTTTTTCTGGGTCGATTGTACAAATGGGCGTGTCTCAGGGCTCAATTCTCGGCCCCTTTCTGTTTCTTGTATATATTAATGACTTACCTTACATAGTAGGGGATAACCATGATATAGTATTATTTGCTGATGATACTTCATTAATTTTCAAATTAAAACGACGGTTATTAAATTACGACGAAGTAAATAATGTTATAGCTAAGTTAGTTAATTGGTTTAATGTTAATAATTTGCATTTGAATGAAACTAAAACTAAATGTATGAAATTCGTAACTCCCAATGTTAAACATGTCAATACTAATGTAATTTTAAATGGGGAGGAACTGAGTCTTGTTGATACCACCATTTTTCTTGATCACATCATATCACACTGGACGCAAAGCTTCAATGGCTCCCCCATATATCAAAACTAGCTAGCAGACTTAGTTCCGCAGCATATGCTGTAAAAAGATTAGAACTCTTACCAATGTTGAAACAGCTAGAATAGTTTACTTTGGTCATTTCCATAGCATTATGTCGTATGGTATTTTGCTATGGGGACACGCGACTGCCACTGAAATTATATTTATTTTACAGAAGAGGGCCATTAGAGCAATATATAATTTAAAACCAAAAGAGTCACTGAGACAAAAATTTAAGGAAATTAATATTTTAACTCTGGCCGCTCAATACATTTATGAAAATGTAATGCACGTACACAAAAATAAAAGTAGTTTTGCGAAAATAAGTGATATTCATTTTGTAAATACTAGGAACAGACACAAGCTGGTAGTACCAGTTACTCGACTGCACCGAGTCAGTAATTCATTTTTGGGGCGATATATACGCTTTTACAACAAAATCCCAGAAAATATACAAAATTTATCATACACAAAGTTCAAAAATGTTATTAAACTAAGTTTGTATAAAAAGGTTTATTATAATATCAAGGAATTTGTGGATGATAATAACCCCTGGGAAGGGTGATCGCTACCAAGCTATTTCTAATTCGTCTCGTGTTGCTAATTGTAAACATGATTGTAAGCTATTATTGGAAAAAAAAGTCCCGCTGGGTTTCTTGCTGGTTCTTCCCAGGACAGAGGTTTTTTTTGCGAACCAGTGGAAAAAAGTGATTTTCAATAAGTATTTGTTATAATCTACATTGAATAAAAAGTTTCTGTTTCTGTTTATATATATATATATATATATATATATATATATATATATATATATATATATATATATATATATATATATGTGTGTGTGTGTGTGTGTGTGTGTGTGTGTGTGTGTGTGTGTGTGTGTGCGTGTGTGTGTGTGTGTGTGTGTGCGTGTGTGTGTGTGTGTGTGTATTAGGTGTAACTGAATGATAGAGTAAGAAATTGTGTAATAAGAGAAAAGAGTGGCTAGCAAGATGGTTGTGTTCCGTATTAAGAAAGGAATGTTTTCATGATTGATGCGGTAGAGCCATGCTGCAGTTGTAATGAATGTGGGAATGGTCGGGGAAGGATCTCACGCTCTCATAGAATACCAGCGTAAAATAGTAGTTTAATGCTGCTGTGTTACGTATGGTGAGTGTAGAGAACCGGAGACCCTTTTTACTGGAAACGAGGCATTCCATCTTAGTTCTTACGGGTGACAACATATCTGTTTATCGATCAACTTGACGATATATTGAAGATGGGTAAAATTTACTACGATGGCTAAATGAGTATGTGTACATAATATATGGATATAACAGAAGCGAAAGAGGTGCGTCAGCTTATCCCTGAGTTTTATGTTTGTTCTTAGATCTCAGCGAAGAGCAGTAGTTTTTATTTGTTTCAGTTTCCATTTGATTATAATCGTAACACATTCCAGACTTAAGCATTTTGATTTTACTTTAAGTAGCTTATGGAAATGTAAATAATATTATTAACGTTCTTTGTAGAGCCATGGTATCTAAAGTGCTAAGCGCTCGTTGCAAATTTCACAGTACGCGAGCACCCAGGTTCGATCCCCGCTGTCACCAATGAAATTGTCCAATGCAATTTGAAATACTGATTTACCACGCACTCTGAGGTAAAGGAAAACATCGTGAAGAATCCTGTATGACTGAGAAGTACGAAAAAATATATTTCAAGGACATGTGAAGTTCGCCAACACGTAATTTACATTTACTTGCCCTAAACTCCCTCAGAAATGAAAGGAGGCCCGTGCCCAGCAGTGTAGCTGTAACTTCTGTTTATGGATATCACTTGACATTTTTTATAACGCAAAACATTGCTTATTTAACAATTATACTCACCTTTTCTCAAGTCCGATACAGTTTTCAACAGCACAAATATATCGACCTCGCTGTGTGTAGGAAATATTGAACAGCTGCAGTTGAGAAGTCGACGATATAGAATGGCCATTAGATAAAATGTCTTGGGTAGTGGTTGCTATTCCAGAACTAAAAACAAACGGAGGGAGTAAATATATAGATCTTTAATATAAATGGATCTACTACGGGTTGGACAGTGAAGAACAATAACGTAAGGAACTACATGCTTAAAAATAAATTATTTTAAAGACGTATGAAGTCCGAGTTTTTATTTTTATTTTATAGAATAAGGGTGACAAACGAGCACACAGTCAAAACGAACGCACTACCAGACGTCTCGCATCTTTTTATAGACACCTACATTCATCCTCGATTAAGAGTCAAATGCAGATGCGTTGTCACCCCTTAAGAATAATAATATGGAATGCTTCGTTTGAAGCAAAAAGCATCTCCGGTTCTCTGTACTCATCATAAGAATTGAGGCAGCAGTAAGGTGCTATTTTACGCTGTTATTCTCTGGATAAACGTGCACAAGAGTAGTATTGTGGTCTAACTATTACATTACAATCAGAAATGAAAGGAGACTTCTCCAGCAGTGGACGGGTAAATTGACGATGTTAGCTCGAAGAACCGATAACCGATGGGGAAGAAAGGTTCTCGAATGGCAGCCTCGTACCGGTAGGGGTAGTGTAGTACGACCCCCCACTAGATGGAATGACGACCTGGTAAGACATGCAGGAAGTCGATGGATGCAGGTGGCTCAGGACCGTGCTTTGTGGCATTACTTGGGGGAGGTCTATGATCAGCATGGATAGGGGGGGGGGATATTTGCCATATTGACCAGGCTTGACACGAGGGTTAGAAAAAGCAGTTTTTTAAGTCGTTATTAGTAAGACGCTGCTGCCTGTCTCCTGATTTGCTTCCCTCTGTCACCCCTTACGACACCCGCGGGATGATATGGGGTAGTAGATTTTCTAACAGCGCCACTACATGGTCAAGGAAAGTTTTATTGCGTTTAATTTTAATCTTCACACGGGGGTTAAAATTATATGCCGTGTATTCACAATTATATGCCGCTCTCATGCCTATCATCATGTATATCCGGGCTACCTTCGTCTATTAACTATGGTATGATATACGCAGAATGAGCTTACTGTATCTTGAAATACGTAACATAACATGTAATAAATAAAATGTTTGATTAAACAGCTTACATATGATACCAATGATAAGACGGAGGTGGATTTCCTTCAGCTTTACATTCCAGAGTCACTTGCGAGAAGAGATTCGCTTCGACGACAGTATCCGGACCTACCCACGTAACATGGGGTCCAACTGAAAAAGGTAATGAAATTTCGAAAGAAATAAGGGCCCGATTGTTCATTCGAGGACACAGTAATGGTAAATGGTTGTTTTAATAATTTAGAATCAATATGTAAAGTAGCGTTGCTACCCCTGAAAGAGCTGTGGTGGCTTAGCGCTCTCTATAAATTTCATAGTGCCCGAACAATCCGGGTTCGATTTCCGATGGCAACAATGAAATTGTTAATTGCAATTTTAAGTGCTGATGTACAACGTGCTCAGTGGTAAAAGAAAACATATTGAAGAAACCTGAATGTCTGAGAAATAAGGAAAAAATATCTCGAAGACATATGAAGTTGGCCAACACGTATGGGATCAGCGCGGCGGACATTTACTTTCCCTAAAACCTTCTCAGAAATGTGAGGAGGCCTGTGCTCAGCATTGGAACGTATATAGGCTGTAACTTTAATTTTAACTTTTTTTGTTACCCCATAGTTATAAAATGAATGTTGACAGTAAAAACTATCTCTGGTTCTTGTCATTAACCATATGAAACACAACAGAATTATGCTGTGGTTCACTACCTCGTAGGTCTAGAGTTCGTTAGTGCGACTGTTGATCAAGTGACCTAGGGTTCGAATCCCGCGACGAAACAAAAATTTGTCATTGGGTTTTTTAACATTTTATTTATTTATTTATTTTACCACTTACAACTATCATCACAGGTGTATTACCTAATACAATAGTGCAGTTACAAACTAATAAACTAGAACAAACATAATATAGGTATATTATGCACAACACTATATATATATATATATATAATATAATATAATATAATATAATATAATATATGATATAATAAGCTTTAACATGATATTCTCTGTCAGGAAGTTGGCAGTGTTCTACAGCTATGCCTTGGAAAGTGAGTTAAGCCGTTGGTTTTATGCCTGATCTCTCTCCGGTCGTATCGGATTCCCATCCCATCGGACTACTAGAGTGAAATAATAGCGGGTGCAGCTGTGTTTACGCACAAACTCGTGCAATATAATCAGTTAACATAGTGAAAAGGTTACGATTTATTCACTTTTTACCTTTATATTAAATCGTTACCTCGCTCTCTAAACGTCACGTAAAGTAGTATTAAGGTGAAGAGAATTTTAGAAAAAAATTTGTACGCATTCTAAATTTCTAATCTTACGTCTACACGTCTTATCAGGCAAAGGCCGGGTGGCTGGGAACGCTCGAACAGTACGATTTAGCTAATAATTTTATTTAAAAAAAATATTGCCTATAAAATTCCACTGCTTAACAAAGGCCTCTCCCATAGATTATCTCATAAGGTCGATGTGGCCATACTTGCCGCGCTTTTCAGATTGGTAACCGCAGTTTTTTATAATTTTGGGTTATTATCGAGAAGTTTCTGCTACCTATCTCCTGTTTAAGGTTCCCTTAATCACCTCCTACGATAGCCACGGGGTGATATGAGATAGTGGATATTCTTGCACCGCCACTACACGGTTAACGGTGTCCTCAACATGTACCGAAAAATAATAAGCCTTTTTGTTTGACATAGTATGTTTTACTGGGTTTATTGTTGAATATCTGTGAGATAAATTAATGTTTAATTAGCAATGTAGCGTCATTTTTATGATTTGTTTTTCTTTTCAACCAGATATTATGAGTCAGTCGCGTTTCTGTCTTTGTTTGTTCCATAATTACGTTTAACTAGATTTTCAGAGGTTCAATTAAGTTAAAAAATACTGCAACATCGCCAATTACCACGCGCTCGATGTTGTTTACGAAAAAAATGTTATTTATTAAAAATACTTACATTTAATGTCTATCTTAATTTTGTGTGAATCTGAGATTCCCAGATGGTTTTTTGCTTGACATCCATAAACACCTACAAATTATATTCTGAATGAACATAACATTATTAAAAAATAAGGCAAGCAATTATCAATGCAAATTAATATACAGTAGGCGCTCGATAATCCGGCGCTCGCCAATGCAGCACGCTCAGCAGTCCGGCACTTTCGGACTCAGGTAGCCAGCTCTATAATCCGGCATTTTACACAAGTTGTGTAAAATGCCGCAGCTGAACGCCGGACTACTGAGCGGTTGGGTTGAATTGTTCGAGTAGTTTCTCTCTTCTCTCGCTCGGCAGTTCGTTCTTAATGTTATGTTATGTTAAGTACGTAATTTTATTTTTATAATAAATTCACCTAACCATATTAAAACAGCATTTTACTGTGGATCTATTTTAGTTCCTATACAAATTCGATAATCCGGCAGCTCCGACAATCCGGCCGGCATAAAGGGAAAAAATCGGTTGCCGGAATATCGAGCATCTACTATATTAAAATAAGAATTTTGATACATTATACTGGTCGTTAATGTATGAACTTGAAACGGCATCGTTGCTCATGGGGGATATTTGCCATAGTTACCACGCTCGGCTCGCTGGGCGAGCGGGTTGGCAACCGCAGTTTTACCGGCATAAAGGTTCTCGAGTGGCAGTCTCGTACCGGTTGGCGAAGTGTAGGGCGACCGCCCACTAGATGGAGTGACAACCTGGTAAGACATGCAGGAAGTCGATGGATGCAGGTGGCTCAGGACCGTGCTTTGTGGTATACCTTGGGGGAGGCCTATTTATTTATTTTTATTTTATTCTTTATTGCATCCTTAACAAAAGAATACAAAGGGCGGACTATGTTCAGCAGTGGACTTGTGAAGGGCTGTAATGATGATGATGATTGAAAGGGCATCTACATTTACATCTTTGCTCGATTAAAAATCAAAATGCAGATGAAGACAGCAGCATTATGCTACTACTTTGCGCTTGTTTTTTGTGGAAGTGAGCATGGTCCCTCCTCGGTCGGACTGCGTGCAATGACAAATGTGCAATTTGTCACTCTTATTCTATAAAAAAGTCAAAGAAATTACACAGGTTCCAAAACAATGACTGTCTTGTGCCCTGAATTGAAAGAATTAAAATGCAGATGCGTTGCCAGCCCTGAGGACTAAGATGGAATGCCTCGTTACCAGTAAAAAGGGTCTCCGGTTCTCTACACTCACCATACGAAACATAGCAGCATTATGCCGCTATTTTACGCTGTTATTTAGTAAGGTCTTACACTAAGGCAAGCTACACCATCACTTTAACAAGACCTAAAAACTCAACAAGTGGACGATTACTCTACCGATACTTACAGATTAACACATAATTATATACACCTAATTAAAAAACAAGAAATGTCGTTATGTCCACACATTATTGTCTTTAAAATCGAACATACAATACCCTTTCTTTATAGATATGCTTTTTAATAAGCTTGGATTTATCCAAATTAATCGCAATACTACTAAGAATCTCGTTATAGTGTATGTATATCAATAAATCAACATCAAAGTGAGCTATCATGAGGCTTGTACTCTGTCTGGTACAGGAAGTTTAGGTTCTATATTGCCAAATTTATAAAATTAATTTCTTACCATTATTATTAATCAATTGTGAATTGACTATTGAGATATTATAATCTTGACTTTATTAGTAATGATCGTCTTTGCTTCTTCCGAGCAACACAAGTGAACTGATGCATTTAAGAAGGAGCTTTGCCCGACAGTAGATCAAAACGACTATTATTATGATGATAGTATAGTGGCTGTCCTCCCTTTCTCCTCCCATAAATGCACAGTATCCAGTGGGGAGGTCACAGAAAATGACATACGTTATTAAATATTACTTACCACTCTACAACCTATTTGTTTCATAATTTAAATGTACAAATCAATATAAACATTACACGTGAGCAGAGGGCTACAGCTGCTGTCTCTTGGATTCTTCTATTTAATACCCACCTGAATGGTTTCTTGTTACTGGTGCCAATATTAACTTTGAACCCGTTGTACCAACAGGTTTTCCATTATTCGTCCACCATACAAAAGGTTTCGGGTTCCCTACCGCCTTGCAGTCTAATGACAAAGTGCTCACACCTTCTTCTAGACTGGAGAGACTGTTAGCGTCCGCTCCGAGAATGGAAACTACTGAAACGACTGCAATTAATGAAAGTTCCGAATTACGTAATCAAAGATTTGTTTAATAATCTATTTAGTTGTGGGAGACAAGCACATTGCGTGTCTAAGGAGCACACATTCCACCAGATGGTAAGTGGATGTCTTGGCCAACAAAAACCTATATTTGTCATCAATTAAGCATTAAAATGCAGGTGATTGTCACCCCGAGGACTAAGATGGAATGCATAATTACCAGCAAAAATCTTTTCTCCGGTATCCTGCACTCATACTTTTAGCTTTTTAGCTTTAGCTTTTCAAGCGATTCGAAAAAAGGGCATAAGTTTTATTTATTTATTTATTTTAGGAAGGCTTACAGACTAATATCTTCGTAAAGTTACAAAATGGTGATAAAAATTGCTAATTACAAGCCTCCACATATTACTTTCTTCCAACTTTATACAAATTTAAAAATACTTTAGGGAATACTTAAACTATTACAAAAACAATAACAAAAAAATGCAAAAACATTAACCAGAAAAAATGAGTCAATGAGCAACTTGAATCATGCTAGTCGCAGCTGCGAATGAAAAATTCTCTGTTCATCACTTTTTTTACAGATTTAGAACTAGTGGAAAATAGGTCAATATCTACAGCAGATGAAAGCTTATTAAATTCCATTGCGCTACGCAAAAAGAAGGAATTTTTTCTATAATTCGTTGAAGCAAGAGGTATATATAGCAAGGGTCGCTGTCTAAATCTCATTAAATCGGTCCGAATCATTATGTGACTAAGTAGCTCAGGAGAATCAATAGATCCATTTCCTATATTAACCAGGAAACAAATATCATTGACTTTACGTCTATATTCTAACGGCAAAAAATGATATCTCCTACATCTTTCAAGATAATTGGCTGAGTGTTTTTGTGCCTTAAAGTCGAGGTATCTCATAAATTTTTTCTGTATACTTTCAATACGAGCTATGTAAACTTTATATTGTGGGTTCCATACTTGGGACGCATATTCTAAATGGCTACGCACATATGAGCAATATAAAATCTTAATAGCTTTAAGAGAGCGGAAGCAGTTTGAAGTTCTTAAAATGAAACCAAGAGCCTTGGATGCTTTGTTGACAGTATTGAATATACTGTGTGTGTTTTTCGAATTTACTATCAAATATTACGCCGAGATCATGAATATGATTTACCATGCTAATAGTCTGATTATTAAGAGTATAACCAAATCCAATTCTAGATCTCTGTCGTGTGAATGTTATATGAGAACATTTGGAGATATTCAACTGAAGCTTATTCAGTTTACAGTAATCAGAAAACCTGTTTAGGTCTTTTTGAAGTTGTGTAACTTCTGTTGGATTATGAATAGTTTTAAGAATTTTCATGTCATCGGCGTAAAGAAGAATAAGAGAATTTTTAAAACATGACTTAATATCAGCAATAAATATTGCGAATAAGAGGGAGCCAAGTAATGAACCCTGAGGAACACCAGACGGAATTGTACACCAACCAGAGATGTAACCACGCAAAACCACAGCCTGTGACCGATTCTCCACATACGAACAAAACCATCTGTACAAGTCACCGTGTATTCCCGCAGCTAATAGCTTTTGTAAAGGGACGCGATGATTAATACGATCTAAACACTTGCTATAATCTGTGTAAATTACGTCTACCTGTGCACGCTGCTCCATGCCTTTAGTGATGAATTCATAGGCCGAAATGAGATTAGAAGTGGTTGAACGCTTTCGAAGAAACCCATGTTGTTCTTCACCCAAACAGTTTTGTACTGCATAATAGACTTCATTATAAACGATTCGTTCAAGAACCTTAGAGAATAGGCATAACTTTGAAATAGGACGATAATTTCCGACATTTGACTTATCGCCTTTTTTGAATACCGGTGTTATGAAGGCAGATTTCCAAACTTGTGGAACAATTCCTTCTGTTAAAGACCGCTTAAAGATTATACTAATGGGTTTGACTAAGCTTTCCGCACAATTTATGATAAATATTGGTGGTATGTGGTCGGGGCCACCAGATTTAGAGATGTCGAGGCCTTGTAATAGCTTTAAGATACCTTTTTCTGAGATGTGTATTGAGCTAATACCGTTAATATTATAATCAGTCGTAGGAAATAATTTAGGATCCGAAATTTCCAATTCTGGTTTAACAAACGTAGTACTAAAATATTTAACGAACAAATTACTAATTCCTTCACCAGTATTCGCAGAAGATTCTTCGTAATACATTACATTGGGAGTAGCAGATGCATTATTCCTACTTTTTATAAAGGACCAGAAAATTTTTGGGTTACTAGTTATGGAAGATTCGACTTTATCAATATAGGATTCAAAGCAGTCCCGCTCTAACTGGTTAGCCCTTTTGCGTAATAATGCAAAAGATTGGTAGTCGGATAAATTACCATAAAGTTTAAACTTGCGATGATACCCGTGTTTTTCTTTTAAGACCTTTAGTAACGCAGAATTATACCATGGAGGGTCTGACGAACGTCTGGTGGATTTTATGGGAATAAACTGG
Organism: Parnassius smintheus behrii; assembly: GCA_036936625.1. Classification (NCBI taxonomy): domain Eukaryota; kingdom Metazoa; phylum Arthropoda; class Insecta; order Lepidoptera; family Papilionidae; genus Parnassius; species Parnassius smintheus. The sequence continues at coordinate 33,811,730 of JAUPFT010000029.1, forward strand.
TCCCTAAGTTCGTATAATTTATAATAAAAAAGATTAACAACATTGTCTAGAGAGTCATTTCCCAAAAGCTCACACCAGTTTATCTGGTCAAGAGCTGAGCTGATAGCCGTGTAGTCACCTTTGTGAAAAAGATAAGTGTTTTTCTTCTTATCAACTAATAAATTTATCTACGGATCGCTAAGGTAAAGACACCTAATTCCGAGGGTTACTAAAATTGGCACCATATTTCGAGGTATTTAGAAAAACTTCGTTTACAAGTGCTTTAGAAGCTCTTTTTTTTACTGCAAGATCTCTTATTGAATAGATGTTGAGCCCGTTGAGTCCCGGACTTTTCAAGCTCGGTGCTCTACGGATCGCCTCGGCTACGTTTACCGGCGTTATGATGACGAAATTAATGGGCGTAAGATTTGCACACTGACTCACCACAACTTCCTTTAAAGGGCCCTCGCTATGGTTTATGGACTCTCACCACAGGCCGCGCCAAAATGCGAAAGTGTCGGCCTGATTCGGTGCCAGGTCCGTTTCACGGACCATTGGTCGCTCCAATGATTTATAGCCTCTTCTGATCACTCTGAAAGAGACGATTCTGGCCGAACCGCCTCGACCTCTCAGTATATCACTGAATCCACTTCCCCCAAGCAGCGATTCTCTGCTTCAGATCGTCTATGCGCTCCGTCAGTTTTTGCGTTATATCCGGCTGGGATAAACTGACATTTATCCCAGCAAACGCCATCCTTACGGTGTGCGCACAATTTGACCGGTTATCGCCCAACCTGCAGCTTATCAGTCTGCCGATGAGGCCCATAGCCTTTGCGATACGATCCTCAATTCCTATTCTCCAGGCTGAGATGAAGCTACTTTGTCTAGTAGCACGTCCAGCCGTGTGGAGCTTGGCGCCAATAATAGGGCATACTGCCAGTGCGGCGTCAAAAAGAATTGACTCTGTCTTGAAAAGGTCCCGGCTGGCTTCCAAATACGTATAATAACATTGGGTTTAGAACTCTCACGATATGGATACGGGGAAGTCGCGGTCGATTTTCGAGAGGCGTAGTGTGCTTTCCCATAATTACCTCTTTCAATATGCTCCTCATTTGCTCTGATTCCTGATTGACTATTCCATCCTCGTCCGAATCAACCACCACCGAGGGATCTATGGCAGCATCCACAGTAGTATTCGGAGCCGCATCTCCAGTCATAGTCGGTACATTCGAAGAGGGAATCAGCTCACGTTGTAATCGTTCGAGTTTGGCATCATCGAATATTTTTAAGTGCATGATTTACCAAACTCGGTCCGCCAGGTTTTATTTCGTGACGGGAACAGATGGCTCCAGCTCAGCAAAGAAGCGGTGCATCCGAGCCCGATACGCAAGACCTCCAGCTTCTTCCATTTAGTCTTAAAGTACCAACTCCGGCAATACGGTTGTGTTTATATTCTTTGTTCAACGCATGCGGCGTACACCACCAATGGCGGGTGCCGCTGGCCGATTCTGAGAGGACATTGCCGACACCAAACCATGAGGTGGGTATGATGAATGCGAAGAGTTGCTAGGTGGTCTTGCAGCCTCTCGCGCTCGGCTGGTGGCCCGCACGTTGTCGCGTATTATTAGTTTTTAAGGTATTTATATGGTATTCTCAACTGGTTGAGCTGAATAAATGTATAAAAGAAAATAATAAATGTTTATATACAATAAATAACACAAATAAATGAGAGCCCTACCAATATTATTATTATTATTGTGGTATCTATATAATTTTCTCACCTGGTTGGGTTCTATAAATATATAATTATAAATTAAAATTAAAAGATAAATGTACATAAATATCAATAAAATAAAATAAATACAAAAACTACATAAATAAATAAGATCCAACCAGATGGGAGCCCTCGGCAGGGGAGACCAGACGGCCGAGGGTTAGGGGGAAAGGGAAAGAAACCGGCGGACGATGCGGGCGGTATCGAGGAGCACCGCCTTCTGCATTTGAGCCTGGAGCGGTCCGACACGGAGTTCCAGTCGCCTCAGATGACCCGAGAGGCTGACTGGGATTAGCCCATTCGCAGAGACGACTACAGGAATAATTTTGGTCGACACACCACCCCACATGTCGGTCACCTTGTGAGCCAGGTCCAGATATTTTTTTTGTTTATCTGTTTCGGCTTTCACGAGGTTCTCGTCATACGGAATAGTAATGTCGATCAAAAATATCCTTGACTGTGCCCGGTCCATCAGCACAATATCAGGCTTATTCGCAAGATTAGTCCTGTCTGTGATGATGGCCCGATCCCAGTAGAGCCTGGCACGGTCATTTTCGAGCACGGCTTCCGGCAAGTACTTGTAATACGGCAATTTCCGGTCCACGAGACCGTATTTCAGAGCGAGCTCCTGGTGTAGAATTCTGGCTACTAGGTTGTGCCTGTGCAAGTACTCAGAGTTAGAAAGCGCCGAACAACCGGAGATGACATGCCTAAGTGACTCCCCGGGATGGCGACAAGCTCGACAGACGTCGACAGTGCCATCCTTTAGGATGTATCTCCGATAGTTGTTGGTCTTAACAACCTGATCCTGTATTGCACAGACAAAACCCTCGGTTTCCCCGAAGAGGTCACCGAAACGTAGCCAGTTGAGGGAGGCGGCTGTATCTACGTGAGGCTCATGTAGAGCCCTGTAGTACCTCCCATGGAGCTCCTTCTCCTTACATACGGTCTCCCGGTCGGAAATGCTCTGTACTGCCGGGTCTTGCCATTGCTCGTTGGCTAAGGATAGAGGGGTAAGTCCTTTATCACTAGAAATGACGTCATTATAGAATGGATCATCCGATCTCGCCAGGAAGTAATGACGGAGGCTGCACACTTCGCGATTATGCATGGTGAGCGCGCTCAGGAAGCCATGCCCACCATGCTTTCGCGGCAAGTACAGCCTCATTACCGACGATCTCGGATGATGCATCCTATGGGACGTCATTGTAGTGCGGACTTTTCTATCCAGGGCGTTAAGTTCAGTCCGACTCCACCTGAGTATGCCAAAGGTATACATGAGGACAGGCATGACCCAACCGTTATATGCATGTGTCTTATTCACACCGGACAAAAGGCTGTTAAGCACTTCGGTCAAGCGTGCATAAAACACGTCGCAAACGGACTGTTTCATACCAGCCTCATCGATACCGATGTTCTGTGACATACCCAGGTATCGGTATGTTTCAGCCTCGGAAAGGGCCCTTAAGTTGACGGGCATAGATAAGTCTATGCCCTCAGAGATTATTATTATTATTATTATTTTTGGTTTATTAATAGAGTAATCACATCTGGTTGGGCTGGATAAATATATAAAGGGAAAAATAAATATACTTAAATATATATTAAATATATAAACATAAATAAATAAATAATACATAAATAAATAAAAGCCCAACCAGATGGAGGCCCTCAGCAGGGGAGACCAAACGGCCGAGGGTTAGGGGGAAAGGGAAAGAAACCGGCGAACGATGCGGGCGGTATCGAGGAGCACCGCCTTCTGCATTTGAGCCTGGAGCGGTCCGCCACGTAGTCCCAGCCGCCTCAGATGACCCGAGAGGCTGACTGGGATTAGCCCGTTCGCAGAGACGACTACAGGAATAATTTCGGTCGGCAGACCACCCCACATGTCGGTCACCTCGTGAGCCAGGTCCAGATATTTTGTTTGCTTATCTGTTTCGGCTTTCACGAGGTTCTCGTCATACGGAATGGTAATGTCGACCAAAAATATCCTTGACTGTGCCCGGTCCATCAGCACAATATCAGGCTTATTCGCAAGAATAGTCCTGTCTGTGATGATGGCCCGGTCCCAATAGAGCCTGGCGCGATCATTTTCGAGCACGGCTTCCGGCAAGTAATTGTAATACGGCAATTTCCGAGACACGAGACCGTATTTCAGAGCGAGCTCCTGGTGAAGAATTCTGGCTACTAGGTTGTGCCTGTGCAAGTACTCAGAGTTATTATTATTATTATTATTATATTTTTTTTTATAAGTTTTCTCATCTGGTTGGGATCAATAAATATATAATTATAAACGAAAATGAAAGGATAAATATACATAAATATCAATAAAATAAAATAAGTACAAAAATACATAAATAAATAAAAGCCCAACCAGATGGAAGCCCTCGGCAGGGGAGACCAAACGGCCAAGGGTTAGGGGGAAAGGGAAAGAAACCGGCGGACGATGCGGGCAGTATCAAGGAGCACCGCCTTCTGCATTTGAGCCCGGAGCGGTCCGTCACGGAGTCCCAGTCGCCTCAGATGACCAGAGAGGCTAACTGGGATTAGCCCATTCGCAGAGACGACTACAGGAATAATTTCGGCCGACAGACCACCCCACATGTCGGTCACCTCGTGAGCCAGGTCCAGATATTTCGATTGCTTATCTGTTTCGGCTCTCACGAGGTTCTCGTCATACGGGATGGTAATATCGACCAAAAATATCCTTGACTGTGCCCGGTCCATCAGCACAATATCAGGTTTATTCGCAAGAATAGTCCTGTCTGTGATGATGGCCCGGTCCCAGTAGAGCCTGGCGCGGTCATTTTCGAGCACGGCTTCCGGCAAGTACTTGTAATACGGCAATTTCCGGTCCACGAGACCGTATTTAAAAGCGAGCTCCTGGTGTAGAATTCTGGCTACTAGGTTGTACCTGTGCAAGTACTCAGAGTTAGAAAGCGCCGAACAACCGGAGACGACATGCCTGAGTGACTCGCCGGGATGGCGACATGCTCGACAGACGTCGACGGTGCCATCCTTTAGGATGTATCTCCGATAGTTGTTGGTCTTAATAACCTGATCCTGTATTGCACAGACAAAACCCTCGGTTTCCCCGAAGAGGTCACCGAAACGTAGCCAGTTGAGGGAGGCGACTGTATCTACGAAGGGCTCATGTAGAGCCTTGTAGTACCTCCCGTGGAGCTCCTTCTCCTTCCATACGGTCTCGCGGTCGGAAATGCTAAGCACTGCTGGGTCCTGCCATATGCTCGTTGGCTAAGGATAGAGGGGTAAGCCCTTTATCACTAGAAATGACGTCATTATAGAATGGATCATCCGATCTCGCCAAGAAGTATTGACGGAGACTGCACACTACGCGATTATGCATGGTGAGCGCGCTCAGAAAGCCACGCCCACCATACTTTCGCGGCAAGTACAGCCTCATTACCGACGATCTCGGATGATGCATCCTATGGGACGTCATGGTAGTGTGGACTTTTCTATCCAGGGCGTTAAGCTCAGTCTGAGTCCACCTGAGTATGCCAAAGGTATACATGAGGGCAGGCATGACCCAGCAGTTATATGCGCGTGACTTATTTACACCGGACAAAAGGCTGTTAAGCACTTTGGTCAAGCGTGCATAAAACACGTCGCAAACTGACTGTTTCATACCAGCCTCATCGATACCGATGTTCTGTGACATACCCAGGTATCGGTATGTTTCAGCCTCGGAAAGGGTCCTTAAGTTGACGGGCATAGACAAGTCTATGCCCTCAGAGTTAGCAACCCTTCCCCTTTCAACATGGAGGACCGCACACTTATCCGTCCCCAGCTCCATTCCAATGGAACTGCTAAATTCACAAGTGATGTTTAGCAGTTCCATAAGATGGGAGCGACTGGAGGCGAATAACTTGAGGTCATCCATATAGAAAAGGTGGGTCACTTTTGTACCTCCTTTCCGAAGCTGAAATCCCCTCCCGGAGCCCTCCAGTAAAGTACTGAGAGGGTTCAGGGAGAGGCAAAACCAGATTGGACTCAGACAATCGCCCTGGAAGATACCCCTTCTTATCCTTATGTGGTTCTCCGCAGCCATCATCCGCTCGCCCAGATAGCAAAGGATCGTACTCCACTGCCCCATACACTGCCCGAGGAAGTCTCGAACTGTACAGTCAATCTTGTACAGCTCGAGGACCCTCTTTAGCCATGCATGGGGCACCGAGTCGAATGCTTTTCTGTAGTCTATCCAGGCGGCGGAGAAATTCCGACGGTTGCGTTTCACCACTTTGCCAATGACCGCGTCAATGAGGAGTGGTTCCTTGGTTCCATGACCACCGCCCCGTCATCCATTTTGAGCGCGTGACATCACCTGATTTAGCTCCGGGTGACGAGTGATTCTCGCGCTCAAAATGGATGTCAGTGTCTTATATATGGTGGGTAGACACGTGATGGGGCGGTATTTGCTCGGGTCTGTGGTATCCTGATCTTTAGGAACCAAATGAGTGATCCCAGTAGTGAAGAGGCTCGGGAGCGACTTCTGATCGAGAGCCTCTTGAAACTGTCGGGCGAGCACAGCGTGACACACTACGAACCCCTTCAACCAGTAATGATGCAGCCCGTCGAGCCCCGGACTTTTCCAGTTCGGGGCCCTACGGACCGCCTCAGCCACGTCTTCAGGCGTTATGGTGACGGGGTCCATAGGCGTAACACTTGCACTCTGGCTCGCCACAACTTCCATCCAAGGGCCCTCGCTGTGGTTTACGGGCTCTGACCACAGGCCACGCCAAAATGCGACAGTGGCAGCCTGATCCGGTCCTGGGCCCGCTCCACATACCTCTGGTCGCTCCAATGATTTATAGAGCCTCTTCTGATCACTCTGGAAGAGACGATTCTGGTTGAACCGCCTTGACCTCTCGCTAAATCGTCGAATCCGCTTCCCCCAAGCAGCGATTTTTTGCTTCAGGTCATCTACGCGCTCCGTTAGTTTTTGCGTGATATCCGGCTGGAACAAACTGATATTTGTCCCAGCAAACGCCATCCTAACGGTGCGCATAATCCTCGGTCTAGTATTACCCGACCTGAAGCTTGTCAGTCTGCCGATAAGGGCCCCTGCCTTTGCGATACGGTCCTCAATTCTTTTTCTCCAGGCTGGGATGGCGCTACTTTTTTGAGTAGCACGTCCAGCCACGGGAAGTTTGGCGCCAATAATACGGCATACTGCCAGTGCGGCGCCAAAAAGAATTGAATCCGTCTCGCAAAGGTCCCGGCTGGCTTCCAAATAGGTTACCAGCATTGGGTTAAGAGCCCGCACGACAGCCCGATTTCGCTTGCTAAGGGGTATGCGGGGAAGTCGCGGTCGATTATCGAGAGGCATGCTGCGCGTTTCCAGCATCGACTCTTGCAGTATGCTCCTCATTTTCTCTAGTTCGTGGGAGACCATTCCATCATCGTCTGAATTAGCCACAAATGGAATGTTGACGGCAGCATCCACATATGCAGTTTGTTGCGCATCTAGTGGCGCCGCATTCCCAGCCGCAGCATTTCCATTCGATGAAGGAATAGCCTCACGTCGTAGTCGCTCGAGTTCGGCGTCACCAAATATGTTGGAGCGCAGGATGTACCTAACTCGGTCCGCCAGGTTTTGCTCAGTGACGGATAGAGATGGCTCCAGCTCTGCAAAAAAGCGATGCATCCGAGCCCGATACGCCAAACATCCAGTTTCTTCCCCTTTTGCCCTAAAATACGCCCGCAGTGCGTTTTCATTCATCGATTTAGACCAACGCATGCGACGTGCTCCACCAGCGGCGGGTGCCGCTTGCTGAGTCCGAGAAGACCCAGCCAACACCAAGCCTTCTGGTGGGGATGATGGATGCGGGGGGCTGCTAGGTGGTCTTGCAACACCCCGCGCTCGGCTGGCGGCCCGCATGCTGTCACGTCCAGCGCCAGCTCCAGACGCGCCCTGGCGACCTCCAGGCAGCGGCCCTTTGCACACTATCTTTTTCTCCATCATCCATAATATGGGCGTCCATTAACGGGAGACGCCCAGGCCCGGCACCGTATCGTGGACGGCCATAAGCACAAACGGGCCTTTGCACCCTGAATTCTGCCGAGGCACGGCGCTCACACCTCTCGCAAGGCGCTGACTGACTGCGTTGACGTAGCAGTTTTGTCACTTAACTGTTACGTCAGCGGGAGATGGGGTCGTGAATTCCCTACGCCATTTTAGATGTTATTATCATTTTATATACAAGATTATTATTATTATTATTATTATTATTATTATTTATCGGTTACTCCTCTTTACGGGGTGATATCCCTAAATCGGCCTTAATGGCAAGATGTTAAGGAAATTATTTGGTTACAAGGATAAATGTCTCCTCACAATGGCAGTTGTCCTCAAGATGACAGCCTTTTGAATTTTATCGAGCACAGCTCTTGCTAAGCCCAATTTGTTAAGGTTGCTACTTAGCTGTTTTGGTATAATACCCGTAGTTGAGAGTATAAGCGGAATTATAATTACCTCATTCTGCCGCCACATCTGCTTCACCTCTTCAGCAAGTGGTTGGTACTTTGAAATTTTTTCTGTGTCGTATTGTTGAATGTTGTGTGAGTTGGGAACACCAATGTCAATCAAATAAGTCCGCTTCACTTCTTTGTCAATCAGCACAATATCCGGCCGGTTATGGGAAATTGATCGATCCGTCAAAATTGTTCTGTCCCAGTAAACTTGTACTTTATCATTTTCTAATACTGGACTTGGTTGGTATTTCCAATACGCAATTTCTTCATTTATCAGAGAGTATTTTTTTATTAACGCTAAGTGAATTATTTTGGCGACATCTTTGTGCCTTTGGGTATAATATGTCGCAGCAAGAGCCTGACAGGCACCGGTGATGTGCTCAATTGTTTCGGGACTCTGTCTACAGCATCTGCATAATTCATCCTCTATTTCAGCTTTAACTATGTACTTCAGAGAGTTTCTTGTTGGAATAACCTGATCCTGGATAGCAATCATGAATCCATCCATCCATCCATGAATTGTTTTAAATGCAGAGAAGAAATAACAAAAAGGGACTTTATTGAATGCTCCAACTGTAAGAAACTCTTTCACTTAGACTGCACAAGCATAGGAGAAAAGTTTTTCTTCTTATTAGATGTCGAAAAAAGAAAAAAATGCCTATGCGATTTATGTAAATATCATATACTACCAAATTTAGTCCAACAAAATATAAATATACCCACAACTAACTCTTTCGATGCACTAGACGTGGACGACGAGTACACAGAATTTGTCACCTTTCGTCGGAAAAATAAAAAACTATCAGAATCACTTCCAGATTTATCAGACTCATTTATGTCAACGACTAATACACACTCTCATTCATTAAATTTACAAAAAACCTCTCGCAGTCTACCAGACGACGACTTAAGAGATTGCTTAATCATACAAGAGTTAAAAGAAGAAATTTCAAGGTTACGTACAGAACTAATTATAGCGAACAATGAGGTGGACAATTTAAACATAACGAATAGAAAACTTACCAAAAAAATTTTAGAACAAGAAAAAATTATAAAACTCTACAAAAGTGTTAGTACCGACGACGTGAAATCGAGAAAAACAGCCAATAATTCCTATAACTCAACACCTTTAAGTAAACCCAAAAAACAAAACAGGAAAAGTTTAAAGTCAGATACACGCCATAGTTTCGAATATGTTGAACGAATAAAGCTTAAAGAAACACTGCCTGCTACTCAACCTGAAAAATATGTAAATGATTATGTCGAACCCCTAACCTCAAAAATTAAGACTAGTGAAGAAACTTGCGAATATCCACCGAAAAGGAAACTATGCATCATTAGTAGCATTCGTAGCAATGAAATGGCGACTACAATTAGAAACCACTTCAAAACGCAAAACATCTGCCACTACCGCATAACGGGAGGTGGTATTAACCAACTGTTAAGTGGTCTACAAACAAAACTTATGAATTACACCCTTAATGATTTTTGTATTTTAATTGTGGGTGAAACTGATTTTGATGTTTCCAAAAATTATAATGATTTAGTTATGAATATAAGGAAGACTCTTTTGACCGTTCAGCACACAAACATCTTGATATGTCTGCCTACTTTTAAATTTTGTTACCACTCTAATATTTATAATAGACGAATTGAAACCTTTAATAACCTTTTATACTCTGATAATATTAATTTTGAATATTGTTACATTTTAGACTCCAACAAAAATTTAAACTATTCTACTCATATGTTCTCAGGATATAATGGAAAATTAAATAAACGCGGATTAAAGACAATTTTGCATGACATAAACGAATTTCATGACATAAACGAATTTACGAGAACATTTGATGATATAACATTGAGTGAAAATCGACGAATAGAAGATATCTCTGATCTAAAAGTAATAACGTTTCAAGAAAATAAAATTATTACAGAGAAGTCTTCCTTTCGCCCCAAAATGCTACAAAATTATGTGTCAAAACATTCAATGTCTTTCTAACAAAATTGATGACTTAAACTTATTGTTAATGGAAGTTAAAATAGATATATTAATTGTAAGTGAACATTGGTTATTACCTATTAACTATCATTTTTACACATTAGAGGGCTACGAACTACGTGCGAAGTATTTGCGGCAAAAACATATACACGGTGGGGTTGGTATCTTTGTTAGAGAAAACATGAAAACTAAAGAACGTTTAGACATTCAATTATTCACAGTAGAACTTATCGTGGAATTGTGTGCGTTGGAGATTACTGAATCTAACTTATTGATTGTGGCCATCTATCGCTGTGAGAGAGAGATAGAAACATTTTTCGTTCAAATGGAAGCTTTACTAAACTACTTATCGAAACATGCTCATAATAAAAAAATTATCATAGCGGGCGATATAAATATAGACATCACAAGGGATACAAAAATATCTCGTAGACTTATCAATCTTTTAAAATCATTCGGGTTGCGCTGTCTTATAGAAACTCCTACACGTGAGACCCAAAACAGTAAATCATGCATTGACCAAATTATAATTTCTAAAAATACATACATGACGGCTTTTGTACAAAATTATGACTTATCAGACCATCACGCATTAATTGGACAAATACCAGTGAAAGAGAACATAAACAGAAATAATATTACTTATAAAATAAACAAACGACTTTTTAATGAGAATAATATGAAAAAATTCAGAATTAAACTGAATGAAATTAATTGGTTTAATATAATAACCCCAACGAGTGATATAAATACAAACTATAATAAGTTTCAGAACCAAATCAAGTCTATTTTAGATGAACATATTCCACGAAAATTGTATAAATTACAAAATAAAGAAAAGACAAGATGGGCAACAAAAGGCATTAAAAAATGTTGCTACAACAAACGTGTTTTACGTTATCTTACTAACTACTATAATAATGAAGCCTTAAAATCTTATACAAAAATCTACAGCAAAATACTAAAAAGAATAATAGTCACAGAAAAAAGAAAATCTTACATAAAAAGAGTGCAAACGTCACGTAATAAATATAAAACTATGTGGGCTATGATAAATGAAAAAACTAAAAAAGTTAAAAGTGTAAAATATGAAAACATTTGTTTACGTAATGACGTTTTAAATATAACATCTCCAAGTAAAGTTGCAAACTTATTCAATAATTATTATATAACTATAGGTTCAAATAACTGCTCCTCCCTAAATAAGCAGCCATCTCGAGTATCCTTGTCAAATTCACTATATCTTAGTAGTGTTACAGAAGCTGATGTAAAAAAAGCGATAATGGGACTAAAAAGAAACAATTCTTGCGGATATGATGAAATCCCAGCTACTCTACTCATATATTGTGTAGATGAGTTTGTAAAGCCCTTAACTTTTCTTATAAATCAATCGTATAAGGATGGCGTTTTTCCGGAAAATCTAAAATTAGCCGTGATAAAACCTATTTTTAAAAAAGGCGATAAAACTGCTGTATCCAATTATCGCCCCATTGCATTACTGTCTGTAATTTCAAAAATTTTTGAGAAAATAATTTGTAGTAAAATATATAATTTTTTTGAAAAATACAGCATTTTTAGTAAATATCAGCATGGTTTCCGAAAAAATCATTCTACTACGTCCGCTGTATTTGACTGCATGTTAGAAATTCAGAATGCTCTAAATGAAGGAAGATGTGCTATAGCTATTTTTATGGACATGTCCAAAGCATACGATCGCGTTTTGCATGGACCCTTGCTGGAAAAGCTATATTCGCTAGGTATACGAGGGAAACCGCACGAATGGCTCTCTTCTTATCTTGCGAATAGAAAACAGTACGTGCAGGTATCACATTTAAATGAATATCGAAAACTGATATATGACATAAATTCGTCCACAGCAACAGTAACAGGTGCTATACCGCAGGGTAGTGTTCTAGGATGCTTGTTGTTTTCTATTTATATCAACGATCTTCCTTCAGTAGTACCACATAGAGTCGTTTTGTTTGCAGATGACGCGACAGTTATAATTACTTGTAAACAAAAAAATCTAAGTAGTTTGCAGGAAAAAATAACACAATGCCTTAGAAAAATTGTAAATAAATTAGAGGTTTTAGGCTTATTACTAAATTTTGAAAAGACCAAAATAATGCAGTTTCGTCCATATCAGAGATCAGAAGTCCCGCTCGCTATATCTTACCAAGGTATAAATATTGAGGAAGTTCGCACATTTTCATTCCTCGGGATAATAATAGACTCAACTTTTTCATGGAAAACTCATGTAGAAAGTGTTGTGAGTAAGTTGAGCAGTTTTTGCTATGCCCTGCGTGAGCTACGTAAGGATACTAATGAGCAGTGCGCACTTACTGCGTACCACAGCCACGCAGCTGCCTGGATAAGATACGGCATCATATTCTGGGGAAACTCTACCGAGGTAAACGCGGTATCCATGCTCCAAAAACGCTGCCTTAGAATCATCACATTCGCAGCTCCAAGAGATTCATGTCGAAGGTTGTTCCCCAGATATAACTTACTAACTGTAACGAGCATTTATATTTATGAATTATGCCGATTTGTTAGGAAAAATCCTCAGTATTTCCAGCGATTTGAAGATAGACCCAGTCGCTACGGCACACGCCGAGGTTATAATCTGGTTGCTCCTGCCACACATCTCACATTATATAAAAATGGTCCATACTACATGGCTATAAGGGTTTACAATCATTTACCTAATACAATAAAAGCCCTCCAGTGTCGTAAATTTGAAATAGTACTCAAGAAAATGCTTATTGTAAAAACATATTACAGTTTGAATGAATATTTTAATGATAAATTATAAATCAATTTTTATTGTATGACAATTTTCTTTATTTCTATTTACATATTTGACATTGTTAGTATTTTTCATCAAAATTTTTAAACTTTATTTACATAATATAAATGACGAATGATCAGTTGACAATATTTAATGATATTTAATTTTTAAAAACAAATATGTAAATATTATTTAGTCTGACTTTTTATAATATAATTTATTTATTGTGTACTATTAATACTACTATAAATACTGTAATTTGAACGAAATGTAAATGAATTCTATATTAATTAAAATTTAAACTCTGTTTTAATATGCCACGCCCGTACAGGGTGTCACATGTTCTGTAAATATATTGTTCCAACTTTATACTTTGTGACATGCAATAAAGAATTATGAATCCTTCTGTTTCGGCGAATAGTCTCCCCCTACAAAGCCAGTTAGTTGAGGCAACAACATCCACGTGTGGTTTTTTTAGCTCATGGGCAAAACGTCCGTGAATAGGCTTCGATGCCCACTGGCTAAATTTATTCCTAACATGATTTATATCACTTATTAGGGGTTCAATGTCTTTTGCATGGAGGAGATCCAAAGGTGTGAGCCTGTCATCAGCCAGGCAGACAATACGATGCAAGGGAGAAGATTCGTTATTATTATTATTATTATTATTATTATTATTATTATTATTATTATTATTATTATTATTATTATTATTATTATTATTATTATTATTATTATTATTATTATTATTATTATTATTATTATTATTATTATTATTATTATTATTATTATTATTATTATTATTATTATTATTATTATTATTATTATTATTATTATTATTATTATTATTATTATTATTATTATTATTATTATTATTATTATTATTATTATTATTATTATTATTATTATTATTATTATTATTATTATTATTATTATTATTATTATTATTATTATTATTATTATTATTATTATTATTATTATTATTATTATTATTATTATTATTATTATTATTATTATTATTATTATTATTATTATTATTATTATTATTATTATTATTATTATTATTATTATTATTATTATTATTATTATTATTATTATTATTATTATTATTATTATTATTATTATTATTATTATTATTATTATTATTATTATTATTATTATTATTATTATTATTATTATTATTATTATTATTATTATTATTATTATTATTATTATTATTATTATTATTATTATTATTATTATTATTATTATTATTATTATTATTATTATTATTATTATTATTATTATTATTATTATTATTATTATTATTATTATTATTATTATTATTATTATTATTATTATTATTATTATTATTATTATTATTATTATTATTATTATTATTATTATTATTATTATTATTATTATTATTATTATTATTATTATTATTATTATTATTATTATTATTATTATTATTATTATTATTATTATTATTATTATTATTATTATTATTATTATTATTATTATTATTATTATTATTATTATTATTATTATTATTATTATTATTATTATTATTATTATTATTATTATTATTATTATTATTATTATTATTATTATTATTATTATTATTATTATTATTATTATTATTATTATTATTATTATTATTATTATTATTATTATTATTATTATTATTATTATTATTATTATTATTATTATTATTATTATTATTATTATTATTATTATTATTATTATTATTATTATTATTATTATTATTATTATTATTATTATTATTATTATTATTATTATTATTATTATTATTATTATTATTATTATTATTATTATTATTATTATTATTATTATTATTATTATTATTATTATTATTATTATTATTATTATTATTATTATTATTATTATTATTATTATTATTATTATTATTATTATTATTATTATTATTATTATTATTATTATTATTATTATTATTATTATTATTATTATTATTATTATTATTATTATTATTATTATTATTATTATTATTATTATTATTATTATTATTATTATTATTATTATTATTATTATTATTATTATTATTATTATTATTATTATTATTATTATTATTATTATTATTATTATTATTATTATTATTATTATTATTATTATTATTATTATTATTATTATTATTATTATTATTATTATTATTATTATTATTATTATTATTATTATTATTATTATTATTATTATTATTATTATTATTATTATTATTATTATTATTATTATTATTATTATTATTATTATTATTATTATTATTATTATTATTATTATTATTATTATTATTATTATTATTATTATTATTATTATTATTATTATTATTATTATTATTATTATTATTATTATTATTATTATTATTATTATTATTATTATTATTATTATTATTATTATTATTATTATTATTATTATTATTATTATTATTATTATTATTATTATTATGGGGTATCTATATAGTTTTCTCATCTGGTTGGGTTCTATAAATATATAATTATAAATGAAAATGAAAAGATAAATATACATAAATATCAATAACATAAAATAAATATAAAAATACATAAATAAATAAAAGCCCAACCAGATGGAGGCCCTCGGCAGGGGAGACCAAACGGCCGAGGGTTAGGGGGAAAGGGAAAGAAACCGGCGGACGATGCGGGCGGTATCGATGAGCACCGCCTTCTGCATTTGAGCCCGGAGCGGTCCGCCACGTAGTCCCAGTCGCCTCAGATGACCCGAGAGGCTGACTGGGATTAGCCCGTTTGCAGAGACGACTACAGGAATAATTTCAGTCGGCAGACCACCCCACATGTCGGTCACCTCGTGAGCCAGGTCCAGATATTTTGTTTGCTTGTCTGTTTCGGCTTTCACGAGGTTCTCGTCATACGGAATGGTAATGTCGACCAAAAATATCCTTGACTGTGCCCGGTCCATCAGCACAATATCAGGCTTATTCGCAAGAATAGTCCTGTCTGTGATGATGGCTCGGTCCCAATAGAGCCTGGCGCGATCATTTTCGAGCACGGCTTCCGGCAAGTACTTGTAATACGGCAATTTCCGATCAACGAGACCGTATTTCAGAGCGAGCTCCTGGTGAAGAATTCTGGCTACTAGGTTGTGCCTGTGCAAGTACTCAGAGTTAGAAAGCGCCGAACAACCGGAGATAACATGCCTAAGTGACTCACCGGGATGGCGACAAGCTCGACAGATGTCCACGGTGCCATCCTTTAGGATGTATCTCCGATAGTTGTTGGTCTTAATAACCTGATCCTGTATTGCACAGACGAAACCCTCGGTTTCCCCGAAGAGATCACCAAAGCGTAGCCAGTGGAGGGAGGCTACTGTGTCTACGAAAGGCTCATGTAGAGCCTTGTAGAACCTCCCGTGGAACTCCTTCTCCTTCCACACGGTCTCCCGGTCGGAAATTGTCTGCACTGCACTTTGGTCAAGCGTGCATAAAACACGTCGCAAACTGACTGTTTCATACCAGCCTCATCGATACCGATGTTCTGTGACATACCCAGGTATCGGTATGTTTCAGCCTCGGAAAGGGTCCTTAAGTTGAAGGGCATAGATAAGTCTATGCCCTCAGAGTTAGCAACCCTTCCCCTTTCAACATGGAGGACCGCACACTTATCCGTTCCCAGCTCCATTCCAATAGAATTGCTAAATTCACAAGTGATGTTTAGCAATTCCATAAGATGGGAGCGACTGGAGGCGAATAACTTGAGGTCGTCCATATAGAAAAGGTGGGTCACTTTTGTACCTCCTTTTTATATTTTATTATTATTATTATTATTATTATTATTATGTGTGGGGTATCTATATAGTTTTCTCATCTGGTTGGGATGTATAAATATATAATTATAAACGAAAATGAAAAGATAAATATACATAAATATCAATAAAATAAAATAAATACAAAACTACATAAATAAATAAAAGCCCAACCAGATGGAAGCCCTCGGCAGGGGAGACCAAACGGCCAAGGGTTAGGGGGAAAGGGAAAGAAACCGGCGGACGATGCGGGCAGTATCAAGGAGCACCGCCTTCTGCATTTGAGCCCGGAGCGGTCCGTCACGGAGTCCCAGTCGCCTCAGATGACGAGAGAGGCTAACTGGGATTAGCCCATTCGCAGAGACGACTACAGGAATAATTTCGGCCGACAGACCACCCCACATGTCGGTCACCTCGTGAGCCAGGTCCAGATATTTCGATTGCTTATCTGTTTCGGCTCTCACGAGGTTCTCGTCATACGGGATGGTAATATCGACCAAAAATATCCTTGACTGTGCCCGGTCTATCAGCACAATATCAGGCTTATTCGCAAGAATAGTCCTGTCTGTGATGATGGCCCGGTCCCAGTAGAGCCTGGCGCGGTCATTTTCGAGCACGGCTTCCGGCAAGTACTTGTAATACGGTAATTTCCGGTCCACGAGACCGTATTTCAGAGCGAGCTCCTGGTGTAGAATTCTGGCTACTAGGTTGTGCCTGTGCAAGTACTCAGAGTTAGAAAGCGCCGAACAACCGGAGATGACATGCCTGAGTGACTCCCCTGGATGGCGACAAGCTCGACAGACGTCGACGGTGCCATCCTTTAGGATGTATCTCCGATAGTTGTTGGTCTTAATAACCTGATCCTGTATTGCACAGACAAAACCCTCGGTTTCCCCGAAGAGGTCACCGAAACGTAGCCAGTTGAGGGAGGCGACTGTATCTACGAAGGGCTCATGTAGAGCCCTGTAGTACCTCCCGTGGAGCTCCTTCTCCTTCCATACGGTCTCCCGGTCGGAAATGCTAAGCACTGCTGGGTCCTGCCATTGCTCGTTGGCTAAGGATAGAGGGGTAAGCCCTTTATCACTAGAAATGACGTCATTATAGAATGGATCATCCGATCTCGCCAAGAAGTATTGACCGAGACTGCACACTTCGCGATTATTCATGGTTAGCGCGCTCAGAAAGCCACGCCCACCATACTTTCGCGGCAAGTACAGCCTCATTACCGACGAATTCGGATGATGCATCCTATGGGACGTCATGGTAGTGCGGACTTTTCTATCCAGGGCGTTAAGCTCAGTCTGAGTCCACCTGAGTATGCCAAAGGTATACATGAGGACAGGCATGACCCAGCAGTTATATGCGTGTGACTTATTCACACCGGACAAAAGGCTGTTAAGCACTTTGGTCAAGCGTGCATAAAACACGTCGCAAACAGACTGTTTCGTACCAGCCTCATCGATACCGATGTTCTGTGACATACCCAGGTATCGGTATGTTTCAGCCTCGGAAAGGGTCCTTAAGTTGACGGGCATAGACAAGTCTATGCCCTCAGAGTTAGCAACCCTTCCCCTCTCCACATGGAGGACCGCACACTTATCCGTCCCCAGCTCCATTCCAATGGAACTGCTAAATTCACAAGTGATGTTTAGCAGTTCCATAAGATGGGGGCGACTGGAGGCGAATAACTTGAGGTCATCCATATAGAAAAGGTGGGTCACTTTTGTCCCTCCTTTCCTTAGCTGAAATCCCCTCCCGGAGCCCTCCAGTAAGGTACTGAGAGGGTTCAGAGAGAGGCAGAACCAGATTGGACTCAGACAATCGCCTTGGAAGATACCCCTTCTTATCCTTATGTGGTTCTCCGCAGCCGTCATCCGCTCGCCCAGATGACAAAGGATCGTACTCCACTGCCCCATACACTGCCCGAGGAAGTCTCTAACTGTACAGTCAATCTTGTACAGCTCGAGGACCCTCTTTAGCCATGTATGGGGCACCGAGTCGAACGCCTTTCTGTAGTCTATCCAGGCGGCAGAGAAGTTCCGACGGTTGCGTTTCACCACTTTGCCTATGACCGCGTCAATGAGGAGTGGTTCCTTAGTTCCGCGACCACCGCCCCGACATCCATTTTGAGCGCGTGACATCACCTGGTTTAGCTCCAGGTGACGAGTGATTCTCGCGCTCAAAATTGATGTCAGTGTCTTATATATGGTGGGTAGACACGTGATGGGGCGGTATTTGCTCGGGTCTGTGGTATCCTGATCTTTAGGAACCAAGTGAGTGATCCCAGTAGTGAAGAGGCTCGGGAGTGACTTCTGGTCGAGAGCCTCTTGAAACTGTCGGGCGAGCACAGCGTGACACACTATGAACCCCTTCAGCCAGTAATGATGCAGCCCGTCGAGCCCCGGACTTTTCCAGTTCGGGGCCCTACGGACCGCCTCAGCCACGTCTTCTGGCGTTATGGTGATGGGGTCCATAGGCGCAACACTCGCACCCTGGCTCGCCACAACTTCCATCCAAGGGCCTTCGCTGTGGTTTACGGGCTCTGACCACAGGCCACGCCAGAATGCGATAATGTCAGCCTGATCCGGTCCTTGGCCCGCTCCACATACCTTTGGTCGCTCCAATGATTTATAGAGCCTCTTCTGATCACTCTGGAAGAGACGATTCTGGTTGAACCGCCTTGACCTCTCGGAAAATCGTCGAATCCGCTTCCCCCAAGCAGCGATCTTTTGCTTCAGGTCGTCTATGCGCTCCGTTAGTTTCTGCGTGATATCCGGCTGGGACAAACTGATATTTGTCCCAGCAAACGCCATCCTAACGGTGCGCACAATCCTCGGTCTATTATTACCCGACCTGAAGCTTGTCAGTCTGCCGATAAGGGCCCTTGCCTTTGCGATACGGTCCTCGATTCTTTTTCTCCAGGCTGGGATGGCGCTACTTTGTGTAGTAGCGCGTCCAGCCATGGGAAGTTTGGCGCCAATAATACGGCAAACTGCCACTGCGGCGCCAAAGAGAATCGAGTCCGTCTCGCTCGTCGTCTTATTATTATTATTATTATTATTATTGTTGTTGTTGTTGTTATTATTATTATTATTATAGGGGTATTTAAATAGTTTTCTCATCTGGTTGGGATACAGCCCAAAATTCATAAATGGAAATGATAAATATACGTATATAAATATAGTGAAATAAATACATAACCGATTCTTAATTTCTTTAAATTTTTTATTTTTTTTTTAATAAAATAATTATTAGATAAAATTTTACACAATATCTTGCTTTATAGAGAGCTCACACATTGTTTGTACGACTATCGTAACAATTCAACAAGTATTAATAAAATAAATAAAATTGATTAGCCAGGTATATTAGGTAATATTAGGCTTTTATTTCATATCTTTAAATTGATACTTCTTGAAAATTTTCTGTGTAGGTTTTGTGAATGAAAATCAAAATTGGTCAAAAACACCTTGTTAATTATTTGCATTTTAAAAAATTTAATTATCATGTACCAGGCGGTCCCATAATGAACTGGCCTGATATAGTTCAACGCGACATGTCGCTACATGTTGTGTTGCATTAAATAGTACGTTTATCGTGCACTTAATATAAGGAACATGCATCGACATGAAATGCTTAGTCTTAGTTTAACAGGCATTTGCATAACGAGAGTCGCGTATTTTTTCAAAATGTCGAAAACTGAGTATCGAAGTGTCATAAAGTTTCTGTTTAAAGAAGGTTTATCACCTGCCCAAATACATAAAAGAACGATTGGACGGCGTGTATAAGGAGTCTGCTCCCTCCTATAGCACAGTGAAAAATTGGGTGAAAGAGTTTCGTCTCGGGAGAGAAACCGTCGAAGACTTTGGCCACGACGGTCGACCTGTGGAAGTGCTCACTCCCGAAACGATTGCTCTTATCGATGAGGAGGTTCTGAGTGACCGCCGTTTGAAGATTAGGGAAATTGCAGCAAGGCTTGGGCTTTCTAAGAGTACCGTTCCTCGCGCGATCCATGAACATCTTCACATGAAAAAAGTGAGTGCAAGATGGGTACCGAAACTAAGGCTGTCCAGGGGAATTTCTGTCAGCCATCTCTTCCATCTCTGCACAGGGAGGATGACTCACTGGCCCATACTGCAAAGGAGAAAGCCGATCTTCTAGGCTCTTTCTTTGCGTCTAACTCGACTCTCGATGACGGGGGGAGTACGCCGCCGACCATCCCGCGGTGTGAGTGCTCCATGCCGGAAGTGCAGTTCACACAGCGCTCGGTTCGCAAAGCACTCCTCTCCCTGGACATCCACAAGTCGAGTGGGCCTGACGGAATCCCCCCAATTGTGCTGAGGACGTGTGCTCCAGAGTTGGCACCGGTTTTAACGCGTCTTTTCCGTTACTCCTACTCCCTAGGCGTAGTCCCAAAATCATGGAAGACGGCTTTCGTCCACCCGATCCCTAAAAAAGGCGACCGCTCAGACCCGTCCAACTACCCGACAATCGCCATCACCTCCTTGTTCTCCAAAACAATGGAGTTTTTTTTTTTTATAGAAGAGGGGGCAAACGAGCATGCGGCTCACCTGATGTTAAGTGACTACCGCCGCCCATGATCAACCGCAACACCAGGAGAATTGCGGGTGCGTTGCCGGCCCTTTAGAAAGGAGTAAGCTCTTTTCTTGAAGGTCCCCAGGTCGTATCGGTCCGGAAAAATCGCCGGTGGTAAACTATTCCACAGAGAGGTTGTACGTGGAAGAAAACTCCTTGTGAAACGTACAGTGGTGGACCGCCAAGCATCCAGATGGTGTGGATGGTATCGGGACGAAATCGGGACGGGAGTCCATTGTAAACTGCCAGCTCATGAGGTACCTTGAGCATCACTAGCTGATTAGTGACCGCCAATACGGTTTTCGCCGTGGTCGGTCAGCTGGTGATCTTCCGGTCAACCTCACTCACAGATGGGCGGAGGCAGTAGAGTTCAAGGGGGAGGCATTGGCCGTTAGTTTGGACATTGCGAAGGCCTTCGATCGGGTTTGGCAAAAAGCGATTCTTTCGAAGCTCCCTTCCTATGGGCTTCCCGAGAAATTGTGCGATTGGATCACCAGCTTTCTTGCAGATCGGAGCATCAAGGTCGTTGTAGACAGTGCAAGCTCCGATTGCAAGCCTATTAATGCTGGTGTTCCACAGGGCTGCGTGCTATCGCCAACGCTGTTTCTTCTGCATATCAATGATATGTTGCATACCCGTAACATTCATTGCTATGCAGATGACAGCACTGGTGATGCTCTTTACACCGGCCGAGCCAATATTTTTCGGGAAAACGTCTCCGAGTGCCGGGACAAACTTGTGTCTGAAGTCGAGTCTTTGCTGAACAGAGTCTCGGATTGGGGACGACTAAATCTAGTCCAGTTTAACCCCCAGAAGACACAAGTTTGCGCGTTAACCGCTAAAAAGAATCCCTTTGTCGTATCCCCTCAGTTTCAAGGCAATCCCCTTGTTGCCTCAGCCAGTATCGGAATCCTCGGCGTTGACATATCGAGTGACGTGCAGTTTTGTGGTCACTTGGAAGGGAAGGCCAAATTGGCCTCTAAAAAGCTTGGCGTGCTCAGCAGAGCGGGACAGTATTTCATGCCGGCACACCGCCTGCAACTTTACAAGGCGCAGGTTCGGCCGCACATGGAATACTGTTCCCATCTCTGGGCTGGGGCTCCCCAGTACCAGCTCCTTCCACTTGACCGCATCCAGCGCAGAGCGGCTCGAATCGTCGACGACCGAGTGCTTTCCGATCGGCTCGATTCACTGGCGCTGCGAAGAGATGTTGCATCTCTTTGCGTATTTTATCGCATCTATCACGGGGAGTGCTCTGAGGAATTGTTCGGATTAATCCCAGCCGCCAAATTTCGTGAACGCACTACACGGCAAACGTCCCTATACCATCCACACCATCTGGATGCTTGGAGGTCCACCACTGTACGTTTCAAAAGGAGTTTTCTTCCACGTACAACCTCTCTGTGGAATAGTTTACCACCGGCGATTTTTCCGGACCGATACGACCTGGGGACCTTCAAGAAAAGAGCTTACTCCTTTCTAAAGGGCCGGCAACGCACCCGCAATTCTCCTGGTGTTGCGGTTGATCATGGGCGGCGGGTGTCACTTAACATCAGGTGAGCCGCATGCTCGTTTGCCCCCTCTTCTATAAAAAAAACTTCTTTCAGCGGTACAGAGACAGGAAAGAGTGCGCTGCGCTTCGGAGTTTTTGGATCTTTGTGGCGAAAATCCAAAGACTGTGATCGAGCGGCTAGTGACTGGTGATGAAACTATGATCTTGTATTATGATCCACAAAGCAAGTGCGAGTCAATGGAATGGCGTTATAAGGGTGAAAATCCCCCTAGAAAGGCAAAGGTGCAACAATCGACTAAAAAACTGATGTGCACAATATTTTGGGATTTTCAAGGCATTTTGATGGTGGATTTTAAAGAACGTAATACAGTCGTGAACGGCGAATATTATGCTTCTTTAATATATAAATTACGAGACAAGATAAAGGAAAAACGAAGAGGCAAGCTGTGTAAAGGTGTCCTGTTGCTCCATGACAACGCCCCTGTTCATACCGCTGGTGTTTCGAAGGATGCAGTTCGTCAATGCGGGTTCACAGAAGTTCAACATCCACCTTACAGTCCAGACATGGCCCCGTCCGACTACTATTTATTTCCAAATTTAAAGCGGAACTTAAGAGGAAGAAAATTTTCAAGCGATGAAGAGTTGCAGGCGGCCGTCTTCAGTCATTTTGAGGATAAAAAATGTGATTATTTTTATAAAGGTATGGAGATGTTGATTCACAGATGTCAGAAGTGTGTTAGTATTCATGGTGATTATATTGAAAAATAAAATTGGTTTCGTTTCATTTCCTTCATTGGTTCATAGTTAGGCCAATTCATTATGGGACCGCCTACGTATAACAAATTTTAGTTGTAGGATGATGAGCACCATGTATTATTCTTCCTACCGTTTTCCCGCATTTTGTACACTCGGTATTAGGAAACAACCGATACGACTTAGGAATCTTCAAGAAAAGAGCTTACTCCTTTCTAAAAGGCCGGCAACGCTCCTGCGATTCCCCAGGTGTTATGGTTGTTCATTGGCAGCGGTAGTCACTTAGCATCAGGTGAGCCGCATGCTCGTTTGCCCCCTCTTCTATAAAAAAAAAAAACAAATACATCCGAATGAGGATTTTTACATCGGAATAGGTATACGAGTATAATAATATTTCTTTTCATATTTAATTCATTTAGAATAAAAATTAAGATTTTTTTTATATTTTATTAATAGCTAAACATATGTTCTACTTTAAGAGTAGAGATTAGGGTTCTGAAAAAATAGCCAAACCTTTAAAAGAGTATGCTTAATTTTCGATCTCCTTTGGAGTCTTAGTAAAAGTACCGCGGAACTAAGTACCTTTACCTTATATATTTTATTATTTATTAAGTGAATTTCGATTAATACATATTCGGCTAAACGCGTTTACAAATTCACATTAATATACGATTTTTTTACTTACATGAAACATCTAACTTTGTATAAGCGACTCGATAGTTCGACGCTGGATAAGAGGGATGGTGCGCTATACACGTCAGTTTTTTCCCAAGCGCTGATCTGCTTACTTCCATGTCTAGCACGGAGCGAGCCGCCCAAACGCGTGGTCTTTCTATTTCCGATACGTTTGTTTGACGCAACGCTATAAGGCGGTTTTTACCTGGAAACAATTGTATCAAAAATTAGAAATATTTTACCTTCATCGTTAAATTTGAGCTACACTATGTTTTGAATAAAACTATTATTTACGGATTTTATCGCGTTTAATTACTACTTTAACTTATTTTTGTTATCCCGACGTTTCGGGTGCTTTACAGCACCCACGGTAACGGGGAGAGTGAGATGTTTGACGTCCCAATGTCATAGTTACTCCGGCTACCTTCAGTTTTTGAGTATTAACTTTTGGTCCGATTTACGCAAAACGAGCTTATAGTATCATGAAGTCTTGTAGTGGTATGCTTGGGCAAGACTTCATGATACTAAAAGCTCATATCAAATCGGAACAAAAATTAACCCGAAACGTCGTGATAATAAAAATAAGTTAAAGCAGTAGTTAAACGCGATAAAATCCGTAAATAATAGTTTCATTCAATGTGTAGTGTTCGCGTAAATTTAAGAAATCGTTACACTATGTTTTTTTTTTTAAATAGGGTTTTTTTGAACAAATGCAATTAACAAACGTAAATATAGTTTACCTAATGATAAGTGGTTACTGTGGCCCTAATACACCTATATTTATCCTGACTGTCTCGTTGGTCTAGTAGCTGTAAATGCAATTGCTAATCATGAAGTCCCCGGTTCGAATCCCGTGTCGGTAAGATCGGTAAGATCAGCTATTGGGTTTTTCTATCAAGAAATTCTCAGTAGCAACCCAGAGTCAGAAAGTTGGCAGTGTTTCACCCCCGTGCCTCGGAAAGCAAGTAATTCTGTTGGACCCGCGCTTGATCTCTCCATGGTCATGTCGGATTACATCGAACTATGAGAGTGAAGGAATAGTTAAGACGTGTGCTTGGGTATACAGTTGGAAACTATAATCCTGTACTGTCCAGACTAGTCTCCGTTGAGTTGGCCACCGTGAACGAATAATGTAGATGTGTTGTTATCACTGACGACTAAGATTATGTTACGAGCTTGGGGAAATGTCTAGAAAGATCTTGACTCTCCTAGTTCTGCTAAACGATACTAGAAGGCGCTAGTAGTAACTAGTGTCACCCTGTACGAGACATTAATTGTGGCGCGCAACAATAAAAATTCTCGTTTTAAGTAGTAATAAAACTTAGGTACGTATTTTTTTAATAAAATTGAAGTGAAAAACGAACTAACAGTCCACTTGATGGTATGTGGCTAGAGTAGTCTGTGGACACCTGCAGTCAATTTCAAACAAAGAAGACTTAGATGCGTTTTCACCTCTTAAGACTAAGATAGAATGCCTCACAGAATGTAATTATACCGACTTTCTATACCATTCAGACCAGAACACAGCAGCGCAAGTACTACTCGTATGTAATATTTGGCGGTACGAATAGGCGAAGTGCTCACGGTGACTGGCTCAAGTGATGGACTCCTAGGCAGCCTTACCTCCTAGATATATTTTACGGGTTTTATCCTATTTAATAGGGTATTTTACACCATGTAAAAGATCAAAAAATATATATTTATGATAGATTTTGTAAAAATTAAGCGAGAAATATTGATTACTATTTATAAAATTGCATTATAAATTTTATATTTCAATTTTAAGAATATTTTTTCGTCTGTGTCTCAAATTATCAAAACGCTGTCGGCCATATTATAACTTTCGTGACGTCACTAATCCCGCCTAAGGGTATTAGTGTTCTGCGTCACTAATTAAGAGAACTTGCTAATGTGCTGTGTTACTTCGAATTTTTCCATGTTATCGTTATGATTATTAAGTTTCATTCCGAATTTTATTGAAAAGGTATCATGGAAGACGAATTCATAAAAGCAGAACTACTGGAGCTGGAGCTGCAGAACATTGGTGGACTAATCTACCAAAGATTAATAAATTAATGATAGCAAAATTTTTTGCATGCAATCCCAATTTATGTTCTGCTGAGTTGAGGAATACTAAAATATCAATGTAGGTACCTATTACCAACTTTTGTTTGCACAAAAACACAATATCAGATCAGAGAGTATTTTGATAAAACATAGTTTAGTAGCTATCATAGTTTAGTTCATCTATAATTACAATAATAATCAATCATTATTTGTAATATTTAAGTTAACGTAATTTATTATATAATTTGACTTGTGATACCCTTCACTTCATGGTGTTTTGTTTTGTATACTTAAACGATAGTTTAATATAAGTCACACTTACATCAAAATGATTTTCACGGAAGAATAGTCTAGTATTCGTAGACAATGTAATCGGGTATCTTCTTGCCAGTTTTAACCAAGTATTTCTAAATTTTAATCAGTTGGCACTTGAATCCATAGGTTTCCCGGCGTTCTTACGCTCGTATTTTTGCATTCAGGCACAAAACAACAATGGTATAGATGATAACTCATTATTAAACATTAAAAGGTATCTTACTCCTTTGCAAAATCGGCAAAATTCTAGGACAGTGACATCACGAGTAGAACAGCGTGGCGGCTAGCGTTTTCACGTGAAAATTTGAAACGATACATTAAAAGTAATTTTATGGCACTGTTCGGTTTTAAAAATATATATATAAAAATTATAGTGGTTCATTATCACTCTGGGATTCATTTAAAGCACTTTTTGAAAATGGCTGTAATACCCTATTACACATTATTTTTATTCGAAATGTCCGGAATTAAAAATAAGTTAAAATAATACACCTTCAAATCCCTAAAGTTAGTTCTATTTCATGCCTTTTATATACAGTTAAATAGCTACAAATATACAAGATAATAAATAATGTTTTAAATATAATGTTTTAATGCCTACCTAAATACCACTCGATGTATGCGGGTGGGTTTCCATATCTAGCTTCACAAATAACAGTTAATTTGGACCAAGCTGGCACTGTGATTTTCTGCTCGGAGAATATACGCAAGCCATTGAAAAGGATTTTTGGTGATTGTGGTCGTGTTCGGACGGCGAGTGTTGCCGGAGGGCTTGAAAGGGCATCCTAGAACCAAGTTTAATTTTTTTGTCGAATCGGTTGGTTCATTTTATATCAATTATAAATATAAAGTCTTGGAATACCACTTTTTGTCTTCCACCGAAAGTATTATTCAGAAAGTTTTTTCTAAAAATAAAGCAAAATTTCAATAATTTGCATGTACTCGTATTTTTACATAAATAAAAATCTAAATCTCAAACCTAAAATGCCATTTAGCCCTACCTCCCGTCGTTCAGTGCCAATAACGCTGTGTGCGTACCCTCGCTTAATGGCTATACTAAACCCTTGTACTTAGTTAACAGTAAGTTATTATTAATCGTTGCCACTTTGTAATGGTTAAAAAAATTCTAACGCAAATAATAATTTTATAGAATACCAGCTCCGAGGACAATTTGACGTGTTCTGTAAATTTAAGGCCAAACCTATAATCATGTTTAGAGACTGAGCTTATACGGCTCTACCGGGCTAGAATTATAAATAACAAATTTACCTGAACATCATAGTTGCTAGAAGTGACCTGGCACTGCCACTGCCCGTCGTCGATCTGCAGCGAAGCCGCGCGCACCAACAACGAGCAGTCCCCGTGCACTTTATTCCGTACGTTTGCCCATTCGTATTTACCTCGGTACATGCCCACTGGCTGAAAAGGGGATATATTAGGGGATATATGATTTATTTGAGAAATCGTATTTTCAAGAATGGATGGGATGGATGTACTTCACTAGTTGAGGACGATGGCGAAAGCTTGAAAGTTGGGGTTTCCGAAGGTTGCGTTAGCATCACGTCTGGTTTCACCACTGTGGCTGTGGAAGGAAAAGGGGAGATCTCCCACCGGGCAAGGTGTTCTGCCCTAAGAGAGGGTAATGCTCCTTTTGTTATTTCGGATCTGTTCTATATATAGCGCGGTAGCTTCGGAACTTCAGAAGAGACTTCGGTACGCTTCGCTTGTGCCGCGACAGCATCACCTGACTAAATTAAATTATTACGTGACGACGGCATCGCCACACACACACACACACATACACACACACACTTGATGATTCAGTTTGGTTGGTAAATGGAAAAGTTAAACTTTATACGTAGTGGAGTCACGCTGCAGTTATATTATGGTTGTAGCACGAATGGTTGGACTCGACTGAAGAAGAATCACGCTCTCACAAAACACCAGCGTGAAATAGCAGTTTTATGCTGCTGTGGCTTCATATGGTGAGTGTAGAGAACTGGATATCCTTCTTAATCGAAACAAGGCATTTCATATTAGTCGTCAGGGGTGACAATGAATACTGCATTATTATTCTAAATTGGGCATAATGTCTGAAGGGTACATCGTCCACTTACCATCAGGTCGACTGTGTGCTTCTTTACAATCCTATAAACAAAGTAAAAAAATATTTTGGATACTGAGATAAATAAAAGGAATATTATAACGTAATGATTTCTTATATTTACAGGAGTACTACCAAGGTACCAAGTATGCAAATAATATCTTAATTTCAATTATAACTTATTTTTAATTTCCGACGTAATAAGTGTTTGCCCTTACAATTCCTACCCGTGCTCAAAGGGTGACTGAAGTGTTGGGCGTCCTGATTTCTCATTTAACTCAAACTGCCTTCACTTTGTAATTATTAATGTTTGTACTGATGAATACAGAAAGTTATTTGAAGTGCGAGTACTTTCTGCAATAGACGGTGGGTGCTTCAAAGTGTACTACATTTAATAGACCACTGTATGATAAATACTTCGTAATGTTTATGTTCGAAGCCCAGCTAGAATCGATACCTGTGAATAAGCACCAACGATTGGTTTTTAGGTGTGATTATAATCGTTCATCACTTTGTTACCACGGATGAACGCGAGTGTGCAGAAGTTGCCTGTCAGAAAGTTTAAACCAGTATAAAATATTTTAAAGCAATCCGAGATCGAATCATTATCATCGTAATTACAATGATCGTGTGTCGGTAGAGTAGTTCCCCAGTACTTGTATTTCTTTTAAAACGTTCTTTTCTTTTAGTTCTGTATGACTACTAGGTTCATTTAGAAGCTTTTTGTTCAACTTTATACAATAGCATCTAAAGGACCAAAAATATTGAAAGGAAACCATCCATTGTATTCTCGCAACATCAATCTATTCGTATGTTCAATCAAACACACAGGATGGGTGGATGGATCATAAAACAAGTGGCTCATCGAACTTAAATATAGATATATAAATGTTTATAGATAACTTAGTTTACCAAATCTTTATAAATTATTCAGTATATTTTTTAGGTTCGGTTAAAGTAAAAGTTATCTACTTTAACAACTGTTTATACTGCAAACATTTTGGATAAAAAAATATTTTAAAATCATTTTAAGTTCAGAACAATACACCGAAAACTTAATACTGTTATTTTGCTTTGAAATAAGTCTAAAACCTTTTTATTACGTAACAAATGTCTATAAAATTAATACTACTAAATATTTTTATTCATCATTATCATCATCGTCGTCAAATCGGCCCGTAAAAGTCGCCAATAAAGGAATTTGGGTTCCTCACAGTAACGTTATTAAAAAGATTTGCCTTAAGTGTCAGCCTTCAGTCGGAATGATGTTCACAGCATCCAGACACCTCGCACTTTCGACGCTGCTAGCCGTCGCTGGTCTATATGTTTCATATTCTGGTGTATACGAGATGATAAGAATTATCTTTCTTGCTTTTCCCATGGCCACGTCATGCGACACAGGATGAAATCTTTAAACTCTCAGGCCAGTTCATTTAAAGGATTCTTCTAACTAAAATTATATACGTAGGTCTTAAATACATACCCCAACCCATATCGTGCCGTGGGTGTCGTAAGAGGCGACAGGGAACAGGACAGGGGAGCAGCACCTCTTACTTATGGTTTGAGCATAACTCTGATGATTAACGATTTTGATAATTTGAGATCGATTATTAAGATATGATATGAACATTTTGTATGCTTTGCTAGTGGTTACAATCTGTGAGGGTTAATTTAACAGGGGTAAAAAATATAACTTTAAATATATATATATATGTATATATATATATAAATAGATAAATCTATTTTAGGCAAGGTAACGGTCTAATTTATTAATGTCAATTATTATTTTATTAAAATTGTTATTGTTAATATAATACTACTTACTTTATTACTAAAGACTACAATGGAGTGTACTATTTAATCCCCTGCACTCGGTTAAAAGCGCAATAAGCTCCGATTTAATCCGTTAGGTCGAAACGCAATTATTTAAATTTAATCCTGTCTGTCTCAATTATATAAGCTTTTTATAGAATAAGAGTGGTAAAAAAGCACACATTCCACCTAATGGTAAGTAGATGCTGTTTCCGTAGATATCTACATTTATCCTTGATTAAAGCTCAAAATGCAGATGCGTTATCACCCCTGAGAACTAAGATAGAATGCCTCGTTTCCAGTTAAAAGAGTCTCCTGTTCTATACACTCACCATACGAAACACAGCAGCATTAAGCTGCAATTTTACGCTAGTATTATGTGAGAACATACATACATACATACATAAACACTCACGCCTGTCACCCAGAGGGGTAGGCAGAGACTACGGACTTCCATTTGGCACGATCCTGACATACCTCTTTCGCCTCCTTTACATCCATATATCTACGCATACATGCTCGTCGGTTAAGGGTACTTCTAACGTGGCCCATTTTCAAAATATCGCCAATTTGGTCGATAAACTTTTTTCTAGGGCGTCCCTTCCCGACTCGGCCGTTCACATCTGCCATATAAATTTGCTTTGTCACTCTTTCCTCATTCATTCTTTCTACGTGACCAAACCACCGAAGCATTCCTTTCTTAATCCTGGTCACAACATCATCTTGCATACCACATTTATCTCTTATCACGCAATTTCTCACCCTGTCATTCAGATTCAACCCTAGCATATTCCTTAAAGACCACATTTCTAGAGCATTTATTCTATATATACGTTAAAGTGGGGACTAACACAGCATTATGAATTACCATACGTGATTGTTTTGACACATTCTGGTTCTTCATAATAGAGTGCAGTACCCCATTCACTCTATTCCCTGCATTTACTCGTCGTTCTATATCCCTATCATATCTACCATCCCTGCTAAATACACATCCCAAATACACAAACTCATCCACTTGCTCAATTAACTCTCCTTCTATTCTTATTTCACATACCGTTTTGCTTTCTTCTCTTTCAAAAACCATCACTTTCGTCTTACATGCGTTCACTTTCATTCCCCTTTCTTTTAATTCCCAGTTCATTAATGTAACCATCATTTGCAACTCAGCCGCCGATGACGCAAATATGACTTGATCATCGGCATACAAAAGGCATTTGACGGTTAACTCGCCCATTCTTAACCCACATTCTTCATCTTTCGAAGTTTGCAAACACCGGTCCATAAATAGGTTGAACAGCCAAGGGGAAGCTACACAGCACTGTCTGACACCTTTTTGGATGCCAAACCAGTCCGAGTAGACCCCATTGATCCTGACACAAGCACTAGAGTCCCTATAAAGAGACCTTAATGCCTGTATCAAACTAGCGCTCAACCCATATGAGTTCAGTGTTTGTCATAACACATTCCTGTCCACTCTGTCATAAGCCTTTTCCAAGTCCATGAACGCACAAAAAACTTTCTGGTTTTTGGCCAAAAACTTCTCCGCAATCATGCGCATGGAAAAGACTTGATCTGTATACCCCATTCCCTTTCTAAAACCCGCTTGCACATCCCAAATTTTTCCATCAGTTTCTTTCATAACTCTTTCAATTAACACCTTAGCATACAGTTTACCCACAATACTAAGCAAGCTGATACTGCGGTAGTTTTTGCAGTCCTGCTGTGACCCTTTTCCTTTATATATTGGTACTATAACTGCTTTACACCAGTCATCCGGTACCAGTTTTAATTCCCAACATAAATTAAACAAGGTGTACAGCAGGCCTGCCACTACTCCTTCTCCAGCCCTTAGCATCTCGAGTGATACTCTATCATATCCAGCTGCCTTACCTGCTTTCATGCTTTTCATTGCTTTCATTATTTCATCTACACTTATCTCCATACCCCTTTCCACTTCTTTCGGAATTTCTAGTTCATTCGATTCAGACGACTCTTCACTCATAAACACGCTTTCAAAGTATTCCTTCCATCAGTTTAAATTCGAAACTTCATCATTTAGAATACATCCATTCTCGTCTCTTATAGCATTTATTATAGGCTGTTTTGTATTTCCCCTGGCAGTTCTTACGAGTTTCCAGAACATTTTTATGTTAGCCTGGAAATTATCAGATATCCTTCTATCATTCTTATCCGTTCTTTCTTTCTTTTTCCTTTCAACAACTTCTTTTACTCTCTTATTTAGACGTCTAAATTCTGCCTTTTTTCTTCAATCTCATCATTCATACCAGAAGAATTACCAGCTTTGGTTGCTAGTAAATCTAATGTGAGAACATGTTTAGGATATTATATAATGTAGTTGCAGTATGGCTCTACAACGTTAAAATTTAAACTTTTATAAAGAGAAGACAACATCAGGGGACTTCACTCTAACCTAAACGCCGTCCACTACCATCTCGAGACGGCGAGGCCGGCTCTGCTCTTTCTGACCGAGACGCAGGTGTCCTCTCCGGCTGATGTCTCGTATCTCTCCTGCCCGGGGTACAAACTGGAACACTCCTTTGTGCCTCGGGCTGGAGTTTGCGTTTACGTCAGAGAGGACATCTGTTCTCGACGCCTCGGCAGACTTGAAGGTTCGGACCTGTCCATCCTTTGGCTACGCGTAGACAGCGACGACCATCCGCGCGTCTATGGGTGCCTCTATAGGTCCCATAGCGGTAATGCCGAAACAGACCGACTCTTCGACCACGTCCAAATGGCTGCAGATTCGTTGCTACAGCAGATCCCCTCCGCAGAGATCGTGATCCTCGGCGACTTTAACGCCCATCACGCCGAATGGCTTGGTTCACGTTTAACCGATCATGCGGGGAGATCTGTTCATGATTTTGCCTTGGCATATGGTCTGACACAACTGGTTACTTCGCCTACGCGGATTCCAGATGTGGAGGATCATGCACCTTCCCTGTTGGACCTTCTGCTGACCTCTCACCCGGACGGATATCAGATTTCCGTCGACGCCCCTTTAGGCTCCTCGGACCATTGTCTGGTCCGGAGTGTTGTGCCACTCACGCTGAAATCGTGGTTGCATTCTGCAGGCTGCCGCCGTGTTTGGCACTATAGGTCAGCCGATTGGGATGGGATGCGGTCTTTCTTTGCATCCTACCCTTGGGGGCGGGTTTGCTTCTCGCCGGATGATCCCAACGTTGTTGCGGATTCTGTTACTGATGTGGTACTTCAGGGTATGGAACTTTTTATTCCTTCCTCTGTGGTGCCCATTGGAGGCAAATCTCAGCCATGGTTTGGTCGCTCCTGTAAAATAGCATCATGCTATAAGCAGGAGTGCTACCAAGCCTGGGTTGATGCATCAGCGTCCCGGGATGTAAACACCAGCGCTCTAAAAAAGAAGTATAATTCCGCCTCTAGGTCCTTCAAAAGAGTCATTGCCAAGGCAAAGTCAGAGCACATAGGCAGAATTGGCGAGAAACTAGTTCGCCTTCCTTCTGGAACCCGTGCATTCTGGTCTCTCGCCAAGGCTGTCCAGGGGAATTTCTGTCAGCCATCTCTTCCATCTCTGCACAGGGAGGACGACTCACTGGCCCATACTGCAAAGGAGAAAGCCGATCTTCTAGGCTCTTTCTTTGCGTCTAACTCGACTCTCGATGACGGGGGGAGTACGCCGCCGACCATCCCGCGGTGTGAGTGCTCCATGCCGGAAGTGCAGTTCACACAGCGCTCGGTTCGCAAAGCATTCCTCTCCCTGGACATCCACAAGTCGAGTGGGCCTGATTGAATCCCCCCAATTGTGCTGAGGACGTGTGCTCCAGAGTTGGCACCGGTTTTAACGCGTCTTTTCCGGTACTCCTACTCCTTAGGCGTAGTCCCAAAATCATGGAAGACGGCTTTCGTCCACCCGATCCCTAAAAAAGGCGACCACTCAGACCCGTCCAACTACCGGCCAATCGCCATCACCTCCTTGTTCTCCAAAACAATGGAGTCCATTGTAAACTGCCAGCTCATGAGGTATCTTGAGGATCACCAGCTGATTAGTGACCGCCAATACGGTTTTCGCCGTGGTCGGTCAGCTGGTGATCTTCTGGTCTACCTCACTCACAGATGGGCGGAGGCAGTAGAGTTCAAGGGGGAGGCATTGGCCGTTAGTTTGGACATTGCGAAGGCCTTCGATCGGGTTTGGCACAAAGCGCTTCTTTCGAAGCTCCCTTCCTATGGGCTTCCCGAGAAATTATGCGATTGGATCACCAGCTTTCTTGCAGATCGGAGCATCAAGGTCGTTGTAGACGGTGCAAGCTCCGATTGCAAGCCTATTAATGCTGTTGTTCCACAGGGCTGCGTGCTATCGCCAACGCTGTTTCTTCTGCATATCAATGATATGTTGCATACCCGTAACATTCATTGCTATGCGGATGACAGCACTGGTGATGCTCTTTACACCGGCCGAGCCAATATTTCTCGGGAAAACGTCTCCGAGTGCCGGGACAAACTTGTGTATGAAGTCGAGTCTTTGCTGAACAGAGTCTCGGATTGGGGACGACTAAATCTAGTCCAGTTTAACCCCCAGAAGACACAAGTTTGCGCGTTAACCGCTAAAAAGAACCCCTTTGTCGTATCCCCTCAGTTTCAAGGCACTCCCCTTGTTGCCTCAGCCAGTATCGGAATCCTCGGCGTCGACATATCGAGTGACGTGCAGTTTCGTGGTCACTTGGAAGGGAAGGCCAAATTGGCCTCTAAAAAGCTTGGCGTGCTCAGAAGAGCGGGACAGTATTTCATGCCGGCACACCGCCTGCAACTTTACAAGGCGCAGGTTCGGCCGCACATGGAATACTGTTCCCATCTCTGGGCTGGGGCTCCCCAGTACCAGCTCCTTCCACTTGACCGCATCCAGCGCAGAGCGGCTCGAATCGTCGACGACCGAGTGCTTTCCGATGGGCTCGATTCACTGGCGCTGCGAAGAGATGTTGCATCTCTTTGCGTATTTTATCGCATCTATCACGGGGAGTGCTCTGAGGAATTGTTCGGATTAATCCCAGCCGCCAAATTTCGTGGACGCACTACACGGCAAACGTCCCGATACCATCCACACCATCTGGATGCTTGGCGGTCCACCACTGTACGTTTCACAAGGAGTTTTCTTCCACGTACAACCTCTCTGTGGAATAGTTTACCACCGGCGATTTTTCCGGACCGATACGACCTGGGGACCTTCAAGAAAAGAGCTTACTCCTTTCTAAAGGGCCGGCAACGCACCCGCAATTCTCCTGGTATTGCGGTTGATCATGGGCGGCGGTAGTCACTTAACATCAGGTGAGCCGCATGCTCGTTTGCCCCCTCTTCTATAAAAAAAAAAAAAAAAAAACGACAAACAATGATATTCCTTCATTTAATGATCTCTCACATAATATTCACCGTACCTTGTTATCTTTCTGCCAGGAGCAGATACCCCTCTTGTGGGATATCCGGCACGTGAGCAAGGCGTCCGTACCTGGGTTCACCTCCGTGTACCTAGGCACCTCTGTGAACTGCTCGGCTGATGTAAAGAGCATCACCAGTGCTGTCATCTGCATAGCAATGAATGTTACGGGTATGCAACATATCATTGATATGCAGAAGAAACAGCGTTGGCGATAGCACGCAGCCCTGTGGAACACCAGCATTAATAGGCTTGCAATCGGAGCTTGCACCGTCTACAACGACCTTGATGCTCCGATCTGCAAGAAAGCTGGTGATCCAATCGCATAATTTCTCGGGAAGCCCATAGGAAGGGAGCTTCGAAAGAAGCGCTTGGTGCCAAACCCGATCGAAGGCCTTCGCCATGTCCAAACTAACGGCCAATGCCTCCTCCTTGAACTCTACTGTCTCCGCCCATCTGTGAGTGAGGTAGACCAGAAGATCACCAGCTGACCGACCACGGCGAAAACCGTATTGGCGGTCACTAATCAGCTGGTGATCCTCAAGGTACCTCATGAGCTGGCAGTTTACAATGGACTCCATTGTTTTGGAGAACAAGGAGGTGATGGCGATTGGCCGGTAGTTGGACGGGTCTGAGCGGTCGCCTTTTTTAGGGATCGGGTGGACGAAAGCCGTCTTCCATGATTTTGGGACTACGCCTAGGGAGTAGGAGTACCGGAAAAGACGCGTTAAAACCGGTGCCAACTCTGGAGCACACGTCCTCAGCACAATTGGGGGGATTCCGTCAGGCCCACTCGACTTGTGGATGTCCAGGGAGAGGAGTGCTTTGCGAACCGAGCGCTGTGAACTGCACTTCCGGCATGGAGCACTCACACCGCGGGATGGTCGGCGGCGTACTCCCCCCGTCATCGAGAGTCGAGTTAGATGCAAAGAAAGAGCCTAGAAGATCGGCTTTCTCCTTTGCAGTATGGGCCAGTGAGTCGTCCTCCCTGTGCAGAGATGGAAGAGATGGCTGACAGAAATTCCCCTGGACAGCCTTGGCGAGAGACCAGAATGCACGGGTTCCAGAAGGAAGGCGAACTAGTTTCTCGCCAATTCTGCCTATGTGCTCTGACTTTGCCTTGGCAATGACTCTTTTGAAGGACCTTGTTAAGACCCAATTAATTATTATTTTCATAACCACGAACAATGTTCGTGTTATGTAAGTTCAAAGCAACGGCGCTAGATGGCGTATAAAAATTTCTGTATCACGATGTATTGATTTTTCTGTACTACATGTAGTCTGGGCGAATAAAATTGGTTGGTACCTATTCTCACCACTGAGTACTGTGTTTTATTCAATTTTTGGGACATTGTTCATTGGTCCTTCGATTGCCGGTTTGAGGCGGTGTGAAGTTGGCCTGTACAAAGTCCATTGCGGCGCCGAACGGGCAGTGGCTTGCTGTCAATGGTGCTATTGCTGGCCGCAACGGGTGCCGGCGCAAGTGCAACCGCATCAGTAGATGGAGCTACAGCGGGCAGAGCAGCCCCCTGGGACATTCATCGAGGCAAGTGGGCGGAGCCCGTGTTGGGATATCACCGAAGCGGACTGCTGAGGGGGAGGAGTGCCCCTGTGACACCCACCGGATCGCGGCATACGTAGAGGAGGTGCCCTCTTGAGACATCACCGGAACAGACTGCTGAGGAGGCGGAGTTCCCCTGTGACACCCACAGGATCGCAGCAGACGCAGAGGGGGAAGAGCATCGCCGGGAGCCATCGACGTGACGTGTGAGTTTATGTGAAGATTAAACCGTGAGTACAAATTTGAACCTTATTATCAAGAGAAACTGGACTTGTAAAGTTTTCAAAGGTAGTGCATGTGAAGTGAGTAAAAAGTTACAAGTGTTTAGGACTTAGAATAATTTCGCCAAAAGTGTACCTACGGGGAATCCATGCCGGTTTTCAGAGCGAATTTTACAAGTCAAAAAGACTTAGAGTAATTTCGTGCAATCTCGGACTTGTAAAATTTCCTATGTCAATTCAATACTTAGAATAATTTCGTGCAATCTCGGACTTGTAAAATTTCGTATGTCAATTCAACACTTGGAATAATTTAGTGTAAACTTGGACTTGTAAAATTTTGTTGTCGATCTACAGGGGCTTGTATTTAATGTTAAGTGAGCGTGTGTATTGAATTATTTCCTCAGTATTTTTTTGAATATTGCTATCGGGTTTTTAAATATTTTTTGTTTATATTCACTTATAACTGTAAACTTTGTGAATAATGGCTGAGAATTATGTAAAAGTTCAAGAAGATATTGCATCAAAAATTAAAAAATCTCAAATAAATTTCAAAAAATCCCCTAAGGAAAGAATTACAAAATCATATATTGAAACGCGATTAGAATCTTTAGAGAGCAATTGGACTGTGTTTTCTCAAAATCATCGTAAAATTGTATATGAACTTAAGAAAGAGGATTTAGAAAAATCTATTTATTACACAGGGGATATTTATGATCAAACTGAGGAACTTTATTTAGAATATAAAACATTATTAAAGGAAACATTGTTAAAGTATAGTACTAATAATATTGTAGAACCTGTTAATACAGCTAGCGAGAAACCTTCAGTTAGCTTGCCGAAAATTACATTGCCTAAATTTTCTGGGAAATACACAGAGTGGGTGAGCTTTCGTGATTTATTCACTTCCTTAGTACGCAAGAACCCTGGTATCGACGATGTCCAAAAACTTCATTATCTTAAAAGTAGTGTAACAGGTGAAGCAGAACAATTATTGCGACATATTCCAATAACGTCGGATAATTATCGGGTCTGTTGGGAACATTTAGAAGGTCGCTACAACAATAAAAGATTTTTGGCTAATAATATTTTAAAGAGGTTAACTAGCCAAAAGGCTTTAGTATCAGAGTCCGCGGGTGCCATTAAACAATTATTAGATACCACTAAAGAATGCTTACATGCACTAGAAAATATTGGCGTTAAAACTGGTGACTGGAACACAATTATAATTTTTCTCATTACTCAAAAATTGGATCCCGAATCCCGCAAGCAATGGGAACAAAGGGTTTCTGATTCTGTTCAGGAGTTGCCTAGTCTTAATCAATTTGAGGAGTTTTTGCAAAGTAGATTTCGGTCTTTAGAGTTTTTGGATACCAGGGTTCAAAGGGTCGAAAAGGCGAACTGTACTCATGTTGCCACTACTTTAGTGACTTGTGCCTTTTGTACTCTAAATCATAAGTTGTTTAATTGTAAAAAATTCTCAAAAGAAAGCGTCGACGCACGTCGTGAGTTCGTCCAAACTCATCGTTTATGTTTTAATTGCTTCGGTTCAGATCATTCGGTTTATCAGTGTACAGCGTCAACACGGTGTCGACTGTGCAAGAAAAAACACCACAGTCTACTACATCCCAAAAATCCAAAAACAGCTAGTGATGCTAAGATTGTCATAGCTGATGAGTCTGTGAAGGGAACTGAGAGAGTTAAGTCAAATCTATCACAGACCAGTGGTGAGCCATCAATTCCACAAGTTGTCACTTGTGTTTCAAACATGCTTGGGCAAGTCTTATTGGCTACCGCCCTAGTAAAGGTAGAGTCCGCTAAAACGAATTCTACCCTTGTCCTGAGATCTCTTTTAGATCAGGGGTCTCAGGCATCGTTTATAACAGAATCTGCTGTACAAATGTTGGCACTCAAAAGGATTCCTGGGGTCAGTCTTGTATCAGGTCTTGGCGATGACCAAGCGACTTTAGCTTCAAAGTCGTTTGTTGTTATAAAAATTCAGTCCCGTCTTGACCCAAGCTTTACAATTACAGTCAAAGCTCACGTACTCAGCAGACTCACAACCTTGCTGCCAAGTAGTAAGGTCGTTGTTCAAGTGTTGCCAGCACTCCCGTCAAATACGTTGGCGGATCCTACATTTGATAGGCCAAATAAAATTGACTTGCTCCTCGGGGCCGAGGTATATAGTCAGATTCTAATGGAAGGTATAATCAGGGGCCCGTCTGATTCAATAGTTGCTCAACGCACGAGACTGGGCTGGGTCCTATCTGGCAGAATACCCAATCATAAGGGAGAGGTCATTGGTAGTGAAACGTGCATGAATGTTGTAAGTCTGCACACTATACAAACCAACGAGAACGAACTTCTCAAAAGATTTTGGGAATTGGAGTCCGAACCATCTCTTGGCTTGTGCCACCGTTTGTCTCAAGAAGAGCAGAGATGTGAGGAATTCTTTACTCAATCTACAAGGCGTGATGAGACAGGTAGGTATATTGTGCGATTACCATTCAGAAAGGGAGATCCACTATGTCTACATGGTAATATAAAGGATATAGCGTACAAACGTTTTCTGTGTTTGGAAAAGCGTTTATTGAAGGACCCAGAACTTAAGGTCGCATACTCGAAGGTTATAAATGAGTATGTAAGTTCCGGTCATATAGAAGTAGTGAGTTCTAACGAACTTGCGAAGAAAGCAGTATACCTCCCACATCACGCCGTAGTACGTCATGACAAGACCACAACAAAGGTGCGTATGGTTGTGGACGCATCTTGTACAGACTCAAACGGGGTATCCCTTAACAACGAGTTAATGGTAGGCCCCGCACTTCAACCGGAACTTCGTCATATTGTTATGCGATGGCGATGCTACCCTATCGCTCTAGTAGCTGATATCGTCAAGATGTACCGGCAAATAAGAGTAGCTGATGAGGACTTAGATTTTCAGCGCATATTTTGGCGCGAAAGTCCAGATGCTGAACTTCAGCATCTTCGCTTTTTGCGAGTTACCTTTGGCACCTCATCGGCACCCTATTTGGCAGTTCGATGTCTTCAACAACTAGCCCGTGACGAAGGTTCCAAATTTCCGTTAGCAGCGCCGAAAGTGCTGCACGAATTTTATATGGACGACCTGATGTCAGGTTGCTATACGGTAGCCGAAGGCGTTCAGATCTATGACCAGATGACTGCTTTATTGAATTGTGGTGGATTTCCACTTCAAAAATGGTCGAGTAATAGCATGGACTTATTGAACGAAATTCAGACTGATACCAGGGAATCAAATCATTCCTTGTTCTTGAAAACAGACGAAGTGATCAAAATTCTCGGCCTGAAATGGAACAGAGACACAGACGAATTTCAGTGTACTGTCGACCTCCCACCGCTTCAATCTTTGGTTACGAAGCGTATAATGATCTCTGACATTGCTCGGCTCTTTGATCCGTTAGGTTGGTTGGCATCGGCTATCACCACTGCGAAGATCTTTATACAGAAGGCGTGGCTATCTGGAATCAACTGGGATCAGGAACTACCGCCATCCCTACTTAAAGCATGGATAGAATTCCGCAGTGGGTTGCCTAAATTAGCTGAGATGCGATTCCCTCGATGGATTTATTCGCAGCAAAACGATCAGGCCTGCGAGTTGCATGGATTCTCAGACGCATCTAATGCGGCATATGCAGCAGTAGTATATACGCGGACAGTGGACACTCAGGGAAGGGTTCACGTAAACCTGATCACTTCGAAAACGAGAGTCGCCCCGATAAAACAAATCTCAATCCCTCGCCTAGAACTCTGCGGTGCGGTGCTGCTAGCGAAACTTTTGAACGAAGTATCGGATGTACTAAAAATACCTAAGGAACGACTACACGCTTGGTCCGATTCCTCAATAGTTCTTGCTTGGCTCAGCAGCCATCCAAGTCGATGGAAAACATTCATCGCTAACAGGGTTTCTGAGATACTTTCAGTTTTGGATGCTGACCAATGGTCACATGTAGCCTCAAAGGAGAACCCAGCAGACCCTGCATCGCGAGGATTAATGCCATCAGAATTTGTTACAAACCAGCTTTGGCGTCAAGGCCCCGATTGGTTACGGTTCGACGTAATAAATTACGACCGGAATATAACCGACACAAATCTAGAAGAAAGGAAACCAAAAATTAAGAGCTACATGACTACAGCAAATGATGAAGAAGACAATTTGCTATCGAAATATTCCTCCCTGAAAAAACTTACCCGGGTCGTATCTTTCTGCCGGAGAGTTTTACGCTGGAAGGAACCTGAAAAAGAAAGGAAAAAGATTAGTACACAATTAACAGCAAAAGAAATCAACG
Organism: Parnassius smintheus behrii; assembly: GCA_036936625.1. NCBI lineage: Eukaryota > Metazoa > Arthropoda > Insecta > Lepidoptera > Papilionidae > Parnassius > Parnassius smintheus. Next base: position 33,853,930 of record JAUPFT010000029.1, read on the forward strand.
AGTCGTTACTTTCCTGTATCAAGATGTGTCAGCGACGAAGTTTTAGCGAAGACATCGGAGACCTAGAAAGGAAAGGAAAGTTGGGAAAAAAAAGTAAACTCACCTCGTTGAATCCCTTTTTGGACACTTACCAAATTCTTAGAGTTGGTGGAAGACTACAGAGGGCAAACGTCGATCAAGATACGAGACATCCCATCATTCTTCCCCACAAGTCACCCCTCACAAATTTGATTATTGACGAGGCTCACTCTAAAACGATGCATGGAGGGCCTCAAATCATGCTCAATTATCTTAGGAGTAGATATTGGATAATTGGCGCTAAAGGTCTCGTGCGTCAATTTATTCGCAGGTGCGTAACTTGCATTCGCTATTCGGCACAAACAAGCCAGCAGATGATGGGTCAGCTACCATCATCACGAGTTACCGCACACAGACCTTTCCACAAGAGTGGAGTGGATTACGCGGGTCCAATTCACGTCAGGACTACAAAGGGTCGTGGTTATCGCTCAACAAAAGGCTACATATGCTTATTTGTGTGCATGGCAATAAAAGCCATACACCTCGAGGTGGTCAGCGACATGACTGCACAGAGCTTCTTGGCTGCGTTCAAAAGATTTGTCGCTCGAAGAGGCCATGTCTCTGACCTGTGGAGCGATAACGCCACTACCTTTGTAGGCAGTTCTAAGGAACTTACAAAGTTGTTTTCCGCAGAAAGGTCCGTTGTCGTGACAGAAATACAGGACTGGATGTCCTCAAATGGTACTAATTGGCACTTTATTCCTCCCCACTCTCCAAACTTTGGAGGGTTGTGGGAGGCAGGTATTAAATCTGTCAAATACCATCTAAAACGAGTAATTGGAGATAGCACCCTTACTTTTGAAGAGCTGACTACCACGCTATCTTAAATTGAGGCGTGCCTTAACTCGAGACCCATTTGTCAGGCATCGAACAACTCTGATGATCCAAATCCCCTTACTCCGGGTCACTTTTTAGTAGGCGAACCCCTTGTCCTCGTACCAGATATGAATTACGAAAATTCGAACATTAGTACCCTGAGTAGATGGAATTTAACACAACGCATGGTCCAGAACTTCTGGCGTAGATGGTCCCAAGAGTACCTAACTCAGCTCCACCATCGTTATAAATGGTCTTACCAAGTTCCTGAACCAGACGTGGGAAGTGTAGTATTGGTCAAGGAAGATGATCTTCCACCAGCTAGGTGGCTACTAGGTATCATCACTGATAAACACACAGGGTTGGACGGTCTCACGCGCGTAGTAAGCTTAAAATATAAGGGCAACATCATAAAACGACCAGTATCTAAATTAGTATTCCTACCTAAAGATTGTGATTAAATTAAGATTTATTTTAAATTTTTGTTTTTCCTATTTCAAAAGAAGGCTTACATGTAAAATCACTATATTGTTATGTGACAATTCATTCATAGACTCAATATTCATTTATTGTTATTTGTTATTGAATTTTTAGTTTTTTATTTTACGTTAATTTGAAATTAGAGTCTAATTTACTAGCCTTTGTTTATAATATAAGTTTCTTAAAAACCTGCAAAAATTGTAAATTATGGACTTCGTCCATGGCGGCCGGAATGTTAAGACCCAATTAATTATTATTTTCATAACCACGAACAATGTTCGTGTTATGTAAGTTCAAAGCAACGGCGCTAGATGGCGTATAAAAATTTCTGTATCACGATATATTGATTTTTCTGTACTACATGTAGTCTGGGCGAATAAAATTGGTTGGTACCTATTCTCACCACTGAGTACTGTGTTTTATTCAATTTTTGGGACATTGTTCAGACCTAGAGGAGGAATTATACTTCTTTTTTAGAGCGCTGGTGCTTACATCCCGGGACGCTGATGCATCAACCCAGGCTTGGTAGCACTCCTGCTTATAGCATGATGCTATTTTGCAAGAGCGACCAAACCATGGCTGAGATTTGCCTCCAATGGGCACCACAGAGGAAGGAATAAAAAATTCCATACCCTGAAGTACCACATCAGTAACAGAATCCGCAACAACGTTGGGATCATCCGGCGAGAAGCAAACCCGCCCCCAAGGGTAGGATGCAAAGAAAGACCGCATCCCATCCCAATCGGCTGACCTATAGTGCCAAACACGGCGGCAGCCTGCAGAATGCAACCGCGATTTCAGCGTGAGTGGCACAACACTCCGGACCAGACAATGGTCCGAGGAGCCTAAAGGGGCGTCGACGGAAATCTGATATCCGTCCGGGTGAGAGGTCAGCAGAAGGTCCAACAGGGAAGGTGCATGATCCTACACATCTGGAATCCGCGTAGGCGAAGTAACCAGTTGTGTCAGACCATATGCCAAGGCAAAATCATGAACGGATCTCCCCGCACGATCGGTTAAACGTGAACCAAGCCATTCGGCGTGATGGGCGTTAAAGTCGCCGAGGATCACGATCTCTGCGGAGGGGATCGGCTGTAGCAACGAATCTGCAGCCATTTGGACGTGGTCGAAGAGTCGGTCTGTTTCGGTATTACCGCTATGGGACCTATAGAGGCCCCCGTAGACGCGCGGATGGTCGTCGCTGTCTACGCGTAGCCAAAGGATGGACAGGTCCGAACCTTCAAGTCTGCCGAGGCGTCGAGAACAGATGTCCTCTCTGACGTAAACGCAAACTCCAGCCCGAGGCACAAAGGAGTGTTCCAGTTTGTACCCCGGGTAGGAGAGATACGAGACATCGGCCGGAGAGGACACCTGCGTCTTGATCAGAAAGAGCAGAACCGGTCTCGCCGTCTCGAGATGGTAGTGGACGGCGTTTAGGTTAGAGTGAAGTCCCCTGATATTGCAGAAATTCACGGACAGCGTGGCAGGGGTCGCCTTGGTCTTGTTGCTCCGTTTGCCCCGAGCAGTTGTAGTCTTGAGTGGAATTTTGCCCCCTCCCCCCCCCCCCCAGAATACGCGGGGCAGCCTGAGCACCCACGCTCAGAAGTGGAGAAGTATGGTCGTGGATGCTCAGCGAGGGATTCTCCAGGGGTGCTGGTACCCTCCTGGGGTAGTCTATCATTATTTAATTCCGCTACCATGTTGATGGGGGGGGGGATTTGGGCCTCCGGCCACCTGCACTCACCAGACGAAACGCGGAAGCAGAGCTTCCACTTCACGCCGGTATTCTGTGAGGTCGTGGTACCACCCTGGTTTGAGCCAGTCCATACGTGCAACAGCAAAGCTGCCGCGTGGCTCTACCACTATTCAGCTGCCAGCAACATAATATACGATTGGAGGATTTGAAAATTCAGAGGATCTTCAAGAACTATATGCTACTCATACCACTAAGGACTTGATAATAACTGAACACTGTCCAGAACATGTACAAAAATACCAAGTGCAAGGCACATATATAATGATACCTAATCAAGAATGCAGAACACAGGTTGGAGACACATTCATCAACGCTCCGAGGTACTTTGCGAATATCAAACTTCAGCTTCCCACAATCGAGATGCCAACCGTACGAGAGGATGACATCAAGAAAGAAGCAAAACAATTAGATTTAAGAAACGTGGACTTCAGTGATATAAAAGAACTAATAAATAGTGCTAAATTCAGGCATAACGAAATAAATACAAAATTCTTAGTAACAAGTGAAGTTAGTGTATGGACCATAAATTTATATATCATTATAGTAATCTGTATAGTATTTACTATTTTTAAATTCAAATTATTTTATCGAAATTCTCCGAAGTCGCTTGAGCCACCTTCGGATAATTTCTCTCTTGAGGTGGGAGGAGTTAAGGCTGAGCACTCCTGCCAAATCTCATTCGTTCGCACATCATCAGCAATCCCATCTGGGTCAAGCGCATGCAGTAAATAAGCTTAGTAAATAGTTCTGTTGGATATAATTTAAGTACAAATAAACGATTGTAATGATTTAATATCGAATATTGTAGTAATAAACTTCTTACTGTAACTCTGTCCAAATAAATAAAATATATTTTTTATTGAAGCCTGGTTCATTATCTTAATTCGCTCCAATCGAGCAGGCGCCAAAAGTTCGAGTGTAGGGCTTCTAGAAAGTTTAGTTCTTCAACTAGTTGGCGCTGTCGGTTGAAAGATTAGTCATGTCATTTTCTGGAAAGCTCTCCTCGCTCTATTACTCGACACTAGATGGCGTTAGCGCCTGACGTCAAATTAGGCGCGCAACAATAGTATACTAATTGGGGTGTCTGAGGGTGTGCGTTAATTACGTTACATATTATATATATATATATATATATATATATATATATATATATATATATATATATATATATATATATATATATATACAGTTAAACCTGGATAAGCGAAAGTTCAAGGGAGCACAATCTCATTCTCGCTTATAGAGGTTTCTCACTAAACCGAGTTTCTCGCTAATGCAGGTACATGGGTAGCGTTTCTCTCTTATAGAGGTACGTAGCAATAACAAGTCACAGCAAGTATCTACGAATGTATTATGAATAATATGCACAACATATATTATGTACATATATATTTTTAATAGTGTGTATATGTTACGTTTCATGTTACTATTTTAAGTTTATCACTTAAGACGTTTCCCCTAGCGAAAGACCTTGAGCGTTAGGTCCTATACAATCTACGTGCTCTCGCTACAATACATCGTAAAAATACGCCTGAATATTTGGACTTATTTCAATTAAAAAAGATAAGCGAAGTTAAGAAATTAAATAAAACCATTAGTATAATCATCAAACGATTAGAGCGTTTCCTTTAGCAACAGATGCATGTAATCAATAATTTTAATCATTTTTTAAAAGTAGATTTTAAATGTATTCATAAAAACAGATTAAAACGTGGAATGTGATGATAGGATATCGAACATTAATAATGTGCTTTTGGATGTAGCTTATTTCTCATAACTAATGAGATAATAGTCTCTGAAAAATGCACTTTTGCAAGGTTTGTTCAGGGTACCGCCTTAATGGCAGTACTTTACTTTTCCGTTTTGCATTATGCAGAACAGAACTTTCCTTCGCAATTGATTAACTATAAACTGAGTAAGTCCGAAAAACAGGACGGTACACAGGCACACGTGTCCGTTCGAAAAGAATACGATAAAATAACAACGTTATTTAGTTCCACGAAATAGAATAGGTACAATATTGACGAGAAAACAATACAAAAACAAGGGTAGGAAGTTCCACGAAAGTTAAGAATGAGTCATAAATTAGCAAATGTTAAATTTGTAATTTGTTTTGTCATTTGTTACTGTATGTGTGTATCCTTTACGTATGTATGTATTTTTATTGTAGCTATAGCTCCTCCTAAATAATACAAATAAATAAAGCTCGACTGTCGCTTATAGAGGTATAGATAATTAGCTGTCTCACTTACGGAGGTTCATGAGGGAAAAACGACTCTCTCTTACAGAGGTTTCTGTTTCTCGCTAATAGAGGTTTTGGGAGCTTAAAATGACGGGTCCTGGCTATAACTCCCACTTATAGAGTTGTCCCCCTTATCCAGTTCTCACTTACCCAGGTTTGACTGTATATATATATATATATATATATATATATATATATATATATATATATATATATATATATATATATATGGTGGAGCCACGTGTTTAAGGCTGCCGAAGTCTAGTTCCCCGGTCGAACCTTAAACCTACTACGCGAGATATTAACTAAAGTGGACTGTATATGCGGTTGCTTCTACGCTTACGTAAAAGCGACTACTATAGAATGCGGTATAATGCACTTGCTCTTCCCTAAAACTAAACTACTATGGTGCCAATCGCTGAAAGGGAATCCTGCCTTATTAGGAGAACAACAAAATTGGAGCGGGTTAAACTATGCAAGGCAGGAGCTAATTAAAGGAATTGACTCACCGGGGTTTCTTCTATCCTGTTGAGCACTATAGCTGCAACTTCTGGAACTTCTTCTGGAACACTCCGGAGAGAGGCGGTGCGCGACTATATCTCACCCGAGGTGAGGGAACTTCTTCTAGACAGACACTCTGGGGCCCCAGGGGTGCGTCGGGAGAGAAGCGTTGTGGTTTCAGCGACGACTGCGGTGGAAAGAGGCCGCGCAACGGTCGCGCGTGCCTTATATGTCCTCGGCCCCGATGATTACGTGACATTCTAGAATCATCTTCTTGCCCCCTCCCACCCCACCACCCCGATGTGTCGATGGAGGATAGAGGAGGGTATGAATGATATCGTTTTGTCGGAAAGGAACAAGCGGCTTGGCACCTCTACCGTCAAATATAATAATCCAATGGTTTTTTCCGCGCAACCATCTCCCCCGCCCTTGAAGGATTTCCTTCAAATTAACTAACACAACTAGAGCTAAGATCAACTAACAAAATAACTAACTAACGCTAAGATTACTTAAATTCAACTACAATTTAATCTAGAAAGCTAATTTAAATTATGGAAGAGGCAGGGGGCACAAACGGACAACCGGACGCAAGTAAGACCCAACCGTGGTCTTAACGCGAGCTATCCTAACTACTCCGTCGGAACCGGGAAAAACCTCTTCGACAATTCCTAACGGCCAGTGGAGAGGCGGCGTATTCTCTTTGGTGAGCACAACTACAGTTCCTACAGCTAAATGCTCAGTTGCTGTGTTCCATTTTTGTCGAGACTGCAAAGTATGCAAGTATTCCATCCTCCATCGTTTCCAAAACGATTGCACTAACCGATCTAATAATTTGTGGCGTGCGGAAATGCTAAGTCTGTTCTCATCCATACCTGCGGCTGGCAAATACTTTAAAGGCGTTAAATTCAAAAAATGTGCTGGAGTTAGAGCCAGCGGTTCCGAGGGGTCACTAGACAACGTACGACAAAGTGGGCGACTATTCATTACGCATTCAATTTGAGCGAGCACCGTACTTAGCTCTTCGAAGGACAAAATTTGATCTCCTATTACTCGGTATAAATGACTCTTTAGACTCTTGATATTAGTCTCCCAATTGCCCCCAAAATGGCTCGCGGCTGGGACGTTCAGAGACCACTCAATGCGGTTCTCGGCTAGAATGTGAGCGAACTCCGAATTATAGTACTTGCTAGCTAAGAGCTCATGTAGTTCCGATAGAATACGTTTTGCACCGACGTAGTTCGTACCGTTATCCGAATACAATCTACTTACAGGGCCACGGCGGGAAAGAAATCTTTTAAATGCACCCATAAAGCCTGCTGTGCTTAGATCACCAACGAGTTCTATATGCACCGCTCGAGTAGTTAGACATACGAAAATGCAGACGTAAGCCTTTGTGGATCTTATACCACGCCCGCGAGTGAGCGTGACCTTAAACGGACCAGCGAAATCAGACCCGGTGTGCGTGAAGGGCTTTACTGATTGTATTACTCTACAAGATCTAAGTTCCGCCATTTCCGGAAATGACGGCTTGGGGCGTGCCCGAAAGCAAGCTATACATCTGTGCACCCGATTGCGTATTAAACTACGTGCAGAAAGAATCCAATAATTCTGACGCAAAATCGACATCAACAAGTCGGGGCCAGCGTGCGAGTTCAATTTATGATGGTAGTCGACTAATAAGTTCATGATATGGTCTTTACGCGGTAAAACCATAGGGTGCCGTTGGTCGAAACTCAATTGCGAGTTGGACAAGCGTCCACCTATCCTTACAATCCCACCCTGTAAAAATGGCTTAAGGCGTTGAAAGGCGCGACTACAAGCTCTATTCGATTGCAATCTTCTAATTTCTTCAGAGAAGTGCGCACGTTGAAGTTCACGCAATACTAGCGACTCGGCATAGTTGTAATCGGATGCTAAGACATACGAACAAACACTACTTATCGACTTTAAACTACAAAGGCTACACTGTAACGACAAAAATGATTTAAATATAACACAGCGTATTGCTGTGGAGCGGCTAAACTATACTATTTTATTTTTAATTTTACGGAACACCAACAAGCTAAACAAACACTAAGGAAATACCAATATATAATTCTATCAACGACAAACTAATATTTAAATAATAAAACTATCCAATCACAAGTATGCAATTTCTAAGCGACTAAGCTATAATTATTAATAAGCGGTGAAACTATGCGATGAACGCTTCGGAACAACACTGCATATGGCTTGTTGCTCGCGAAGTCTCACTTCCTCCCGCCAATCAAGATCGGCCTCAGCAGGTCTATTCCGTAGCCTCCAGTGAGGCACGCTTTCTGTCGCAGCGGCTCGGTGTCTCCATGCGCAGCGACCGTGACCTCGATCCGCGCCGCGCGCGCTTCCGCTAACTAGATCGATTCGAGCACTGAATATGTCACCTGGCGGGTTGCGGGGCGATCTAATCTTGCTAATATGGGCCTTGTTCGCGGTGTCGGTAAACCTAGCTCCAGGGCTATCCCTACTCGGCGTTCCCTTCGGCTGCGACGAAACTACAACAGGTTTACTAACAACAGACTCTAACGTCTTGCTTCTCGACCCTTCGCATAATTTATTACCCGAGCGCGGGATGTTCCCCTCCCCTATTTCCCGAAAATTGCGAGTCAATAATTCGGGAGGTTCGACAGCGACGGTGCAACAACAATTTGTTGCCGAAATGCTATCTATGATGGGGGCGGAGCCAAGGATAACATATCCCAATACGGTTTCCAGTGCGTAAGGCGCGGTATGCGAGGAGTTGCCCTTGACCTTATTGTTTAACAAAAGATGAGGAAAAAGCGATGCTCCAATGAGCATGTCTATGTTTCCAGGAACGGCGTAAGTGTCGTCCGCCAGGGTCAAATTCTTAAATTCAATCATTGCCGAGGTGTCAACCGAAACGGTTGGCAACCGTTCAGTGACCCTATCTACTACTAGTGCATCTATATCAAAGTTAACATTACGATCTATCCGAGAATAAATTTTTAAATTTATATATCCCTGTGTTGATTTACTAGTGCCTCCGATGCCTTTAATTACAGGACATGAAAGTGACCTATTTATTACTAAGCCTAAGCGCTGACAACATTGTCGTGTTATAAAGCTATTTTGGGCTCCGCTGTCCAGCATTGCACGGACGCTTTGTTCGTTTCCACGCGAATCCCTAACCAAAATACGTGCCGTACCCAGTAACACGGTTGAAGGAGGTTGTGCTCCCATATTTGCCAATGAGCACAGAGCGACATCACCAGGTCGACGCTAGAATCGTTGACCTTAGTAGGGGTGAATTCCTTATCCGCCTTACTTGACGCCGCTATGTTGCTATTTTCAAAATGTAATAGCGTGTGATGTTTCCTGGCGCACTTGCTACATACGGAACTCGAATTGCATTTTGCAACTAAATGCTTATCGCTTAAGCAGTTCAAACATAGGTTGTTTGTCTTTACTAATTTATAACGCTCGCTCGGTGAATATTTACGAAAAGTCGCACAATTATATAAATTACCGTGTCTATCTTTACATACTAAACAAGTATGCTGGAGTGATGTTGGCGTAGCGGTTACGTAAGTTAACGACCCTGCTATTTTAGATGGTTGAGTCTGTCTACGGTCGACGCACCTTTTATTCTCCTGTTTAACGTTCGGAGAGCGTTGCATCACCTTTATTTGATCTCGCACGAACGATGCTAATGAATGAAAGGAAGGCATCTCCGAGCTACGATGCTCCATTTCAAACGCACGCACGGTGTCGGGGTCTAACTTCTTCAGTGCAATATGGAGAAACACCACATCCATAAGATCATTAAATTTCAAATTCTTAAGTGCAGCCACCGATGCCACAAATTTATCTAGAAATTGCTCTAAGCCGTTGATGTTCGCGGATGATATAGGTTTAAGATCGAATATCTGGTTCAAATATTCGGAAGCTAACATTCTCCTATCTTCATATTTAGTTTTAAGCGTTTCGAATATTAATAGGTAATTGTTTGCTGTAGGTGTAAAACCAGAGCAGATCGACTGTGCCCTGCCACTAAGTTTACTGATTAAGTAATATAATTTTTCGGCGTCCGATAACGATGGGTTATTGTGTATATTGTTTTGAAAACTACTGAAGAAGAAGGGCCACGTCTTAATATCACCATTAAATACCGGAATATCTATTGGCGGCAACCTAATCAAGTCGCTTGGACGTACCTGTTTTTCCGGCTTTGCTTCGTTTTGAGATAGGGATCTCGCTATTTTTTTCACGCGACACAACATATCTTCGAATGCCAGCAGCGGTTGGTAGTTCACTATGTATTTCGGGTCGATTTGTAATTCCAAATGATTAATTTGGTCTAATATTTTTTCGTAATCTATTCGTAGAGAATTTATCGTTTCGATTTCGGTCAAAAAAGTTTCCCGCACTGCTTCTATATGAATGTTCTTTATATAATCACTTATATTCTGCATACGCGAAAAGAGTATGTCCCTCTTAGCATAAAGCGTTTTAATTTTGATTTCACTTCCACTAACTGCCATTTTAAACTATTATAATAAAGTTATATCAATCACAATTAATCTCACAACGCACAAACAATAAAGGATGGACACACTCGGTATGCCGTATTACGTAATTAAATCGAACACCTGCGCAGCGAGTCGAGGTGACGCGTCATTTGCTAGACTCAATAATTTTATCAAGATTGTGGGTAAGCGTATCAAACGGTTCCTATTACACTGTTTCAATTATTTAATAGGCTTTAAATTTAATCAAATACGAGCGCTATAAAACGAATAATTCTGTTTGCGAGTACCTAATCAAAATTTAAATTTAAACGAACACTATTTAAGTCTATTCTATAAATTGGAGTGCATTATCTAATTAATTAATTCAACAATTCGACCAAAATCCTGCCGAAGTGACCATAAAATGGTGGAGCCACGTGTTTAAGGCTGCCGAAGTCTAGTTCCCCGGTCGAACCTTAAACCTACTACGCGAGATATTAACTAAAGTGGACTGTATATGCGGTTGCTTCTACGCTTACGTAAAAGCGACTACTATAGAATGCGGTATAATGCACTTGCTCTTCCCTAAAACTAAACTACTACGGTGCCAATCGCTGAAAGGGAATCCTGCCTTATTAGGAGAACAACAAAATTGGAGCGGGTTAAACTATGCAAGGCAGGAGCTAATTAAAGGAATTGACTCACCGGGGTTTCTTCTATCCTGTTGAGCACTATAGCTGCAACTTCTGGAACTTCTTCTGGAACACTCCGGAGAGAGGCGGTGCGCGACTACATCTTCTTGCCCCCTCCCACCAACCACCCCGATGTGTCGATGGAGGATAGAGGAGGGTATGAATGATATCGTTTTGTCGGAAAGGAACAAGCGGCTTGGCACCTCTACCGTCAAATATAATAATCCAATGGTTTTTTCCGCGCAACCATATATATATATATATATATATATATATATATATATATATATATATATATATATATATATATATATATATATTCTATTCTATTTCCATCTATTATACCATTCTATTTCCATCTTTATATTCATTTATTATATATATATATATATATATATATATATATATATATATATATATATATATATATATATATATATATATATATATAATAAATGAATATAAAGATGGAAATAGAATGGTCAAACGGAGCTTTCCTCAAAATAGTGTTGCCTGACTAGTTTTTTAAACGTGTACTTATTCGATGCTTTTCTTATATTAACGGGCAAAGCGTTCCAGAGAAGTATTGCCTGAACTGTCAAAGAAAACAGTACTATGCTGAAGTAAATCAATCTTAAGGACGTTAGAGGAACGAGGTCCTCGATATAAGTTCTCGGGATAATATACAGAAAAGACTTGGTAAGGTTCTGGAGCAAGGCCTCTGATGAATAGAAAGCCATTTAAGCTTGGAACGAAAAGGAGTGATGTGGTCGTAATTTCGTAAGTTGAAGATAAATCTTATACAGTTGCTGAGAAGGCGCTCCAACTTGTTAAGAAGATTTTGTTGTTAAGAATATTACCAAATGAAAAAGGCCAGAATCAGTGCAGCGTAATATTTATTAAGGTCCAATGCTTCAGTCGTTTCCGATTTATTTGACGCTTTATATTGAAGTTAATACGGTGAGCTATAGGGTTTATATGATATTTAGGTCGATGCCAGGCTCGTTTTTCTATGTGATGCTCATGAAAACGTCAGTCGGTAGCCCATCGTCCGCCGTTCCGGTAGGGTTATTATAGCGCGGCTTCTACGTTCTTTTGAACAAGCCGGAACGAAGTTAAATCTTTTGAAAAATTAAGCTTTAAGTCTATTTGTAGTACATTTTAAAAATGCAGTGCTAAGGATACAATCAATAAATTTGATTTCTACATAAATTTTATTTACGCGACAAAACTCTACAAAAACACGAAAACAGGGATAATAACGTAATTTTTTTCTTATAATTTGGCACCAGTGATTAATACGATAAATTTCAATATTATAATCAAGATATTGTGTTGATAGATATTTTAATAAATAAAATTATGCAAAAACACAAAAATATTATACAATTAACCATCTTATACATTGCTGCAGTTGGTAAGTATTTTCCGCGTTTTCTGTTTTATATATGTTTGGTTGATTAATTTTACACGGGATTTATATTTGTAAGTAATGGATGTATATTGCGTGGTTACCCATACAAATACTCGTTATCTGCGAGATTTGAACCCACGACCCGAACTGCAGCGCTGCAACCACTGCTTAACCACTGCTCTACCGACCTGTCAACTCCAAATAATAATTATTATAACATAATTTTTGTTTTATTTTTTAAATTTCTTATACACCTAATAAACTTATAAGGTGTACCTATAATAAAGAGTTCAACAAATATAAGTCCAACGCTTTACATTCCTTATTTAAAGCGTTGGACTTAATGCCATGAGTTATTCTCTACCAGTCAACCAACTGGATGATTTGAAAAACTGAGACAGGTTTTTACAATCCATTTCATAAAATCGATTTATAAATACTAAAGATATTAGGTACTGTATAATACAAATGAATCTTAAAAAATGTTACTATCGTCGAAAATTGTCATACATTTTTTTGGTCTTTATTTTTTATTCAAGCATTACAGTTTATAAAAGTCCACTGCTGAACATAGGCCTCCTCCATAGATTGCTTCATAGGGGGGACTTTGGCTTAATCGTCTCGCCTAGAAGGCGGGTTGGCAACCGCAGTTTTTTATTATTTTTGAGGTTGTTTTTTTATAGGATAAGATGAGAAACGAGCACCTGATGGTAAGTGGTTGCTGCGGCCCATAGACATCTTCATCTATCCTTGATTACGAATCAAAATGCAGATTTGTTGTCATCCGTGAGGACTTAGATGGAATGGCGGAGGCCAGCAGTGAACTTTTATAGGCTGTAATGGATGGATAATTTGTAAGTCTCTTCCTTTCCACTTTCTCATCCTTTGTTTTGCAGTCCGCCAAAAAGATAAGACGGGGGATATCTCAATCACAAAATGTAATCTTTGCTACGTCTGTGGCTCTACAGCCTACGGCCCTTGCTACGAGTATTTTAAATAAATTCTGTTATATTTCAGCAGGCATTTTGAGGCAGGACTTTGAATTATACAGACGGCTTCGTGGCATAGTGGCTTAGAAATGAGTTACAGCGCTAAGGGCCGCGGGTTCGAATCCCGCACGGAACAAGTATTTGTATGGCCTACGAGAAATTGTTCCGGGTCTGGATGTTTGTCCTCGTGAAATGTATGTATGTAAACTGCATTTACGATACAGGAGAAAATCCTAGTGTGGAGGTAACGTTTTTTTTAAAAAGAGAAAAAAAAATACTACCCATGTTATCAACATTACTAGGTTTCTTTACTGAAAAACTTTGGTGTAAACTCGGTACTATTATTATTATTATATTAGTAATACTCGTAAATAAAACTAGACTAAAAATATTAAAACAACAGGAATTGATCATGAGATGTGATTCTATTGAAAATACTTAAATCATGGTCATAATACGACTGCAAAGTTTCGGATTATTCAGACGTCGGGAATTGGGTGAAAATTGAATTAATATATACATACAGGTCAAGCTGATATTAGGTCTTTACCTATGAAGTTGCCGCTATATGAAATAAGTAGCGTAACATTTTTTCGATATTATTTTATTTCCATTACTAAAGCAATCATCCATGCAATAGATGCATCTTTGCCAGTGGCAGTTTACTAAAACCCTTCTTGAAGAAATCAGCTGTACAAGCAACAAATTCTTCAAAGGCATTTTGTACCGCCTCTCCGTAAATGTCGTAGATGTTTTGTAGTGCCGCTTGGGCCGCGTTGCTCCTACGACGGTACTCATATTCCATAATACATCGGCATACACCCGTCTCTCGCCAAGACTGTCAAGGCACAGGGAGGATGACTCACTGGCTCATGCCACAAAGGAGAAAGGCGATCTGTTAGGCTCTCTCTTTGCGTCCAACTCGACTCTCGATGACGGGAGAGTACATCGCCGACCATCCCACGGTGTGAGTGTTCCATGCTGGAGTTGCGGTTTACACAGCACTCGGTTCGTAAAGCACTCCTGTCCCTGGACGTCAACAAGTCGAGTGGGCCCGATGAGATACCTCCCATTGTGCTAAAGACGTGTGCTCTGGAGTTGGCACCGGTTTTAACACGTCTATTCCGGTATTTCTACTCCCAAGGCGTAATTCCGAATACATGGAAGACAGTTTTGGTCTACCAGATAAAGGCTAAAAAAGGCGACCGCTCAGACCCGTCCAACTACAGGCCTATTGCCATCACCTTCTTGTTCTCCAAAATAATGGAGTCCATCGTAAACTGCCAGCTAATTAGGTACCATCGACACCATCTGGATGCTTAGCGGTCCACCACTGTGCGTTTTACTTGGAGTTTTCTTCCTCGCTCAACTTCCCTGTGAATTGTTTAACACCGGCGACTTTTCTGGACCAATACAACTTACCTTCACGAGAAGAGCTTACTCCTTCCTAAAAGGCTGGCAACGCATCTGCAATTGCCCTGTTGTTGCGGTTGTTCATCGCGGCGGTAGTCGCTTACCATCAGGTGAATTGCATGATCGCTTGCCACCACTTCTATTAAAAAAAAATACTGCAATTTTTAACGCATCCGTGATAACGAAAAAGATTAAAATGAGATGAAAATATAACGCTAATCAAAAAACAAATGATTAATTTAAATAAAGGAATTACATCTTATTAAAATAAAATAAATTTGAAATTAGAATTCTTAGTCAAACAAAAATTATTTTGATTGGAAATGGTTAGTACCACAGAATAAATAAAGTACTTCCAATTCTGCAGAACGGCAATTTCATAGGTAAAGTCCTATATAAAAAATAAAAGCGTGGTAAAAATAATACTATTTATTATTACAACGTATTTTTGCTTTAAAATCTTATTGCTATTATCAATTAAGCCCGAAGCTCAAAACTAGGGCAGTGGTCTAAACATAAGCGTGTAAGTCAACCACAATTAACACGCATTTAATGATCTAACGTGTAAAATTTTAATGACGGCTTCTTGGCGCAGGGGCATAGCAATGTGTTGCAACGCTGGAGGCCGTGGGTTCGAATTCCGCACGAAACCACTATTTGTAAGGCCCACAAATAATTGTTCCGGGATTATTTGCAAAATCAAACATCCTCCATCCCTATGTCTTAACTCCCACGAAGTTATTTAAAGAGCTCTCTAATAGCAAAATAAGCAAAATTAATGTGGAATTTCCGATTTCCTTATCATTAGAGAATATACATACAATTATTGATTTAGCCGAATTAACTTCGTATTACTATAATAATAAGATAGTATTTGTTATAAGAATTCCTTTAATTAACCCTATTAAATTTAGTGTTTATAAGATTTTGCCATTACCTACACAACATGATATGTATAATTTACAAACTTATGTTCTCATTCATCCTTCCAAGCTGTATGTAGCCCTTACGGATGATAGAATAAATTACGCATTGTTTGATAGCTTAAGTGAGTGTAAAAACGTTAACAATAAGTTTATGATATGTTTGTCACCTTCTGTTTTGTCCACAATTAATAATCCAACCTGTGAAACTCAACTCTTGACTGAAGTAATTTTGTCACTTCCAGAAATATGCGATTTGAAAATAATATATGGTAATATTAATTTATGGCAAAAACTTAGTGATGGACGATTTATTTATGTTCAGTCTAAACCAAATAAATTGACTGTTAAATGTACAAATGATAATAAGATTTCTGATTATACCGTACAAGGCACTGGAATATTATCTTTAAAAAAATGATTGCGTTGAATATTACCAAACATTGCAATTTCACCCATCGCATAATTATAAGGCTGTGCTGCCTAGCCAAATATCAATCGATTTTAACATAGTTGAAGATAATTGTTGCAAATACAATTTATTAAACCACAGTTCTAATGTCCTAAACCCAATTACGCTAACAGACATTGATTTGGAATCATTAAAATTAGCGTCATTAAAGATAGCTTAAAGAATCAAATTCATCAAGCCGAGAATCAACCTCATATTGTTAAATACGGGCATTATTATTCAACGCTTACTTATATTGTAATTGCCAGTATTTTTAGTTATATACTGCATAAGATATATAATAAATGCTTTTCAAATTGTTGTAAAAATACATCTTGTTACATCCAAATATATAATCAGTGTTATAATAAAAAATGTAATAAAAACGATACTAATGTTAACACTTCTATTGAACTAACGGATATTTCAGATGAATCAATTGAATGCGACAAGAAATCGATTAGCAGTCTCCCAGAAATAGAGATAAGTAAAAACAAGAACAAGGTTCAATTTAGGAAATTTAGCAGAGCTTCTTATAACCGAAATTTAAGCAATTATTAAAAAATTAAAATTTATTAATTACATTTCCTAAGATGTTACTTGTTATAAATTAAATAATATTGCTAATATACTTAATAAGAATAAAATGTATAAATTTCTTCTTAAATTTATTTTAATATTTCTAATCATGTTTTAAGTTTCAATTAATAATTATTATTAATATTGTTAAATAACAAAATTGTAAAATTCCTTTCAAAATTATTTTTAAACAAGTTTCTTAGTTATTAATCGATTAATATTTATATTACTTTGTTTTATAATGTAGCAATTAAAATTCACTCATTTCTTTTTCAAGTTTTATATTCCTTATTATTATGTTTTTTTAGTTGTTAATTGAATAAGATTGTCAATTAAAATAAAGCATTAGCTATTACAATTGTATCAGTTAAAATTTTTATAATTGTTGAATGATTTTAGTCTAATATAAGCACAAACTAACAAAAGGAACAAGCTTTTGCTGAATGTAAACAATTAATATACATAGAGTGTACGAAAATTCATCGAAGACATATTAAATCTAGATGTTTATTCTTAAAGTATTTCTCTCTAAGGTAATCCATAACCATTAGCCTGCAATACGCAAAGCATTAATATTTATACAATTCTCAATGAAATGTTGTTGAAAGCTTATTTAAATTCATCCTTGGTCCTACTTAAAAGCGGGCTTGACCTAAAAATTTAAGTCTTACTTGAAATTTCATCAATGAACGCATTAAATTACGAATTGAGAATAGATTTTGATAAGGAATTCATAAAGGCCCGGTTCTTATAGCATTCATTTAGCACCATCATCATACAAAAGTCCACAGCTGGACATGGGCATGCTGTAGGGCTGGGACGGCGAACCAATGGCACGCGTGCCATCGTTGGCACGCGACACAATACTTTTTGCACGCCACCGATCACAAAGTTCACTATGAAGTATTTATTATATTACGAACGACCGCTAGTTACATCTTGGTCTTCCGTTGCTAATGGCGCATAGTTCGTTTCATCATCGTCTTCGTCACTACAACCCTTTAAAAGTCCACACCTCCTCCAAGGAATGCATAGTTCGTTTACACATAGCATAATAGTCAATTTCGGTGGCACAACTGTCTTTAAAAATTCATTTGTACTATATTTAGGATTTTGCAACCCCGATATAATGTCATGGAATACTCAAGCCATGGGGGTCGGGGCCCGGATAAGACAAGAAACAAATGTGTGAATGTGTAAGATATTTATAAGAAACATGTAAGGCTACAATAAAGACACTACAAAGCAAACAACTAGATAATTCTTAAGCATAATCTACATTAAGCTTAGCACTAAAATAGGTAAGCACTAAATATTTAGCTAAATCTAAATCTACACATTAACTCCAAAATAAAATTACAAGCAACGAAACATAAAATTTACTATTAGTTCTTTTATTTTGTACACAAGAGTATAAAATTCATCATAAAATTATACGAATTGTAAAAGGAAAAGGGGAAAACAATAAAAAAAACTAAATACAAAAAGAATATTATAATAATAATATAAGAATAAATTTTTAATATATAAAAAGGAATAGGCTCTTTTCTTGAAGGTCCCTAAGTCGTATCGGTCCGGAAAATCTCTGGTGGTAGTTGATTTCACAAAGAAGCGAGGAAGGAAACTTCTTTAAGTTTATAAATATAAAAATAAATTTGCATAATGACATTTTTAATTTTATAATTAAATTTTTGCCAAAGGTAAACGTAATACCTACTACTACAATATATTTTACCAGCTAGCAACAGTCTTACTCTTACTAACTGGGACCTCACTAGTAGGGAAGAAATATGCCGGCAATAGGCGTAGCTCCTTTGAATACGCTCCCGTTTTTTCCTCTGGTATATTATATTATAAGAGATGGTTATATTGCCATCTATGTGAGGCCATAAGATGTTTCTGACTTTATACAAACGCATTTTGTGATACCTACGAGACGATAGGAACAGATGAGCAGATGGATTAATTTTCGCCTCCACCACACGGCAAGGCTTAATATAATGAAAAAAAATTATGATTACTTATAACATCACATAACATCATATAATAATTTGTTTTCTATTTATGAAACGCTTACATTATCGCGTTTATGAAAGAAAGAAACAGAGATAGATATAGAGTGGGAGAGCAAGACATTTATTTTTTGTATAAAAACTCAAAAGCTAAAAAAATGTTTGAAAATTTCGTAAAATGAAATTTCTTCAAAACGCAGAGGACATTTTAACATTTCAACAAAACTTATGGAGCATGCCACCAAAGCCTGGAATAATGTTAGTTTATGGTCCATATGCAACAGTGCGTGAGTTTATAACCTGTAATAAATTATACCGATTCGAGATTCGGTCGGCGTGTGAAATATGTTGTTTATTCGTACAAATATGTATTTCACATCAGGTATTAATTTTAGTATATCTGTGGTGTTTGGGAATGATTTGTGACTTTTGCTACATCCAAATGTAGGCGGCACTGCGGTGTAATGACTTCAAGTAGTTACATCGTCAACGTTAATTTTATCGTTATCCACTATGAGCATACGGGTGTATTGGGAACAGTTTATGACAGTGCTGTAATGATGAGCTAACGCCGTGTCTAATTGGACAACGTCGAGGTAAACACAGCATTTATGTTTCTGATTGGATAATTTGTTCTTGATTAAACAGCACGCGGTTTAACATGTAACAGACATTTTAGAGTTATTATAATATATTATAAAAATACTATATTTCGCACGTGTTTTTGAGATCATTTAAGTTTATTTCAGGGTCATGAAAATATAAATCGTCTATTAAAAGCTGTATCATCATTATCATCATTACAGCCCTTCACAAGTCCACTGCTGAACATAGGCCTCCCCCAAGTAATGCCACAAAGCACGGTCCTGAGCCACCTGCATCCATCGACTTCCTGCATGTCTTACCAGGTCGTCACTCCATCTAGTGTGGGGTCGCCCTACACTACGCCTACCGGTACGAGGCTGCCACTCGAGAACCTTTCTTCCCCATCGGTTATCGGTTCTTCGAGCTATATGGCCGGCCCATTTGCCACTTCAGCTTACTAATCCGTTGAAACTCCGAGCATAGCCCTCTCCATAGCTCGCTGAGCGACCTTGAGTGTCCTCATACGGCCAGCAGTGAAGGACCAGGTCTCAGATCCGTAAGTCATCACTGGAAACACGCACTGGTTATACACACTTTAGTTTTCAGAGATTGAGGTATACCTGACGAGAAGATGTGCCGTAATTTCCCGAACGCTACCCAGCCGAGTTGAATCCGTCGATTGACCTCTCGGTCGAAGTTGGACTTACCTAGTCGGACTATTTGTCCCAGGTAAACGTACTCGTCAACAACTTCGAGCACAGTGCTCCCAACAACTACCGGCATAGGTGTGACATGGACATTAAACATGATCTTTGTTTTGTCCATGTTCATCTTAAGACCTATCGTCGGTAAATCGAAGGTGAGTCATGCACTCGCCATTGATGTTAATACCGTATCCTTTCCAGTCCAGTAGCTTGAAAACGTCTTCCAACGCAGCGGTGAAGAGTTTCGGGGACATAACGTCACCCTGTCTTACACCTCTCTGCAGTTGGATAGGTTTCGAACTCCGGTTCTGTACTCGGATAGCCATCGTAGCCCTACTGTACAAACACTTCAGCACTTCGATATACCGACAGTCAACTTGGCACTGCTGAAGGGGCTGTAGCACCGCCCAAATTTCGACGGAATCAAAGGCTTTCTCATAGTCCACATATGCCAGGCAAAGTGGCAGATTGTACTCTTCGGTCTTCTGTACAATCTGTCGCAGGGTATGTATACTAACACTAACAGTGGTAGAGCCACGCGGCAGCTTTGCTGTTGCACGTATGGGCCGGCTCAAACCGGGGTGGTACCACGACCTCACAGAATACCGGCGTGAAGTGGAAGCTCTGCTTCCGCGTTTCATCTGGTGAGTGCAGGTGGCCGGAGGACGAAACCCCCCCTCCCCCCATCAACATGGTAGCGGAATTAAATAATGATAGACTACCCCAGGAGGGTACCAGCACCCCTGGAGAATCCCTCGCTGAGCATCCACGACCATGTTTCTCCACTTCTGAGCGTGGGTGCTCAGGCTGCCCCGCGTATTCTGGGGGGGGGGGGGGCAAAATTCCGCTCAAGACTACAACTGCTCGGGGCAAACGGAGCAACAAAACCAAGGCGACCCCTGCCACGCTGTCCGTGAATTTCTGCAATATCAGGGGACTTCACTCTAACCTAAACGCCGTCCACTACCATCTCGAGACGGAGAGGCCGGCTCTGCTCTTTCTGACCGAGACGCAGGTGTCCTCTCCGGCTGATGTCTCGTATCTCTCCTACCCGGGGTACAAACTGGAACACTCCTTTGTGCCTCGGGCTGGAGTTTGCGTTTACGTCAGAGAGGACATCTGTTCTCGACGCCTCGGCAGACTTGAAGGTTCGGACCTGTCCATCCTTTGGCTACGCGTAGACAGCGACGACCATCCGCGCGTCTACGGGTGCCTCTATAGGTTCCATAGCGGTAATGCCGAAACAGACCGACTCTTCGACCACGTCCAAATGGCTGCAGATTCGTTGCTACAGCAGATCCCCTCCGCAGAGATCGTGATCCTCGGCGACTTTAACGCCCATCACGCCGAATGGCTTGGTTCACGTTTAACCGATCGTGCGGGGAGATCCGTTCATGATTTTGCCTTGGCATATGGTCTGACACAACTGGTTACTTCGCCTACGCGGATTCCAGATGTGGAGGATCATGCACCTTCCCTGTTGGACCTTCTGCTGACCTCTCACCCGGACGGATATCAGATTTCCGTCGACGCCCCTTTAGGCTCCTCGGACCATTGTCTGGTCCGGAGTGTTGTGCCACTCACGCTGAAATCGCGGTTGCATTCTGCAGGCTGCCGCCGTGTTTGGCACTATAGGTCAGCCGATTGGGATGGGATGCGGTCTTTCTTTGCATCCTACCCTTGGGGGCGGGTTTGCTTCTCGCCGGATGATCCCAACGTTGTTGCGGATTCTGTTACTGATGTGGTACTTCAGGGTATGGAACTTTTTATTCCTTCCTCTGTGGTGCCCATTGGAGGCAAATCTCAGCCATGGTTTGGTCGCTCCTGTAAAATAGCATCATGCTATAAGCAGGAGTGCTACCAAGCCTGGGTTGATGCATCAGCGTCCCGGGATGTAAACACCAGCGCTCTAAAAAAGAAGTATAATTCCGCCTCTAGGTCCTTCAAAAGAGTCATTGCCAAGGCAAAGTCAGAGCACATAGGCAGAATTGGCGAGAAACTAGTTCGCCTTCCTTCTGGAACCCGTGCATTCTGGTCTCTCGCCAAGGTTGTCCAGGGGAATTTCTGTCAGCCATCTCTTCCATCTCTGCACAGGGAGGACGACTCACTGGCCCATACTGCAAAGGAGAAAGCCGATCTTCTAGGCTCTTTCTTTGCGTCTAACTCGACTCTCGATGACGGGGGGAGTACGCCGCCGACCATCCCGCGGTGTGAGTGCTCCATGCCGGAAGTGCAGTTCACACAGCGCTCGGTTCGCAAAGCACTCCTCTCCCTGGACATCCACAAGTCGAGTGGGCCTGACGGAATCCCCCCAATTGTGCTGAGGACGTGTGCTCCAGAGTTGGCACCGGTTTTAACGCGTCTTTTCCGGTACTCCTACTCCCTAGGCGTAGTCCCAAAATCATGGAAGACGGCTTTCGTCCACCCGATCCCTAAAAAAGGCGACCGCTCAGACCCGTCCAACTACTGGCCAATCGCCATCACCTCCTTGTTCTCCAAAACAATGGAGTCCATTGTAAACTGCCAGCTCATGAGGTATCTTGAGGATCACCAGCTGATTAGTGACCGCCAATACGGTTTTCGCCGTGGTCGGTCAGCTGGTGATCTTCTGGTCTACCTCACTCACAGATGGGCGGAGGCAGTAGAGTTCAAGGGGGAGGCATTGGCCGTTAGTTTGGACATTGCGAAGGCCTTCGATCGGGTTTGGCACAAAGCGCTTCTTTCGAAGCTCCCTTCCTATGGGCTTCCCGAGAAATTATGCGATTGGATCACCAGCTTTCTTGCAGATCGGAGCATCAAGGTCGTTGTAGACGGTGCAAGCTCCGATTGCAAGCCTATTAATGCTGGTGTTCCACAGGGCTGCGTGCAATCGCCAACGCTGTTTCTTCTGCATATCAATGATATGTTGCATACCCGTAACATTCATTGCTATGCGGATGACAGCACTGGTGATGCTCTTTACACCGGCCGAGCCAATATTTCTCGGGAAAACGTCTCCGAGTGCCGGGACAAACTTGTGTCTGAAGTCGAGTCTTTGCTGAACAGAGTCTCGGATTGGGGACGACTAAATCTAGTCCAGTTTAACCCCCAGAAGACACAAGTTTGCGCGTTAACCGCTAAAAAGAACCCCTTTGTCGTATCCCCTCAGTTTCAAGGCACTCCCCTTGTTGCCTCAGCCAGTATCGGAATCCTCGGCGTCGACATATCGAGTGGCGTGCAGTTTCGTGGTCACTTGGAAGGGAAGGCCAAATTGGCCTCTAAAAAGCTTGGCGTGCTCAGCAGAGCGGGACAGTATTTCATGCCGGCACACCGCCTGCAACTTTACAAGGCGCAGGTTCGGCCGCACATGGAATACTGTTCCCATCTCTGGGCTGGGGCTCCCCAGTACCAGCTCCTTCCACTTGACCGCATCCAGCGCAGAGCGGCTCGAATCGTCGACGACCGAGTGCTTTCCGATCGGCTCGATTCACTGGCGCTGCGAAGAGATGTTGCATCTCTTTGCGTATTTTATCGCATCTATCACGGGGAGTGCTCTGAGGAATTGTTCGGATTAATCCCAGCCGCCAAATTTCGTGGACGCACTACACGGCAAACGTCCCGATACCATCCACACCATCTGGATGCTTGGCGGTCCACCACTGTACGTTTCACAAGGAGTTTTCTTCCACGTACAACCTCTCTGTGGAATAGTTTACCACCGGCGATTTTTCCGGACCGATACGACCTGGGGACCTTCAAGAAAAGAGCTTACTCCTTTCTAAAGGGCCGGCAACGCACCCGCAATTCTCCTGGTGTTGCGGTTGATCATGGGCGGCGGTAGTCACTTAACATCAGGTGAGCCGCATGCTCGTTTGCCCCCTCTTCTATAAAAAAAAAAAAAAATGTATGTGGTCTATGGTAATGAAGCCTTTTCGGAAACCGGCTTGTTTGGGAGGCTGGAAGTCGTCGAGTCTGGGTGCGAGACGATTCGTAACGACTCTCGAAAACAGCACGTAGACGCGGCTCAGAGGGGAAATCGGTCTGTATTTTTCAAGAGAGCGTTGTTTCCTTTCTTAAAGAACAAGACCACCGCGCTTCTGCTACACGCCTCCGGAGTAGTGCCACCATGGAGGACGGAATTGAAGAGCTTCTGAAGGACTTCAAGTACCGGTGTTCCACCCGCTTTCAGAAGCTCCGCTGTAATTCCATCCTCGCCCGGGGCCTTGCCGTTTTTAAGGTGGTGGAGAGCCATTCTAATCTCGCTCAGACTGATATCATCGGAATAGTAAGCTGTATAGACCGTTGAATATATTTTCTTTTATATATATTTTGTGTAGTGTGCAAAAAGTATACAAAAAAGTAAATAACAACAAGCAACAACTTCACCCATTGTTAACTGCGCACAAAAATAATACTTTTATCAAAATTTTTATGTTAATGAAAAGTTTAGTTCTTGTAGAGTATTGTTATGGTAATATATTAATTAAATAGATTATATTAAAATATAATTATGTCATCAATTAATATTTTGCAACATAACTTGTTATAAACGCAACGTAAATTATTATATAAACGAAACAAAAGAAACAGTCCACCTAATGGTAAGTGGTTGCTGGGGCCTATTTACATCTACATTTATCCTCTATTACAAATCAAAATGCAGATGCGTTATCACCCATAAGAACTAAGATGGAATGCCTCGCGTTTTCAGTAAAATGGATCTCCGGTTCTCTACACACACCATACGAAACATTGGCATTTAGCTGCTATTTTATGCTGGTATTCTGGTAGGTATTCTGTAAGAGCGTGGTCTTTCTCGGTTGAGCCGACCAATTTGTGCTTCAACTATACTTCTTATATAGCTGCAGCATGGCTCTACCACGTCAATTTGTTAATGTTGTATTTTATCCCATGTATACTTTTATCTAATAAAATAAGTTTTTTATAAAAAAAATATAGCTAGACTGAATATAAAATTTTAATAATTGATGCATTTTTAGCCAATTTGCAACAAGGAGTATTACATGTATGCTTAAGCAAAAGGTTTTAATTCTTTTATACACTACATCCTAATATCGACTACAAAACATAAATTATTATATTTTCATGTTAATTCTTTGTTTAAATTAAAAGCTGACTTGCTTTAAATTTTTATTAAAAATTATTTTCCCTTGTAAAACTGTAATTCTCAGTTTTTTGTGTTGTATTCCAACTACGAGCAATCTTTACCTGACGAATTCGAATTCTAATGAGAGACAGACTTCGTTCTATACTGGATTTTATGATGATTTAAGAAATACGGTCAATACTGATAATCACCGCTGTAGATTACCGCATCTACCTAAACTATATCAATGGGAAATGAGATAGACTCACTTGAATTTGAATAAATAATTCTACATCTGAGGGTCGAAAAATAGGGAAAGAAATTTTTTATTTATTTGCATTTATAAACGACTTGTCACCATGCGCCTTTGTTATTGTTTATTCCACTCAAGTGGGTTGAATTATTAACACCCACATAATTTAAGAAAAAATTACCAAGTAAAATCATTCTACAGTGCAGCACTTCATCTAAACAAGTGGTTTATACAGCAGCCTATCCTTCACATACTGGGCTGGACGCAGACCCTACTTCCGGACTGGATCCCAAAGAAACATATCGAGTTTGGTTAAAAAAAGTTTAGGCACCATATTCCCTATCCCTTTATGCTACATCCCTCCGGCTACAAATATTAAGTACTAGTATATTCATCCCCGTAGTTTCCCTTACTCAAAAAGACGTTTACAATTTACTTATTCATAAAAAATTCATAATTTTTATACATGCGTGAATATGTAAATAATAAGTAAAATGATTTTACTAAAATATTGGTGATATTGTTGGCTATATCTCAAATAAGTTATGCAACGTTTAATTTCGAATTATTTTGTAAAGAACTAAAACACAAATACAACTGTAAACCATGCCATAAAATCACCCGATTGTGCTTTCGTTTGGTAGCCTCGTTCTGGTAATTGGAGTGAAGGGTTGTTTTATGCGCTAAAGGGAGTGACGGCATATTAAAACATGCAGCATTTTGACATTCATATTTTTTATAGAATAGGGTGACAAACGAGCACACAGTCCACCTGATGGTAAGTGGTTGCTGTGGCCCAGAGACATCTACATCTGTTCTCGATTACGAAACAAAATGCAGATACGTTGTCACCCGTGAGGACTTAGGTGGAATGACTCGTTTCTAGTAAAAAGGGTCTCCGGTTCTCTACACTCACCATACGAAACACAGCAGCATTAAGCTACTATTTGACGCTGGTATTCTGTGAGAGCGTGGTTCCTCCCCGGTCGAGCCGACCCATTCGTGCTACAACTATACTATTTATATAACTGCAGCATGGCTCTACCACGTAAAAAATATAATATAAGAGAATCTATTCTCAAAAGAGATTATCTTAGATTATTCAACAATTTCTTACAGTTATTACGATCAAAGAATACTTGCATTTTTTTTAAATTACGGCAATTTGATTGATGCCCGATCTTAGTTTTAACTTCAGACATTTAATCTTGAAACCGTAAAACCTAGTTGCGTTTCGACTATATAGGAAGCTAATCTTATATACGGCTTTTTGACGAACAGCGTTTGCCCTAGATGTGGATGGATGGTCTAAAATAGGGTGAATGAGTTAATAATGCACGTCAACCCTACGTAAACTGTAAATATTTTCAACAGAATAACGTAATGATTTCTTAAATTTACGCGAACACTACACATTGAATAAAACTATTATTTACGGATTTTATCGCGTTTAATTACTTTTAATTTATTTTTATTATTATCCCGACGTTTCGGGTGCTTTACAGCGCCCATGGTCACGGGGGGGACTGAGATGTTTGACGTCCCAATGTCATAGTTAGTCCGGCTACCTTCAGTTTTTTAATATTAATTTTTGGTCCGATTTACGCAAAACGAGCTTATAGTATCATGAAGTCTTGCAGTGGTATGCTTGGGTTTGGGTTTAATTTTGTTAATTATAGGATCCCAAGCAGATGGTAGCACCCAACCATCTTCTCTATTGAAATTTGGATGTTTTTTAATTTCAATAGCCTCGCGTATCATCCTTGGTAGGAATCGGTGTTCTTTTGCGAGAATTTGTGGTTTATCAAATCTAATGTAATGGTGGGGACGATCTTGAACATGTTCGCAGACTGCAGACTTCCCAGAGCGTCGGTGCTTCACATCAGCTATATGTTCCTTCACGCGGGTTTTTATAGATCTCTTTGTTTGACCTATGTAAGAGAGACCACATTCACAATCTAGCTTATACACACCTGCATCTTGTAGAGGAATATTACATTTGATGGATGGTAAAAATTGACTAATCTTCTTCAGCGGCTTGTAGTATGTCTTAATGGACGCTCGCTTCAAGATGTAGCCAATCTTGTCCGTGACTCCTCTAACATATGGTAGTAGAGCAGGCGCGCGCTCGACTGTGGCCGGCTTCACTCGTTCACTGTGACGTAGGCGCGGGACCCGAAGCTTGTTGTCTTGCAATACTTGCTCGACGTGCTGAAGCTCCGCGGCCAGATGTTTTCTGTCACAGATCCCTCTCTGTGATGTGATCTGGCTATCTATTGTGGAAGGAGGAGTTCTACAAGCAAGTAGATGGTGTGGCGATGGGCTCACCTGTGTCTCCCATAGTCGCCGACATATTCATGGAGGACTTTGAGGAGAAAGCCCTTCTTACTGCTCCTGTAAATCCAAGGTTCTACAAGCGGTACGTAGACGACACCTTCACAATTTTACCATCTAACAAAGTAACTGCATTTTTAGACCACCTTAACTCCATAAACTCTAAAATACAATTCACAATGGAGTTAGAGGCAAATAATTCTTTAGCTTTCCTAGATGTTTTAGTCATCCGAAATCCTGATAACACTATTGGTCACACTGTGTATAGGAAAAAGACCCATACCAACCGATATCTAAATGGTGAATCTCACCATCATCCTTCACAGTTAGCTACCGTGGGTAAATCTTTGTTTCAGAGAGCACGAGGGATCTGTGACAGAAAACATCTGGCCGCGGAGCTTCAGCACGTCGAGCAAGTATTGCAAGACAACAAGCTTCGGGTCCCGCGCCTACGTCACAGTGAACGAGTGAAGCCGGCCACAGTCGAGCGCGCGCCTGCTCTACTACCATATGTTAGAGGAGTCACGGACAAGATTGGCTACATCTTGAAGCGAGCGTCCATTAAGACATACTACAAGCCGCTGAAGAAGATTAGTCAATTTTTACCATCCATCAAATGTAATATTCCTCTACAAGATGCAGGTGTGTATAAGCTAGATTGTGAATGTGGTCTCTCTTACATAGGTCAAACAAAGAGATCTATAAAAACCCGCGTGAAGGAACATATAGCTGATGTGAAGCACCGACGCTCTGGGAAGTCTGCAGTCTGCGAACATGTTCAAGATCGTCCCCACCATTACATTAGATTTGATAAACCACAAATTCTCGCAAAAGAACACCGATTCCTACCAAGGATGATACGCGAGGCTATTGAAATTAAAAAACATCCAAATTTCAATAGAGAAGATGGTTGGGTGCTACCATCTGCTTGGGATCCTATAATTAACAAAATTAAACCCAAACCCAAGCATACCACTGCAAGACTTCATGATACTATAAGCTCGTTTTGCGTAAATCGGACCAAAAATTAATATTAAAAAACTGAAGGTAGCCGGACTAACTATGACATTGGGACGTCAAACATCTCAGTCCCCCCCGTGACCATGGGCGCTGTAAAGCACCCGAAACGTCGGGATAATAATAAAAATAAATTAAAAGTAATTAAACGCGATAAAATCCGTAAATAATAGTTTTATTCAATGTGTAGTGTTCGCGTAAATTTAAGAAATCATTATGTGAACCAGTACGGACTGGTAATAGCAAATAAAATTCGCCGATTAGAAGATCTTAAAACCAAGCGCGCAAGATATATAACATCTTTAAATTTCTTGAAGAGATGCAGAGACCATAATCTCATTCCTACGTGTGTCAAAATATCAACAAAGAAGGACATTCGAGGAAGCGCTAAGATCTTAAATCAGGCAAGTAAAAAGTTGTTACGGACGGTGATTCAGCAGAAACGGTTCGATTTACATTTCGTAAACAACACCATAGACAATTTGTCCAGTGAACTAAAGACAATTTTAACGACATTTGATTTTAATAATTGCATCGAAACTTTAAACAAACGAGAAACATCAAAATACAATGAATGCAAAAATAAACAAATAGAAAAATATCAAAAATTAACGATCAAATCAAATGCCAAACATCCAAGTCAACGCCAGAACAATAAACAACCGTTGTCCATAGACACAAACTATAAACAACGCACTGTCTATAACTTGTCAAAACATACACTGGACGAACCGACAATGAAAGTATTAGCGAAGGGAATGAACTTCGCATTAACTCCGCGAAAAATCCCGTACGAAGAAATTATCTGCAGTGTTGAGGATTGTCTGTTTAAGAATAATATCGGTAAGGAAGATTTGGAGGCCATACGTCAAGATATTTCGTCCTTGTTACGTCGTAGTTCAGTGCCGAAACCAAACCTTCCTAAAGACGAATTTACAGCGCTAAATAACTTACGCAACAGACCAGAACTCACGATTCTCCGCGCGGATAAAGGAAATGCTACGGTAGTAATGGACGCGTCGGAATATAATTTTAAAATACAACAACTTTTATCGGACGAAAGTACATATAAAAAGGTCAAAACAGACCCTACAACCAACACGCTTAAAACAACTAGCGATTTAATAAAGAAATACTCCGAAAAATTAAATCTCGACGTGAATTCGCTAATACCATCATGTGTCAAACCACCGAGGTTGTATGGGTTACCGAAGATACACAAACCAAACGCTCCACTACGTCCCATAGTGAGCCAGATCGATTCACCAACTTATAAGCTGGCACAATACTTAGCAAAAATACTATCACCACTAAGAGGACATACCAGAGCACACACAAAGGATTCATACCATTTTGTGAGTGAGATAAAAGACCTACATCTCGCTAACAATGAAACTATGGTCAGTTTTGATGTTCAGTCACTATTTACATGCCTACCTATTGTGGACTGCATCTCAATTGTAACTAGGAAGCTAGAAGAAAATAACATGCCTCAAGAATATGCAATACTACTTGAACATTGCCTCACATCTGGCTATCTATTGTGGAAGGAGGAGTTCTACAAGCAAGTAGATGGTGTGGCGATGGGCTCACCTGTGTCTCCCATAGTCGCCGACATATTCATGGAGGACTTTGAGGAGAAAGCCCTTCTTACTGCTCCTGTAAATCCAAGGTTCTACAAGCGGTACGTAGACGACACCTTCACAATTTTACCATCTAACAAAGTAACTGCATTTTTAGACCACCTTAACTCCATAAACTCTAAAATACAATTCACAATGGAGTTAGAGGCAAATAATTCTTTAGCTTTCCTAGATGTTTTAGTCATCCGAAATCCTGATAACACTATTGGTCACACTGTGTATAGGAAAAAGACCCATACCAACCGATATCTAAATGGTGAATCTCACCATCATCCTTCACAGTTAGCTACCGTGGGTAAATCTTTGTTTCAGAGAGCACGAGGGATCTGTGACAGAAAACATCTGGCCGCGGAGCTTCAGCACGTCGAGCAAGTATTGCAAGACAACAAGCTTCGGGTCCCGCGCCTACGTCACAGTGAACGAGTGAAGCCGGCCACAGTCGAGCGCGCGCCTGCTCTACTACCATATGTTAGAGGAGTCACGGACAAGATTGGCTACATCTTGAAGCGAGCGTCCATTAAGACATACTACAAGCCGCTGAAGAAGATTAGTCAATTTTTACCATCCATCAAATGTAATATTCCTCTACAAGATGCAGGTGTGTATAAGCTAGATTGTGAATGTGGTCTCTCTTACATAGGTCAAACAAAGAGATCTATAAAAACCCGCGTGAAGGAACATATAGCTGATGTGAAGCACCGACGCTCTGGGAAGTCTGCAGTCTGCGAACATGTTCAAGATCGTCCCCACCATTACATTAGATTTGATAAACCACAAATTCTCGCAAAAGAACACCGATTCCTACCAAGGATGATACGCGAGGCTATTGAAATTAAAAAACATCCAAATTTCAATAGAGAAGATGGTTGGGTGCTACCATCTGCTTGGGATCCTATAATTAACAAAATTAAACCCAAACCCAAGCATACCACTGCAAGACTTCATGATACTATAAGCTCGTTTTGCGTAAATCGGACCAAAAATTAATATTAAAAAACTGAAGGTAGCCGGACTAACTATGACATTGGGACGTCAAACATCTCAGTCCCCCCCGTGACCATGGGCGCTGTAAAGCACCCGAAACGTCGGGATAATAATAAAAATAAATTAAAAGTAATTAAACGCGATAAAATCCGTAAATAATAGTTTTATTCAACAGAATAACGTTCAAGATATCAGGTTACCAATATTTTAATATAAGCGCCATTTAAAATATGCCGTATATTTTTTATAGAATAAGTGTGACAAACGAGCAAACAGTCCATCCGATGGTAAGTGGATGCTGGGTGACCCACAGACATCTACATTTATCCTCGATTAAGAATCCAAACGCAGATACATTGTCACTCCCGAGGACTAAGATGGAATGCCTCGTTTTCAGTAAAAAAGGATATCCCGATCTCTACACTCACCATACGAAACACTGCAGTATTATCACGCTGCTATTTTACGTTGATATTCTGTAAGAGCTTGGTCCTCCCGGTATAGCCAACCCATTCGTGCTTGAACCATAATATGCAGCGTGGCTCTACCATGTATAGTAGTTAAATCATTTTTCAAATATTATGATAGGATGTTGTTATTAATATTAATGATATAAGGCAAACCCAAAAGAGCTAACAGTCGAAAAATACAGTAGACGTAGCATGACGAAGATGTTTGCAGATGTTCATGTGCTGTGGCAGCCATGGACATGGAGATTCTATTAACTGTACGTTACAATGTAATATACGTGGGAAATGCCAAGTGTACGAGTATATTATGTAATATGTATAGTTTATGTTCCAAATTCTTTGTCCGTAAATGTAAATAGTTGCCCTACACAACAACGTTGCGGACCCTGCGCCCTCGTAAAACGTGACCGCTGCTGGTCTTATTAAATTATATTATTTTAAAAAAAATTAATTCGAAACAGGAAAAATTTTGTCACTATCGATTCTTCTTGTAATAAGTGATTTACATTGTTTTCAAAAAATAATTACTTCTATTTTTATGCACTTAAATCCAAAAAATAGCGATATTTATCATTTTAATAGATCCTAACTTACAAGTTAGGATGTATTGTTATTGTAGGTTTTAAATTATTCACATTTTTGTTCTTGGTAATTCTTGTAACTTTCTGTTATTTGTGGAATTCATATATTATGTAAAATTACTGCATCTATGGAGTAGGTAACTTAATACTAGGTATGTTGCGAAAAACCTTATCCTTATTTCATTTAGTCAGTATTATGCAGACATTTATGTTTTATTATTATACATAATATTTATAATGATTCAAGATTCAATCATTATAAATATTATTGAATCTGAATGACAGGGTGAGAAATTGCGTGATAAGAGATAAATGTGGTATGCAAGATGATGTTGTGACCAGGATTAAGAAAGGAATGCTTCGGTGGTTTGGTCATGTGGAAAGAATGAATGAGGAAAGAGTGACAAAGCAAATTTATATGGCAGATGTAAACGGCCGAGTCGGGAAGGGACGCCCTAGGAAAAAGTTTATCGACCAAATTGGCGATATTTTGAAGATGGGCCACGTTAGAAGTACCCTTAACCGACGAGCATGTATGCGTAGATATATGTATGTAAAGGAGGCGAAAGAAGTATGTCAGGATCGTGCCAAATGGAAGTCCGTAGTCTCTGCCTACCCCTCTGGGTGACAGGCGTGAGTGTTTATGTAATTATGTTTATATGTAATTTATAATGACAAAACATAAAAATATATTAGTCGACCTAAATATATTTCGATTAATTAAGCGATTAAATTTAAATTTAGCATAATTTTACTAAGATGATAGCAAAATTATAATTTACGTACATAATTGTCTACACAATTATGTCTGTCACTCTTTGTATTGTTGTCTCTCAAATACACATAATAAAAATTTTATCTTGAATTTCATACATCGTAAGTAAAGGGTGTCTCAGCGCCGATTTTAAACTTTGAATATTTATATAAAAAAAACAATTGTGTTTATAATATTTTAATTATAGTTAATTATAGTACATTAGTGCGAATTTTATGTACGGAATATTACACCGTCAAGATGTCTTCCATCACGACGAATGCACTCTTCAAAGCGGACTAACGAATTTGCAGAAACACGCTGCAGAACGTCAATTGATATGGCCCTCACTTCTGTCGTTATTTTAGTCTTCAGCTGCTCTAAATTCATAAGAGGGGTATCAAAAACTCTTGCTTTAAGATAACCCCATAAAAAAAAGTCAGCTGGGGTTAAGTCGGGAGATCTGGGTGGCCACAATATGTCTCCAAAGCGGCTTATGATTTTTCCCGGAAAGAACGCTTTTAGTGTGTCCATGGAGACCCTAGCTGTGTGGGCTGTGGCCCCATCTTGCTGAAACCATACACCGGACTCATCAACATCCTCTTCTTGCAGCTGCGGTACAAAAAAGTTATTAATCATGTCGATATACCGCTCGCTCGTCACTGTAACCGTTGCACCTCGATCATTCTCGAAGAAAAATGGCCCGATGATTTTCTTCGCCGATATTGCGCACCATACAGTATCTTTGGGGCTGTGTAATGCCTTCTGATGTTTTTGTTTTGGATTGCTGGGTGACCAGTAACGGCAATTTTGGCGATTGACGTACCCTTCGAGGTGAAAGTGTGACTCATCGCTAAAATAAACATTGGACATCCCATTTTCCTCTGAAAAAATCCCTAACATCTTCTGACAGAAAATTTTTC
The DNA here is from genome assembly GCA_036936625.1 of Parnassius smintheus behrii. Taxonomy (NCBI): domain Eukaryota; kingdom Metazoa; phylum Arthropoda; class Insecta; order Lepidoptera; family Papilionidae; genus Parnassius; species Parnassius smintheus. Next base: position 33,888,115 of record JAUPFT010000029.1, read on the forward strand.
GCTTCTTATAGTCTTCTGGTTTGATTTTTTGAACTATTTGGATTTTATAGGGATGTAATTTTAAGTCTAAGGCCAAAATTCGTTGAATACTTGAACGATGAAGATTCAAAGAGGCAGCATGTTTTCTAACTGATCGTCGTGGATGCTCCGCGACCGCAGCGGCGACGCGCTCGATGTTTTCAATCGATCGAACAGGTCTAATTCGAGGGCCAATTGAATGTTTCATTAAACATCCTGTCGCTCTGAACTTTTTTACCCACGACTTAATTAACTGAATACTCGGGGCATCACTTAAACGGCGGATTTCATAGCGATTACAAAACTTGCGCTGTGCTTCCCTCAGCGAAAACTCGTTGCAAAAATACGCCTCTACTGCGTACGCGCGGTGCGCGCCAGACCACTGGGACATAGCGACTAAAAAGCCCGCACTAATCACCTACCGAACGCTACCTCTCCCCTCCCGCTAACCCCGCCGGTTGCCGAGAAATTGGTATTTAAAGTTTAAAATCAGCGCTGAGACAACCTTTATATATAAGCGAAATGTATGAAGATGCATATTCGTTTAAAATATGCAAAGTTTGAGGTTTTAATGAGCAAATATATTTCTTATAATTTTTTTTAATAAATTTTCTCATCAATGTTAACACAAAACAGTTACCCAAAATAATAAGGGTCTTGTAAGTAATGCAAAGGTTGACCTCAAAACTATAAATACAAAATTTTTATCAGTACCTAAATATTTAAGAAAGTGAAGAGTGCCAACATATTTTGTTTTTCAATGTTTTGAATACGAGTTGGCGACCAAGGGCAGCTCAAATTAATAACTGAACTCCGCACCTGGACAACTGTAAGATACATTTTTAAATTAACTTCGCGCAATAATATTAACATTTAAAAATCAGTTTTGGCTACTTTAGTGGACTTTGAGAGGCTGTACGAAATGAATTATAAATAATATAATAGTTATTTTCATTTATTACAAAAATCAGCTCCCGAACTCATTTGAACGTGTTGCGCTGTAATAAAAAGGCAAATAATTAAATTATCATCTCTTTAGTTTGGCTCATATGGTTTAAATACACTTTCTAACATTATCTACTCTTCTTTTAAAACTATTTCAGCAAAATTACGAAATTTAATAGTAGAGTGTTTAAATAAATATGTTTAGTGCTTTTCTTTTAAATTTAAATTTACTTGCTAAGTACGTAATTATATATTTGTGACATGTTACAGGAAAAATAACCGTAGTTTTGGTTAGTAAATTATTAGTACTCATAATATTTTAGGTGCAACGACATACATTTTAATATTAATATAAAATATTTATAATAGTATAATTATATTATATTACAGAATATTTATCAATTTCTATTACTTTATTCACCATGTACAGACGGCGTTAGAGAATCTACTGTACTACTACTATCCATAAGTTTTCACATACCAAAATTGGTGAAATATGTGATACATTATTATTTTAAAAGACCATCTTTGTACCATATTTCTTGTGAATAAATTTATTACTATTATTATTATTACTATTAATACAGCATGACATCTCCGCGCTGGTGTCTGTTAGGTGTCTGGTAAGAGGCGACAGAGAGAAGCTGAAACAGAAGATAAGCAGCGTCTTCCTGATGACTGTTCATAATGATAAAAAACTGCACGTGGCAAGATTAGCAACTACGGCAAATATTCCCAGTATGGGATGATCTCAGATATGATTAAGTATAAGGGGCAAGCCTATGCTCATTGGTGAACTTCGATAGTCTGCTATGATTACTTTATTAAATTTTTAATATAGGTATTACTCAAAAAATATTCTTACAAAATTATATTTAAAGCTAGAAGTTAAAATATATTATTTTAACTTAAAATTTTTAAATGCTAAATAAGAAAAAAAATTCACCGAAAAATGTCCCAAATTTATAAAATACCCCTAAATAATACCACAGCCCCAAAGTTAACAGTAGTACGAGTATCATTACAACGGTCGAAACGGCTGAACCGGGTAAACATGAACGTGGCCCTTTCAACACTTAATTTAACCCTTATAAACCCTGTAAAACCTACCGTTGAAACAGGTAAACAGCTACAATAAAGCTGTGCATATACTCGTATGCGTGATGGAAGCCCGCCTGGCTTCCCGCCGCCGCACCATCTCACCAGAATCATCGAACTTCACTGAACCAACATACCACCCCCGAGAACACACTCAATATAAGCAAGCTAGCGAACTCGACTCTCGAACAATTCCGAATAACATAACAGAAAGTTCATGTAAAGTGTGTGGAAGCATGACACGTCCATTCGCGACACAGCGTCACGTAGAACTAAAGTCTAAAATACGGGACAGGGTAAATTGAAAGCCTCCCAGCGCAGAGCGGGGGAAATTTGAAATGTTTTGGATCTTTACAAAGCCATTTCCCTCCAAGTGCGGAGGCCACGTACCGTGTTCAGTCAATCTTGCGTCTCCATGGCTGATAGAGCTATTTGTATTTTTATTGTCGTTGTTTAATGGTACGTCGTTAGTTGCCATACTTTGATGTTAATTGCCCGTAACTGCTAATAGTATCTATGAATAAAGGTTTTTAAACGAACAAGATTACCATTTTGTATTTTCAAGTATCTAGTTTGTCAACATGAATTGATAATTTACTTTAGTCAGTTGTTATCTTTTATGCACTGTTCGTTTTAAATCATTTACAAATACCATTACCAAATTAATTATAAATTGTAGTTCGTCCTTTTCGCAGTGTTTGTGTTTATGAAATGTTCCATTATATAAATCAGTAAGTTGACCAATATGGTGCTGTGGTAGTTCAGATGGTTTGCACTTGCTGTAATTTTTTTTTTTGATAAAATAAGGGCGACAAACGAGCACATAGTCCAACTGATGGTAAGTGGATGCTGTAGCCCATAGACATCTACATTTATCCTGGGTCGAGAATCAAAATGCAAATGCGTTGTCACCCCTGAGGTCTAGGATGGAATGCCTCGTTTTCAGTTAAAGTTGTCTCCGGTTCTCTACACTTACCATACGAAATACAGCAGCATTATACTGCTATTTCAGGCTGGTATTCTGTGAGAGCATGGTCCTACACCGGTCGAGCCGACTCATTCATGCTACAACCATAGATAATATAGCTACAGCGTGGCTCTACCACGTAACATTTCACAGTACGCGCGTAACCAAGGTTCGAACCCCTCCTGCACCAATTAAATTTTTAATTGCAATTTTAAGTGTTAATTTACCACATATTCGGTGGTGAAGGAAAACTCTGTGTGACAGGCGTGAGCTATATATGAATATGTAAGGTTCAAGTTACATTGTCACATCTTAAACTGAGACGAAATGTTCATTACTTGGTGGTTGAACTCATTTCCTGTCAAGGAGTCCATGGGTGGGTGCCGCCTCCATGTTTCAGCTAGCAAACAGCGGTCCATGCAACGCTGTGTATCAGTTAGAAGGGTAAAGAGAGTCACCATAGTAAGACATAAATTACAGGTTTGTACAGTATTACATCTTAGTCCTAAGAGTTGACAACGCATCAGGAACCTTCCTTATTCTAAACTTCAAATAAAGAAGGATTTAATCAACTAAGCAAGTGTCACTCACCACCAGGTGGACTCAAAGCTTTTTTGTCACTTCAATTTACTGAAAAAAAATTCTACAGTCTTTCATTTTGCAGGGTCTTCGTCAATCCTGAATACACCAGTGCTCCCTAGCGGCAGATTTACTGCTAACCAACCATTAATCACGTCAAAGTCACATATCCTTATAACACGTTGTTTTTAGAATGGTGGTGAGATATAACCGTAAGTTCGTGTGCACGCAATCTTTAAAATTCAGACATAAAAATAAGTATTATATTAAGTTTATTACTATAATTATTACTAGTTCTTAATACGCATTACCCATTGGCGAAGTGTTCGGTAGTTCTCTCTAGAAGGAGTGATGAACTGGAACTTATTTCGAAGAATTCTCAATTTCCTTTAAATGTTTTTGTTTCTTTCAAACGTAAAATTATAAGGCACTTAGCACAAAAGACGATGTATTCAACTTTGAGAACTGTTTGTTGTTTGTAACTTTCAGTCAAAGATCGAGTGATGCTTTTAACTTTCGACTTTGTACATTTTGTGGGTAGACCTTACCGAATTTTCTTTTCTGTGTAGTTTTTTAATAGTAGTTTTTTTTAATCATTATAATTTGTTCAATATTTACGTTCAACCATAACAATTACAGGCTGTGAGGCATCCTGTACTAGTCCTCAGTGGTGACAAGGCATCAGGAGCCTTCTTTGTTTGAAGTTGGTTGCAGGTGTCCATGGACTGCGGGCTGTTGCTTACCATCAGGCGGGCTGAGAGTTTTTTTTTGTAAATTCAATTTGTATCACTTTCGCTTATAAAACTCATGGTGAGTTTTTATATTATATAAATCGTATCATTTACCTATTTCTAATGATCAGTGGCAGCTTAGAGCTCAATAGTCTTAAAAAGTTTTCTCGGGTTTGATGCTCACCCGTATTAATAAAATCGCTAATTAAAATTCTGTGCGTGAAGAAAAATCCTGATAAGTACATAATATTTCAAGGGCCATAAAGTCTCTAAACGAGCAGCGAGGCGGACTCTCTTAGTAGAACGTCGATTAGCCGAACGTCGATTAACCGAACGACCGCTTAACTGAACTGCTACTTCGCTCCTCGGTACCTCATTGGGATGCGACCACCTTCTCGCTTCTATGCGCAGTGTCCCGTGTTGGCCTACGTTCCGTAATACTACGTTTAGTAAATACGAGATTAACAAACGATTAGAGAAAGGCGAATCCGTAACCAAGTTATCTAAGAAGTACAAAGTGGTTAAGCTTACAATTACGGATATAAAACCAATAGACTATGCGCAGTGTCCCGTGTTGGCCTACGTTCCGTAATACTACGTTTAGTAAATACGAGATTAACAAACGATTAGAGAAAGGCGAATCTGTAACCAAGTTATCTAAGAAGTACAAAGTGGTTCTGCTTGCAATTACGGATATAAAACCAATAGACGGCCATATTCAATTTTATATCCAGCCATGATTTTACTAATGGGTCGACAAGTTATAAAACTATGAAGCTCACCACGAACACCGGTCTCGATGACGCTGTTTACAAGTGATTCACACAAAAAAATCGCAAGGAGAACCTGTCTCTGATGCCGTTCTACGTGAAAAGGCAAAACATTAAATGAAAAACTTGGAGGACCGTCGAACTTTCGAGCAAGCACAGGCTGGTTAAAACGGTTTAAGTCAAGACATGGCATTCGTGGGCTTCAAATACAAGGAGAAATACTGTGTGCTGGTGTGTCTTCAGCAGCTGATTCTTTCAAAATCAAATTAAGCGACGTATTGAAACAAAAAAAAATATGCTTCAAAAACGTTTACAATTCTGACGAAACTGGACTCAATCACAAGGCTTTGCCAAGAAAAACTCTTGCCTCGCGTCGCGAATTATCGGCACCTTGTGTAAAGTAAATAATCGTATCACAGCTCCAGCTGGTATTAAAACTGTCATTAATGAAATTTATATTACATATTATAAATATGTTTTATCAGTATATTGGTACATACAATTACACAGTTCGATTATCCGAACAAACCGGTTTTCCGAACACCTATGTCCCCCAATTAATTCGGATAATCGACGCTCTACTGTACTCCAAATTTGAACAAAATGACGACATAGCCCAAAATCTATGAAGTCATTCCATACCGTCAACCACTGAGCCAAGCAGCGGTAAATACTTAGTTACTATGATAGAATTAAAGCGCAGTTATATTAGTATAAAGAATATCTGCGGAGCTGTAACGAAATTATGGTTGTAGCAAGAATGGGTTGGCTCGACCGGGAAAACCCACGCCCTCACAAAATACCAGCGCAAAATAGCAGCTTAATACTGCTTTGTTTAGTATGGTGAGTATAGAGAATCGGGGACCGTTTTTATTGCAAACGAGGTATTTCATCTTAGTTCTCACAACAAATTTTCATTTTGATTCTTAATCGAGGATAGATGTCTATCTGCCACATCATCCACGTACCAACAGGTGGCCTGTCAGCTCAATTATTACTCGTATTTTAATTCCGTTATTTCTCATCGACATTACTGTATGTGTCCTTTACAAGTATATGCTTATAGAAAAAAAATTACAAAATTAAAATAAATCATTAAAAAAAAATAAACAAATAATGATGTTTATCGCACTTAGCAAAATTTTATAAGAAAATTTTTATAGTTTCGGTGTTTCACGTGCTAGGGGATGCACCCACGATTACCTTAAATCTTGAAATTTCTTTTGAAAAAAAAAGATTAACCTTACTTGCATAAATTTAACAAAATTATAAACTCTTCTTATAAACATCGTATTGATAAATAAAGTCAAGGTTTGATATTAATTAAAAATATAGGAGATATGTTAAGTATTTCTAGTTATGTTTACTGTATAAATAACTGAGTAACCAAAAGTGCAACAAAAATTTATCGACCAGACGGTCACAGAGAGAGTCCCTTAAAGTTTATGGAGCTTGAAAACTACGGCGCAACTGTGCGAAAGTCGCTGCAAACTTCGATTTTTAAAGTAGATAACGCACAGCACAAATAAATCTAAATACGCAATCCAGGCTCGCAATTGGTTTGAGAGCTTATATGCAGAAGACATCCATTTCACAGATCTGAACGAATATTTACCGTGTATTGGCGGTTTAAGATATCCACTGCCCCGTGTCATCCCGTAGATGTCACAAGAGGCAGATAGAAGACACAGAGAAACAAATCAGGAAATAGGCAGCAGCGTGTTCCTAACAATGACACAAAATGAAAAAACTGCGGTTGCCACCCGCTTGCCAAGTGTGGCAACTATGGCAAATATCCCCCCTATATATTTGTCATAAGGGAGGCCTATTTTTAGCAGTGGACTTAAATGGGCTGTAACAGTATTGCTAACGGAAAGAATATTTTATTTTTAATTATTTTCCGATTTATACTATCCACAGATAAAATAATTAAGCTATTTCTATGTGTCAGTTGAATACAACCTTCAAAGAAGGCACCAAATAGATCTTTGTATGCAAGTACTATCATTATACTTTCATTATATTGATTACATCACAAATAACTAGTTTTATGACAATTTTTTTTAAATATTTCAATAGTAAATACAAAAATATTGGTGTTTATCAATTGTCGACCGTGTAATGGCGGTGTACGAATATTACCCTAACTCATATTAACTTCCCACGGTAGTCGTAAGAGGTGACAGAGGGAAGAGATGAACAGCAGCGTCCTATAAAAAACTGCGGTTGCCAACCCGTTTCTATAAAATAAAACACTCGATTGTTCCTCGTCTATTCACAAGCCTTACCTGACCGTCTACACACCTATTGACATATATCTTGTATAAGTTAATGCCACGTACCCTACAAACTATATAATATGTTACACCTTCCCCCATAGCTTAACAAAGTAACAAGTTTTCTTATAACATAATTATTACCTTGTAATCCGCATAAAAGCGAAGCGATCCATCAGGTTTGTTAACTAAGAGCAGTGGTGAGGCCCAGTCGGAGGAGTCAACCGGCTCGATGACACCAGCCCGCAGCATGGAGTCCAGCTCGGCATCGACCCGCACGCGCACTGCGTACGGCACCGGCTGCGCGCGGCACAATACCGGCACGGCACCTGTCCGCACGCGAAGCGTTGCTCGCCCGCCGGCGAATCGCCCAAGACGGCCATCAAGTAATTGTTTAAATCTGTCGAGTAACATATTAAAATTTTTAAATTTATCAAAATATTGTATACAATTTATTCGGTTATTGTGAAATTTCGGGATATCTATTCCTAATTCCGCTAACCATTGTCTTCCTAGCAACACAATAGTCCCTCTTTCTATTACATACAAATCAAGTTTTTTACACTTGCCGTTATATTCTTACCTTCTATGAACCTTGCCGGCTGGACTTTACTGCCGTCAGAAATCGAGAGCGTTTACTTACATGGTTATACTGTTGGACATAATGTCAAATGCTTAAGTTTTTCTTTATATAAATTATAACTAAAACACGACAAAGCCGAGCTCGTATCAATTTCCATAATTAAAACTTGTGAATCAACAATAACTATAATACTGGTTTGTAGTCCCTCAAAGGCATTTGGAATATAGGATGGTCGATTTCGTCACCCTGCTAAGCTGCCGGGGAAGCCTGCTCGTCTTCCTCCATGTGCAGGGCACGCGCGCTGCGCTCGCCGCACCCCGCGCCCCGCCCGGACGCCAAGCGGCTCGTGCTACCCGTACTCCACTCATGCCTTCCTTTATTTCTGTTGCTATCCTTTAGTTGACAAACTCGTTTTAAATGTCCAACTTGTCCACAATCATCGCAGGCAAAATTACGATATCGGCTTTGACGCCAACCATGACGCCAATCGCCACATGTTATGCAATTGCCCATTTGCACCACATTCACTGCACTGACATGATGGTTGACATCTATTGAGCCAAGAATTTGCCGCTCCCGTTTAACTGAGTCTGCTTCATATCCTACCTCGCGGATGCTGCCTGCGCCCGTGCCGTATACCGCCGATGAGTCACGCTGCGCCGCTTCCATTGTTGTATCCAATTTCACGGCGCATGCCCAACTCAAACAGTCTTCAGCAAATAATCTTTGTCGCAATGAATCACTGCGTGGACCACATGCAAATTAATCCCTGATATTTTCATCCAGACAGCTTTTGAAGTCACATGATTTTGCCAAGCGTTTAAGTTCCGTTACATATGTTATACGGTTTCATTTTCCTTTTGCCCTTTTGCGGCTTTTTTGGGCTGCACAAGTAAGTCATTAGTTCATATCCATTATCGCCAATAATAGATATTAACGTGGGTAACTTCAATTCTTCCTTAGCAACGTTAACCAAAAAGTACATATCCAATCTTTTGCAATATGATTTCCAATTTCCATTAGACACATCGAATTCTCCAAGCCTGACGATATTTGCCATTGTTTTACACAATATTTTTTCTCAGTTTATACACTTATTGTAACTAAATTTCCACGTCGCCACTGTAAAACATAATACTCGCGATTGTTTCACGTCTATACACAAGCCTTACCTGACCGTCTACACACACTTTTTGACATATATCTCGTATCAGTTAATGACACCTACCCTACACAGTATGTAATAAATGTTTAAAATTGATGTGATATGATAATTAATGTACTTTTGAGGTATGTATTTCTGTATAGATATAGTAATACAACCTATTAATAAAAAGCAAATTTACTTAAACAAACCCATATATTAATTTATTTTACAAAAATTTCACACAATCACAATTCAAGCTTTATTAAATTACCTTACTGCTTATTATGCAAAAGGCATGAAAAAGCACGATAATATTTGACCTAAAATAAAGAATAAAATATTTATTTTACAGTTACAGGTACATACGAGTATATACACAAAGGTAAAGTCATTTAATCACACTTACCTATAGCTTTAGAGTGAGTATATACACAAAGGTAAAGTCATTTAATCACACTTACCTATAGCTTTAGAGTAACTTAATCACGACTAAACGAAGTTTGGTTAAGCTTACTGATCGGTTATCTTTGTATCGTTGACACTACATCTCAGGTCGTCTCTCTTATCACAAAGGTGTTATAACGGATACAGAAATATAAAGCCTTTTTTTTTTTTACATGGGGAAATGCCTACGCATACCCGCCTCGCGGGGGCAAGGACGGGTTATGTCGGACTCGCACCGACTAAAACCCCATGGTGTTCCACCTTTGTCGCTTATTGGCAGGGCCACGGGAACGCTTTCGCACACATCCGCAGCCCCACCAGCGCCTGCCGCCCCATGGCAGCACCTCCTCGGGAGAGGAATATTCCTCCCCGTTCTCCTTCACAGGTAAGGCGCACCAGAACACATGGGGCGCCTTCCTTCTCGGCCTCCAATTTCATCTGCGCAACGGACGCCCCCGCGTTTAATGCAAGAAGGCCATGGGGCCAGGAAAAACGAGCACGTAGAAGTGCTAGCCTTCCCGACCCCAGCGGCGGATCTGGTCTATGGCTCCGCCGCCAACCAAGATTCGGCTGCGGAGGGTAGGGAGAGCGGCGCCTCGCAATACCGACAATCCTCTCCCCCCGCAGCCCCACCACCACCGCATCAACGGTGCGGCCAGTTTGTCGTCTGATTGCACCGAGATGCAATACAGGTATCGGGCCTCGGGGTAAACCCCATTGCCCGGACGATCCTCATGCCCCATTATTATGGGGCAGTCCTTTTCTTCACCTATTATTATAGGTGGCTTCTTACTATCCGGAATGTCCGTATGTGGTAAATATTTTCCATAGTCGTTTACCCGACTATGGAAAATTAGGAGGTTATCTTATCCATGTGTATACTGGTAGTTTTTCCGTAGTTAACCTACTACGGAAAAAAGAGAGGTTATCCGGTGAAAGTCAAAGTTGGCCTTTCAGCGGCATTGTGGGTTGTTACTCAACTCTCTAATCACATATAGAGAGGAGTTCTCTTGGAAGAGGTCGCCCGTCCGGTGGCCGAGTGTGCAACGGCGCAAAGCCGTTGAGATGTTCGTGTGGCCCGTTGTCAGCACGGTCGAACAAGCCGCGCGCCATCCGGGCCACGAAGTCGGTGATGCTCTCGACTTTTAAGTCGGCTGCTATTACGTCGTTCCGGACGTAACGACCTGCTCCGACAATCGTCCTTAATGTCAGATTCTGCTGGGCCTGCAGTCGCCGCCTCTGATATGTGCTCAGGAGCGCGTACCAGGCCGGAGCAGCGTAGGTGGTGATAGTCCGGATATACATCTTGTATATCCGGATCTTAGTTTTCAGTGGTAGTTTGGATGCCAGGACCGGACGGAGCATCGCCCGCGCACATCTGGCTTTGCGGACGACGAAGTCGACGTGCGCAGTCATGCGCAGCGCCCGGTCGATCCGGCACCCAAGGTAAGTCACGGCCTTTTCATACGCTATCTCCTGGCCGTTGAGCGTCAATGGTGGTGGTAAATTCCTGAGGCGGCGAGTGAGCAGAGCGGTTGTCTTACCAACATTGACAACCATCCTCCACTCATTTAGCCATGGTGGCAGCAGATCCAGCAGACGCTGCATTTTGGCAGTGGCTATATGGGCTCTTCTGGACGAGGTGAAATAGGCGCTATCGTCCGCATATAGCGCCAGCTCAACGTCGTCCTCCCATTCTTGCAGCCTACCTGCCAATGTAGGTATATCGTTAGTATAAGCCGCGTACAGGACTGGAGACAAACAGCTGCCCTGTGGAACGCCGGCTCTGATGGATTTAGTTGCGGACTCGGCGTTCTCTATACAGACATAAAACTTCCTGTCTTCCAGGAAAGACGCCATTAACCGCAACATAGCAGGGGGGACACTGGTCTGTTCGTGTAGTTTATATAATAATCCGGAGTGCCACACCCGGTCGAACGCCTTCTCGATGTCGAGAAAGACGCCCAACGATATGCGGCCGCGATTGTACTCTGCCGCAAGCAGGTGCAGCACTCTAGTCAGCTGTGTGACTGTAGAGTGACCCCTCCTGAATCCGTGCTGCTCCGCCCGAAGTTGGATGCACGGACGGAGACGTCTTAGCAGCAATCTTTCGAACAGTTTAGCTATGTGTGGTAATAGCGTAATCGGCCTGTAGCTGGAAGCTTTACGCCTGTCCTTCCCGGGTTTCGGCAAGACGATAATTTTGCCTTTTTTCCATTCCTCCGGGAAGTGGGATGTCCGCAATATCCCACTGTAGAGTCGACCAATCTCTACTAGGACTTTATTGGGCAGCTGTCGGAGTGCAGCGTTGGTAATCCTATCGTGCCCAGGCGCCTTCCTCGGTTGTAGGCGGGTTACTGTCCTCCGCAGTTCAGCGGGGGAGATGAACCACTCTCCTGCAAGAGGTGGCGCGGGCGACGACAGGAGTTCCTGCACGCGACTTTCCTTCCGGGCATGAAGCTCCATGAACTCCGCACTCGCTGGGTTCGGCATAAATTGCCCCTCGAAGTGCTCTCCCAGGATATCCGCTCTGCCCTTGGCATCATAGCAACGTTCGCCCACACTGTTGGTCAGTGGGCAAACGGGAGGTCTAGTTTTTGTCAGCTGTCGGTTCAGTTCATAGAGCGACGCATCATGCTCATCCGCCTTCCATATGCGCCGCTCCCAGGCCTCTCCTCTGTAGGCCTGGACTGCCACCGACAGCTCCTCCGATACGGTGTTTAGTTGCGTTTTTATTCTGGGGCAGCGAGTACGCGCCCAGAGCTTTCTCAGCGCTCTTTTGCGCTTGATCTGCACGCTTATCTCACGCGGCAGATCGTCACGCCTTGCTGTTATCGGGACGATCGTAGAGGCCGCGTTGAGGGCCTCTTGGATGTTTTTAGTTATTCTAGTAGCAGCGGCCTCTACGTCGTCCGCTGTGCTTATAGGCATGTGTGCTGGAGGTCTCGCTTGCAGGTGTTGTGCGTAGCGCCTCCAGTCGACACGTGTCTTGGTTGCTCTGGGCGGCGTAGTCACCGCTTTTGTGCCAAGGGTTATCAGAATCGGGAGGTGCTGTGAGCTCAGGTCGTATAGCACCTCTACCACTACTGGGTAGTTGATGTTCCTGGAGAGCACGATGTCCAATACATCCGGATATTGCCGTGAGTTGGACGGGATGTGCGTTGGCTCCTCGGGACCTAAAACGTCATAGTTGTTGTCTTCTGCATCATTATAAAGTTCACGACCCGGCGGGGTGATCACTCTGGACCCCCACGCCGGGTGTTTGGCGTTTAGGTCCCCGGCGACGATAGTGGGCGTGTCGCCTTCCATTATTGTCCGGATGTCTGAGGGGCAAAATGGAGTCCCTGGCGGGCGGTATGCTGCATAGATCTTAAGTTCCTCGCCCGCCGCCTCCATTTTTATGCCGATAGAACGCATTGACTGGTATGGTGGTAATTCCAGTTCCTGGTGGACGATGTCCCTCCTCACTAGAACTGCCGTCCCTCTATAGGCAGCCCCTTGAGCAGTGACCTCGTCCCTTCTGTACAGGTGGTAATTGGGCAGCTTTATGTGCGTTCTTGGGTTGAGCTTCGTTTCTCCCAGCAAGATGACGTGCAGATCCTGTTGCTGAGCAACAGTGCGGAGTTCATGCAGCTTCTGCTGTATACCGTCCGGGTTCCAGTATAGGAGGCGCAGGTTACTCTCCTCCATAGTGCCGGGCTAGGAGGTTTGCCAGCGCCTTCATAATGGCTGTGATGGGGTCTGTCCCGGTCCTGATATCTGCCAGGACCTGCGTGCCGACCTCGATGGCAATACCAACCAGACGCTGGATTGCGTCTGCTGTTTCGAGGCCGGAGGTGGGAGTTTTCCTATAGGAAGGCGTTGGCAATTGTCTCGGGTGTTGGATGTCTTGGGTTTGCTCTCTGTGCATTTGGGTGGGGGGCGCTCTTCCAGTAGAGCGAGCTCTGTGTTCTGCCTTTTTTGGCACTCCACCCATGCTCCTGGTTTTCTCCTTAGTAACCTGCGCCTGGGAGGCTACTGGTGCAGTTGGTGTCGGGGTAGAGGTGACAGCCTGAGGAGGCTGCGCCTTCTTCCTGCTCCTCTCCCGCCTCCTCTTTTTGGAGGGCTGCCGTTCTGTGGCAGGATTGGCGGGGGGCTGTAGAGTCGCCCCGGTGGTTGCCCCTGTCTCCGTGGGTTCCACCGTTTCTTTTGGTGTTACGGGTGGGGGGGGGGGCTAGTTGTCTGCCCTTCCCAGTGATGGTAGCCCACCCGTCTTGCTGAATAGTTACAGCTTTCGGGCGACTCTGGGGGGTCTTTTTAGGGGCTTCCGGAAGTAGCCCCGGCAAGGTTATCCCCTGCCTCCTAGCAGTCCTCCTCAGGACTGGACAGCGGCGGTCATTTGCCGTGTGGTTTTTACCACAGTTGGCACATGTAGGTTGTTCCTCTCTACCCCGTGGGCAAAGGCTTGCAATGTGCTCCCCGGCACAGCGCACACATCTCACTGGCCTGAAGCAGTTTGCGGATGCATGCCCGAAGGCCTGGCAGCGGTGGCGTTGGGCCGGTCCTACTTTCCTTTGCCAGGCCTCGATGACTACTCCTCTCATAAAGAGGAGTTCGTCGATTTTATACAGTTCTTGTAGCTGCTCCAGGCTCAGGTGGTCAAACTGGGCAAAGTATATGCAGCCAGGTCTGCTTCTACGCGGTGGGATCGCTTTGACATATTTGACGGGGAAGCCTTTTGCCCTAATAGCCTCCTCTATGTCCTTGGTGTCCGTGCCCATTGGTAGACCCCGGATGCCCAGTTTAGTGGGCTTGTCCTCCTCCGGGGTATAGCAATACCACGACAATGTTGGTACTTCCTTAGTCAGCTCGATCATATATCGCTGCACTGTTCTGAACTCGTTTGCGCTTTGTGGCGTGAATCTTACGCCTTTCCCGAATGGACGGGCATTTAAGGGGTGGCCCAACTTTCTATTGAGCTCCCTAAAATGCCTCGTCCAATCCGGTAGGCATTCTGCCACTATGGGCGGGTAGCGGGTCTTCTCTTGGTCGGCAGGCTTCTCTGTTGGCACTGCCGCCGAAGGTGGTCGTGGTACTGCTGGTGCAGCTACCATATGGGCGTAACTGGTAGATGGCCGTTGGCCATCGTCCTGTGGAAGCCCGGACGGATTGGTCGTTGCCGCCGGAGAGGACCGTCCGGCGGATGCAGCGAGGGTGGCATAGGTGGTGGACCCCCAACTGTAAGATTCTTCACCCCCCTGCTCATACTGGGCCGAGTCTCGGCTTCGTCGGTCCGGAGATATAGAGCGGGGGGGGAGTTGCGGTGGAGATGGTGATTTGGGTGGAGATCTCAACACCTTTTTCTGCATCACCCGATGGTGGTAATCATCATCCTCCTCTGATGTGGATGGTACTTCGTCGGAGGACAGTTGGGAGCCAATCCTTTGCCTCTTTTCAAATAAAGAGGCTTCGGTCTCCGGTGGAGTATGGCGTCTAGCCGTTTTTACTGCCCGCTGCTGTTGGGGCGATGGTTCTCGCCTGACCGTATGCTCAGATACGGCCGGCGTGAGCGCGACGCCCTGTGCGGGCTCTTTCCGTGGCGAGACGGGTTTACGTTGGGGGATCTGTGAGAAGGAGGGCACGACCTTCGTGCGTTCCGGATTCGACAGATCCCTCACAACCAGAGGTCGATCCAACACACCTTTTCTTTTGTCCGGTGGTTTTCTTATTGAAGGGGGTGGCTCTCCCTTATCCCTACCTGACATATTGCTACACTAACACGTCAGTCGTAATCTAACAAGGCCCTGTCTAAGATATGGTGATGAAAAGTTTATAGCTTTCTACACATGGGGCACTGCCTACCCCTTTTGTACACCAAAAGGGTTGGGGGAAGTGCAACGGTGGCACTTTATGACGCGACTAGGCACTAGATGCACGCAACGCATAAAGTGCCAAGAATCACCTAGGGGCCGGTGACCTCGACGCCTCACGGAATCGCGGGACTCAACGTGGGCGGAGTTTGTCGTACCGGCGGTTATTTGCAGCCACTGTAATACTGCAAGTAACGCACACCTAGGAGACTCTTGGGTGCGGCCCCGTTTGAGTCGCGGAGGATAGGGCGAGTGGCGCATCGCCATACCAACACTCCTCTTCCTCCGCGACTCCACCTCGGCTGCAGCGGTAGGTGGGGAGGACACACCTCTCACCGCAGTCCACCAACACACATCCGAAGCAGGCTTCCCAAGCCCACTCGGAGTGGCCACCTCGGGCCGGCCCTCCACCTCGGACCAGCCATTTGGGTTCCTCTTTGTTCACCGCGGGAGACCAAGCCGCGGCTACTAAGCCCCCCCGCCACGACAAGGCGGGAACCCGATCGGGGGGGAGAAATATAAAGCCTAACGTCTGTGTTTTGGACAACAATTCGATAGTAGGTAATATTTCCAAAACGCCGTCGTTGTTATACTGAATGTGTTTAACTGTACATGTTAAACAAAGAACGATATTTAGAGCCTCTTACATTGTGCTCCACCGTTTATTACGATGGTGTTTATTCATTCATTACAGCCTATTAACTTCCACTGCTGCAGGACTCATAAGGGGTCGTAGTTGCCACCCTTGGTGGGCGGGTCGGCAACCGTGGTTATCTATTTTCTAGTTATTATTAAGATGCTGCCGCTAATCTCCTTGTTTGTTTACCCCTGTCGTCTCTTACGGCACCCACGGTACGATATGCGGAGTGCATATTCTTACACTTTCACTACACGCTCGGTGTTGGTTGACCTATATACCCGCTGCTTTAAGCTGATAAAATCATGGCAGTGTTTTAACTTTAATGTAACATATTTTTTGTTAGTTAGTTGTTATTCCACGGAGTATATTCAGACTATTTTGTAGACCTTTAAGACTTTAGAATATTTTGTCATTCTAACGACATATGCCATATGGTAACTTTCTTGTTTGGCTTTCAACTGATAACTTGATGTTTGCAGGAAGTGGAGCTACGGTCAAATAGGTGTCATAGTTTTAAAAACTAGATTTTACAAATTCAATTTAAGAAACATTTAATTTGAATTTTGTAACGGTTCATATTTAGTTTTAAATCTCATTGTTTTATTAACGTCAACGAGTACATCCACAACTTTTTCCGCCACCAGGGCGGCGTCACTACGAATGAGGTGTAATATTTGACATGACAGGAAACTTCGCCATTAAGGACGCGTTTACAAAATTGATAGGTATAGAATCGCACTACTACATTGACAAAAGTCACACACACAAGTGTACGCACGGTTGGCTGTGAGAATCGTAGTCAAATGAAATTATTTTGATAATTTGAAAGATTGAATTTGTTTTTTATTTCTTATACCTCAGAAATATACATAGATACGAAATACGAATACCTGCTCTAGAGACTGCTTGGCACTGGAAGCCCTCTACTGGTAGTGGGATGTTAGCTCTGGACTTTGAACTGGTTTTATCAGTTATAATAAGACCTTACCTACCCGCAGACTTGATGGAGTGACCTGAAGGTGTAATTCGGTGATTACAAGTGGAACTCCTAGACTAGTAGAACTAGGTGTGCCGAGTTTGGGTTCGTTTTGTTAGTTACAATGAGACCTTACCACCGGTCTTGATGGAGTGACCTGAAGGTGTAATTCAGTGATTACAACTGGAACTACTAGACTAGTAGAACTAGGTGTGCCGAGTTTGGGTTCGTTTTGTTAGTTACAATGAGACCTTACCACCGGTCTTGATGGAATGACCTGAAGGTGTAATTCAGTGATTACAACTGGAACTCCTAGAGTTGTAGAACAAGGTGTGCCGAGTTTGGGTTCGTTTTGTTAGTTATGATGAGACCTTACCACCAGACTAAATGGAGTGACCTGAAGGGGTAATTCAGTAACTACTGCTGGAATTTCTGGACAAGTAGTTATTACCACCTAATTACACCTTCAGGTCACTCAATCAAGTCCGGTGGTAAGGTCTCATCGTTACTAACAAAACGAACCCAAGCTCGGCACATCTAGTTCCACTAGTCTAGGAGTTCCAGTTTAATCACTGGATTACACCTTCAGGTCACTCCATCAAGTCCGGTGGTAAGGTTGCATCAAACTAAGAAAATGAACCCAAACTCGTCACACCTAGTTCGACTAGTCTAGGAGTTCCACTTGTAACCACCTGATTACACCTTCAGATCACTCAATCGAGTCCGGTGGTAAGGTCTCATCATAACTAACAAAATAAGCCCAAACTCGGCACACCTAGTTTTACTCTCCAAGAAGTTCAAATAGCGGTCACGAAAGTACACCTTCAGGTCACACCATCAAGTCCGGAGGTAAGGTCTCATCATAACCAACAAAACGAGCCCAAACTCGGCACACCTAGTTCCACTCGTCCAGGAATTGCAGTAGTAGTTACATTCAGGTCACTCTATCAAGTCCAGAGGTAAGTTTATATATCCTACTTATTTTTAGCTAAATAAAAAACTGTGAGTATAAAAATAATAATTTTATCATTTGTCAAGTACCTACTATGTTTCCAATTTGTTTTTTTCTAATATTTTATGTATGTACAGCGATCTTTTCAGAATGAGCCGCCTCTCTGAATTTCGAGACCTCGAAAAGAGTGAACTCATGGAGAATATCTCTCCATCTCATACAGCGTACTATCAGATGGCCAGAGCCCTCTCCGCATAGACGCTATCACCCACACTCCCCCTCTCTCCCGTCCCGACGGCACGGTTGCCTTCGAGGACGAGGAAAAGGCTGAGTGCTTTGCAGATAGCATTGCCGCTCAATGCTCGCCTAGCTCTCAACCCGTCGACCCCTCACACGTCCAGGCAGTGGAGGATGAGGTCCGCCGCCGGAACTCACCCCCCACGACCTCCGAACCTATCTCTGTGTCCAATGATGAGATTTCATCCCTCATCAAAGGACTTAAGCCTAAAAAGGCTTCGGGCGCGGATGGCATCTTCAACCAAGCCCTGAAACACTTTCCTGAGCAGGTGTTAACCTTTTTATCTATTATCTTCAACGCCTGCTTCAACCTTAGTTACTTTCCCACTAAGTGGAAAGAGGCAACTGTGATTGGAATTCCCAAGCCAGGCAAGCCTCTCAACCTCCCCTCCAGCCATCGCCCCATTAGCCTCCTCAAGGCAATGGGCAAGGTCTTCGAAAGAGTCATCCAAACACGGATGAGGCGCTATCTGTTTCCCACAGACGGTGACCCTCTCATCATTCCCCACCAATTCGGTTTCCGAACCCAACACTCATGCCCCCAACAAGTTCACCGTATTGTGGAATATATCCTCAGCGGTTTCTATCCTCGTCGTCATAAGACCATCGCGGTCTTTTTCGACATAGCTAAAGCTTTCGATAGAGTCTGGCATACAGGCCTTATCTACAAACTATACAAGATAGGTCTCCCCGATCGCCTAGTACGTCTCGTGGCCTCTTACCTAGAGTATCGTACCTTTCGTTTTAGACACGAAGGCACGCTATCTTCACAGCGAACTATCAAGGCTGGTGTCCCTCAGGGCTCAGTACTTGCTCCTCTGCTGTACATCCTGTTCACCAACGACATTCCCATCCCGTCGAAAGGTGTTCAGCTCTCCCTCTTCGCAGACGACACTGCTATCTACTGCAAAGGCGTCTCACTGCCCTTCATACGGAACAAGATCCAAAAGTCAGTCGATGACCTAGGAGCTTGGTTCAAAAAATAGCGCATCGATGTGAACCCGGAGAAGAGCTCCGCCGTTCACTTCGACTATAAACGACGCCGTCTTAAAAACACCCCTCCAATACGTATGCTAGGGACCCCTGTCCCAAATATTTAGGTGTCACTCTAGACACAGGGCTCACTTTTAGGCCCCACGTCAAACGAGTCACCCGTCACGCACGGTTTTATCTGAGTAGGCTCAACAGTATGTTGGGCAGACACAGTAAAATGTCCCGTCGAAACAAGCGTACCCTTTATAAGGTCTGTATACGACCAGTCATGTCCTACGCGGGCCCCGTCTTTGCCCACGCAAACCCCAAAATTATTAATAAACTCCAAATAGTTCAAAACCTTTTCTGCCGTCGAGCTGCGAACGCACCTTGGTACGTCCGTAATGCCGACCTTCATCGGGACCTAGAGCTCCCAACAATTCAACAATTTCTTAAAAAACTCTCAGAGAACTTCTTCAAAGCCTCAGAGTCGCATCCAAACCAATTAATTCGTGAGGCAGCTACTTAGGCAGCTACTTATGCAGCACCACCTCTCGCTATCGAGTCCGCAGGCCGAGAAACTCTCTTTCGGACCCGCCTAATAAACTGACAAACGACCTGAACTGCCTCCTGGCGGCTCAGGCCAATTCTAATTAAATTAATTATTATTATATTAACTAATATTATTTTGCCTTCGTAGGCACTCCCTCAGCGGCTCTTAGCCGCCTGCGCCCTCTTTTCCCAAAAGAGGGTCGCTCATGATAAGGCACAATACAGCTTAATCAGCCAGTTGCCTGTCCCCAAAGGCGGTTTTTAGAGGTTATCACTTAGGGTCCCCGGTAGGACAGTAAGTCCCCCATAACCACGATAGACCGGCTATCGTGGTATGCGTAATGCATTTTCCGCCTCCCTACGTATAGGGTAGCTCTTTAATTGCTTCGGTCGCAAAAAAAAAAAAAAGAATGAGCCGCTGCAAACAGGCGATACAGTGTCCACTCACGACGGCGGCCGAGCGCGGACTGTGGTTTCATCGAAATCTTTGTACAATAAATCAAAGCAGGCACCAACAATAAAATAGCCCTTATTGCAATAGATTATGATTCATCCATATTAGCAAAATATGTGAAAAAATGTGTATCAGTTTTTATTTTTTCTACGACTATTTGTGACATTTTGATAAAAAATAAACACAGATTTTTTTAATTGAATATGTCTGTCATCTTATAGTATTTTTTAAATTTTTTAAATATGTTGATAATAGACCAAAACATGTAACGAAACTCAAGCCGGTATCGTTAATTTTGTCGAAAATGGCAATGAAAGTTCGTTTTTACAATATAAAAAACTACCATTTTCAACAAAAGAGTTAAATACTTTTGCAAATGAAGAACCAATCTATACATGGTGGTTGCGCGGAAAACCATTCGTATTATTTATATTTGGACGGTAGGTGCCAAGTCGTTTATTCTTTTCCAAAACGATATCATTCATACCCTCCTATCGACACATCGGGGTGGTGGGGTGGGAGGGGAAAGAAGATGATTCTAGAATGTCACGTAATCATCGGAACCGAGGATATATAAGGCACGCGCGACCGATGCGCGACCGATGCGCGACCTCTTCCCGCCGTAGTCGTCGTTGAAACCACAGTCTCTTCCCGCCGCGCTCGTTGTTGGAACCACATGCCTAGTAGAAACCCCTTTAGCCTGGAAGCAGTCGAGCTCCAGGAAACCCGCCTCACCTCGTGAGAGATATAGTCGCGCACCGCCTCTCTCCGGAGTGTCCAGAAGAAGTTCCAGAATGTCGCAGCTATAGTGCTCAACAAATAGAAGAAACCCCGGTGAGTCAATATTCCTTTAATTACTGCCTGCCTGATATAATTGTTTTAACCCGCTCCAATTTTGTTTTTCTCCTAATCAGGCAGGATTCCCTTTCATCGATTTGGCACAATAATAGTTTTAGTTTTAGGGAAGAGCGAGTGCATTGTACCGCATGCTATAGTAGTCGCTTTACGTAAGCGTAGAAGCAATCGCATATACAGTCCACTTTAGTTAATATCTCGCGTAATAAGTTTAAGGTTCGACCGGAGAATTAGACTTCGGCAGCCTTAGACACGTGGCTCCACCATTTTATGGTCACTTCGGCAGGATTTGGACTGGGTTTAGTGGCCGTCCAACTATTTCTGGTCGAATTATTAAATTAATTATTTAGATAATGCGCTCTAATTTATGGAATAGACTTAAATGGTGTTCGTTTAAATTTAAATTTTGATTAGGTACTCACAAACAGAATTATTCGTTTTATAGCGCTCGTATTTGGTTAAATCTAAAGTTTATTAAATAATTGAAACAGTGTAATAGGAACCGTTTGATACGCTTACCCCACAATTTTGATAAAAATATTGAGTTTAGCGAACAACGCGTCACCTCGACTCGCTGTGCAGGTGTTCGATTTAATTACGTAATACGGCATACCGAGTGTCCATCCTTCATTGTTTGTGCGTTGTGAGATTAATTGTGATTAATATAACTTTATTATAATAATTTAAAATGGCAGTTAGTGGAAGTGAAATCAAAATTAAAACGCTTTATGCCAAGAGGGACATACTCTTTTCGCGTATGCAAAATATAAGTGATCATATAAAGAACATTAATATAGAAGCAGTGCGGGAAACCTTTTTAAATGAAATTGAAACGGTAGATTCGTTGCGGACAGATTACGAAAGAATATTAGACCAAATTAATCATTTGGAATTACAAATCGACCCGAAATACATAGTGAACTACCAACCGCTGCTGGCATTCGAAGATGTGTTGTGTCGCGTGAAAAGAACTGCGAAATCCCTACAATCTCAAAACGAAGCAAAGCCGAAAATGCAGGTACGTCCTCGTGACCCAATTAGGTTGCCGCCAATAGATATTCCGGTATTCAATGGTGATATTAAGACGTGGCCCTTCTTCTTCAGTAGTTTTCAAAACAATATACACAATAACCCATCGTTATCGGACGCTGAAAAATTATATTACTTAATTAGTAAACTTAGTGGCAGGGCACAGTCGATCTGCTCTGGTTTTCCACCTACAGCAAACAATTACTTGTTAATATTCGAAACGCTTAAAACTAAATATGAAGATAGGAGAATGTTAGCTTCCGAATATTTGAACCAGATATTCGATCTTAAACCTATATCATCCGCGAACATCAACGGCTTAGAGCAGTTTCTAGATAAATTTGTGGCATCGGTGGCTGCACTTAAGAATTTGAAATTTAATGACCTTATGGATGTGGTGTTTCTCCATATTGCACTAAAGAAATTAGACCCCGACACCGTGCGTGCGTTTGAAATGGAGCATCGTAGCTCGGAGATGCCTTCCTTTCATTCATTAGCATCGTTCGTGCGAGATCAAATAAAGGTGATGCAGCGCTCTCCGAACGTTAAACAGGAGATTAAAAGGTGCGTCGACCGTAGACAGACTCAACCATCTAAAATAGCAGAGTCGTTAACTTACGTAACCGCTACGTCAACATCACTTCAGCATACTTGTATCGTATGTAAAGATAAACACGGTAATTTATATAATTGTGCGACTTTTCGTAAATATTCACCAAGCGAACGTTATAAATTAGTAAAGACAAACAACCTATGTTTGAACTGCTTAAGCGATAAGCATTTAGTTGCAAAATGCAATTCGAGTTCCGTATGTAGCAAGTGCGCCACGAAACATCACACGCTATTACATTTTGAAAATAGCAACAAAGCGCCGTCAAGTAAAGCGGACAAGGAATTCGCCCCTACTAAGGTCAACGATTCTAGCGGTCGACCTGGTGATGTCGCTCTGTGCTCATTGGCGAATATAGGAGCACAACCTCCTTCAACCGTGTTACTAGGTACGGCACGTATTTTGGTTAGGGATTCGCGTGGAAACGAACAAAGCGTTCGTGCACTGCTGGACAGCGGAGCCCAAAATAGCTTTATAACGCGACAATGTTGTCAGCGCTTAGGCTTAGTAATAAATAGGTCACTTTCATGTCCTGTAGTTAAAGGCATCGGAGGTACTAGTAAAGCTCCCCAGGGATATATAAATTTAAAATTTTATTCTCGGATAGATCGTAATGTTAACTTTGATATAAATGCACTAGTAGTAGATAGGGTCACTGAACGGTTGCCAACCGTTTCGGTTGACACCTCGGAATTGATTGAATTTAAAAATTTGACTCTAGCGGACGACACTTACGCCGTTCCTGGAAACATAGACATACTCATTGGAGCATCGCTTTTCCCACATCTTTTGTTAAACAATAAGGTCAGGGGCAACTCCTCTGCCCCTGACCGCGTCACCTGATTCGCGTCAAATGGCGGAAAAACGTTTCTACAGCTTGGAGCGTAGGATGCTCGCTTCACCCCAGTTAAAGGAAGCTTACGACGGCGTCATTAACGAATATATAAGAGAAGGTTACATATCACTTGTGGCTTCGAAATTAGATAACTACGAAGACACACCGTCGTATTTCATACCACACCACGGGGTCATTAGGGAGGACAAACTTACATCTAAGTTACGTGTAGTGCTCGACGCTAGTGCTAAAACTAGCACTCACCTGTCGCTTAACGATATCCTCTATAGTGGGCAAAATTTACAGGGCAGTTTATTTAATATAATAGCCAATTTTCGTTTGTTTAGTATAGCACTATCCGCCGATATTCGCCAAATGTTTCTTTGCATAGGGGTCCGTGAATGCGACCGTAGATTCCAACGCATTTTATATCGTTTCAACCCAAAGGAACCTCTAATGGTGTTTGAATTTAACCGCGTTTGTTTTGGTTTAAAGTCGAGCCCATTTCATGTGTTACGCACGGTGAGACAGCTCGCTCACGATTGAGGTCCCTCTTATCCTAAAGCTAAGAGGACAATTGAGAGCGGATTATATATGGATGATTTTGTGTACTCGGTCGATAGCGTGGAGGAGGCAACCCTAACCACCGCCGAGGTTATAAGGCTCATGAAATCGGGTCAATTCGATCTTGTGAAGTGGACTAGTAATTCGCGTCCGGTTTTAGATACAATCCCACTATCACACCGTCTTTCGGCGATAAAGGAATTCGACGATTCCGATACACACAAGGTGCTCGGTCTGTGTTGGCCACCAGAGTCCGACGTGTTTAGCCTTAAGGTAAATCCGCCCGTAGAGAAATGCACAAAGCGCACAATACTGTCATGCGTTGCTAGATTATGGGACGTCATGGGTTTCGTAGCTCCGGTGGTATTATACGCTAAGCTTTTGATTAAACAACTTTGGTTATTTGAATGCGACTGGGATGACTCGCCGCCTGACAGCATTGTTCGGTTGTGGCAGCGCTTTAGAGAGGAACTTCCTTTACTAAGAGAAATTAAAATACCGCGTCATATAAACGTAGATAGAAATAGCGTCATAACGGTCGTTGGGTTTGCAGACGCCAGCGAGAGGGCTTACGGGGGCGTTGTATATTTCCACGTCCAGAATAATGGTAGAAATTCGATTAGCCTCATTAGTTCTAAGTCGAGAGTCTCCCCCCGTAAGGTTGTCTCTCTGGCTTGCTTAGAGCTCTGCGCAATATTAGTACTCACCAAGCTTATTACCGCAGTTATCAGCGCATGTAGGGATAGAGTTCACATAGAAAGGATATTCGCCTTTTCCGACTCCACCGTCGCCTTATGCTGGGTTCATTCTTCACCCCACCGTTGGGATACGTTTGTCGCGAACCGAGTGGCCAAGATCCAAGACGAGTTAGAAACGCGGAACTTTTATCACGTGTCCGGTACGGAAAACCCCGCCGATTGTCTATCCCGGGGACTCACCCCGATGCAAATAATGGACCACCCGCTTTAGTTCCACGGACCTGCTTGGGTTCACTTGGATCCCTCGCAATGGCCGATAACCGATTTCGAACCTTCGTCAGTGTCACAACCGCCGGAAGAGAAGAGACACGCTCTAGTGGCGAACGTTTCGAGCGAGGTTTCTCCAATCATCGCTCTGGCGAACCGCTTGTCCTCTTGGTCGAAATTATTGCGTAGCGTAATTTACGTTTGTCGATTCGCGAAGCTTTTACCGCGACGTTCGTATGTCTTAGCATCCGATTACAACTATGCCGAGTCGCTAGTATTACGTGAACTTCAACGTGCGAACTTCTCTGAAGAAATTAGAAGATTACAATCGAATAGAGCTTGTAGTCGCGCCTTTCAACGCCTTAAGCCATTTTTACAGGATGGGATTGTAAGGGTAGGTGGACGCTTGTCCAACTCGCAATTGAGTTTCGACCAACGGCACCCTATAGTTTTACCGCGTAAAGACCATATCATGAACTTATTAGTCGATTACCATCATAAATTGAACTCGCACGCTGGCCCCGACTTGTTGATGTCGATTTTGCGTCAGAATTATTGGATTCTTTCTGCACGTAGTTTAATACGCAATCGGGTGCACAGATGTATAGCTTCGGACACGCCCCAAGCCGTCATTTCCGGAAATGGCGGAACTCAGATCTTGTAGTGTAATACAATCAGTAAAGCCCTTCACGCACACCGGGTCTGATTTCGCTGGTCCGTTTAAGGTCACGCTCACTCGCGGGCGTGGTATAAGATCCACAAAGGCTTACGTCTGCATTTTCGTATGTCTAACTACTCGAGCGGTGCATATAGAACTCGTTGGTGATCTAAGCACAGCAAGCTTTATGGGTGCATTTAAAAGATTTCTTTCCCGCCGTGGCCCTGTAAGTAAATTATATTCGGATAACGGTACGAACTACGTCGGTGCAAAACGTATTTTATCAGAACTACATGAGCTCTTAGCTAGCAAGTATTATAATTCTGAGTTCGCTCACATTCTAGCCGAGAACCGCATTGAGTGGTCTCTGAACGTCCCAGCCGCGAGTCATTTTGGAGGCAATTGGGAGACTAATATCAAGAGTCTAAAGAGTCACTTATACCGAGTAATAGGAGATCAAATTTTGTCCTTCGAAGATCTAACTACGGTGCTCGCTCAAATTGAATGCGTAATGAATAGTCGCCCACTTTGTCGTACGTTGTCTAGTGACCCCTCGGAACCGCTGGCTCTAACTCCAGCACATTTTTTGAATTTAACGCCTTTAAAGTATTTGCCCGCCGCAGATAGGGATGAGAACAGACTTAGCATTTCCGCACGCCACAAATTATTAGATCGGTTAGTGCAATCGTTTTGGAAACGATGGAGGATGGAATACTTGCATACTTTGCAGTCTCGGCAAAAATGGAACACAGCAACTGAGCCTTTAGCTGTAGGAACTGTAGTTGTGCTCACCAAAGAGAATACGCCGCCTCTCCACTGGCCGTTAGGAATTGTCGAAGAGGTCTTTCCCGGTTCCGACGGAGTAATTAGGATAGCTCGCGTTAAGACCACGGTTGGGTCTTACCTGCGTCCTGTTGTCCGTTTGTGCCCCCTGCCACTTCCATAATTTAAATTAGATTTCTTGATTAAAATTGTAGTTGAATTTAGGTAATCTTAGCGTTAGTTAGTTATTTTGTTAGTTGATCTTAGCTCTAGTTGTTCTAGTTAATTTTTGAAGGAAATCCTTCAAGGGCGGGGGAGATGGTTGCGCGGAAAACCATTCGTATTATTTATATTTGGACGGTAGGTGCCAAGTCGTTTATTCCTTTCCAAAACGATATCATTCATACCCTCCTATCGACACATCGGGGTGGTGGGGTGGGAGGGGAAAGAAGATGATTCTAGAACGTCACGTAATCATCGGAACCGAGGATATATAAGGCACGCGCGACCGATGCGCGACCTCTTCCCGCCGCAGTCGTCGTTGAAACCACAGTCTCTTCCCGCCGCGCTCGTTGTTGGAACCACATCCCTAGTAGAAACCGCTTTAGCCTGGAAGCAGTCGAGCTCCAGGAAACCCGCCTCACCTCGTGGGAGATATAGTCGCGCACCGCCTCTCTCCGGAGTGTCCAGAAGAAGTTCCAGAATGTCGCAGCTATAGTGCTCAACAAATAGAAGAAACCCCGGTGAGTTAATATTCCTTTAATTACTGCCTGCCTGATATAATTGTTTTAACCCGCTCCAATTTTGTTTTTCTCCTAATCAGGCAGGATTCCCTTTCATCGATTTGGCACAATAATAGTTTTAGTTTTAGGGAAGAGCGAGTGCATTGTACCGCATGCTATAGTAGTCGCTTTATGTAAGCGTAGAAGCAATCGCATATACAGTCCACTTTAGTTAATATCTCGCGTAATAGGTTTAAGGTTCGACCGGGGAATTAGACTTCGGCAGCCTTAGACACGTGGCTCCACCACATGGTAGTTTTTACTTATATTTGATTTGGTTTAGTTTTGTCACAAAACGTACCGAAAAACACCCTAATTTTGGTTGATTTGCAAACGCGTCCGTAAATGACATTATATTGTGACAAAAATATTCACCTCAGCCTCAACGAATAAAACTATTATTTATGGATTTTATCGCGTTTAATTAGTGTTCGCGTAAATTTAAGAAATCGTTATATTCACCTCAGTGTCAAATAGCGACATCTGGTGAGGAGCAGATTATTATATATTTATATGTATAACAACACAATAGTTTTTTCTTCAAGGATCAGCATTCTACTAGCCTTTGTATCCTGAACAAGAGGAGTGCCATTTAATTTCCCGGAATGAGGTTGGAGGAATTTTTTTTATATTTGAAACAACGTTTAGGAATTATTTATCCTTAACAGTTGTATATATTCAGAAATTTGCGTTATATATATGGGAGCATAACTATTGTGGGGAAAAGCCGACAAGGTAATTTGGTAAATATAACTTTAATTTTAGGAATCTCTATATGGCTTACTTAAGACCAAGCTAAACTTGCTATATTAATTACATTCTGTGTTTTAGTGATATACTTTATAATAAAATAAAGCATCATAAAAAGGTAAAAAACATAATAATGAAAAGAGAAATTAATAAAGTTGCATTTACCGATACTAATAATTTTATATATTCCTAGTGTTTGTAACATTCCGAACACCAACACTAAACTTATTACGTCACGCTTTATTCCCAATCCGGGCAAGTGTAAATAAATATATTTGTTTGTAGTCAGTAAAATTTTTGTCGACAAACCACGGTGACACGGTCTGGAATCAATCGCTTTTGCCGGGAGTCCGGGAGTGAACAAAGTGCAAATATGAGGAATCGATGAAATTGTGTGGAAATCTTCACTTGTGAGAAATGAAAAACATTTCGAGAAAAACACACTGTAAATAAACATGTACTAAAGACGAGACGTTTTAACAGCTCCATCACGCATCCAGAAATCTGGTTCAGTATAAGATTTTATTTTTCCATACTTCTATTTATACTTGAAATTCCCTCAGCGTCGGTGTTTGAAGGTGCGGTGAAATTTGTAATCTGTGAACATGTTCAAGCTCGTCCACGCTAATTTATCACATTGGATGGACCACAAATCCTCGCAAAAGAACAACGATTCCTACTAAAGATGATTCGCGACACTATTAAAATTACAAAATATCCTAACTTCAATAAAGAAGATGGGTGATACCATCTGTTTGTGATCCTATATTAAAAATAAATCCAAACTCAGGCATACCATTGAAAAACATAAAGATAGATTTTTTATAGAAAATGATCACAAACGTGCACACAGTGTACCTGATGGTAAGTGGGTAAGTGAGTGCGTAGCTAGTCAGTAGATGCAGTTGGTTCAGGAGCGCACTTTGTGGCAATATATACGGGATGTTTATGTTCAACAGTGGACATGTGATAGACTATTAATTATATTGATAGTAAGATAGTGCTGGTTTCGTACTTGTGAAAAATGTATACGACTCATGAAAATTATAATTGCTGAGAGTTAATCAAAAAAAACTTAAAATCACAAAATAAAATTTCCGCCTGTTTTAATACTACAACTACGTCAAATACTCCAAGTTCTCTCTTGAACTTTTAACTGCAAATCACTTTCGTAAAAGAAGACGAAGTTTGGAAGCTTTGACACTTCATTTGAATACGTCAATAACGGTAACTTCTTTCTTTTATTATGTGAACAACGAACTCAATACTTTTAAATGTATAATAATTTCATCTTATTGGGATAGGAACAAAACTTTTTTGCAACAATAAACTGACAAACGAACTGCAGTACCCACTTACGTCGCGTTTACGACCGTTGCTCTTTGACATGATGCTAAGATGCTCCACACTCCACGGACAACTGCAATCAATGTCAAATAAATGTACTGCCGTTGCACTATGTAGCGCCTTTGATTATATATAAATTTTTAATTTTTCCTTGCCATTATACGTGGTAGAATCACGCTCAGCTATATTATGATTGTAGCACGAATGGGTCGACTCGGCCGAGGAAGAACCACGCTCGTACAAAATATCAGCGTATTATAGCAGCTTAATGATGTGCGAAATGAGTGATACTGACTGTTGTGGTGATGAAGTAGCACTTCAATTACATATAATATGTTTATCTTGTAATTACAATTAGAGTGGACTAACTTAAAACACATTAAATTTATTTACAGGGACTATCCTTTGTGCATATCTTCAAACCACCCAAGAAACATTTATACCGTACAGTATATTTATACCGTACTACCAATGCGTATACCACGTCCAACTCTTTTAGCTGTCCATATGACAAAAAATGTTTGACAGAAATAATGGGAATACTGCTGTGTAACAAACAATATATAATACGTAGAAACTATTGTTATCAGAAAATTGTTATATATAAAAATAAATTGCTATCCGTTAATCGCGCAAAAACTCGAAAATGGCTCCACCGTTTGATGAATTATTTTGTGTGTTTTGTGTCGCGTGTTGTTTATAAAGTTTCTTTTGTTATAAAATTAATAAATATTAGTGTCATCTTGAGTTTTTTGTATAGTTTAAGCATGAAAAAAAAGTTAGGGCAAAAAAACAAACATATTTACTGCTGTATTAATTTGTTCTAAAGTTCCTCTTCAGACCCAGATAGAAAGGAAGTGGATTAAATGACTTTTAAACATTTTTCCAGGTTCATAGGGAAGCAAACAAAACATACTTACAAAATTTCTTTTTATTTGGTTTAAAAAAAATAAATATCATGAGGGGACATATGTGCACCTGAGGACTGTCTTAATAAAAATATCACTTACTAGCTGTACCCCGCGGTTTCACCCGCCCGTCTCTGCCGCGCGACATGATATGAAAATTAGCAAAATTTATGGAGTACTTTTATCTATCGGCATATACACGTTATACAGAAAATTTAAATTTTATCCACTCACCCCCCCCCCCCCCATAATTTAGCTTTCTATTGGTAAAAATTGATTTAAATCGGTCGAGTAGTTTCGGACTTATTTGGTACAAACTAACAAAAACATCTTTCCTCTTTATAATATTATATATATATAAGTATAGATAATGATTTTTTTTATTATTTTTTACTGATAGCTCTAAAAAATTGATTATGGGTGCGTTGAATTATAATGTTATTTTGACAAGCATTTAGTCTTTTTATCATACCAAATAAAACTAGGAACCTAAATAAAATCTTATGTACTTCTCTCAGATAAGCATAGTTTTTTTCCTAGTTAAGCTATTGCATAGCTTTTAACGCGGACTTTGAGCGCGGCGACCAAAAATCAAGAAATTCCGTAACGCAAATAAACCTAAGACCCGAAAACCTAACATCGTCTAACGTCGTTTCAGTTCGGCAGACTTCGGCACGGTGTTTGTGTGCGTGCGACTAGACGCATGCGTGTAGACTAGTTGCATGTATTGTAAGATCATAGAATTATTAGGCTTAGAACCGCAGCAGGCGCACGCAAAGTGAAGCCGTTTCAAGTTAGCCTTTTAAGGCTCAGTACGACTTTCAGCGTGTCAGTACTCGAATCCACGTAGTCGTGTAAAGAGCTCGTGCCATTTTGCAAAAAACAACTTACTGTGCTTTAAAAGGGTGTCACAACTCAACACATAATCATGAAAAAAATCTCATTTCACTGGTAATTACTGCCTAGCATTTTATATTTTTATAAAAAACATTCATCAAAACAAAATAATAAATCTTAAATTTGACAGACGCCAATATAATGAAAATGTTGCTAGGCATAGTAAAATATTTTACCCCATATTTTCTTATTATTATAATTACATACTGCCAATATGGGACTATTATTGTAGTATTTTTATTTGACAAATAAAAATACCTACAACATTCACGCATGAGTAGGTATTTTTAATTGCCAAATACTATTGGAGTTCCCACTTTCCAAGAAAAAAAAGTGTTGATTTTATTTTATTTGTTAATGTGCAGTTATTTTTATCTTTTTTATAGTATGTGTATTAGGATAAATACCCTATGAACATTTTTTTAAAATTATAATAATGATTTACATACCTTCGCCATTTCCTAAAAAGACGATACGTTTTGCCACTAGCCAACAGTGGTGTATTAAATTATGGTAAAGACAATAGTTAACGTTTTGCCAAAATAGCACAAAAATATTTATTTTGTTTTAATGAAGTGAAGTTGATAATAACGTGAATATTATTGCCAATTTAAACGTATTCGTTTTTAGATTTTCGTCTGGTCCGACTGTTGCTGCTCAACACAGACCACCCAGCCTACGAGACATGAAACCATTACGATTTTCTAATTAAATTAGTCTGTCAAGGTTAGGAGAAAGAAAGGTGTGCGGGTGGAGGGTGAGATGTAACTAAGATATGTGTCACATCCATAAATCGTACGTACGTAAAATATTTATGTTTTTTTTTTATAGAAGAGGGGGCGAACGAGCATGCGGCTCCCCTGATGTTAAGTGACTACCGCCGCCCATGATCAACCGCAACACCAGGGGAATTGCAGGTGCGTTTCCGGCCCTTTAGAAAGGAGTAAGCTCTTTTCTTGAAGGTCCCCAGGTCGTATCGGTCCGGAAAAATCGCCGGTGGTAAACTATTCCACAGAGAGATTGTACGCGGAAGAAAATTCCTTTTGAAACGTACTGTGGTGGACCGCCAAGCATCCAGATGGTGTGGATGGTATCGGGACGTTTGCCGCGTAGTGCGTTCACGAAATTTGGCGACTAGGATTAATCCGAACAAGCACAACAATCAAGCAGAGCACTCTCCATGGTATATGCATTAATATGGGAGACTATGAAAACGTAGCGTAATTATAAACAAATTAATGATGCGTAAATCATTACGTTTAATACAAATAATTTCTTTAAAATATATACATGTATTTTACATGTCATTTACAACGCTAATCGCTTACCATAAATCCGTTAAGAGCGGAATGTGCCTAAGAAATACACGAACATAATACATACTCTCGAAAACCATGACTTTGTGTACATTAGGTAAAATTAACGTAATATAAAAATGTAAACAAAATTACCTTTATTTTTTTATTAATTAGGGTTTGTAAAACTGTAATTTGGATTTCAAATTATAATTACATCGATAAACTTGCATCGATACTTTTTGGGCATTTCTACTTACACGTGCCGCCTGCAGCCCCTCTGATTGATAGACAGAGACGCAACTATAATACTGCGTGCATGACAAGGACAGCCTCAGAACTACGACCAGAACACGTTGAACCCTCACGGTTTTAGTATTTTAAGATTATTAAATGACGCATTTATCGGTGAAACGTGACTTTATCCTTCTTGAAATTACGTTTCCTGCTATCACTATCACACCACTTTACTGCGCAAGTGGGCAGATTTTACTGTTTTAATTTTAAAAAATTGTAGTGCTACGGACGCAGTGCACAGTTATGTTGTCTGGTTGCTACTAAACAGGGTGGCGTTCGTGTTCAACTGTATAGGCTCTGGTTGAACAGATGAAGTACAGAAATTTGTCGCCTTTCGTTACATGTCTCGTAGGCTAGGTGGTCTGTGCTGCGCAATGAATTGAAAAAATTGGACTTAATCGCAAAGAAAACTAACGAAAACTAACTAATTAACGTTTCTAATGAAGTTTACTCCACTTGTAGTATTGCTTAATATTTCTAATGAAGTTTACTCCATTTGTAGTATTGCTGAAAATAATCTGCGAAATTATATGAAACATAATGCACACGAAAACAATTCAGAGAAAGAGCTATCTCTCGAAATTATTGCCAAACTCGTTGGTTGTTCTCTATTTCCTATTGTAGAAGAGCACATCAATTCGCAACATCACGACACAAATCTGGTGCGGCTT
The DNA here is from genome assembly GCA_036936625.1 of Parnassius smintheus behrii. Lineage (NCBI taxonomy): Eukaryota > Metazoa > Arthropoda > Insecta > Lepidoptera > Papilionidae > Parnassius > Parnassius smintheus. The sequence goes on from JAUPFT010000029.1 coordinate 33,921,590, forward strand.
ATTGTAGAACATTGTGTAAGAGTTCGATACTTATATGAATCTAAAAAAGATAATATTTCGCGGATAGCGTCATCAAAGCGGCAGTTATTTAGAAAACAGTTGCAGATGCAGGGTTATTACTTATTAAGTAAGAGACGTTTAGTTTAAGTACTTGGGTATATAATTATATATAATACCCATTTTTTGGGGAAATCGTCATTTACTTGCATACATTACTCATTTGCTTGTGTGCGTGCGGGCGAACGTAATTACAGGCCGCTTACGCACACATTCATTGTGTTGTTGCTTCAACTTTGAACGGAATTTTGAATGATACTATCACTCTAAGTCTAATTACTCTATGTGAGAACTCTTTAATTACCATAAACCTATAGTTTCAATGATAAAAATTACTGAATAACCTACATCTATTGCAAGGTAATAAAAATATTTTAAACAATATTAACTTCTCATTTATTCAATAAAATAAAAAAAGGTTGTTTTCTTATCGGTCACCAGTCACCACGCTCAAAAAGTGTAACTTGAATTAATATCAAAGAAAAAACTTGAACTAATATCAAAGAAAAAACAAAGAAAAAAATACTGCATAAATAAAATAAATAAATGATTATAAGTTGATAAAAATGCTATGCAATAGCTTTACCGCGGCAGTCCCCAAGAGCCACACGTATTTTATTTTGGGTAATAATTGTGTAATAATATTATTTCTTTATCCATCTGTCATAATATACAGTTCCTTTTTATTTATTTAACAACAATCTTAGAATATTTAAATAAATATTTTACAGTATAAACATAAGCTATACAGCTTTAGCGTATACCGATTAGCCATCAACACTTTACGTAACACTTCTTTAGATATAACTCCCATAGTACCAGAAGTCTCAAGTACCAATAGGAAACCCGAATGAATGAGGATTAAAAAATTCAAGATGATGTTATGAAGTACGGCAATACGCTTGAGGCAGCGCGAAGGATTAACAACTACTGCTCTACTACTCCTTCCTAACTGGAATTTACTTTAGTGACTAAAACAGCCATGAAATACGTTACAGCCTATATAGGGCCCACTGCTGGGCACAAGCCCCCTCTCTTTTCTGAGACGGTTTTGAGGGAAAAGGAATGTCCCGGTGTGTGTTGGCAAACTTCCCATGTTTCTCTTCAAAATATTTTTTTTCTTATTTCTCAGATATGTAATAATTGATGTAGTAAACACGAAATAAACATTAATGGCATGTAGTAAACATGATTTTTTTTAAATAACAAGAAGGATGATAACAAGCACAGAGTCGACCTGATAGTAAAAAGATGCTGTTACACACCTACATCTATCTTCGATTTGGAATGAAAACGGAGAAGTTGTCACCCCCGAGGACTAAGATACCTCGTACTCGGCAGAAAGAGTCACCGTTTCCTTTCACTGACCGTACGTAACACAGCAGAATTAAATTGCTCTTTTATGCTAGTGTTCTCCGAGCGTGGTTTTTCCTCAGACGAGCTGAATTATTTGTGGTTCAAACCTAATATCATTGTAGCATGAGTCATATAAACTCTAGATAAAAATATACTTACCAAAAATTGTCATGGGGCGTGTTTTTTCATCCTCGGCTAGAAACGTTGATACAACACACGTATAATTTCCAGTAAGTTCTGTCCCAGGTTGTAATATCCGCAAAGCTCTGCGTTGAGTTTAAGGGTTGTGTGATACTTTATATGACAAATCCAACTGGAATTAGGAAAAGAGAAAATTGTAGCATTTTATAATTATGAAAAAATTAGTACATAATAAGAACTACGTTACTCTGTTTGCACTGTTCTCAATTATGATGTGAAGTCGTTTTACTAAATTTGTTAAGTTAAATACTGACAGATATCGAGACTCGGAATAATTGTTAGTAGGCCATATACACTTGTTCTGTGCGGGAGTGAAGCTTATGGCGCAACAGCCAAGCATTGGGCACTGCGCTATTGAGCCAAGAAAATGCACAAAGTATTACGGTGGTTTTGTAATATAGTATTTTTCGGGGATTTTTTTTTCAACTTGTAATATATCTCACGAATGGTGGTATATCGAAATATCCATCTTACAATTCATCCCTAAAATTATTTTACGTAACTTTACATCTTAATTAGTACACAATAAATGATTCATTAATTTATTAATTGCAGCCCATTTTTTGTTCACTTGTGATTTTTTCGGATAAGAAATCTTATCCGACACTATTCCGATGATATCCCGGACGTCAGTCTAAGCGAGATTAGAATGGCTCTCCAGCACCTTAAAAACGGCAGGGCCCCAGGCGAGGATGGAATTACAGCGGAGCTTCTGAAAGCGGGTGGAACACCGGTACTTGTAGTCCTTCAGAAGCTCTTCAATTCCGTCCTCCATGGTGGCACTACTCCAGAGGCGTGGAGCAGAAGTGCGGTGGTCTTGTTCTTTAAGAAAGGCGACAACGCTCTCTTAAAGAACTACAGACCGATTTCCCTTCTGAGCCGCGTCTACGTGCTGTTTTCGAGAGTCATTACGAATCGTCTCGCACGCAGACTTGACGACTTCCAGCCTCCCGAACAAGCCGGTTTCCGAAAAGGCTTCAGTACCATAGACCACATACATACCCTGCGGCAGATTGTACAGAAGACTGAAGAGTACAATCTGCCACTTTGCCTGGCGTATGTGGACTATGAGAAAGCCTTTGATTCCGTCGAAATTTGGGCGGTGCTACAGTCCCTTCAGCGGTGCCAAGTTGACTGTCGGTATATCGAAGTGCTGAAGTGTTTGTACAGTAGGGCTACGATGGCTATCCGAGTACAGAACCAGAGCTCGAAACCTATCCAACTGCAGAGAGGTGTAAGACAGGGTGACGTTATATCCCCGAAACTCTTCACCGCTGCATTGGAAGACGTTTTCAAGCTACTGGACTGGAAAGGATACGGTATTGACATCAATGGCGAGTACATCACTCACCTTCGATTTGCCGACGATATAGTCCTTATGGCAGAATCGCTGGAGGACTTAAGCACTATGCTCAATGACCTCAATAGTGCCTCCCAACGGATAGGTCTTAAGATGAACATGGACAAAACAAAGATCATGTTCAATGTCCATGTCACACCTATGCCGGTAGTTGTTGGGAGCACTATGCTCGAAGTTGTTGACGAGTACGTTTACCTGGGACAAATAGTCCGACTAGGTAAGTCCAACTTCGACCGAGAGCTCAATCGACGGATTCAACTCGGCTGGGCAGCGTTCGGGAAATTACGACATATCTTTTCGTCAGGTATACCTCAATCTCTAAAAACTAGATTGTACAACCAGTGCGTGTTGCCAGTGATGACTTATGGATCTGAGACGTGGTCCTTCACTGCTGGCCGTATGAGGACGCTTAAGGTCGCTCAGCGAGCTATGGAGAGGGCTATGCTCGGAGTTTCTCTGCGTGATAGACTCAGAAATGAGGATATCCGCAGTAAAACCAGAGTGACCGACATAGCCCAACGGATTAGTAAGCTGAAGTGGCAATGGGCCGGCCATATAGCTCGAAGAACCGATAACCGATGGGGAAGAAAGGTTCTCGAGTGGCAGCCTCGTACCGGTAGGCGTAGTGTAGGGCGACCCCCCACTAGATGGAGTGACGACCTGGTAAGACATGCAGGAAGTCGATGGATGCAGGTGGCTCAGGACCGTGCTTTGTGGCATTACTTGGGGGAGGCCTATGTTCAGCAGTGGACTTGTGAAAGGCTGTAATGATGAATGATGATGATGATGATGTGATTTTTTGCTTTCACGACTACTGAACATAGTCTATTCTCACTGGTATTTGTAATGCTTTCCACGCTTAACAGGCTGATGGGGAAACGTAGTTTTATTGTTATAGTCTATTAAAATGCTTCTGTCCATCTCCTGCTTCAGTTTCCTTTCGTCGATTCTTTACACATTTAGAGTTGATATCTTCTTTTTTTATGAAATTGAAGTGACAAGCGAATATACAGTCCACCTGATGGTAATCATCTACTGAAACCCAAAGGAACCTGTAATCAACGTCAAACAAAGAAGGCTACAGGTGCGTTATCAGTTCCGATGAGTATGGTGGAATATCTTACAGCCTGTAATGTCTTAACTTTCGACACCTTTCAGACCAGAACACAGCAGTGCAAGCTCTGATGTTAGGCGGTAAAATTTAATAATAAAACTAACTTTATTTTTTAATAAACCTAAAGCTTGAGGTTTCTGTGGAGGTATCCATTGATATATAGGCTGCGATCGGTCCATGTAAAGCCACTTTACTACTAATCCTGTTACGTTTGTTGTTTCGTAATCGCAGTCCGGCGTAGTTCCATATTGAATGACTTCACTCGGTACTCGTATGTTGACGATGCGAACGGATCGTGCACCTGTAAGCAAACACCCATTTGATAAAAAGCGGAATGGAACTTCATTTTTAGGACAGACATATCTGAAGATATGTCTGTCTTATAGTAATAAGTTGTCAAAAGTGAATTTGGGAAAATAAATCAAAATTTCAGTAACATTTTCTGTGCTGTTCAATATTATGGTTTCCTTAAATGAGTAATATGCAAGGAATTCTCATTTTACAAGAAATATTCTGGCAAGAAATTGAAGGTGGATATACCCCGCAGGGCACATTAGGTGTTTTCTCGCTCGAAAACGTTATTATTATCGAATGAGCCAGCTGGAATATTGTTCCGCGGTTTTCTATCGGTTCTAAACTCCTTCATATTTTAGATTTTTTCATCGCGTTTCAATTGGAATGCAATAAAAGACATAGAGACTAAGATAAAAGATCTTAGAATTTTTATAAAAAAAATCTCAAACTATTTAGGTACGTATTGGTGGCAATTACAATATTTAATTACAATATGTACTATGTGTATGTTTCTGTTTAAACTAAAACAACAATGTCTATAAATTATTCAGCATTATTAAGGAGCGTTAAACTAATAGGCTCCCATAACTGATGGTCATTACCAGGGCTTTTGTAGTTTAGAACATTTTTCTGTTCTATAGAAACTGGCATTGCATATTTAGTTCCACAACTCTCCAAAGGACGGCGCTGGAGTAAGTTTACGTTCGGAAGTGCGTTGTTTTAGTTAATTAAATCAAATTAAATGATCGTATTACATTGACTAAATCGACGTGTTAATAATGTGAATTTAGATATTTTCACCAGAAAATGAGTTAAACAACTAATTTTATTAAGATTTAGCTGTTTTAAGTCTAATTTATTCGTTTAATTGGAAGATGGAATATTGGTGTTTTAATTTCTAAACGTGACCACCCTCTACCACCATTTTGTTTGTTTTTGAATTTGACATTGGCGTTTTGTTTTTCTGATGTAACGATTGTGCTGTTAATATCAATTCCCTCTTAACTATCCCCGATTCCATATATGTCAATACAATCTCAAAATATATTCGAATGTATAATATTAAAGTGTAATTATTGTGTACTAAATTTAGCTTAACCTAATTCTATATTCCCTGCCCAGGCTAATACCCTCCTATAATTAGATTTTTACTCTATATTGTGTGGTCCACAATTCATATATTTAGTTGCTTTGTTTTTATCCACATTCTCACCTAATAACCACTAACTCCTTTTCCACCGGAAAGCCTCAAGACAAGGTGTGTCAGACCGAAGACCGGACATTGGCAGAATTATTGTGACATTATCACAATACCAAGGGCCATATAGTTATTTAAAAAAAAATACGATTGTGCTTTGAATGTTTTGATATTTTTCCTATATTTTCTTACGACTTGGCTATTCTTGGACTTCGATTATTTTTGCTTAATATAGTGGCCCATGCACGTGAAAGGGACCTCGATTATCTTTCCTTCGGACATAGTTCGTATAGTTTAATGATGGCCGCGGATAAAATTTTCTGTGTTTCAGGATGCACTAAGAGCTGTGAGTAAATCTAATTATTTACAGGTTTTACCAGTCAATATATTATTTCTTCTGCAACAATGTGATACCTAGCGCAGACGCAGGTAGCCCAAGAGTTGTGCATCACTTTTCCATCCTTAGAGCCAATACCTTGCTATGTATACTTATACTACTGTGATTACACTTTTCAGAAACGCTTCTAAAATATTAATTTTTTTGTAGGTGAAGATGGCTTTATACTTCACAAATTTCCAAATTCTACAAAAGATCCAACACGCTTTTGTACACGGGTTCAAGCAGTTGGTGGAAACTTTCTGTCCTTAGATGATATGTATGTGTTTAAGTACCGAAGAATTTGTCATACACCTTTTGAATCCAGTGGACCGGAGTAAAATGTTAAGTAATATTACAATACCAGCATTGCATATGAAAGGTTAGTAAAAATTTGCATTAACATTGCAATGATCTATTCTTAATATTATGAATGTTAAAGTTAATCTGGAAGTTTGTTCCTAAAATAATTAATTTTACTATCAAACATGAATAATTGAATGTATAAATTTTGTTGTTTTGTTTTGTTTTTGTAACTATAGTCTGCAATACTAATTTTCAACTTCCATGTTGACAAAATATTATGTGTGACATGCAAAGCAATTTTATGGAAAGTTTGTTATTTCTTATTAGCGGTTTGATTCAAATAATAATAAAAAGCTTATAAATTAAGGCTTGTTTAAAGTTCATGTGAATATCAAAATCTACACCAGTTTGTAAATATTAAACGTGCTCAGAGTACAACTGGGAAGAAACATGAGTTTATGTTATAATAACAAATGTATAGTGATCTAAAGATCTTTTCCAGTACGAATGAGAATATATATTGCACCAACATACTATATTGTAGAATATGTTTAATGTTTAATTATTTTTTAATCATATTGTCCTTTAGTATCTATTTAAAGTCTATCTATTTAAAATTTAAATCTCTTCACTCTTTCAAAATTCTTGTTAAATCGTATTATTTAGAATGCTATTAGATAAATACTTTACCTTTCTCGTACTCTTTTCATTTAATCTATTATACATACATAACATATATAAACACTCACGCCTGTCACCAAGAGGGGTAGGCAGAGACTACAGACTTCCATTTGGCACGATCCTGACACACCTCTCTCGCCTCCTTCACATCCATACACCTACGCATACATGCTCGTCGGTTAAGGGTACTCCTAATTTGGCCCGTTTTTAATAAATCGCCAATTTGGTCGATAAATTTTCGCCTAGGACGTCCCTTTCCGACTCTGCCACTCACTTCTGCAACATAAATTTTCTTTGTCAGTCTTTCCTTATCCATTCTTTCCACATGACCAAACCACCGAAGCATTCCTTTCTTAATCCTGGTAACAACATCATCTTGCAAATCACACTCTTCTCTTATTACACAATTTCTTACCCTGTCATTCAGATTCAGCCCTAACATACTCCTTAACGACCGCATTTCTACTGCGTTCATTCTACTCTCGTGCTTCTTCTGCCACACCCAACTTTCACAACCATATGTTAAAGTAGGTACCAACACAGCATTGTGAATTGCCATACGTGCCTTTTTCGACACATTTTGACTCTTCACAATAGAGTGTAGGGCCCCATTTACCAACTCCCATCCCTGCTAAATACGCAGCCCAAATATACAAACTCGTCTACTTGCTCGATCAACTCCCCTTCTATTCTTATTTCACAAATCGTTTCACTTTCTTCTCTTTCAAAAACCATAACCTTCGTCTTACTTGCGTTCACTTTCATACCCCTTTTTTTTAATGATCTGTTCATTAATGTAACCATCATTTGCAACTCGGCCGCCGACGACGCAAGGATAACTTGATCATCGGCGTACAAAAGGTATTTGACGGTTAACTCACCCATTCTTAATCCGCATTCTTCAACTTTCAAATTTTGCAAACAACTGTCCATAAATAGGTTGAACAACCACGGGGAAGTCACACAGCCCTGTCTGAAACCTTTATGGATGTCAAACCAGTCCGAGTAGACCCCGTTGATCCTAACACAAGCACTAGAATCCCTATAAAGAGACTCCAATGCCTGTATCAAGCCTGCGCTCAACCCAAATGATTTCAGCTGATTTCAGATTTGCCATAGCACATCCCTATCAACTCTGTCATAGGCCTTTTCCACGTCCTTGAACGCACAAAAAACCTTTTGGTTTTTGGCCAAAAACTTCTCCGCGATCATGCGCATGGAAAAGACTTGATCTGTACATCCTATTCCCTTTCTAAATACCGCTTGCACATCCCAAATTTTTCCATCAGTTTCTTTCATGACCCTTTCAATCAGTACTTTAGCATACAGTTTTCCCACAATGCTAAGAAGGCTGATGCCACGGTAGTTTTTACAGTCCTGCTGCGACCCTTTTCCTTTATATACTGGGACTATCACGGCTTTGCACCAGTCTACCGGTACCCGCTTCAGTTCCCAGCATAAATTAAACAAAGTGTGCAGCAGGCCTGCCACCACTTCCTCTCCAGCCCTTAGCATTTCGAGAGAAACTCTATCATATCCGACAGCCTTAATTACTTTCATGCTTTTCATTGTCAGGCCTGTTGGTCTAGTGGTTAGTGACCCTGACTGCTATGCCGCAGGTCGTGGGTTCGATTCCCACCCAGGACAAATGTTTGTGTGATGAGCACGATCATTTGTTCTGTGTCTGGGTGATTTATCTATAATATTTATGTATTTAGAAATATATAAGTATGTTTATCAGTTGTCTAGTACCCATAACACAAGCTCTGCTTAGCTTGGGTTGTGTGATGGCGTTGTGTGATAGTTGTGGAATATTATTATTATTATTATTATTATTATTATTATTATTATTGCTTTCAATATTTATCTATTCTTATCTCGCTACCTCTTTCCCCTTCTTTCGGAATTTCTACTTCATTTAGTTTATACGTTGTCTCCTCACTCATAAACACGCTTTCAAAATATTCCTTCCATCTCTTTAAACTCAAAACTTCATCATTAAGATCAGAATCTATTATATGATATTTTATATATAACTTTTAATTACTTTTATTTGTATGTATTATTGTATTTTTTATTATTATTATTTTGTATGCCCCCCTCTATTTGTAACTTTTGTTTGCATCATTCCTCTACGCAAAGGTTGTCTGGAAGAAATCACTTTCAGTGATAAGACCGCCTATTGTACATACTTTAATTAAATTTAACTATATTGATGTTTCTGTAGTGTGGTGTACAAAAAAAAAATATAAAGTTACGATGATCTTCAATTTGATATCCCATTCTTTCACTTCATTCAATCTTAGAATATCATATTTAAAGTTTAGATGCCCAAATTTGTGCAGTATTCATTTGCATAAGAACAAAAAAGTTAGTATTTCATTTGGTCTTATTACCAAACTTAATTAATCACAAGAGAAGTTACTTGATTTGCCTCAGTCTTTGTAAAATTTGACATTGCTGTAAGATCCATAATTTACATTATAGTATGCATATTTTTCACAGGTGTTCTATTGTACAACTAATACTAATTATAATAAACTTCTATTTTAATAAAATGCGGTCGCTAAGGAGTATGTTTGGGCTGAATCTGAATGACAGGGTGAGAAACTGTGTGATAAAAGAAGAGTGTGGTTTGCAAGATGATGCGGTGACCAGGATTAAGAAAGGAATGCTTCGGTGGTTTGGTCATGTAGAAAGAATGAATGCGGAAAGACTGACAAAGCAAATATATGTTACAGAAGTGAATGGAAGAGTCGGAAAGGGACGTCCTAGGCGGAAGTTTGTCGACCAAATTGGCGATATACTAAAAATGGGCCAAATTAAGAGTACCCTTAACCGACGAGCATGTATGCGTAGGTATATGAATGTGGAAGAGGCGAGAAAGGTATGTCAGGATCGTGCTAAATGGAAGTCTGTAGTCTCTGCCTACCCCTCTGGGTGACAGGCGTGAGTGTTTATGTTTTTTATGTTATGTTTAATAAAATGGAATGTGTAACTTGTAGCTTCATTTTTATTTGTTTTATTATGTTATGCTACTTGTGGTATTTGTTGTTTGATATTGTCTGTTGGAAGATGTTGGTAGTTCTTCAGTCTTAGTCGTTCAAATTCTACATGGCTAATATGTGTATGCTGTAATTTTTTGCTGATTGGTAGTAGACGAACTAATTTTTGCAATTAATAAACCCAAGCAGGTTAGAATTTTTATTAGAGCCGTCAGTTCACATTTCTCTTTGTACTATTGTTAAGTTGTCAATATATTTCAAGTACAATATAATCATTCATTGTATATATTGATTTTACAGGTGCTGTTGCTAAGATATCACCCTTAGCTGAAGTTACAAATAAAAATAATACTATTAAAACATGTTATACACAAGAAATTGCTTCAACATCAAGTTATGTGCAAGAGACAACTACTGCTCAAACATCCAGTAAGTTAAAATTGGTTTTATTGTATAAATTAAATTGAGGATAATATATTGTAAATTAATTTTATTTAAAAAAGTCCCACTGGGTTTTGTCCTTGTTCTGGTAAAGGTTTAATATCAAGTTGCGTTGGTTTGGGGTGGGGGGAAGGGAGGTGGAGAGGGATAGATTCGCCCCCACCTGTCCCCCACCATGAGATGCATGGTATTTTTATATTAAATGTTAAAGATCAAAATTTTATAAAATAATTTATAAGATAAATCACATTAATAGGTAGTCGGGGAGGGGGCATGACCCCTCTTCACCGAAGCAATACCAAAGTTTAGTTGATAGAGCCCCCGTTATTTCTGGGTGGTTTATGAAAAAATAACCACAAATCTTTCTAACCAAACCTATCCGAGTTGGTGTGCCCCAAGTTTTGGTGTGCCCCAAATTAATGAACAGATCATTAAAAAATAGGGGTAACTAATAACTAATAACTATAATACCAAATGTATACAACAAGAATAGCAAAGAATTTTAATTGAATATTTATGTGAGAGACACTGTATATTTATATATGTGTATATAGTGTATAGTGTATAGAGCCGTGGTAGCTCAGATGGTTAGCGCTCGCTGTAAAATTTCACAATACGCGAGCAAACCGGGTTCGATCCCCGCCGGCACCAATGAAATTGTTAATTACAATTTTAAGTGCTGATTAGCCAAGTAAGACCATTTGTTCCATCACTGGCGATAAAAAATTAACCCGCATCTTCGCTCTCGCTTGCATCCTCTCTTTCCATTCTTTTTCCCCCTGGCTATTCCTTTCGGCTCTAGCAGCATCTCCTATTCTCATCTCCCGTCTCCTCATAACATACCTCGCCAAACTTACCGATTCCCCTTGAATTGGTCAGTTTGGCGACATCGGTATCAATCAAACAAATTTGACACACTGGATGTCCCACCTCCCACTGTTGTCCCCCCTACGGCCCCGTTGCGGATGCCCACGTTGCGTTCTTCCACTCTGCCACCTCTCACCCGTTCCCGTGGACGCAAACATTGCATGGGCATCCGAGGCTAAAAATACCTCGTCTATGACGACGTCATCTTAGGCGACATTAACGACGTCATCCACACCGCTGTCTTCATTTAAAATTTCGATAACCACCATTGGTTCATTGCAAAAAAAATTATCTTTACTCCACGTCAATTTCATTAATAATAATAAAAAATAAAAATAAATAAATAAAACTTACGATTCATATGACTGGTACGGTCTAATAGGAGACCTGTCATGGCCATCCGGTGATGTGTCACAGAAACGATTCTCTTCCTAAAACATAGGTGCAAACAAAAATATTCATGAACACGAATTCACCAAAATATACAAAATTCAGTGTCTATTAATGCAAACATAACAGAAAAAAATGTATCACCTCGAATCCGACTTCTGCTTTGACATCATCACCGGACTGTTCGCAACATCCAGGTGGTGTAGGATAGTAAGCCTCAGGTGACGACGGGCGCGGGTCGTCTCGGTAAATAAATTGTAGAACTTCTTCTTCTGCTTGCACTGACGCTATGCGGGAGTGTTCATTTAGCGGCCTTTGGATGCCATATTGCGACAATCTTAAGTGAATGTCAACAAAAGTTTGTCGACTGGGTGTAGGCCGGTCTGGATACCTCTGACATTCGTACGGCGGCAGCAGCGCTTCCATTACATCTGCCATACACGAAATGCATGTGAGCTATGTGATGAGACGAATAGTTAGACATGTTTTTATCCGAAAAGTACGTAGCCACTGCAAACTACAACAAACTCAGCAGAATATCTCGGTGAAGGAATAGCTCACAAAACGGAACAGAATAGTAGCGATCGCAACGCAGAGCGGAGGACAACTGATCTAACAAACATTTGTCTTCGATACCTGCGCTGGGCAAACATGATTTTTTTGTCCTACTTATTCACCTCCTAACAATAATACAAATCATTTTCCATCCTTGTCATATAAACCCTATTCAATGTAGCAGGTAGCTCTACACGGGTTTGGGACCGTCGCAAAAGGGTCATATTCAAACAGCCCTAACTCTCGAGTTATACAATTAAGAACAATAATTTTAATGACAATTTGTAAGTAATATCCTAAGTATTAGGACAGTATTAAAAAATTTAGTATCAATGTGCTAGTTTTTGAAGTATGTTAAGAAAAATAAAAAAAAAAGTCAATTTTTTTACTTAAATTAGTTTTAAGATATTTTGAAAAGAAAACTTTCCATGATGTTTATTTTTATTTGATAGATGCTATTTTTACCTTTTAAATAACATTTTTTAGTAGTTTTTAGTAGGAAATTTCTGTCCAGAGAAATCTGCATCTTTTGGCAGAGCTATCTACAAGAATAAAAAAAAAATTAAATGGCGGCCATTCCGACAGGAGCGGGCATAGACCCCCATATATGAATGTTTTCGTCGATGAAATTAGATATATTTTGTAACCTTAAATTATCGCTAGGTCGTGACCAGACACACTGTATAGATTGGATCGATGGTAAAGGTTGTGCTGGATTTATTATCAACCTTGTTTTTTCGCTAATTGTATCATTGGTGCTTTGCGGTCATTTTCGATTAATTTGCTCAGTGTTGATCTTATTCACTGATATGAGAGGACGAGGATTACAGGGAACACCATCCGGATCAGGAGGGACTCCCCATCCGGATGGTGTTCCCATCACATCCTCCATTTTATTTAAGGAAATCACATATGAATCTAAACTACTAATCAACACTTATTTTTAAAATCATAACTAACACAAATTAAGAATTAATTGAAGCAAATCAACAGTTCAAATCAATCAATTTAAAAAAAACGCAGAAATTGTACAAAACTTGTTATCTCACTTGACTCCTTTATCTTACTCCTAGTGTAATGTCTTATGGAATTTTGATATAGGGTAATATAAGCATATAAGCAACTGACATTGAAGTGCATTGAAGCCATATTTGTTGTGCTTTCACTTAAATTGTAGAGTCCCTTAGAGAAAAATTTAAACAAATAAACTAAATTAAATTATGTATGTATGTATGTAATGTATGTATAATGTATGTATGTAAACATGTAGCAGAATTCTGTGTAATGTATATATGCATTGTAGGAGCTTCAGTAGTTGTAAAACAAAACACTATAATGTAGAAGTTATAGTAATTCGATACCCAATATGTATATGGAAAGTACAAGCAAACTTACCGAATAGTATTTCTAGGCCCAGGTTTGGGAAACCGAGGCAATTTAATGTCTGGCACTTGTTTCGGAGATCGCCCACATTTTTCACATTTTCTATAAATGTTGTGTGACATGGTGAAATAAGTAGATGGATACCTAATTTAAGTTCACAACAATTTTACACAAACTATGGAAGGAGTCAGTATCTTACTTGAGTTTATCAACTTTTTACCGACAACACTGCTCTGGTTCGACCGACACTATTACAGAGGAGCGAAATTCACTCAACTCAACGCAAAAATGAAGACAAAGAACTATAACAAAGTAACAACTAACAAATTAAAGGAACGACAAAAACCAACAATTCATTAAAATTTGATGTGAATGAAAACCGCGGAATTAGGCGTGTGTAACTCTTTACGGAACTGACTCACTGATTCGAATCACTAAAGTGTTTCAAAAGATTGGTTCAGTAACAATGTTTCAAATGCATCATTTGGATCTGGAACTGGAACATTACTTTGCTCATTTAGTGCGACGCGTCTCGCTCGCAAGGCGACTGAGCCACAAGCGAGAGAGTGGCGAGTGAGCGCGCGAAATAATAACAATCTATCCAAGTCAGAAAGAGATAACAAATGAGAAGTTGAGAAGTGTATACTCAACTCGTACGGATTTTAGCTATAGTTATTCATGCACGTAAAAATGACCACTAAGGCGCTTACGTATCAAATACGATACGGTCGTCTTTTGCATATAATGTTTACATTAACAAGTTGTTTGTCCTTTTACGTTGATCCGGCACTAACTTGTCAAATTGTTTATGTTCGTTTGCGCCTGTTTACGAAAACATACTGAGTTCGGTTTAGGATTTCTTTTCGTAGTGATTATTGTGACTTACTTTCTTCCTTTTCATCATAAATAATACGCCAGCTTGCCATAAATTAAGGACTAGCCGGCAGTCCTAAGTCTGAATAAAATATAAATGAGGATCAATTTTATACACAACCTTATTACGGTACACAATAAATCACAATATCTAAATATATGATAAAAATAATCTAAGCACTTATATCATTCAGCATTGTTGCCACATAACATTTCACTGAATCAGTCAGTAATAAACGCCCGCGACGCAACTTAATGTATTCGTAACATTCTGTATTTTATATCTTTTGAGTCGATGATCCAAATGAGCCAAATGAAACATATCAGTGCTTCGGAACATTTCAATGATCGAGATGCAAATGTTCCAATCGCAAAAATGATACACTTTGCCCACCTCCACGCGGAATACATTTTTTTTTGGAGTTTATGGCCTGGTATCTAGACCTTTAGGCCAAAGCGGAATACATTTACTTCTAGCGGAGAGTTGCCATTTTCTAAATTTAATATTCCTCAATAAACGTAGCGAAGATAACCGTCGCTGTTGCTTTAATCGTTTTTATTTACAGATAAAACATAACCAATATTTTTCTATAATGATTTCTTATATTTACGCGAACACTACACATGATTAAAACTACTTTTACGGATTTTATCGCGTTTATTTTTACTTTTTATTTTTAATTCCCGACGTTTCGGGCGCTTTCCAGCACCCATGGTCACGGGGGACTGAGATGACTGACGTCCCGATGTCATTGTTAAAAAATCTCTAGTATATATACAGTAATCTATGGTTAAAAAAGCTGAAGGTACTCCGGGTTTAACAATGACATCGGGACGTCAGTCATCTCAGTCCCCCGTGACCATGGGTGCTGGAAAGCGCCCGAAACGTCGGGAATTAAAAATAAAAAGTAAAAATAAACGCGATAAAATCCGTAAAAGTAGTTTTAATCAATATTTTTCTACTTTTTCTAAATTTAATATACTTCAATAAACGTAGAGAAGATAACTGTCGCTGTTGCTTTAATCATTTTTATTTACAGATGAAACATGACCAATATTTTTCTTTTTTAATAAAATGCAAAATACGGGTAAAAAAACTAACTAACGAGATATAGTATTTTTAAAATGAATAGAAAGATACAAAATCCATTGATGAAATACTTACTCTCGTTTTAGAAGTTTTTAAATAACTTGGCAATTTTTTGGTAGAAATCTCGTAAGACAAAATGTCCAAATAAATAATACTGTTACCGAGCCATCTACATGGTTTATCAAGTATTACACCGATCTGCGAAACCGACGTAATTCTTTGAGAATTTATTCGATGGCGCTGCTGTTCTTACTCTCGCATAGGTCCCGTACACTCTACGAGCACTTAACCCTATAGAGAATTAGTAATACATGCGAATTTAAAAGAATACAAATTTGTCAACTGGTTGCGGCGCGGGGGGAGTTGTGATCGCTGCGAAGTACTCCGAACTGTTCCGAAGAGATTCCGAACACGATCGCTAGAGCGTGCATTGTAATGAATTTATGCTTTCTATCGATATTGATAAAGTTTTTCGCTTTTTTAATACATACTTTCAGTATCAGTAACTAGCTTTTGACTGTGACTTCAATCTTCCTGTGCAGCTAAGAAATGCAATTTTAAATGTACTAACTTTTCAAGCAGTATACTCAGGTAAAATATAAATGCCAGCTTCGAAAAAAATTTAAGATTAAATTAAAGGACTTTCAAATAAACTTTTAGTGATTTGTTGAACTTTAACATAAAAAAGTAAAATATTTAATACGTGGTAGAGCCATGCTGCAGTTATATTAGTAGTATAGTTGTACCATCAATGAGTCGACTCGACAGGGGAAGGACCACGCTCTCACAGAATACCAGCATAAAATAGTAGCTTTATGCTGTCTTTCGTATGGTAAGTGTAGAGAACCGGCGACCCTTTTTAATAGAAACGAGGCATTCCATTCCCCGTGGATGACAACACATCTGCATTTAGATTCGTAATCGAGGATAGATGTAGATGTCTATGGGCCACAGCAACCACTTACCATCATGTGTTCTGCGTGCTCGTTTGTTACCCTATCCTATAAAAAAAGGCCCAAGGTCGATGCACTACGAGGCAGTACGGTGAGATTGAAAAGAGAATAAAAAAGATTTTCATGTTTATATATTATATTTATTTTATTAAGTGCTATTATTAATTTTTATAAGGAATCAATTTTGTATATATTCTCCTAACTGCACATTTTCCTTCCAATTTTTGATCTTTTAGTATAAATGTCATTCTTGTCAATATATTTCTTCATTACACTTTTCGTTAAATCATAATACGATTGGTTTCTTCGGCGTAAAATTGATGATGTATATACTCCAGGAATAATTGTTCTTCTGTAAAGCTGCTAAGAGCTTTATGGATCAACAGTTCAGCGATGATTTTTCCTTTAGAGTCACTATTAATAAAATCCTTCTTGATTACGGACTCGCAACGCTGACAAAATATTTTAACGACCATTTGTGAGGGATAAATTAACCCTCCATTATCTTTGTAGAATATGAGACTCTTTTTATTTTATTTTAATGACACTAAAGCCTTTATACAGGTATTGCATCTGAGGCAAAAACAGCGTAGGTACTGCACTTCTCATTAGTTGCCGCTTCTTGTTTGTCATCAAAAAACAATCCTCAGTAAAATGTTTTGAGCACATGACGCTATTTAACCTCTCAACTGCGGATGTCCAAGACTTGGACACGAAAATATCTCCGCTGACTGCGGGCGTCCAAGTGTTAGACATTTTTACCCGCTCTTTTAATGAAGAAACAAAGCATTATGTGCTATTTCTAACTCATTCTACCATATGTCAATGTGTACAGGATAAAAAAGGCTAGCATAAAAACCCCACAGCTTATACACTTTAGTAGTATATTTTATTTAAATAATTCTTAAATGTCGTCCGTTCCTTGAGTCAGCCATTAGTGTGATTGACGCGCGCTAACAACGAAGTTGTTTGTAATTATTTTGTATTAATTTATATTTATTGTGTGGTGAATTGCGTTAAAACAATGCCTGGGTAAGTAATCTTCTTATTTGTAATCTCATTTTGTGTTTTATCTTATTAAGTACGTGTAAAATCGTTTTTTAATATGTATGAAGCAAACTGCTATCTTAAAACTAACATGCTGGTTGAGGAAAGTTGACTTGAAATGTACGTAAAATTTTAGTGTTGACTGTCAGTTTTGTGTTAAAATATGTATAATTGTTCATCGTTCACAGTTTTAGTACATCAAAATGTGGATAAAGTGCAATATTTTCAAAATTTTAATGTATATACGCAATAGGTGCAATAGTGTCCATTTTTGAGACGTCCGTAGAAGTGAATTCTATACCGGCCACAAAGGGGAAGCGAGCGGTATGCGGGAGGGCGAGCGAGCACGCCGCGTGCTCAGGAGCGCCAGTCGCCGGTGGTCGCTTGCAACGGTTACTTGTATACTAGACGCACACGAGATTACGATCCGAAGATGAGCAAACCGATTGGACGACAATCAAAAGAAATTGTGTATAACCATTGAGTTACAATACCTATAGAGTCACAAACAGACAAATAAAATGTCCGCGCCAAAACTCGGCGCACGCTGCGAAGTGCGCAGAGTTTTTGTTTAGTTGTAAGGCGACCACAATCCTCGTACAACGTCCGCGATGCCAAAGTGTTCGGTGATTTCCTGCCCAAATAACAGCAGACACGTGCGAAAAAAGGATGGTGTTTCATATTTTAGGTAAGTATCATACCAAATTTACGTATTTATGTATCCACAGTGCATGTTTTCATTTAAATTTCAATAATTTTCATTTTATTAGCAAACTAAATCACTCACCGCCGACCGCGCGGCGCCGCGATAACGTTTCTCTTTCACACGTCGTACGCAAGCCCTTGAGTGAATGATGATGACATTGCATACGAGCGACTTTGAACATTGTACAAGCAGGTTAACGTCTAAATTCGAGCAAATGTCATTTTGAACTATATAATATCAAAATATATAGGTATATGGAACGGCGCTCGGACATTTTTTGAGTATTGTCAGTTAGAGATTGTGACTCTATAGGTATTGTAACTCAATGTGTATAACGTATACATGTATTTTAAAGAGCGTAAAAATGATAAATCATCGCAAGAATACCAGAACGATATTAATTTGGCAAAAACCGTGTCTGTAGCAACAGGGCTCTCGGAAAGAACAATAAGAAGAATTGTCAGTGGAAAAAAATACAATGAATGACACTGCAGGACCTTCCAAATTCAAATCTCGCAGAAAAAACTTGTTTCCCGAAAAGCGAATTGAAGTAGATAGTTTCACTTTAGGAGTGATACGACGTAAAGTGTCCCAGTACTACAGTGTAAAAAAAATTATTCCAAGTTTAAGAAAACTAACAGCCGAATTGAAAGAAGAGAACATCATACAATGCTCACATGAGCATTTAAGAAAGATTCTTCGCGAATTGGGATTTCGATTTCTAAGCTGCCAATCGAAAAGAAAATTAATAATCGAGCGACCAGATATTATGGCTCTGAGATGGTATTATATTCGAGACATAAAAAAATATCGTGCCGATGGAAGGCCAATAATTCTTTTGGATGATTTTTTGGAGTTTTCGTTGTAAATATGAGTGTAAAAAAACGGTATTAAATTACTTTCTTATTTAGAAAAAATATTATTACTATTATTCGGTGTTTAATCTTTTATTTTTCCAATTTTCGTTCTACTTTCGGCGTGCATTACATTTTATACTTGTAATAGATTTTGCAAAGCTTCCTCATGAATCAATCCGTCTATTGGAGAAAATCCGTTCAGTTGTTTTTGAGTTTATCATACAGACGCGGCGGGGTTTTGGTTTTGGTTTACTTTTTTATAATATAAAGTGATTTAATATTATATCGAATTCATCACTACATCACACAATACTTCGTAATAAATTTAAATAAATCCATACTAATCTCAAGATAACTCGATCCCAAATCCCTACGTGTGTAGCTGTGGGCGTGGCCTCGTGCACGAGCCGCGTGCTTCCTCGTCCCGCTCCACCCTGTACCCCGTGGGCGCGGACTGCACGACGTTGACAGACTATTTCTCTGTTTGCGGGTGGCGAAAAAAGGAACTAAAGTTTGCCATACTGCATGAAATTCAAATTCGGTTGAATGGTTAGAATGGTAAAGAATCTAGCGCCCTTGAGCAGAAAAATGGAGCTTGGTTGACTCCACGATTATTCGATGATTTATAAAAAATTGAATGTGGCATTTGGATATGTCACGTATGTTAACACAAGACTTCGGAATTTTTTAAACAATTTATTAAAACAGAAAGTTAGATAGTATTTACATAATATGCTTTTTAATATTTTTATTTTAATATTTTTTTAGTATTTAATATTTCAAATTTTTATTTTTTTAATTTAATATGTACAGGTTGTGGTTTTTAAGGTCACCTCAGACACATATTTCTTATACTGTTTTTTTAATGTACATTTTATCTGTGTGTATTTTGCAAATCGTGTAACGTTGCGTTATGTTTCAACCTAGAGCAAGAATGCTGCTACCTACAGTACCATTCGTAAATGAATTGTACTGTAGATACAGTAAATCCAACAAGTACCGGGAGCCTTTTAAAGAAATAAGTACCTATGTTATATATTTATTCAATTTTATACTTATGTCCATCCATCCATTCAGTTTTTATTGTTGCCTAGCTATAATTTGTTTAGCTAATTATTTCAGACTATCATCGTCGAAATTGTTAAGTTAGTTAAATTACACAGCCTATTTCCGTCCCACTGCTGGGCCTTCCCTCACTTCTGAAAGGGTTTTACGGCAAAGAAGTATCCACCGCGCTGCCCATATGCGTGTTGGCGAACTGCACATGCCTTGGAAATATTTTTTTTTATTTCTCAGACAGTCAGACTTTCTCATGATGTTTTTCTTCACCGCCGAGTAAAGGTAAATCAGCACTTAAAATTGCAATTAATAATTTCATTGATGCCGGCGGGGATCGAACCCGGTGTGCTAGCGTACTGTGAAATTTAACGCGAGAGCTAACAATCTGAGCTACCAGGGCTCTCTCATCGTCGAAATGAATCCTTAAGTTAGTTAAGTTACAGCCTTTTTACGCCCCACAGCTGGGAAAAGGCAAAAAAGTTTCCGTCGCGCTGCCCCAATGCGTGTTGGCGAACTTCACATGTCTTCGAAATATTTTTTTTCTTATTTCACAGACGTGCAGGTTTCCTCACAATGTCTTTCTTCACCGCCGAGCACGTGGTAGATCAGCACTTAAAATTGCAATTAACAATTTCATTATTGCTGGCGGGGATCGAACCCGGCTTGCTAGCGTACTGTGAAATTTACAGCGAGAGCTAACCATCTGAGCTACCACGGCTCTTCTGAGCCACCACGGCTCTCTCGTTGAAATGAATACACCTCTTTATTTTGTATGTTTTTTTTTTCTAAAGGATAGGGTGACAAACGAGCACGCAGTCCACCTGTGGTGGTTGCTGCGGCCCATAGACATCTACATCTATCCTCGATTACAAATCAAAATGCAAAAATGTGTGTCACCCGTGAGGACTATGATGGAACGCCTCGTTTCCAGCTAAAAGGCTCTCCGGTTCTCTACACTCACCATACGAAACACAGAAGCATTGAGCTATTATTTCACGCTGGTATTCTGTGAGAGCGTGGTCCTTCCCCGGTCGAGCCGGCCTATTTGTGCTACAACTATACTACTAATATAACTGCAGCATGGCTCTACCACGTATAAAAAATGTTTTAATGAACTATTACATGATGCACAAAAAAGTGCAGAATCGAACTTTAATTGTGGCATATTTTTGTATAATGCATAAGAAGTGGGTTCTTTAAAAATATACATAAATAATTGAATAAAACTATTATTTACGGATTTTATCGCGTTTAATTACATTAATTTATTGTTATTACTATCCCGACGTTTCGGGTGCTTTACAGCGCCCATGGTCACGGGGGGGACTGAGATGTTTGACGTCCCAATGTCATAGTTAGTCCGGCTACCTTCAGTTTTTTAATATTAATTTTTGGTCCGATTTACGCAAAACGAGCTTATAGTATCATGAAGTCTTGCAGTGGTATGCTTGGGTTTGGGTTTAATTTTGTTAATTATAGGATCCCAAGCAGATGGTAGCACCCAACCATCTTCTCTATTGAAATTTGGATGTTTTTTAATTTCAATAGCCTCGCGTATCATCCTTGGTAGGAATCGGTGTTCTTTTGCGAGAATTTGTGGTTTATCAAATCTAATGTAATGGTGGGGACGATCTTGAACATGTTCGCAGACTGCAGACTTCCCGGAGCGTCGGTGCTTCACATCAGCTATATGTTCCTTCACGGGGGTTTTTATAGATCTCTTTGTTTGTCCTATGTAAGAGAGACCACATTCACAATCTAGCTTGTACACACCTGCATCTTGTAGAGGAATATTACATTTGATGGATGGTAAAAATTGACTTTGAATAATAGCGAATTCGCTAATACCATCATGTGCCAAACCACTGAGGTTGTATGGGTTACCGAAGATACACAAACCAAACGCTCCACTACGTCCCATAGTGAGCCAGATCGATTCACCAACTTATAAGCTGGCACAATACTTAGCAAAAATACTATCACCACTGAGAGGACATACCAGAGCACACACAAAGGATTCATACCATTTTGTGAGTGAGATAAAAGACCTACATCTCGTTAACAATGAAACTATGGTCAGTTTTGATGTTCAGTCACTATTTACATGCCTACCTATTGTGGACTGCATCTCAATTGTAACTAGGAAGCTAGAAGAAAATAACATGCCTCAAGAATATGCAATACTACTTGAACATTGCCTCACATCTGGCTATCTATTGTGGAAGGAGGAGTTCTACAAGCAAGTAGATGGTGTGGCGATGGGCTCACCTGTGTCTCCCATAGTCGCCGACATATTCATGGAGGACTTTGAGGAGAAAGCCCTTCTTACTGCTCCTGTAAATCCAAGGTTCTACAAGCGGTACGTAGACGACACTTTCACAATTTTACCATCTGACAAAGTAACTGCATTTTTAGACCACCTTAACTCCATAAACTCTAAAATACAATTCACAATGGAGTTAGAGGCAAATAATTCTTTAGCTTTCCTAGATGTTTTAGTCATCCGAAATCCTGATAACACTATTGGTCACACTGTGTATAGGAAAAAGACCCATACCAACCGATATCTAAATGGTGAATCTCACCATCATCCTTCACAGTTAGCTACCGTGGGTAAATCTTTGTTTCAGAGAGCACGAGGGATCTGTGACAGAAAACATCTGGCTGCGGAGCTTCAGCATGTCAAGCAAGTATTGCAAGACAACAAGCTTCGGGTCCCGCGCCTACATCACAGTGAACGAGTGAAGCCGGCCACAGTCGAGCGTGCACCTGCTCTACTACCATATGTTAGAGGAGTCACGGACAAGATTGGCTACATCTTGAAGCGAGCGTCCATTAAGACATACTACAAGTCGCTGAAGAAGATTAGTCAATTTTTACCATCCATCAAATGTAATATTCCTCTACAAGATGCAGGTGTGTACAAGCTAGATTGTGAATGTGGTCTCTCTTACATAGGTCAAACAAAGAGATCTATAAAAACCCCCGTGAAGGAACATATAGCTGATGTGAAGCACCGACGCTCCGGGAAGTCTGCAGTCTGCGAACATGTTCAAGATCGTCCCCACCATTACATTAGATTTGATAAACCACAAATTCTCGCAAAAGAACACCGATTCCTACCAAGGATGATACGCGAGGCTATTGAAATTAAAAAACATCCAAATTTCAATAGAGAAGATGGTTGGGTGCTACCATCTGCTTGGGATCCTATAATTAACAAAATTAAACCCAAACCCAAGCATACCACTGCAAGACTTCATGATACTATAAGCTCGTTTTGCGTAAATCGGACCAAAAATTAATATTAAAAAACTGAAGGTAGCCGGACTAACTATGACATTGGGACGTCAAACATCTCAGTCCCCCCCGTGACCATGGGCGCTGTAAAGCATCCGAAACGTCGGGATAATAATAACAATAAATTAATGTAATTAAACGCGATAAAATCCGTAAATAATAGTTTTATTCAATGTGTAGTGTTCGCGTAAATTTAAGAAATCATTATATACATAAATAATATTTTTTTTTATTTCAGAAAGAGATATATTTATTTTAAATTTTATTATTTTGTAGCTATTATTTGTGTTAAAGGAAATATGTTACCTTTTGGAGAAATAATGTTATTGGTTATTGGAAATGTAACATAACCGGTGTAAATTGATTGTGGGTTCTTGTAAGCTTTTTATTAATGCGTTTTACGATAAAAAATTGTATTGTAGCCTATGATTTTGCACATAAAATATTGTAAACAATAGACGTAAGATTAAAATAAAATAAAATTGAACTATTAAAAAACTTTGTGTCATTGAGAAATATGATAGTTTTGACTTTATTCAATATTTAGTTATACTAATTACTTTAAACTTTATTAAATATATGTACTCGTTTATAGGAAATTTCATAGAGAATTCAGAAATGTATACATATTATAGTATTCGATATACCAAAATCAAGATATTTGCGTTTAAACGGATTGGGCCCAATCAGCCATCCATTTTATTTAACAGCTCCGCAGTCAACGGAGTATTACGGTTAGAGTCTCCGCAGCTGAAAGGATATTGATGGAAACCAATTTTCTCTTTTGGTAACGTTTATCCATTTGTTTTTTATATAACCATCTTTTGGAAACCTATAGGGAAAAAATCATACAGTTTAAATAAAACAACATTGTTATCGTACTTATCCAAAGCCCATACACGAAAAGAACAATTATAATTAATATTATAAAATATTACTAAGAGTAGTAAATAATAATGTACTACTCTTAGTAATACTTTAAATTATATATATATATATATATATATATATATATATATATATATATATATATATATATATATATATATATATATATATATATATATATATATATATAGTTAATTATGTATATATTATCGACAATACGAAATAAATATACCGCACTGCACTAGTCATTAGCGTCACGAGCAGTGTTGCCACCTTAGTGGATTTTCCACTAAATCTGGTGGTTTGGAACCCCCTTTTAGTGGCAAATTTTTGCTTTTAGTGGCTAGTGGTTTTTTTAGCGGATTAGGAATTTTATAATAAATTATAAGAAACGAGTCGTTTCATATAAATAGTCGTTTCAAACGTCTATTTAGCCATATTTTATACTTTCAAATATAAACCTATATATTTTTAGGAGTATATTTTACTACGCAGGCAACACCAATCCACGCATTCACGGGGTTCCCCGTTAAATATATTTAGTATAAGGCAACTAATATAAAACGATGGAATGCAAGGGCGAGATCTATCTGTATCTCGCTCTCCGGAATACTAAATAGTTGAGAGGGATATAATTTCCGCTTTCTATTCTATTTGACAGCATTTTACAATACTTAGTCCAATGTTTTTGAACTCGGTCACGCACGATCACTCGGATTCAGTGCCTCAATGTGCGTTGTTGTTTGTTTTTGTTTCGTTTTGCGATTACACATTTTTAAATAAAAATATTATTCATACGACGTCATGCCGAAACCTCAATATTCCCAAAAATTTAGGGATTCTTGGCTTCAAGATCCCGATTTAAAAGAATGGCTTCAAGCAGTTGAAAGTACCACTGGCCAAGTAGCAAAATGCAAGTTTTGTGGAACGATATTAAGAAGTCACTACGGAGATTTAAAAACACATGCTCTTTCGAAAAAGCACCAACAAAATAGAAAGGTAAATTATAGCTTTGTCTTTGTTATTTATAACGGTTCGAACTTGGTCAATTAATGAGGTTGCATTTAAATTTTTCTTATATATTTCATTATTTGTTTATAGGTTATCACCAAACAACCTAAGCTGACATTCAAAAAGGAGTCTACTGATAATAAAAAGAAAGATGAAGCCAGAGTTGCCTTATTTACAGCAATGCATACAAGTATACGAACAGTTGATCATTTAGGAGAAGTTATTAACCATAGCCATGAAAAAGAAATAAATAAAATGCAGATGCACCGAACTAAGTGCACGTATGTAATAAAAAATATTTTAGCATCTCATTTTACAGAACTTATAAAAAACGACATTAAAGATCAACCATACAGTTTATTAATAGATGAATCCACAGATATTGCTGTACAAAAATATTTGGGTTTAGTTATAATTTATTACAGCACTACACATGAAAAAATTGTTTCAACTTATTTGGACCTTGCTGAACTCGACGCATGTAATGCTGAAGGTATTGTTTCTGCCATAAAGCGGACGCTTAAACATTTCGACTTGCGAATTGAAAACTTAATGGGTATTGGCACAGATAATGCATCGGTGATGGTTGGCGTAAATAATGGAGTTTTTTCCCGATTGAAACAAGAAATACCGCACTTAGTTTTGGTACGTTGTTTATGTCACTCCTTGCAACTGGCTGTTTCAGCAGCAGCAAAGGAATTTCTTCCGCGAAATCTTGAATTTTTAATTAGAGAGACATATGATTGGTTTGCTCGCTCGTCTTCCAGACAAGTTATCTATAAAGAGCTATACAAATCCATCAACGATGGACAGAAGCCTCTTAAAATTGTTCAAGCCTGTCAGACTAGATGGTTATCGATAACACGACGATACACGATAGAGTCTGCTGTGTCGAGAATTTATACGCAATGGCTGGAGCTTAAAACTCATTTTTCGATTGCTAAGTTGCACGAAAGGTGCCACACGTCAGAGCTATTGCACTCTATGTATGCGAATGATATAAACTATGCATATGTATCATTTATTTATCCAATTTTGATTGATATAAACAGAGTTAATAAAATGTTTGAGTCAAAAAATACGGACCACACCTTATTGTGCGGTGAATTAACAAACTTGATTGATACGCTTGTCACCAAAGTAACGTTGCCTACACATAAGATAGATATCTTTACTCAAAATATTCGTGACTATTTGGACCAAAGATGCTACCTGGGATTCCGATTCGAAAAACATATTCAAGAAATGAAAGAGAAAGGTTTTCCCCGGGAAGAGGAAGAAGTATTGCGGAATAGGTGCATACAGTTTATAGTTTGTCTCATTGACGAAATAAAAAACAGATTGCCGGAAAATATTACTCTCATGAAACAAATATCCCGTATAAGTGTCGAAAAAGCCCTGCATCACAACAAAGAAAATCTTGTTGATATAATGGCTCGGTTCGTAACAAGTACAGAATTAATTGCAAAAATTGACGATCAATGGCAGCAAATTCATTTACTGAGATGGAATGAAACAAAAGATACAAAAAATTTTTGGAGCGAAGTCTTGAAATTCAAAGATGCACAAGGTGTTGCTCGATTTCAAGAATTAGCAACATTTGCGATTACACTTTTGGTATTGCCACATTCGAATGCCGATGTGGAAAGACTTTTTAGTAGCATGAATATTATAAAAAACAAGCAGCGAAACAGAATGAAGCTAACTCTTTTGAAATCAATTCTAAAAATACGCTGCGGTATGCAGTTAATGGGAAAGTGCTGCAACAATTATGAAATTCCTTTAAATCTTATAAAACAAATTGGGACGAAGGAGTCATATCAGTCCGATAAGGATAACAGTAAGGCTGAAAATGAAAATGCAGATTCATCTGAAGACGATTTATTAATGTAAATAATATCTTAAGCAACTTTATTTTTTTAATTACTAAAAGTAAAAAATTATATTAACAACAATGAGATTTTTAATAATAAACGTACTTTTACTTTTTTTTTGCTTTAATCATATTCATATATCTTAGTGGAAATTTTAGTGGTTTTCAGAGGGGGACATCTTTTTGTTAGTGATTTTCTGGTGGTTTGAGGAGCCTTGTCTGGCGGATTGCTATTTCATCCGTTGGCAACACTGGTCACGAGGCTAATTATGATAAGGAGAGTCAGACATACATGTTTGCAGTAAATGCAAAAAGGACGGGGAGTGACGCACGGCGGAACTGTCCAGTTTAACTTGACCCCCGTTGCGTAATAAAAATGTTGAAAATATTTTGGTAAAATAAAGAAATATACTTACCGATGAAAGTAATATTGTTTGTTGTTACACTACATGTTTTACTGTTGTTTCCGCACCATTTAACGGCACAACAAGACATGATGCCGTAAATTGATTTTAATTTATATTTTAAATGTAAGCCGTCTCTTCGGTTCTAGTTTTGGTCCAACTGGCGGGAAACAAAAGTGTTCCGAAATATATCAGTGACTAGTCACTGACGAGTTGACAGGTTCGGGTCACCTTGTATTACGTCTCTATAGGGTTAAGTGCTCGTAGCATACACTATATATATTATTATAGTTGATAAGGCCTGGTTCGTCCAGTGTATGTTTTGACAGATTATAGACCGTGCGTTGTTTACTGTTTGCGTCTGTGGTCAACGGTTGTGTTTCGTTCTGACGTTGACTTAGATGGTTGGCATTTGATTTGGTCGTTAATTTTTGGTTTGGCTATTTGTTTATTTTTGCATTCATTGTATTTTGCTGTTTCTCGTTTGTTTAAAGTTTCGATGCAATTATTAAATTCAAATGTCGTTAAAACTGTCTTTAGTTTACTGAACAAATTGTGTTGTTTATGAAATGTAAATCGAACCGTTTCTGCTGAATCACCGTTCGTAACAACTTTTTACTTGCCTGATTTAAGATCTTTGCGCTTCCTCGAATGTCCTTTTTTGTTGATATTTTGACACACGTAGGAATGAGATTATGGTCTCTGCATCTCTTCAAGAAATTTAAAGATGTTATATATCTTGCGCGCTTGGTTTTAAGATCTTCTAATCGGCGAATTTTATTTGCTATTACCAGTCCGTACTGGTTGACATAATGATTTCTTAAATTTACGCGAACACTACACATTGAATAAAACTAAATTTACGGATTTTATCGCGTTTATTCCTCTACTTTTACTTATTTTTAATTTAATTTAGTTTTATTCAATGTGTAGTGTTCGCGTAAATTTAAGAAATCATTAGTTTTCTTCTATTTATTTTCTTGATACTTTATTCTTACATTGCCGGATTTGGAATGTTTAACCACATTTTTTTTGCGCCCGAAGCAATTGGAAAGGGCTACCCTTTAAGTAGGGAGGCGGAAAATGCATTACGCATACCACGATAGCCGGTCTATCGTGGTTATGAGGGACTCACTGCCTACCGGGGGAACCTAAGTGATACCCTCTAAAAACCGCCTTTGGGGACTGGCAACTGGCTGTTTAAGCTTCTTATGCCGTATCGGAAACGACCCTCTTTTGGGAAAAGAGGGCGCAGGCGGCTACGAGCCGCTGAGGGAGTGCATACGAAGGCAAATTAATTATGAATAATTTAATTTGAGTTGGCCTGAGCCGCCAGGAGGCAGTTCAGGTCGTTTGATAGTTTATTAGGCGGGTCCAAGTAAGAGTTTCTCGGCCTGCAGGCTCGATAGCGATAGGGGCGTGGGGCTGCGTAAGTAGCTGCCTCACGAATAAGATGATTGGAGTGCGACTCTGAGGCTTTGAAGAAGTTCTCAGAGAGTTTTTTAAGAAATTGTTGAATTGTAGGGAGCTCTAGGTCACGATGAAGGTCGGCGTTACGGACGTACCAAGGTGCGTTTGCAGCTCGACGACAGAAAAGGTTTTGAACTATTTGGAGTTCATTAATAATTTTAGGGTCGGCGTGGCCAAAAATGGGGCCCGCGTAGGACATGACTGGTCGTATACAGACCTTATAAAGGGTACGCTTGTTTCTGAGGGACATTTTACTCTGTCGGCCCAACATACTATTGAGCCTACTCAGGTAAAAACGTGCGTGACGGGTTACTCTCTTGACGTGGGGCCTGAAAGTGAGCCTTGTATCTAGAGTGACAGCTAAATATTTGGCAGTCGTATGCCAGGAGACAGAGGTCCCTAGCATACGTATTGGTGGAGTGTTTTTGAGACGGCGTCGTTTATAATCGAAGTGAACGGCGGAGCTCTTCTCCGGGTTCACATCGATGCGCCATTTTTTGAACCAAGCTCCTAGGTCGTCAACTGACTTTTGAACCTTGTTCCGTATGAAAGGTAGCGAGATACCTTTACAGTAGATAGCAGTGTCGTCTGCGAAGAGGGAGAGCTGAACGCCTTTCGACGGGATGGGAATGTCGTTAGTGAACAGGATGTACATCAGAGGAGCAAGTACTGAGCCCTGAGGGACACCAGCTTTGATAGGGCGCTGTGAAGATAGCGTGCCTTCGTGTCTAAAACGAAAGGTACGGTGCTTTAGATAAGAAGCCACGAGACGTACTAGACGATCGGGGAGACCTATTTTGAATAGCTTGTAGATAAGGCCTGTATGCCAGACTCTATCAAAGGCTTTAGCTATGTTGAAAAAGACCGCGATGGTCTTATGACGACGAGGATAAAAACCGCTGAGGATATATTCCACAATACGGTGAACTTGTTAGAGACATGAGTGTTTCGTTCGGAAGCCGAATTGATGGGGAATGATAAGAGGGTCACCGTCTGTGGGAAACAGATGGCGCTTCATGCGAGTTTGGATGACTCTTTCGAAGAGCTTGCCCATGGCCTTGAGGAGGCTAATGGGGCGATGACTGGAGGGGAGGTTGAGAGGCTTGCCTGGCTTGGGAATACCAATCACAGTTGCCTCCTTCCACGTAGTGGGAAAGTAACTATGGTTGAAGCAGGCGTTGAAGATAATAGATAAAAAGGTTAACACCTGCTCAGGAAAGTGTTTTAGGGCTTGGTTGGAGATGTCATCCGCGCCCGGGGCCTTTTTGGGCTTAAGTCCTTTTATGAGGGATGAAATCTCATCATTGGACGCAGAGATAGGTTCGGAGGCTGTAGGGTGAGTTCCGGCGGCGAACCTCATCCTCCACTACCCGGACGTGTGAGGATTCGACAGGTTGAGAGCTAGGAGAGTGCGGGCCTCTTCCGGAAGGTTGACGCAGAGGACTCGGAGCATGCGAACTCCATCTCTCATGTGGCAAAAGAGTTCTTAGTTTCTAGGTATGTCGCATTACGGGCGGCGGTTGGAGTGCCTGAGGGGCAGGGGGAGTTACATGGGCGGCGATGGCGGCGAGGGCCGTCTCATCGAGGTTAAGGCCCAGACCAAGAGTTTGGTTTAGGGCGGCAACGAGGGACTTAATTTGGCTAACTGTTGACATGTTGGGGCAGTATTAGTAAGGATTGGGGCGAGTCCCTGTTCTCAGAAGAACAGGGACTTGAACACGAGACAATATACACGTATAATAATAATACAAGGAAAACAAAGAATAACAAGAGAAATAACAAAAATCAACAATACTATAATAACAGTAAAAAGAACAATAAAGATAACAGTAAAGTTAAAAATAAAATAACAGTAACAAGCGGAGGTCAGTCAAACCTCCCCGCCCGAAGACAGGGGGGCAAGAACTGTTAGCGTAAGTGACTCACCAATGCGTCGACGCTGTACAGCGCGTGCAGGACAGCGGAGGCGCTAGAGCGAGATAGCACTACCATACAGGGACAAGAGCGCGGACTACCTGGACACGACCGCTCGAGAGTGGTGCCACAGGCGGAGTTGTTTTCTGTTTAACCACAAAAACGCCTCTTTTTTATAGGCAATTTCGACCAATCATAATTGTTGAATTTTGCACACGGCACTAACGAATTGCACACTGCACTAATGATTTTCCGTCGACCAATCAGAGCGAAGAGCAACCGTTTCTAAGGGAAACTTACAAAGGGGGATGCCTATTTTCGGCCATGGAACGCCCAACAATATTTTTCATTCTCTAAACCATTTCCCATTATCTGGGGTCGGCGCAGTAAACCTTCTTGTTCCATTCCTCTCTATCAGCCGTCATTTCCATACTTACTCCTTTCATTCTCATATCACTCTTCACACAATCGATCCATCTTTTATTCGGCCTTCCTCTGCCCGTGTGTCCCTCCACATTCATATTCAACACTCGTTTTGTGACATGACTTTCATTCCTCCGCATCACATGCCCAAACCATGCCAATCTGCTTCCTCTCACCTTTTCTACCACTGGCGCTACTTTCAGGCTTCCTCTTATATACTCATTCCTTATCTTATCCATCCTTGTCACACCACACATCCATCGTAACATTCTCATTTCATTCGCATGCAGTCTATTTTCATCCTTCTTCTTGACGGCCCAGCATTCACTTCCATACATGACGACAGGTCGGATGATCGATTTGTAAATTTTCCCCTTCAGCCTTATTGGCATTCGGGGATCGCACGTTGTGGCTGTGACCTGTCGCCATTTCATCCACCCTGCGTTAATCCTATGCTGCACAGCTCTATCTATTCCGCCGTCGCCTTGAATGAGGGAACCGAGGTACTTGAAATCTGAGCAGGTAGGCAGTATAGCGCCATCTAACGACATGGGTACAGGACTGGAAAGACCGCCGAAATCACAGCACAGATATTCGGTTTTGGATCTGCTGATCTTCAAGCCAACACTTTCCAGCCTCTGTTGCCACCCCGTCAGTCTGCTCTGTACCTCGATGCCTTCTTCCCCGACAAGCACGATGTCATCGGCAAAGAGCATGCACCAGGGTGCCTCATCCTGCAGGTCCGACGTCAAAGCGTCCATAATCAGTAGGAAGAGGTAAGGGCTCAATGCCGACCCTTGGTGCAGCCCTACCGCCACATCGATACTGCCCGTAGTTCCCGCGGGAGATTGTACACATGTACGGGATGCTCTGTACATAGCACGGACTAACCTCACATACTTCCCAGGCATACCTTTCATGTTTAACGCCCACCACAAAACCTCACGGGGAACCCGATCGTACGCCTTTTCAAGGTCGACAAAAACCATGTGCAGATTTTTATGCACGCGCTTGTACTTTTCGCACAATTGGCGTAATGCGAAAATGGCGTCTGTCGTACCTCGACCGGGCATGAATCCGAACTGGTTTTGTGTAATCTCACACTCTTCTCTCATTCTTCTCTCTATTATTCTTTCCCAGACTTTCATCGTATGTGACATGAGTTTTATTCCCCGGTAACTGCTGCAGTTTTGAACGTCTCCTTTGTTTTTAATAATATGCATTTGTTAAAAAAATATATCTTTATTTATGATTATTAATCGCGGTATTCATTTATCCTAAAAAGATGGGAATATTTTTGCACAAAAAATGGTACGGAAATGATAAAAATAAAATTAGGTAAATGCGTAATTCATTAGTTTGTGGATAAAATAAAGAATGTTGCCTTTCACAAATCTCATTAAAATCGATTCCCTTTTTTTAATCGATTATTTACGGTGTCATTATTACAATGCTAATATAACTTTTCGATAACTATTATGATGTTATGATATAGGTGTAAAGCAACCGTTGACAACAGATATTTATCCAAAACAGCCGATACGCAACCGTAGTCAACCAGTTGTTTATTCGACTACAGACGAAAAAGGATGGTTATGTTTTTAATGTGTGTGCGGGTGGCTAAGCTGTATCGCTTTTTGCAATGGTGCTTAAAAACTACTTGACCGATTTAAAAAATTCTTTCATCATTACAATTCTATTATGACTGTGAAACGTACGATGAATTTTATGATAGAGGACGCTACTTTCAACGAATATAGGTATTTATTTAGTTAAACTCGTAATCTACTTTCACCGCTATAATGTTATATCTATAGATATCTAATGTAGGATGCGTTTTTATTATAGAGGGCGCTACTTTCTGTGAATATGTGTTTATTAGCTAATCTCGAATACTTGACCGATTTTGAAAATTCTTTCACCATTACATTGCTTATGAGGGCGTTAGTTGTGTTATAAATTAATATTATTAAGATAATTATTTGTGATATTAACACTTTCTAAATAAATAAACTTAAATACCTACCCAAGATGATCAAATCCTACTATTATTTTTAAAATTTAACAATCGTATTTACACACTTTACCTACTTAGGTTGATTGTTTTAGATATAGGCAATAAATCTAAAATAAGAGAGCTCCACTTAAACGAAAAAATAATTAATAAAATATAAATAAAAGTTGGAAAAAGTGGCCCAATGTGAATCGGCCTCGCAAGCCAATGAAGAGTTCCGTAGTAATAAGCAAAGATTCTACATCGAGTTACAATACCACTATCATTATCGCCAGCAAAATGTTACTTTGTTTTTTCTAGTTTTTGTATAAATGACAAAATTGTAATTGCGGTTCTTGAAAATAAGCTACTTGTAGCTCAAAAAAGACTAATCTCCATTATAGGACTTTCTGTGGTTTATTCATTACGAAATAGAAAAACTTATTGCACAAAAAAATATTTTTATCAGTTTCAAGCCAAAAACAACCGTTGTTATCGGCTTGGTTGAAAACGTTAACAACCGCCTTTACATCTGTAGTTATAATAATTAAATAAGCGATTTACTAGCTGATTTACAATGAATTCTATGCGGTATAACAAAACGCTACTGCACAATATAACTGTTATTCTTATCTGTTCTTAACAAGACATTAAAAATGAAATCATGTTATGATAATCAAACAAGTAAGTTTCTAGCTGATTTACCATGAATTCTTTAGATTATAACAAAATGCTACTGCACAATTTAACTGTTATTGTTATCTGTTTTAACAATACATTTAAAATTGAATCATATTATGATAATTAAACAAGTGAATTTTCAGCTGATTTACCATGAATTGTTTAGAGCATAACAATACGCTACTCCACATTTTAACTGTTCCTTAAAATACATTTAAAAATAGAATTTAAATAAATAAAAGAAAATATATTTTAAAAAGCGTGTAAAACTTAAAGCGCCTCAAATATTTTTTTTAATTAAATTACTAATCGAACAAAAATGGATATCGTTGCATTGCATTTATGTTAGTTATGTGGCAACATCAAATCTGAGAACTAGGAAATATGTTCAACAAGCATTGAATTATATAAAATTATATAATATATTGTGTTTTATAACTCAATGTCAACAAGTAAAAAGGTACTAGAGAATTCACAACTAAATAGTCGCAATTGTGTTATTTTGTTCGTTATTTTTCAAATAAATTCTCAAGAACTCATATATAGAGTGATATTGCCGATCACATTATAGTGTGACAACAGTTAAAAGTAAGTGTTTAACGGTTTTTAATTAATTAATTCTAGTGCTGATATTTGATAGTGATGAATGAATGAAATGAAGTTGTTTTATTTTTTAACATATGCACAAGCTATATCTGACAAATATAATAGCTTATTTATAACATGGCGATAAGATTAGCTAGCTAACACCAGATAGTTACGAAATTGACAATTTTTATCAAATACCAAGAAATGAGACAGTCGATTTTTAATTGTTTTTGGACTACTGGTAGTCAGTCAGTCCTTAATTATTTAATAATATAGGACATTAAGTTTTAAGTAACATTTACCTATATTTGAGTTTAAAGTAAACAAATCTATTTTATTTTGTTCACTTTGTCTTATTTTTTTTTATTTAATATTATTTCAGTTGCCATCGTCATCGCGTGAGTGTCATGATTGCTGGCGAAGGACTGATAAAGCAGCATCACGTTAAACTTTAGAACGGGAACCATCTGAATCATCTAGTCCGTCCTCGTTGCAATCTAAAGTGAGTAATGTATTGAACCTAGAACAACAAAGCTTAGATCATACATCATACAATATACTGCTGCCTAATTTTGTAAGAGCACCACTCACACAAAATCAATGTTTTTTCCTGGTTGTAACAATTCCAATCAACTCACTGTTCCATCAGCATTGCGGGTATGTCTTTTTGCGAATACAATTACTATGTACCTCCAAAATGTAGAATCAGTAACTACCATATAAATAGTAACTCTTGGTATTTACTTTTAGAATCAATATATAACCATATTAAAACATTTAGTGTAGCACAAATTATAGATTTTTCTACATTATTGTAAGATAATATATACCATCATATAGACTTCGAAAATATTCGCAGTATGCCTGAACATACTGTACATTATTATCTAGGCTTATCGAAGGCACAATACCAACAAATTCTGTCTGAAGTTCCCAAAATGTCAAGTAAACATAGTGGATGTTTTGTACTTGCTGTATATTTGATGAAAGTAAAAACAGGAGGTAGTGATGAATGCATAAAGGCATTATTGCAAGTGCCAAGAAACAAATGAGAGCGGCTCATGAATATGGCCCGTGAAATATTAAATCAGGATGTTGTTCCTATGAATTTTATCCATCGTTACGACTCTCTGTACCAAATTCCATTCAGTAATTATGACATTATATTAGAGGCAAATAATTTGTTAGCTTTCCTAGATGTTTTTGTTATCCAAAATCCTAACAACATCATAGGTCACACTGTGTATGGAAAAAAGACCCATACAAACTGATATTTAAGCGGTGAATCTCACCATCATCCTTCACAGTTAGTCACCGTGAGCAAATCTTTGTTACAGAGAGCATATGGGATCTGTGAGAGCAATCACCTGGCCGCAGAGCTTCAGCACGTCAAGCAGGCTCTGCACAGAATCAAGCTGCGGGTCTCGCGTCTACGTCACAGTGACCGAGTGAAGCCGACATACATCAGATTTGATACACGAGTGAGGCTATTGAAATTAAAAAAACATCCTAATTTCAATAGAGAAGGTGGTTGGATACTACCACCTGCTTGGGACACTATAATTAATAAAACTACAACTAAACCCAAGCATACCACTGCAAGACTTAAAGATAGAGTAAGTTCAATCTGCGTAGTTTGGACTATAAAAATACTAATAAAAAGCTGAAGGTACTCCATGTTAATACTGACATTGGGATGGCAGTCACCTCAGTCCCCCGTGACCATGGGTGCTATAAAGCACTTGAAACGTCGGGAATTAAAAGTTAAAGAAATTAAAAGCAATAAAATTGGTAAAAGTAGTCGTTAAAAACTGTATTTGTGAAAATAAAAACTTTTATATCATAAAAATCCCGACTTTTTTTAAACCAATTTCTTAACCATTTCATTATTTTAATTGCACATTACCATTTCCATATGCTTTTATATGTGGGCACCCATGGCCGAAGTGTCTATGAACATTGGGCATTCCCCTTTCTTTTATTTTT
This sequence comes from Parnassius smintheus behrii, assembly GCA_036936625.1. NCBI lineage: Eukaryota > Metazoa > Arthropoda > Insecta > Lepidoptera > Papilionidae > Parnassius > Parnassius smintheus. The sequence continues at coordinate 33,958,290 of JAUPFT010000029.1, forward strand.
GTGGTATAACATCCCTTACAATATTTTTATATATTTCTGGAAATAGAAATAGCTTATATTTATGATATTAAACATAAAACATTCTTAAACCCTTAATTTACACCTTTAAAAAATAAAAATATTGAAGCGGTCTTCTTATGGTTTAGCTCCCTAGTAGTTAAGCTTTTTTCCACGTTACATATATGTAGCGCCGCCAGGCGGCAGGAATGCACAACGCTTATATATATATATAAACACTCACGCCTGTCATGCTATATATATATATATATATATATATAAACACTCACGCCTGTCACCCAGAGGGGTAGGCAGAGACTACGGACTTCCATTTGGCACGATCCTGACATACCTCTTTCGCCTCTTTTACATCCATATATCTACGCATACATGCTCGTCGGTTAAGGGTACTTCTAACGTGGCCCATTTTCAAAATATCGCCAATTTGGTCGATAAACTTTTTCCTAGGGCGTCCCTTCCCGACTCGGCCGTTCACATCTGCCATATAAATTTGCTTTGTCACTCTTTCCTCATTCATTCTTTCCACATGACCAAACCACCGAAGCATTCCTTTCTTAATCCTGGTCACAACATCATCTTGCATACCACATTTATCTCTTATCACGCAATTTCTCACCCTGTCATTCAGATTCAACCCTAGCATATTCCTTAAAGACCGCATTTCTACAGCATTTATTCTACTTTCGTGCTTCTTCTGCCACACCCAGCTTTCACTACCATACATTAAAGTAGGGACTAACACAGCATTATGAATTACCATACGTGCCTGTTTTGACACATTCTGGTTCTTCATAATAGAGTGTAGTGCCCCATTCACTCTATTCCCTGCATTTACTGGTCGTTCTATATCCCTATCATATCTACCATCCCTGCTAAATACACATCCCAAATACACAAACTCTTCCACTTGCTCAATTAACTCTCCTTCTATTCTTATTTCACATACCGTTTTGCTTTCTTCTCTTTCAAAAACCATCACTTTCGTCTTACATGCGTTCACTTTCATTCCCCTTTCTTTTAATTCCCAGTTCATTAACGTAACCATCATTTGCAACTCAGCCGCCGATGACGCAAGTATGACTTGATCATCGGCATACAAAAGGCATTTGACGGTTAACTCGCCCATTCTTAACCCACATTCTTCATCTTTCAAAGTTTGCAAACACCGGGCCATAAATAGGTTGAACAGCCAAGGGGAAGCTACACAGCCCTGTCTGACACCTTTTTGGATGCCAAACCAGTCCGAGTAGACCCCATTGATCCTGACACAAGCACTAGAGTCCCTATAAAGAGACCCTAATGCCTGTATCAAACCAGCGCTCAACCCATATGAGTTCAGTGTTTGCCATAACACATTCCTGTCCACTCTGTCATAAGCCTTTTCCAAGTCCATGAATGCACAAAAAATTTTCTGGTTTTTGGCCAAAAACTTCTCCGCAATCATGCGCATGGAAAAGACTTGATCTGTACACCCCATTCCCTTTCTAAAACCCGCTTGCACATCCCAAATTTTTCCATCAGTTTCTTTCATAACTCTTTCAATTAACACCTTAGCATACAGTTTACCCACAATACTAAGCAAGCTGATACCGCGGTAGTTTTTGCATTCCTGCTGTGACCCTTTTGCTTTATATATTGGTACTATAACTGCTTTACACCAGTCATCCGGTACCCGTTTTAATTCCCAACATAAATTAAACAAGGTGTACAGCAGGCCTGCCACCACTGCCTCTCCAGCCCTTAGCATCTCGAGTGATACTCTATCATATCCAGCTGCCTTACCTGCTTTCATGCTTTTCATTGCTTTCATTATTTCATCTACACTTATCTCCATACCCATTTCCACTTCTTTCGGAATTTCTAGTTCATTTAATTCAGACGACTCTTCACTCATAAATACGCTTTCAAAGTATTCCTTCCATCTGTTTAAATTCGAAACTTCATCATTCAGAATACATCCATTCTCGTCTCTTATAGCATTTATTATAGGCTGTTTTGTATTTCCCCTGGCAGTTCTTACGAGTTTCCAGAACATTTTTATGTTAGCCTGGAAATTATCAGATATCCTTCTGTCATTCTTATCCGTTCTTTCTTTCTTTTTCCTTTCAACTACTTCTTTTACTCTCTTATTTAGACGTCTAAATTCTGCCTTTTTTCTTTCAATCTCATCATTCATACCAGAAGAATTACCAGCTTTGGTTGCTAGTAAATCTAACCATGCTTTCTTCTTTGATTCAACTTCCACCCGTACCTCATCATCCCACCATAGCGTATTACTTTTCCTTTCATTTGTTCTCTTACTTACACCACATACTTCGGTGGCGGTATCCACCAAACCTTTCTTAATATTATCCCACACAGTATTCAAGTCTAAATCATTCATACACAACTCATTCAAACATCTAATATTTTCTCTCAGTCTACATTTATACTTCTCTTTCACATCTTCATCTTGTAACTTCTCTATTCTTATACGCTGTAACGCAGTGGTAGACACAGATGTCCGATGCCGCCAACGCTTGAAAAGACCATTAATTCGACATAAGACCAAGTAATGATCCGTCCCTACGTTGGACCCCCGGTAAACCCTTGTATCTACGACTGCGCTCCTCATTCTTTCATCCACAATTACGAAATCTATCATGCTTCTATCATCACCTCTTTCCCATGTACTCGTATACATGTGAATCTTCTTATGATGAAAAAAAGTATTCGTCACAAAAAGATTCTTTTCCGCACATACGGTGAGGAGGTCTTCACCATTCTCATTTATACTTTCATCACCAAACGTTCCCAATATCCTTTCATAACCAGACCTCTTCACCCCAACCCTTCCATTAAAGTCTCCTAACATAATAATATTTTCATTTTCCCTACATTTTGTCAACACCATCCTTACCATGTCCCAAAACTGCTCTCGGATGTAAGTGGGCTTAGACATGTCTGGGGCGTACACCCCTAGCAGGAACAGCTTCTTTAAGCCCACTTTCATTCGTAACCATAGCAGTCTCGGGCTTACACATTCATACTCTTTCACACATTGACCCATTCTTTCTGAAAGGATGAGACCGACTCCCTGGCATGCCCGTTCGGTCTCGCCTACACCAGACCAATACGCGGTATACGTACCATGTGCAGTGGCATCCTTTCCCTTTCGTTTCGTCTCATTCACACATAACACATCTATTCCTCTGTTATTCATCATTTCGCATACTTCATCCATCTTATCGTTCATTCCTCCACATACATTCAGCGTAGCCAGACGGGTTTCCGCAATCCACTTTTCGCCCCTCCGGGAGACAGAACGTGACGGGTGGCGAACCTCGTCGCCGGTTTTTCTCCCGGAGATTCTTCGCACCCCTGCCCCATTTAAGGGGCGCCGGGAACTCGGGGCCATTTCTTTTAATAGCTGCGTCATGGTGCGAACAAGGGGTGGTGGTAGATTTTACGCCGCTACCATACGGCGAGGAGCCGAGTCTATTTTTTTCGGCTTTGTCGCTCGTTTAGCACCACCCGGGGGACACGTGTAGGGTGCGCCTAAGGTTAGGTGGTCGAAGCCTACGGACGCGAGCGACTCATCCCCCTACATTAACATTTCTAGTAAATTTAAATAAGTAATTAGATTCACATTTCGTTACTAACTTTCTTTACGTAGTTTTAGATTGCAAATGAGAATAAAGTTAAAATAAGTAATTAAATTCACTTTTCGTTATTAACACTAACAGTCTTTACGTAGGTAGTTTCAGATCACAAATAAGAATAAATTGGAATTAAATTCACTTTTCGTCGCTAACATTCTCCCCCACGGTGCGTAGCACTTCATCTTCCGGAGGCGACGATTCCGCTGGTACCAGCACGATGACCCGTCGAGTTGGGCGGCTGAGTATTCCTCCAGATGTCCGCACTTCCAGCACTCTGGTGCTTCCGTCTGGTCCGGGATAGGTCTTGATAACTTCTCCGCGAGGCCATGAGTTTCGTGGTAACGTAGCGTCCACTATCAGCAACATGTCTCCTTTTCTTGGGTCTTTGGTTTCTCTCCTCTCGAGTTTCCTTCGCACACGGAGAGGTATCTTTTCCAGAAATGGTCTGCGAGTCTTTGGGTAGTCCTCCAGTTTGCCTTTCCGATCAGCTCAGTGTCGCTGAATTCTCCCGGCGCCATTACTCCGCATGATCTTCCCAGCAGAAAGTGGTTCGGAGTTAGGCTCTCTTCGTCTTCTGGGACCATGCTGATTGGGTTGAGAGGTCTAGAATTGACGATGTGTTCAACTTCCGTCATTAGTGTATGGAGTACTTCTTCAGGCGGGCTTCTCTCGTTGAGGACTACTGCTAGCGCCGTCTTGACTGTTCGTACGAGTCTCTCCCAGGCGCCTCCCATATTCGGAGCTCCCGGAGGAACAAACTTCCACTTGATGCCTTTTTCTTGTGCGGCCTCTTCTAATTCCCTTTTGGCCCCGACGAAGTTGGTTCCGTTGTCGCTGAATATGGTTTACGGGGTCCCTCTTCTGGCTGCCATTCGTCGGAGAGCCATGATCATTGAGCTTGTGCTTAGAAAAGGTACTAGCTCTAGATGTACTGCTCTAGTAGTGAGGCAAGTGAATAAAGCCCCCCAGCGCTTCTCAGTTCTTCTTCCGATGGTGACTTGCATCGGCCCAAAATAGTCTACGGCTGTGCAAGAGAACGGAAACTGATGATGCTGTAGTCTCTCGCTCGGTAGGTCTCCCGTCGGGGGTATCTCTGGTGAACTGTTCTTTGTCTTGCACCATTGACAGCTACCGTGTAGTGGCGGTTAAGAATATCCACTACCCCATATCTTCCCGTGAGTGTCGTAAAAGGCGACAGAGGGAAACAGGCAGGAGATGGGCAGCAGCATCTTCCTGATAACAGCAACTGTAACACGAAAAACTGCGGTTGCCAACCCGCTCGCCAAGCGTGGCAACTATGGCAATATACCCTCCATGAAGAATTACACAAATAGATGGCCCCCAGTCCCCAGCGGCACAGCTATTCCTGGCTACGGTGGCGACCATGGTAACGGCGGGGCAGGGGGTGCTAAGAATCTCCGGTGGAGGTTCGGTTGCCACCTACGGCGACTCGACCTGGCAACATTTAACGCACGTACCCTGAGGACTGACGAGAAGATCCTGGAGCTGGAAGAAGAGATAGACAAGTTACGCTGGAATAATATAGGATTATCCGAGGTCCGAAGAGAGGGGGAGGATACGGTGATTCTCGAATCCGGCAACTTGTTCTATCACGGGGAGGGCGACCATCTGTCCCAAGGAGGTGTTGGATTTATCGTCCACAAGTCTCTCGTTAACAACGTTTTAAAGATTGGGAGTGTATCGACGAGGGTTGCGTACCTTATACTCAGAATCACCAAACTGTATTCGCTGAAGGTCATACAGGTTTACTCGCCAATGTCGAAACATCCCGATGAGGAGTTGGAGGAAATGTATGAGGATATTTCCAGAGCCGTGCATTCCTCCAAAACCCACTACACGGTGTTGATGGTAGACTTCAACACAAAACTAGGCACAAGAAAGAACGGTGAGCTGAAGGTAGGGAAATTTGGAATAGGGCAACGGAACCCAAGGGGCCAGCAGCTGGCCGACTTCGTGGAGAAAGAGGGACTTTTTATGATGAACTCTTTCTTCCAGAAGCGGCCCCACAGAAAATGGACCCGGTCGAGCCCCGACGGTTCGACAAAAAACGAGACTTCATTATGACGACCAGACGCCAACTGTTCGGTGATGTCTCAGTGATCGCAAGGGTGAAAACCGGCAGCGATCACCGAATGGTTAGAGGCACACTGAACCTAAACGTTAAGTTGGAGAGGTCTCGTCGAAGTCAACGCTCCGTCCCCCTCATGCCCTAATCTAGAATCCCGAAACCTTTCAGCTCGAGTTACGTAACCGCTTTCAGTGCCTTGACAGCATACAGGCAACTGAAGAGACAGATCTCCAAATGCATGCGGCGAGACTTACGCAAATTTAATACAGCTCGTATTAAAGAAGCGATCGAGCGGAACCAGGGCTCCAAAGTCTTTGCCAGAGATCTGTCTGCCCGTAAGAGCCAACTGTCAAAGCTGAAGACTGAGTGTGGCAGCATCGTTTCCGGGACACCTGAGATTTTGAGTGAGATTGAGAAGTTCTATGGGCAGCTGTACACATCATCGTTGGAGCCACACGCAAGTGTGAGTAACAATCCAAGAGCAAGTCTTACCCGACACTATTCCGATGATATCCCGGACGTCAGTCTGAGCGAGATTAGAATGGCTCTCCAGCACCTTAAAAACGGCAGGGCCCCAGGCGAGGATGGAATTACAGCGGAGCTTCTGAAAGCGGGTGGAACACCGGTACTTGAAGTCCTTCAGAAGCTTTTCAATTCCGTCCTCCATGGTGGCACTACTCCGGAGGCGTGGAGCAGAAGTACGGTGGTCTTGTTCTTCAAGAAAGGTGACAACGCCCTCTTGAAGAACTACAGACTGATATGCCTTCTGAGCCGCGTTTAGGTGCTGTTTTCGAGACCAGACCACATACATCCCCTGCGGCAGATTGTACAGAAGTCCGAAGACTACAATCTGCCACTTTGCTTGGCGTATGTGGACTATGAGAAAGCCTTTGATTCCGTCGAAATTTGGGCGGTGCTACAGTCCCTTCAGCGGTACCAAGTTGACTATCGGTATATTGAAATGCTGATGTGTTTGTACAGTAGGGCTACGATGGCTATCCGAGTACAAAACCAGAGTTCGAAACCTATCCAACTGCAGAGAGGTGTAAGACAGGGTGACGTTATGTCCCCGAAACTCTTCACCGCTGCATTGGAAGACGTTTTCAAGCTACTGGACTGGAAAGGATACGGTATTAACATCAATGGCGAGTACGTCACTCACCTTCGATTTGCCGACGATATAGTTCTTATGGCAGAATCGCTGGAGGACCTAAGCACTATGCTCAATGACCTCAATGGTGTCTCCCAACGGATAGGTCTTAAGAAGAACATGGACAAAACAAAGATCATGTCTAATGTCTATGTCACACCTATGCCGGTAGTTGTTGGGAGCACTATGCTCGAAGTTGTTGACGAAAACATTTACCTGGGACAAATAGTCCTACTAGGTAAGTCCAATTTCGACCGAGAGGTCAATCGACGGATTCAATTCGGCTGGGCAGCGTTTGGGAAATTACGACATATCTTCTCGTCAGGTATACCTCAATCTCTGAAAACTAAAGTGTACAACCAGTGCGTGTTGCCAGTGATGACTTACGGATCTAAGACGTGGTCCTTCACTGCTGGCCGTATGAGGACGCTCAAGGTCGCTCAGCGAGCTATGGAGAGGGCTATTCTCGGAGTTTCTCTGCGTGATAGACTCAGAAATGAGGATATAAAGTAAAACCAGAGTGACCGACATAGCCTAACGGATTAGTAAGCTGAAGTGGCCGGCCATATAGCTCGAAGAACCGATAACCGATGGGGAAGAAAGGTTCTCGAGTGGCAGCCTCGTACCGGTAGGCGTAGTGTAGGGCGACTCTCCACTAGATGGAGTGACGACCTGGTAAGATATGCAGGGAGTTAATGGATGCAGGTGGCTCAGGACCATGCTTTGTGGCATTACTTGGGGGAAGCCTATGTTAAGTAGTGGACTTGTGAAGGGCTGTAATAATGATGATGATGATTGACAGCTGTGTGCGACTACCTTTAGAGTCGCTCTTAAGCCCAGGATTCAGAACTTTTGACGAATCTCGTTCATTACTGTAGCAGTGTTTCCGTGAAGGAATTTCTTATGTTGGTAGTGTTGTATTATGAGACGGGTTATTTTCTGTTTCCCGTCTAAAATGATAGGATTCATTTTCCTTTCGTTTTGATCGTGGAATTTCATTGTCCTACTTCTTAGTTTGATAATTCCATCGTCTCCAACGTAAACGTCGATTTTCTTGAGTCGACTTGAGTTTTCTAGAGGTTTTTCTGCCTTCAAATTTCTTATGTCTGATGCGAAACTGTCGTTTTAGCTTATCTTCATTAGTAACTCTTCGGCCTTATTTAAGTGTTTTTCTTCTAGGGGTAGATATAGCCGCTTATTTTCGTTTCTGTTAGCTTATGGGTTTGAGTTTCACTCTTCTTTCTTCTGGGTTTTCTCTCGTGGTTACCAAGGCTCATCCTTCTGGCGCATGGCTGTGGTGGTCGCTTTACGACTCGTCTTTAATAGGTAGTGTGCAAAGGCAACCACTCCAGCTGTAGTGCGCAGCAGTCGCTCCCAGCTCGAGAATTATTCTGGATTCAAAACGACGTCTTCTGCTGCCTTTGTCGCCAACACCTTCTTTTTGTGCCTTTCTTCTGGCATAATACTCTCTGGTCTGAAGTCGTGAAACGGCTATTCTTCCTCTGGTTGGCGAAGAAACGACGGGCTTTTGAACCATCTGGCGTTGTGGTCGAATTCGATTGGGGTTCCCCTCGTGGCGTCGTCTGCTGGGTTCTCCTTAGTTGGTACCCATCTCCAGTCTTCTGGCTTGGACTTCTCCTCGATCTCTGCGAGTCGGTTGGCCACGAAAATTTTGAATTTTTTTGGTTCCGCCTTTATCCATTGCAGTACTGTGCTGGAGTCGGTCCAGTAAGTCTTCTTTGATATTTCGAGCTCTGACTCCTCTTCAATCGTGGCGGCTGGTCTACTTCCGAGTAAAGCCGCTTGTAGCTCTAGCCTCGGAATTGATACTGGTTTCGTCGGCGTTACCCTTGCTTTGCCGGCGATCATGGAGACATGGACTTTCCCTCCGGGCTCGACTATTCTCCAGTAGACTACTGCTGCATAGGCTTCTTCACTCGCATCGGTGAACGTATGTAGTTGTCCTTTCCTGCCTTTGGGTGAGACGCATCTTGGAATCTTCAGCCTTGCTAATGTCGATACTTCTTCTAAGTATTTCATCCAGGCTTCCTTTTGTTGTTCGTTAATTGGTTCATCCCAGTCTATTTTCCTTCGCCAGATGTCCTGAATCAATTTCTTTCCTTGTATTAGGACCGGTGTTGCAAAACCCATTGGGTCGAAGGTGGACATCACTGCGCTTGTGACTTCTCTCTTTGTTGGAGTTCTTCTGCCATCTTGCAGATCCTCCGACGTGTTGCGTAGCCCGACGTTGAAAGCTAATGCATCTTCTTTTACTAGCCATCTTAGCCCCAGAGTCTTTTCTTCCTTTGTTAGTTGCAAAGAGTTTTCTTTATTGGTGTCTTCTACTTCTGATAGTATCCCTGAATTGTTACTGGCCCAACCCTTCAGATGAAAGTTTGCTCTTGCGTGAATATCTTTCACTTCTTTGGATATCTTCATTGCTTCAGTTGTAGACGCGGAGCTCTGTAGATAATCGTCCATGTAATGGTTTCTTTTGATTGCTTTCACTGCTTCGGGATGAGTGTTCTTAAATTCTTCTGCGTTCTTATTCATTACGTATATCGTCGTTGCCGGTGATGACGCTGCCCGAAAGATGATTGAAGACATTCTATACTCTTCAGGCTTGCCAGTTCTTCGGCTTCCGCGCCACAGGAACCTGAGACTGTCTCGGTCGTCTTCTCTAACTTTGACTTGGAGGAACATATCTTTTATGTCAGCCATGACGGCCACTGGTCGCAACAGTACTCCAAATAGTGACTGTAACAGGTCTGGGCCTGAGAGCAAGGCGTCGTTGAGACTCTCCCCTTCATACTTGGTAGCTGCGTCGAACACTATTCTCAGCTTCTTCTTAACTGGGTGCACAACAGCGAAGGGGGGTAAGTAGAATGTTCTTCCTTTGTTGGAGGTATCTGGAGCTATCTCTGTGTATCCCTTCTCAATTAGACTCAGGATCTGCTTCTCGTAGTGCTCCTTTGCTTCTTGGTCTTGATCTAGTTTCTTTTCGATGTCGACCAGGCGTCGGATTGCTTGATTGTAATTGTTGGGTAGGGTTTCGTCTTCTTTTTTCCACAGGAGTCCTGTTTCATATGGACCGGTTGGCAGTTTCTTTGTAGTTTTCTCGAGGGTTTCTTATGCTCTTCTGTCGCTGTCGTTGGTCGGCGACCGATTCTGAATCCTGAGAGATTCCAACTGAAAGTGTTCTCGGACGATTACTTCTATGTTATATTTTCTTCGCCAGTGGTCGCTCTGCCATAATGAGTGAAGTTTACTGTGGCAGTTGCTCCTGTTTCACATCCGTGTAACACCCACCCTAGTTTTGTGAGGGAGGCTACGGGATCTGACGGTTTGCCCTTTTTCAGCTTTCTTGTTACTATTAATCTCCAATTGTCTTGGCCTATCAGTAGCTTGGGTCTTTCGGTGACGTAGAAGAGTTGGCTTTTAATTGCTTTTAGATGCTCGCAGTTTCTCACGGTGTCCTTATTTATGCATTGTTCAGACAGCTTCAGGTCGTCGATGGTTCTTGCTACGATGGTTCTCTTTTCTCTTCTGTGAGCCCCTTTTATTTTGAACTCAATCTTCTGTGAACTATCTTTTCTTAACACCTTCCCGCCGACTGTTTCGATCGTAAGTTTTTCTTGTTTCCCTTCGACTCCGATCTTCTCAGCGATTGATGCGTCTAAGAGTGTGACCGTTGACCCTTCGTCTAGTAATGCTAACACGCGAACTTGTTCTTTTCGGCCATAGAGATTCACTGGGATCATCTTCAGGTAAGCCTTCTCTTCTCCTTTGGCATTGTGAATTGAGGTGACCCTTTCTTCTGACGTGCTACTGATGTCTTTTTCCCTTGCTTCTTTTTCTATTGGTGCTGGTGGTTTGTCAGAATGTAAGATGGTATGATGCCATCTTTTACACAGCTTGCAGACTGGGGCTTTACAGTTGCCGACTCGCCGACTTTTGGGAGGTTCTTTATTTTTTCTAGTTCTGCTAATGCCAGTGCTCCAGGTCTTCCGAATCTTGCTTCTAGTCCCTTGATTACTTCGCGTGGGTCTTCGGCGGTGAACAGCAGGCTTTGGACGGCTTCTCTAGCTTTTCCTTGTATCGCTATTCTAAGGCGCGCTAGGTTCTGATTGTTACTGAAAGAAGCGGCAATATCCTCGTTTGATCTCTTGAAAGCCAACCATTCTTCACAGGCCCCGTTGAAGTGAGGGAGTTCAAGGTGCTTCGGTGAAACGGTGTCACGTGACTTTTCGGATAGCTTGAGTATGACTGAAGCTAGTCCCTGGACGTCAATCTTCTTTTTTTCTGCCTCTATTGGTTTGTGGTTCTTATTAGGCATGTCTCTGGTCTGAATGAACCATCGCTCGACTTCTCGGGTTCGTTCGAACAGTTCTTCTCCGGCACCATCTTCTTCTTCTGACTCCGCGTTGAGAAGATCTAATTCGGCTTGAGCAACTTTTGATCGAGCTTCTGCCAGTTCTAGTTCCCTTAATGCCATTGTCATTTTTGCTTGCACTTCTGCTAGAGAGCAGAAGATGCTAGGAAGAGTCCTATGCGACGAGCGAACGGAAAGTGTGTCTGGATCGCGGGTGGTCTTCTTAGGGTGAGGCTGCTGCAGACACTTTTCTCTGGACGTTGGTATGCTTCCCTCGTTCAGACGTGCTTTTACTGATACTTCTTTCTTGAATCTGCGACGTTGGATGACTCTCTTTTTTTGGTGAGGAACTGACGCTTCGACGGTGCGTGTCGGGGGGGTGGTATGGGTTACGTCCCCCGGTGTTGATTCCTCTCCGGCAATGTTCTTAGTAAGAAGTACAGGTTGTCTGTGTACGCTGCTGGGCGGTGATCTTGTAAGCGTAGTCGTCGTGCTTGTAGATTCACTTGGCGTATTCATACTCCAATCCGTCGTACTGGTACCCGTAGTAGCGTTACTTTCACTCGTAGTCTTCGACTGCACTGATTTTGATCTTGTATATGAAGGCATCTTCCTAGTTTTTTTTGAACCCGATCCGGCTTTTCGAAGGACCAATGTTGATGCTCGTGTGTAAGAATGTTAGTAATAGAGCAGGTTTGCTGGTGGGATGTTAACTGGAGAGCATGCAGTAGCAGTTGGATGAGCAATAAATAACACTTCTTCAGAGTTTTCTTCTATTTATTTTCTTAATGCTTTATTCTTACATTGCCGGATTTGGAATGTTTAACCACAAAAAACGCCTCTTTTTATAGTCAATTTCGACCAATCATAATTGTTGAATTTTGCACACGGCACTAACGAATTGCACACGGCACTAATGATTTTCCGTCGACCAATCAGAGCGAAGAGCAACCTTTTCTAAGGAAAACTTACAAATTTCTTTTATTTTTGTGGTAAAACATCCCTTACAATGTTTTTATACATGTCTGGTAATAGAAATAGCCTATATTTATCATATTAAACATAAAACATTCTCAAAACCCTTAATTTACACCTTTAAAAAATAAAAATATTGAAGCGGTCTTCTTATGGTTTAGCTCCCTAGTAGTTAAGCTTTTTTCCGCGTTACATACATGTCCTGCGCCCTCTTTTCCCAAAAGAGGGTCGCTCACGATACGGCACAATAAAGCTTAATTAGCCAGTTGCCAGTCCCTAAAGGCGGTTTTTAGAGGGTATCACTTAGGTTCCCCGGTAGGATGTGAGTCCCTCATAACCACGATAGACCGGCTATCGTGGTATGCGTAATGCATTTTCCGCCTCCCTACGTATAGGGTAGCCCTTTAATTGCTTCGGGCGCAAAAAAAAATTACATACATGTAGCGCCACCAGGCGGCAGGAATGCACAATGCTTATCGTGATAACAACATTACGCTTAATCTTAAGAAACTATGCAGAACATATTTGAACTTCTTATTGACTAAAATCTATTTTTATAATAGGAAACGAGATTATACAAGTAGTTAAATCACGTATTGTTCTAGTTTTAAATTACATTAAAAGTAATTAAACAAGTGATTAAATTCATACTTAGATGCTAATATTTCTAATGTAGTTTTTAGATTATAATAAGAAAAAATTCAAATAAGTAATTAGATTCATATTTCGTTTCTAACATTTCTAGTAAATTTAAATAAGTAATTAGATTCACATTTCGTTACTAACTTTCTTTACGTAGTTTTAGATTGCAAATGAGAATAAAGTTAAAATAAGTAATTAAATTCACTTTTCGTTATTAACACTAATAGTCTTTACGTAGGTAGTTTCAGATCACAAATAAAAATAAATTGGAATTAAATAATTAAATTCACTTTTCGTCGCTAACAGTAAATTATACCTACGTATTAAATATAAATTCGGTTTTCTGCCCTCATTTTCAAAATGAAGTTTAACTATGCCCAAACAGACAAACCTCCATGCGCTCTATAAGATTGAAAAGGGTGCAAAGTTTTCTGTTCACGTATTAGTATAAAGATTTATCCTTTATTATACGTTAAATATTCATCATCATCATCTTTACAGCTCCTCATAAGTCCATTACTGAACATTGGCCATGGAATCCCACAAATCACATTACTGACTCACCCAAAAAAACAGACGTAGTAAAATAAAAGAGAATTTTGCGTCACACTAACGAGGCGAAAATTCGTCATTCACTTTTCAGAAATTCTAGACACATTTTATCACCGCGTGAATATTAAGGCCGAATACGAAGAGAACTGGCGAAGCTTCGTGTATTTCTGTTCACTAAAACTTTGAGCTGAAGTTATTCTAAGTGTTAAAACATTTGTAGGTTTGTTCGGTTCCTTCACAAGGTGCCTACCGTTTTAAGATTTAAAAAAAAGTCAATACACCAATAAAAAATGTGTTAAGTAATGATATCTAAAAATATTTTTATTTCAATACTCTGTAAATATAAATTTAGGAAAAATTATTTTACGTAAAATATTTGTATTATGATTGTGGAAGTCTGCCTTCTTCATTTTCGACCTTATACGATACAAAAAATGTTTTATTAACATACTTCGTTTTAATTACAAACGCCTAGTAGTAATATTGTATATTGCTAGATAAAATAAAAGTTTGCCGTCATAAATTATCAGGCGCATCGATGTGTGGCGTAAGGTAACAATAGTCAGTTATGTTTGTATTGAAATTAGTTAATTCAGTGGTTTACACGTGACTAAAAATGTGAATATGCGTAGGAAAGGAAATAAATATTACCTAAGTGGTAAAACAAACAGAGTTTATCGCAAGAACGCTGCTCGAATGTGGTACGTTCCACTTTGAGGTAATATTTTTTTGTAAGGTACTTTTTTGTTGGAGGCTGCCTAATAGGCTGCATTTTTACTAATTTACATTAGCAAAACTAATCATTTATACGTTTCTGCGTGATGAAGTAAGAAACTCTAAAACTGTAAATGTCACGAAATGAGTCGGAAAATAATGTGCAGAGTAGTGCAAGCACAGAGATCTCAATTAATGTCATGGTCAATGTATTGTCTGAAAGTATGGGGTAAGTACATAATTAAGAAAAACCGACATACTACGGGTGTGAAATGATTAACCGGTCGTAGTAGTCTTGTGAGAATTTACGCATGCTGTACCTACCCCCACTATGGGGCAAACAGGGACTTTTAGTTTTTTTCTTTATCACTTATGCAATTTGCATTACGAAATCTGATAAAACTTACAATAACAAACATTTTCAGTTACATGGAGTATTTTACGTACGATGCACCAATTCAGAAAAAAATCGATGTCAATTCAATAATTTTTCTTTACAGAACTTATAATCTATTCTAATATTATAAAGGAGAAAGATTATTATCATTGAATGTCTGTAACAAATAAAGTACAGAATTTATAATATATAGGAACTTACATTATATATAAGATATTTTAATAAGAAGTAAGCAATGCTCTCTCTGTTATTTATTACTCCGCATATCAAGCTAGCACACTGGTACGGCTAACGCACGTGATGTTCGATAGATAGCGCGCGGTTCGCTGCGAAGCGAATGCATCATTTATAATCAATTCAATAATATTATCATTACATGTATTATAGGAGTCGCAGGAAGGATAATAATACACTTGATTACTTGTTATTACTATGGCAATATACCCCCCATGAACAATTACACAAATAGACGGCCCCCAGTCCCCGGCGGCCCCGCTATTCCTGGCTACGGTGGCGACCATGGTAACGGCGGGGCAGGGGGTGCTAAGAATCTCCGGTGGAGGTTCGGTTGCCACCTACGACGACTCGACCTGGCAACATTTAACGCACGCACACTGAGGACTAACGAGAAGATCCTGGAGCTGGAAGAAGAGATAGACAAGTTGCGCTGGAGTATTATAGGACTATCCGAGGTCCGAAGAGAGGGGGAGAACACGGTGATTCTCGAATCCAGCAACTTGTTCTATCACCGGGAGGGCGACCATCTGTCCCAAGGAGGTGTCGGATTTATCGTCCTCAAGTCTCTTGTCAACAACGTTGTAAAGATTGGGAGTGTGTCGACGAGGGTCGCGTACCTGATACTCAGAATCACCAAACGGTATTCGCTGAAGGTCATACAGGTTTACGCACCAACCTCGGCACATCCCGATGAGGAGGTGGAGGAAATGTATGAGGATATTTCCAAAGCCATGCATTCCTGCAAAACCCACTACACGGTGTTGATGGGAGACTTCAACGCAAAACTAGGCACAAGAAAAAGCGGTGAGCTGAAGTTAGGGAAATTTGGAGTAGGGCAACGGAACCGAAGGGGCCAGCAGCTGGCCGACTTTATGGAGAAAGAGGGACTCTTTATGATGAACTCTTTCTTCCAGAAGCGGCCCCACAGGAAGTGGACCTGGTCGAGCCCCGACGGTTCAACAAAAAATGAGATTGACTTCATTATGACGACCAGACGCCAACTGTTCAGTGATGTCTCAGTGATCGCAAGGGTAAAAACTGGCAGCGATCACCGAATGGTTAGAGGCACACTGAACCTAAACGTTAAGTTGGAGAGGTCTCGTCTAATGAAGTCAACGCTCCGTCCCCCTCGTGCTCTAATCCAGAATCCCGAAAACTTTCAGCTCGAGTTACACAACCGCTTTCAGTGCCTACAAGATTGCAATGCGGTGGACGATATGAATGACAAGCTCGTGGAAACTGTCCATGCGGTCGGAGCTAAGTTCTGCAAGACCCGCCGCAGAATAACACAAAAACTCTCCGATCACACTCTTAATCTCATGGCTGTTAGACGGGAGATGAGGCTGCAATCGTCAACAGATTTGACAGCATACAGGCAACTGAACAGACAGATCTCCAAATGCATGCGGCGAGACTTACGCAACTTTAATACTGCTCGTATTAAAGAAGCGATCGAATGGAACCAGGGCTCCAAAGTCTTTGCCAGAGATCTGTCTGCCCGTAAGAGCCAACTGTCAAAGCTGAAGACTGAGTGTGGCAGCATCGTTTCCGGGACACCTGAGATTTTGAGTGAGATTGAGAGGTTCTATGGGCAGCTGTACACATCATCGTTGGAGCCACACGCAAGTGTGAGTAACGATCCAAGAGCAAGTCTTATCCGACACTATTCCGATGATATCCCGGACGTCAGTCTAAGCGAGATTAGAATGGCTCTCCAGCACCTTAAAAACGGCAGGGCCCCAGGCGAGGATGGAATTACAGCGGAGCTTCTGAAAGCGGGTGGAACACCAGTACTTGAAGTCCTTCAGAAGCTCTTCAATTCCGTCCTCCATGGTGGCACTACTCCAGAGGCGTGGAGCAGAAGTGCGGTGGTCTTGTTCTTTAAGAAAGGCGACAACGCTCTCTTGAAGAACTACAGACCAATTTCCCTTCTGAGCCGCGTCTACGTGCTGTTTTCGAGAGTCATTACGAATCGTCTCGCACGCAGACTCGACGACTTCCAGCCTCCCGAACAAGCCGGTTTCTGAAAAGGCTTCAGTACCACAGACCACATACATACCCTCCGGCAGTTTGTACAGAAGACTGAGGAGTACAATTTGCCACTTTGCCTGGCGTATGTGGACTATGAGAAAGCCTTTGATTCCGTCGAAATTTGGGCGGTGCTGCAGTCCCTTCAGCGGTGCCAAGTTGACTGTCGGTATATCGAAGTGCTGAAGTGTTTGTACAGTAGGGCTACGATGGCTATCCGAGTACAGAACCAGAGCTCGAAACCTATCCAACTGCAGAGAGGTGTAAGACAGGGTGACGTTATATCCCCGAAACTCTTCACCGCTGCTTTGGAAGACGTTTTCAAGCTACTGGACTGGAAAGGATACGGTATTAACATCAATGGCGAGTACATCACTCACCTTCGATTTGCCGACGATATAGTCCTCATGCCATAAGAATAAGAATCGCTGGAGGACTTAAGCACTATGCTCAATGACCTCAATAGTGCCTCCCAACGGATAGGTCTTAAGATGAACATGGACAAAACAAAGATCATGTTTAATGTCCATGTCACACCTATGCCGGTAGTTGTTGGGAGCACTATGCTCGAAGTTGTTGACGAGTACGTTTACCTGGGAAAAATAGTCCGACTAGGTAAGTCCAACTTCGACCGAGAGGTCAATCAACGGATTCAACTCGGCTGGTAAGCGTTCGGGAAATTACGACACATCTTCTCGTCAGGTATACCTCAAAACCTGAAAACTAAGTTGTACAACCAGTGCGTGTTGCCAGTGATGACATATGGAACTGAGACGTGGTCTTTCACTGCTGGCCGTATGAGGACGCTCAAAGTCGCTCAGCGAGCTATGCTCTCCATAGCTATGCTCAGAGTTTCATTGGGTGATAGACTTAAAAATGAGGATATCCGCAGTAGAACCAGAGTGACCAACATAGCCCAATGGATTAGTAAGCTGAAGTGGCAATGGGCCGGTCATATAGCTCGAAGAACCGACAACCGTTGGGGAAAAAAGGTTCTCGAGTGGCAGCCTCGTACCGGTAGACGAAGTGTAGGGCGACCCCAACTAGATGGAGTGACGACCTGGTAAGACATGTAGGAAGTCGATGGATGCAGGTGGCTCAGGACCGTGCTTTGTGGCATACCTTGGGGGAGGCCTATGTTCAGCAGTGGACTTGTAAAGGGCTGTAATGATGATGATGATGTAAGTATTTGTATTGTTCTTTATTCGAGCATCAACTTAATATCTAATTTAACTCAAATATTAAAGCACACTCGTATAAATTTAAATAGTAATAATGCAGACATATTTGCATTGACTACATTGATTGGCTTTGTTTTTTATATAATTCTATTCTCTACTTAAATTTAAATATTATTTTCACCAACATTATAAATGAGCACTTAAAACCACAAACTAATAAGAGTACTAACGTACACACGACAATCTTCCATTGTAAAAAATTGGTCTACAAGCGTAGACAGAGAATTCTCTGAGATAGCAAGCCTCAAAAATTGAAAGTGACATTTAGGTTTTTAAATTTATCTCAGGCAAAGGTATTTATGTTTTTCAGCCTAGTAGCCAGTGGCTGTAAATAATCCTCCCAGAACTTTGAAAATTTATCATTATTGGTTTAAACTTATGTACGTGTTCAAAATGTGACCACGTACATAAATTTAAACCATTATTAACGTTTATTTAGATATAATGAAATAAAATACAGAAATATTTCTTAAGTCTTTTATTTTAACATTTCAGTGTAAATTTACAAGGGCAAGCAAATTCTTTCCTTTTAGGCGCAAAACATCAATTTCTTTTAAATATTGCCACAGCCATTGAAACCTCTATAATTACAATCTAATTTTTTATCGAAGGAGCTGATGGTTCTTTGCATATAGGTCACATATTCAATTCAATTGATGTAACAACTTTTCTCAAATTTTTCTCCTTGTATTATTTATGGTTTGTGCTTGTTGCTCCCCCATTTACCAAATATGCAGCAATATTCAAAGCTTAAGCTATTTAATAGCTGAGTGCTCCTTTTAGGCAGTTTTAAACCTGCAACAAAAATAAAATTTATTTAAAAAAGTAACATCGTGTGAGAATTGCAAAGGTACTTTTTAGATACAATCAGACACTAAGGGTTAATTTTTCAATGGTCACATATAAGTTATTCATAAAATAAAATCCCAACATAAAAAATGAGAATTACAATTGAATTAATAAAATAGTTCAATTGTTTGACTTCACATCAGCTTGTAAACAATCTACTATTGTACTTGGCAGATTAGCATTCACATTTTATTTTTTCGGTCACCAGTTTAGATATGGCTATATTTTTAGCTATTCTACAATCTGTCGAAAATCCATAAGATTTCCATTAATAAACACAGGATAATATAGATAGGTGTATTTTGATGGCTATTTTAATTTGCTTGTTTGTATAATAAGAAAAAGATGTGAGAAAAGTATAAATGAATATTTTCCTATATTGATATTCATTATGTCAATCCTCCTTATTTCCAGAAGTAGATGGCATGGGCATTTCTGCATGTATCAAAATATATATTATTATCATGAATACTGAAAATAGATCAAATATAAATACTCTTTCCTCAGTTACCATCAGATTTGCATGAATTAGATATGGGGTAATATTGTTACGAGCTTAGGGTTCGTGACAATAAAAATTGCCGATAAAATTACCTAAATTAACACTTTAATTTACTTTACACAAATTAAAACTTAAAACACTAATAATTAAACACACTAATTCACTTAATTCCGCTCCGAAGCTTCGCTTGTGTCGCCGAGTTCAACTCTGCCTCGATCGCATCTTGCAGCGCCTATTTATATAAATTAGCAAAATATCCAGAATGTTCAAGTAAACACGCGCAAGGTACCGAGAGTTCGAGATTTAAACTTCAAGAAGTTTAGTTCTTCGGTTCGAGACTAGATGGCGCTAGTGCGCCGATTTGAGCGCGTAACAATATTCTATTCTGACTAAAAAAAATCTTACTTTGTAGTTGAGTTGCTGTTGTGATTCATAATATGCGCCTAAAATGATCATGCATTTGAAAGAGAATTGTCAGGAGTTTAGTCAAGTCAGTCACACACCATTTAGTGTCATTGCTACTAGTTATGTCAAGTGCAATAAAATATTAAAAGTCGAAATGCCATCTTATGTCTTTAGATATTGTAAGGTTAAAATGTATCATTTAACATAACTACTTTTACAGATTTTATAGCGTTTCATTTAGTTGATTTTAAATGAATTTCGGGTGCTTTCCAGTTTTTAAAAGCTGAACGTACTCCAGGTAACACTGACATTGGGATGTCAATCACCTCAGTCACCTGAAACATCGGGAATTAAAATCAACTAACTTCAACGCGATAAGATCTGTACAAGTAGTTTTATTCAATGCACTGATGGGTAACTCATCATTTTTATATGAGGTTGAGGGAGCACCTCATTTTACCTCGCGAGGTCCTCACGAGGGACCCCTCATTTGAGGCGAGGTATCGTACGTCAGCGTATTCAATTCACCTCACGATCCGAGCCCGAGCTCGAGCCGAACTCAGCCGATTGTCCGAGGCAGCGGCAACGGCAAGCGGGGCGGACGGGCGCGTCGACTCTGAGTCACGAGTACTCACGATTCCTATTTTTACGTCTCCCTCACACACGTAACCATAGATGAATGATTGGTCTCGCTGCGCTCGCTGCGGTCGAGCGCAGCGAGACCAATCATACATCTATGCACGTAACTGTCTTTCGCTCATAAAATTTAGACCGCCAAAATAAACGAATCAATGACACTTGAATAAAAATCTAATGCCTATGTTTTTAGAGTTCATAGTTAACGTTTAGAGATTCATATTTATAGCAGAAATAAAAATATTTTCTCTATTAATTCGTTTTGAGTACCTAATACTTTACCTATGTTGACCTTGGAGGTGCACGTGTGGAGAAGTAATTGTTGATATTGTTGTGATTGTGAAAAACGCGTTTATTCCAAACGATTGTTTTTTTTTTACTTTTTAATACACTTAGTTATTTTTTTTTTGCTTCGTGTGTTTTATTTACCCTGTAACTCATTTCACACAATTATATTTCATTAAGTACATAACATAATCATAATGTTTACTGTTTTCAAAATTTCGATTCCTCACCTCACTCATTCTCTAATTTATTCTGTACTGTAAATATGGATTTCTAAGTCGGTTCATTCGCTCACTAAGCTCACTCAATCACTCAGTTGCGATGCTCGCAAGTCGCGAGTACTCGCGTCAATAATGTCTATGTCAATTTTTAAGTGAGGAAGCGTGAACGAGTGAGGTGGTTCAATGTTGAAAATCGAGTAACTCTTTCAATTTGCGATCACGAGTACCTCAAACGAGGCACCTCATGAGTGAGGGGCACATCTCTAATTCAATGTGTAGTGTTCGAGTAAATATATAGAATCATAAAGTATCATTTACTTGAAAACACTAAATCTGTATCTAATAGAAGTCATTGAGTGTAACAAACAAAATATTCAGTCAAATAAATATATCTTCATATATTTATTTGACTGAATATACCTTCTCTCAAAAATATCACTTACCATCTCTCAAAAAATTTTGAAGTGTCAACCTCCATCATTTTAATATTTTATAAATTAGATGGCATCATGGGCATCAGAATACTTATAAATAAAAATGATATATTAATGAGGCACATTACAATAGTGGGTTATATAAGGTATTGCATTATTTACCAATTGCAACTACAAAGTTATACTTGTATGCATTGACAGTGATGAGATATGGATCTGAGATGTGGTTTACTGCTGGACATATAAGGAAGCTCAAGGTTGCTTAGAGTGCTGTGGAGTGAGCTGTGCTCAGAGATTTACCACATGATAAACTTAGAAATGAGGGTATTTGCAGTAGAACCAGAGTAAATGACATAGCGGATTAATAATCTGAAGTTGCAATGGACCATCAATATAGCTCGAAGAACCGACAACCAATGGAGAAGAAAGGTTCTCAAGTGGCAGCCTTGTGCCGGTAGCCAAAGTGTAGGGCAGCTCCCCACTAGATGGGGTGACAATCTGGTAAGATATACAGGAAGTCGATAGATGCTGGTGGCTCAGGACTGTGCTTTGTGGTATTCCTTGGGGGTGGCCAATGTTCAGCTATGGATTTATAAATGGCTGTCATGATGATGATAAAATAAGTTTTGTTAACAGTAGAATAAAAGGAAACAAAACCACTAAAAGCAAAACGAGTTTTCATAAAACTTATACAGATATTATCCCATTTAAATTTCTTACTTTTAACTTCCGATATTTTCAGTGCTATGTGGCACCCATAACACCTATGACCATTATAACAGTTTTATTCAACATGTTGTATTTGTTTTCTTCATCAGATGTTAAAGTCAACTGCCAGAAATTCACCTCTTTTGATGGAACTAATATGGAATTCCTTGTTTCCAGTAAAAAGTCTCCAGATGTCTACACTTATCATGCAAAACACAGCAGCATTAGGCTGCTATTTTACGCGGGGATTTTGTGACAGTGTGGTTCTACCCTAGTCGAGTTGATCCATTCATACTACCATTATAATAAAGCTTCATATGGTATATGACTACAACACATGATGTTAGTCAATCAATCAATCAACTTTTATTTGCCAACCAAGTGTACATAAATGGTCTTATAATAATAACAATTTGTCTCAACTTAGTATTCTTTTTTTAGGTATTGCAAATTTGAAAAAGTACGGATAAAATAAGTTATTAAATACAAATATTATAGAGAAATTAGATTTTAGAGAGAAGTTTTACCTTCTAATATATTGTGGTGAAACTGGAAGTTGCTGTCCATTGTTTGAGCACAAATGTGGTTTACATGTTTTTTTCTTTTGGGAACAAGAGTGGTCAATGGTCAAATCAACATATTCTGAAAAATAAAACAATTATATTAAAAGCAGGATCCTTAATATATTATTAATAACAAGACATCTTGGTGTAGCTGGTCTATATTGCCTTTAAAAAAAGGAAAATAAAGATAAAAAAGTCTACTATAACTGTTTCATTATACAGGCACTATATCAAAAAATATTCACCACTGTTAATAATAATAAGACTTGTTCTTTTCTATTTATAGATAACATCTATTAAACAAGAAACACCAAATGTTTTGGGACTAAAAGAAGGGATATGTTACTAACTAGTCTTGTGTTTTTGTACCTAGTTATTAATATGGAGTTTTTTTTTTTTTTTTTTAATTTATAAAAGAAAACAGATAAGATCAGATAATCATATAAATTAATTGATTATACGTTTACAGTCTTACCAATAAAAATATCTAAAACACCTGTTTAACAAGTGTGTACTTATACATTGTATAAGCTTTGGGTAAGAGTTACACACGCTCTTTACCAATAAGGGGTATATAACCGTTGTATAGTTATAAACTCGCTAAAACAAAAACCATTGGCAACATTCATCAAAAATGTTTTGAAACTCAATTGTAAAATTGTAGACATTTTGAAAACACATAAATAGCTTATAAATTCTCTTTTTGTAGTTAATGACACATAAATTTAGCCCAAAAATTGTTTAATTGAATTTAGAAATAATCTAATGTTTTTAGGCGATAAAAACTGAACATTATTTTGACAAAACCATATTTATTATCCTCATAAGTTTATGAACGTACCTTTCAGACAGTTTCCAATTCAATCGTCATTCAATTTTGTTGTTTGTATAATGATTTCTTATATTTACGCGAACACTACACATTGAAATAATACTCGTTTTTACGGAATTTATCGCGTATATTTAACTTAGACAACTTAAACATCTCAGTCCTTCCCGTGACCATGGGTGCTGTAAAGCTCTCGAAACGTCGGGTATTAAAAAGTTAAATATACGCGATAAATTCCGTAAAAACGAGTATTATTTCAATTTGTTGTTTGTGTTTAATAATTCGTTAATAGCTACTATATTGTTAAAAACATCGCAAATACTGTAATAATGGCTAATAGTAATTTAAACTTTGTCAAAAGAAAACGGTCTGCAAATTGGGATGCATTAGAAAAGGTAAGATAATTTACTAGAAAAAACATTTAAAACTATATACTGTTTCTTAAATACTACTGTTTATATGGTCACAATTTGTAATTTAACTTTGTATATTATCTTTCAGAGTTTATTAAAAAGTTGTATGAAGGAGTTTGTATCCGTCATAGAAAATAAAAACACTGATACAAATACTAATAAAAGTAAGACCATTGCTTGGCAGAAAGTGATGAAAAGGTTAGTAAAATACTAAATTTTATGAATTTTGTTTCATATTTATTGTATGCAAGTTGTAGTTTAAGAAATTAAATTTAAAAAAGAATATACACTCACTTACTGAGAAACAAAAGAAAGTAACATGTGCTTTGAGTAGGCATAAAATATCTGTAGACTTATGTTAAGCATAAATGAATATAAAATCTAAAATCTTGCACAAAATACTAAAAAAGCTGATGGTAGTGTAAGAATATTTCATAGGCGCTTGCTAATATGTACATCCAAAATCAAAGCGCAGTCTAACTCGCAGTACAATAACCCCTAAGTGTTAGTTAACCAACTAGATGTGTTAAGATATTTGTTAGGTATAATTTGATAAGTTGTTAATTATTATAGTATATTTAAAATATTTTAATTTCATTTTTTTTAAATTTATACGTTTTCATTTTAGTGTAAATATATATTTAAATATTTTAATGTTTATTATCTGTTAGTTTTGTGTAAGTTTTATTAATATTGTATACATTAAACTATGCATATTGTGATTGAAACATTTTCAGTTTTCGTGAATGCTGTTGGCCCACAATGAAACTTGATGCCAAAAAAAACATGTCACAAGTAAAGACATCCATCAAATGTACCGGTGAAGGGCCTAAACCTCTTGGCCCCGACCCGGAAACCATTGACATTTTGAGCATGATTCCACAGGAATTTGAGACGGATTTCAATGTCTTCGACAGTGACAGCATAACAGTGAGCTCATACTATATTTTTGTAATTATTTTGTCTTAGCACTAACACAATGTTTAGTATCAGAATGAGTATGGTATATCTTACGATTATGACATCAGTGTGTAATATTCTATTTTATTTTAGCATCCAGAGGTTCAAAGTCAGGAGAAGTCCTCGGTTACAAAAATACAATAACACAAGAGTATGTTATCACTCCAGGAGATAATAATGATAATGTGCAAGAGGTTTGTTGGTTTAAATTTGTTGATTGAATTTACTTTGATTAGTATCTTTTGAATTCTGGATGACTTTTGTTAATATTCCAGAATATTACACCACTAGCTTTCAAGATGCAAAATGAAAAAGATAGAACGAAATGGAAATTATCATTCAATCATATGAATAATAATATAATAATATACACACAACCAAATGTGGGGTAAAATTTAATTTAATTTTAATAAGTAGTTTAATTTAAGTATAACTAAATTATGGGATTAGTGATTTGTGATTAATAGTAACATGTTTATTACAGGATAGAGACTTAACCAGAGAGCGCAATCATGTTCTTGTCAGTTGCGTAAAGGAAGAACATGATTTAAAAATGAAAAATATGATGGAAGCTCATAGTTTTATTAAAGAGGAACATAATTTAAAAATCCAAAAAATATTTTTTCTTATATTTACGCGAACACTACACATTGAAATAATACTAGTTTATACGGAATTTATCGCGTATATTTAACTTTTTAAATACCCGACGTTTCGAACGCTTTACAGCACTCATGGTCACGGGCGGGACTGAGATGTCCCGCCCGTGACCATGAGTGCATGATCATTATGTAAACCAGTACGGACTGGTAATTGCAAATAAAATACGCCGATTAGAAGATCTAAAGACCAAGTGCGCAAGATATCTAATAGAAAGCCTTAAATTTCTTGAAGAGATGCCGTGACTATAATCTCATTCCTACGTGTGTCAAAATATCAACTAAAAAGGACATTCGAGGAAGCGCTAAGATCTTAAATCAGGCGAGTAAAAAGTTGTTACGGACGGTAATCCAACAAAAACGCTCCGATCTATATGACATAAACAAATCCATAGACACACAATTGTGCGATTGGATCACCAGCTTTCTTGCAGATCGGAGCATCAAGGTCGTTGTAGACGGTGCAAGCTCCGATTGCAAGCCTATTAATGCTGGTGTTCCACAGGGCTGCGTGCTATCGCCAACGCTGTTTCTTCTGCATATCAATGATATGTTGCATACCCGTAACATTCATTGCTATGCGGATGACAGCACTGGTGATGCTCTTTACACCGGCCGAGCCAATATATCTCGGGAAAACGTCTCCGAGTGCCGGGACAAACTTGTGTCTGAAGTCGATTCTTTGCTGAACAGAGTCTCGGATTGGGGACGACTAAATCTAGTCCAGTTTAACCCCCAGAAGACACAAGTTTGCGCGTTAACCGCTAAAAAGAACCCCTTTGTCGTATCCCCTCAGTTTCAAGGCACTCCCCTTGTTGCCTCAGCCAGTATCGGAATCCTCGGCGTCGACATATCGAGTGACGTGCAGTTTCGTGGTCACTTGGAAGGGAAGGCCAAATTGGCCTCTAAAAAGCTTGGCGTGCTCAGCAGAGCGGGACAGTATTTCATGCCGGCACACCGTCTGCAACTTTACAAGGCGCAGGTTCGGCCGCACATGGAATACTGTTCCCATCTCTGGGCTGGGGCTCCCCAGTACCAGCTCCTTCCACTTGACCGCATCCAGCGCAGAGCGGCTCGAATCGTTGACGACCGAGTGCTTTCCGATCGGCTCGATTCACTGGCGCTGCGAAGAGATGTTGCATCTCTTTGCGTATTTTATCGCATCTATCACGGGGAGTGCTCTGAGGAATTGTTCGGATCAATCCCAGCCATCGCCAAATTTCGTGAACGCACTACACGGCAAACGTCCCGATACCATCCACACCATCTGGATGCTTGGCGGTCCACCACTGTACGTTTCACAAGGAGTTTTCTTCCACGTACAACCTCTCTGTGGAATAGTTTACCACCGGCGATTTTTCCGGACCGATACGACCTGGGGACCTTCAAGAAAAGAGCTTACTCCTTTCTAAAGGGCCGGCAACGCACCCGCAATTCTCCTGGTGTTGCGGTTGATCATGGGCGGCGGTAGTCACTTAACATCAGGTGAGCCGCATGCTCGTTTGCCACCTCTTCTATAAAAAAAAAAAAAAAAAAGAACACATCATCCAGTGAATTGAAGAAAGTTTTAACGACGTTTGACTATAATTTTTGCATGGAAACATTAAATAAACGCGAAATTAGTAAATATAATGAATGCAAAAACAAACATATAGAAAAATATCAAAAATTAACGAACAAGTCAAATGTCAAACATCTGAATCAATGCCAGAACCGAAAGCAACCATTGACAAACACAGATCATAGATTAATCGCGCTCTATAATCTGTCAAAACAAACACTGGATGATGCAACAATTAGGGTTTTATCCAAAGGCCTAAACTTTGCACTTACACCCCGCAAATTACCGTACGAAGAAATTATCTGTAGTGTCGAGGACTGTTTATTTAAAAATAATATGCGGAAAGAAGATTTGGAGGCGATACGTCAAGACATTTCGTCTATGTTACGTCGATGTTCAGTGCCTAAACCGAATCTTCCCAAAGACGAATTTATAGTGTTAAAGAACCTACGCAATAAACACGAACTTACGATTCTCCGCGCAGATAAGGGAAACGCCACGGTAGTCATGGATACGTCAGATCAGATTATAATTCTAAAATACAAGAACTTTTGTCGGATGTAAGTACTTATAAAAAGGTTAAAAACGACCCAACAAATAGCACACTAAAAACAACTAGTGACCTCATAAAGAAACACTCCGAAAAATTAAATCTGGACGTAAAATGGATAATACTACGTGCGCCAAATCAACAAAATTGTATGGGTTACCAAAAATACACAAGCCCAATGCTCCATTACGTCCCATAGTGAGCCAAATCGATTCACCAACTTACAGATTGGCTCAACACTTAGCGAAAATACTCTCACCACTCAGGGGACATACAAGACAATACACATAAAGGATTCCTACCATTTTGTCAGCGAGATTAAAGACCTACATCTGGCAGACAATGAAACTATGGTCAGTTTTGTGCAGTCATTGTTTACATGCTTACCTGTTGAAGACTGCATCTCAATTGTAACTAGAAGGCTGGAAGAAAACAACATGCCCCTAGAATATGCAGTATTACTCAGACACTGCCTTACATCTGGCTACCTATTGTGGAAGGAGGAGTTCTACAAGCAAGTAGATGGTGTGGCGATGGGCTCACCTGTATCTCCCATTGTCGCTGACATATTCATGGAAGACTTTGAGGAGAAAGCCCTGCTTAGTTCTCCCATAAATCCAAGGTTCTACAAGCGGTACGTAGACGACACTTTCACAATTCTACCTTTAGATAAAGTAACTGCATTTTTAGACCATCTTAACTCTATAAATTCTAAAATTCAATTCACAATGGAGTTACGGCCGGTCTCAATTCCCTACAATCAGTTATAGGTAGATAGCTAACCAAGGTAAACAGTTAAGTTTAAACTATCTGTTACTGTCGTCTCAATATCGTAATGTTCGAAAGCTTACTAGAGATAAAAGGCAGATAGTTCATGATAACTTTGGTTAATGCGTCCCTCCTAAGCGTTTTGTTTTTGCTTCGAAGTGAATTGCGTCGCATTCTACAATAAAATATAAATGATGTATTTAAAATATTATGATTAATATATAATGTTTTTAATTATTTTTGTTATTAATTTTTAATATAATATTGACAATTATCCTTTATACACATTTCTAAATTAAGGCTTTCTTCAAATAATGATAAACTTTTATCTTAAAATACGAAGCAACAAAACGCAGCGCTTGGCGTTGCTTGACTTGACAATTGACATTGATCATTGACAGTTTGTGTACACCACCACAACCAAACCTCAACAAGCTCAGCAGAAATATACTACACATAATATAATTGTTTATGTATAGCATTAATTTATTAGCGATAAACATTAACATGGCTCAACAAAATACTGTAAGTATTGTGAACTCTTTGCCGTGATATATAAATTTACAGTAATGTTACAAAAGCTTGGGTCTTTGTCTCAAAGTCGCGCCAAAAATGTAAGGCACCTATAAAATTTTGTTTCAGATGAAGACAAGGGCCCTTGTTAGGGACGAAATACTCTTTCTGCTTGACTTGATTTCCAAGCAAAAAGTAATTACTACTAAAGCAACGAATGCCACAAATAATAAATTAAAGGAAGAGGCTTGGAAATCCATAGCGCAGGAGTTTAGTGCGATGGCGGGAGAATTGCGGCGTCCTGAGCAACTACGCTTAAAGTGAGAAAACTTAAAGAAGTCATCAAGAAAACGCAATGCATTGATAAGACAAAATAATTTAAAGGTTTGTAATAAGTACATACATTAAATATTTTGTGACATTTTGTTAGATATACCTAATCATCTTAGAATTTTTTTTTATGTAATATTTCTATTGAAACATTTTTATTTGCAGACTGGTGGTGGAAAGATGTACATCCCTCCCGATGAAGCACTAGATCGTGTAACATCTATGTTAGGTGCAACATGCACCGGGTTCACTGTGGAGTTTGGTGGTGATGGGGAAAGTGAAATGATTCCACCAGATGCAGTGGTGGAACTCATGGATTTACAACCTTTACCGGAGCATTCAGAGGCTGTAACTAGTGATTTGGTGATGGGAGGTGGTGGTAGTGCTGAGTGTGGTAGTGCTGAGTGTGGTGGTAATAGTGAGAAAATTTTCACACCAAAAAGATTTACTTTTAATAATCCTTACAAACCCTGTAAGTTGTAGCTGTAATATTTTACCTCAGTTGTTACTAGATAATTTATAATTTTGTACAACCAACTTCGATATAAATTATTAAGAATAACTCAAAAACTTTTGGTCAGACCTTGATCAAATTTATATTAGACCACATGTGAAGCACCAGCTTTCAAATAAAAACAGAATCATAGAAATCAGTTCACCCAGTAAAAAGTTATGAAGTAACACACATAAAAAAAACATACAGTCGAATTGAGTACTGGCTCCTTTTTAAAGTCGGTAGACAAAACAGACCGCCTCTCTATGGCCTAATAGTGTGATTGCTTGTTGCAGGTTTTGTTACAACTTTGTGTATTTTTTTCTGGTTAATGAGGAAAATCTAAAGGCTGACCACTCAATTGTCTGACAAACAAGACAAATTGTGAAATAGGCTATAGTAGTTGGTTCTGGGTAATCTCTAATGTAGTTTGGATAGTAGTTGTTACTAATGTTTTTTATGTCATCTCCTATGCCCGATCTCTGTGATCATCAGTCATCAATTCTATCAAGCTAGGAGAGTGTAAAATATGAGAATTTAACTATGTTTTTTATTTTCACAGTAAAGAAACGCCAAAAATCCTCTGAAGAACTATTACGGGCTCAGATAAGCAAGGAATTAGCCATGGCTGCTTATTTTGAAGCCAAAACTGAAGTGGTTAAACTTGAAAAAGTTAAACTGCAGCTAGAAATAGAAAAATTAAATAAGTGACTTGTGATTATTATAGTACTAATGTTAAGATTTAGTAAATAGTGATAATAAGGTGTATTTTTTATAAGTTATGTAATGTTTTTGTTAAGTTCATTCTAAAATAAAATCTATTTTATACATTGATTTTTATTTGACATTTTTGAAATAAAATATATATTGAAATAAAGCACATTTATTCTAGTATAATTTAACATTATTTACACATTAAAATTCTTATATAATTAAACATAATTTAAACACTAAAATAATTATTAATTAGCTGTTGTCTGACACTGTGATTTTGTTGACCTATCCCTTCAGCATAGGTAATGTCACCTGATAATAATAATAATAATAATAATTTCTTTATTTGCTTAAAACATGGTGTTTGTAGGTGGTACAGTCAAATAAGTTCACATGTTTTGCTTATAATTAGCATGCAAATTTAAGATTATATTCAGGTAACATTTATTTCAAAGGGATAAAATATATTCATTAAAGCAATGTCAACAAATCAATAATTATTA
This sequence comes from Parnassius smintheus behrii, assembly GCA_036936625.1. Taxonomy (NCBI): domain Eukaryota; kingdom Metazoa; phylum Arthropoda; class Insecta; order Lepidoptera; family Papilionidae; genus Parnassius; species Parnassius smintheus. Next base: position 33,989,242 of record JAUPFT010000029.1, read on the forward strand.
AAGCTTAATGTCAATAAATTCTTCAATGTCATACACTTTAAGTTCAATAAGCCACTTATAGAGTCTCGATTTGAATAAATTCATTTTAAGGTTTTTGATGTCATTGGGGATCTTATTATACACCTTAACACACATTGCTAAACAACTTTTTCTGAATTTAGCAGATCTTGGAATGACGCTTAATACTAATCGCTCCGGATTTCTTTTCCATCGAGAGTTTATATCTCTGGCCTTCTGAAAGAGCTCAGTATGGCGTTTTACAAAACAACTCATTTCAAAGATGTACAGTGCTGGCAAAGGAAGTAAGCCCAGCCTCCAAAACGCTGCTCTACAGGACTCGCCCGGTGGAATCCCACATATGGCTCTGATGCATTTTTTTTGCGCTATAAATACCCTTTGTCTCTCAGTACTATTGCCCCATATCATCACACCATAACGTAGAATGGAGGCTACATACGCGTGGTAAGTGGTAATGGCTGTTTGCAAGTTAGTTACGCTCCTTGTTTTATAAAGAGCATAAACAAAGCTGTTAATACGCTTGCATAAGGCCTCAATGTGTAATTTCCAGTTAAGATCTTGGTCTATCGTTATACCTAAGAAGTTAGTATGTGTAATTTCTTTAATCTTTTCAATATCAATGTTAAAATTCAATTTATCATATTTGGATTTATTAAATTGAATGAAGTTTGATTTATCAAAATTTAATTTTAGATTATTTTCCTCTAGCCATTTAATAATATTGTCAATAGTATTATTAATCTCAATTTCGTGGTCATGTATTGAATTGTATTTATTTTTTTCTGATGTCACAATTATTGATATGTCATCGGCAAACAAGATACATTTATGACCAGTAACTTTGGTTATGTCATTTATGTACAATATAAACATAAGTGGACCTAGGACACTTCCCTGAGGGATACCACACGAGTTATTTTTTAGGGTAGAGGAACATGTCACCAGTTCGCTATTTATGATTTTGTTAACAGTGACGCGCTGACATCGATTCTTCAAGTAGGATGATAGCCACTGTAGTGTAGGTCCTCTTATACCAATCGTTTCAAGTTTATTTAATAAGAGGTCGTGGTCTACAAAATCAAATGCCTTGGACAAGTCAAAAAATAAACCTGTTGTTAGATAACCTTCATTCAATTTTGTGAGTATTGTTTGTACAAGAGTAAATGTTGCTAAAGTTGTCGACTTATCTTTTTGGAAACCGAATTGATCCTTACTAATGATGTTGTATGTGTTGCAATAATTAAGTATTCTCAGGTGCATACATTTCTCAAACACCTTCGATAGAATAGGTATAAGAGTAATTGGGCGATAATTGTTGACGTCATTTTTTTTACCCTTTTTGTACAATGGTTTGACGACTGATTGTTTTAATGCTTCCGGAAACGTACCAGATGAAAATGATAGATTAATTAAATACGTCAATATAGGCACTAGTTCATCAATACACATTTTAATTATTCTGGTACTGATTCCATCAAAGCCTTCTGAGTTGGTGTTGTTCAAACCCATAATTTCTTTTTTTACTTCTTCTTTTGAAGTCGGAAGAAGAAACATCGTGTTTGGTATAAGTTTGCTTTTAGCAGTTGTTTTTTGTATAATTTTTGTCGTCAGGTTTTTTGTATTTGTCAATTCAATAAAATGTTCATTAAAAGCTGAGGCTATGTCAAAAGGATGTGTCAATTGTTTTTTGTTTAAACTTATTTCACTTATAATATTGTCACATTTTAAACCACCAATTTCCTTTTTTATTACATTCCATGTCGCTTTGCATTTGTTTTTACTTTTATATATATATTTTATGTGTGAATTCCTTTTGGAGGTATTAATACATTTTTTTAATACTTTCGAGTAATTTATATATTTGATTTTATTGATTACTGTTTTATTTTTATAATATTTATACCTTAGTGCCCGTTTAGTTTTACAGCTTGTTCTTAGGCCTTTGGTAATCCAATTTTGTGTGTTCCTATGATTGTTGTTAACTTTAATTTTAATTAAAGGAAAACACAGATTATAAAACATGCACAGTAGTTCATGAAACTTGTTGAAGGCAGAGTTTAGACTCATATCTGCGTATACCTCAGACCAAGTTATGCTTTTTAGGCACTCCCTGAATCTGGAAATATTTTCGCAACTGTAGTCCTTTCTAAGTACTGTGTATGTTTTTGGTTTTTCATTTTTCCTTAGCACAGGGAAACACAATAATTGAGCTGTATCGTGGTCGGATAAGTATAAAGGTAGTACCGTAGCGTTAGCGTCTATAATGTTACTAAGCATGTGGTCTATGCATGAGTTTTGGCGTGTTGGTACCTTAATATGTATTTTTAGGCTATGATTTAGACATATATCTTGGAGGTAATTTGATATTTTTCCTTGTTTCAGCGTATCGATGTTAAAATCGCCCGTCACAACAACTTTTGTATCAGACTTACGGTTTCTTAATAATTCATGCAATAGTCGGTCTAATTTGTTTAAAAAAATATTTGGATCAGATGTAGGTGTTCTATAAACGCATACAACCACTAATTTATGTAGAGGCATCTCTATGCCACAGACTTCAAAGCTCTTTTGTGTTGCGTACATTTTTAGTTTTGACATTTCTTTGTAGGTACTATTTTGTTTGGCTAAGATACAGGTTCCTCCCCTCAGTTTATCTCGACAAAACGCTGTTGCTAACTCATAATTATGAATATTTAAGTACTTCTCGCTACCAGATTGCAGAAAAGTTTCAGACAAACATATTAGATCTGGTTCATTCTTCATCTTGTTTAGTTCTTGTAATGTTATTTCTAGTAATTCCTGCTTTGCCATGACACTTGCAATGTTTTGGTGCAAAATTTTAAAAGTTTTATTACTGTGAGTCACAAAAAAATGGCTTATCTATTTTTTTAAAATAACGCAGTAAGGTACTTTGAGTTAAACGCATTGGCCTATTGGCATTAGATCCACTAATAGAGGAATTAGCCCCCGTTCGAGTCCTGCAAAAATAGTATGGGATTGTTCCCTTTGGATACTGTACCACTTTAGAGGGAACTTTTTCAGGCGCTGGCTTACTACGTGCTACTATTTTTTTCAATTGTTTGGGATTGAGATATTCATTTTCGTAGTCAGTGCAATCTATTATATAATTAATCGAATTACATATTTGAAAAGGATTCCTGTGTTTACAGTCCACGAAATGACATTTTTGATTTTCATTACAAATTCTCTTTAAAGTTTTGTTTATGTCAGTCACACTTAGGTACATATTTGTCAATAAATTTAATACAATTATGTCATTATCAGGAAAATATTTAAGAGACCGTCGTAGCTGTGATGACAGTATTTTAATATCATAGTCGTTTTCGCCAATGCAGATTATAACTTTGTCTTTTGGTTTTAAATTTACGTTTTGAATATTTATGATAAAATCTGAAGACGGTGCATATGGTTTTGTTATTGCTGTGATAGCGTATTTCACGTATGGCGTGTTCGCTCGAGACTGAATTAGGGCGGAGGCGAGACCGGTACAGCGCTGGGTTCCTATGATGTATAACCGGTTCTTGTCATCTTCTTTTTTAGCGCATACTAAGCTCGTGGATTTAGTCCGTAAAGGTATTTGTGTGTTGTCTAAGGCTGTTGTCAATTTCTGTTCCAGGGTATTTATATATTTTTTTAGACATATTACCTGGTTTTCAGTATATTTAAGCTGTTTCTCTAAGTCTTTAATTTTTAGTTGGAGTGCCATGGGTGTGGTGTTTGTATAAGCTTTTTTTTTATATGCCGGAGAAACAAAACCAGTGTGAGAGTGAGAAGTGAGAGAAGAAGATAATACTGACTGTAGTTTGGACCGTCTATTTCGTTTTTCGGAGCTCTGGCTTGTTTGGCTAACGTTATGGGAAGATTGGCATAAGGCTGTCAACGTCTTATTTTCCTTTGTCAATTTGATTATTTTCTGTCGGAGATTGTTATTTTCTAATGTTATGTTATCGAATTCATTCTGTAGTATGTTATATTCCGTTCGGAGTCGGTTTATTGTGTCCTTCATTTCCTGTATTGCAATAGAGTCGGTTATAGTTTGGTCCAAACTTTTTGAAAGTGGTTTACGAAAGGAAACCACAAGCTCACTCAGATCGTGGGAAGTAGTCAGCACATGTGAGTCGTCAGGTTCGTTGGAATCGTGGGATAAAGTTAGTGCTTGTGAGTCGTCTATTTGATTTATTGGTGAGGCATTCAGTTGAGCAATACTTGTCTGCATTGTTTGTGAATCGTCCAGATGTACTGACACACTTGCAGGCGCCATTTCTGAAGGTTCCGTCTCAGTCGGCATAAAAATTGCACTAGAAGTAGAAGGGCTTTCGTAGGATTTTTTAGCTATTTTATATTTCCTTGTGGTTACGTGGGATAAAGAGGAGTAAGGTGTCGAAGTCCCTTTTGATTTTTGGCTACAGTCTTTGCACTTCCATTTACTTTTTGCTGCTGCATCTTTTAAGCGGTATAGTCTCTCCGAGTATCCGACGCAATCAAATTCAAAGTTATTCCTGCATAGCGAGCATAACATTGTATTTTTTGGGTCAACCTTGCGCTTACATTTGGAACATGTAACTTGTAGTGTCATCTTACGGGCATTATCTGTATTTTTTAAATTGGGTTTTGTCATTTTGTCAATGAGAATCTATACAATGCGTTTAATTCAGTAATGTATTAGTAGATGTCGTTATTGTATCAGGGGCGACAGACAGTTGGCGCTTATTCAGGGTATTTCTTGTATGGAAAGCAGCGGCAGCTAGTGACGAGAGGACATGTTACTTAAGACGTACTTATATATTATGTCCGTAAACGTGAATCACTTTCTTCAATAATTAACTAGATGGCGCTTATTAATGCAATTGTTTATATGGAAAGTAGCGACGTCTAGTGATTAGTAGTAGTGAGATTAGATATGAACGTTATGATGATTCAACAGCTGATCTTTATTTATGTCAAGTTTGAATTTATAACGTCCGAATAATTAGAAAATTTAATTGTGTTGCCTTTTATAGAGTCACTCACCGAGTCAAAATGAAGTAAATTCGTGTTTATTTATATTATCGTCCATTGTTCATGCACTCACACTTATATTGTCGAATTTTTATTCTGTTTATACACACAATGAAAATTTCACATAAACACATTTATTTTTAACGTTTTCACGTAAATAACGTTTGTGGCACTTTCTCTTCAAAACACCTATAGTTTTAAGTTAGTTTACTGTGTAAATTTGATGTAATTCTATTTATTTTATAAAATTTACTACGGAGGCGATGTGAACCGTGGTGACACTAACGCCATCTCTCCGATTCTTGCGGCATTGCAACTTCTGGATCTACATCCCTAATATTATTTAATCTGCAGATGTTGTGTAATACAGAAGTGGCAATAATAATGGCCTGTGTTGTCTGCGTAGCTACACGGATTTTTAGCGAGAGTATTGGAAAGCGCCTTTTCCACACACCAAAACATCTGAAAAGTTACAAAGTATTTTATATTATATTCATGAAATTTTTAAAAAAAAATATTAATAAAATAATATTTACCTTTCAATAGTATTTCTAGTCTTTATATGTGCTTCATTGTAACGATTCTCTGCAACAGATGTGGCGTTGAGCAGTGGTGTCAAAAGATATGAAGTACAGGGATATGCACTGTCTCCAATAAGCCATCTATTGCCAAACAATCCCTCTTCACATTGCACTGAAAATAAATAACAAAGAAATATTAATCATGTTTATGTGATGACCTATTATTATAATCTTCTAGATAACTAAGTACCTACTTACTTTTCAGCGTAGAGTTGTTAAATATAGTAGCATCATGAGCAGACCCAGGCCAACGGGCAACAACATTCATAAATAACAAGTCTGCATTACAGACTCCTTGGACATTCATTGAAAATATGCCTTTTCTATTTCTGAATTCTTCTCTTATATTTGAATCTGCAAAAATGATGACTGTTATTAGGTATAATCTATATAAATAAATGAATCTATACTTAATAATATTATAATAAAGAATTGTATGCATGTTTGTAGAAGTTGATCCAATTCTGGCCAAACTTGGATTAAGTTCTACGTTTGAGTTTCAGGTCACTAGATGGCCTACGAAAAAGATTCTGCCTAGATCTACTTAATATAAATATTTATTTGATACTACTAACCAGGTGACTGTATGGGTACATGCGTGCAGTCAATTGCGCCAAGAATTCTTGGAAATCCTGCGATTTCATGAAAGGCATTCTGGGTATTGCTTAATGTCTTCACATATTGAGGGTATAAGCCAGCTATAGCCCGAGATACATGATGCACAATTCGGCTGGCTGAAGCTTTCCATACACCAATAAAGTCCGCTACTGATAAAAGCATTGTTCCCAGTGCATAAAATCTCAAGGTCAGCAACAACTGATGTAACGGCGATATTCCTTTATTCCTAAAATGTTAAATAGAAGTAAAAAAAAATCACAATAACTGTCATTCATATTATGTTGGGTGGCATATTTCGACGAAACATATAATGTAACCAAATTTTGTTCACAAGTTTCTTTACTCACCTTGAAGAAATTACTTTTAAGGATGGTGTTATTTTCAATAATAACTCATCCACGGACGTTTTATTTAATCTAAATCTATATGTAAATTCAGAGTCAGAAAATTCAGTTCCGTAATTTATTCGATTATAAAGTCGGCGATTTTCAGTATCTACAATACCTCCGGAATCAAAAACACCTATCTCATACATTTCATTATCACTTTCATCACTGAACAAATCCATTTTTTAGATATTAAATAGGTTTTATTTATTTAAAATCACGACAAATATTTGCTAACTCTCAAAATTGGGCGATAGACAAAACTCTAACATCTGGTAATTTGAACTATCGCCAGTTAACTGCCAATACGTTATTGAAACAGTCAGATGTTTTTTTTCTATGAACCCACTTAACTCAGGTAGTCGGTAAGTCCTCCGAAGGGTAGATCAATGTGATGGTTAAACATTTCTATCTATCTTTGATTATTGAAACGGAAAAATGTAACTATAGATACCAATGGTAGCCATTTTAACTTCCAGTAAGAGATAGATAAGTTATTGAGACCGGCCGTTAGAGGCAAAGAATTCCTTAGCTTTTCTAGATGTGTTAGTAATTTGGAATCCTGATAACACCTTGAGCCATACTGTGTATAGAAAAAAGACCCATACAGATAGATATTTAAACGGTGATTCTCACCACCATCCTTCACAGTTAGCTACCGTGGGTAAATCTTTGTTTCAGAGAGCACGAGGGATCTGTGACAGTAAACACCTGGCTGCAGAGCTCCACCATGTCAAGCAAGTTTTGCATGACAACAAGCTTCGAGTCCCGCGCCTACGTCACAGTGAACGAGTGAAGCCGGCCACAGTCGAGCGTGTACCTGCTGTACTGCCATATGTTAGAGGAGTCACTGACAAGATTGGCTACATCTTGAAGCGCGCTTCCATCAAAACATACTTCAAGCCGCTGAAGAAGATTGGTCAGTTTTTACCATCGGTCAAGTGTAATGTCCCTCTGCAAGATGCAGGAGTGTACAAGCTTGATTGTGAATGTGGTCTCTCCTACATAGGACAAACTAAAAGATCAATAAAAACCCGCGTTAAAGAACATATAGCTGATGTGAAGAATCGACGCTCCGGGAAGTCTGCAGTCTGTGAACACGTACAGGATCGCCCCCGTCACTACATCAGATTTGATAGACCGCAGATCCTCGCTAAAGAACACCGATTCCTTCCAAGGATGATTCGCGAGGCTATTGAAATCAAAAAACATCCTAATTTCAATAGAGAAGATGGCTGGGTGCTACCATCTGCTTAGGATCCTATAATAAATAAAATTAAATCCCATTCCAAGCATACAACTGCAAGACTTCAAGATACCATAAGTTCATACTGCATAGATCGGAACAAAAGTTAAATTTTAATCTATGGTAACCGCGGTTAACTATGACATATGGACGTTGAACATCTCAGTCCCGCCCGTGACCATGAGTGCTGTAAAGCGTTCGAAACGTCGGGTATTTAAAAAGTTAAATATACGCGATAAATTCCGTAAAAACTAGTATTATTTCAATCCAAAAAATATTATTGGAAAAAGAAGAAATGCAGCTTCGTGTTGAAAAACTTAAATTAGAAATTTTACTTTTAAAATCAAAATTGCCACAATATCTTTTACCTTTTTTATGTTAAATTAATAGTTTTTTATGTTAAACAATCAAATTAAGTTAAATTGAATAAGATTAAATTAAATTTATTATAATGTATGTCACTTATATGGACTCTGTCTGAAATAAATTGATTTTATTTATTTTTTATTTTATTTATTAACGAAATATTTTTGTAACTAAAAGTGTGTTTCAATGAATAATCTCCTTGTTTCTTGACCAGATCCGCTATCGAGACCTTCCCTTAGCATTTGTTGGTCACCATTATCTTCAGATATGACTGGTTCAAGAAAATCAATGCCTTCATTCATTTCAATGGCAATATTGTGTAATATTGCAAGCGCAACAATGTATAATTTTACATTTTCCAGTGACACATTAAATCCAAGTAATAAACATCGGAACCTCTGTTTCCAAACTCCGAAACACCTTTCAATTGTATTTCTTGTCAATATATGTGATTTATTTTAAGATTCCTCCTTAGCGATATGAGGATTCTGGATTGGTGTAAACAAATAATTTGTTAAACCGTAGCCAGAATCTCCTAGTAAACGAGCATGGAATTCCCCATTTTCAATTTTTGTCGGATTCGGCTTTCTCTAAATATTCTTGCATCATGTGTGCTGCCCCTCCAGTGTGCCACTATGTCCCTTATCTTTAATTGGGCATCACAAATTACTTGGGCATTTAAGGATGAAAACCCTTTCTGTTTATATAATATTGAGCACTATCGCCTCCGACTTTTTTAATCTTTATGTGTGTGCAATCAATAGCACCAATTGCTTGCTTAAAGCCACAAATGTTCCTAAATCCAGAAACCACTTGTTCTTATTCTTCTAAAGTACTAGGCATGCGTATAAATTCTGCTGCTTTACTTGGCAAAGCAAGAGATACTCTTCGGCATATATTCGTGATGGACAGTTGGCTAAGTCCATGAATGTCTGATGCATCATCTTGAACTTCTTGCCTAGCCCACGTTCTGAGAGCAGTACATACCTGAAGTTCTACAGACAGCCCGCCACCACTAGCTTGTAGTTCAATGTCACGTTGAACTAAGTCAACTATTTTTCTCATATATACTTTACTGAATCTATATTTCATTCGAAATTCTTTATCTTGTAGAGTAAAGGGATCGAAACGTCTTTTGTAAAGTTTTCTTTTTCTTGGTGGTTCCTCACGGTCGATATCATCAAAAATATCGAAATATTGTAAATAATCCATTATTTTCAAAAACGCCACACGCCACACGTCAAATAGAGGTTATAGACATCTTAAACAAAGGTTGAGAACTGTATAACAGTTGCATAATTTCCCATACAATTTAAACACTCATTATAACTGATGTATACAACTGAACTGTCAAATGTCGTTTATTGGTAATGTTAACGTTATAACTCTGGTATAAGTCGTGTGTAAATCTTTATTAGTAAGGCCGTTAGTCTTTCAAATATTTTCATTTGAAATAAAGACTTCTGAGACATGCCAACTTTTTACACAATAAAATCAGGGTGATATGCTTAAGAGCAAAGTAGGTATAAATTTATAATATACATAACCAAGTAAATTATAATTTAGTACTGTAAAATACATGCTGTGGAATTACGGTACGACTTTCCACTGACGTCCGTCGAATTTGAGGTGGGAGGGGGGTGGAGGAGGGAGGGGGGGAGGTGTATTATTCCCCCTTTAAAGGAAAAGTTGCGGAGCCCCCCCCCTTTTTGAGTTTTTTGAATTTTAATTCTGAGGAAATTTTATTTTTATGGATAAATATTAAGTGTAAAAAACCATGGGGACCTCTTGGGGGGAAGGGGGTACCCCCTAAGGAAGGGGGAACCCCTTCACCAAAAATAAATAGAGGGACTCATTCAGAGGGATTTCTGTATCTATTTTGATACTGCAACGTCTCCGGCGCTGCGGGAAGAGCAGCCTCTACGCCTTTAGCATGCGGAGGCTGCTCTCCCTACGCGCCTCCGGCTCTATAAAACCACTCTAGGGGTAGGACAAACTCGTACCACGTGTAGTCGGGGTCTATTAATTCGGTTCCTTGACATAAGTTGAACCTAACCTATTTTATTTGTTATCTGCCCTAATAGGTGGGCACTGTTTTATACACATGTTTTATACAATTTTATACACATATTGCTTTAATTAATTCTTAGAAATCGTCAGTTTTACGGCACGTCCCACAAGTCGGTAAAAAACGGTAAACACTACACATTTTAATTTTAATAGCTCATAATGATAATAATTTTGTAATTTAAATATAAACTGTTAAATATATGTGTATGCATGAAAACTATTTAAATGAGTACAAAATATAATTATTTACGTAAAATGTACAATAAAATGCTACCGAACATATGACAACTTAACTGTACGGAAACAGTGTTGCCACCTTAGTGGATTTTCCACTAAATCTGGTGGTTTGGAACCCCCTTTTAGTGGCAAATTTTTGCTTTTAGTGGCTAGTGGTTTTTTTAGCGGATTAGGAATTTTATAATAAATTATAAGAAACGAGTCGTTTCATATAAATAGTCGTTTCAAACGTCTATTTAGCCATATTTTATACTTTCAAATATAAACCTATATAATTTTAGGAGTATATTTTACTACGCAGGCAACACCAATCCACGCATTCACGGGGTTCCCCGTTAAATATATTTAGTATAAGGCAACTAATATAAAACGATGGAATGCAAGGGCGAGATCTATCTGTATCTCGCTCTCCGGAATACTAAATAGTTGAGAGGGATATAATTTCCGCTTTCTATTCTATTTGACAGCATTTTACAATACTTAGTCCAATGTTTTTGAACTCGGTCACGCACGATCACTCGGATTCAGTGCCTCAATGTGCGTTGTTGTTTGTTTTTGTTTCGTTTTGCGATTACACATTTTTAAATAAAAATATTATTCATACGACGTCATGCCGAAACCTCAATATTCCCAAAAATTTAGGGATTCTTGGCTTCAAGATCCCGATTTAAAAGAATGGCTTCAAGCAGTTGAAAGTACCACTGGCCAAGTAGCAAAATGCAAGTTTTGTGGAACGATATTAAGAAGTCACTACGGAGATTTAAAAACACATGCTCTTTCGAAAAAGCACCAACAAAATAGAAAGGTAAATTATAGCTTTGTCTTTGTTATTTATAACGGTTCGAACTTGGTCAATTAATGAGGTTGCATTTAAATTTTTCTTATATATTTCATTATTTGTTTATAGGTTATCACCAAACAACCTAAGCTGACATTCAAAAAGGAGTCTACTGATAATAAAAAGAAAGATGAAGCCAGAGTTGCCTTATTTACAGCAATGCATACAAGTATACGAACAGTTGATCATTTAGGAGAAGTTATTAACCATAGCCATGAAAAAGAAATAAATAAAATGCAGATGCACCGAACTAAGTGCACGTATGTAATAAAAAATATTTTAGCATCTCATTTTACAGAACTTATAAAAAACGACATTAAAGATCAACCATACAGTTTATTAATAGATGAATCCACAGATATTGCTGTACAAAAATATTTGGGTTTAGTTATAATTTATTACAGCACTACACATGAAAAAATAGTTTCAACTTATTTGGACCTTGCTGAACTCGACGCATGTAATGCTGAAGGTATTGTTTCTGCCATAAAGCGGACGCTTAAACATTTCGACTTGCGAATTGAAAACTTAATGGGTATTGGCACAGATAATGCATCGGTGATGGTTGGCGTAAATAATGGAGTTTTTTCCCGATTGAAACAAGAAATACCGCACTTAGTTTTGGTACGTTGTTTATGCCACTCCTTGCAACTGGCTGTTTCAGCAGCAGCAAAGGAATTTCTTCCGCGAAATCTTGAATTTTTAATTAGAGAGACATATGATTGGTTTGCTCGCTCGTCTTCCAGACAAGTTATCTATAAAGAGCTATACAAATCCATCAACGATGGACAGAAGCCTCTTAAAATTGTTCAAGCCTGTCAGACTAGATGGTTATCCATAGAGTCTGCTGTGTCGAGAATTTATACGCAATGGCTGGAGCTTAAAACTCATTTTTCGATTGCTAAGTTGCACGAAAGGTGCCACACGTCAGAGCTATTGCACTCTATGTATGCGAATGATATAAACTATGCATATGTATCATTTATTTATCCAATTTTGATTGATATAAACAGAGTTAATAAAATGTTTGAGTCAAAAAATACGGACCACACCTTATTGTGCGGTGAATTAACAAACTTGATTGATACGCTTGTCACCAAAGTAACGTTGCCTACACATAAGATAGATATCTTTACTCAAAATATTCGTGACTATTTGGACCAAAGATGCTACCTGGGATTCCGATTCGAAAAACATATTCAAGAAATGAAAGAGAAAGGTTTTCCCCGGGAAGAGGAAGAAGTATTGCGGAATAGGTGCATACAGTTTATAGTTTGTCTCATTGACGAAATAAAAAACAGATTGCCGGAAAATATTACTCTCATGAAACAAATATCCCGTATAAGTGTCGAAAAAGCCCTGCATCACAACAAAGAAAATCTTGTTGATATAATGGCTCGGTTCGTAACAAGTACAGAATTAATTGCAAAAATTGACGATCAATGGCAGCAAATTCATTTACTGAGATGGAATGAAACAAAAGATACAAAAAATTTTTGGAGCGAAGTCTTGAAATTCAAAGATGCACAAGGTGTTGCTCGATTTCAAGAATTAGCAACATTTGCGATTACACTTTTGGTATTGCCACATTCGAATGCCGATGTGGAAAGACTTTTTAGTAGCATGAATATTATAAAAAACAAGCAGCGAAACAGAATGAAGCTAACTCTTTTGAAATCAATTCTAAAAATACGCTGCGGTATGCAGTTAATGGGAAAGTGCTGCAACAATTATGAAATTCCTTTAAATCTTATAAAACAAATTGGGACGAAGGAGTCATATCAGTCCGATAAGGATAACAGTAAGGCTGAAAATGAAAATGCAGATTCATCTGAAGACGATTTATTAATGTAAATAATATCTTAAGCAACTTTATTTTTTTAATTACTAAAAGTAAAAAAATTATATTAACAACAATGAGATTTTTAATAATAAACGTACTTTTACTTTTTTTTTGCTTTAATCATATTCATATATCTTAGTGGAAATTTTAGTGGTTTTCAGAGGGGGACATCTTTTTGTTAGTGATTTTCTGGTGGTTTGAGGAGCCTTGTCTGGCGGATTGCTATTTCATCCGTTGGCAACACTGTACGGAAAACGAATGTTCAATAGCGAGAATTCGATGTAATCTGTGGTAAGGATTGACGTAAATATTATAAAAATAATTGATTTTCAACAATTTTTTTCTCAAAAAGTACGCGTTTCCGCATGTTGAAATTTTGTGTGTGTGTTTACAATAGTGTAACCTTCGTTAATGGAAATGGAAAGCTTAGCCCCACGATCTTCGGCCACACGCATTCAGTTTCTAACAGCAACCTTGCGCAGATCTTCCCTCCATCTGGTCAGAGGCGTCCCACACTACGTTTGTCTAGACGCGGTCTCCACTCCATAACACATATAGGTATAATAAAAAATAACACACATGTAACTTATTATTATATAAGTTCTTGTACACAACCCTCGAATTTTTTACATATTTAACTGTATGTCGTCGATATGTTCCGAAATACAACCTAGTACACTGTTAAATGCTAATGACGTCATCAATTGGCACTATATTGTATTGACGCAGTGTTGCCAGATGTCTTGAACCTTTTATCTGTATTAGACACTGCTAAAATCTGTATTAAATCTGTATGCTATTTAAACTTAAAATCTGTATAATTTAATAAACCAAAATAGAATAATTGATCATCATCATCATCATTGCTTTTTTTGAAAAACAAGGAATAACTACTAACGTGATAAGCAGATACGGTTTGATTATCGTTATTAAATAAAATATTTTTTTATAGAATAAGGGTGACAAACGAGCACACAGTCCACCGATGGTAAGTGGATGCTGTGGCCCATAGACATCTACATTTATCCTTGCTTAAGAATTAAAACGCAGATACGTTGTCACGCCTGAGAACCAAGAGGGGATGCCTCATTTCCAGTAAAAAGGGACTCCGGATTTCTACTTTCACCATACGAAACACAGCAGTATTAAGCTGGTGTTTTACGCTGGTGTTCTGTGAGAGAGTGGTCCTTCCCCGGTGGAGCGTCAGCTATTATGGTTGCAGCACTGCAACCATAATAGCTGCAACGTGGTTCTACCATGTATAAAATATACACTATACACAAAAAATTTTATATAGCAAAATTGAAAACATTAATTTAAGCAAACAACATATTAAAACTCAAACGTTTGCCAAATTAACATATAATTACTTCGTTATTTTCAGTCATACATATTTTATACACAGTGCGTTAGTGTAAACACCGTTATCCTTGAAACCAGTGGTTTGGTGTCACTTATAGAACGTAAAGTCAATGAAAAGTAACAACAATTTTTTTAATAAAATTCAATTTTCCTTAATTCCTCAATTTTGCCTGTCCTAAGCCAGAGTGAAAGTACGAAGGAAAAGTTACATCACAGGTTATGTGTACCTATTGTGTTTTTATTGGAATATAGTGTAGGTAGCTAGCGCGGGCGGTGATCTTTACAGTGATTACGTCACCCGGGCGCATAGGGTATCCATGAATTTACGGACGGTTTCGGACAGAAACCTCTTAAATTTTATGAAAGAAAATAGGTTTTTTTTTAAAATTCGGATAAATATTTTTATATTAAAGCCAACTACCTATGGTTTTAGTGACAACGGTGTTAACACTCACACCTTGTATACATATTTTGTAATACACTTGTAATTCTGCCATACTAACTAATTACGTTGTGAAAAAATAAAATAACCATAAATAATAGAATCATGAATGTGTGTAACGCGGTATCTAGTCACTTATTTTGCTTCATTCTATTTTAAGTTGAGTATTATGTTAATCCAATCAATAAAGTTAGAAAACTCTGTATAAAAATCTGTACCCAGTGCTAATCTGTATCACAGACCGAAAATCTGTATAAATACGGGGAAATCTGTATATATGGCCACACTGTACTGACGTGCCGCCGCCATATTGCGTCGGATATCCGGCCACAATAAAACAATTTTTGATGAACAAATTCTGGCATGCTTCATTCAGCGCACACACAGTGCGCTGAATGAAGCATGCCAGAATTTGTTTCTATTTATTCAAACACAAAAAATTATAGAATAATTGCTGGTATATCCATTAGGAGGATATAATGATTTTTGGATCACAAAATAACAAAATAATCGCCTACACTTTTTTAAATGGCGCAAAAGTATGACGTCATATCGTCAGTGAAGTTCTAACAGTACGAAAGTCAAAAATGGCTACTTTACAGGAGAGTGAAAAAACTGTATGAAATGAATGTAACTTACGCATAAGGCCGTATTGTGTTTAATTATTAATACAAATGAACTCTGTGATGATTTGAACTCGTGAAAATCGCGAGAATCTTTTCCATTGAAGTAATTTGGTGAATTCCGCAGTGTTGCCAGTAGTTGTCACTGACTTACGTCATATTTCATCTAATTAATATAGGTAAAGGAGATAACATGGAGAAGGGAAATGATAAAATTGTTTAACAAAATGGTGTTAAAAGTTTATTTTATAAAAAAGAAAAAATTATAATGTGTATTATAAAAAATGTTTTGTTTAAAACGAATCGACTTCTTATCTATAATCAGACTTTTATGAGATCAATAGGGTAGGGAATCATAGTACCCGTGACAGTCAGAAGGAATAACAGTCTTTAACTCCTGTAAATGTTTCCATTTAGTTACTGATATTATGATGCAATTTTGGTAGAGTTTTGGTCTAGGGGGTAAAGTTTCGGGCATTACTACTCTTCGTCGAATTCTGCGTGGCAGATCTTGATAATCCTCCTCAAAGTTCAATTTATATTTGATGACTCCACTTGGATTATACTGCAGTGCTCGTATGTCTGTTACTGTAGGATCATTGACGGAGGGATCAGGCCGTATGGAGTCATACATAAACGAATTCTTGTCTGAGAAGTCGTCGAAATAACTGCTGTCTAAATATTCAACCAAATATGGTTTTCCGGTCGAGCTTGTTTTGATAACGTCGCAAATTGACTTCGTAGAAAGATCTCCTGGTTTTTTTAATTTTTGCTCGATGGAACTGTGAACCGCTCAATTTATTTTTATCATTTCAGTACCTTTTTTGTGCAAAAATATTCCTATCTTTTTAGGATATTAGAATACTGCGATTAATAATCATAAATAAAGATATATTTTTTTAACAAATGCATATATATGGGCGTTCCATGGCCGAAAATGGGCATCCCCTTTCTAATTAGATATACCTAACAATTGTTTTTTTGATGAATTTAATTTATTTACAAATATCAAAATGTTCATATGTAAAAACAGTAAAATGTACTAACTACTAATTATTATATAATTATCAAAGTCTAAAGCAAATAATTCAAGCATTTTTGGATACAGATTTTTAAATACGTAATTTGTTTTGATTTTTGTGATCAAGATACCTACTCATTAACAGTATAGAAACAATTAAGAAAAAGCCATTCATGAAGTTGGTTTTTAACTTTGTCATTGGGAAATTTTTAAACTCGTTTTAATCGCTATTATATATGAATTTTTTTGGAAGAGCATCAATTTACATTTTGGAAAGTATATTCTGTTATTAGATTTTTCTCTTAAACTTCTATCTCTTAAAAACTAATTCCTTTTAAACAACTATTTATTCGATTATCAACTTTTGACTCAAATATTGTTTTAAATCGTAGAAATAAATTATTGTTGATTTTATTATTAATCCTGGTAATTGAAATTACTAAAGAAACCTAATGAATTCAATAAAAAGATATTGTTTAGTGAAGTATTGACCAATCAAATCGTCGACCAATCAGAGCACACCTAAGTAGTTATTACGTTAGTTGTATGAACGCGGGAATAGACTCACTTCAGTTCCCGCGCTTGTCGGTGTTGTTTTATTTTCCTCGTAAAACTTTTGAGTTTTCATAATAAGAAGTGTAGAATAAAGTTATTGTAGTGCAAAATTAAAAGTGTAATGCCGGCTGTACACGCTCGTCGAGACACCACGAGACAGGCCTAGAGGTGAGCGTTATTTAACATTGTTCTTAAAAACTTATTGCGTTTTTTTTTAAAAAATATTATAACATGTATATTTTTCTTTGTGAATAAACATTTAAAGTGAATATAAATATTTAATGTACATAAATAGGTTTTAGACTCCTAGATCTCTTTCATTACAATGGAAACAATATACGGTAGCACGATTGAACCCTTGTCAAATGGGGACAGTGGTGCTGCCTCACCTTCAAAACAACCCCGAGGTTTCCGCTTGCGACATATATATTATAATTAAATGTAATAAAACGTTAAAAAAATGTGTGTACGAAGAAACTGTTAACCCTTAAAGTGACTTTGTATAGCAGGGTATACATCTGACAATAAAAAAATCTTACGAAGTTTCTACACGTTTTATTTGCATTATTTCATTACAAGACATATTTCTGAACGTTACTTTTTACGTCAACATTACACTAAATAGCTAATCTGTGGTAAATTTGAATCAGTTGTGAAAAATAACGAACAGACCGCGGTCAGAAATTATTGTCAAGGTGAGTTTTACTTATTTTCGTGATTTTATTACTTATTATGGGTTTGTAATGCATAAATCGAAAAGGTGAAGAGTTATTCCAACCATTGTGTAACTTAAATGGCATGGATGTTGTCATATTTGGATTATTTTAACTTGTTTACATCCGTGTATGGTATACTATACAGTGCTACAATCACTACTATTTGCCATTATATTTATTTGTATAGTATACTATACATTGCTACTAACATGTTACTAACAAATTTTAGTTGATTTGGTATGATACGAGTTCCGCATAGTGCATAAATAACTTTTTGGCTTTTATCTGGGTGATGGTTGAACTGCATGTTTGTTTCGTTTTGTTTTAGAATATAATGAACGGAAGAGCGAGACGCATATTGTCTTTGGTTCCAGCACGAAATGCTGGTTCTGATGTTAGTGATGGATCCAGTAGTGATGATGAAGTCAGAGATGTCGAGAGTTCACCAGCGCCGTCTCTGGATTCATCATTTGAAAAGCTCGACATTCTCGGCAGCCCCACTTCATCGCCCAATCATCCGAAGCAAGAGGTGGAATCACGTGCAGAAGATCTTTCTGATGTGGATTCAGAGACTTTTCAAGTTTCCCTAACGCCAATCCTGAACGCCGTGTTCCCTAGCCCTACGCAATGCAATTACGACGCAATACCTTTAATTTCTTCTGTATCATCTATAACGTCTGTTGAACCATCTACTCCCATAGCGGATGTCACACCTTTAGTGACACGTGGGCAAAGGAAACGTACTGGGCCTTCTGTTTCCGTTAATAAAGTAAAAAGGCGGTGTATCAAAAAACTAAGCTTACGTTTCCGTTGGAAGAAAGTGTCATTTCAACACAGAGCTGACATACCTAATAATACGTTTGAAGATGAAGTTCCAGTTGATTGGTCTCCTTTGGACTATTTTTTTCGATTTTTCCCCAGAGATTTGGTGAGCCATATAACGACGAATACCAATTTGTACAGCGTTCAAGAAACTGGAAAGTCAATCAAAGTTGCGGAAGAGGAATTATTAGATTTTTTGGCTATAAATATTCTTATGGGTATAGTAATTCTACCGTCATATAAAGACTATTGGAAATCGTCGTTTAGGTACGGAAAAATCGCTGATGTAATGCCCTTGAGGCGTTTCCAACAATTAAGAAGATTTGTACATTTTACTGACAATACTCAAGCTGATACTTCAGATAGGTATTACAAACTACGACCCCTAATTGAATGCATTCGGTTACAGTGTTTATCCGTTGAGGAAGAAAATGCTTTCAGTATTGATGAGATGGTCATACCCTACAAAGGTAAAAAAGCCGGCAGCCGTCGCCAGTATAACCCAAATAAGCCAAGTAAGTGGGGCTTTAAAAATCTAGTTAGAGCCGGTGTGTCCGGTATCATCTACGATTTTCTGCTGTATGCTGGCGATGATACGTTTACAGGTGTGCAATTTACAAATGAAGAAGAGTCTTTGGGTGTTGGAGGTAAAATAATTTTGGCTTTATGCAAATCTATAAAAAAAAGGCATGTAGTGTCGTATATTTTGATAACTATTTTACATCTTTAGAATTAGTATATATTTTACGAGAAAATTACGGAATATTTAGTTTGGGGACTATTAGAAAAAATAGGTTGAAAGATGCGGAATCTAAAATGATTAATGATAAATCGCTACAAAAAAACGGAAGAGGGGCGTTTACTCAAGTGGTGTGCAACGACAATAAATTGAGTGTGGTGAAGTGGTTCGATAATAAGCATGTTAGGCTTGTAAGTTCCTATGTTGACGCTTTTCCTCTTGAGAATATCAAGCGTTTCAGCAAGGAGTCTAAAGGACGCGTAGACATACAGTGTCCTCAAATCGTCAAGCATTATAACCGCCATATGGGAGGTGTGGATTTGGCGGATATGTTAATAGCATTATATCGCACTGGTATAAAATCTCACAGATGGTATATGAACATTTTTTCTCAGTTGTTGGACATTTGCATAAACAATGCATGGCTGTTACGTCGTAGACGACAACCAAATAAATAAAAAGAGGAAGCAAGATCGCCTAAAAGACTTTCGTTACGAAATTTATGCCGGACTTCTGAAACGTAATAGAATTGTGCCCGTAAAAGACATTTTGTCTGTACCCGAAAAAAGTAAGATTAAGAAACCGATGGCCGAGAGGCCTCTTGACGATGTGCGGTATGACAAATTTGATCATTGGCCCCAGTTAACCAGTTATCAACGCTGTAAATATTGTAGAGGAGGTCAAGCTAGTACAATGTGCACAAAATGCAATGTACATCTATGCTATGTTAAGGATAGAAACTGTTTCTTGGCGTACCACATGAAGCTGTAATAAAATATAATGTATAGTATGCTATACATTGATAATCGCAGATCATTCTCAACGAGTGTGACAATGTATAGTATATTATACATAGGTTTTTCCAAAAAGTAAAGCCTCTAGATTTTTTTTTGTTATTTTTTTAACTTTGTTTAAACGCCTAATAAACCATTAAAACTTGTTTTAGTTGTTTTCATTTGCTAAAAGTATCGTGCGACTTTAAGGGTTAATATTTCCAATATGGACCATCGATTTCAAAGCCCATATTTTTTTTGTAGATAGTAGTCGCTAAAAGAAAGCGTTTTGCAAAGTTTTAGGTTGCGGATACTTACGGTTCATGAGATATATTTTTTTAAACTTTTCATACAAATTGGCAAATAACACGCAATTACACCAATTACAAAATGAATTTGACAAATCATTGATGTCAAACGTAAATTAGTGTAGAGTTCCGAATATTTTGAAAGTATCGATACGTACTCGATACCAAGTATCGTATCAAAAGTATCAATACTACTTGGTATCGAGTACATTTCGTTAATTTTGGAGACTAGGGGGGGTAAGAAGCCGGGAAGTTGTGCTCCGGCGCTCCGTGGCAGCTCCGGCGCTGCGGGATGAGCAGTGCCTCCGCCCTAGCGTAGGGAAGCACAGGCACCTGGGCTCTCTCGGTGCCTGCGCTTCCCTACGGCGGGCGGGCACTGCTCTCCCTCCGCGCCTCCGGGCTCTTATATACACTCTAGGGGTAGGGCAGACAAGACCACGTGGATAGTGGGGTGCTCTGATTCGGTTTTGGATACTTTTTGAATATTATTTAAGTAAGTCAATAAGTAAGTAAACACTTTATTGTAGTAAGAATTAGATAATACAGAAAGTTGCAAACAATAAAATAAAAGTACAAAAGCTGTACTAATTAAGAAATACAAACAAGTTGCAAACAATGAAATACAAGTACTAAGGTGGAACTTAAATAGAGTAAACTTTATTCTACTTTATATACATATATAATTGCACTTATCAGCTCTTCCTATGCATCTAATTGTTTTGTCATAATTTTTCGTCTCCAAAATTAACGAAATGTACTCGATACCAAGTAGTATTGATACTTTTGATACGATACTTGGTATAGAGTAGGTATCGATACTTTCAAAATATTCGGAACCCTTCACTAACTGACGTTTAACATCAATCATTTGTCAAATTTATTTTGTAATTGCGTGTTTTTTACCAATTTGTATGAAAAGTTTAAAAAAATATATCTCATGAACCGTAAGTTTCCGCAACCTAAAACTTTGCAAAACGCTTTCTTTTAGTGAGTACTATCTACAAAAAAAATATGGGCTTTGAAAGCGATGGTCCATATTGGAAATATTAGCCAGCTTATAATCAATACATAAGTATTTTATTTCATGTGAGTGGTTTTAGGCCTTTCGTTTGGGCCCCCCAACAAATTCTGATACAGGACACGTCTAAAGCACCCTACACTACTAAAACCTATCGAAATAAACCTATCGAATGAATGAATGATATAAAATAAAGGAATTTAAAAGGGGATGACAAAAAAAGTATGTTTGTAAATTTCTTCATAACCTCGTATCTATTTTTCAAACGGCTGGATGCATTTCAACAATTAAGGTATCGTTTTATTCGTCTATACCCAAGTGCTCTTAGATAGCTTTTTAAAAAATAAACAAAATGGCGGATTTTTGGCGCAAATAGTAACACGTTAATGGAATAAAAAATAATCAAACCTATCTGATAAAAAATAATGCTCCTGCGGTAATTAACTTTATTTTCATTGGTTTTGCTAAAGGTGCCAAATATGGCACCATTAACTCTTACAAATCGGCAATATCCTTACTGCTAGATAATTTAATTCGTGACGACAGACTTGAATGATTAATGAAAGGAGAGTTTATAGGTTAAGGCCTACTTGTCAAAAGTATAATTTGACCTGGGACCCAACCATAGTTTAAAATAATTTAACTCTACAGTGGCCTAACTCCGACCTCGACTTGGAAACTCTTTTCAAAAAGACTGTAACACTCTTTGCTTTTGGTAACTGCACATCGTATTCAGACTATAGCACTTATAAAATTATGTAATATTGTTTTTAATTCCTAAAGTGCTATTTCACCCTGTTATACGTCCCGCATCTTGCTTAGAAACATAAACCCATAAAAATCAATCGCTTCATAGTAATTTATATTTTTATATTAGTTTCAAACGCACACATTCGAAAATAATATAACAATTATAATAAAGATATTATAATTTGCAACCGTCCGCTTCATTAAATACAATGATGTGGATTAGTGCACGCAATTGAGGGAGGGCGAGAGGTGCTCTTCAATCCAGGTAATACACATCATTGTAGTTAATTAAGCAGATGGTTGCAAATTAATATATTTATTATAATTGTTATGATTGATTTCCGCAAAGTAACGCCTGATTCTCTCAATTATCCATTGAAGTAATACGTACTTACGTACTTGAACAGCTATCTCAAACAAACATTGTGCTCTAATATGTGTTCGCGCGGTTGTTTTTTTTATCATAAAATAAACATTAGTAGATTGTATTGCTAAATGGGTAAATTAACTCGAGAACAATATTTAAATTTTGTCATTTATTTTGTATATTATATTTACATGTACGCTTATTTAATGTAATATTACGTGATATTATATCACAATTACATTTTAATATTTTACCTGAATATTTTGGAAGGTATCCCAAGTCAAACATAAAAAACATACTAAATGTATGTCTAACAAAACTTATTAACATAACATTTAAATTACAAATACATTTATTTAAATTAGAATAAAAGTCGTTCATAAATGCTGGGCACGCGAGAGTTAAAAATGAACGAGTTTATACCACTTTGACTTTCTTGTGGAAACCTAAAAATAAAATAAAATAATATTAAGCAGATTT
Source organism: Parnassius smintheus behrii (assembly GCA_036936625.1). Lineage (NCBI taxonomy): Eukaryota > Metazoa > Arthropoda > Insecta > Lepidoptera > Papilionidae > Parnassius > Parnassius smintheus. The sequence continues at coordinate 34,012,440 of JAUPFT010000029.1, forward strand.
AAACATGAAAATTTTTTTCAGATTAAAATAACTTATATATGTTTCTACAAAAAATGTGTATGATAATATATTCGTCCTATTCTTAAGTACCCACAGAAATGTCGCGTAGAACATGACACAGAAAAAAGTGCAGACGAAATCGAGTAATTTTTTTTTAAAACTGGAATAGCAGTTAAACAAAGTTACCAATACGGGAGAATCTTTGTTTGTGGAGGAATTAAGCGGTAAGTTTTATAATTTACATTCAATACATAGATGCGTACTGCTAAATTTGGGCTACTACCGTCATTATTGATCTAAATAAAAAATAGCAAGTTGTGATGCGAAATACCGTATTTGGGTTACCTTTTTCATGAAAAAAGTGATGCGTACTGCTATTTTTGGGCTGATATTGTCACATTTTTATTACAAACATTGTTCGCGCCACTCGCGCGCGACGATTGATTCCCTGATTCGCTTTCTCTCTCTCATTCATTGATTCGGCGCGAGAGCAGTATCGCGTCAGTCGCAACCCCGGAAGGGAGTCACGCGCCGCCCTCGTTCGAAAAAAGGTGTAAGAAAGCGCGTCCGCGACCTTCAGCTCATCGGCTCGCATTAATTACGTATTGCCGGCCGGTATCTAATATATCTAAGTGATAATCATTACGAACAATTTAACATTAAAGTGAAAGTGACAGTGTATGATATAAGACTTTAGTTGCACGTGTATACATTTAACGGCATAACCAGCTCAGGAGCGTGCCAGCCACCCAGCACCATTCATTTATCATCCGCCCATCTGCATTCAAAGTAAGTGCACACCCTTACATTTCCTCTCCAATTTCGTTCAACCCGCACTTCAGCTCACCGTCGATGTGAGGCTTTCCCTCACAAACATTCTAATAAGAATTGTTTGCTGCAGATTCACCTCTGCATCCGCTGAGCACGTGCCACGCATTGTCACCAGCGTCGTGCGTGGAGTTTCCTTTTCTGGTTGATGTGGAGGTTCACCTACATATCCTATCGTGTCAGGAAATGGTTCTCCTGGAACTGGTTCTCTACCGACAGCGTTCCCAAAATTGCCGGTGCCGAGAATGGCAATACAGTCGCCGCAACCGCAGGTTAACGACAGTGCGATTTCTCCAACACCTGGAACATCAGCTGGCAGTGAACTTTCACAGCCGATGATGTTAGAGGTGCAACTCGACGAAGACGTACTGGTTTTGCTTGGTGATGCACCTAAGACGGAGACCCCAGTGGGTCCAGCAATTTATAAGGATATAGCCAATCGATGGCAAGACATACTTGAAAAAGGCGTAAAAGTCTTTTGAAGAATTATCTTATATCCTCCAACTATGACCTCCTGATGGCACCAGCTCTAAACTCGGGGATTAAAGCAGCTGACAGAGACCTCTATAAAACGAGACTCGTCACTTTTGTTCAAACAAAAGCAGCTAGGCGTCACCATTGCAGCCCTAGTTGCTGTTGCCAATATGATGATTTTGGACGAAACTGGCAAACAAAAACTTTTAAAACCTTTAAGCGACGCCTGTCGCATTTTTTGCGATTGTCATTTTATGGAATCAAAAATACGTAGAGGTTTCATAATGTCGTCTATTAATACTTACCCGCTCTACTTTCAGTACTACCAGCAATACTGGTTATTTAAACTACGTAAACCAACATCGCAAGGTAGACAACAAATTGCAGCCGCAAATGTACAACACAAGACGAGGGCAGCGGTCAACGCCGCGTCCGCGGGAGGCACCGCAGCAGGCAGCCAGCACTTCACGCCGCCCGCCGTCAATCAAGTCTACGATGTCTCGCCGGTCATAGACGGGGTACCATTTTCGGGACAACTTCAGTACTTTGACAATAAATGAAGAAATAAATATAAAAAATAGTAAATAAATTCAGGATAAAACTATATTGACACTACAAAGTTAAAGCCCTGACTTCCGAACTAGCAATAGCTGTGTGTAAGAACTGATTCCTTCCCATTTCCATTAAATTACAATTACGAAATGGCTTATCATCTTATTACAACTCCGAACAAGGTAATAGTCCAAGATCCTGCTCTATAACAAAAATAAATACAATTTTTTACAAAGCCAAGAAAAAATAAAAATATACATGAATATGTGTGTTGCATCTATGATTTAAATAAAAAACACAGCTATTGCTAGTTCGGGAGTCAGGGCTTCAACTTTGTAGTGTCAATATGGTTTTGTTCAATAAACAATTTTATTTATTAAACTATTCCATCTTGGATGAAAGGTTACCCAATACCATTTAAAAGTACGCGATATCGTACTAGTGATCCTTATGTTTACCCCAAAAACAGCCCACGAAGCGCATAATTTAACAAGTCAATTAAAACCGTTCTAGATATTGGTGCAATATACCACCGCACACATAAAGGAAGCCAATTCATATCCAGTGTATTTTTAGTGCCAAAACAGAACGAAGAAAATAGATTTATATTGAATCTTAAATGCTTAAACAAGTTCATAGAAACCAAAAACTGTTATATGGCTTCCATAGATTTAAAAGACTCCTATTTTCTACTACTTTCTGTATATAAATTTCATAAAAAAAAAATACCTTCGCTTTAAACATAATGATGTGCTTTTTACCCGATTGTCAAGGAAGGGTTATGTTTTTCGCGCGATCTTGTATGTTTGTAAATTTCTTTATTACCTCGTATCTTCCAAACGGCTGGATGGATTTCGACAGTTAAGGTTTTATTTGTCTTAATAATTGAAGTGTTCTAAGATAGCTTTGCTTTGTTTTAAAAATAAACAATATGGCGGATTTTTGGCGCAAAATAGTAAATACATTAATTTAAAAAATTATCGAACCCTATCGAATAGGATATCAAAATAAAGGAATTTAAAAGGGGATTACAAAAATATATATAAGTTGTATGTTTAAATTTAAGTATGTTTGTAAATTTCTTCATAAACTCGAATCTATTTTTCAAACGACTGGATGGATTTCAACAATTAGGGTTTCGTTTTATTCGTCTTAAATACCCAAGTGCTCTTAGATAGCTTTTTAAAAAATAAAATGGCGGATTTTTGGCGCAAATAGTAATACGTTAATGAAATAAAAAATAATCAAACCAATCTAATACCGAATATAAGTTGCATGGTTTGTAATTGGGAGTTTTAAATTGGTTTATAAAGATTTTGACTACTGGTTTAAAAAAATGTGCAATATTTGTGTCTAGACTCGTGCTATTATATGAAAAAAAAAAGAATTATTAATATCCGTCGCCCAATAACATTTTAAAGAAAACAAATACTTAAATTGCTTTCAATAAATTTTGAACCGTATACTTTGAAGCTTTGAAGAAAAATGTAATAAATAAATACAGTTTATTTCAGGAAATATACATCGACCTTTCTAAGTCGCATAGTTATGGAAAAATCGTCAAAAATCTTTACACAAATGACAGGCACACTTAAAAGTCTTAAATAAAATAAATAATTTAAAAAAATCAAAAACCCGACCGCAAAAGAGACAATTTAAAAGGAATGCACTAAAAAGATCGAAACAAGATTGAGAATACAAAACAAAATTAAAATAACTATAAACAAAATAAACTCTACTTCGGTTTAACAGACTATATGAGCTAAAATCCTACCCACCCTAACCCATTGCAAATTACAAACCGAAAGATAATGGGTTCTGCTTGCTAGTAAAGTAAAGTAAAGTTACAGCCTATATATGTCCCACTGCTGGGCTCAGGCCTCCCCTCATTTCTGAGAGGGTTTAGGGCAAGGAAGTGTCCGCCGCGCTGCCCAAATTACTCAGACATGCAGGTTTCCTCACGATGTTTTTCTTCACCGCCGAGCACGTGGTAAATCAGCACTTAAAATTGCAATTAACAATTTCATTGGTGCCGGCGGGGATCGAACCCGGGTTACTCGTGTTCTGTTATATTTACAGCGAGCGTTAACCACTGAGCTACCACGGCTCTTCTCTCTCTCCGCTTGCTACTAAACTTAATATTTTACTTAGGCTATTTTACTTAGCTTTTTAGCTCATATAGTCTGTTAAACCGAAGTAGAGTTTACTTTGTTTATAGTTTATTTTAATTTTGTTTTGTATTCTCAATAATTAATATTCGATAATTTAAATTCAATTAAAAATTATTGCGAATTGATAATGTTACTGCAATGTCTTGTATTAATAGGATAGGTAGCGTACAGTTCGATCATTTAAATATCATTTTTGGACAAATATAGAAATGGCGTGAAATTCGTGCAATAACTATATTCTCTTATAGGAATACTAAAGACAACTATGAAGCAGATCAAAAGTCTCTTAAGAAATTTTTGGACACTAAATGGGAACTTCATGCTGCATTTAATAAATTACCTCTATGCTACGGTTACGCAGATATATCTTTTTGCTAGCAGACGCAATGCTAAAAGCCATAAATATATTGCTTGGAAAAATTAGCCTGATGCCTAGGCCACTGACGCTTTTACCGTTTCTTGGAAAAATATGTTATTCTACGCATTTCCACATTTTTCACTAATAACAAAGGTCATACAAAAAATTATTAACGAAAGAGTAGGTAGAAGGTATTCTAGTAGTGCCATATTGGCCTACGCGACCTTGGTTCCCAAAATCTAATTTGTTCTATATTTAAAACCATATAAAGACTTGTTATTGTCTCATTTCAAAATGCCTCACAGCCTACACCGCACCTTGAGCTTAGTAACCGAGAGGCTTTCAGGAAAACTTTATTTAAGAGATGTTTGTCCTCGAGATCAGTAGAAATTATATTGTGTTCTTGTACATATAAGCAATATGATGGATGTATTAAAATTTTGATAAAATATTGTAAAATACATGGTTTATGATTACTATGTAGTTTCTGCTCCTGCAGTAATTAATTTTATTTCCAATGTTTTTTCTAAAGGTGCCAAATATGGCACTATTAACTATTTCAAATCGGCAATATCCTTACTGCTAGATAATTTAATTCGTGACGACAGACTTAAACGATTCATGAAAGGAGAGTTTATAGGTTTAGGCCTACTTGTCAAAAGTATAATTTGACCTGGGACCCAACCATAGTTTAAAATTTAACTCTACAGTGGACTAACTCCGACCTCGACTTGGAAACTCTTTTCAAAAAGACCGTAACACTCTTTGCTTTAGTAACTGCACATCGTATTCAGACTATAGCACTTATAAAATTATCTAATATTGTTTTTAATTCCTAAAGTGCTATTTCACCCTGTTATACGTCCCGCATCTTGCTTAGAAACATACATCAATAAAACTCGATCGCTTCGTAGTAATTTATATTAGTTTGAAACGCCCACATTCGAAAATAATATAACAATTATAATAAAGATATTATAATTTGCAACTATCCGCTTAATTAACTACAATGTGTCTTACCTGGATTGAAGAGCACCTCCCGCCCTCCCTCCTGGAATAATGGTGTTGGGAGTAGTGGTGCCGGGAGTAGTGGTGTTGGGAGTAGTGGTAACGGGATTAGTGCACGCAATTGACGGAGGGCGAGAGGTGCTCTTCAATCCAGGTAATACACATCATTGTATTGAATAAAACTAAATTTACGGATTCTATCGCGTTTATTTAACTGATTTTATTTATTTTTAATTCCCGATATTTCGGGTGCTTTACAGCAACCATGGTCACGGGGGGGACTGCTGACCATGGTTGCTGTAAAGCACCCGAAACGTCTGGAATTAAAAATAAGTAAAATCAGTTCAATAAACGCGATAGAATCCGTAAATTTAGTTTTATTCAATGTGTAGTGTTCGCGTAAATTTAAGAAATCATCACATCATTGTAGTTAATTAAGCGGATGGTTGCAAATTAATATATTTATTATAATTGTTATGATTGATTTCCGCAAAGTAACGCCTGATTCTCTCAATTATCCATTGAAGTAATCCGTACTTACGTACTTGAACAGCTATCTCAAACAAACATTGTGCTCTAATATGTGTTCGCGCGGTTGTTTTTTTTATCATAGAATAAACATAAGTAGAATGACCCGTAGTAGATTGTATTGTTAAATAGGTAAATTATCTCGAGAGCAATATTTAAATTTTGTCATTTTTTTATATTATATTTGCTTATTTAATGTAATATTACATGATATCATATCACAATTACATTTTAATATTTTACCTGAATATTTTGGAAGGTATCAAAGTCAAACATAAAAAACATACTAAATGTATGTCTAACAAAACTTATTAACATAATATTTAAATTTAAAATATAATTTATTTAAATTAGAATAAAAGTTGTTCATAAATGCTGGGCACGCGAGAGTTAAAATGAACGAATTTATACTACTTTGACTTTCCTGTGGAAACCTAAAAATAAAATAAAAGAATATTAAGCAGATTTAAGCATGAAACATTTTTCCAAATTATCATAACTTATATATGTTTCTACAAAAAATGTGTATAATAATATATTCGTCCTATTCTTAAGTACCCACAGAAGTGTCGCGTAGAACATGACACAGAAAAAAAGTGCAGACGAAATCGATAATTTTTTTTAAAAACTGGAATAGCAGTTAAAGAGGTGCCATTTTCAAAGTTATCAGTACGGGAGAATCTTTGTTTGTGGAGGAATTAAGCGGTAAGTTTTATAATTTACATTCAATACATGGATGCGTACTGCTAAATTTGGGCTGATACTGTCACATTTTTCAGAGATTTTTATCAGATTTCTCCAACACCTAGAACGTCAGCTGCCAGTGAACCTTCACAGCCGATGACGTTAGAAGTGCAACTCGACGAAGACATACTGGTTTTGCTTGGTGATACACCTAATATTTATAAGAATATAGCCAATCGATGGCAAGACATACTTGAAAAAGGCGTGAAAGAAAGTCTTTTGAAGAATCATCTTATACCCTCCAACTATGACCTCCTGATGGCACCAGCTCTAAACTCAGGGGTTAAAGCAGCTGACGGAGACCTTTATAAAACGAGACTCGTCACTTTTGTTCAAACAAAAGCAGCTAGGCGTCACCATTGCAGCCCTAGTTGCTGTTGCCGATATGATCAGTTTGGACGAAACTGGCAAACAAAAACTTTTAAAACCTTTAAGCGATAGGCCTATCGCATTTTTTGCGATTGTCATTTTATGGAATCAAGAACACGTAGAGGTTTCATAATGTCGTCTATTAATACTTACCCGCTCTACTTTCAGTACCACCAGCAACACTGGTTATTTAAACTACCTAAACCAACATCGCAAGGTAGACAACAAATTGCAGCCGCAAATGTACAACACAAGGCGAGGGCAGCGGTCAACGCCGCGTCCGCGGGAGGCACCGCAGCAGGCAGCCAGCACTTCACGCCGCCCAACGTCAATCAAGTCGACGATGTCTCGCCGGACATAGATGAGGTACCATCCTGACCCATTGAACATCCGAAACCGGCGTAGAAATTCGTTGTCGGGGAATACCAATAGATTAAGCATTCTGATCACGTATCGATCGCCTATGTAATTTTCTTTCTTGTTTTTTATTTTCTGACACGAAAATTTAGTTGCAATAGGCTCGAGACATTTTTTTTGTATTAAAATGGTTTGAAGATAAACTTAAACCCACGTCCGCGATAGAGGACAAAATTGTCCCTTTCAAATGTCAAAAAGGGATAATTTTTTCTCTTTCCCTTGGCCTCATGCTACGGACGGGAAGATATATGTCTACTCGTTATGTCAAACGGGGATATACTATAAAGATAAGATAATTTTGTCTCTTTGTCAGTGGATATAATCGGGGGATATAATTTTTGTCTCCTGCCCATGCTCGCAGGGTGGATAAAACTAAGCAAGGGATAAAAATTTTATCCCTTCCCCGGGGATATATTCTCTCATGCCCATGCTAGCCCGGCTGGAAGAGCTAATTACAAGGGGACAAATCAATATGTCATTTTCTGACAGACCATCTTTGGCATATGGATTTCGCAGAAATCAATTCGCACAATATTTTGATAATTTATAAATATATAATTTATTATGTAAAATACATTTAATTTCACCAACGAATTTTTATTCGTACACATACCTTTTGATTGGTTGCAAACTTCAGTTTTAATTTACAATTCCTTCCTAGCTGTTTCTAACTGCAACTGGCACAATTCTCGCTAAAATTTTATTTCCTCTTCTAAAATTTTTATTTTTAAATCTTCTACAACAGCTTTTTTGGAATTCAAACCTTGAAAACCTCCACATTTTTTTTTTTTTTTTTTTTTTTTTTTATAGAAGAGGGGGCAAACGAGCATGCGGCTCACCTGATGTTAAGTGACTACCGCCGCCCATGATCAACCGCAACACCAGGAGAATTGCGGGTGCGTTGCCGGCCCTTTAGAAAGGAGTAAGCTCTTTTCTTGAAGGTCCCCAGGTCGTATCGGTCCGGAAAAATCGCCGGTGATAAACTATTCCACAGAGAGGTTGTACGTGGAAGAAAACTCCTTGTGAAACGTACAGTGGTGGACCGCCAAGCATCCAGATGGTGTGGATGGTATCGGGACGTTTGTCGTGTCGTGCGTTCACGAAATTTGGCGGCTGGGATTAATCCGAACAATTCCTCAGAGCACTCCCCGTGATAGATGCGATAAAATACGCAAAGCGATGCAACATCTCTTCGCAACGCCAGTGAATCGAGCCGATCGGAAAGCACTCGGTCGTCGACGATTCGAGCCGCTCTGCGCTGGATGCGGTCAAGTGGAAGGAGCTGGTACTGGGGAGCCCCAGCCCAGAGATGGGAACAGTATTCCATGTGCGGCCGAACCTGCGCCTTGTATAGTTGCAGGCGGTGTGCCGGCATGAAATACTGTCCCGCTCTGCTGAGCACGCCAAGCTTTTTAGAGGCCAATTTGGCCTTCCCTTCCAAGTGACCACGAAACTGCACGTCACTCGATATGTCGACGCCGAGGATTCCGATACTGGCTGAGGCAACAAGGGGAGTGCCTTGAAACTGAGGGGATACGACAAAGGGGTTCTTTTTAGCGGTTAACGCGCAAACTTGTGTCTTCTGGGGGTTAAACTGGACTAGATTTAGTCGTCCCCAATCCGAGACTCTGTTCAGCAAAGACTCGACTTCAGACACAAGTTTGTCCCGGCACTCGGAGACGTTTTCCCGAGAAATATTGGCTCGGCCGGTGTAAAGAGCATCACCAGTGCTGTCATCTGCATAGCAATGAATGTTACGGGTATGCAACATATCATTGATATGCAGAAGAAACAGCGTTGGCGATAGCACGCAGCCCTGTGGAACACCAGCATTAATAGGCTTGCAATCGGAGCTTGCACCGTCTACAACGACCTTGATGCTCCGATCTGCAAGAAAGCTGGTGATCCAATCGCACAATTTCTCGGGAAGCCCATAGGAAGGGAGCTTCGAAAGAAGCGCTTTGTGCCAAACCCGATCGAAGGCCTTCGCAATGTCCAAACTAACGGCCAATGCCTCCCCCTTGAACTCTACTGCCTCCGCCCATCTGTGAGTGAGGTAGACCAGAAGATCACCAGCTGACCGACCACGGCGAAAACCGTATTGGCGGTCACTAATCAGCTGGTGATCCTCAAGGTACCTCATGAGCTGGCAGTTTACAATGGACTCCATTGTTTTGGAGAACAAGGAGGTGATGGCGATTGGCCGGTAGTTGGACGGGTCTGAGCGGTCGCCTTTTTTAGGGATCGGGTGGACGAAAGCCGTCTTCCATGATTTTGGGACTACGCCTAGGGAGTAGGAGTACCGGAAAAGACGCGTTAAAACCGGTGCCAACTCTGGAGCACACGTCCTCAGCACAATTGGGGGGATTCCGTCAGGCCCACTCGACTTGTGGATGTCCAGGGAGAGGAGTGCTTTGCGAACCGAGCGCTGTGTGAACTGCACTTCCGGCATGGAGCACTCACACCGCGGGATGGTCGGCGGCGTACTCCCCCCGTCATCGAGAGTCGAGTTAGACGCAAAGAAGGAGCCTAGAAGATCGGCTTTCTCCTTTGCAGTATGGGCCAGTGAGTCGTCCTCCCTGTGCAGAGATGGAAGAGATACATATATACATACACATAGAGTTGAAGCAACTTCAGCTGTATCTTTATTTTCCTTAAGTAGTGGTCGTCGCCTTTTCCATATAGGTGTGGACTTAATAAATTGAGATGATGTTGGTGATGACAGTATTGGAGCAATGTCATCATTATTCCCAACAATCTTAATTTCATTATTTTTCACATTGCTTGTATTGCATTAAAATTGTAACAAAACAAATTCTTGTATAAAATCACAGTGTAAGTATAACATAATCATACAATGGGTTGACACCTGTACAAATGACAGACCCAGCTATGGTGACAATTGTAGCATCTAGACTATAGAGGCAGGAAAATGCATTACAATTTATCATTGAGTGAGAGTTTTCTATTGAAAATTCTGCCAGTTTAGTTCATCTTGTCCTTGTCACCCTTCAGTGTTGCTCTGTCTAGCTCTCCATTGAACAACTGGTAGGAAAGAAAGTATCTCCTTAGTCTGTGATAAAATAATATCTCACAAACATAATAATATAGATAACTTGTATATAATACTATAATATGTAAAACAACTTATTACCCTGATTTCTACCACAGCGGTTGGACTATTTGTCAGTCAGTTTATTATTAATAATATATATAATTCTATAAATACTTACATTTTCGTTTTGAAATATTAAAATTTCCATTGTCTCATCACCAAGTATTTGTAATGAACTGGCTTCAGTACTTTGGTCAGCATCTGAATCCTAGACACCAGTTATGCCTGTACATACTCGGCTCCATCAAGTCGCTGACTTGTTCCAGGATAGGATCTATCTTAACATATGATGGGCCACCTCCTGTGCCATTGTGACTGCTTTTGCTGAGTGCTTTGTATAATTTCGCATCAGTCTTCATTTTCTCCCAGTCTCATAAGAGATTCTTTACTTCTGTAATGTTAGTGGATAGGTTATTAATAGGCAATTCAGAACAAACATCATAGTAGATAAAGAGGTTAATGTACTGAGAATGTAGATACTAGGTAGGTAACTTCTTATTTAAAGTAAATAGAAACTCTTTAATACACACATTACATATATAAAATCAAGATAATAATAATTATAAAACTATTTACAGCTATAAAGTTTGGATGTTAAGACCACTTGACTTGAAAACAACTAGATATAACAACTAATAACCAAAGGTTTATATTTATCAATAACTTACCTAGCCATAGTTCTTGTGGAATTAAATCTTGTGCACAAATTCACCCAAGCTTAATTTTTGGCTTGGTTTGTTGTATCGTCCGTCTGTTTATTATATGTTACATTTTTAAAAGTATCCATTAGTATTACCAGTTTATACTTTTCCTCAAACGTGAAATTTTGACAATGCTTTCTGGTGGAGCCACGTGTCTAAGGCTGCCGAAGTCTAATTCCCCGGTCGAACCTTAAACCTATTATGCGAGATATTAACTAAAGTGGACTGTATATGCGATTGCTTCTACGCTTACGTAAAGGCGACTACTATAGCATGCGGTATAATGCACTCGCTCTTCCCTAAAACTAAAACTATTATTTTGCCAAGTCGATGAAAAGGAATCCTGCCTGATTAGGAAAACACAAATTGGAGCGGGTTAAAACAATTATATCAGGCAGGAACTAATTAAAGGAATATTGACTCACCGGGGTTTCTTCTATCCTGTTGAGCACTATAGCTGCAACTTCTGGAACTTCTTCTGGACAGACACTCTGGGGCCCCAGGGGTGCGTCGGGAGAGAAGCGTTGTAGTTTCAACGACGACTGCGGCGGAAAGAGACTCGCGCAACGGTCGCGCGTGTCTTATATATCCTCGGCTCCGATGATTACGTGACATTCTAGAATCATCTTCTTGCCCCTCCCACCCCACCACCCCGATGTGTCGATAGGAGGGTATGAATGATATCGTTTTTTCGAAAAGGAACAAGCGACTTGGCACCTACCGTCCGATATAAAATAAACACGAATGGGTTTTCCGCGCAACCATCTCCCCCGCCCTTGAAGGATTTCCTTCAAAATTAACTAATACAACTAGAGCTAAGATCAACTAACAAAATAACTAACTAACGCTAGGATTACCTAAATTCAACTACAATTTAATCTAGAAAGCTAATTTAAATTATGGAAGAGGCAGGGGGCACAAACGGACAACCGGACGCAAGTAAGACCCAACCGTGGTCTTAACGCGAGCTATCCTAACTACTCCGTCGGAACCGGGAAAGACCTCTTCGACAATTCCTAACGGCCAGTGGAGAGGCGGCGTATTCTCTTTGGTGAGCACAACTACAGTTCCTACAGCTAAAGGCTCAGTTGCTGTGTTCCATTTTTGCCGAGACTGCAAAGTATGCAAGTATTCCATCCTCCATCGTTTCCAAAACGATTGCACTAACCGATCTAATAATTTGTGGCGTGCGGAAATGCTAAGTCTGTTCTCATCCATATCTGCGGCTGGCAAATACTTTAAAGGCGTTAAATTCAAAAAATGTGCTGGAGTTAGAGCCAGCGGTTCCGAGGGGTCACTAGACAACGTACGACAAAGTGGGCGACTATTCATTACGCATTCAATTTGAGCGAGCACCGTACTTAGCTCTTCGAAGGACAAAATTTGATCTCCTATTACTCGGTATAAATGACTCTTTAGACTCTTGATATTATTAGTCTCCCAATTGCCCCCAAAATGACTCGCGGCTGGGACGTTCAGAGACCACTCAATGCGGTTCTCGGCTAGAATGTGAGCAAACTCCGAATTATAATATTTGCTAGCTAAGAGCTCATGTAGTTCCGATAGAATACGTTTTGCACCGACGTAGTTCGTACCGTTATCCGAATACAATCTACTTACAGGGCCACGGCGGGAAAGAAATCTTTTAAATGCACCCATAAAGCCTGCTGTGCTTAGATCACCAACGAGTTCTATATGCACCGCTCGAGCAGTTAGACATACGAAAATGCAGACGTAAGCCTTTGTGGATCTTATACCACGCCCGCGAGTGAGCGTGACCTTAAACGGACCAGCGAAATCAGACCCGGTGTGCGTGAAGGGCTTTACTGATTGTATTACACTACAAGATCTAAGTTCCGCCATTTCCGGAAATGACGGCTTGGGGCGTGTCCGAAGCTATACATCTGTGCACCCGATTGCGTATTAAACTACGTGCAGAAAGAATCCAATAATTCTGACGCAAAATCGACATCAACAAGTCGGGGCCAGCGTGCGAGTTCAATTTATGATGGTAGTGGACTAATAAGTTCATGATATGGTCTTTACGCGGTAAAACAATAGGGTGCCGTTGGTCGAAACTCAATTGCGAGTTGGACAAGCGTCCACCTACCCTTACAATCCCATCCTGTAAAAATGGCTTAAGGCGTTGAAAGGCGCGACTACAAGCTCTATTCGATTGCAATCTTCTAATTTCTTCAGAGAAGTGCGCACGTTGAAGTTCACGCACTACTAGCGACTCAGCATAGTTGTAATCGGACGTAACGATATACGAACAAATACTACTTATCGACTTTTAAACTACAAAGGCTATACTGTAACGACAAAAATGATTTAAATATAACACAGCGTATTGCTGTGGCGCGGCTAAACTATACTATTTTATTTTTAATTTTACGGAACACCAACAAGCTAAACAAACACTAAGGAAATACCAATATATAATTCTATCAACGACAAACTAATATTTAAATAATAAAACTATCCAATCACAAGTATGCTATTTCTAAGCGACTAAGCTATAATTATTAATAAGCGGTGAAACTATGCGATGAACGCTTCGGAACAACACTGCATATGGCTTGTTGCTCGCGAAGTCTCACTTCCTCCCGCCAATCAAGATTGGCCTCAGCAAGTCTATTCCGTAGCCTCCAGTGAGGCACGCTTTCTGTCGCAGCGGCTCGGTGTCTCCATGCGCCGCGACCGTGACCTCGATCCGCGCCGCGCGCGCTTTCGCTAACTAGATCGATTCGAGCACTGAATATGTCACCTGACGGGTTGCGGGGCGATCTAATCTTGCTAATATGGGCCTTGTTCGCGGTGTCGGTAAAACTAGCTCCAGGGCTATCCCTACTCGGCGTTCCCTTCGGCTGCGACGAAACTACAACAGGTTTACTAACAACAGACTCTAACGTCTTGCTTCTCGACCCTTCGCATAATTTATTACCCGAGCGCGGGATGTTCCCCTCCCCCATTTCCCGAAAATTGCGAGTCAATAATTCGGGAGGTTCGACAGCGACGGTGCAACAACAGGATGTTGCCGAAATGCTATCTATGATGGGGGCGGAGCCAAGGATAGCATATCCCAATACGGTTTCCAGTGCGTAAGGCGCGGTATGCGAGGAGTTGCCCCTGACCTTATTGTTTAACAAAAGATGAGGGAAAAGCGATGCTCCAATGAGCATGTCTATGTTTCCAGGAACGGCGTAAGTGTCGTCCGCCAGAGTCAAATTCTTAAATTCAATCATTGCCGAGGTGTCAACCGAAACGGTTGGCAACCGTTCAGTGACCCTATCTACTACTAGTGCATTTATATCAAAGTTAACATTACGATCTATCCGAGAATAAAATTTTAAATTTATATATCCCTGGGTAGCTTTACTAGTACGTCCGATGCCTTTAACTACAGGACATGAAAGTGACCTATTTATTACTAAGCCTAAGCGCTGACAACATTGTCGCGTTATAAAGCTATTTTGGGCTCCGCTGTCCAGCAGTGCACGGACGCTTTGTTCGTTTCCACGCGAATCCCTAACCAAAATACGTGCCGCACCCAGTAACACGGTTGAAGGAGGTTGTGCTCCCATATTTGCCAATGAGCACAGAGCGACATCACCAGGTCGACCGCTAGAATCGTTGACCTTAGTAGGGGCGAATTCCTTGTCCGCTTTACTTGACGCCGCTATGTTGCTATTTTCAAAATGTAATAGCGTGTGATGTTTCCTGGCGCACCTGCTACATACGGAACTCGAATTGCATTTTGCAACTAAATGCTTATCGCTTAAGCAGTTCAAACATAGGTTGTTTGTCTTTACTAATTTATAACGTTCGCTTGGTGAATATTTACGAAAAGTCGCACAATCATATAAATTACCGTGTTTATCTTTACATACTATACAAGTATGCTGGAGTGATGTTGGCGTAGCGGTTACGTAAGTTAACGACCCTGCTATTTTAGATGGTTGAGTCTGTCTACGGTCGACGCACCTTTTAATCTCCTGTTTAACGTTCGGAGAGCGCTGCATCGCCTTTATTTGATCTCGCACGAACGATGCTAATGAATGAAAGGAAGGCATCTCCGAGCTACGATGCTCCATTTCAAACGCACGCACGGTGTCGGGGTCTAATTTCTTTAATGCAACATGGAGAAACACCACGTCCATAAGATCATTAAATTTCAAATTCTTAAGTGCAGCCACCGATGCCACAAATTTATCTAGAAACTGCTCTAAGCCGTTGATGTTCGCGGATGATATAGGTTTAAGATCGAATATCTGGTTCAAATATTCGGAAGCTAACATTCTCCTATCTTCATATTAAGTTTTAAGCGTTTCGAATATTAATAAGTAATTGTTTGCTGTAGGTGTAAAACCAGAGCAGATCGACTGTGCCTTGCCACTAAGTTTACTAATTAAGTAATATAATTTTTCGGCGTCCGATAACGATGGGTTATTGTGTATATTGTTTTGAAAACTACTGAAGAAGAAGGGCCACGTCTTAATATCACCATTGAATACCGGAATATCTATTGGCGGCAACCTAATTGAGTCACTTGGACGTACCTGTGTTTCCGGCTTTGCTTCGTTTTGAGATTGTAGGGATCTCGCCGTTCTTTTCACGCGACACAACATATCTTCGAATGCCAGCAGCGGTTGGTAGTTCACTATGTATTTCGGGTCGATTTGTAATTCCAAATGATTAATTTGGTCTAATATTCTTTCTTAATCTATCCGCAAAGAATCAATGATTTCATTCAAAAAGGTTTCCCGCACTGCTTCTATATTAATGTTCTTTATATAATCACTTATATTCTGCATACGCGAAAAGAGTACGTCCCTCTTGGCATAAAGCGTTTTAATTTTAATTTCACTTCCACTAACTGCCATTTTAAATTATTATAATAAAGTTATACAATTAATCTCACAACGCACAAACAATGAAGGATGGACACTCGGTATGCCGTATTACGTAATTAAATCGAACACCTGCGTAGCGAGTCGAGGTGACGCGTCATTTGCACTCAATAATTTTATCAAGATTGTGGGGTAAGCGTATCAAACGGTTCCTATTACACTGTTTCAATTATTTAATAGGCTTTAAATTTAATCAAATACGAGCGCTATAAAACGAATAATTCTGTTTGCGAGTACCTAATCAAATTTTAAATTTAAACGAACACTATTTAAGTATATTCCATAAATTAGAGTGCATTATCTAATTAATTAATTCAACAATTCGACCAAATCCTGCCGAAGTGACCATAAAATGGTGGAGCCACGTGTCTAAGGCTGCCGAAGTCTAATTCCCCGGTCGAACCTTAAACCTATTATGCGAGATATTAACTAAAGTGGACTGTATATGCGATTGCTTCTACGCTTACGTAAAGGCGACTATTATAGCATGCGGTATAATGCACTCGCTCTTCCCTAAAACTAAAACTATTATTTTGCCAAGTCGATGAAAAGGAATCCTGCCTGATTAGGAAAACACAAATTGGAGCGGGTTAAAACAATTATACCAGGCAGGAACTAATTAAAGGAATATTGACTCACCGGGGTTTCTTCTATCCTGTTGAGCACTATAGCTGCAACTTCTGGAACTTCTTCTGGACAGACACTCTGGGGCCCCAGGGGTGCGTCGGGAGAGAAGCGTTGTAGTTTCAACGACGACTGCGGCGGAAAGAGACTCGCGCAACGGTCGCGCGTGTCTTATATATCCTCGGCTCCGATGATTACGTGACATTCTAGAATCATCTTCTTGCCCCTCCCACCCCACCACCCCGATGTGTCGATAGGAGGGTATGAATGATATCGTTTTTTCGAAAAGGAACAAGCGACTTGGCACCTACCGTCCGATATAAAATAAACACGAATGGGTTTTCCGCGCAACCACTTTCTTTTATTTTCGGCCATAATAATAAAATAGAAAGTTAGAAATGGTTACCTATGTATCTAGTATATATTCAGTAATCTATGCTATGTATTTTACAGCAAATTTATATTAACCAATGAAAAAGAACAAACGGGAATCCTCTCAATCGGCCGCGATGGACCAATTGAAAAGGAACCAACGGAAATTGAACGTTCGATTAAGAAACAGAAGGGAGGAATCGAGGCTTCTCTCGATCCGGCCTCCTATAACGCCTACGTTGGGTTCGTGAACAACGTATGTGATCTCCGCAACGGAGTAACACACAAGGGCGATAACCTCTTCCTTTTCAGCAAGTAGGTTCAGACGGGGATTACGGGTCTTCCGAAGTCGTCCCGGTCCCGACGCCTTAATTCTTCGATGTGGACTGTATAACTTGAGGGATGAATTACTTGGGAATAAAACAGCAATTATCTTCAAACCGTTCCGTGAGAGAGTAATCACTTTTCCCTATCACTTCCCTATACTTCTTATTGACTGCTGGTTTTTCACTTTTCCCGAAGGATTTTCTTATTTATTTCTTGAACATTTTCCGAACTATTTCCCCGAACGAATTGCAATAAAACCCGTTCACTAAGCTACCCCAGAGCTATACGCGAAAGTGAACCGCGCCATTCGCGTGCTTGCGCAACTTAATTACATAAATTTGTTCTATTACTCTCTCACGTTTCACTTAATCTCTTTATTCGCATAAGTCATACATAAATACAATTTATCTATATAGATAGCACAAAACAATATCTACACTACGATATACATTATATTTTCGTATCACAAAAAACCTTTTATTTATTAAACAAAATATGCCTATTTTAATCACAAGTTCAAAGTCAAAATTTCTTAAATATTTAACACAGAAAGTTAAAACAATGTTTCCCACTTGAATTTATACATATGTTAACTAATACAATAGTTTAATTTACATTTTCTCTATTTATTTCACTATTAAAAACACTTTTAAATTTCTTATACAAAACTATCATTATTTCACTTATACACAGGAATTTTTACATAAAAATAACACAGAATTCACCTTTTTAGCACGTACAATCAACCTGAAATGTTTTACAAGTCATTTTTACATAAATTGCTGAAATTACAAACATTTTAAATTTTTACATATTCGGCCTCCTAAGGGCGTGGCCAGCGTGCTTCCGTGAACTCACACTATTTGAACAACTAACTTTGCACGGCTCTCGGCTATCAGAAAAAATGAAAGTCTGAAATACACCAATTTTAACAATATTAGGTAAATAAGTGCTTCTACATAATTTTCGAACTGTAGGAAACTATCTCTGATAGAATTCTTATCAGTTATCATGTTTCTTATCAGATAACAATACAAGTGAATGTTCTCATTAATCAATCATAACAAATAGGCATTTGTTTTCGTACAAAACATATCAAACTTATACAAGACAATACTTATGCAATTAATTTCCGTTAATTCTGTTTATGCACAGAGTGATCATCTCGACCGGGGAACAAATCCGATCTCTAACTTCACTTTAATATTCCTTTGAATTTACATCGTTGGAAAGACGATTTCAACCGGGGAACAAATCCGGTAACATAATTTATATCATAAAATTCCGTATATGAATTTATTGAAAGATATTACTTAGAAAACAGTAAACTAGTCC
The DNA here is from genome assembly GCA_036936625.1 of Parnassius smintheus behrii. Taxonomy (NCBI): domain Eukaryota; kingdom Metazoa; phylum Arthropoda; class Insecta; order Lepidoptera; family Papilionidae; genus Parnassius; species Parnassius smintheus. The sequence goes on from JAUPFT010000029.1 coordinate 34,031,273, forward strand.
GGCCTGGGAGTTGAACCCAAGACCTTCATATCATTAATTCGACATTTCTTTAAGATTTAACTAAGCATTTTCTTATCAGAACATTTCTATTGGACAATGAGTCTTTGAAAAGTTATTCGTCATCGGTTGACTTAATAAACTGAAATATTCTTATAGGCGCGTCGCCAACAATCTCCCCCCCGTGCGTTAGCACCATCATTTGGGAGGCGTCGCGGGTACCAGGACTATTATTCTGGATGTAGGTCTCCTCAAGATACCTGTGCTAGTAATGACGTCAACCACTCTGGTGTGACCGTCTGGTCCCGGTAACGTTCTACTAATTTTGCCTTTCGGCCACGTATTTCGTGGCAACGAATGATCTATTATCAAAACAATATCGCCCTCTTTAGGTTCCATGAACTTTCCGTTATTACCTGTTCGAGGTAATAAGGTAGGCATGTATTCCTTCAGCCACCTTGTCCAAAAATGGTCGGCTAACCTCTGTGCAGCTTTCCAATTGAGTTGACCCGTCAGATGCTGCTCTAGAAATAATCCAGGTGGTCGATCACCACATGAGCGTCCCAGAAGAAAATGATTGGGTGTCAAACCCTCTTCAGGACTATCCATACTGAATGTTACCAGAGGCCTGGAATTTACTGTATGCTCTGCTTCTAAAAGTAGCGTATGTTGAACCTCCTCTCGTGGGCTCCTTTCTCTGAGCGTAGCGGTCAACACAATTTTAATCGATCTTACTAACCTCCCCCAGGCGCCACCCATGTGCGGTGCTCCCGGAGGTATAAATTTCCATTTAATATATTTCTTAAATGACTCATTTTTCATGCTCTCATGGCATTCTTCGCATGCTTTCAATAATTCTTTATTCGCAGCTTTGAAATTTGTCCCGTTATCGCTGTATATAACGCCTGGTTTTCCTCTTCTGGCGATAAATCGCCTCAACGCCATTATCATTGACGCTGGTGTCAACGAGGCTGCTAATTCCAGATGTACTGCTCTGGTAGTCAGACACGTGAATAAAACACCCCAACGTTTTTCGTGTCGCCTTCCTATAGTCACACTCATAGGACCGAAATAATCCACAGCTGAGCATGTAAAAGGTGGTTCATGATGAGCTATTCTCTCCGGAGGAATATTTCCTTGTGGCACGTTCTGCGGTTTTGACCTGTATGTCCTGCACCACTGACAATGATGTGACACACTTCGTACTACATTACGTAAGTTCAAGACATAAAATTTCTGGTTCACCTCAATCATCACCGTCTGGTGATAGGCATGTTCAAAATGATGATGAACTTCTCTAATCATCATTTTAACGATTTCGTGTTTACCGTCCAATATGACAGGTTTTCTACTTTCCTCGGTCAAATTAGACTTGAAAGGTAAACGTCCATTTAAACGGAGTAAGTTATCTTCTCCTATTTCCATAGATAATTTACTTAAGCGTGAACTTCTTTCAACACTTTTGCCTGATTTCAAGCATTTTATTTCCGAATAAAAACACTCGTCTTGAACGAACTTCCAAATTAATAATTCCGCTTTTTTCAAGAGCGCTATGTCCAACGCGCCATCGGGTCCTTTAACCGACTTAGCTAAAACTTTGTTGGAACACATAACCGACTTTTCGGCTGCGTCGTCGGGTCCTTTAACCGACTTTCTTAAACTCTTGAATTTTTCTACCGCTTGTAAGGTGCGTGTAGTTGCCCCAAGGAATTTCTTAAAGCTGCTAAATCGTCCGTAGTCGGGTAGACTTAACGGTTCTTGCTTTCTTAACGCATTTACGCCCTTTGGCGATTTTTCTTCACCTGTTTCTAAGCTTTTTATGGTGTCCACTTGTTTGGGCCATAAATCAGGACTTTTCCTGAGGAATTCAGGTCCTTGAAACCAGCGATGACTTACATCGAAGGTGGAAGGAAAATTTCTAGTGGCGTCGTCTGCCACATTTTGTGACGTTGGTACCCATCGTCATTCACATGGCTTGCTGTGATCTTCGATCTCAGCCAATCGATGAGCAACGAATGGTTTAAAAGCGCGAGGATCTGACTTAATCCACGCTAACACTGTACGTGAGTCTGTCCAAAATACTCTCTTGGACATTTCGTACTTGCTCTCTTCACTAACCGATGCAGCCAGTCTGCTGCCCATAAGAGCTGTTTGCAATTCAAGCCTTGGAATCGAAATTGGTTTCAATGGCGCTACTTTTGCCTTTGCGGCGATCAGCGTAATCCGCCTTATTCCTAGCTCGTCCGTGGTGACGTAATACACCGCGGCAGCGTATGCTTTTTCACTAGCATCCGTGAAAGTGTGTAACTCTCCCTTGCCGACGCCTTCAGCAACGGGTCTAGGTACTTCTAAATGACCTAATTTCTTCACTTCCGATATCCATTTACAAAATAACACGTGTAATTCGTGTGAAACTTCTTCATCCCAAGAGATGCCTGTCCTCCATACTTGCTGGATCAGCGACTTCCCTTGAATCGTTATGGGTGATGCGAGTCCCAAAGGATCGAAGACTGACATCACAGCGCTAGTTATCTCCCTCTTCGTAGGCGGTCGTAAACCTTCCATCACCTCTTCCGGTGTGTTACGAAGACTTGTGGAGAAACTTATTATATCCCGTTTGATATTCCAAATCAAACCTAACGTGCGCTCTGTGTGCTCTTTATCTCCCAGCGAAGCACTGTCGCTCTTATATTTATTTTCCATTTTACTTAAAACTTCGGGTCGGTTGCTAGCCCATCCCCTCAGTTGGAAAGAAGCATGTTTATGTAATTCATACATATCGTTTACTATCCTTTCGGCCGTCGTCACGGGGAAATGCCTGTAGATAGTCATCCATATAAAAATTGTTTTCCGTAGCGGAAGCTGCTTCTGGATAGATATGTGCGTTGTCCTGCGCATTCCTATTCTTTACATATATAGCGATGCATGGTGATGATGCCGCTCCAAATATGAGTGACGTCATTCTATACTCTTCCGGTGGCGCGTAACGATTGTGCCGCCATAAGAATCGAAGGCTATCCCTGTCTTCATCCCGGATTTTCACTTGCAGGAACATTTCTTTAATGTCTGCCATTACTGCCACTCTTCCTTCTCTGAATCGTAGCAGAACTCCGAACAACGACTTCAATAAGTCCGGTCCGGTTAACAATGCATCATTGAGACAACGTCCGCCCGTCCTTGCGGCGGCGTCGAAAACTATCCTTATTTTCTTTTTTTGTGGGTGAGTCACTGCGAAGTGAGGAAGGTACCACGTACGTGGGGAAATGGGAATATGGTTCGCTTTCTCTGCGTAACCATTAACGATGAGATTTTCAATTTGCTTCTCATATTCCTTTTTCAACTCGCTATTTTTGTCGAGCTTTTTTTCAATATTTAAGAGGCGACTTTCAACCTGCGCTCTATTCGACGGCATGCACTCATTGTCTGTGCGCCATAACAAAGCAGTCTCGTACCTATTATTAGGTATACGACGTACCGTTTTGTTCAAAATATTTAAAGCTCGTTCTTCTGGGTCGTTCGCGGGCTTTCTAGCCGACACTCCCAGAGATTCCAAACTAAAATAATCCTTGATCAATTTATCCATATCTTCCTCCTTCTTGGTGGAAATGTGGTTAACGATCTTGATTGGTTTAATACCACCCAATATGTGACCATGTAAAACCCATCCAAGTTTGGTGAGCGATGCTACAGGTAGGTTCTTACCTCCTGAAATTAATTCACGAGTAACTATGAGATGCCAATTGTCTGACCAATTAATATGGTAGGTTTGGACCTCTCATACATCAACTCATCCTTAATCGGTGTCAAATGAGAACACCGTTGCAATAATTCTCGGCTTACCGACTGAGGAGAAAGGTTAAGTGACTTAATTGTTTGTACACTTATCTCTTCTAAGTCGCTCGAGTAAATGCCTTTTATCTTAACGTTTAAGCGATACGAACTGTCGTCGTTAATTCGCTTACCTCCCACGGCTTCGATACGTAATCCCTCTTTACGTCCGCGAGGCGCTAATTTCTGAGCCATCCGCTCCTCTATGAGTGTCATGGTCGATCCCTCATCCAGAAGAGCTGTTGTCTTGACCTTTCCTCTAGGTCCATACAACTCGACCGGTATAATCTTTAAGTATGCACATGCCAGTGCATTCACTGTACTAACAGTTGTAATCTGAGCATCTTTACCCCCCTCGTCCCCTTGTGGCGAGGTATTTTCATTGGGGTATCGGTGTAGCATTCGATGATGTGACATTCTACATCCCTCTACACCACATTTTTTCGCTTTGCACTCTAACCTCCTATGGTTAAGTCACAAACATTGGAAACATACTTTCGCTTTTTTGACTGCTTCCCATTTCTCGCGAATATTCATGTCCTTAAACTTGTAACAACTCACTATAGAGTGCTCCTTGTTGCATATAACACACTTATGTGTTACCCGACTTACAGGCTTGTCCTGGGTTGTCATAACCACTTGTCGGTTGTGCCCTTTATTATTTCGGCGTTCTAGACGCTCGCTCGTATTACATCGGCGCATATAGCGCTCGCTCACGGCACAGCTGCGTACACCTCCCTTTGCAGTGTGTACAGTTTGCTTCCTGAATTCAGGACGCTTCCTTTTTTCAGGCGCATTTTCATTGCTTAAGGACGTTCCAAATTGTTCACTCAATAAATTTAAAAACTTGGCCATCTTCTGTAACTCTGGCTCCAAAGGATACTGAGCTCGATATTCAAACCATTTAAATTTAATCATAGTTCCGAGTTTCTCCACTATGCGGCTCACTAACTCCGGTGAGTATAAATACTGTGGTTGATCCAACGCTTGTATCGTGGCAACCACGTTCGTAATACGACTTGCAAAAGATCCTATATCCCGGCAATCTTCTGCCAATCTTGGCATACGCTTTACATTCTCGATTTCGACTAGAATGAGCATCTCAACCCTACCGAATCTTCTTTCGAGAGCGTTCATTATTTCTTCCGGTTCACACAAAGTAAATAACAGCGAGTTTACCGCCTCTTTAGCGGTGCCCTTTAATGCCCTCCTAAGGCGTGCAACATTTTGCACCCTGAAAATTGGCTTCTCGTGTCTTCAAACACCGTTTTGAAAATTATCCATTCACCCGGGTCTCCATCGAACACCGGTAATTCCTGGAGGAAATGAAGCTGGGAAGACTTATCTTTACCCGCTATTTTCATTGCACTCACAATCGCTTCGGTCAATTCTGACACCTCACTCGCGTGTGTTTTCTGTGCATTTCCTTGGTTGCGCTTGATCTCCGCCCCTTTGCGGCGTGATCCTTTACACGCTTCCTTATCAGTAATATCGGGTTGTGCTACACTAACCGGCGCGCTCATTATGGTCTGCTGAACCCAACTCCTTACGAAAGGTTCCACCTGAGTATTCCGCTCTTCATCATCCTCACTCGAGTCGATCTCCTCTTCTCGGTTGAGTCGTGCCAACTCCAATTGAGACTTGGCCAAGGCAGCAGCTGCCTGTGCTCGTTCGAGCTCTGAGCGTTCGAATTTAATCCGCGCCTCTAATTCGGCTTTCAGCCTCGCCGATCGCGATGACCTACTACCTCTCTGTGACCCTTTATCACTAGTGTGCCCGATTACTGTCCTTGACGATGCCGCTTCTTCGGTACTTTGACCTACTTTTTCGACCAACGTTTCACTCCTGGATATAACGGATTGTTGTGCGGTGCTGGCCTTCGTACCACTGGTGTCCGTCCTGTTGCTTGTCGTTGCCATGGACGTCCCTGAGTCCCACGTGCATGTGGACGTGTCGGTGGTGGCTCCACTTGAAGGAGTTGCTCCATTTGACGCAGTAGCTGTAGTCGCTCCAGATGGTTCCGCTTCTTTAGCTTTTCTTGAGAGCCCTGTCCTTGTCCTGCTCCCTTCGCTTCTCCCTGTCTGGTCTTGTGCCTTCTTCATCTTGCAGGAAGGTGATTGTTGGCCTACGATCCCTAACTGTCCCTACGGACCTACAACCCTTCTACACCCCAACCTAACACCACTACCCCTCCCCCCCTTATCTCCCAACCCTACAACCCTACTACCACCCTAACAGCCCTATCAATCCTGGACGGGGCCTACCGAGGTGAGCCGTCCAGGGATGGAGTCGTGCAGGAATGGAATGGAGGAAAGGTTTAGGAACTGTCCCGCCAAGGAATATGACGAAACAGTCGAGCGGTAGTGCAAGCGCAGTCTCGCTCGAGAGAACTGCTCCACCCGAAGGTGTTGTGCCAGAGCCCGACCGTTTGGCACCGTTAGGTGGTCGGGATGTATGCTGTGCTCGCCGCCCAGTTGCCGGTGATGCCTCGTCCGAGCGCCCTCCTCCGGCCGCGATGCAGTCAGGTGCCCGCGCGCACCCTCGCCTGGCAGCAGCAGCGGTGGATGCTTCTTCTTGCACCCTGATGACCCGACAGGAAAATGCCGGACACGGTCGTCCGACAGGAAATGCCGAGCACGCTTGCCCGACAGGAAAAATGCCAAGCCCTGCTTGGCCACGATGAGTGCCTTCACAAGACACCTGCGCCCGGCTGCGATACGTGCCCCATGCGAGCACACGCCCCAGGCCGCAATCCCGGTTTTCTTTCTTCCGGTAGTTCCAGGTCCAGTCCTTCAGCGCTGACGTCCTGGTCTTCTGGCCTTTGGTCCTATTGCTTCAGCTCAAACCTCCGGCTTCCTTCGGTTGCTGATCTTCACTCGGCTCCGAATGTCTTCTTTTTCCACAACCAGCAGTCCACAGCTGGTTCCTTGATCCAGCTGGCGGGGTTCGGGTGGTCCTTTTAATCCGGCTCCGAAGGTCCAATTAAAAAGAACAAATTTATATTAACCATTGAAAAAGAACAAACGGGAATCCTCTCAATCGGCCGTGATGGACCAATTGAAAAGGAACCAACGGAAATTGAACGTTCGATTAAGAAACAGAAGGGAGGAATCGAGGCTTCTCTCGATCCGGCCTCCTATAACGCCTACGTTGGGTTCGTGAACAACGTATGTGATCTCCGCAACGGAGTAACACACAAGGGCGATAACCTCTTCCTTTTCAGCAAGTAGGTTCAGACGGGGATTACGGGTCTTCCGAAGTCGTCCCGGTCCCGACGCCTTAATTCTTCGATGTGGACTGTATAACTTGAGGGATGAATTACTTGGGAATAAAACAGCAATTATCTTCAAACCGTTCCGTGAGAGAGTAATCACTTTTCCCTATCACTTCCCTATACTTCTTATTGACTGCTGGTTTTTCACTTTTCCCGAAGGATTTTCTTATTTATTTCTTGAACATTTTCCGAACTATTTCCCCGAACGAATTGCAATAAAACCCGTTCACTAAGCTACCCCAGAGCTATACGCGAAAGTGAACCGGGCCATTCGCGTGCTTGCGCAACTTAATTACATGAATTTGTTCTATTACTCTCTCACGTTTCACTTAATCTCTTTATTCCCATAAGTCATACATAAATACAATTTATCTATATAGATAGCACAAAACAATATCTACACTACGATATACATTATATTTTCGTATCACAAAAAACCTTTTATTTATTAAACAAAATATGCCTATTTTAATCACAAGTTCAAAGTCAAAATTTCTTAAATATTTAACACAGAAAGTTAAAACAATGTTTCCCACTTGAATTTATACACATGTTAACTAATACAATAGTTTAATTTACATTTTCTCTATTTATTTCACTATTAAAAACACTTTTAAATTTCTTATACAAAACTATCATTATTTCACTTATACACAGGAATTTTTACATAAAAATAACATAGAATTCACCTTTTTAGCACGTACAATCAACCTGAAATGTTTTACAAGTCATTTTTACATAAATTGCTGAAATTACAAACATTTTAAATTTTTACATATTCGGCCTCCTAAGGGCGTGGCCAGCGTGCTTCCGTGAACTCACACTATTTGAACAACTAACTTTGCACGGCTCTCGGCTATCAGAAAAAATTAAAGTCTGAAATACACCAATTTTAACAATATTAGGTAAATAAGTGCTTCTACATAATTTTCGAACTGTAGGAAACTATCTCTGATAGGATTCTTATCAGTTATCATGTTTCTTATCAGATAACAATACAAGTGAATGTTCTCATTAATCAATCATAACAAATAGGCATTTGTTTTCGTACAAAACATATCAAACTTATACAAGACAATACTTATGCAATTAATTTCCGTTAATTCTGTTTATGCACAGAGTGATCATCTCGACCGGGGAACAAATCCGATCTCTAACTTCACTTTAATATTCCTTTGAATTTACATCGTTGGAAAGACGATTTCAACCGGGGAACAAATCCGGTAACATAATTTATATCATAAAATTCCGTATATGAATTTATTGAAAGATATTACTTAGAAAACAGTAAACTAGTCCGGCCTGGGAGTTGAACCCAAGACCTTCATATCATTAATTCGACATTTCTTTAAGATTTAACTAAGCATTTTCTTATCAGAACATTTCTATTGGACAATGAGTCTTTGAAAAGTTATTCGTCATCGGTTGACTTAATAAACTGAAATATTCTTATAGGCGCGTCGCCAACAACCATGAACCAAACCCCAACTGCCTAACTTTAAAGATCAGGGCCTTTGTAGTTAGAAACTGGCATTGCATATTTAGTTGCACAACTCTCCAAAGGACGGCGCTGGAGTAAGTACGTTCGGAAGTGCGTTGTTTTAGTTAATTAAATCAAATTAAATGTTCGTATCACATTGACTAAATCGACATGTTAATTATGTGAATTTAGATATTTTCACCAAAAATGAGTTAAACAACTAATTTTATTAAGATTTAGCTGCTTTAAGTCTAGCTTATTCGTTTATTTGGAAGATGGAATATTGGTGTTTTAATTTCTAAACGTGACCACCCTCTACCACTATTGTGTTTGTTTTTGAATTTGACATTGGCGTTTTGTTTTTCTGACGTCACGATTGTGCTTTGAATGTTTTGAATTTTTGATATTTTTCCTATATTTTCTTACGACTTGGCTATTCTTGGACTTCTCTTCTTATATTTATTTATTAAAAATGTAATAAATAAATACCGTTTATTTCACGAAATATACATCGACCTTTCTAAGTCGCATAGTTATGGAAATATCGTCAAAAATCTTTACACAAATGACAGGCACACTTAAAAGTTTTAAATAAAATAAATAATTTAAATCAAAAACCCGACCGCAAAAGTGACAATTTAAAAGGAATGCACTAAAAATATCGAAACAAGATTGAGAATACAAAACAAAATTAAAATAACTATAAACAAAATAAACTCTACTTCGGTTTAACAGACTATATGAGCTGAAATCCTACCCACCCTAACCCATTGCAAATTACAAACCGAAAGATAATGGGTTCTGCTTGCTAGTAAAGTAAAGTAAAGTTACAGCCTATATATGTCCCACTGCTGGGCTCAGGCCTCCCCTCATTTCTGAGAGGGTTTAGGGCAAGGAAGTGTCCGCCGCGCTGCCCAAATGCGTGTTGACGAACTTCACATATCTTCGAAATATTTTTTTTTTCTTATTCCTCAGACATGCAGGTTTCCTCACGACGTTTTCCTTCACCGCCGAGCACGTGGTAAATTAGCACTTAAAATTACAATTAACAATTTCATTGGTGCCGGCGGGGATCGAACCCGGGTTACTCGCGTTCTGTTATATTTACAGCGAGCGTTAACCACTGAGCTACCACGGCTCTTCTCTCTCTCTCTCCGCTTGCTACTAAACTTAATATTTTACTTAGGCTATTTTACTTAGCTTTTTAGCTCATATAGTCTGTTAAACCGAAGTGGAGTTTACTTTGTTTATAGTTTATTTTAATTTTGTTTTGTATTCTCAATAATTAATATTCGATAATTTAAATTCAATTAAAAATTATTGTGAATTGATAATGTTACTGCAATGTCTTGTATTAATAGGATAGGTAGCGTACAGTTCGATCATTTAAATATCATTTTTGGACAAATATAGAAAATGCGTGAAATTCGTGCAATAACTATATTTTCTTATAGAAATACTAAAGACAACTATGAAGCAGATCAAAAGTCTTTTAAGAAATTTTTGGACACTAAATGGGAACTTCATGCTAAAGCATTTAATAAATTACCTCTATGCTACGGTTACGCAGATATATCTTTTTGCTAGCAGACGCAATGCTAAAAGCCATAAATATATTGCTTGGAAAAATTAGCCTGATGCCTAGGCCACTGACGCTTTTACCGTTTCTTGGAAAAATATGTTATTCTACGCATTTCCACATTTTTCACTAATAACAAAGGTCATACAAAAAATTATTAACGAAAGAGTAGGTAGAAGGTATTCTAGTAGTGCCATATTGGCCTACGCAACCTTGGTTCCCAAAATCTAATTTGTTCTATGTCAATATATTTAAAACCATATAAAGACTTGTTATTGTCTCATTTCAAAATGCCTCACAGCTTACACCGCACCTTGAGCTTAGTAACCGAGAGGCTTTCAGGAAAACTTTATTTAAGAGATGTTTGTCCTCGAGATCAGTAGAAATTATATTGTGTTCTTGTACATATAAGCAATATGATGGATGTATTAAAATTTTGATAAAATATTGTAAAATACATGGTTTATGATTACTATGTAGTTTCTGCTCCTGCAGTAATTAATTTTATTTCCAATGTTTTTTCTAAAGGTGCCAAATACGGCACTATTAACTATTTCAAATCGGCAATATCCTTACTGCTAGATAATTTAATTCGTGACGACAGACTTAAATGATTCATGAAAGGAGAGTTTATAGGTTAAGGCTTACTTGTCAAAAGTATAATTTGACCTGGGACCCAACCATAGTTTAAAATAATTTAACTCTACAGTGGACTAACTCCGACCTCGACTTGGAAACTCTTTTCAAAAAGACCGTAACACTCTTTGCTTTAGTAACTGCACATCGTATTCAGACTATAGCACTTATAAAATTATCTAATATTGTTTTTAATTCCTAAAGTGCTATTTCACCCTATTATACGTCCCGCATCTTGCTTAGAAACATACATCAATAAAACTCGATCGCTTCGTAGTAATTTATATTTTTATATTAGTTTGAAACGCCCACATTCGAAAATAATATAACAATTATAATAAAGATACTATAATTTGCAACTATCCGCTTAATTAACTACAATGTGTCTTACCTGGATTGAAGAGCACCTCCCGCCCTCCCTCCTGGAATAATGGTGTTGGGAGTAGTGGTGCCGGGAGTAGTGGTGTTGGGAGTAGTGGTAACGGGATTAGTGCACGCAATTGAGGGAGGGCGAGAGGTGCTCTTCAATCCAGGTAATACACATCATTGTATTGAATAAAACTAAATTTACGGATTCTATCGCGTTTATTTAACTGATTTTATTTATTTTTAATTTCCGATATTTCGGGTGCTTTACAGCAACAAACAATGGTCACGGGGGGGACTGCTGACCATGGTTGCTGTAAAGCACCCGAAACGTCTGGAATTAAAAATAAGTAAAATCAGTTCAATAAACGCGATAGAATCCGTAAATTTAGTTTTATTCAATGTGTAGTGTTCGCGTAAATTTAAGAAATCATCACGTCATTGTAGTTAATTAAGCGGATGGTTGCAAATTAATATATTTATTATAATTGCTATGAGTCTTTTCCATGCGCATGATTGCGGAGAAGTTTTTGGCCAAAAACCAGAAAGTTTTTTGTGCATTCATGGACTTGGAAAAGGCTTATGACAGAGTGGACAGGAATGTGTTATGGCAAACACTGAACTCATATGGGTTGAGCGCTGGTTTGATACAGGCATTAAAGTCTCTTTATAGGGACTCTAGTGCTTGTGTCAGGATCAATGGGGTCTACTCGGACTGGTTTGGCATCCAAAAAGGTGTCAGACAGGGCTGTGTAGCTTCCCCTTGGCTGTTCAACCTATTTATGGACCGGTGTTTGCAAACTTTGAAAGATGAAGAATGTGGGTTAAGAATGGGCGAGTTAACCGTCAAATGCCTTTTGTATGCCGATGATCAAGTCATACTTGCGTCATCGGCGGCTGAGTTGCAAATGATGGTTACATTAATGAACTGGGAATTAAAAGAAAGGGGAATGAAAGTGAACGCATGTAAGACGAAAGTGATGGTTTTTGAAAGAGAAGAAAGCAAAACGGTATGTGAAATAAGAATAGAAGGAGAGTTAATTGAGCAAGTGGATGAGTTTGTGTATTTGGGATGTGTATTTAGCAGGGATGGTAGATATGATAGGGATATAGAACGACGAGTAAATGCAGGGAATAGAGTGAATGGGGCACTACACTCTATTATGAAGAACCAGAATGTGTCAAAACAGGTACGTATGGTAATTAATAATGCTGTGTTAGTCCCTACTTTAATGTATGGTAGTGAAAGCTGGGTGTGGCAGAAGAAGCACGAAAGTAGAATAAATGCTGTAGAAATGCGGTCTTTAAGGAATATGCTAGGGTTGAATCTGAATGACAGGGTGAGAAATTGCGAGATAAGAGATAAATGTGGTATGCAAGATGATGTTGTGACCAGGATTAAGAAAGGAATGCTTCGGTGGTTTGGTCATGTGGAAAGAATGAATGAGGAAAGAGTGACAAAGCAAATTTATATGGCAGATGTGAACGGCCGAGTCGGGAAGGGACGCCCTAGGAAAAAGTTTATCGACCAAATTGGCGATATTTTGAAAATGGGCCACGTTAGAAGTACCCTTAACCGACGAGCATGTATGCGTAGATATATGGATGTAAAAGAGGCGAAAGAGGTATGTCAGGATCGTGCCAAATGGAAGTCCGTAGTCTCTGCCTACCCCTCTGGGTGACAGGCGTGAGTGTTTATAAAAAAAAAAAAAAAAAAAATTGCTATGATTGATTTCCGCAAAGTAACGCCTGATTCTCTCAATTATCCATTGAAGTAATACGTACTTACGTACTTGAACAGCTATCTCAAACAAACATTGTGCTCTAATATGTGTTCGCGCGGTTGTTTTTTTTTTATCATAGAATAAACATAAGTAGAATGACCCGTAGTAGATTGTATTGTTAAATAGGTAAATTATCTCGAGAGCAATATTTAAATTTTGTCATTTTTTATATTATATTTGCTTATTTAATGTAATATTACATGATATTATATCACAATTACGTTTTAATATTTTACCTGAATATTTTGGAAGGTATCCAAGTCAAACATAAAAACATACTAAATGTATGTCTAACGAAACTTATTAACATAATATTTAAATTTAAAATATATTTATTTAAATTAGAATAAAAGTCGTTCATAAATGCTGGGCACGCGAGAGTTAAAATGAACGAATTTATACTACTTTGACTTTCCTGTGGAAACCTAAAAATAAAATAAAAGAATATTAAGCAGATTTAAACATGAAACATTTTTCCAAATTATCATAACCTATATATTTTTCTACAAAAAAATGTGTATAGTAATATATTCGTCCTATTCTTAAGTACCCACAGAAATGACGCGTAGAACATGACACAGTAAAAAAGTGCAGACGAAATCGAGAATTTATTTGGAAGATGGAATATTGGTGTTTTAATTTCTAAACGTGACCACCCTCTACCACTATTGTGTTTGTTTTTGAATTTGACATTGGCGTTTTGTTTTTCTGACGTCACGATTGTGCTTTGAATGTTTTGAATTTTTGATATTTTCCTATATTTTCTTACGACTTGGCTATTCTTGGACTTCGATTATCTTTGCTTAATATAGTGGCCCATGCACGTGAAAGGGACTTCGATTATCTTTCCTTCGGACATAGTTCGTATAGTTTAGTGATGGCCGCTGATAAAATTTGCTGTATTTCAGGATGTACTAAGAGCTGTGAGTAAATCTAATTATTTACAGGTTTTACCAGTCAATATATAATTTCTTCTTTCTATTTTATATATAAGTCAGCGTCACCTTGGGCAACAATGTGATACCTAGCGCAGACGCAGGTAGCCCAAGAGTTCTGCATCACTTTTCCACGCTTAGAGCCAATACCTTGTTATGTATACCTATAACACTACTACTTTTACTACTGTCATTACACTTTTTGAAAACGCTTCTAAAATATTAATTTTTTGGTAGGTGAAGATGGCTTTATACTTCACAAATTTCCAAATTCTACAAAAGATCTACATAAGAAAGAGTTGGTGGAAACTTTCTGTGCTTAGATGATATGTATGTGTTTAAGTACCGAAGAATTTGTCATACACTTTTTGAATCAAAGTACTGGACCGGAGTAAAATGTTAAGTAATATTGCAACACCAGCATTGCATGAAAGGTTAGTAAAAATTTGCATTAACATTGTAATGATCTATTCTTAATATTCTGAATGTTAAAGTTAATATGGAAGGTTGTTCCTCAAATAATTAATTTTACTATCAAACATGAATAATTCAATGTATAAAGGGGGATGCCCATATTAGGCCATGGAACGCCCAACAATGTGCATTTGTTAAAAAAATATATCTTTATTTATGGTTATAAATCGCGGTATTCATTTATCCTAAAACAATGGGAATATTTTTGCACAAATTAAAAGTACCGAAAAGATAAAAATAAAATTAGGTAAATACGTAATTCATTAGTCTGTGAATAAAATAAAAAATGTTGCCAATCACAAAAATCATAAAAAAATCGATTCCCCTTTTCGATCGATTACTTATGGTGTCATTATTACAATGCTTGTATAATTTTTCGATAATTATTACGATGTTATGATATAGGTTTAAAATAACCGTTGACAATGGATATTTATCCAAAGCAGTCGATACGCAACCGTTATTAACCAATTGTTTATCCGACTACAGACGAAAAAGGATGGTTATGTTTTTACTGTGTGTGCGGGTTAGGCTATGTTGAATCGTTTTTTGCTATGGTGCTTAAAACGTAGGATGCATTTTATTATTGAGGGCGCTACTATCAAGGAATATTTTATTCGCTAAACTCGTAAAGTACTTGACCAACTTTGAGAATTCTTTCACCACTAGATTGTTATGTATAATTTTAGATATCCAATATAGGGTTAATTTTATTATAGAGGGCGCTACTTTCAATGAATACGTTTTTTGGCTAATCTCAAAAATTACTAGACCGATTTTGAAAATTCTTTCACCATTACATTGCTAATGAGGGCGTTAGCTGTGTGATAAATTATATTATTACAATAAATGATTGTGAGATTAATATTTTCTAAATAAATAAAACTAAATAGCTACCTAAGATGTTCAAATTTAATTATTATTTTTACAATTTAAGAATCGTATTTACACACTTTACTTACTCAGATTGATTATTATAGATAAAGAGGTAATAAATCTAAAGTAAAAGAGCTCCGCTTAAACGAAAACACTATTTATTAGAATAAAACTAAATGTTGAAAAAAAGTGGTTCAGTGCGAGTCGGACTCGCAGGCCCATGAAGAGTTCAGTAGTAACAAGCATATATTTTAAATCGAGTCAAAATACCACTATCATTATCGCCAGCAACAAATTATTTTGTTTTTCATAGTGTTTGTATAAATAACAAAGTTGTTTTTGCGGTTCTTTAAAATGTGCTACTTGTATCTAAAAAAGAGGACTATAATACATTATGGGGGTTTCTGTGGTTTATTCATTACCAAAGAGAAAAAACTTATTGCGCAAAATAGGTTTTTATCCATTTCAAGTCATCAAAAGCGGCAGTCAACCGTTAAAAACTAAAACAACCGTTGTTATAGGCTCGGTTGAATTCATTGACAACCTTCACATTTATAGTTATGATAATTAAACAAGCGAATTACTAGCTGATTTACCAAGAATTCTTTAGAGTATAACAAAACGCTACTGCACAAGTTAACTGTTATTCTTATCTGTTTTTAACATAACATTTAAAATGGAATCATGTTATGATAATTCAAGAAGTTAATTTCCAGCTGATTTACCACGAATTCTCTAAAGCATAACAAAACAATACAGCACAAGCTAACTGTTTTTAAAAATACATTTGAAATAGAGTTTCAATAAATAAAGGAAATTATATTTTAAAAAGCGTGCAGAACTTAAAACGCGTCAAAGATTATTCTTTTTATGATATTATTAATCGAATAAAAATCGATATCATTTCATAGATTTTATGACAGTTAAGTGGCAACATCGAATCTGACATGTAGGCCGCTGTCACTGTTATGTCACAAGAATTCAATAACACGATAATTTTATTTTGTTGGAAAATGCAATTGTTGATCTCTCAACAATTGGTTCGAACACAGCAGGTAAATAGTTGGTACATATCACGATGTGGCATGTCTTCCTCTAAGAAATGCTTTATAACTGAGTTTACTTGAATAATATCAATATAATAATTGTAGCTTCTTTATTAGGTACAAGTTTCGAGTACAGTGAACGTGTAGTGTGGCACTCGCAAAATGCACCAATAGTTCGTCTTGAACATGTATACATCAGCTGTGGCACTGACACTTATGAGAATAAGATCACACACATTATTTGAGTTCGATTTTCCACGAGAGGAATTATTTGCGCTACGTGAGGTAAGTGTTTAACTTTTTCAATTTATTAAATGTGATCCATATATCTGATAATTATACATGTTTTTACACTGATTGTATATCAACTCAAGAACTTGTTTTATTTTTTCACATCTGCCCTAGCTATATCTGACAAACATACTAGCTTATTTATGAGATTGACCAGTTTTATCAACTACCAAGAAAGGAGACAGTTGATTTTTCATTGTTTTTGGACTGCTGGTAGTCTGTCAGGCCTTAATTATTAAATAATATAGGGCATTAAATCCGTCCTTGTGCAGTAACATTTAACTTGATAAATATTTTATTTATATTTGAGTTTGAAATAAACAAATCTATTTTATTTTTATTTTTTCACTTTGACTTAATTTTTTGTATTTTACATTATTTCAGTTGTCATGCCGTGTATATCATAATTGCTGGCAATGAACTGATAGAATAACATCATGTTCAACTGCAGAACGGGAACCATCTGAATCATCTAGTCCGTCCTTGTTGCAATCTGAAGTGAGTAATGTATTGCACCCAGAACAACAAAGCTTAGATCATACATCACACAGTGTACTGCTAACTAATTATTTAAAAGCACAATGTTTTTTACCTGGTTGTAACAGTTCCATCAGCATTGCGAGTATGTCTCTTTTGTGATTAACTACATTTTGCGATAACAAACGTACATAGTGTCAATTACTATGTATGTGTGTTATACTTGGTAGAGCCATGCTGCAGTTATATTAGAAGTATAGTTGTAGCATGAATGGGTCGGCTCGACCGGGGAAGGACCACCCTCTCACAGAATACCAGCTTGAAATAGTAGCTTAATGCTGCTGTGTTTTGTATAGTGAGTGTAGAGAACCGGAGACCATTTTTACTGGAAACGAGAAAATGATCTTAGTCCTCACGGGTGACAACGCATCTGCATTTTGATTTGTAATCGAGGATAGATGTGGATGTCTAAGGGTCGCAGCAATGTCTCCAGCAGATGGTGAATCTCAGTTAATGACAAGATATGCTAATAAATCCAGAGCCGTGACTATGTGTCGATATGGGTAGTAGAGGTGGTGAATGGCATTTTTAAAACTGAATTTAAAATATTTCATCAAAATTACTTTAACAGGACTTCTACACATTTGATGATAGACTGCTGTGGCTTCTGCTATAGTTAATAAATTCCACACAAAAATAAGGGACAGGGATGATGCGGCTCGAATACTTGAAATAGTTCATCAAAATATGGAGACAAATAATGATTTTTCTGTCTGATAGTGACAGAACACAAAAAGTTGTTATTAATAGTATGAGTTCTTCCGGGTCCATTGTACAAATGGGCGTGCCTCAGGGCTCAATTCTCGGCCCTTTTCTGTTTCTTGTATATATTAATGACTTACCTTACATAGTAGGGGATAACCATGATATAGTATTATTTGCTGATGATACTTCATTAATTTTCAAATTAAAACGACAGTTATTAAATTACGACGAAAAAAATAATGCTATAGCTAAGTTAGTCAATTGGTTTAATGTTAATAATTTGCATTTGAATGGAACTAAAACTAAATGTATGAAATTCTTAACTCCTAATGTTAAACATGTCAATACTAATGTAATTTTAAATGGGGAGGAACTGAGTCTTGTTGATACCACCATTTTTCTTGGAATCACACTGGACGCAAAGCTTCAATGGCTCCCCCATATATCAAAACTAGCTAGCAGACTTAGTTCTGCAGCATATGCTGTAAAAAAGATTAGAACTCTTACCAGTGTTGAAACAGCTAGATTAGTTTACTTTAGTTATTTCCATAGCATTATGTCGTATGGTATTTTGCTATGGGGACACGCGACTGACACTGAAATTATATTTATTTTACAGAAGAGGGCCATTAGAGCAATATATAATTTAAAACCAAAAGAGTCACTGAGACAAAAATTTAAGGAAATTAATATATTAACTCTGGCCTCTCAATACATTTATGAAAATGTAATGTACGTACACAAAAATAAAAGTAGTTTTGCGAAAATAAGTGATATTCATTCTGTAAATACTAGGAGCAGACACAAGCTGGTAGTACCTGTTACTCGACTCCACCGAGTCAGTAATTCATTCTTGGGGCGATGTATACGCTTTTACAACAAAATCCCAGAAAATATACAAAATTTGTCATACACAAAGTTCAAAAATGTTATTAAACTAAGTTTGTATAAAAAGGGTTATTATAATATTAAGGAATTTATCGATGATAATAACCTCTGGGAAGGGTGATCGCTACCAAGCTATTTCTAATTTGTCTTGTGTTGTTGATTGTAAACATGATTGTAAGCTATTATTAAAAAAAATAGTCCCGCTGGGTTTCTTGCTGGTTCTTCCCAGGACAGAGGTTTCTTTTGCGAACCAGTGGTAAATTAAAAAAGTGACTTTCAATAAGTATTTTTATAATGTACATTGAATAAAAAAGTTTCTATTTCTATTTCTATTTCTGAGTATGCTAGGGAAAACAATCTAAATAGAGCTAGGGCAGGCAGACTTTAGAAATATAAATGAAGACTTTTAAATGTTAGGGAATTTCCTGTTTTAACTTACAGCGACTTAATATTAATTGCTTGTGTCACATACCAATTAAAGCAAGTTCGCTACTATTATGGTGAGCATATAAGATTTAATGGTTGCTACCGGATAGAACTCTGTAATAACCAGAGGAGCAGCATTATGGAAGGAATAAAGTTAAGCCCTAGCTGATCTTTACTTAGGGCTAGAATTGCAAGTCATCACTATTAGTCGTAAAGTGTATTTTATTATATAAATTCTATATAATATCTAATATATAAATTCTTTTTTCAATAAAGAAGGAGGCTTGGTACTACCACCTGCTTAGGACCCTGTAATTAATGAAATTAAAATTAAACCCAAGCATACCACTGCAAGACTTCAAGACACAGTAAGTTCATTCTGTAGATCGGACAATAAATAAAAATTAAAAATCTGAAGGTACTCCGGGTCAACACTGACATTGGGACGTCGGTCATCTCAGTCTGCCGTAACCATGGGTGCTGGAAAGCACCCGAAACGTCTGGAATTAAAAATCAAAGAAATAAAACGCGATAAAGTCGATAAAAATAGTTGTTAAAAAAACTGCATTTGTGAAAATAAAAACTTCAAATATTTTCAAAACCCCGACTTTTTTTAAAGCAATCCCTTTACCATTTCATTGTTTTAATTACATATTATCATATCTATATGCTTTTATATGTGGGCACTCATGGCCGAAGTGTCTATGAAGAGTGGGCATTCCCCTTTTGAATCATTGTTAAACTATGTTCTGCTTACTTACTTACTTACTTACTTATCGTCACGCACAATCCCTAACGGGGTAGCCAGAGAGAACAGATCGCCAAGTGTCACGGTCCTTACATACTTCTTTCGCTTCTTTCAGGTTCATTAACTTCTTCATACATGCACGTCTAGGTATCCGAGTACTCTTGACCCTCCCCTCTTCGAGCAATTTGCTCACATGGTCTTCGAAAGTTAGTCTCGGTCTACCTCGACACCGTTTAATATTTACTTTCGCTCTATATATTTTCTTCACCATTCGGTCTTCACTCATTCGTTCAACGTGCCCAAACCATTGGAGTACGCCCCTATCAATTTTTGTGATAAGGTCATCTTTCAATCCTGCCATATTGCGAATCTCTTCGTTTCGCTTTCGGTCGGCCATGGTAACGCCGCACATTTTACGAAGAGATCGCATCTCCACTGCATTCAACTTGCTTTTATGCTTCTTCTGGCATACCCAGGTTTCGCTTCCATATAACAAAGTCGGTACCAACACTGCGTTATGTATTGAAAGGCGTGCACTCTTCACCACGCCTTGCCTTTTGACTAATGCATTCAGGGCACCATCGACTTTGTTTCCGGCAGCGACACGCCTATCCACATCTAAATCACATCTTCCATCCCGGCTGAAAGCACTCCCCAAGTATACAATTTCATTTACCTGTTCTAGACATTCCTGATTTACCCATATTTCACATTTCGTTCTCTCTTCGTCCTTTTCAAATACCAGAACCTTAGTTTTATTAGCATTCAAACGGAGACCTTTAATTTCACATTCCTCTTTCATACACGTGACTAATGCCTGCAGTTCTGCTTCTGATGGTGCAATAAGCACTGCATCATCAGCATACAGCAGACAATTAACTTTTATGTCATCCAATTTCACACCCAAACAGCTATCTTTCAGCTTCTGTAAACAGCTGTCGAGATACAGTATGAACAGCCAGGAAGACATGACACAACCCTGTTTTACGCCCGCTTGGACGCTAAACATGGGTGACAAGTCATGCCCTACCCGCACACAGGCTTTACAGTCATAGTAAAGTGACTGCACAGCCCTTAACAATCGACCATCCACACTATATCCCGGCAACAGTTCCCACATTTTCTTCCTTATAACCTTATCAAATGCTTTCTCCAGATCCACAAAAGCACAGAAAACCCTCTGGTTAACACTCAGAAGCTTCTCCGTGATCATGCGGAGAGAAAACATTTGATCCGTGCATCCTCTTCCAGGTCTAAATCCGCATTGTGCCTCCCATAAGAATCTTTCCGATTTCTCTTGCATCCTGCGTGTCAAAACCTTCGAATAAACTTTACTTGCTAAACTGGTCAAGCTGATCGCCCGATAGCTCCCGCAGTCAAAATGTGAACCTTTACCTTTATATAAAGGCACAATGACCGCGGATCGCCAATCATCCGGAACATCTCCCGTCCGCCAGCACAAATTGCACAGCAGATGAAAGCTGTTCCAGACGCGAGGCCCACCGTACTTGACTGGCGTGCCAGTCACGGCGTCACCCCCGGATCCTTCACCAAGATCATGACACGCATACAATTCTCTATAAAATTCACTCCATCGCTGCATGACGTCCGATTTTTCTGAGAGGACGTCATTGGTTCTCGAAAGCACTTTGTTCATTCTTAAAGCTGTCACACCACTCCGGGACCTTCCAACCTCTTTCCAGAAGAGTTTGGAGTTTTCCCTAAAGTTGTGCGACAACCTCTCGTCCGCTTCTATTCTACACCTTTCACGTACTTCCTCAATCAATGTTTTCGCATGAACTTTCTGCAGCTTATATCTTTCTTTCATCTTCTCTCTCATATGCTCATCGTTACTAGAGGCCAAGTAGTCTAACCATGCTTTTTTCTTCTTTTTTACAGCTTCTTTCACTTCGTCATTCCACCATGCGAAAAAATCTCTTCTTTTACTACTACCTCTTTTTGTCGTACCACATACTTCTTCCGCTGCACTTACCATTCCATCCCTAAGGTTCTGCCATGTTCTCTCCACACATTCTTTCCTGCCATCGATGGTGTCAACTATGTTCTGCAATACTAATTTTCAACTTCCATGTTGACAAAATATTATGTATGACATGCTAAGCAATTTTATGGAAAGTTTGTTATTTCTTATTAACAGTTTGATTCCAATGATAATAAAAAGCTTATAAATTAAGGCTTTTTCAAAGCTCATATGAATATCAAAATCTACACCAGTTTATAAATATTAAACTTGCTCAGAGTACAACTGGGAAGAAACATGAGTTTATGTTGTAATAACAAATATGTAGTGATCTAAAGATCTTTTCCAGTACTTATGAGAATATATATTGCACCAACATACTATATTGTAGAATATGTTTAATGTTTAATTATTTTTAATCATATTGTTCTTTAGTATCTATTTAAAGTTATGATGATCTTCATTTTATTATTATACATTTGATATCCCATTCTTTCACTTCATTCAATCTTAGAATATCATAGTTAAAGTTTAGATGCACAAAGTGCAGTATTCATTTGCTTAAGAACAAAAAAGTTATTATTTCATTTGGTCTTATTACTAAACTTAATTAATCACAAGAGAAGTTACTTGATTTGCCTCAGTCTTTGTAAAATTCGACATTGCTGTAAGATCCATAATTTACATTATAGTATGCATATTTTTCACAAGTGTTCTATTACAACACAACTAATACTAATAATAAACTTCCATTTTAATAGAATGGAATGTGTAACTTTTAGCTTCATTTTTATTTGTTTTATTTTGTTATGCTACTTGTGGTATTTGTTGTTTGATATTTTCTGTTGGAAGATGTTGTTAGTCCTTCAGTCTTAGTCGTTCAAATTCTACATGGCATATGTGTATGCTGTAATTTTTTGCTGATTCGTAGTAGAGGGGTTAATCTTTACAATTAATAAACCCAAGCAAGTTAGAAGTTTTATTAGAGCCGTCAGTTCACACTTCTCTTTGTACTTGTTAAGTTGTCAATATATTTCAAGTACAATATATTCATTCATTGTATATATTGATTTTACAGGTGCTGTTGCTAAGATTAAGTTACAAATGAAAATAATACTATTACCTTTATTTTTACCCTTAGCTGAAGTTACAAATGAAAATAATACTATTAAAACATGTTATACACAAGAAATTGCTTCAACATCAAGTTATGTGCAAGAGACAACTACTGCTCAAACATCCAGTAAGTTAAAATTGGTTTTATTGTATAAATTAAATTGAGGATAATATATTGTAAATTAATTTTATTTAAAAAAAAGTCCCACTGGGTTTTGTGCTGGTTCTGGTAAAGCTTTAATATCAAGTTGCTTTAATAGGGAATTGTGGGGCGGGGGGAAGGGAGGTGGAGAGGGATAGATTCGCCCCCTACCATGAGAAGCATGGTATTTTTATATTAAATGTTAAAGATCAAAATTTTATAAAATAATTTATGAGAAAAATCACCTTAATAGGTAGTCGGGGAGGAGGAGTGACCCCTCTTCACCGAAGCAATACCAAAGTTTAGTTGATGGAACCCCCGTTTTTTTTTGGGTGGTTTATGAAAAAATAACCACAAATCTTTCTAACCAAACCCATCCGAGTTGGTGTGCTCCAAGTCTCGAGCTTGCTTTGCTCGCTCTTGTACCAAATAAAACACCAAAATGTTAACTTTAATAATTACTTTAATAAGTAAACATATTTTATCACTTTTGCCATTATATTTCATCACGTTTCGCCTGCACAATTACTCCACTATTGCATTATACTAAAATATACAATATCTTGAAAACTGTTAAGTTTCGTGTACGGTGTTTCATAGTCGAAAAAGTCGGTAATGATGCAAACTACAACCCCCTAAATGATCTAAGTCGACTTAACCTTTAACCCTATCATATTGTATATTTCAATATTTATCTACTATATCTATGTTCCAAATTATGATTCAAAATGCAATCAACTTGCTACAATTAAATTTATTTTTACTAAACTACAGTAAAAATTTTCTAGGTCTATATAAATATAATGTTTTGTCATTTTAATTTCAGGCTTAAAGGTGACTAAGCCCAAAAGGACTCAAATTAGTACAAGAATTACAATGTTAAAAAAGAAACTTAAAAGCTTGAATATAGCAAATGAGAAGTAAGAAAGTATGAAAAAAGAACAAAAAGACTGAAGAAGAAAATGAATCTATTAGAAAATACTACTTTCTTGAAAGCATTTAAAAGTTGAATAAAACTAAATTTACAGGTTCTATCGCGTTTATTTAACTGATTTTACTTATTTTTAAATCCCGACGTTTCGGGTGCTTTACAGCACCCATGGTCACGGGGTGGACGGTAACGTCGTGAACTGAAACGTCGGGAATTAAAAATAAGTAAAATCAGTTAAATAAACGCGATAGAATCTGTAAATTTAGTTTTATTCAATGTGTAGTGTTCGCGTAAATTTAAGAAATCATTAAGCATTATATATATAAAAGTTTTACCTCAATTGCAACAGTTTTTACGATGCTACAATTTCGAGAATGTGGTAAACACGAAAGGGACAGACAATTCACACCTGATGAAAAAGTAATGGCATTACATTTTTTAACATGGGCCAAGAGCCTACAGGATGCTGCAAAAGATATTTGTTCTGCCATCACCTTTCACCTTAAGCAGGATTGTATCTAAGGCCAATATTAAGCCTGGTATAAATGAAAACATATTTTACATCTAAAATGAAAGCCAATGATAAATTGTGTACACTGGTTTTTGATGAAATGGCCTTAACACTACTTATTGGTTATGCCAGGAAAAATGACAGGATTACTGGTTTAGTTGACAATGGTGATGTAGTGAGGACTGAACTTAGAATAGAGGTATTCTAAAAACTATAAACAGCCGATATCATATTCATTTTGTGCTTGCAGTACAAAAAAAAAGCTGAATTAGCCTTAATGATTAAAAGAAATATAAGAAAATTGAAGGAGTCTGGCTTTAAAATCCTTGCTACTATATGTGACCAGGGAACATCAAATGTTAGTGCCAAGTGGAACATAGTAGATAAATATTAAAATATATATACAGGGTAACCCTGTATATATATTTCAATATAAATTATATTGGTTAAGTCGACTTAGATCCTTTAGGGGGTTGTTATTTGCATCATTACCTACTATTACGACTATGAAACACCATACATCAAACCTAACCGTTTTCAAGATATTGGATATTTAAGTTTTTTTTTTTTATAAAAATTGTCAACTTTTTGTCTATTGTACTATTTTTTTTTGTAATTTGTGTAATTTGCTTTATTTTTCTTATAACTTTTGTGTAGTAGATAAGTTGCTTTATTATTTTAAATACCAAGATCTTAGGTAAATAAACTAAATTTTATGTTATTTTATTTCGATTAATTTACATTGTATACTGTCATTACTTTTTAGTAACTAAAAAAACTAAAAATAAAACTTGATCACAAAAAATGAGCTTTCAGCACTGTATAAGTTAATAAGCAAACTTATAAAACAACATTATACAAAATATAGATTTAACACCATCGAAAGACACCTGGTACAGGCGGGCAGCTCAAAAAGAGCATTTAAGAAGTTGCAAACATGTAAAACATGGATCGACGGACTAAATCGGGCAAACAAAACATTTAATAATCGAAATGACGTTATAAACATTGCAACTGCATTTTATAAAACTTTATACAAAGACAATGAACAAAACTTGACAGGACAGATAAAAACCAATATTTAAACGCTTATAGCAAAGAAGCTAGAGCACAGTTCGACGTAAAAGAAATAGCGGAAGCAATTAAACGTATGAAATCAGAAAAAAGCCCAGGCCCAGACAACGTAACTAACGAAGCTATAAAAACAGCCTGCACTCAGCTTGCTCTACCTCTGACTGTCCTGTTCAACCGCATACTAGAAACTACCGATACACCTACTCAATGGTCAGAGTCAAATATAATATTAATTTATAAAAAAGGAGACCCACGCGATATAGGTAACTACAGGCAGTTAGCTTATTACCGTGCTTGTACAAACTCTTCTTCGCTAATAAATCAAAGAATAAGCAATACATTAGATTCGGAACAGCCCATTGAGCAAGCGGGATTTAGAAAGGGCTTCTCTACTATAGATCACATCCACACCTTGGAACTACTAATCGAAAAGTATCAAGAACGAAGGAGAGCTCTCTCTATATCGCTTTCGTAGATTACAAAAAAGCATTCGACACAGTGTTTCACTCAAGCATCTGGGAAACGCTGGAAGAGCAGGGGTAGAAAATGTATACATACAAGTTATTAAAAACATATATTTGAACAATAAAGGTAGAGTAAAACTGGAAAAAACCGGACCAAGCTTTCCCATTGCCAGAGGGGTAAGACAGGGCGACCCTCTCTCTCCGCAATTATTTATTTCTATCCTAGAATATACAATGAGGAAACTGGATTGGAAAAAGTGTGGTATAAATATCGACGGCAAATACCTTGGCCACCTCCGCTTCGCCGATGATCTGGTTCTGTTGTCAGAAACGGGTACACAACTACAACTCATGATTCATTCACTGAACGAAGCCGGCAAACAAGTAGGTTTAGAAATTAACCTGTTAAAAACAATGGTAATGACGAACAGTACAAAATTAAGAATATCAGTCGACAACGAGATACTTACCTATACAGAAAACTACATCTACCAAGGTAAACAAATATCTTTTGACAGGAAAAACAATGAGTTCGAATTAGAACGAAGAATACATAGATCCTGGAATAAATACTGGAGCTTAAAGGAAATATTTAAGGGTGATATGCCAGTAAAGATAAAAACTAAAGTCATGAACACATGTCTCCTACCATGCTTAACATATGCCTGTCAGACCTGGAGATATTCTAGTAAAGTAAAGAACAAAATAATCAGCTGCCAACGCGGTATGGAACGTAGTATGTTGAATATCCAAAAAAGACAAAAAATAAGACACACTAAAATAAGAAATATTTCAAAAGCTACAGATGCTCCCGACCGAGCCGACCCATTCGTGCTACAACTATACTACTAATATAACTGCAGCATGGCTCTACCACGTATAAAAGTAATAAGATAACACTGTTACTTACTCTTTCATTTGTTTGTAAGAAATAAAAAGGCTTTTTATTTTTATTTATTTATTACTGTCATTACTGCCTACTTATAATTACTGTTGGATTTATTAATTTAAAATTGTTACTTTGATGAAGTATATTGATTGATCGACATTTATTTATTTATTGAAATAATACTAGTTTTTACGGAATTTTTCGCGTATATTTAACTTTTTAAATACCCGACGTTTCGAACTCTTTACAGCACTCATGGTCCCGCCCGTGACCAAAACTAGTATTATTTTAATGGGTAGTGTTCGCGTAAATATAAGAAATCATTATTTATTTATTTCTGAAATTTGTAGATTGCATAATTCTTAATTTTTTTACTGGTTATGGGTGTAAATTACCTGAATAAAGATGATTATTATTTTTAAATTGAGTTTTCTTTTTTATGATTTACCTTTGATTATATAATTCTGCAACTAACTAGTTTTGTGCCTATATGCACAAAACTAGTTGCAGAATTATGTGATCTTGTAAAATTAATTAAAAATAATCAGTACACCAGGGATGGGGCTGTACACTTTTAAGTGTAACAGGCATACTCAACTTCATGTCTTAGTGCATTAGCGCTATGATACGTGGAGTTTTGTTCATTGGCGTATTAGTAGCGTGCTACTATACGTTGGTGATATTTTTTAGTTAACAATACAAATTTTGTTACCAAAGTCGATAGGGATCATGTAGGGTGTGTTGTGAGGGGGTGCCACCCGTATGATAGTTGCATTGATGCTTACTGCTACTTGCGGTATTGCGTCTTGTGATGGATCTGCGGGTGTGTTGCGCCTGATTCGACGCATTATTGTGGTTCTGGTCGATGGAAGTATACAATTAACAAGATCTTAGTGCCGATGGTAAGCGGGTTTGTTGAAGCAATACGGCTTTCTCGTGGTCATCGCACACCCATACCGTTTGTGGGCGGCGTCGTAGCGCATAGCGATGCGTCGTCTATCTTTCGGATTGGGATGAGTGTGTTGGGCAGCACTTTTAAGTGTAACAGGCATACTCAACTTCATGTCTTAGTGTTTTCTCTAAACTCACCATACGAAATACAGCAGCATTAAGCTACTATTTCACGCTGGTATTCTGTGAGAGCGTGGTCCTTCCCCGGTCGAGCCGACCCATTCGTGCTACAACTATACTACTAATATAACTGCAGCATGGCACCACGTCTTAACGTCTACCACGTCTTACGTTTGTTCTTTCTTTCTCCTTGACCTTATCCTACGCTAATTATGTACTCTAAATGTGTTATTTTTTCACGCTGACTAACGGCTGGACTATTATTTCGTATTTATGTGTCGGTATACTACTTAATATTTCTATGGAAGAACAAGTAATATATAAACATAAACTCGATTAACGCTATCGTAAAGTTATTTAAATTATTTTGTTGCGCTCGCACTCGACATACAGTACTAAATTCTAAAATAATGAAGCGTTAAAGCGAATGATCTAAGGGTTGGAGAATATTTCTTTTTCAAAGGAACTTTTTTAATTTTTGATAACTGACGCCCAACCAAGTCTTTCAACTTTACATTTATTGAAAATAAAATTTCGGAATCCTCTCCCTGTAAAAGATGTTTGGTTTCCAATTCTGTAATTAAGGCCGTTAAATTTTAAACCTAAAAGAAAAGCGAAACGTACTTAAAGCGTATTACATTTAGAAAAAAAAACAACTTAAAGTTGTATGTGAAGCGAAAGTAGTGTCATTATATAAGCACCTTCTTTTTCAAATGTTTAACTTTCATTTGAAGTCTTCTGATCTTTAGCCCATCTTTTTTCGATTTCCATCGAAGTTGTTCTATCTCTCGCTTTAGCCTCTTCTTTCTAGGGGAATCGTGAAATATTAAACATTCATTTAAATCACTTGTGGTAGGCCTAGGTGGTGATATGGAGGGCTCCGGTAATTTTCTTTTAATCTATAATATAAAGTATAAAAGAACAATATGAAATTAACTCCTTCTACCAAAATAAGAAAACTAGTAAAATACAAAGTGCATCCAAACGAACCGATATATCCAGATTAATACTGGGTAAAGTTCCCTGCTTTAATTTTTTAGCCTTTTTTGTAACTGTGAAGTCGTCATCATTGAAATGGCACGTACAAATCTTTGTATATTTTGTCGGAGTCCAATCTTTTCTATTAATTTTTGCTATCCATTGCTGTTTAAGATTATCTTCGGATGGAAATCTAGAATATAAAGTAAATAAAATAACCTAAGTGAGCTTTTTAACTAACTGAACTACAACTATTATAATAGTTGTCTTTCTTAAGAAAAGTTTCAAGGAGACTGAATAACATATAACATAACATAAACACTCACGCCTGTCACCCAGAGGGGAAGGCAGAGACTACAGATTTCCATTTGGCACGATCCTGACACACCTCTCTCGCCTCCTTCACATCCATACACCTACGCATACATGCTCGTCGGTTAAGGGTACTCCTAATTTGGCCCGTTTCCAATAAATCGCCAATTTGGTCGATAAATTTTCGCCTAGGACGTCCCTTTCCGACTCTGCCATTCACTTCTGCAACATACATTTTCTTTGTCACTATTTCCTCATTCATTCTTTCCACATGACCAAACCACCGAAGCATTCCTTTCTTAATCCTGGTCACAACATCATCGTGCAAACCACACTCTTCTCTTATTACACAATTTCTTACCCTGTCATTCAGATTCAGCCCTAACATACTCCTTAACGACCGCATTTCACTGCGTTTATTCTACTCTCGTGCTTCTTCTGTCACACCCAACTTTCACTACCATACGTTAAAGTAGGGACCAACACAGCATTGTGAATTGCCATACGTGCCTTTTTCGACACATTTTGACTCTTCACAATAGAGTGCAAGGCCCCATTTACTCTATTTCCCGCATTCACTCGTGGTTCTATATCCTTATCATATCTCCCATCCCTGCTAAATACGCAGCCCAAATATACAAACTCATCTACTTGCTCGATCAACTCCCCTTCTATTCTTATTTCACAAATCGTTTTACTTTCTTCTCTTTCAAAAACCATAACCTTCGTCTTACTTGCGTTCACTTTCATACCCCTTTCTTTTAATGATCCGTTCATTAATGTAACCATCATTTGCAACTCGGCCGCCGACGACGCAAGAATGACTTGATCATCGGCGTACAAAAGGCATTTGACGGTTAACTCACCCATTCTTAATCCGCATTCTTCAACTTTCGAATTTTGCAAACAACTGTCCATAAATAGATTGAACAGCCACGGGGAAGCCACCCTGTCTGACACCTTTATGGATGTCAAACCAGTCCGAGTAGACCCCGTTGATCCTAACACAAGCACTAGAGTCCCTATAAAGACTCTCCAAAGTCTGTATCAAGCCAGCGCTCAACCCAAATGAGTTCAGTGTTTGCCATAGCAAATTCCTATCCACTCTGTCATATGCCTTTTCCAAGTTCATGAACGCACAAAAAACCTTTTGGTTTTTGGCCAGAAACTTCTCCGCGATCATGCGCATGGAAAAGACTTCCATTAATCCATTCCATAAGATCCCATTCCCTTTCTAAATCCCGCTTGCACATCCCAAATTTTTCCATCAGTTTCTTTCATGACCCTTTCAATCAGTAAGTACCTTAGCATACAGTTTTCCCACAATGCTAAGAAGGCTGATGCCACGGTAGTTTTTACAGTCCTGCTGCGACCCTTTTCCTTTATATACTGGGACTATCACGGCTTTGCACCAGTCTACCGGCACCCGCTTCAGTTCCCAGCATAAATTAAACAAGGTGTGCAGCAGGCCTGCCACCACTTCCTCTCCAGCCCTTAGCATTTCGAGTGAAACTCTCATATCCGGGCGCCTTACTCGCTTTTATGCTTTTCATTGCTTTCTTTATTTCATCTATACTTATCTCGCTACCTCTTTCCTCTTCTTTCGGAGTTTCTACTTCACTTAGTACAACACATGTTGTCTCCTCACTCATAAACACGCTTTCAAAATATTCCTTCCATCTCTTTAAACTCAAAACTTCATCATTCAGAATATAGCCATTCTCGTCTCTTATAGCATTCATCATAGGCTGTTTTGAATGTCCCCTGGCAGTTCTTACCAGTTTCCAGAACATTTTAATATTTGCCTGGAAGTTATCCGATATTCTTCTATCATTCTTATCCGTTCTTTCTTGCTTTTTTCTTTCAACTACTTCTTTTACTCTCTTATTAAGATGTCTAAAGACTGCCTTTTTTCTTTCAATATCATCATTCGTACCGCTAGAATTACCAGCCTTTGTTGCTAGTAAATCTAGCCATAATCTCTTCTTTGCTTCAACTTCCATACGTTACAGACACAACTACAGACAGACAGTACAGACAGACAGTACAGACTGAATACTGTACATAAGGATAAAATGAATATTTCTTGAAGGTTGACTTTTACAAAATGCTAAATATTTAAATATTTATATACATTGTAGACCTTTCGTATAAAATCAGCCTGAGTAATATTTCCTTCATCTTAAGCCGTGGGTAACTGGGTAAAATAATTGGATTCTAATTGCGGCCCTGTCTTTTTATTTTATTTTTGATTGTTCTTTTACTTGACGGTAGATGGCGGCCTGTTTAAAAAATGATTATAAAATCTATAAAGGTAATATTTTGGCGATTAAAAATTCTTTAGGACTGAAACCAACTTAAAAAAAAAAACAATTTCAGCACCTTCGTATGATTGTTTTACCAATACTGAGCTCGACTTACCTTTATATTTTTAGTTCACTATTTAGTTATATATTTAATTATATTTGAAAGCCGATGCAAAGAGATCTTTCTAGAATTATTTTAAGAAATTAGATATATAATTACTTACACATGAAATATGATACCATCCATAGCATCAGAGCGTCTATCTGAGTAGTTTTTACACGATAAAACACAACACTTCATCCTTTTCTTCTTAATAATACGAAAATACACTGATTTGCAATTTTCGACACCGATGCGCACAGGACGAACGCTGACAGTATACCAGTATACTAACTAAAGCCACGCCCACTGTGATGACGTCAGGACCTAGTTAGTCACAGTGCACAGTCGCTTAGGCCGTCTCCGTTGATAGCCTAGGTATGTCTATTGAAGTACATACCTATTTTAATTTGTAGATTTTGTGATTCAATTTATCTAGGTACATGTTTTTTTCATTTTTATAGGGACCATTCCATACCACCCATAAATCAATTATATATTATATACAATTACAGCTTTAAGATATTACGCCACAGGCAGTCACTTGCTTGCTGTGGCGGATATGGGTTGGTGTTAGTTTGGCTACATCCAGCCGGATAGTGAAGAGTTTCTCAAGCAATTGTGTCCTTACGTCGAGAATTCATCGTATTTCCTGATACAAACAGAGACCAAGACAGAGTTAAGATAGAATTCTATAGCATAGCTAGATTCACTAATGTACTATGCTGTATTGATTGTACACATATAAAAATCACCAGGTTTTGATTTAACTTCCTTTCACAAAAGTTCAAGCGACAACGAAATACTTACCTATACAGAAAACTACATCTACCAAGGTAAAAAAAATATATATTGACAGGAAAAACAATGATTTCGAATTAGAACGAAGAATACATAGATCCTGGAATAAATACTGGAGCTTAAAGGAAATATTTAAGGGTGATATGCCAGTAAAGATAAAAACTAAAGTCATGAACACATGTCTCCTACCATGCTTAACCTATGCCTGTCAGACCTGGAGATATTCTAGTAAAGTAAAGAACAAAATAATCAGCTGCCAACGCGGTATGGAACGTAGTATGTTGAATATCCAAAAAAGACAAAAAATAAGACACTAAAATAAGAAATATTTCAAAAGCTACAGATGCTCTATTTCACGCTCAAAGACTAAAATGGAAGTGGGCGGGACATGTAGCGCGATTACAAGATGAGAGATGGACCAAAAAAATTACTTCATGGAACGGCCCAACAGGGAAACGCTACAGAGGAAGACCCCATGCGAGATGGCAAGACGACATCACAAAGATAGCGGGCACAAATTGGTTACAAATAGCCAAAGACAGAGACCATTGGGATTCTTTGGAGGAGGCCTTCACCCGAGGAGGGGTTCTTGCAAACCAAATTAGCTTGAAAAAAAAATAAGTACTACAATCATAGATAAATAAATACACATAAATAGATATAATCGTAGGCAACATATAAAAAAATTATTAGGTTTAGTAATAAGATAACACTGTTACTTACTCTTTCATTTGTTTGTAAGAAATAAAAAGGCTTTTTATTTTTATTTATTTATTACTGTCATTACTGCCTACTTATAATTACTGTTGGATTTATTAATTTAAAATTGTTACTTTGATGAAGTATATAGATTGATCGACATTTATTTATTTATTGAAATAATACTAGTTTTTACGGAATTTTTCGCGTATATTTAACTTTTTAAATACCCGACGTTTCGAACGCTTTACAGCACTCATGGTCCCGCCCGTGACCAAAACTAGTATTATTTCAATGCGAAGTGTTCGCGTAAATATAAGAAATCATTATTTATTTATTTATTTCTGAAATTTGTAGATTGCTTAATTCTTAATTTTTTTACTGGTTATGGGTGTAAATTACCTGAATAAAGATGATTATTATTTTTAATATGCACAAAACTAGTTGCAGAATTATGTGATCTTGTAAAATTAATTAAAAATAATCAGTACACCAGGGATGGGGCTGTACTATATATAAAATATATTTATAGATAGACATATCGTCCGTTTAGTTCGACAACTCCACTATAGATGTCTATGTACCAAGGAATCGACTCGCAACTCTATTCCAGATATATATAATGTACTCTGTGCTTTAGATAGTTAAAACCATAGAGTAGAGTAATATATACAGAAATAGAGAGCAATCTCCTAGGATTTTTGTCACCCAATATGAATAGTGTCGCCGTCTGGTATCATATCCCTTGAACTAATCTCAATTTCATGTTGACTATAGATAGCTGTACCTATGTAGTTATGTATATACAGCTATCTATACTATAGGCGGTTATATTTATATTTTAAGGGATTAGGTTTCAATTAAAGACGTATTATAGATGTCCGTAATATTAACATTTATTTTTGTTATATATATTTAACATACACGATGTAAAAGCGACTACTCCGCAAAATACAACACCAAACCAAATTAAATATGTCCACCGGGTTACCGGAATGATAAATGAAAGCGTCTATTTCGCACAACACTACACAAACATACAATGTGGTTCCAGCATGAAAATCTAAACAGACAACAAGAAACAGAGGGCTAATCCCAACTCAACCAAACTTATTGTAACAACAACCGAAAATCACTTAAAAACTACAATAAAACAACAACTTGCTAAGACGCCGGTAGCAATTATGTCATATAAAGTTGCTACTTGCCAGTTCGAGTATACCAGAATTGGTGTAGTCGCCATCTAGCGCACCTTTTAGAATTTAATGTTCGAAAGTTTATGCGGATATAGTACGAGATGGCACTAGTGTCTTTGCAAATTATTGAACCCCAACCTAAAGTATGAATGTGTACCCCCCCCCCCCCTGGTTAAAACTAAAACAACACAAAAACTTGCGCAGAACCAAATGCTTTTTTATTTAACTGGCTTTACGGCTCTGGGTACTAGCCCTTCTGAGCCTATCATTTCTTTCAGAATCTTTATTTTACATATTTTTTTTCTTCACAATGTGCTGATGCGTCACATTGCGAAGTTTTTGGCAGCTCAACCCAGCGGACAGTTGATGACGACAGCGACTCAAGTTCATAAGGCACCCAGGCGATTAAATTAACTTGAGGTTTATATCAACATCGAAGCACTTGTTTCGTCGTTTTCTCTGATAGTTCACACGCGCAAACACTTAATTCATAAAATAACATCTTTTTTACGAATTGAAATCTACTTCAAACCATTATTCGAGCGACAAAACGGGAGCGACAGTCTGTCGTCGGCCAAGTTCCCGCCAAAACTCCCAGAGCCAAATGCCAAACAGTCAATGCACAGATAAAACAGAGTACCATATACGGTGATATATCAAACGACTAAAATATGATATTTTAATTAAAATATCAACAAAATGAAAACATCTATTTGTCACAATATGAAAGAATCAATTTCTTCATTAAAATAATACATGAAAACGTATATTTTGTATAAATATAAATAATTTCCGATAAAACCGATTACTACGACTGGGTATCAAGCAATGTCGTCGTAAAATCTATATCTGTCACATAAGGAGGGGTCCCCTAGCTAGGGGTCTGTTGCGTTCGTGAAAACAAATTTTACTTATGGGTTGGTTTAGGGGACCTTTTAGCTTAACGATCGTCTAACTATGTGATTGTTTAGGAAATGTTAGTGAAATTGGGTTAAGAAACAGAATTAATTTGTATCTAACTTTAGTATATAAACTTAGTTTAAGTTACAACCTATATACATCCCACTGCTGGGCACAGGCCTCCTCTCATTTGTGAAAGGGTAAAGTAATGTCCGCCGCGCTGCTCCAAATCGAGTTGGCGAACTTCATTCCCATGTCTTCGAATTTTTTTCTTATTTCTCAGACATAAAGGTTTCCTCACGAAGTTTTCCTTCACTGCCGAGGTTTTGCATTTATATGTGCTGATTTACCACCTCACGTGGTAAATCAGCACATATAAATGCAATTAACAATTTCATTGGTGCCGTTGGCGATCCGACCCGGGTTGCTCACGTACTGTGAAATATATAGCAATCGCTTAGCCATTGAGCTACTATGGCTAACGCTTTAGTATATAATTTTAATGAAATAAAAAATGACTCATGTTATAAGTTTAAGCTTAGCTTTGAATCAGATACAAACATTTTTATTTTTATCATAATTATTTTCTGTGAGCGTTTTAGGCGTGCCGAAAATTTTAGGTTGCTATCGGTCACCAATCGGTGTATAATATTAATAATATAAATATGTATGAAGTGTAATATTTTGGGTTTAAAGTTATTGGAGCGATCTATTTACTTATAGAATAAGGGTGCGAACGAGCAAGGATAAGTAGATGCTGTGGCCCGTAGTTATTCACATCTATCCTTAATTAAGAAGCGAAATACAGATGCGTTGTCAAGCCTGATGACTAAGATGGAATCCCGAATTTCACTGCAAACACAGCAGCATGAAGCGGCCATTTTAAGTTGGTATTCTGTGTTGACGTGATCCGTTTCCGGTGCTCTTACCACCAACATATGCGAGTCATCCACGCACTAATAACTGGTTGTGTAATAACTAGTAATAATGGTTTGACTCCTTTTGAAAATATTTCTGCTCTTCACTACCAATATCTTTAAGTTTCTTCAATCTTATTCAAAGCGTGAATCCTTTGATCTGATGTTTGGACAACTCATGCGAAAACTTATTTGATTTCGGACTAACTTCCCAAGATATAGAATTTGATTTTGTATTACCTCAGATCCATTTTCTTAAACATTTTAATGCTACTGTTACGCGCTCAAGTCGACGACACAACTAGCGCCATCTAGTGTCAGGAACGAGAGCGAGGGGAGCTTTGCAGAAAATGACATCACAAATCTCTCAACTAACAGCGCCATCCGAAGAACTAAGTTTCTGGAAAGTCTATACTCGCACACTCGTCCCTTTGCGCGCATTTACCTGAATATTCGGGATGTTTCTTTGCTAATTTAACTAAATAGGCGCTGCAAGATGCGATCGGGGGTAGAGTTGAACTCGGCGACACAAGCGAAGCTTCGGAGCGGATTTAAGTGAATTAGTGTGTTTAATTATTAGTGTTTTTAACTTTAATTTTTGTAAAGTAAATTAAAGTGTTAATTTAGGTAATTCTATCGGCAATTTTTATTGTCACGAACCCTAAGCTCGTAACAATCGGTGTCAGAAGTGGGATAAAATCATGCCGATTTTACCTAAGGAGGAAACGGAGGGTGTCCGTACCCGAAGTCAACGCCAGCAGGAGACGGACCAACGAAGATTTGGTGGTGCAACGCCGCAGACGTCGGAGGGCCAGCCACCGGCTGCAGGCCCGTCAGTAGCCCCTACATCTGCAGCACCTGACATAGGTGCTCTGATGGTGATGCTGCAGGAGCAGGCTCGCCGACAGGAGGAGCAGGCTCGCCAGCAGGCGGAACAGGCACGCCGATTGGAAGAGCAGCTGCGGGGCGGACAGGAGGAACAGGCCCGTCGGTTGGAAGAGCAGATGCTCCTCATGAAGGACCTTCACGCTACCTTCGGGAAGGAGATAAAGGAGGTGAAGGATAGGGTTGCTCTGCATGACAACCGCCTGTCGGAAGCTGAAACCCAAATCGCGAAAGCTGAAAACCGAATCGAGAAAGCTGAAACCCGAATCGACCAAGTAAACTATCGGGTTGACAACGTAATGGCTGACATGAAGAAATCACTGGACGAACTCAAACTTGGAGATGGAGCTACAGCTCCCGTAGTAGCTACAACACCTTCGCTACGTGGGTTCAAGGTGCCACCGTTCGACGGTACCTCTTCCTGGTCAGCCTACAAAATCCAGTTCGAGGCTGTTATGAAGGCGAACGGCTGGAATAAAAGTCAGGCCATGACTGCTCTCACACTAGGCCTGCGCGACCAGGCCTTAACAGTTCTGGAAGCTCTCGGTGAGGAAGTGACTTATGAGCAACTCCTTGAGGCATTGGAGGCGAGATATGGCGACGCTCACCTGGAACATGTCTTTCGTGCGCAGCTTAAAGATCGCGTGCAGCGCATCAACGAAAACCTGCAGCAGTGGGCTCTAGAGGTGGAGAAGCTGGTGCGAAAAGCATACCGGTCTGTACCTGCGCTCATTGAAGGGAACCTGGTGTAGACATTCGTCGACGGCATCCGTGACTTGGAAGTCAGAGCTGCTGTGAGGCTCGGGCACCACGAGACGCTTAAGGACGCCTTGGCCCATGCACTGGAAGTGGAAGCCGTGCGGCAGGATCATCGTTCCCATCGCGTCAGGGAGGTTGCAGCAGCTACAGTTCGCGACCGCAACAAAGGATACAGCCCTAGGTGCTATGGCTGTGAGGAAAAGGGCCATCTTCGATCCAGCTGCCCTAAGCGAACCCTAGAAAGGGAAGGTGAACGATATCAGGAGGGTAGTGCAGCTAACGGCACTGCCTGGCGGCGACAGGATCATCGTTCACATCGCGCTAGGGAGGTTCCAGCAGTTACGGTTCGCGACCACAATAAAAGATACAGCCCTAGGTGCTATGGCTGTGGGGAAAGGGGCCATCTTCGGTCCAGCTGCCCTAAGCACACCCTAGGAAGGGAAGGTGAACGGTCTCAGAAAGGAAGTGCGGCTAACAGCACCGCCCAGCAGCAGCAGGAATACGACTTTACTATCAGACACTGCAGCGGGAAATCTCACGGCAACGCAGATGCATTGTCAAGAAGACCTTGTCCTGAAGATTGCAACCATTGTAGTAGGCCAGAGAGTAAGGAAGTGGTATCCGTGAGGATGCTCAGGACAGACCACCTCAGCAACGGGTGGAAGGACAGCCTACGACATGCACAGCAGGAAGATCCAGACATCAAGCCGATTCTGGTATGGATGAAGGCCCGTGCTACCAAGCCTAAGTGGAGGGACGTCTCAGCGATGAGTTCAACCACGAAAAGCTATTGGGCCCAATGGGGCAGCTTGCTGATTCAGGATGGAGTCCTGTGCCGTAAATGGGACAATGGTCGAGGAGACAGCTGTCGTTTGCAAATGGTTGTCCCTAAAGCTAAGGTGCCGAATGTTCTACAGCTGTGCCATAATGGTCGTTCAAGAGTTCATCTGGGAGTTAAACGAACTCTACTGAAGGTCCGAGAACAGTTTTACTGGTTCCATTATCGTGACGATGTGGAGGATTGGTGTCGTACATGTACAAGTTGTGCGGCTGTGAGG
Source organism: Parnassius smintheus behrii (assembly GCA_036936625.1). Classification (NCBI taxonomy): domain Eukaryota; kingdom Metazoa; phylum Arthropoda; class Insecta; order Lepidoptera; family Papilionidae; genus Parnassius; species Parnassius smintheus. The sequence goes on from JAUPFT010000029.1 coordinate 34,070,233, forward strand.
GGACCTCAGACACGGAGTAGAGGAGCATCGAAATTGTGCAATGTTGGTGCACCACGGGATCGAACATCCCTTGACATTGCGGAGCCGTTAAAGAAAGGCGCAAGAGGGACTCCTAAGATCGTCCATGTGGATCGCTTGGCGCGTTATTATGGGGCCGATAATGCTCGGGGCGAGCATGTCTTAGGAAGGGGCAGTGTTACGCGCTCAAGTCGACGACACAACTAGCGCTATCTAGTGTCAGGAACGAGAGCGAGGGGAGCTTTGCAGAAAATGACATTACAAATCTCTCAACTAACAGCGCCATCCGAAGAACTAAGTTTCTGGAAAGTCTATACTCGCACACTCGTCCCTTTGCGCGCATTTACCTGAATATTCGGGATGTTTCTTTGCTAATTTAAATAAATAGGCGCTGCAAGATGCGATCGGGGGTAGAGTTGAACTCGGCGACACAAGCGAAGCTTCGGAGCGGAATTAAGTGAATTAGTGTGTTTAATTATTTGTGTTTTTAACTTTAATTTGTGTAAAGTAAATTATAGTGTTAATTTAGGTAATTCTATCGGCAATTTTTATTGTCACGAACCCTAAGCTCGTAACACTACTATAAATTCAGACTAAAGTAATTAGTTAACAGATCTTAATACACTGTCTTAGTTTCTCTGTAAGCATTAATTTTTGCTTTATATTTTCATTTCATCTGTTAAATATGAATAGCAAATATATAGATTGAAAGTAAAATTTTTAAGTTACGTTATACATATCAGTGATATTACGAATAGACAAAGCGATTTAGCATTTAGTTTTTCATCTACGTCTTTGTAAGCATGCTATGATAATCAAGCATTTGCTTATGATATAAAAACATAATGATCAAATTAATGACTAAAGTAAAAGAAAATATAAATATAATGAACATTTTTATTCACGTTTTGATATTCCTGAAATCTAAGTAGCGGGTATTTAATACAGGGGGACTTTTTAACGTCTGGAAAATAATATGTCTAGCCTGATTACAGAACGACTAATTAGGTCCACTTTCTTTACGACAAAATCTCCGGTCACAATGCAAAAGCGCTTTTGAATATTGCGGTATTAAAGACTACCCGCTACGTTTGTTCGTTTTGTAATGCATGTGACTTAAAATTTGGCAAGCCGCATTGAAGAACGCAAAAAGTTGATACATTACATGATCTGCATTACGACTAGGCATTTATTAATAGGTCTTATTTCTCATTTGGTTGCGACATACATTCGTGCCGACCGATTGATGCCGAAGTCTCTTCCTTCAGCCAGAATCGAAAACTTTTCTAAGATAATTAATAGATTCAGGTGTTACTTCGCGGAAATTCATTATATTAAAGTTATTAAGAATTTAATTTAGCGGATGTGTGCGAAGTAATTCTTAACAACTTTAACGTAAACCTTTCGTTTGAGATTATTATTTTTGTGTTCTTTCCTTCACACTTTTATGGGATAATTAGATGTTAAATTTTATCTTGCATTATAAAGAATTCATAAACAATTTCTAATAATCCTTTTTATGTCTATCGTATACTGCAATTTAGGTATATTTCAAAGATCGAAATCAACTTATTTACAAACTATAATACTAATTGATACATCGTATATACAAAATTATACTACATTATTGTTGTTTACAAAAAAATCCTTTTTAGCGATATCGCAGTAACTGTTCAAAATGTACACCAATTCTTTCTAAATACAAAATAGCACGTCTTTGTAAATTCTTTGTTTCTAACACTTTGTGCTTTTTGTATGTACACTGATCGTTTAAGTTCAACTTACAAATTAAAGTCTGGAGGTTTTATGTCTGGTGATTTCGTCGGCAAGTTCACAGGTCAATCGCGACGTATCCACCTGTCACCGAACTGGCTGTCCATATATGGACGCACAGATCGTTCATAATGAATTGGACATCCGTCGTGCTGGAAGTAAATTGATTGCAGATGGCTCAGAGGAACGTTTTCCAACGTTGTGTCGATGACGGAACGTATCATTTGCAGATACGTTCTCACGTCAACCGACCTTCAATCCATATTGGACCAAAGATCTGGTCGTAAATGATTGCCGCCCAAACGTTAACACTAAAATAAACTTGATGTGCATGTTCTTTGAATTTGTGTGGGTTTTGGAAACTCCACCTGTGCTCACTGTGTAAGTTGTAAATTCCAACACGTGTTAATTTCGATTCGTCGCACCGTCTAAGTTTTCACCAAACAACACATAAAATCTCACCATTGCTTGTAGGTAAACGTGTTTACAATAACTCCGTGGACGGCCGATAAACACCTGTAGAAATAAACAATACGAGGTCACGTCGTAGCTAATCACGACGATTGTGATCAAGGCGGCGGGCGGCATTGCACCTGCGAATCTACGAAAGGACAAGGACCTTTGTCCTTATTTTTTCGTAGACCTATTTAGTGCAGCTTGTGCTTGTAAAAATATTTGTATTGTGATTCCGAAGGTGCACGTCTTCTTCATTTTCGACCTTTTGCGATACGATTCTTTTTTATTAACATATTTTATTGCCAGATAAAAGTTTGCCGTCATAAATTACCAGGCGCTTCGATGTGTAGCGTAAGGTGACAATAGTCAGTTATGTCTGTGTTGAAAATCGTTAATTTAGGGGTTTACACGCCTTTAAGTGACTATAAATGTGAATAAGCGTAGGAAAAATTATTACTTAAGTGGTAAAACAAAGAGAGTATGGTACGTTCCACTTTGAGGTTTTATTTTTACTTACTTTTACGGTACTTTTTTGTTGGAGGTTGCCTAATAGGCTGGATTTTTACTAATTTACATTAGCAAAAGTGATTATTTATACTCTAACAATGAAACTCTAAAAATGTTATTATCGCGACCGAGTCCGACCGAGAAATAATGTACAGAGTATAGAGAGAGAGAGAGAGAGAGAGAGAGCAGGAGAGAGTGTGCAAGCACAGATACCGCAAAAATATCACAGTCAATGTATTGTCCGAAAGTCCGGGTAAGTACATAATTAAGAAAAACCGACATACTACGGGTATTAAGTGATTGACCGGTTGAAGTAGTCTTGTGAGAATTTACACACACAGTACCTACCCCTAATATTAGGCGTCTTATAAAACTCACAGGAACAAACAGTTTACAATTCAGTTACGTGAAGTATTTTACATACGATGCACTAATTCAGAAAAAAATCGATGTCAATCAATATTTTTTCTTTACAGAATAACTACTTTACAGAACTTATAATATAGCGCCATAGATATATACTACACTATATATATATATATATATATATATATATATATATATTTATTTTTCCTTAATTTTCTAACACTACACGAAACCATGGAAGCCCTCAAAGGATCACTGTCAGCTATGTCAGAACTCTTCAATACTCGTATGAATGAGTTTCAGCAGGACTTAAATAAGACTAGTCCAACTGTGGCCTCAAATATATCTGTACTCTCAACGGAGTTCGCAACATTAAGATATATCGCAGATAAGACGGCGTCGTAAGATTCTGCTGCTTCATGGGATTCCCGAGGACAAGTCCGAGGATACATCTTCAATGGCTTCTAACCTAATTATGGACAAGCTCAAGATTCCCAATGTCTCTAACGATTCTTTTAGCCGCTGCCATCGCCTTGGACGTCCGATAGAAAAGAAGCCAAGACCAGTTCTTGTAAAGTTCCGGGATGTCCGAGTCCGTGATCAAGTTTGGTTCTCAAAAACAAAACTGAAAGACACGGGTGTAACTATGTCCGAGTTTTTAACAAAAGATCGTCACAAGATGTTCATGGTGGCCAGGCAGAAATTTGGCATAAGTAATTGCTGGACTAGGGATGGTTACATTCATATTATCGCTTATGACGGTTCGCGCCATCAAGTTGAATCCCTCGCTGAGCTCGAAGTCGTCCCAGTGGCACCAGCTGCTGCTACCCAAGCACAGAAGGCAGTCGCTGGAAGTAATAGATCTACTGACAAAGTAGTTCAGCGCTCCAAGAGGATAGTGAAGAAGTGATAGTTATGTGGTATAGGACCTTTAGTTCTCTTCAATAAACTGTATGTATTGTCTTTTATCACATTATGATTTCTGTCAATATTTCAGTGTCTCTGCATTGTGCTTTTTGCTAACCTTATTTCTTTTTTACCAGTCTTATGTTAAGTGTTATTTAAGATATGAGTTAATTTTTTCATATATATATAATTAGTCTAGTAGTTTTATATATACTCGTATATGAGTTAATTAGTCTCTGCATTGTACTTTCGATAACCTTAATTCTTTTATACCAGTCTAATGTTGAGTGTTAAATAAGATGTGAGTTAATTAGTCGTTATGGATTCCTATTATATACGAAGTATTATCTATCTACATCACTTTGAAACTTAGACTTTGTCTATTGTTCTGATTTTGTTGTTCTAAGTTAGATTATTTTAACAATGTGGGTATTTGATATTGATACTGATAATTAACTGTTATTTTAGGTTTCGACCACAGATTAATACATTTTTGTTTCTACAATTATGCAAAGAGTATATAATCACTATGTTATTTTACCTTAGAGAAATATCCTCTCATTACAGAGTAGGTATTAAATGCTCTTGGTGTACTAACATGGAGATTTGTTTACTTGTATTTTTTTATGCAAAGGTATCCATGCTTATGCAGCCTTGTCGGACGTGTACTTTGTTAACATTATTGCAAGCATAAAAGTGGTTTTGACTTAATTTTTAATATATACTCACAAATGACTCCTAACGTACTACTCACAGTACATAATTCTATTTAATATCAGTGTCTGTGGTTTCAGTTATTTCTCATAAGCACCTTGTGTTATATATATTTTTTTGTTCAATCAAATATGATCTGAATGGCATATGTGTAGTACCTTTTTTGATTGTTTTTTTTGTTTTTAAATATTTGCATTATTTTCTATTTTGTAAATGCTGGTAGGTAGTAAATTTAACTAAAAGGTTTAGTTTATAATTTTTATAGTTATTAGTATTTTTTTAGTAATTTACAGTTGTTTGAATTTTTTTTTAAATATTTTTGTAAGGATAACATGTCTTTTGGTGAAAGTGATCATATTCAAAGCTCCTCCCCTTTCTTTTCAGTGTCTGATGTATTAAGTAATGACGACAGTTTTGAGAGCATTCCTCCATTAAAACAGACCCTTGACTCCTATTTTTCTCAAGCTATCAAAAACTTCAATATAGTCCACATAAATGCACAGAGTATTCCGGCTCATTATCCCGATATGTTAGCTAGTTTTGAAAGTGGTAATGTTCACGCAATTCTCGTTTCAGAGTCATGGTTAAAGCCATGTCTTCCTTCTATATCCTATTCCATTCCAGGATTCCAGTTAATACGCAACGACCGAACTGCGCGAGGTGGTGGTGGTGTTGCCATTTACATTCGTGCTCATATTCCTTTTTCTATTGTTTGTTTATCATCTCCATCTCAAGCTCAGAACGAAGCAGTATACTTATTTGTTAAAGTACTTCTTTCGCACAACAAATTACTTCTCGGAGTTTTTTATAGTCCTTCTTCCACAGTGGACTATTTTACTACTTTGGATAACCTCCTTGAAGAGTTAACTTCATTATATACACATACAGTGCTAATGGGCGACTTTAATATTTGCCTTCTCAAGAATGATGCCCGATCTCTCCGGCTTAAGTCCCTTATAGAAGCAGCCAATTTAAATATCCTTCCTCTCTCTGAAACTCATTTTTACCCTAACTGTATCCCATCCCTCCTTGATTTGGTTATCGTTTCTTCTCTTGACCATGTTGATAGTTTTGGTCAATGCGCTGCAAATGCTTTTTCGTATCATGATCTCCTATTTCTATCTTATAAAATAAGACCACCCAAAGCCAAATCAAGGATACTTCTGCAGCGTAATTTTGAGAAAATGGATTTGGATAAGCTTCAAAAAGATGCTGCTAATATGGACTGGAGCGTTATAATGAAGGCTTGTGATGTTGACGAACAGGTAGCATTGTTTAATTCACTTCTTGTTCAACTTTATGATGCTCATGCTCCTGTCCGCCCAGTGCGAATACGTCATCCTCCAGCTCCGTGGTTGACCGAAGATCTTAAAAGATTAATCTGCAGGAAGAATAGTGCAAAGTCGAGTTACAAGTCAGATCCTAAGAATGACAGGATTAGGGAGAAGTACAGACTCCTACGAAATCAATGCAACAAGATGTGTAGAGATTTACGACGCCGCCACATCCATAAATCAGTACAAAACGAAGATCCATGTCGTATTTGGAACTTCTTAAGGTCTATTGGAGTTGGGAAAACTCGTTCATGTCCATTTTTCTTCCGTTTTTTGCCTGAACAATATGGCAAAATCAGCAACACTTACTCAACTTTCATCGTTTCCCACTCCTGACTTTTCTCCATTTGTGTTTAGGCAATTTGCAGATTGTGATGTTAGGAAACACATACTCTCTATCCATTCCGACGCTGTCGGAAGTGACGACGTCAGTCGTAAGATGATCATTCCCTTGTTGGACTTTTTAACACCTATTATAACCCATATCTTAAACTTTTCCATATCCTCATCTTCTTTCCCTTCCCAATGGAAGGACGCTCAAATCATACCTTTACCTAAGTAAACAAATCCTTCAAGTTTTTCTGAATATCGTCCTATTTCAATTCTTCCTCTCCTTTCCAAAGTTTTAGAACGCCTTGTCCAACAACAAATTAATTCCTTTTGTTTAAGAAATAGCATCCTTAGTCCTCTCCAATCTGGCTTTAGATCTGGTCATAGTACGACTACGGCGTTATTAAAAATCACCGACGACATTCGTCACGGTATGGAGAATCATCAAGTCACAGTATTGGTGTTGCTGGATTTCAGCAATGCCTTCAATACTGTTGATCATGATATCCTGTTAGGGATTCTGCGTTCTCTTAACATATCTCCAACTGCAATTTCCTGGTTTCATAGTTATTTGCACGGGCGCCGGCAACGTATTCGTGTGCAAGATAGACTTTCTTCGTGGCTTGATACCGTAGCTGGCGTTCCACAAGGTGGTGTCTTATCTCCTCTTTTATTCGCAATCTTTATTAATACGATTACATCCCAAATATCTTCTCTCTACCACTTGTATGCAGATGACCTTCAAATATATTTACAAACAACCATCGAAGATCTTGCCAAAGCTGTTGAATGTATCAACAAGGATCTGGCTTTTATTCTCGACTGGACACGATCCTATGGGTTGACGGTTAACCCTTCGAAATCGCAAGCTATAATTATTGGGAGTTCAAGAACTATTTCCAAAATTAAAAAATGTCAAATTCAACCCGTTGTATTTAATGGTATTCTTATTCCATATAATGAAGTAGTTAAAAATTTAGGTATCTTTTTGGATTCCAGTCTGTCTTGGATACCCCAAATTAATGCAGTGAGCCGAAAAATGTTTGCGGCTTATGCTTCACTCCGAAGGCTTAAATACTTTTTACCCATTTCCACCAAAATTACGCTTGCACAATCTTTGCTACTCCCTATCCTCGACTATGCTGACATTTGTTACCTTGATATCACCGAGGAGCAACTTAATAAACTTGAGCGACTCCAAAATCTCTGTATACGGTTCATATTTGGGCTTCGTAAATATGACCATGTCTCTGAATACCGCACTAAACTCAAGTGGCTCCCAATCCGTCTTCGTCGGAATACTCATATACTTTCTGCGCTCTACTGCGTCTTATTTAATGTATCAAGTCCTCCCTATCTGAACGAACGTTTTAAATTTCTTAGCTCTTGTCACGATTTTTCCTTACGGTCCAAAGAAAACCTTTCGCTCCAATGTCCTATACACTCCTCGACATTTTATGATAAATCTTTTGCTGTTCTTGGAGTAAGACTCTGGAACTCCTTACCCCAGTCCATTAAAAGTGCTCAATCTTTAAATGTGTTCAAGAAACAAATTAAGGAACACTATTTGTCTCTTTAACTCCTCTCTCTTTCTCCTCTTAGTTATGGTCACTAATATACCTTAAGTATGTTGTCATTATATAGTATATAAGTTATATTTTTTTTGTCTAATTTAGTGCACCCTACCCATTATTCTTATTTTTATTAATTTCCTCTTCTGGGTTGTCTGGAAGAGATTGCTATGTAGCAATAAGACCGCCTTTTGTTTATCCCTCATTATTTTTTTCATTATTTATTAATGTTTTGTTGGTGTACAATAAAGAGTATTGTATTGTATTGTATATATATATATATATATATATATATATATATATATACACTAGAGAGCGCTCGGTTCGAAGAAACGAGCAAGGTCATTCGCATCGTATTCGGCCTTAAACGCCAATTATGCAACCAAAAATTTGTTATAGAAAATGATGATTGTAGTGAAAATTATTTATCATTAAATAAATGCGCAGTCGCAGGTACGATTGAAATAGGCGTGGGAAATTCGCAACTAAACGAGCTATTGTCATCAATGAATCTTCCTTCTTTGTCCAAAAATATATATTCGACAAACCACGTATTAATTAGTGAAAAATGGGAAAGTGTTTCCATAGAAAATAAAATTTTGACTGTAGGACGGTGCACTGTGAAGAACTGTACACAGTTATGGAAGAGCTTGCACGTTTCCAACCAGTTTCGGTCAATCACTCGTCCCCTACGACAACGCATGACCTCATTCTGCATAACATACGGTCTCCAAGTTACAAGAGCTGGGGTAGGAAGCTCTCCGTCATTGGCCGTACTGACCAGACCTTGCACCTGAAGAACGGAATTCTTCACCTATCCAGTTGATTTCTTCAAGAACGGCATCAATAAACTGCCACTGCGCTGGCAAAGATGCATCGATTCTATGGGTGATTAATTAGATTAATCAAAAAGAAACATATGGAAAAAAATTACGTTACCTTATTTCATAAAAAACGGCATTTTCATAGGTAAATACCTAAACTTAAAATTACATTTTATGATCAGTGATCGCAGTAAACTAGTAAGCAGTGTTACACTTACAACGAAAACAATTAGGATAATAAAAACATGAGTAGTATCATCTTACCATCAGTCTTATAGCACTAATACATAAAAAAGAATTTATACGTTATATATATTAAGGATGGGCCGAATATGGATTTCACAGAACATGAATGTTCGGCCGAATGTTCGGTAAATTTTTTACCGAACCGAATATTCGGCCTAACATTATTCGGCAGGATTACTTCGGTGTCTAATCAATTTATGTCGAAACTTATTACCGTAAAGCGCGCGGGATTAGCGCCAGAGCATTCCCCTCGCTCCCCCGCCACATCTGAGATGTTATTGCATCATCCAAACCAAACGTCCAGACCCGGAACAATTATTTGTAGGCCATACAAATACTTGTTCCATGCGGGATTCGAACCCGCGACCCCCAGCGGCTGTGCTGCTACTACTCATTGCTAAGCCACTGCGCCACGGAGTCGTAGTGGCGCAGTGGCAGCAGATTAAATGATAGTAGTAAATTAAAATATTACTTGTAATTTACTAAAGTACTGAGCAAATTGCCGACACATGCTTATGTTTTGACTATTTTTGTAAGAAAAAAAGTATTCTTAGTGAAAATTGATAAGTATGTGATGAAAATGAGTGGCAGGAGTTCTACTATTTGGACCAATTTTAGAGAAACTGACGACTGTAATATAATGTTTCTTTGTTTGATTCCAAACAAAATTTTATCAAGTTTTCTGTTTGCTATAATTGGATCGTTATACAAGTAGATTTAACCCATAAATAAGTATACTTTCAACAGTAAAATGATGAAAGACATGGCATTACTCAATTCGTACATTTCCATAAAGTGGATATTTTGAGTACCACTTTAACGAATATTCGGTAAACCTGCCGAATATGCCGAATACCGAATATAAAACGAATATTCGGCTCACCTCTAATATATTGTTACGCGCTCCAGTCGACGACACACTAGCGCCATCTAGTGTCAGGAACGAGAGCGAGGGGAGCGTTGCAGTTTATGACATCACAAATCTTTCGACCGACAGCGCCACCCGAAGAACTAAGTTTCTAGAAAATCTATACTCGAACTCTCGGTACCTTGCGCGTGTTTACTTGAACATTCCGGATATTTTGCTAATTTAAACAAATAGGTGGCGCAAGATGCGATCGAGGCAGAGTTGAACTCAGCGACACAAGCGAAGCTTCGGAGCGGAATTAAGTGAATTAGTGTTTTTAGTTTTAATTTGTGTAAAGTAAATTAAAGTGTTAATTTAGGTAATTTTATCGGCAATTTTTATTGTCACGAACCTCAAGCTCGTAACAATTGGTGTCAGAAGTGGGATAAAATAATGCCGATTTTACCTAAGGAGGAAACGGAGGGTGTTCGTACCCGAAGTCAACGCCAGCAGGAGACGGACCAGAGGAGATTTGGAGGTGCAACGCCGCAGATGTCTGAGGGCCAGCCGCCGGCCACGGAAGCCGGTCCGTCAGCAGCTTCTACGTCTGTGGCACCTGACTTAGGTGCTCTGATGTTGATGCTGCAGCACCTGCGGGGCGGACAGGAGGAACAGGTCCGCCGACAGGAGGAACAGGCCCGCCGACAGGAGGAACAGGCCCGCCGACAGGAGGAACAGGCCCGTCAGTTGGAAGATCAGCAGGCGGAACAGGCTAGTCGGTTGGAAGAGCAAATGCTCCTCATGAAGGATCTTCACGCTACCTTCGGGAAGGAGATAAAGGAGGTGAAGGATAAGGTTGCTCAACATGACAACCGATTGTCGGAAGCTGAAACCCGAATCGACCAAGTAAACAATCGGGTTGACAACGTAATGGCTGACATGAAGAAATCACTGGACGAACTCAAACTTGGAGATGGAGCTACAGCTCCCGTAGTAGCTACAACACCTTCGCTACGTGGGTTCAAGGTGCCACCGTTCGACGGTACCTCTTCCTGGTCAGCCTACAAAATCCAGTTCGAAGCTGTTATGAAGGCGAACGGCTGGAATAAAAATCAGGCCATGACTGCTCTCACACTAGGCCTGCGTGACCAGGCCTTAACAGTTCTGGAAGCTCTCGGTGAGGAAGTGACTTATGAGCAACTCCTTGAGGCATTGGAGGCGAGGTATGGCGACGCTCACCTGGAACACGTCTTTCGTGCGCAGCTTAAAGATCGTGTGCAGCGCATCAACGAAAACCTGCAGCAGTGGGCTCTAGAAGTGGAGAAGCTGGTGCGAAAAGCATACCGGTCTGTACCTGCGCTCATTGAAGGGAACCTGGTGCAGACATTCATCGACGACATCCGCGACCTGGAAGTCAGAGCTGCTGTGAGGCTCGGGCACCACGAGACGCTTAAGGACGCCTTGGCCCATGCACTGGAAGTGGAAGCCGTGCGGCAGGATCACCGTTCCCATCGCGTCAGGGAGGTTGCAGCAGCTATAGTTCGCGACCGCAACAAAAGGATACAGCCCTAGGTGCTATGGCTGTGGGGAAAAGGGCCATCTTCGATCCAGCTGCCCTAAGCGAACCCTAGAAAGGGAAGGTGAACGATCCCAGGAGGGTAGTGCGGCCAACAGCACCGCCCAGCAGCAGCAGGGAAACGAGTAAAAGCCAGAACTGCGGGGCGGGTGCTGGCTGATGTTAAAAGAGCCCCAAGGATCTCGATCTCACAAACCCATGATGGGAACAGTCTAATCATCAAGGGCGAGGTCAACGGAATGCTGTGTAAACTGACCATAGACACTGGAGCCTCTCGTACGGTTGTTAGTTCCCAACTTATAAGTCAGTTCCTTGGGGACTCCGCATACAACCGAGAACGCATTAATTTGGTAACAGCCACCGGTCAGCGTATACCCGTCCGTGGAGAGAAGGAGATGGAGTTGAAGCTAGGCAACGTGATCTACCTGCATAATGTCATCGTGGCTGATATAATGGACGACTGCATCCTAGGCCTAGACTTTATGAGGAATAATTGTTGTGAGATCGACGTTAAGCAAGGTGTTTTGAAATGTGGACAGGAGGAACTTTTTATGGAAGGTGCGTTACCAGGGAACGTGTGCAGCATTAAGAAGATTGTTCTTCCGCCGAGATCGGAAACGATTGTTCCGGTTAGTCTTCCCCGAAACGCTGGGAAAGCTCACCGTTGTGTACTTGTGGAAAGGGTAAACAATGACCTTCCATAGAAAGTAGCTCGAACCTTGGTCAGGACCACTGACATCTCAGGAGTACGTGTGCTGAACCTTTGCGACCGGGACCAGATTATAGAAAAAGGCACACTAATTGGTACTTGTGAGGAAGTGGATTGGTTACGTCGGTGCCAATATATATCGAGTGGGACCCCCAGCAAGGATGCAGAAACGAGAGTGACCACACTTTTGGAAGACTGTCGCAGTGTTCTCTCCCCAAACGAATTGTTCAAGGCGAAGAAGTTGTTACTCAAGTACGCCGATGTATTCTCATCAAACGATGCTGACATAGGAAAGACTGGTTTAGTTCAACACAAAATAAATACAGGTGAGGAATTGCCTATCCGTCAGCGGCCAAAAAGATTGCCGGTAGCACGTGAAAAGGAAGTGGAAACCATAATGATTTCTTATATTTACGCGAACACTACACATGATTAAAACTACTTTTACGGATTTTATCGCGTTTATTTTTACTTTTTATTTTTAATTCCCGACGTTTCGGGCGCTTTCCAGCACCCATGGTCACGGGGGACTGAGATGACTGACGTCTCGATGTCATTGTTAAACCCGGAGTACCTGCAGCTTTTTTAATTATTGTTTATGGTCCGATCTATGCAAAATGAACTAACTCTGTCTTGAGGTCTTGCAGTGGTATGCTTGGGTTTAGTTTTAATTTTATTGATTATAGGATCCCAAGCAGGTGGTAGTACCCAGCCTCCTTCTCTATTGAAATTAGGATGTTTTTTAATTTCAATAGCCTCACGTATTATCCTTGGTAGGAATCGGTGTTCTTTCGCGAGGATTTGTGGTCTATCAAATCTGATGTAATGGTTGGGGCCGTCCAGGATATGATCACAAACTGCAGACTTCCCGGAACGTTGATGCTTCACATCAGCTATATGTTCTTTTACGCGGGTCCTAATTGATCTTTTGGTTTGTCCTATATAAGAGAGACCACATTCACAATCAAGCTTGTACACTCCTGCATCTTGTAGAGGAATATGACACTTGACGGATGGTAGGAACTGACTAATCTTCTTCGGCGGCTTGTAGAATGTTCTAATAGGAGCTCGCTTCAAGATATAGCCAATCTTGTCTGTGACACCTCTGACATATGGTAGTACAGCAGGCACACGCTCGACTGTGGCTGGCTTCACTCGGTCACTGTGACGTAGGCGCGGGACCCGAAGCTTGTTGTCGTGCAGAACTTGCTTGACGTGCTGAAGCTCGGCGGCCAGGTGTTTGCTGTCACAGATCCCTCGTGCTCTCTGTAAATCAAACAAAATCTTTGTTGCAGAGAGCACGAGGGATCTGTGACAGCAAACACCTGGCCGCCGAGCTTCAGCACGTCAAGCAAGTTCTGCACGACAACAAGCTTCGGGTCCCGCGCCTACGTCACAGTGACCGAGTGAAGCCAGCCACAGTCGAGCGTGTGCCTGCTGTACTACCATATGTCAGAGGTGTCACAAACAAGATTGGCTATATCTTGAAGCGAGCTCCTATTAGAACATTCTACAAGCCGCCGAAGAAGATTAGTCAGTTCCTACCATCCGTCAAGTGTCATATTCCTCTACAAGATGCAGGAGTGTACAAGCTTGATTGTGAATGTGGTCTCTCTTATATAGGACAAACCAAAAGATCAATTAGGACCCGCGTAAAAGAACATATAGCTGATGTGAAGCATCAACGTTCCGGGAAGTCTGCAGTTTGTGATCATATCCTGGACGGCCCCAACCATTACATCAGATTTGATAGACCACAAATCCTCGCGAAAGAACACCGATTCCTACCAAGGATGATACGTGAGGCTATTGAAATTAAAAAACATCCTAATTTCAATAGAGAAGGAGGCTGGGTACTACCACCTGCTTGGGATCCTATAAACAATAAAATTAAAACTAAACCCAAGCATACCACTGCAAGACCTCAAGACAGAGTTAGTTCATTTTGCATAGATCGGACCATAAACAATAATTAAAAAAGCTGAAGGTACTCCGGGTTTAACAATGACATCGGGACGTCAGTCATCTCAGTCCCCCGTGACCATGGGTGCTGGAAAGCGCCCGAAACGTCGGGAATTAAAAATAAAAAGTAAAAATAAACGCGATAAAATCCGTAAAAGTAGTTTTAATCAAGTGGAAACCATGATTGAAGGAATGGTGAAGGATGGTGTTATTGAACCTTCCTCTAGTCCATGGTGTTCACCAGTGGTGCTGGTGAAAAAAAAGGATGGCAGCATGCGGTACTGTGTTGATTACCGCCGTCTGAACGACGTTACAAAGAAGGACAGCTATCCCTTGCCAAGAATTGATGACACGCTGGACATGCTTACAGGAGTAAAATGGTTTAGCACGCTGGATCTAAAAAGTGGCTACTGGCAAGTTGAAATTGACCCTAAGGACAAGGAGAAAACTGCGTTCTCGACGGGAAAGGGTCTGTGGCAATTCAAAGTAATGCCGTTTGGGTTGTGCAATGCTCCAGCAACGTTTGAAAGGCTGATGGAACTTGTACTTACCGGGCTAATTGGCGATGCCTGTCTGGTCTACTTGGATGACATCATCATCGTGGGCCGTACGTTTGAGGAACACCTTCAAAACCTGGAACGCGTGCTTATGAAGATTTAGAGTGCCAACCTCAAGTTGAGCCCGAAGAAATGTTCACTATTCCAACGGCAAGTTAACTTTTTGGGGTTTGTAGTATCGGAAGAAGGTATCCGCACAGATCCAGAGAAAATCGACGCTGTCAAGGATTGGCCGGTTCCAAAAGACAAGACGCAGGTTAGAGCATTTTTGGGTTTGTGCTCCTATTACCGGCGATTCGTGAAGAACTTTGCAGATATAGCCAAACCTCTGCACAAGCTAACCGAGGAGAAGCGACATTTCTGCTGGGATGAAAGTTGCAATATCGCATTCCAGGAGCTCAAGGACCGTCTGTGCAAAACACCTATTTTGGGATACCCTGATGCAAGCAAAGAATTTATAGTTGACACAGACGCAAGTGATATAGGACTTGGCGGTGTGCTGTCTCATCGGAATGGTGACCAAGAGGTCGTGATAGCGTACTTCAGCAAGTCGTTGTCAAAACCGGAAAGGAACTATTGTGTCACAAGACGCGAATTGCTCGCTGTGGTAAAGTCGTTGCAGCATTTTAGCAAATATCTTCTGGGACGAAAGTTTCACTTACGAACTGACCATGCTGCACTAAAATGGCTATTGCAGTTTAAAAACCCAGAAGGACAAGTTGCGAGGTGGATCGAACTACTGCAGGAATACGACTTTGAGATCGAACATCGCAGCGGGAAATCTCATGGCAACGCAGATGCATTGTCAAGAAGACCTTGTCCTGAGGATTGCAAACATTGTACTAGGCAAGAGAGTAAGGAAGTGGTATCCGTGAGGATGCTCAGGGCAGACCACCTCAGCAACGAGTGGAAGGACAGCTTACTACATGCACAGCAGGAAGATCCGGACATCAAGCCGATTCTGGAATGGATAAAGGCCAGTGCTCCCAAGCCCAAGTGGAGTGATGTCTCAGCGATGAGTTCGACCACTAAAAGCTATTGGGCCCAGTGGGACAGCTTGCTGCTTCAGGATGGAGTTCTGTGTCGTAAATGGGAAAACGTTCGGGGAGACAGCCGTCATTTGCAAATGGTTGTCCCTAAAGCTAAAGTACCGGATGTTCTACAGCTGTACCATAATGATTGTTCAGGAGGCCATCTGGGAGTTAAACGAACTCTACTGAAGATCCGAGAACGGTTTTACTGGGTCCACTGGCGAAACGATGTCGAGGACTGGTGTCGCAAATGTACAAGTTGTGCGGCTGTAAAGGGACCTCAGACTCGTAGTAGAGGTGCATTGAAGTTGTACAATGTGGATGCACCATGGGAGAGAATAGCCATTGACGTGGCGGGGCAGTTTCCGGAGAGTGAAAGCGGTAACAAGTATTTCATGGTTGTGATGGATTACTTCACTAAGTGGCCAGAAGTCTTCGCCATTCCAAATCAAGAAGCTTCAACAGTTGCAGATAAACTAGTTCATGAAGTCTTCTGTCGTTTTGGAGTACCTTTAGAGATTCACAGCGATCAAGGAAGGAATTTTGAGTCTCCAATATTCCAGGAAACTTGCCGAGTTATGGGTACTCATAAAACAACAACGACTTCTTATCACCCGCAATCTGATGGAATGGTAGAACGATTTAATCAGACATTGGAGAGGTACCTAGCAAAAGTTGTAGACAATCGGCAACGAGATTGGGACAAGCATATACAACCGTTTTTGTTGTCATATCGGAGTTCTGTTCACGAAAGTACAGCAGTGACACCAGCTTTCGCAAACTTTGGAAGAGAATTACGGCTGCCTGCGGACCTGATCACCGGGATACCACCTGATGCCCCACGCAGTATAACCGATTATGCAAATGACTTGCGGAACAAAATGAACGACATTTAAGAGCACGTCAGACAATCGGGCCAGCAAATGTCTGAGAAAATGAAAACCCGGTACGACCACAAAATGAACAATAAAGGGTTCAACGAAGGTTCATTAGTGTGGTTGCACAATCCAGTCCGCAGCAAAGGGAAATCTCCTAAGCTTCAAGCTAAATGGGACGGCCCGTACCGGATTGTAACCAGGATCAACGATGTGACCTACCGGATACAGAAAGGCGCAAGAGGGACTCCTAAGAGCGTCCATGTGGATCGCTTAGCGCGTTATTATGGGACCGATAATGCTCGGGACGAGCATGTCTTAGGAGGAGGCAGTGTTACGCGCTCCAGAGCGAGGGGAGCGTTGCAGTTTATGACATCACAAATCTTTCGACCGACAGCGCCACCCGAAGAACTAAGTTTCTAGAAAATCTATACTCGAACTCTCGGTACCTTGCGCGTGTTTACTTGAACATTCCGGATATTTTGCTAATTTAAATAAATAGGTGGCGCAAGATGCGATCGAGGCAGAGTTGAACTCAGCGACACAAGCGAAGCTTCGGAGCGGAATTAAGTGAATTAGTGTGTTTAATTATTAGTGTTTTTAGTTTTAATTTGTGTAAAGTAAATTAAAGTGTTAATTTAGGTAATTTTATCGGCAATTTTTATTGTCACGAACCTCAAGCTCGTAACAATATATATAAAGTGGGCGTATGTATGTGTATATGTTTATTTAATAGCTGCAGCTATTTGTTCGTAATTTAAGGAAGTTAAAAAATTTGTAATCAATTTCTTACATTCAGGATGATAAAATTGACTTTATATTTTATTTTGTTCTATTAATAATACAAACCCAGTATTCCTAATCACAAGTAATCACAATACCTCATTAGGTATTGTAATTGGGTAAAAATATCTAATTAGTTACTAATACCTACCCAGTAAATATTAAAATAATGAATGTAGCATTATAAACAGCAAATCTCCCTAAAACACAATTTACTGATATTCTTCCTAAATAAGGAATAGCAGGTAAAATATTAGTAATAACTATTGCTCCTAAAAATTATATTTGACCTCAAGGTAAAACATATCCTATAAATCCTGTAGCTAAATAAAATAATAATACCTACTATTCAAGTATATTTTCAATTAAATTATTCATAGTAAATTCCTCGTCCAATATGTAAGTAAATGAAAATAACAAAAATGAAACACTATTAGCAAGTAAAGTTCGAATCCATAATTAACATTTCGGCAAATATAATAATTTGCACCATAAAAAGCTAATTCGATATTAATAGTATAGTATATATTTAAAAGTAATCAAAATAGTCATTTTTATTAATTATATAATATATATGAGAATACATAATTCTAATATAATGCAACCAATATACCGAATATAGAAAATTAAAATACATTTATCATTGTCTGCCATATCTATTTCCATAAAATAGTTTATTGATGTTGAAAAATAATGTTACAAGCTTGATGTTCGTGACAATAAAAATTGCCGATAGAATTACCTAAATTAACACTTTAATTTACTTTACACAAATTAAAACTTAGAACACTAATAATTAAACACACTAATTCACTTAATTCCGCTCCGAAGCTTCGCTCGTATCGCCGATTCAACACTGCCTCGATCGCATCTTGCAGCGCCTATTTATTTAAATTAGCAAAGAAGCATCCCGAACATTCAAGCAAATGCGCGCAAAGGGACGAGTGTGCGAGTGCAGACTTTCCAGAAACTTAGTTCTTCGGATGGCGCTGTCGGTTGAGAGATTTGTGATGTCATTCTCTGCAAAGCTCCCCTCGCTCTCGTTCCTGACACTAGATGGCGCTAGTTGTGTCGTCGACTTGAGCGCGTAACAATAATATTACGTTCGTACTGTACATAGCGTCTTGCAGATATCTTACGCTATATATTGTAGCGAGAGTCTGCGGACCGAACGCTCAAGGTCGTTCGCTAGGGGAAACGCCTTAACTGCAGGATGTGCAGAGCAAAATATGCTTCGAAGAAAGGTTCACTAGAATTTTCAGCGCTATTTTCACAGAATAGAATAGAATAATAATAATTATTAAAATAGACAAGAATACTTGTTGAAAGCCATTCATGCTATTATCACTAGTTAGGTAAAAAGCTCCTGTCCTGGGAAAAACCAAATGAGGGAAATAACCATGCGAGGCGAGTCAATTGGGTTTAATGGTTTAAGGTGTTGCCCTCCACGCACTCGGCCGGTACTTTTTATTTTTTATTTTTAATCATCATCATCATTACAGCCTTTCACAAGTCCACTGCTGAACATAGGCCTCCCCCAAGTAATGCCACAAAGCACGGTCCTGAGCCACCTGCATCCATCGACTTCCTGCATGTCTTACCAGGTCGTCACTCCATCTAGTGGGGGGTCGCCCTACACTACGCCTACCGGTACGAGGCTGCCACTCGAGAACCTTTCTTCCCCATCGGTTATCGGTTCTTCGAGCTATATGGCCGGCCCATTGCCACTTCAGCTTACTAATCCGTTGGGCTATGTCGGTCACTCTGGTTTTACTGCGGATATCCTCATTTCTGAGTCTATCACGCAGAGAAACTCCGAGCATAGCCCTCTCCATAGCTCGCTGAGCGACCTTAAGCGTCCTCATACGGCCAGCAGTGAAGGACCACGTCTCAGATCCATAAGTCATCACTGGCAACACGCACTGGTTGTACAATCTAGTTTTTAGAGATTGAGGTATACCTGACGAAAAGATATGTCGTAATTTCCCGAACGCTGCCCAGCCGAGTTGAATCCGTCGATTGACCTCTCGGTCGAAGTTGGACTTACCTAGTCGGACTATTTGTCCCAGGTAAACGTACTCGTCAACAACTTCGAGCATAGTGCTCCCAACAACTACCGGCATAGGTGTGACATGGACATTGAACATGATCTTTGTTTTGTCCATGTTCATCTTAAGACCTATCCGTTGGGAGGCACTATTGAGGTCATTGAGCATAGTGCTTAAGTCCTCCAGCGATTCTGCCATAAGGACTATATCGTCGGCAAATCGAAGGTGAGTGATGTACTCGCCATTGATGTCAATACCGTATCCTTTCCAGTCCAGTAGCTTGAAAACGTCTTCCAATGCAGCGGTGAAGAGTTTCGGGGATATAACGTCACCCTGTCTTACACCTCTCTGCAGTTGGATAGGTTTCGAGCTCTGGTTCTGTACTCGGATAGCCATCGTAGCCCTACTGTACAAACACTTCAGCACTTCGATATACCGACAGTCAACTTGGCACCGCTGAAGGGACTGTAGCACCGCCCAAATTTCGACGGAATCAAAGGCTTTCTCATAGTCCACATACGCCAGGCAAAGTGGCAGATTGTACTCTTCAGTCTTCTGTACAATCTGCCGCAGGGTATGTATGTGGTCTATGGTACTGAAGCCTTTTCGGAAACCGGCTTGTTCGGGAGGCTGGAAGTCGTCAAGTCTGCGTGCGAGACGATTCGTAATGACTCTCGAAAACAGCACGTAGACGCGGCTCAGAAGGGAAATCGGTCTGTAGTTCTTTAAGAGAGCGTTGTCGCCTTTCTTAAAGAACAAGACCACCGCACTTCTGCTCCACGCCTCTGGAGTAGTGCCACCATGGAGGACGGAATTGAAGAGCTTCTGAAGGACTACAAGTACCGGTGTTCCACCCGCTTTCAGAAGCTCCGCTGTAATTCCATCCTCGCCTGGGGCCCTGCCGTTTTTAAGGTGCTGGAGAGCCATTCTAATCTCGCTTAGACTGACGTCCGGGATATCATCGGAATAGTGTCGGATAAGACTTGCTCTTGGATCGTTACTCACACTTGCGTGTGGCTCCAACGATGATGTGTACAGCTGCCCATAGAACCTCTCAATCTCACTCAAAATCTCAGGTGTCCCGGAAACGATGTTGCCACACTCAGTCTTCAGCTTTGACAGTTGGCTCTTTCTGGCAGACAGATCTCTGGCAAAGACTTTGGAGCCCTGGTTCCGCTCGATCGCTTCTTTAATACGAGAAGTATTAAAGTTGCGTAAGTCTCGCCGCATGCATTTGGAGATCTGTCTGTTCAGTTGCCTGTATGCTGTCAAATCTGTTGACGATTGCAGCCTCATCTCCCGTCTAACAGCCATGAGATTAAGAGTGTGATCGGAGAGTTTTTGTGTTCTTCTGCGGCGGGTCTTGCAGAACTTAGCTCCGACCGCATGGACAGTTTCCACGAGCTTGTCGTTCATATCGTCCACTGCATTGCAATCTTCTAGGCACTGGAAGCGGTTACGTAACTCGAGCTGAAAGGTTTCGGGATTCTGGATTAGAGCACGAGGGGGACGGAGCGTTGACTTCATTAGACGAGACCTCTCCAACTTAACGTTTAGGTTCAGTGTGCCTCTAACCATTCGGTGATCGCTGCCAGTTTTCACCCTTGCGATCACTGAGACATCACTGAACAGTTGGCGTCTGGTCGTCATAATGAAGTCAATCTCATTTTTTGTCGAACCGTCGGGGCTCGACCAGGTCCACTTCCTGTGGGGCCGCTTCTGGAAGAAAGAGTTCATCATAAAGAGTCCCTCTTTCTCCATAAAGTCGGCCAGCTGCTGGCCCCTTCGGTTCCGTTGCCCTACTCCAAATTTCCCTACCTTCAGCTCACCGCTTTCTCTTGTGCCTAGTTTTGCGTTGAAGTCTCCCATCAACACCGTGTAGTGGGTTTTGGAGGAATGTATGGCTCTGGAAATATCCTCATACATTTCCTCCACCTCCTCATCGGGGTGTGCCGAGGTTGGTGCGTAAACCTGAATGACCTTCAGCGAATACCGTTTGGTGATTCTGAGTATCAGGTACGCGACCCTCGTCGACACACTCCCAATCTTTACAACGTTGTTGACGAGAGACTTGTGGACGATAAATCCGACACCTCCTTGGGACAGATGGTCGCCCTCCCGGTGATAGAACAAGTTGCCGGACTCGAGGATTGCCGTGTCCTCCCCCTCTCTTCGGACCTCGGATAATCCAATAATATGCCAGCGCAACTTGTCTACCTCTTCTTCCAGCTCCAGCATCTTCTCGTCAGTCCTCAGGGTGCGTGCGTTATATGTTGCCAGGTCGAGTCGTCGTAGGTGGCAACCGAACCTCCACCGGAGATTCTTAGCACCCCCTTTTTAATGATTACAGTGAAAATACATTAATTTATTCTTTCTTAGTCTTGTGGATATCACAGTTTTTCTTGGTAATACTGCTAGTAATGCGACTGACATTGAAGCCATATTTGTTTTATAAAAGAGAGCCGTACGTTCAATTTATATCTTAAATTGTAAAGTGTCGCGTAGAGAAAAAATTAAACAAATAAATATATTAACTTTGGCATAGCAATAATGTATGTACAATAATGTATGTATTAGTGTACTTACATTATATATATATATATATATATATATATATATATATATATATATATATATATATATATATATACATATATATATATATATATATATATATATATATATATGTATATATATATATATATACATACAATAATGTACATAAAAACATAAATAGCTTTCTGAAGAATAAAGGTGTTTATACTTTAAACACTGGGAACAAACATAGGCTTGTAACACCAGTTACTAGACTCCACTGAGTCAGTTGTGCTTTTATGGGGCAACAGATACGCTTTTAAAACAAAATTTCAGAAAATGTACAAAATTTGTCAAAAAATACATCAATAATAACCCCTGGGATTGAGGTGATCGCCACCATGCTTGTACTATTAAAATTTATTTAAAAATGTATAAACAAAATTATTGTAAAGTGAAATATGTTTTAAAAAACGTCCCGCTGGGTTTCTTGTTGGTTCTTCCCAGGACAGAGGCATCTGTAGTAAATAAAACATGACTTTCAATAAGTATTATGTAATAATCTATATTTAATAATAATAATTCTATTGTATTGTATTCTCTGTAACATAATATATTTACTAACTTAACTAACCAGGTAAAAATAATGTGTTTAAAGAAATCAATTGATATTGTGCAAATATTGTTAAATTTAACACATCTAATGTTAATAATTTAGGCAAAGAATGTTTAAACAATAAACATTTCAAATATATCCGGATTTTATTTTATTAATAGGAACGAGCAATTAGCACAAGAAATATAAAGAACCATTAATTACATATATTAAATTGTTTTAAAAATATAAAATTGAAAAGTGCAAATAAAGGAGGGGCCCAATGCACTCTTAATTGTACACCATTTGACGGATGGTCACGAAACATAACGTAAATAAAATTTGAGTTGCTCATCTGTCTCTAGTATATAGTCGGTAATCTATGCTGTTCAGTGTAGGATCTATGTTATTTAGGCATAAGTTAATCAAAGCCCATATATTTTAACAACTTTTCCATACTTTCCACACATTTAGTAATTAATTTTTTGGGGCAATGTATACGCTTTTACAACAAAATCACTGTTTCCTTCCACGACAGAAATATTTTCCGAACAAGTGGTAAGTAAATAAAAAAATGACTTTCACTAAGTATTACGTAATAATCAATATTGAATAAAAATCGTTCTATTGTATTCTATTATAATGTATTCTATTCTATTAAGACATGAATAACTATTTTTAAAATTTTGTCTGTCTATCTGTCTGCCAGTTCCAGCAAATATTTGCAATGGTTGAGCCAACAGTAAATAAACTTCACGAACAGATAGAGAGCGGTGCTGGGAGTGACTTTATCCGAAAACCCCAGAAATATTTACAAAAATGGAAAAATTGTTATAATATATGAGCTTTGATTGGCTGTGTTTGGCAGAAAAAAGCGCTTGGAAACGCTTGTAAGCAAAATGGCGATCGTAAGCGGTAAACGCTGTCAAATGGTAAATAGCTATTTTCCTCTAGGACACTAAGTTAGCTTTAACCGGGGAACCTAACCTAATTTAATTATGTTTGTAAATATTCATAATAAAAACCTACCAATCATGAATTTTTAATAACATGTATAATATGTTTATTCATGTCATTATATTACTTAAAACTAATTACACAAAACAACTTTTAAACTCTACTTCAAAACAAACAAAAAAAAATAATCAGTGTCAGCGGTACTGAGTTAGCAAACATGTCCTGGCTGAAAACTGTATAGTATCGCGATTTCGCTTACAAGCGCTTCCTAGCGCTTTTTTCTGCTAAACACACCCATTATCTTATACCTAAATAACACCATGTTAATAGATCCTACCCAGGCGAAGCCAGGGCGGGTCTCTAGTTAAATAGAAAAGGTCAGGCATGCAAAAAAAATTAGAAAGAAAAATACGTTATTATAATAATTGATAAGAGCTTGAGACTTCTTTTCCTCCGTCACCGTAACAGCATATTAAAGGTACTAACTGGTGATATAACGCTTGCTCAGCGTGGTGATGATGGCAACCATGACCAGCACTGGACTGCTTACGTTCTTCAGACAAACAATGAAATATACAACAAACGCTACAAGTAACTCCAAAAACATACTCAACCTCTTAACACGCTCTCCAGTACATACCTTTAATTTATATTTTTACCTTAATTAGCCTATAAGAAAACCATCGTTGAATGCACAGATGCACCCATGAAAAGGTTGGCTGCAAATATAATTTTAGACGTATATGTTTATGTAATGTGTGTTCTTACATTTGTTTCGGTTTCGCCGTTACTTGTATTACGCGTGAACAATAGCAAGGAGCTCGTGTGGAATGTAATGACCCCGTCTCACAAAAATCAATGCCCCGTCTCCTCCACGTTGCAACTCCCCGTGTGCACTATTGTTTGTACAGCGATCAACGAAGATATGTACAATATATTTGTAAGTCTCGTTAGATTAACTCACGATACAAGAGACGCGCTCCGCTTTTCGTTCTTGTAACTTTATGTATACTGTACAAGCACATGAATAAAGCAAGTGACGTCATCGGACTCAGATCTCATGTTATTATGGTAGAGTAGTAGTGTACGTAGTATTCTGTATCTTTTATTGTTGGTCTGAGTTATGTGCTGATAATAAGTCGGAATATGAAGATTAAACACAGACATTTTGCAATATAAAAGCAATAGTCATATAGTTTCTACTTAAGTGTTTTGAGGCGAGTTTCATCTAGAATCTAGATATTTTGTCAACTATCAGTAACTGTGGAGTACTTTACAAAGGAAATTTATTTATCGGTTCTTTGAAACAAACGACTGCTATAAGCTCCAACTTCAATGTAACTGGTTTAATTCTAACTAAAGTTGACTTTTGAAGCTGTTTCAGAGGAGTGAAATTTTTATTCCGTAAAATAAACCTTAACATATTATGTTGTAAAAAAAACTGTATGTTTAAAATTGCCTTAATATTTATAAAGTCTCAAATATTTATTTTAAGTTGGGTGAAATATGTGCAATGTAATGTTAAATTTATTTACTTATATATGTTTGCTGAAGTGTTCATTTTATCCTACGGGCATTGTATTTGTTCATTTTAAAGTAAATATTTCTCACGTCTCTATATTTTGTCTGACAATACAAACACGTCTGTCAATATCTGTTAATATCTTTAATCGTATTAACATAAACACATTACAGCATTATTGAAATAAATTTAAACTATTATCTATTTAAACTACTATCTTATCTAGGTATGTATTATACGTGGTAGAGCCATGCTGCAGTTAAATTAGAAGTATATATAGTTGTAGCACGAATTGGTCGGCTCGAGCGGGGAAGGACCACGCTCTCACAGAATACCAGCGTAAAATATAAGTTTAATGCTGCTGTGTTTCGTATGGTGAGTACAGGGAACCGGAGACCATTTTGATTCTTAAAGGGAGTGACTAGAACCAGAAATGTTTGAAGGTATTGATAATGAAACAATTTTTTTTCCAGTTAAGAAGGCGTTCTATGCTAGTCCGTCCTTATGGGTAACAACTCATTTGCATTTTAACTTATAACGAGGCGAAAATGTAGATGTCTTATAGGCTTTTGCATTATCTTACCCTTGAGTAGACCGTATCCTTGTTTGTCACCACTTCTGTAAAAATAACATCATGCACTTATTACACCTATAATAGTTTAATATTTGAATAAATAAAAAATTTCAACTTCTCGTTCGTTTAGAATCCAATTACAATTTATCAATGGAGTCCATTACTAACAAACTCTGGATTAGCTACCACGGTAAGAGCTACATAAGCGCAAGCTCTTTATAACAATCAGTGTGGATATCACAAGTGTTGCGTTTTGCAAAACTTTTAAATAAATCTTCACTTGACTTAAATACGGTATCATGCATATTTGCCGATAGAAGATAAAGTACTTAATTTTTGCTGACTTTTTTCATATCGTAATTATTAAAAAAAAAAGATTCTACGAAAGTGGTCTTAGTAGGAACGGAGTTAGCAATCTGCAAACAGTAAGTATTCTTTTCGTTTTTATCGTGTAGCCAAATCCGGTTTTTTCTTTTACCATAATGGTAACAATAGCGGAAGTTTTTTATTAATATCCGACAGCAACATGGTGCCTTGATGCACCATGAAGATACTTACTCTTGCAATCTACATGGAAAAAAGTAGCGCAATGTAACAAAAAATCGGCTTTAATTAAACGCGAGGGGAGTTGCGGGTAAAAGCAATAGGAGTTTCTTTTAATAGTCAATTTATTTTTTATTTGCACAACCGGTTTTTAAAAATCTTTTAAATAAGCAAAGATATAAAATTCTCCGGATGCTTGAGTTAAGCTACCAACCGGAACATTCTGGAATGACATTCTAAACGACTTGTAGCGACAGCTTTATGGAACGCAAGTCGTTAATCATGAAGTGGCACGCTTGCCGGTGTTAAATTGATGATACACTTTACAGATCGTTTAGAGGATTACCGCATTTATATCTAACAATCCCCTTTCACCGTTTACTCATGCAGGTTTTCAGATTCTGTTACTTAATATCCACTCCCCAACTAACAATTTAATGAAATCAATCTATATTTACCAAAGAAAAACTATTAATATTTTATTTTTTCTAAATATAACTACCACGAGCTCAGCGGTGGAGGAAAACATCGTGAAGAAATCTTCATATCTGAGAAATATGAAAACAAAATATTTTGAGGACATGTCAAGTCTGAACAAGCATTGGGGCAGCGCGGCGGACATTTCCTTCCCTCAAACATTCTCAGAAATGAGAGGAGTTCTGTGCCCAGCAGTGAGACGTATGTAGGCTGTAACTTTAAACATATTTATGAGGACCGACGAAAGTCATCGTTGAGAACAAACAAAGTGATTGACCAACCAATACTAACTACTATATTATTTACCCGAAAGTATTTTCATTGTTTTTAACTAAGACCAATCGTTTTAGTTCGGCCAACAAATAAAAGTCTAGAGGTGTTCGGTCTGGTGATCTCGCCAACCAGTTCATAGGTCAGTCGCTTATATAGTCTTTGGTCGCAACCTATCCACATATCACTGGATTGGCTCGTCATTGTTGGATACTCGACCTAAGAGAATTGGTAAATGTTTAGGATATACACGCGGAAATATAAACTATACGACGGCGATCCGATTATACGCCACAGCTAATCACAAGTAACTGAAGAGTTGAGAGCGCCGGCAATTTCGACCTTGATCCTGTGACCCTGTGAAGTGACTAGGTCAAAGATGCCTACGAAATTTATTGTTTTATTGCGGTTCGTAAAGTAGGGTGGATATGATCTGAATATCGATAGATTTTAATTGACTTATTTATTTAATTAAAACTACTTTTACGGATTTTATCGCTTTTAATTTTTATTAAAATTATTTTAATTTTTAATTCCCGACGTTTCAGGTGATTCCCTCAGTCCCCGGTGACCATGGGTACTGGAAAGCACCCGAAACGTAAAACAATAAAAATAAAAATTAAACGCGATATCCGAATCCGTAAAAGTAGTTTTAATCAATGTGTAATGCGTAAATATAAGAAATCATTATTTATTTAAATCAAACATTTTGTTTTTATTTTTTGTAAAATAACAATGCAGGCGTCTACTCCGTTCACCTGCTACAACCTATTTTTTCCCCGACGGTAAAAATAGTCATCCAGTATAATTAAGGTGCGGATATCAGATACTGCGATCACACCTGGGTCGTTGCTCCTTGGTGGTCTATCTGCATATTTCACACCTCGCATATAGTAACACCAGTGAGGGCTTTCACGAATATTTCTACCACCAGGGCAAAGCCATTTAAAAACTGAGGTGTAATATCTGACAGATTTCATAGCGTGGAAGTTAATTTCTTCGAAAAATGTAAAAGTTAATGTTTATTTCTATACTATATTTTTTTTACGTGGTAGAGCCATGCTGCAGTTATATTAGAAGTATAGTTGTAGCATGGATCGAATGGATCGGCTCGACCGGGGAAGGACCACGTTCTCACGGAATACCAGCGTCAAATAGTAGCTTAATGCTGCTGTGTTTCGTATGGTGAGTGTAGAGACCCGGAGACACTTTTTACTGGAAACGAGGCATTCCTTCTTAGTACTCATGGGTGACAACGTATCTGCATTTTGATTCGTAATAGAGGATAGATGTAGATGTCTATGGGTCACAGCAACCACTTGCCATTAGGTGGACTGTGTGCTCGTTTGTCACCCTATCCTATAAAAAACTATAAGTTGTATTATATATAAATTGGATTAAAAGTAAGTGCCTCTACCACGTGTAATTGTAGCGGATGTAAGTGTTCATGCTTGTGGAATTTATATTTGTAAAACCTCAGTGCAACAGAAACTTTGGAAGTGGTTCTCAAATTATTGTTAAGAAAAAAGATCGAAGCTCAAAAAGACGGAAAAGTTTGACCAAAAGAAAATATATAAAGGGAAATCCCTTTTGTTTTTTTTGAAGTGGCTAAAAATATCGATTAGTTATTAGCTTAGTATTAATAAGTGTAGTATATGGAGATTAGTTGCCCTCTATGACTAGATGGAGTAATAAGTTGAAGAGGATTTAGTAAGTCATTGGATACCATGATGCGTGACACTTTTGGGGTAAACAATGTTCAGCGGTGGACCTAGGATGAGTCACAATAATGATTTGTTATATATTAATAATATTAATATTGTTTATTTCAATAAAAAATTTGGTTTACCAACATTAGTGACCGGAGTCCTTTTAAGCAAATAATGCCTGCTTGAAGGTGACTCAATTCTACCATATCTGTCTAATTATATACATATTATAAATGTATTACAGAGAATAACTTAAAAACTAAATGACAGAAAGTAACAAACACATATTAGACTAACAAACGAGTTATTAGTCCTTCTAATACTCTAAAAACAGTCTACCTCTGATTGTAAAGAGCTAAAGCAGTTTAAGGAAACCTGCAGTTATCTTTAAGTAAAGAAGTCTACAGATGCGTTGTCACTGATGAAATGCCTTACAATCTGTAATTATAGTGAATCTGAGCATCTGACCACCTATAGAGACTTGCAGATACCCTCGATTAAGAATCAAAATGTAGCCTTTTACATTTTGTATCACCCTTGTAAGACTAAATAAAACCGGCCAAGAGCGTATCGGGCCACGCTCAGTATAGGGTTCCGTAGTTTCCCGTCCGTCACAATAAGTGTTTCCACTTATGAGTATAAAGGTTATGTTCATTATCCATTATGTTCGCGCTCCAGCAGCGCTCCGCGCTCCTGCAACTGCTCCCGATAGTGGGTACCGTTGTTTCCATCCAAGTTCAAAATGATTTTCCTAGAAAGTCCTTATAAAGTTCTACTTTTCAGATTTTTTTCATATTTTCCAAAGTTATGGTTCAAAAGTTAGAGGGGGGGGGGGACCCGTTGTTTTTTACTTTTGGAGCGATTATTTCCGAAATTATTGACATTATCAAAAAATGATTTTAGTAAACCCCTATTCATTTTTAAATACCTTTCCAACAATATATCACACGTTAGGGTTGAAATTAAAAAAAAAATCACTTCCCACTTTACATATAGGGGGGCTACCCTAATAAAACATTTTTTTCCAATTTTTATTTTACCACTTTGTCGGCGTGATTGATACACATATTGGTACCAAATTTCAGCTTTCTAGTGCTAACGGTCACAGAGATTAAGCGAGGACGGACAGACGGACAGACAGACATGGCGAAACTATAAGGGTTCCTAGTTGACTACGGAACCCTAAAAAGGAAACCCCGTTACAAGTAAATTCGTTCTTTGGTTATCGTCAATCATGAAACGAAACACATCAGTATTGTGGTACTATTTATGTACATATTTTGTAAAACCATGGTCCTTTCCCTTATGAACCAAACAATACGTGCTGTAACCCTAACACAGCTGTAAAATAATATACAACGTACGAGTAGCTATTTTAACGGCAACATTTTCTTCTATAAGTTTACTTAATCCTTAACGCCTTTATAATTCAGTTCAAAATGCCTACACAAAGCTAAAGTAGTTACCTACCTAATTTTGTAAGGCAATATTGGGTACACTGGTGAATGAGAAGTTATTAGGATTAAAATAGGAAATTTGCCAACTAAAGGAATACTTCGTGGTCGTCTTAAAGATTTGTATAATAGGTTTAGGTCGAAATAGTTATGAAAAGCTGGGCAAAAGTAATTCTTTCAATATGAGATTGACATTCCAACTTCTTTGTAATGATGTGAAATGAAATATTATATTTACTTCTTCGACGTAAGAAATTAAAATTGCATTTATCCTCCATATTTACTACCCTTTTGAAAAGAGGTTCATCTGACTGGAAAAGAAATGAAAGCTAATTTCGTGAAATTCAACGCCTACAAAATACAAGCGTGTCTCTCCACTGCACAGCACAGTGTGCCAGGTTTTGGACTCCATGTAAAGGTGTGCTATAAGGCTTATTGGTGATAACAATATGGTTTGGACCAATCTAACCAGTCAAGCACAGGCTCAAAGTAACTAACCTTTTGCTTTTTACCAGGATATATTTCGGACAGAGTGAGTAGGAATAGCGTGACTTAATTCCTCCCTATCCATTCATCATTGGACCATCAGACGGTCGACGAGTCTTCACCCCTTTGTTGTTGATATATCTCACGCATTCAAGCCAAATGATTTGCTTCAACTTCGTAATACGTAGAGAAAAGTAGTGGAATTCACCAGCATTTGTCTTTCCATCTGATTGTAATGTGGATGTCTTAAAGACAAGAGGGAACAGGCATTTGTTAGACAAAGTCAGTGCACTTTACCATCTTGGGCTGTATTACCACCTACTTTCAGTTAGTATCATCATTACAGCCCTTCACAAGTCCACTGCAGAACATAGGTCTCCCCTAAGTAATGCCACAAAGCACGGTCCTGAGCCACCTTCAGCCATCGACTTCCTGCATGTCGTACCAGGTCGTCACTCCATCTCGTGGGGGGTCACCCTACACTACGCATACCGGTACGAGGCTGCCAATCGAGAACCTTTCTTCCCCATCGGTTATCGGTTCTTCGAGCTATATGGCCGGCCCCTTACTACTTCAGCTCACTAATCCGTTGGGCTATGTCGGTCACTCTGGTTTTACTGTGGATATGCTCATTTCTGAGTCTATTACGCAGAGAAACTCCGAGCATAGCCCTCTCCATAGCTCGTTGAGCGACCTTGAGCGTCCTCATACGGCCAGCAGTGAAGGGCCACGTCTCAGATCCGTAAGTCATCACTGGCAACACGCACTGGTTGTACAATCTAGTTTTCAGAGTTTGAGGTATGCCTGACGAGAAGATGTGTCGTAATTTCCCGAACGCTGCCCAGTCGAGTTGAATCCGTCGATTGACCTCTCGGTCGAAGTTGGACTTACCTAGTCGGATTATTTGTCCCAGGTAAACGTACTCGTCAACAACTTCGAGCATAGTGCTCCCAACAACTACTGGCATAGGTGTGACATGGATATTAATATGGTCGTCAATTGTTGGCTAATAGTTAAAAAGAAACGGCGAAACATGTTCCACAAGTAATCTGTTTTAAAGTTATTAAATACAAACTAAAGTTGGCACAAATGAAAATGATAGATATATCAGTAACCAAAGTGTATTTCATGATATATTAAAAAATAGTTAATAATTGGAGGTATTCAGCGCATAACAAGCCAGAGCAAAGCAGGCACCACAAGCAGCACCTATTCACTGCTGTAAAGTATTACTTTAGCCCCTGAGCTACCATGGTCCTGCCTTTTATTAAATAATAACTATGAGCTTCGTGCTCTATGTTAAGAGCGCATATTCAAATATGTCCAAGTCGAAATCTACGCGATCGCTTTGGAACGGCGTAATATTGACGCACACTACAATGTTATCTCTGTGTGCGTGTCACGGCGAGCGTGAGGCTATAATAGTTGTTAGTTGCCTAACGACGACTACGAATCACTTTGATCTTTGATTATATACCTGTCTTTGATACTATTGGAACTAAAATAATAAAAAAATAATTTCCATATAATGGCTTATATAGTGTACAGAAATCGGAGACTAATATGTGGAAATTGTTTTATTCTTTTAGTAAATTGAAGTCGGCTTTACATTTTCACCCTATTGAGTATATTATAATATGTATATGTTCTAATTGAAAAATATGTATTGTATAAAATACATTTGATTAACTTTTATTCTGTTTCATAATGTACCTAAACATAATTCATCAAACTAACAATTTCATTAGTGTCGGCGGGGATTAGTGTTGCCAGGTCTGGCAAGTAAAATTTCGGGACGGAAGGTAATAATAATCGGGGATTTGGTTTTCATATCCGGATAACTAGAATGACTACAAAATATAGGTTTCTTTGTAGCCTTTTTTGCTTTATTGAGAGCCGTGGTAGCTCAGATGGTCAACGCTAACTGCAAATATCACAGTATGCGAGTAATGCGAGAAATTGTGACTGTAACTTTACTTTATTTTTGTGCTTTATAGTTATTATTCGGGTCTGATCTCATGAACGAATAACTTTTCATCCAAACATCGTAAAAACTGAATTTTTTATTTTAGGCAAATTAAAACATTTTTGAACTATTTGTTTTTTTTGCAGTCATTGAATTTTTCGAATCACTCATTTTAATATAATTCTGTTTAAAACTTTGTGGTTTTTTTTCGACTGGTGAGACAATGTCGGAGTAAAAATATTTTAATGTGGTAGTAGCTAACAGATGTAATCATTTTTGATGTCAAAATTATGGATTAAAGTATAGAATGAGAAGTTTAGTGAAAATCGGGACATTTGACATTCCTTTCTTTGTCGTTCCTTGTCTTCTTTTGATTTAAAATACAGATTTCCAAACACGTATTATAATAAGTACTTAAAATTACAAATAGGAATTACATCGAATCGGAACTCGAACCTGGGTTGTTTGCATTAAGCTCGTTCGTAGACAGTAAAATTTAAAGAGGCTTTTAACTTTTGAACAAAATTAATGAAAATTTATAAAAAAAAACTTTAATTGGAAGCGTACATAACATACCAGTAATCAACACTACGTAAGTTACCGAGTTACAAACTCAGTTCATAGCTCAATTTGTTTTGCAACTAGTTTGTCTATTGAGACTTGGTACGTTACGAAATAATTACGCATTCCTGGAAGGACTGGCAGCTAGTATGAGATTTCCTGAATGTGTTTCGTTTCGATTATAATTTCAACTACGTTAAACTTGAAAACACTTGGCGGTTTTTAAACTTATTATCTAAAATCATGTCTGAAGAGCAGCAGCTGTTTAACGAAAAATATAAATTTAAAAGAAAAAATAGAATCCTCAGAAAAAATCAGAATATAAATAACATAATTTTCACATCATGTAGAATAATTAAAGCCCCGATTTTAGAAGCGTATTGTTTGAATATTTTATTTGTTTTAGTTATTGTGAATAATTAAAATATAATTTAAATGTAATTAAAATATAAAACGAAGTATATTGATGAATGTTTTTACTTTTTATTAATAGTAATTTTTTTATAGCAGAGGGTGCAAGCGAGCATGGTGCTCACTTGATGGTTAGTCCTGATGATAGATGGTAGTCACTTACTACCGCCGCACATGAACAACTGCAACACCAGGGGATTTGCAAATGCGTTGCCAGCTTTTTTAAAATGTGTAGGCTCTTTTCTTGAAGGTCCTTAAGTAGTAGTAGATTCTACAAAGAAGTTGTACGAGGAAGAAAGCATCTTTTAAATCGCACAGTGGTGTATCGCCAGTCTTCTAGATGGTACGGATGGTATTGCGAGTTATCGCGAGATTCGCGATGTGAAATTGTGCGGCTGGAATTAGTTCTAACAATTCCTCAGAGCACTCTCCGTGGTAAATGCGATAAAATACGCAAATCAAAAACAAGGGCAACAGCAGCAACTATAATATCGTCAAAAAAGTTACATTCAAAACTTAGTCCCCTATTTACCACCCTAAGGGGTG
This sequence comes from Parnassius smintheus behrii, assembly GCA_036936625.1. NCBI lineage: Eukaryota > Metazoa > Arthropoda > Insecta > Lepidoptera > Papilionidae > Parnassius > Parnassius smintheus. The sequence goes on from JAUPFT010000029.1 coordinate 34,104,272, forward strand.
GGGATGAATTCAATTAAACTTTTTTCCAAATCTCCATAAAAATTGACTCTTACTCACCCCTGAAGTATTTAATTGAACCATTAAAATATACTAACAATTGACAAAAATATATCGTAACACGTACATAAGAATACAAAAACATGAAATTGAATTGAAAATCTCTTCATGTTTTTTTTTTTAAATTGGAAGACCCGTGTCGGTTGCAATTAAGTTACTGAATGTCACATCATTATAGTATGGAAACTATTCGTAGATTTAAGAAAAAGTATGTTAGGACTCACACACACCGGTGACGACTGTGATGAAATGCCTCATTACATGTAAAAAGGGTATCCGGTTCTCTACGCTAGAAATACAAAACCATCCTCTGTTCGAGCAAACCCATTCATACTGCCATCATGATATGCTGAATTACAGGATAAGAAGAAAAATATCTTATACAATAAAAAATATATAAGTAAGTAATTCTATCTGCAGTTGTACAGCCGGTTAGTTGTCATCTACATTGCGAAATCGACTACCTCGTGGGTCTTGTGATTGTAGTAGTGCGACTGCTGACCATGAGGTCCTGGGTTCGAATCCCGGGTCGGGCCAAAAAATATCAGTTATTGAGTTTTTCTATTAAGAAATTCTCAATAGCTGCCCAGAGTGAGGAATCTTGCTAGTATTCTACCCTAAGGTATAGGATGATGCAGCCGAAGATAGTTAAGCGTACCTTACATAACTAAAACCATTCTATCTTGCCTTGAAGACACCCACATTTTAATCGAATGGAAAAACAGATACTGGTGAATCATCTCACTCCTTTGCTATACACAATACAAACGAATAAGCAAAAAGTGAAGAGATGCCGAGGAACTGGTTGTCCGATGATGGAAGGAAAACTCTTCGCAATGTTATTATTCGGAAAACCAAAGGCTACTTAAATACAAATGTGCTCAAGACTTGTAAGATTAACTTTGACCAGATTGAGTTCACAAATTAGTTTCTAAGGCTCCTTTCCATTACGTCTAAAGCTGCAAGGTGGCATTTTGTATCAAAGGCTCTACTCTAATGAGAAAATAATGAGAACTTAGATGTCTAGGCGTGAAGTAGCACTGCATCCTAATTTCCTAGCAGCTGCTTTGGTCCTGAACAAGACCTCTCAAAGGTTAGGTTCGAGGATATACTTAAACCTCGATAGCTGTAGGCAGTCCGTATATTATAATACGATTAATATATTAATATAATAAATAAAATTAAGCATATTGAATATTATCTTACTCAATCCCTTCATGACAATCGACGGTTTCATGACTTATCGATTTATATTAAATTATTCATGTTTATATCATCTAACGCATATCTTATTTACCACTTTGAGAGTTAATCAATTTTGTTCGATAAAATGACTTTACCAATAGAACGAAGTAGATGGCGCTATTACAAAGTACGACTGAGCAATGCAAGAATGAATTAGATGGCGCTATTACAAATAATAGTTTAATTAATATACTGCGTACACTAGTAGTAGTATATCGAAAAAGAAGAGAGCGAAAGTGATAATATTAAATTATATATACATATGATATAGGTGCGTGCGTAGTCGTCGGACGTCAGTTGTGTTAGGCCTATTTTATTAACAATTTTAAATCTCTTACGTTGAATTTGTTGAGTAGGTGTAGTTAGATAGATATATTTGTTCAGTTTTTCGTAAATTGTTATTGCGTTACAACGCATCGACAACGTTTATTGTTTAGTACAATGTGTTAAGCTAGAAATTTGAACTTACATACTAACCTAGGTATTTACTGCAAACCAAATTCTACATTCGTTCGTTGTAATGTTTACATAGGTATATAATAGATACAGAAACTTATTTATCCAATATAGATTACAGGTAATACTTATTGAAAGTCACTTATTGAAGTGAAAAATGTACCATTTTCAGAGTTAATCAATTTTTGTTCGATAAAATGACTTTACCAATAGAATGAAGTAGATGGCGCTATAACAAAGCAATTTTATTTGAAAGAAAACTAAAATCACAATCTAAAAATAATGATTGTTACATAAACTTGCTATAAAATTAAACTTTTATCTTATATTTTTGCCGCACATGTCGTTGAAAATTATCAAATTAAATAAATTCTTTGCTGTAAAATATTTTTATTTTATATTTCATTTCATTTGAAGGTTTCATTTCTACCGTGTAACCGTGAACTGCACACATATTTTTATTCAATATAGATTATTAATAGTAATTATCGAAATTCACTCTTAATTTGTTAAGAAATTACCCCTGTCCTGGGAAAAACCAGCAACAAACTTAATTTAAGTTTCAAACACCAAAACCACCGATAGGAAAGTTGCAAACCTTTTAAAAATATTTTATTAATTTTATATGTAGTTAAAATAATAACTACAAGTGTGGTAAAATAAGAACTAAAAGGTAGTGATTGGAATAGTAACGGGATATGTCAATAGTTTATATCGATAAAGAGGTGGTATTTTGTTGGCGTAGTGTAGGGCGACCCCCCCCCCACTAGATGGAGTGACGAGCTGGCAAGACATGTAGGAAGTCGATGGATGCAGGTGGCACAGGACCGTGCTTTGTGGCATTACTTGAGGAAGGCATATGTTCAGCAGTGGACTTGTGAAGGACTGTCACGATAATGATGATGATGACATTGTAATGTGTTCATGTTCACGGATCAATGTCATATGATGGGGTACCGGAATAAAATTCTACAGATCTGTTGATAATTATTTTAAACATAAACATAAACACTCACGCCTGTCACCCAGAGGGGTAGGCAGAGACTACGGACTTCCATTTGGCACGATCCTGACATACCTCTTTCGCCTCCTTTACATCCACATATCTACGCATACATGCTCGTCGGTTAAAGGTACTTCTAACGTGGCCCATTTTCAAAATATCGCCAATTTGGTCGATAAACTTTTTCCTAGGGCGTCCCTTCCCGACTCGGCCGTTCACATCTGCCATATAAATTTGCTTTGTCACTCTTTCCTCATTCATTCTTTCCACATGACCAAACCACCGAAGCATTCCTTTCTTAATTCTGGTCACAACATCATCTTGCATACCACATTTATCTCTTATCACGCAATTTCTCACCCTGTCATTCAGATTCAACCCTAGCATATTCCTTAAAGACCGCATTTCTACAGCATTTATTCTACTTTCGTGCTTCTTCTGCCACACCCAGCTTTCACTACCATACATTAAAGTAGGGACTAACACAGCATTATGAATTACCATACGTGCCTGTTTTGACACATTCTGGTTCTTCATAATAGAGTGTAGTGCCCCATTCACTCTATTCCCTGCATTTACTCGTCATTCTATATCCCTATCATATCTACCATCCCTGTTAACTACACATCCCAAATACACAAACTCATCCACTTGCTCAATTAACTCTCCTTCTATTCTTATTTCACATACCGTTTTGCTTTCTTCTCTTTCAAAAACCATCACTTTCGTCTTACATGCGTTCACTTTCATTCCCCTTTCTTTTAATTCCCAGTTCATTAATGTAACCATCATTTGCAACTCAGCCGCCGATGACGCAAATATGACTTGATCATCGGCATACAAAAGGCATTTGACGGTTAACTCGCCCATTCTCAACCCACATTCTTCATCTTTCAAAGTTTGCAAACACCGGTCCATAAATAGGTTGAACAGCCAAGGGGAAGCTACACAGCCCTGTCTGACACCTTTTTGGATGCCAAACCAGTCCGAGTAGACCCCATTGATCCTGACACAAGCACTAGAGTCCCTATAAAGAGACCTTAATGCCTGTATCAAACCATCGCTCAACCCATATGAGTTCAGTGTTTGCCATAACACATTCCTGTCCACTCTGTCATAAGCCTTTTCCAAGTCCATGAATGCACAAAAAACTTTCTGGTTTTTGGCCAAAAACTTCTCCGCAATCATGCGCATTGAAAAGACTTGATCTGTACACCCCATTCCCTTTCTAAAACCCGCTTGCACATCCCAAATTTTTCCATCAGTTTCTTTCATAACTCTTTCAATTAACACCTTAGCATACAGTTTACCCACAATACTAAGCAAGCTGATACCGCGGTAGTTTTTGCAGTCCTGCTGTGACCCTTTTCCTTTATATATTGGTACTTTAACTGCTTTACACCAGTCATCCGGTACCCGTTTTAATTCCCAACATAAATTAAACAAGGTGTACAGCAGGCCTGCTACCACTCCCTCTCCAGCCCTTAGCATCTCGAGTGATTATCATATCCAGCTGCCTTACCTGCTTTCATGCTTTTCATTGCTTTCATTATTTCATCTACACTTATCTCCATACCCCTTTCCACTTCTTTCGGAATTTCTAGTTCATTTAATTCAGACGACTCTTCACTCAGAAATACGCTTTCAAAGTATTCCTTCCATCTGCTTAAATTTGAAACTTCATCATTCAGAATACATCCATTCTCGTCTCTTATAGCATTTATTATAGGCTGTTTTGTATTTCCCCTGGCAGTTCTTACGAGTTTCCAGAACATTTTTATGTTAGCCTGGAAATTATCAGATATCCTTCTATCATTCTTATCCGTTCTTTCTTTCTTTTTCCTTTCAACAACTTCTTTTACTCTCTTATTTAGACGTCTAAATTCTGCCTTTTTTCTTTCAATCTCATCATTCATACCAGAAGAATTACCAGCTTTGGTTGCTAGTAAATCTAACCATGCTTTCTTCTTTGATTCAACTTCCACCCGTACCTCATCATACCACCATAACGTATTACTTTTCCTTTCATTTGTTCTCTTACTTACATCACATACTTCGGTGGCGGTATCCACCAACATTTCTTAATATTATCCCACACAGTATTCAAGTCTAAATCATTCATACACAACAAATTATTTTATTATGTTTTTACAGGAATAATCCATTTTATAAGCATTATTTATGTTATTACAAAAGGAGACAAATAATTTGTTAGCATGTATTATGATTATGATACAAATACCCATGTGATATACAGTGTGGTGTTTTTATTTGTTGATTCTATAACATATTACAGATGTCAAATTAAAGAGCAAACAAAGATCCGCCCGCAGACTTCATCCACATGCTTTATGCTGATGATGATGAAGATCTGTCGGAGGACAGTGAGTTTGAGCCAGATGATGAGGTCAGTATACACATTTATGTGTTTTATAATTTGTTATTATTATTATTGCAAAATATTTTATACATGGCAGGGCTATCCTGCAGCTATATTAATAGTATAGTTGTAGCACGAATGGGTCGACTCGTCCGGGGAAGCACCACGCTTATTAGTTTAGTTAGTTTAGTTTACGAGGGGCTGTTTTCCGCAACTCCACGTCTAATGCCCGGTTTCTGAAGTTCCCAGTTATATTCCCATTAGCTATTGATTCAATAAAGTTATCTATAAGATATCAGTCGGTTAACTGTCATTGCGTTTCTGAATACCAAACCAACCGTTCAACAACTATGAAACCAATAACAAGTTCCATAATTTGCCACTAGATGGGTCTTTTTCGACTCATCGAAGACATCGAGTCTAAAATTAGTTTTTTTATTTCAATTCTTCATTTATACTAGTATTATTCATAAAATATTATTTTTGAGGCTAAATAAGTGAATATGCACTGTTTTAACAATAAATTAAGATAACGAATAACGAATTTGCAACTTTGCATGACACACAACTTATACATTAATAGAAGAAAAACCTTTTCTATTTCTAAATTATACTGCTTGCTCACCTCCAGGATATTGAATAGGTATGTGTGATCCATCTACACAACCAATTACATTTGGAAATCCTGCGATATCAAAAAATTGTGCTTTTACTTCTCTTAGGTCTACAACATTTGGAATACTTATATAACTCCTTGCTAGTTTGACTATTTCCTTACTTACTTTATATACCACTCTGGATACAGTAGTTTTGTGAACATTTATGTCATCACCAATTACTATTTGGAAAGTAGCGGTAGCATAAAATCGTAATGCTATGAAAATTTGTTCTAACACAGACAATGTATATTTCCGATGCATAATGGGTGCTAGAGCAGAGCTGATGGTATCACTTAGGTGTCAAATCAAATATAAAAGCGATATCTCAATTGAAATTCTTCATCCGTAAACATTTTGAAAGGATTTCTCCTATGTCTTAAGTTTCTGGGTACTGATACACCTACTAGAAATAAACTACAGTACTTCTAAATCAGACTCGGAAGAGCTACTCGTATTCATTGCATTTCTAATTTTATCCCTTTAATATTGAAGTACTTAGCGCTCACTGGCAATTTATTTTAATAATAACACGATATAACCTAAAAGTTGATGCAGTGTGCTTTAATTTAAACGTCAAATAAAGTTATGGAACCGATAAACGGCACTGATTGGCCAGTTAAATTAAACTTAGCTTAAACGGAGTTTATCTTCCATTGCGATGTTCGGAAACGCATTTTCATAAGCTATCGAACCAATAGCGCTAACGAATAGATAAACTGCCGATAAAAGTACCTCAGAAACCGGCCATAAGCGCGTATTTGCGTTACCATCCACCGCTTGCCGTGCGCATCGAGCTCGGCGCACGTGCGCCGCAGCTTCCCACCGCAACCACTGTACCTTCTGAATCGCCGTGTATGCGATACTCGTGCTCACGATCCCCGATAACTCGGAAATTATGGAATTTTAATAAAGCCAACTTTATTAAGTTATACAATTTATTTACAAAAATAGACTGGAATGAGATATACTATATACAAGACCCGGACGACGTTCTAAATTTATTTTATGATAAGATATATGATATTTTTGACAAGTGTGTTCCCCCAAAAAAATATATGAATTCAGTCAATAGGAGATATACTTATCCGGTTTGGTACACGCCTGAAATAATTAAGGATTTATATTTTTTATGTAATCTATATTTCAGCTTTATAAGCTGAAATATAGATTACATAAAAAATATAAATCTAGCAAAGCGCGCAATGATTACGAGGAGTTCTCTCGATGTAGGGCAAGAGTTAAAGCCGAGACTGCACGAGCACATGACCAGTACCGCGACCGCGTGCAGGGACATTTGGCAAAGGATCCGCGAGCGTTTTGGGGGTACATAAGATCTAGGAAAGGCGATTCGAATCATCGAAGGTTAATCAATGACGGACGGGTGCTATCAGAACAAGAATGTGCGAATGAGTTCGCTCGGTTCTTCCAGTCGGTTTACAATCCGACGCCTCCTAAGCTGAGCGTGGCGGCGGCAAGCATGAGCGCGGCGACGGGTGCGGCGCCGGGTGCGTGGGCGCATCTCGCGTGCTTACGTCCCGCTGACGTACGGCGCGCACTTGCGCGTTTACCGCCGAAGTCTTCGGCGGGGCCCGATGGTATTCCGGCGTTTATTTTTAGGGACTGTCGTGCAGTATTAGTAAAGCCGTTGCTACACCAAAGTGCGGCAAATACCATATTATACGTTTATTAGAGTTTTCATCAGTCTCATTAAGTTCTCTAGCATAACCATTAGAAAATAAGTATCTCATTCTTTCACAATAACGAGTTGCATACTCTTTGTTGAGCAAAAATTTTCTTTCTATTGACTTTAGACGATTAAAAGCGTTAGGGTAAGAGTCGGGTAAATGTAATTCATCGTATTTCCACGGTAAGCCGACATTCCATTGACCATTCTATTATCTTGATGTTAGCGCTGTTAGACTATGCGTCTCTTACAGCTTCATCTTGTCTCAGGGCTCGCGGCCTGCAAGGCCGCGAGCTAATTAAAAAGGGAAAGGCAATGAGGTGAGGATGATGATGAGATGGTTTATGATTTGATATTGTTACCAATCATCATATCGCCTTTTAGGCGTTTTTCTTTGAGCTATCTAACCGCAGTCCGAGGGGGGGTGTGCGGACCCCCGTCTCTGACTGCTCAGCTCGTGTCGGTCGATGGTCTGGGCGGTGAGAACCGTCCAGGAACGCGGGTGTACGGTGTGTACGCGGTGTGAGCTGGAACGCGTCGTGCCCGTCTGCGGGTGCGACGCGTCCCATTCGTAGTCCTATTTGTGTTTGTACCATTTAATGTGGGTGTAGTGTCGTTGTGTGATGTGCCTGCGACGCTTGGGTCGACTGGATCGAGCGATAGAGGTGGTTCTATTAAAATATTTCGCGGTCTACGGAGATAGGTCGCGGCGTTTGCTATCGGAACGTAGTTAGCTGCGTTTGTCACTAGCGGGTTAGGGTGGGTTTCTATCCTATCAAAGTAGCGTTGGGACATCTCCTTAAAATATTCAGAGATAGATGGTAGTTCACAATCGTTGTGTAAGTCGGAGTTCCGTTGATACCACCGTGCGCCGGTGGCTTTCCGGATGAAAAAATTTTGTACTTTTTGGAGTTTGGAAATATGGGTCTTATATGTATGGGCGAAGGCTACACTTGCATAAGACATAACCGGTCTAATGCAGGTTTTGTACAGCCGGAGTTTGTGTCTTAGCGACAGTTTGCTCTTACTGTTAACGAGGGGGTGTAGACGGCCAATTATTGACTTGGCTCTGTTGCGTACTACACTTATGTGCGTCTTGAAACTCATGCGGGAGTCGAAAGTGACGCCTAGATATTTGGCCGATTTTTCCCAAGGGATTGGGCGGTCGTATAGAGAGATTGTTTTGGGATTAGAACCTCCTGTAGAATTCCGTTGAAAGTATACTGCTACACTTTTTTCGGGATTCACGTCAATTCTCCATAGGCGAAACCATTCACCAAGGCGATTGGTAGCTTTTTGGAGTTTTATAGCGAGTCTATTTTTGTTGGGCTCTGACACAAAGAGTGCCGTATCGTCGGCAAAGAGAGCGGTGTTCACTACGGGGTCTTTTGGGATATCACTTGTGAAAAGTGTGAAAAGGAGTGGAGATAGTACGGAGCCCTGTGGAACCCCGGCCTTGAGGAAACGTTTCGAAGAACGAGTTCCCTCCACTCGATATCGAAAAGTGCGGTTCGAAAGGAAAGCTCGTATGATGTGCACGAGCCTATCGGGCACGTTTAGTTTGTACAGCTTGTAAATCAAGCCGTCGTGCCAGACCTTGTCAAACGCCTTCGCGACATCGAAGAAGAGGGCTCCCGTGTTTCGAGACTTTTTCTTTAACGGGTTTTGACTGAAGCCAGACAGGATGTATTCTGTTAGGCGATGAATCTGGTGAGTGCATGAGTGATTGGCTCTAAAGCCGAACTGTTCGTCTGGGAGGAGTCCGTTAGCTTCGGTGTAATGACGGAGACGCTTGTGAATAATGCGCTCGTATAGTTTACTCAATGTGTTGAGCAGGCTAATGGGTCTGTAACTAGAGGGACGATTACGCGGTTTACCCGGTTTTGGGATTCCTATTACGTCTGCTTCTTTCCAGATGTCCGGGAAAGAGCAGTTCGTGAGAAAGGTGTTAAATATTCCTACAAGGAGGCAAATAAGTGGCGCTGAAAGGGATTTAATAACCTTGTTGCTGATGCCGTCTGGCCCAGGGGCTGATCTATTTTTAAGACTTTTAATGGTTTCGGTGACTTCATCTACTGTCACAGGATCGAGAGGTTCACCCGCTGGTGGCAGCGCAGACCTACGTTCTACTTCCGTTTCTACCTCTAATAGGTGAGCGGGATCTATTGGTGCGGTGGATGGCGTGCACTGGTACTCTAGACTGTCTGCTAGGCATTCGGCTTTTTCGAGATCGTCAAGGGCGAGATCGGGGTGGTCCAGCCTCACGAGAGGCGGCATCGGTGCGGATTTGTCGGCTTTAAGAGCTCTCGTTAATTTCCAGAAGGCGTCTTGGGACGGTTCGATATCTTCTAAGAGGTTATCCCATCTATCGTTTCTAAACTCGGCTACACGTTGTTTAATCTCGTTTTGCAGAGAACGTACCCGAAGTCTATTGGTTTCCGTGCGGTAGCGGTCGTAAGTTTTAAGCGCGGAATTCTTCGCTCTAATCAGCCGTCGAACATCCGCCGGAAGTTTCGTGTATTGATCGCTCGACACACGAACCTTACGGGAACAATCTTCGACCGCTGTTGTGAGGTGAGTCGAGAGGGCGCTAATCGCCCTATCGGCCTCCTCTAGCGAGTCTATCTTGTCAGGTATAGTGTCCAAATGCTGGGAGTTCGTAGACTTAAGTTTGACCTCAAGTTTACGCCAGTCGACAATAGTTTTGGTCTGAGGGACCTCACCTGCCGGCTGGCCCAGTTGTAAAACGACCGGCCTGTGGTCTGAAATTAGCTCGATAATAGTCTCTATCGAATTAATACTAAGTCGGATGTCTTTAAGTAATGCTATATCGAGGACGTCCGGATGTTGGGTGTATAAAAAAGGATAACGAGTTGGACTCTCGGGAGCGATAACATCGAAGTTAAGTCTCTCCGTGAGGTCTCTTAGTATTTTTCCGTTAGTGTTGTTAACGTTAGAGTTCCAGCTAACGTGCTTACTATTTAGGTCTCCTGCGATTAATACGCTAGGGCCTAGGTTTAATAGAGCCGATATGTCGGAATCTAATATACTTTTTAAAGGAGGTAAGTATGCTGATGCAATTATTAATGGCGGATGGCCAGTAAGTGCTATCCTACAGACCGACGCTTCTAAGTTAGTAAGCGGCGGAGTATCTATCGGTACACATTGCAAGGACCTTTTGTAGTAGATCAAGGTGCCGCCTTTAGGTCCGGTCAACCTATCATTTCTTACTAAGGTATAATTGGCTATTTTGGGATCGCTCAAACTAGGTTTCAAGAAGGTCTCTTGCACTAGCATGATGTCGATATCATGGTCGCGTAAAAAATACATGATCTCTTCATTTTGATCTCTGACACCGTTTGCGTTAAAGTACGCGACAGTCAGAGACCTAGGCTTAGTTCTACCTACAGATCTAACTTCCATTTTAGTTAAAAAAAAAATAAAGGAGTCGCTTAGGCGCACTGGAACGAACCTATCGCTTGGATACGACTAAGATGCTCAATGGTAGCATTGAGCCTATCCTGAATCGATTTAGCTTCGCGAAGTTTGCGGGCTAGAGTTGTGACTTCTTCCACATTAAAAACAACACACTAGATTGTACAGAAGTTCGGACTCGTGACTTCTTCCACATTACGCGAACACTACACATGATTAAAACTACTTTTACGGATTTTATCGCGTTTATTTTTACTTTTTATTTTTAATTCCCGACGTTTCGGGCGCTTTCCAGCACCCATGGTCACGGGGGACTGAGATGACTGACGTCCCGATGTCATTGTTAAACCCGGAGTACCTTCAGCTTTTTTAATTAAAAATAAAAAGTAAAAATAAACGCGATAAAATCCGTAAAAGTAGTTTTAATCATTAATTGAACTTTTATATTTTTGTTAAATAAAATACTAGTAAGTAATGTTATTAATTAACATTACTAATATTCCTTTTAACCACTCCTGGTAAGCTTGAAACGCTTGTGTTAGGAGTGGTTCGTACGTACGCCCCTCGATCCCTTTTTTACAAAGTGATTCCATGTATCACTTTTATTTGACATTTTAGGCTAAAAACAACAACAATACTTTAACAAAAGTGCAAACTGCAACGTACATTTCTCGATAAATCTGTTTCAATCTAATAACTCACTATTTATCATATTGTAATGAATGCTACACGAACACAATACTGGTTATTTATTTCCTTACTGTAAACTTCAACATATAATATTTATTTACAGTATTTAATAGTACTCTGTCTGTACTTACAGCTCACAGTACCTATGTTTTTGATAATAAATAAAGTAAATTCACAAGTTCACAGTTCAAACAGTTTCACAGCTATAATATTATATCGTAGTATATATATTATGTAGTCTGTTCACAGCACAGATTAAGTTAGACCAACATTCCACAGGTGAAATTAGAATTAGAACTTAAGAAATGAAAATGAAATGACAACTTTTCGATATTGTTGGATGCGTTCATAAATATTTATTTTATTCAAATATACAACATGTAACATAATTAACGCACTTTGAGAAAGTAGTTTGTTCAGAATCGTTTACTGAACCGATTCCTATAATTTTTAATATAGGTAATTTTTTATCCCAAAAATAATTAAAACTACGTAAATTACAGTCACACCAAATCCAACCAAACTGAAATGGACCTTAACTTAAGGCAATAAGACTTTTAAGAGTGCAGTTTTATTTGTATTATTACTAATTCTGTCATTCAATAAAAATAAAGAAAAATGAACTTTATTTCAAGCAAGTTAAAATATTTGCGTTCGTGGATTTGGTAATGTGACCACAACATTCTTCCGGAATTAGTATAACTAATTTGATAAATAATCAGTGCATAAAAATGTTTAACTAAAAATTCAGTATATGTATTATGATTTTTGTTCGCGACGGCCTAACAACGCTAAGAAACGAAGTAATAAAGAATATTGTTTTTGTATTAATAGTGAAATTACCGATAAAACTGGGTGAAAACGTGCATTAATATAGTTGTTTAGCATATTTATAACTCTTAGTATATTTGTATAGAATGTCGTTTTGATAACAAGTAATATAAACATCGATCACTAATTCTTTATTAGTGATCGATGAATATAAACAACTTTTATTATATTAAGAAAAATCGACCAATCACAGCGCGTCAAAGTTTTTAATTAACTGCGTAATAGTTCATACTAAAAATAAGGAAAATAATTTTATGTTCTAAAAGAGTTGTAAATATGACATTGAATTAGAATATGGCTTATAGATTAAGGCAGTGTAGGAATATTTTGTATAATTAAACGCATTTCGTAGTTATAGAAAAATTAAAGAATTAATGTACCCAAATATTATGAAAATTTGGAACATTTCGTTTAATAACTTTTTACAATGTTAATGTTTTGAGTAACCTTTATGATATACTAATAAAGTGCCGGACTACCGATTTAATGATGTATAACATGTTAGTGTAGCAATTAGTTTTGTATAGAAAATATTGTAATTTATGCCATTTGTATAGTGAAAAGTTTATGCAATAAAGAGGCAAAACGGAAAATGGCAAGCGGCTCACCGTAAAGTATTGCCAAAGTCTACCTTAGGGGCTCGGGACCCAGTACCCGTAGTAGTGTGAAGAACTACCAGTGACAAGTGAAGAGAAGTGAGTGGTATCCGGTGGTAGCTGAAGTGACTAGTAGCAGTATTATAGTGAATAGTGAAAGTGTTAGCTAGCCGAAAAAGGTCGTAACTGACATTCGCAGTTACATATAGTGAAAGTGTTAGCTAGCCTAAAAAGGTCGTAACTGATATTCGCAGTTACATATAGTGAAAGTGTTAGCTAGCCGAAAAAAGTGGTAACTGATATCCGCAGTTACACAATTGATAAAATCAGCTAGTTTAGTTGATAATAGCTGCTAGTCAGTAGTGTTAGAAAACCAGCTACTACCCATAGATATTTGATACCACCGTACAATTTAAAGAAATCTTTTGAAATATACAGTGACCAACCAATAGTGAACAACCGTAGTTGAACAACCGTGCTCAATAAATAATAGTTATAAAGGGGCATGCCCAGTCTTCATAGACACTTCGGCCATGAGTGCCCACATATAAAAGCATATAGATATGATAATATGCAATTAAAACAATGAAATGGTAAAGGAATTGCTTTAAAAAAAGTCGGGGTTTTGAAAATATTTGAAGTTTTTATTTTCACAAATGCAGTTTTTTTAACAACTATTTTTATCGATTTTATCGCGTTTTATTTCTTTGATTTTTAATTCCAGACATTTCGGGTGCTTTCCAGCACCCATGGTTACGGCAGACTGAGGTGACCGACGTACCAATGTCAGTGTTAACCCGGAGTACCTTCAGATTTTTAATTTTTATTTATTGTCCGATCTACAGAATGAACTTACTGTGTCTAGAAGTCTTGCAGTGGTATGCTTGGGTTTTTAATTTCATTAATTACAGGGTCCTAAGCAGGTGGTAGTACCAAGCCTCCTTCCTAAAAAAGAATTTATATATTAGATATTATATAGAATTTATATAATAAAATACACTTTACGACTAATAGTGATGACTTGCAATTCTAGCCCTAAGTAAAGATCAGCTAGTGCTTAACTTTATTCCTTCCATAATGCTGCTCCTCTGGTTATTACAGAGTTCTATCCGGTAGCAACCATTGAATCTTATATGCTCACCATAATAGTAGCGAGCTTGCTTTAATTGGTATGTGACACAAGCAATTAATATTAAGTTGCTGTAAGTTAAAACAGGAAATTCCCTAACATTTTAAAGTCTACATTTATATTTCTAAAGTCTGCCTGCCCTAGCTCTATTTAGATTGTTTTCCCTAGCATACTCAGAAAAATCATTATTTGTCTCCATATTTTGATGAACTATTTCAAGTATTTGAGCCGCATCATCCCTGTCCCTTATTTTTGTGTGGAATTTATTAACTATAGCAGAAGCCACAGCAGTCTATCATCAAATGTGTATAAGCCCTGTTAAAGTAATTTTGATGAAATATTTTAAATTCAGTTTTAAAAATGCCATTCACCACCTCTACTACCCATATGGACACATAGTCACGGCTCTGGATTTATTAGCATATCTTGTCATTAACTGAGATTCACCATCTGCTGGAGACATTTCTGCGACCCTTAGACATCCACATCTATCCTCGATTACAAATCAAAATGCAGATGCGTTGTCACCCGTGAGGACTAAGATCATTTTTTCGTTTCCAGTAAAAAGGGTCTCCGGTTCTCTACAACTCTAAATCATTTTACACCAACGACAATAGATTTTCTATCAATAGATTTTTACTCTGATATTCTCTGAGAATGTGGTTCTTTCCTGGTCGAGTGGGCTCACTCAAGCTGCAGCCTCAACATAACTATAGCGTGCCTTAATAACACAAGAAATATAAATATTAATAAACAAACAAATATACGTATTTAGTCCTTATTTAATTTGATACATGCATAATCTTCACTTGACATGTCACACACTCATTCTGTCTGGAGGCCCCAATGGTTAGGGTACACTTCGTTTTTATTTCCAATCAGCAATGCGCGCTCTGCATTGTTACGGTCTGAAGAACATTGAGAGCCAGTATAATTACAAGCTCCTTATTGGTGACAACTAATGCATTCTGTAGCTTTTCTTATTTACTCTGTTTATCATATCATAATACAAGCGCTCGCTTCTCTCCTAATTTGACTGTTTATATTCATGACGCGCGCGGTGTATCGTGTCCAAAAGGCCTTTGTTTATTTTATTTGGGACAAATTTGTGCGGAAAAATTCGTCCACGTGAGAATTGTACATTTCTTCACGAACTTGCCAAGCTCAAATATAATGCGCGATGATAAAGCAATATAACTTTTTCTATTTACTTTTATTGTTCTTAAGGGCTAAAAATAATTTTTCACACGAAATACAGAAAAATTTGATAAAAAATATTTTGACGTCAACACATTTATGCTATGCTTATGGCATTTGGTAGCGGTGTAAGAGCCGTGGTAGCTCAGATGGTTAGTGCTCGCTGTGAATTTCACAATACGCGAGCAAACCGGTTTCGATCCCCGCCGGCACCAATGAAATTGTTAATTGTAATTTTAAGTGCTGATTTTCCACATGCTCGGCGGTGAAGGAAAACGTCGTGTGGAAACCTGCATGTCTGCATGTGTTGAGGCAGCGCGGCGGACAATTCCTTGCCCTAAAACCCTCTCAGAAATGACGTCATCAGGACCTGTGCTCAGCAGTGTATATAGGCTGTAACTTTACTTTACTTTTAAGAGTATCCACTATTTTATCACCCCCGTGGGTGTCGAAATAAGGGACAGAGGCATAGCAGATGGGCACCAGCGTCTCCCTGATAACAATAGGCTATAACAAATGAATGAAGTGTACATGTTATTGAAATGAGCGGGTGGTATAGAAAACAAAAGGAAATTTTTAATGTCCAACTTTTTTATATATGTCAATTTCTTTAAAATTATTCTAAACTGGCTGTTTCCCCAGACTTCACCCGCGTGGAATTTATTGCGATTGCATTCGTCTTGACAATACTTGTAATAGACACCGCGCAACCACGTATACTTGTTAATTTTAAGATCAAGCAAACAAAGCCAAAAAAATACACTTCTAGCATGGGAGCCCCTTCTCATTTTTTTTAAAGATGGGGACAAATGAGCATGCGTCTCTCCAGACAGTAAGTGACTACCGCCACTCATGAGCAACAGCAACACCAAGAGAATTGCAAGTGCGTTGCCAGCCGATTAGAAAGGTGTAAGCTCTTTTCTTGATGGTCCCTAAATAGTATTGGTCCGGAAAAATCGCCGATAGTAAACAATTCCACAGATAAGTTGTACAGGGAAGGAAACTCCTAGAAACGCACAGTGGTGGACCGCCAAGCATCCAGATATTAAGGAAGGCATCGTAAATTTTGAGGCGATGTGTATTCGTGAAATGTGGCATATAGAATTAATTTGAACACTTCCTCAAAGTGTTCCCCGTAGTAGATGCGATAGAAAATGCAAGGTGATGCAAAAACTCTTTGCAGCGCCAGTGGATCGAGCCGATCGGAGAGGAGTCGGTCGTCAACGATTCGAGTCACTCTGCAGTGGATTCGGTCCAGTGGAAGGAGCTGGCACTGAGGAGTCCCGGCCTATAGATGGGATTAGTATTCCATGTGTGGCCGAACCCGTGCCTCGTAAAGTTACAGGCGGTGTGCTGGCATGAAATACAGTCCCGCTCCGCTAAGTTATTTTCATTTATTGATATAGCTTTCAAAAAAGCTTTCAAATTTATTTTCATTTGTTATTATAGCGTCACCAGAGATACACATCTTGTAAAAATTTCAACTACCTACCTATTACTATTAAAAATTTCAATGCCCCAAAAGTGATCATTATAATTTTGCATTAAGCGATACAATGGCGCACTTTTACCAGCATTTCTTCTACACAAGGTAAGGGTACATAGTACTATTATTTATTCTGTGGTAAGGGCAAATGTTTGACGTGAGCATGTTAATCTCACATGTGACCTAGTAGATACGCGATATCGCAATTAAAATAATATTTAAATATACATAGGATATAATGTTATGTATTTTTCTCAATCTGTATAATCCGTTATTCTTTATACACAGTTTTCTACAAAATATGTGTTATAGGATTACTTAAAAAGAACTATAGAATTTTATGATAACTAGAAAAGGTACCTAGGTGATGGTACATAACCTATAGTTTAATTTACCTATATTTTAAATTTGATGTTAATCGTATCGATCACATGGAAGTGCATACTCAAGCAGATAATGATATTATGTTAAGTAACTAAATACCTATTCTGAAATAAATACATCTATTTACATTATATTCCTTTACGTTCCATAGTATTTGAAAACCATTACTACATACTTAATGATGGTATTTGAAGGTCAATGTCGCATCACATCTCATGCCGGATATCGTAAAATACGCCTAATGGAATCCCTCGAAAAACCTTGTGACTTCAAATATGTTAAATTACAAAACATCCAGACAGGATTCTAAGCATTCGATATTGTGATCGCTAGATCACAAGTGTAGCAATTACGTCAAATTAGAAAATATCTAAGGTTAAGCAAACCTCATCTTATCTAATGATGTTGTGGAGTGGTGTATTGGATAACAGAACAATCAGGGAAATGCGCTGGAGATGAACCACGATTTATGATGGAATATACTTATATTCCCTGGTGATACGTAATCTAAAATCGGTCGGTACGAGGTATAACAATACAGGTATAACAATGACTAAATCAAAATATATGTGAAAAAGTACACGTGAATCCTATTTAAATAGGTAAGATAAAGTGTCACCAAGTGACAACAATTGCAAGAGTTAAAATTATAAATTTAAAGTACATAAACCGCATTATCGACGGAGCAAAACATTCTATTACTGCGTTCACTAACTTGCCCATCGTGGCGATGGTACGATAACATTCCTTCTATGAAAGACACCCATTTTTGACTAAAATCTTCAGCATAACCTCCGAATAACACATGAATCCTTCTCGAAAAGTTGATTGCCGACAACTAATGCAGATGATTACGGACAATAGCATAAACATCGTTACCACCTCTGACGGCTAAGATGTAAAGCCTCTTAACAATTAAAATCTTCAATAACTAATGAAACTTACCTGAATATAAAGCATAAATTATTAAGAAAGTATTTATAATTCAGGTATGTTTGCATCTATATTTTAATGTTATGTTAATTAATAAACTTTTATTACAAAACTAATAATAACAATAATAAAGTTATATGTGAACTATGACGAGTCTTTAGCCGAAGCTGGTAAAAATAATTATAAATATAGTGATATTTAGTCATAAATTGTTTCTTTGAAGGAACATAGTAACACAGTAACATTTTAATGCGTTCATGGCCCGGCCACACTAAGGAGAAATGCCGTTAATTATCGCGTTGATGGACGTTGAATTTAGGTGTGGCCACGAATTAACGCGATAATTTTCAACGGCATTAACAATGCCGTTTCCCGTTTGCCGATAACTCGAGTGTCGGTACATCAAAGGATTAACGCGCGAATTATCGCGTTGAAGCGGCCACACTACGTTTGTCTCATTGTGCACGGTGAGTGCCACGGGGTTACACGTATGGCTGCGATGGAGTGGAGTAACGAAAAAGTTACAACGTATCTCGAGATCCTGCAAACAGAGCCATGTTTGTGGGATCCGAGACTTAAAAGTTATAAAAATCGTACATCGCAATATGATGCTTGGCGACGTATTTTGCAACTGCTACCCTTTCAATCATCAATTGAAGAAATTAAAAAGAAAAAGGAAAGCCTAATGGGTTATTATAGAACCCATTTAAACAAATATAAAAAGTATTTGAGGTCCGGAGCTGGCACAAAGGACGTGTTCCTA
This sequence comes from Parnassius smintheus behrii, assembly GCA_036936625.1. Lineage (NCBI taxonomy): Eukaryota > Metazoa > Arthropoda > Insecta > Lepidoptera > Papilionidae > Parnassius > Parnassius smintheus. The sequence goes on from JAUPFT010000029.1 coordinate 34,123,200, forward strand.
CGAGGGGTTTATGAAAGTAATCACACATTAAATTATTCTTTTTCTTTGTATTCTTTTTTTCTTCGTTTGGCAATGATATAATATATTCATATAATAAAAAAATCAATTCCGTCCTCCATGGTGGCACTACTCCGAAGGCGTGGAGCAGAAGTGCGGTGGTCTTGTTCTTTAAGAAAGGCGACAACGCTCTCCTAAAGAACTACAGACCGGTTTCCCTTCTACTCTAATCCGAATGATTTGAATATTCGTATTTAGCAGATTCGAAAGCTGCAATTCGAAAAATGACTATCCGGTGTAGTAGTACTATTTTTTTATATATTACATAAGAATAATTTTTCGCTATTTCTCTACTGGATATTTTCCTTAGATGTTTATTTCTCAATAATATTATCTTTTAAGCTTTTTAGTTACTATAAAACTACATTGTTTTACCTTGTGCTTCAAATTTCAAATTGGTTTGATAAAAATAATTTAATATATTATTCATGTATTATACGTGCTATCACATACACTCATATATCTGTTTATACATCACACTCAATCCTCATCCTACACCCTACATATTACTATATTTACACGCCTATTACATACACACTACGTATTAACTCACACTCAATACATAATCACACAAGTGCCATACATAAGAGCATCATACAGTACTATTTACATTATGTTACATTACAGTATATAATAAATAATATATTAATTTTATGGTTAATAATAAGAAATACTCAATATCATTTTGCACATCATTTTTTACAGGACTGGAGACAAACAGCTGCCCTGTGGAACGCCGGCTTTGATGGATCTTGTTGCGGAGACGGCGTCCTCTACGCAGACGTAGAACTTCCTATCTTCCAGGAAAGACGCTATTAACCGCAATATAGCAGGAGGGACACTGGTCTGTTGTTCCAGCTTATATAATAGTCCTACGTGCCACACCCGGTCGAACGCCTTCTCGATATCGAGAAAGACGCCCAACGATATGCGGCCACGATTGTACTCTGCCGCAAGCAGGTGCAGCACTCTAGTCAGTTGTGTAACTGTGGAGTGACCTCTCCTGAATCCGTGCTGCTCCGCCCGAAGTTGGATGCACGGACGGAGACGTCTTAGCAGCAATCTTTCGAACAGTTTAGCTATATGTGGTAATAGCGTGATCGGCCTGTAGTTGGCAGCTCTACGCCTGTCCTTCCCGGGTTTCGGCAAGACGATAACTTTGCCTTTTTTCCAGTCCTCCGGGAAGTGGGATGTCCGCAATATCCCATTGTAGAGTCGACCAAGCTCTACTATGACTCTATTGGGCAACTGTCGGAGTGCAGCGTTGGTAATCCCATCGTGCCCCGGCGCCTTCCTCGGTTGCAGGCAGGTTACTGTCCTCCGCAATTCTGCGGGGGAGATGAACCAATCTCCTGCAAGAGGTGGCGCGGGCGACGACAGGAACTCCTGTACGCGACTTTCCTTTCGGGCATGAAGCTCCAGGAACTCCGCACTTGCTGTGTTCGGCATAAATTGCTCCTCGAAGTGCTCGACTAGGATATCCGCTCTGCCCTTGGCATCGTAGCATCGTTTGCCCGTATTATCAGTCAGCGGGCAAACGGGAGGTTTGGATTTGGTCAGCTGTCGGTTTAGTCTATAAAGCGACGCATCTTGCTCTTCCGCCTTGTGGATGCGCCGATCCCAGGCTTCGCCTCTGAAGGCCTGGACAGAAACCGACAGCTCCTCCGTTAAGGTGTTTAGCTGCGTTTTGATCCTGGGACAGCGAGTACGCGCCCAGAGCTTTCTCAGCGCTCTTTTGCGCTTGATCTGCACGCATATCTCACGCGGCAGATCGTCTCGCCTTGCTGTAATCGGGACGATCGTAGAAGCCGCGTGGAGGGCTTCCTTGATGTTGTTAGTAATTCTAGTTGCAGCGGCCTCTACGTCGTCCGCTGTGCATATAGGATGGTGTGCTGGAGGTCTCTGCTGAAGGTGTTGACAGTAGAGCCTCCAGTCGACACGGGTTTTGAAAGCTCTAGGCGGCGCAGTCACTGCCTTTAGGCCAAGGGTTATCAGTAACGGGAGGTGCTGTGAAGGGAGGTCGTACAGCACTTCTACCACTATCGGATAGTTGACGTTCCTAGTGAGCACGATGTCTAATACATCCGGGTGCCTCCTTGGATCGGTAGGAACGTGGGTTGGCTCCTCGGGACCTAGAACGTCGTACTGGTTCTTCTCAGCATCTTCATATAGTTCACGACCCGGCGGGGTGATCACTCTGGACCCCCACGCCGGGTGTTTGGCGTTCAGGTCCCCGGCGATGATCACTGGTGCATCGTCTTCCATTACCGTCCGGATGTCTGAGGAGCAGAATGGAGTCCCTGGCGGGCGGTATGCTGCATAGATCCTTAGTTCCTCGCCCGCCGCCTCCATTCTTATGCCAATTGAGCGCATTGTCTGGAAGGGTGGTAGGTCCAGCTCTTGGTGGACGATGTCCCTCCTCACTAGAACCGCCGTGCCTCTATAGGCGGCCCCTCGAGAAGTGACCTCATCCCTTCGATAAATGTGGAAGTTTGGCAGCTTTATGCGCGTTTTGGGGTTCAATATTGTTTCGCCCAGCAGTATAATGTGTATGTCCTGTTGCTGGGCGACAGTGCGGAGTTCCTGCAGCTTCTGCTGTATCCCGTCCGGGTTCCAGTACATTAGGCGCAGGTTATTATCCTCCATAATGTCTGGCCAGGAGGTTTGCCAGCGCCTTCATAATCGCTGTTACGGGATCAGTCCCGGCTCTGATGTCTGCCAGGACTTGTGTGCCGACCTCGATGGCAATTCCAACTAGGCGCTGGATTGCATCAGCTGTTTCGAGGCCGGCCGATGGTATTCTCCTTTCTGAAGGCGTTGGTACTGGTCTCGGGCGTTGGATCTCCTGTTTCTGGGTAGAGCGCGCTCTGTGTGCAGTTCGGGCTCTCTCTTCTGGTGGAGCCCTCTCCTGCACTCTACCCACGCCCTTTTGGGTGGTCTCCTTAACAACCTGCGCCTGAGGGGCTGTTGGTCCAGGTGTCGGGGTAGAGGTAACAGCCCGAGGAGGCTGCGCCTTCTTCCTGCTTCTCTCCCGCCTCCTCTTCTTTGAGGGCTGCCGTTCTGTGGCAGGGTTGGCGGGAGGTTGCAGAGTCGCCCCGGTGGTTGCCCTTTCCTGTACGGGTTCCACCGTTTCCTTGTGTGGTACGGGTGGGGGGGGGGCTGGTTGCCTGCCCTTCCCTGTGATGGTTGCCCACCCGTCTTGCTGGGTGGTCACAGCTTTTGGGCGACTCTGGGGGATCCTTTTCGGGTCCTCCGGGAGTAGTCCCGGTAAGGTTATCCCCTGCCTCCGTGCAGTCCTCCTCAGGACTGGGCAGCGACGGTCGTTGGCTGTATGATTCTTGCCACAGTTGGCACATGTGGGTTCCTCCTCTCTACCCCGAGGGCAAAGGCTCGCTATATGCTCCCCGGCGCAGCGTACACACTTCACCGGCCTGAAGCAATTAGCTGAGGCGTGTCCAAAGGCCTGGCAGCGGTGGCACTGGGCCGGTCCTGCTTTCCTTTGCCAGGCCTCAATGACTACTCCCCTCATGTAGAGTAATTCGTCAATCTCATATAGTTTCTTAAGTTGCTCCAGGCTCAGATGGTCAAATTGGGCAAAGTAGACGCATCCTGGTCTGCCCCTTCGCGGTGGAACTAGTACTATACTCAATATCATTTTACACCAACGACATACCTACACTGGCAGGCAGGCTTCAAGAGTGGGAGGACGACGTTGAGCTGGCGCTATTCGCGGACGATAGCGCCTATTTCACCTCGTCCAGAAGAGCCCACATAGCCACTGCCAGGATGCAGCGTCTGCTGGACCTGCTGCCACCATGGCTGGATGAGTGGAGGATGGTCGTCAACGTTGGTAAGACGACCGCTCTGCTCACTCGCCGTCTCAGGAACTTACCACCTCCGCTGACCCTCAACGGCCAGGAGATTGCGTACCAGAAGGCTGTAACATACCTTGGGTGCAGGATCGACAGGACGCTGCGCATGACCGCGCACGTCGACTTCGTCGCCCGCCGGGCCCGATGTGCGCGGGCGACGCTCTTGCCGGTCCTGGCATCCAAGCTGCCACTACGTACCAAGCTCCGGATATACAAGATGTATATCCGGACCATCATCACTTACGCTGCACCGGCCTGGTACGCACTTCTGAGCGACCCTCTGAGGCGGCGACTGCAGGCTCAGCAGAATCTGACATTAAGGACGATTGTCGGAGCAGGTCGTTACGTCCGGAATGACGTCATAGCGGCCGATCTGAAAGTCGAGACTATCACCGACTTCGTGGCCCGGTTAGCGCGCGGCATGTTCGACCGTGCCGATAACGGGCCACACGAACACCTCAACGGCTTTGCGCCGTTGCACACCCGGCCACCGGACGGGCGACCTCTTCCAAGAGAACTCCTCTCTATATGTGATTAGAGAGTCGAGTAACAACCCTCAATGCCGCTGAAAGGCCAACTTTGACTCAATCAGACAACCTCTCTTTCCGTAGTTGGATAACTGCGGAAATCATAACCATTCACTACGGAACAACCCGTATGCTATCAAGCCTAGAATAGGCCTAATGACTGTCCCATAGTAATGGGACATGAGGACACCCGGGCAATGGGGGACACCCCGAGGCCCGATACCTGCACGTACTATTAGTGCGTGAAGACGACATCGTTAGGTTATAGGCCTCGCCATACATTGCCTTACAGGGTGATATTTGCCACAGCTTTTTTTTATCAGGAAGACGCTGCTGCCGAGCTCCTGATTTGTTTATCTCTGTCGCCTCTAACGACATCCACGGGGCGATACAGGGTAGTGGATATCCTTACACCACCGCTGCACAGTCCATAACTAACACTAAATTATTTACTTTGTAACTGATATTTTCGTAAAAATGTCATAATACTGACAGGTAATTATTAGCGTTCATAATATACCCATTACAAGCACTGTGATGAAGTCGATTTTCGCAAACAGCATGTACGTGACTGCGTGGACATTCATTACAAGGCTTTACCGGTACGTGTTGGCGCATAATGTTGAAACGTTAACGGGGGTAATTTTTTTACTTTTTAGACAACCGAGCAACTTAGTGTGATCAGAAAAACCTTTAAAGCTTATTCAGTATTTAAATTAAAATACTGATAAATAGTCGTGAGAACAATTTGCTCCTATGTACTCAGTATTTGTTATGTTACTTTCATACACGGCATGCCATCCCAGAGAATGTAGGTAGAACTACTCGGACCACATTTAGCAAAAAATACGAGCTTAGATTATGCTAGGTAAGTAACGCAGTTGGTATATTCTATTTTGATATACTTCCCACATAAACACAGGACTTGTAAGTCTCAGACTAACTTAGTACATGTTACTTTTCAGTGAGTTATTGTATTACTTCAAACTATTGGGGTGTGATTGTGTTCTAATAAACCATTTATTCCTGTTCTATGAAATAGTGAGAGAACAATGTCCACCTCTGCCCTGCTCGATAATATAGGCTGGCATTATTTAAAAATGTATATAATAATACCTTTTACTGTCCAACATACGTGCGGTACATCTTTATCGTGTCGTGCTATCGTAAGAAAATCTATTACCGCATTTCATTCTATGTGTGTCTTAAAAGTCAAATATGAGATGGGTCAAATGATCCAATAGTTCCATTAGGTGGCACTATAACTTGCGAGCAGAAGCAGGGTCAATGGTGTGATGCTGTGACGGTTAAGGCATACTATATAACACCATGCTATATAAGTGTTTTGTTATAATTGAATATTGGCTGTTAACTTGTTTATAGTACAATAATGGTGGGAAAGTGGTCTCGAGTGCATTGTTGTGGAACACGGCGGGTGTAAGTTATCGCAATAGCGAAGTCAGTGTAAGAGTTTTATAATGGCTGAAAATTAATTTATTGCTTAATTATTATAAGTCATTTAAGAAGCAATTGGTCAGACCACCGATTAATGGAATAGAGGAAGTCAGGAGTCGTTCAACGTGCGGATATCGAGCGCACGCGGCTGTTCGGATCGCGTAGGAATAGTACAAGAATTTCCTAAATTGTTATAGTGTGGCCGTGGAAGGGAAGGGGTAAATCTCCCGCCGGGCAAGGTGTTCTGCCCGGGGAGCGGCCAACGCTCCATGTGATAATTCGGAGCTATTATACTGTTTTACTTCGAAACTTTGACAGCACTATTTAGGCTTCGATGTATTAAGAAAATTTTCAATTTTTTTTAAAGAAATCAGCATCGCTGTCGCTTTCGTCAACGCCGGTGTCCAAATTTGTTTTCTCGATGTCGTCATGCTGCTCAGACTCAGACTGATATTATAAATAATTTATTATTGTAAACAAGATAATAACACTAGACATAAAATTTATTTCACTAACATAACAAATTCTAAAATTAAAGATTAACAATTTAAATATAACTCCATTTTGATTCGGTTTAATGATCATGTCTTTTACACACGTTAGCAACTGATTCCCTTCGAACCATTCGAAATCATCATATACCAAGTATATAATATCGTAAATATATAATAGGGCAGAAATCATACCGCCCATCAATATTTATCCCACCATTTTCTGTCGCCGAAGTTATTAGTTAAAATAATTGTAATATTCAAATAAATTCTTATATACAACGTGTCCCGTAACTGAACGTCAAGCGAGCATGGGGAAGAGAGGTGGTCATATCAGCCAGGTAAAAAAAAATCCTTGTCAGTTAAGAACACAGGAACAGTTAAGAAGTTTAGTTCAGTTATAACACGAAAATTAGGAAAATCGGCACTTATATTACAATATGAAAACTAGGAAAATCGACGGCTTAAATCATTTCATTAGGCATTGTGACCACAAATTTTCAATTTTACAGTGATTTTTTACTAAAGTTTGTGAATTCACTCACAGAACACAGGAATATTTCTACTTCATCATGGATTACGTTAAGTAGTAACAGGTTGGTGCGGGCACGTGGCACCGCCTGCAGCCGCGGCGACGCCTTCGCCATAGGATTCTAGTACATACGCTCTAAGAAATATGGATTATCTATTTTTCATCTTATCACTTGGAAAATAAACGACACCTGTGCGAGGTCCCGCCTAACACGGATGTATTATATCTCACCATTCGTAAAACGAAAAAGGTTGGATATTCAAGTGGGTAAATAGGGTTTAATTCATACTGATTGAAATACGGAAACCTAACAATCCTTTATTGAATTCTCTCCAGCATGAGACTATGCTTAGTTTCATGTGGGGTCCATATAACCGCGTTGTACACAAGCTGACTTCAAACTAAACTAAAATATTATAATGGCTTTAAAGTTAGTGAAGAAACGATCCTCGCGCACCCGCGCAGTGTAAAATCTAAGTTGCGATACACTTTCCTGCAGATGTCAGCTATAGATTTCGAAAGTTTTATCATGAGTGTAACTGCTCGTATAAGGGAGCGTTGATAAATAGAGCGGGTTTGCTGGCGGGATGTTAACTGGAGAGCATACAGTAGCAGTTAGATGAGCAATAAATAACACTTCTTGAGAATTTCTTCTTGTTTTATTTCTTGATTCCTTATTATTACATTGCCGGATTTGGAATAATTTACCACGAAAAAACGCCCCTTTTTTATAAGCGGCTGTAACCAATCATAATTAAGAAAAAATCGCACACGGCATTAGTGAATCTATTGACCAATCAGAGCACAGAGTAACCCTTTCTAAGAGAGATTTACAATTTCCTTAATAAACGTGGTAAAACATACCTTACAATATTTATATTTATTCCTAACGATAGATACAACTTATTTCTATTGTTCTAAACATAAATCATTCAATAAACCTTTATTTTACATTTATAAAAAAACAAAAATAGTTTCGCGGTCGCTTCACGGTTTAGCTCCGGAGTAGGATAGTATTTTTCGCCGAACATACAAGTAGCGCCGCCAAGAGGTAGGAATGTACAACACTTTTTCAGGAATAATGCTTAAGAATCTATACAATATTTTTTCATGAAATTTAAATCTTTCTCATAATGAAATAACATTATATAGCGATTAATTGACATATTAATGTTTCTTTTGAATTACTTTAAAGGAAAAAGAATTATATTAATCACTTATATGTTAGTAGCTCTTAAAGTTATGATAAAAGAAATCATACTAGAAAATAAGCTTATACTTGCGTCTAATGTTCTAATCAGACCTAAATAATATTAAATAGATTTATATAAGTCACTTTAAGATAAAAATAGAAGTGTTTAATTTACTTTCCTGTTTTCAGCACTAATCAGTCTTTACACTTAGCTTTATTTTACGAATAGGAAACAGTTAAGATTAATACTATCACTTAATTTTAAATCACTGATAAGGAATAATTAAGATTAAATGCTAACACTTAGTTTTAATTCACTGATAAGAAATAATTAAGATTAAATGTTCGAATTCACTTCGTCGTCGCTAACAATGAGGTTAAACGAACACCCAAATCCTTAACCTCGTTCACTGGTGCCATAGCTGTTCCCTCTGGCGCATACCTAAGTAACACTGGATTGCGTGCGCGTGAAAAAGTTAGCGTTACAACACAGAGTACCAGAGGGGAAGCTTCCTAACAACGTCGAAAATGTATACCTATTTTGATATGGTTGTCACCTGATGAATGTGAAAAATTTAAGGAAAAGTTAACAATATTATACAGGTTGGCCCAAAAGTCGTGGATCAAACGCAACTAGGGGTTAGATGGGGTCATCAGCTGCAAAAAGTTGTTCTACGGGAGGTCCTTAAAGTCAACCCCTGCAGAGTTATAATTTATTTTGTGTTTTTATGAGAAAATTGACTTTTTTTAACTAATTCTTATTAGAATGCCAAAAAATAAACATCCTCTATCTTTTTTATAATTTTCACTAGATTGGTACTGATGAGTCCTTGCGTTAGACATGCTATTTATGGTTGTTTATTGGGTGTGTTGAAGATAATGTTAAGTTTTACGATTATTATTTTTCTCAAATCATAACTTTTTATTTACTTCGGACCCCACTGTGAAAAAAAAATACTCTACCGAAAAAAGACCCTGTATTACAAGTTTTGGCGCATTTAATAGGGATTCTGAAAAGGTATTACACATGGTTATGCGTGGCTTTGATATCTTTTTAGGACGATTATTCATGGCAAGGCCAAAGTTAACCCAACCATAAAACTCGGTTAGGCTTATTTAAAAATAAACTAGAATTAATACAATTAATGACAAAGACTCTCTGCCTCTCTTTTACACTAACTATTTAATCCTTTGTCAGTAAAAGGCCGGTTGGCCCGTCAGTTCAGGTAGCGATATCTTTTCTAGGAAACAAAAGGCTGGGCCGGCAGGGGCGGGGGCTGGGGGATGCGCGTGAGCATGTTTCTTTAGAATGTTTAGTGTTCTTTAGTAACTCGCTTCCTGCCTGTGGGTACGCACGTGTTCTTTTTCTCGGTTTTACGACGACTTGTGACCAGTTTCTTTCCTTTGACCTACGCTTTGTTTTTCGGACTTGTGATAGATTGCCTACCTGTGACCAGTGCTGTGTGAATCGGACGGATTGGCTACAAAAGTGGACAGATGGCTGCTGCGAGGAGAGAATACACCCAACGGGAGTATGCAGAAATGCATTACCTGTATGGCTTTTGCGACGGTAATGCCCGGGCTGCTGCCAGGGAATATCGTCAACGCTACCCTAACCGTGATCGTTTTCCGGATTACAGGGTCTTTATGCGCGTACATAATTCGTACATGGAGGGAGTCTTACCCGGTCAGCATGCTATGAGAGCAGGCAGACCAGTGATGCAATTTGAAAATGAAGATGAAGTGCTGAGAGAATTAAGATTGGATCCTAGTATAAGTCAACGCCAAATATCCAGTAATATCGGGATTCCAAGATCGACGGTGCAACGTGTCATTAACAGAAAAAAATATCACGCCTACCACGTGCAAAGGGTGCAAGCTTTGCTGCCCGGTGACTATGAACCTAGAGTGCGGTTTTGTAGAGAGATGCTAAGATATCACAGAGAAGATCCGCAGTTCTTTAACAAGGTTTTATGAACGGATGAGTCAACTTTTAGAAGAATGGGAGTATTCAATATCCACAATCTACATTTTTACTCCAGAGTAAACCCCCATATCATAAGAAATGATCGATTCCAGAATCTGTTTGGTATTAACATGTGGGCTGGTATAATTGGCCAGCAGTTGGTGCTGCATGAAATGCCAGCAAGGCTGAATGGAGCTCAGTATTTAAATTTTTTGCAAAATAATTTAAACCATATTCTTAACGAAGCTGAAGTTCCAGAAGAAAGAATAGCAGAAATGTGGCTGCAACATGATGGCGCCCCGCCTCACTACGCTCGAGCAGTCAGAGATCATTTGAACGAGCGCTTCCCCAACCGGTGGATTGGTCGAGGCGGACATGTTGCGTGGCCACCCCGGTCGCCCGATTTAAATCCATTAGATTTTTTTCTTTGGGGCTATTTTAAAGAAATAGTTTACCAAGGAGAGAACAATAGCGAACAAGAACTACGACAAAAGCTCGAGTTTGCTAGAGTACAAGTAACTAACAACAGAAGTGCATTCCGTAGGTTACGTAGGAATTTTATTAGACGGTGCAGATTATGTATTATGGTCAGAGGCAGGAATTTTGAGCATTTATTGTAAAATGTTTTGCTTAATAAAACAATTATTTCACAATCGTTGCTTTGTTTTTTCGTCCTAGAAAGATATTAGAGTCACTCATGGCCATGTGTAATACCTTTTCAGAATCCCTATTAAATGCGCCAAAACTTGTAATACAGGGTCACTTTTCGGTAGAGTATTTTTTTTTCACAGTGGGGTCCGAAGTAAATAAAAAGTTATGATTTGAGAAAAATAATAATCGTAAAACTTAACATTATCTTCAACACACCCAATAAACAACCATAAATAGCATGTCTAACGCAAGGACTCATCAGTACCAATCTAGTGAAAATTATAAAAAAGATGAGGATGTTTATTTTTTGGCATTCTAATAAGAATTAGTTAAAAAAAGTCAATTTTCTCATAAAAACACAAAATAAATTATAACTCTGCAGGGGTTGACTTTAAGGACCTCCCGTAGAACAACTTTTTGCAGCTGATGACCCCATCTAACCCCTAGTTGCGTTTGATCCACGACTTTTGGGCCACCCTGTATAGTATAAAACAACCTGTGATTTCATTGTAACTTAAATTAAAATAACAACATGTCTATTTATTGTAACTTAAATTGAAACTGCCAAAATTGTATATTTTGCTAATTTTGGTGGTATGTATTATGTCTTATGGAATCTTACTGTAAGGTAAAGTGACGAATACTGAGAAAATACGTGCGAGTTATAATTAAAAACCACGTGAATACCTTCAAGAGGATTTAAGGAAATAGATAATCTCACAGAAGCTTCGTATATTATATATTTCTATCAATATCATTTTCGTAAGACAACGTATTCATGAGTACAAAAAATCAGTTGGTGGTAGTAATGGCTGCGATAGTAGTAGTAGAAAGTGGCGGTGGGTTGTGGTGTTGATAGTGGTAGTGGTAGTGGTAATGACCGTGGTGGTGATGCTGGTCGTGGTGGTGATATTAGTGGCGGCGGCGTTGGTCGTCGTCGTAGTGGACGACGACAAAGCCGCCACCACCACCAAACGATACTACAAGCACCAGCACCAACACCAGCACCAATACTACCGACACCAGCACCACTAACTCTAACACCACGTTCACCATTGTCTGGCAATTACATATATTATTTTCTGTCGAATTTTTATAAAATATATGCTGTACAACTGTTAAGAGTGTGGTTTGCAAGACGATGTTGTGACCAGGATTAAGAAAGGAATGCTTCGGTGGTTTGGTCATGTGGAAAGAATGAATGAGGAAAGAGTGACAAAGAAAATTTATGTTGCAGAAGTGAATGGCAGAGTCGGAAAGGGACGTCCTAGGCGAAAATTTATCGACCAAATTGGCGATTTATTGGAAACGGGCCAAATTAGGAGTACCCTTAACCGACGAGCATGTATGCGTAGGTGTATGGATGTGAAGGAGGCGAGAGAGGTGTGTCAGGATCGTGCCAAATGGAAATCTGTAGTCTCTGCCTACCCCTCTGAGTGACAGGCGTGAGTGTTTATGTATGTTATGTACAACTGTTAGGCATTAATTTATAAAGAACACTGATTAATTACTTAAATAAATCTATAATGTGTTATTTTATAATAAACAATCTCTAAACTTAACTATAATAGTAAAAAATAAAATAAAAAAATTAATTTGCAAAATCACATAATATTGTTCTTCCATTTATTTAAATGCGCGCGAACAGCCCTTTCATGGATACTCTGACTGAGCCGGCGCAAGCCGGTTTGTACTCCGACCGAGCGTCGGTGAACCCGTCGGTGAAATCTCACGTACACATCGCTGCGCAATGTACGGGTATAGTCGCAGCGAGCCGTTTGTATGTAGCTTCCCCTCTGGTCGGTTTGTACACTTGGATGTATAAAACTGCAACTTATTATCATGTCACCACGGTACCACCCTCTCACAATCGCGTTGTAATCTCTGACAAAGTGACTGCCTTGTTGATCTAGTGGTTGTAGTAGTGCGACTGCTGATCATGAGATCTCGGGTTCGAATCTCGGGTTGGGCTAAAAATATTAGTTATTGGGCTTTTCCATTAAGAAATTCTCAGTAGCTGCACGGAGTTAGTAAGTTGGCGGTTTCTCACCCCCGTGCCTTGAAAAGCACGTAATGCCGTTGGCCTGAGCCTGATCTCTCTCCGGTTGTGTCCGTTGACCGTCTAATTGGACTATGAGAGTAAGGGAATAGAGAGTGCACCTGTGCTTGCGCATACACGTGGACACTATAATCAGGATGATCTTGTGCCGACGACTAGTCTCCGTTGAGGTTGATCGTAGTGACCGAAATTCGGTCTGGAAGACATTATTATCATAAACCCTTCAGTGTGTATTAACTTTATTTTTCTTATGTTTATTATCGGTGGTGTTTATGCATGTTTATATGCAGATGTACGTACACCTATCGCTATTTAATACATACTCGTATTACGTCAAAAACTTTTTCTATAGACGCTTAGTATTTGATACAGATATGAAAAGTATGTTGAAGAGAGCCTTCAATAACTTTTATCCTAATCCAGAATATTTGTGTGAACGTTTGCCGAGGTCGGAGAGGTGTGATTAGTAGGACAATCCGATCGATTTACAGGCGCAACCCGCCCAACGGCTTCCATATCGAATTTCAATACCCAATTGATCGTTTATACCCTTCTGACTTATACTAATTGGGTTTCAGTATTAGCGTCTCCTGGGAGTATTCATAACACTGTTTTATGATATTATTGTCCAAAAATATTATTATGTATTCAATATGACTTCAAAATTGAATCGAGTAACAGATCGAAGCAAAACCAACTGATGTTAGAGTTATTTACTAAGATATTGTAGTTAAAGTTAGGTAAAGTTGTTTATCCTACCTACCGCATATTGCGTAAAATGTCGTGATAAACCTTACATCTACCGAAACATAACAATATAATATATAAAAGTCAACCAGTACTGTAAATAATGTTTTCTTAATAATATGTGCAGTGATATTATTATGATATACTTTTAATTCATTCTCAATTTAATCCAAAATAAAACATAACAGATAAACATTGATAAAATTACACCTTTTAAAAAATTGTATCGCTTATTGCCATCACAGTCAATCAAAAGTCAACTGCTGAATAAAGGCCTTCCTCAAAGATTGCCTCATAGGTATTTTTGTAGGGATTTTTGAATATGTGCCATACTTGTCACGATTGCTAAGCGGGCGGGCAACCGCAGTTCTTAATTTTTATTCAACTTTTATAAGGAATATGCTACTGCCACTCCAGATTCATTTCCCTCCGTCGCCTCGCACGACACCCACAGGATGACATAGGATAGTGGAAGTTTTGACATCGCCACCACACAGTAAATGCTTAAAATATTTGATTAAATTTATTTATTTTACATCAAAAAATGTTTTGGTCACTTATATCTATGGGGAAATAAAAAGACAAATAGGTATATTTTATTTGAGTAGGCACAAATACAATTACGGTATCAACAAAATATAGACAAAGCCCCTCGTAGCTTATCGGCAATAAAAGTTAATTTGTTTCGATGAATAGCACGACAGAACATTTTGTAAAAATTTCTTTCATCATGTCTTTGGACCTATTCGTTTAAACCTTAATCTGTTTTGAGAGTATCATCATCATCATCATTATTATGACGGCCCACTGCTGAATACAGCCCCTGCACCTCGTCGTTAGCTTGTAGGTGCCACGCTTAGCAGGCGGCTTGGCACGCGTATTTTTTAACTATTTTGAGTTATACTCAGGAATATTCTGTTCCGAATCTCCAGTTTCATTTCCTCTGTCGCCTCTTACGATCACGGGATGATACGGGGTAGTGAATTGCTTTACATCACCACTAGATGGTGTAGATGTTAGAAGTACTTACATACTTATTTTATAAGTAGGTACAATAGCAAATAAACTAAAATAGCAAGAATATTCTTTGAAAATAAGCCAAATAAATAGAAACAAATATTTTCTATAATTCTTAGAAATCGCTAAGGACGTCGTATGAACGGATTGTGAACCGTAATACAAAATAACTTCATACCTAATAAAAATAAGAACAATAAATAAATTATACAATAATTTAAAAAAAACGAGTTGCTTAGTACCTATGACAATGCGTATGATTATTAAATGTAAAAATAAATAATTTATGATTTTAAGAGGTGCTTTGTTACGGTTAATTTTGAATAAATATATATATTTTTAAATCGTGGATGAAATTAAATGAAAATATAATATATTGGCATAGTTAGTGCAAACGCACTGTGTGCTCGTTTTGTTACCTTATTTATATAAAAAATAATGACATTATGGGTTTTTATAGGATATAATGGCAAACGTGCACACAGCCCATCTGATGGTAAGTGGTTGCTGTGGCCCATAGACATTTACATCTATCCTCGATTACGAATCAAAATGCAGATGCGTTCTCATCCGTGAGGACTTAGGTGGAATGCCTAGTTAGCAGTAAAATGGGTCTTCTGTTCTCTACACTCACCACGAAACACATTCCGTGAGGGCGTGGTTCTTCCCCGGTCGAGCCGACCCATTCGTGCTACAACTATACTACTAATATGGCAGCATGGCTCTACCACGAAAAAATGGTAATTAATGCTGAGTATAAAAGTTTCGGAGTGATAAGCTTCTTTTTACACTAGACATTTTTAATACCACAAAAAAATGGTAATTAATGTTGAGTATAAAAGTTTCGGAATGATAAGCTTCTATTTACACTAGACATTTTTAAACTAAAAAGGAGATTGATTATTTAAAATAACGTTTCTAGTACCTTTTCCTTACCCATAACCTTACTTGTAACCGTTATGTGGTTGGTGGTGTAAGATTATCCACTAACCCATATAATTCCGCTGGTGACGTAAGAAGCGACAGAGGGATTAAGATGAGCAACAGCAGCGTTCTGATAAAAACTGAAAATAAATAAAAACTTGCGGTAGCCAACCCGCATTTAATGCGTGGCAAGTATGGCAATCGTTCTTCTTATGTTACAATCTTTGGTGGAGGTCTATATCGAGCAGTTAACTTTTAAATTGGCCGCTATGTTAATGAATGCCTTTTGTCTAATAATAGAAAAACAAGTCCTTAAGTTTTTCATTAAGCTACGATATGACTCAAGCGATTATCGTTTACGCGGTAACGTCAGAATCTGCTTTGGTGAATTCAAAGTACATGATTTAGATCCTTTATTTCATGATAAAAAGATTCAATTGAAGTATTATTTGCCTACCAAATGTCGCAGGCTTACTTCCTGCAAGACAAATATGTCTGCAGCGGATAAGAGGGTGTGAAAAGCCTTTTAAAATGGGAAATCGTTTATTTTTATAAAAGCAAGATCAAGCAAATTTTGCTGTCAGTCGACATGATTAACGATATAATACATGACGTGGTAAAGTCCTGGCTACTGTATACCTATTGATAACACATACGTTAAGGGCTTCTCCCCATTTCAATACAATAAGGTGTTTTCAAAAGAAATATTTTTAAACAAGCTTTTATTACCTATTAATATAAAGAACTAAAAAGTTAAAAACAATTTCATTCTGATAAGAAATATACCATTATATAGGATATTATATAGCATTTTTTAAATTAAAAGCGCGTTACACCTTCTTTATTTCTCTTGTCGTCAAAATTTAGCACGCTATTATTTAAAAAAATGTATTGTTGATGATATAGGCCGCTGGTGTCGTCTGGGAGAAAAATATACTAAAAAAATTTGGTGAGCGCGTGTACATCCGCGGGGAGGGAGACATAGGTGTCACCTCGTATGATGTTCTAGTGCAACTAACTCGAAACGCGGGATCATGTACTCAGCGGTGCAACACCGTTGTTGCAAATATACCTTCACCCTACTGATAAAAATCGCGGTAAGTGCCACCGTCCCCGTATGCACACGTACTTGTTTATTATAGAAAAACAGCAAGTACATAAGGTAAGTAACAATGTTTTATGAGTATATTTTTTACATATTTTATTTTTTATTGATTAATATTATTTATATTTCAGGTGTTCGAGAAGCAACGTGAGCGTCGTCAACATCCTCCCCCCAAGTGTCGGTTCGCCGACACTCATCATCAAGCTGGAGAAAGGCCATGCGAGCAGCTGATCGCTTCATCACTCCTGACTTAGTCCTAACGTCAACTACTCTGACTCTGCCGTCTGAACCTGGATAAACCTTTTCAATAATACCTATTGGCCAACAGTTTCGAAATAATGATGGATCGACTACTACAACAAGATCTCCTACTTTTAATTGCGGACCTTCCCTATCCCATTTACGACGAGGAATTAGCTCTGGCAAAAACTCTTTTACCCATCTGCTCCAAAATAAGTCTGTCAACCGTTGGGCAATACGCCACTGTCGTCTAACATACATGTCGCCATCATCAAAGACCCCAGGTACAGGTAAGTTCGACGAAGATCCTAGTAAAAAATGATTTGGAGTTAATGCCTCTTTACTTTGAGGGTCCACCGAAACATGGGTAAGCGGTCTACTATTAATTATATTTTCGACTTCAGCGAGAAGCGTTAATAAAACTTCTTCTCGTGGAGCCCTCTCTCTAAGAACGACTTTCAGTGCCGTTTTCACACTTCTAATCAGACGCTCCCAAGCTCCCCCCATATGAGGACTGGCTGGTGGTATAAACTGCCAGGAAACTCCTTTGTTTAATGCTTCGGCTATAACTTGCTGCTGCTTAATTTCTTCAAAAGATTTTCGAAGTTCAGCATCAGCACCTCGCATGTTAGTTCCGTTGTCAGATATGACAGTATGAGGCCACCCACGGCGTGCAGCCATCCTCCTAAGTGCCATTATAAGTGAGTCTGCGGTAAGCGTCGATACTATTTCAATATGAACAGCTCGTATTGTTAAACATGTAAAAAGAACACCATATCTTTTGGGTCTCTGCCTGCACACAGTTACTTCGATCGGACCGAATAAGTCTACACCACAAACGGTAAAAGGTCTTTGATGATGAACCAATCTTTGAGATGGCAAGTCCCCGAGGCGAGGCGGTCTTGGTGCTGCTTTTCGTATTCGGCAAACTAAACACTGTGAAGCTACGGAGCGAACTGTAGGTCTCAGATTTACAACCCAATATTTTTGTCGTAGCTCGTTTATTACAAGTTCATTATACGAATGAGCCGCACGTACGTGGAAGTCCAAAACCACCAGCCTTGCTATGCGATGTTTACCATCCAGAATCACCGGGTTTTTCATAGTTTCAGTGACGTTTGCAGCCGCGTTTATACGCCCTCCTACACGCAATAAACCGTCTTTATCTAAAAATGGTGTCAATGAACGTAAACGACTATCACGATTAATTTCTTTATTTTGTTTCAGCAAATCAATTTCAGTCTGAAATGATTGTGATTGTGAATAGCGTAACAAAAGTACTTCGGCTCTATTCATTAACAAATTATTAATACGCCGAGTACCGGTTTTTCTACATTTTTCTATAAATAATAGTACAGATGCGGTGCAGCGAAGCAAGCGCAGCCACACGGAGAAACGGTTTGGATCCGGAATAGGTAAATCATCAATACTATTACAATTCTCCTTTGGTGATTTTATTACTACATATATTTTATCTAACAGCTCATTGTTGCTCTTTTCGTTATTTTCAGGCTCTCGGGGCCAATACTTTTCTTCCGTGTACAGAAAAGACGGACCCGTTAACCAAGAGGAGTCCTTGTTGAAGTCGTAATCATTATTTTTTGTAGCTAAATCCGCTATATTTAAATTTGTCGGCACATAATGCCACTCATCAATTTTACTTAACTCATCAATTTCACCTAACCTATTTGCAATAAAAACTTTGTAATTTCTATGCTCGTTACGTATCCAATAAATAACAATCATTGAATCAGTCCAATAAAAAACACGTGACGGTTTAATTCTATGCTCCTTTTTTATAGTCTCTGCCAAGCGACATGCTAATAGCGCGCCTTGAAGTTCGAGTTTAGGCATAGTTAACGGTTTTAACGGCGCAACGCGACTTTTACTCGCAATGAATGACACCTGCACGCCGTTGCTGTCTTGTTTACGCCAATAAGCAACACATGCGTATGCGCATGGAGATGCATCACAAAAAATATGCAATTGCAACGACGTCTCATCGTCGTTTACGGTGTGGCCGCTCTTCTCATTCACACCGACAGAATCGTTGCTATAGAAATACCACCGCGGGATTCGAACGTAACTCATTTCTTGTAACTGCGAAATCCAATCTTTAAATAAAACAAATAAACTATCTGTTATTTCCTGATCCCACTTTATACCTACATTCCATATTTCGCGCATTAAAATTTTGGATTTTATCGTAAAAGGTGCTAAAAAACCATGAATATCATATACAGACATTATAATACGAAGAACTTCACGCTTGGTCGGTTTTCGTGATAGTTGTAAAATATCACTCGGTATACGCTTTAACGAAAGATCGAACCCGAACATATCACTCGCGGGAAACCACAAAAGCCCAAGCGTTCGTTCCGGCTGGGATTCAACATTAAACCGTATCGCCATGTCATTTAAAGTCTCTTTTGGCATATCATTAAGAACATCTGACTTGTTACTTAACCAGTTACGCATCACAAAACCACCTTGCTGATTAATATATGAAACATCTTTTATCATTTTTGTAGCAGTAGCGACGTCTGGTAAACTATCGATAAAATCGTCCATATATTGATTTTTCCTAATTGCATTAACTGCATCCGGCATTTTATTCTGAAAGCGCAATGTGTTTTTATTTTGGTTAATATATTGTGCTATAAATGGGGAGCAGTTAGCGCCAAAAATTAATGACGTCATAACATATTTCTTAACAGGATGTTGTATAGGTAATTTTGAACCTTTGTTACTACTTCCGAAGCCTAATTGTTCATTTTCATTGCTTAAATAGATATCTTTCCACAAAAAACGCAAAGAATTAACATCTTCTTTTCGTACATTAATCCTTAAAAACATATCTTTTATGTCCCCTATGATACCTACGCGGTTTTCTCTAAATCGTAACATTATTCCTAATAACGATTGTAACAAATCAGGGCCTTGTAAAAGAAAATCATTTAAAGAATAACTGTTCGACTTTGCTGCCGCGTCATAAACTAAACGCAGTTTTTTCTTATTTGGATTATACTCTTTATACTTTATACTTTGTGTGTAACGTACTAAATTCGCAGAGTAAATGAAATTAGTCTCTCCATTATCTACTGCGGCTTCGTTGCATGACACGAACATGTTATGCGACGAGGTTCTGGGAACCTCCGACGGGGGGCTAAATGACAGCCAAGTAAATAATAATTCAACTACGACCCCCACCCCTCCCGCTGCGGCAATAACATACGACCAGTTTGGCGAGCTGCTTGATTGTAAGTTATCCAAGATAAGTACTGATATAAGAGACGACATCACCCACCTTCGCGAATGTCTCGACGCCTTGAACTCCAAACTGGCGGACTATGATCGGCGAATTAAGTCACTTGAGTCCGTTGAAAAAGAAAATAATGTCCTTAAGGCCACCGTTGCCGATCTGCAGTCTCGTCTAAATAGCCAAGCTCAGATTGCCTTAGGAAATGAGCTGGAAATATCGGGTCTAGAAGAAACACCAAATGAAAACCCAACTCACTTGGTATTAACTGTCGCCGCTAAACTGGGCATTGAGCTTCAGGATATGGACTTGAATTATGCGCACCGAGCTGGTCCCAAAAACCAAAACATAAACACTAACGTGAGTGGGAACCGTAAACTTCACCGTTCCTTGGTGGTTGCTTTTACCCGTCGATCTAAACGTGAGGAATTTCTTAAACACGCGAAAGCTAGAAAAAACCTAAAGAGTAAAGACATTTTGAATCATGGGCCTGAAAATTTGATCTACGTAAATGAGCGTCTTACTGGCGAAAATCGACGGTTATTTCGTACTGCGAGAGCTTTCACCGTCGAACATGGCTACAGGTTTTGCTGGCTTCGAAACGGATCCATATTTATTAGGAAAGGGGATGTCAAGGAAGGTAGCCCCGCAATCCGTATTAGGTCCGAAAATGATCTCAGCCGCCTGCTCTGTGCCCAAACCAAACCAGATACGGCGACCACTCAGTAAACATTACTCAAGCCTCAAGAGCCTAGTCATTAATATTTTCTCACTAATTTGCAATCCATATGGTCGCCATTTTTCTTATATACTCATCATACTTATCATAACTTTGAATTTAACTTTTCACAATTGTAAGCGCAATCACACACACATTTTAACACACCTACACATCTTCTCCCCCATGGTACATTCCTCAAAATATTTCGTGGTTATCCACACCCCTTCTTATGTTTATATGGCACTCTCTCCTTTAATGCCAAAATACTCCAATCAATTTTTCACGATCTTCCCATGGCTTCCCTAGAATTGTTAGATACTATAGATAACTCATCTCAGATAAAGTGCCACTACATAACGGTCCCAGAGGATTGTAAAGACGTTCTGTCTAGATTTTCATTTAGGATTTTAAGCATGAACATAAGAAGCATGCGTAAAAACTTTGATGATTTCCTAGTAACCCTAAAAAGGTTGGATCTTGATTTCGACGCTATTGTCTTCAGCGAGTGCTGGCTTAATGAGTTTGTGACGGTCCCCCTATTGCAAGGATTTACATCATTTTACTCTCAAAAGTATATAAACAGGGCAGGAGGAGTCGCTATCTACATAAGAGATAGGTGGTCAGCCAAATTTTCTGAGCTGAACGTTGACGAGGGTAATTGTATTCTCGCAGAAGTTGCAAATCACTTCTCAGTAGTAGCCGCTTACAGATCACCTAGTTACACCAACCCAGAAATATTTATTCGCTCTCTTGACGCTAACTTAAAAACGGCTAGTCCCTCTCCTTGTCTTATTTTTGCTGGAGACATAAACTTAAATATTATTGGGTCTGCAGCTGACATATACTTGCACACGGAGTACTTAGATGTATTAGCAGAGTACGGACTTTTTCCAGCTATAACCAAACCAACTCGGGTTAAAACCTGCATAGATCACATTTTTGTACCCGTAAAATCTAATGCGGAGTCCGTAGTCTATCTCAATGCTGCCACTGACCATGATATCACTATGGCAGGCATAATGTTAAAGACACACAAACCAAAAAGACCAAAACCTATTCGATCAAAAGTAATAGTTGACATAAGCTGCTAGCGAAGTTGAACACTAATGAAAGGTCAGTGTTGATGTTTGACGGTGCCTGAGGGGCGGGTTTGGGTTTCTGGGCCTGGCGAGGAGGCACTGGCCGTGAGGCGGCCGCGCTGACTATTGCCGGGGGCTTAACCCATGCATTGGGCTTAGGTGCTGAAGGCACCGGAAGGCTTGGGCCTTGCCCGGAAGTCCCTTTAACGGGGGCGGGCTTGGCTGTAGCCTGAGCGGGCGCGGGTTGCGGCACCGAGATTGGTGCAACCGAAGGGGCAGAATGCCGTGGGTGCGACCTACTGGGGTTGACCGCACGCCCGCGCCGGATTGCTCCTCCATTCTGCTTCCTACGCGGCGCTTTGGAACACCCGCGATAGCTCGCTGGGTGTCCCTCTTCGCCGCACAGAACACAGCTTGGAGGGCCCTCCGTCTCGGGCGTTCGGGGGCACTCAGTAGTGCCATGATCGCCTAGGCACTTGACGCACCTAGGCCTGGCGAAGCAATTCTTAGCCGAGTGGCCGTATAATTGGCATCGGTGGCATTGGCCAACGATGCCCCTATTACGCGGGGACTCTACTGCAATCCCTGTGAGATTGCATATTCTCGTGATGTTATATATTTGTTTGCCCTCTGGAGATAGGCCCAGTATGACAAGACAGAGATCTAGGTATCGTTTCTTATCTGTTGGGTGGTGCATCCTGTGCACTTCTCTAACAGGGAGGTTTTGCGATTTAAGATCGCTTAAGATGAAATCTGTATCGAGCTCCTTAGGGAGTCCGCGAACTACAACACGGAGGTTACGGTCCTCCGCGAGGGTATATGTATGGAAGCTCAATTTTTGAGCTTTTAAATGCGCAGTTAAAGCGCGGAAATCGTCCGTCGTTGCGACGTGGATGCGGATGCCTTGTGGTCCATTGTGGACTTTGGGGCAGAATATTTTCTTGGAGTCTATCCACTTGGATAGGTTGCTCCAGCGCGACTTGTCCTGTAAAATTATAGGAGGCGGCGGCTTCTCCTTCCTAGGTTCGGCCTGAGTCGGATTCGCGGTTTTAATCGCGGTAGTTTTGCGCGCGGAAGGCGCGACTTTTTTAGCCGGAGTGGCGTTGGGCGACGTAGGGGCCGAGTGAGGCTCATTTCCCCTTTTCGCGGCGGTGCGCTTAGCTTTTTACCCGAGACTAGGGTGAAGCCTTCGTCATCGGGTTTATTAGGACGGCGGATGTCAATATCCATCTCGGAGCCTGATTCGGCGTCAGAAAACAACGGTGAAGGACCGCGGGTGGAGAGCGCAGAAGGCGCGGGGGACGCGGCGTCGTAGACTGTGTCGATGGACACAGGGGTCGAGCGGCCGGTGCTCGGTGAGGCAGGATCGTCTATCCGTACTATAGGGCGTTCAGCGGTGGATGAGTTTCGTTGGGCTAAAAATTTAGCCCAAGCGTCGGGGCACACTTGGCCGAAGAAGTCGGCGAGTTCGGCTATCGTAATAGCCGCCATCTTGTCAGTGGATTTTTAAAACACTTGTGTATCAAGCCCCCCCACCTTTCGGCGGAGGAGGTGTGTGCCTAAACGAACACCTATACAACTAGCGCGTTGGTACGCTAGGGTGTGTACCTAGCTGTCGCCTAGTGCAACAAGCGAACACAGAAATTAAAATAAAATAGCTGCCTCTGAGGCAGCGGGTGTGTAATAAAAACTACTTACAGTTTTACTGGGAAATCCGGAGAACGTGGGGCACTACACTAGCACTACACGAAACAGAACAATGGGCCGGCGGCCCGATGCACCTGGCGGCCGTAACGGAGCACAACGACACTGAAGCACTCGCGCACGCAGGTAAAAATGTCTGTGTCTTCTTTCTTCTTATAGTCGAACTGGGAGCGCATGGGCTCGACCGAACAATAGCACTTAACGGTTGGTTGGTCGCAGGCGACCGAACGCGGCGAGGTACCTGATCGGAATCAGCAGAGACTCCAGACTGGAACTCGGACTCGGACTCCACTCCATTGACCATTTACTAATTCTGCAGTGTCATCTAAAATTTGTAAAGCGCGTATTTCGTCTGGGTTGCGGCGCGGCTTCGAACCTACACCAATAGACTCTAACGCGAAGGATCTACGAACCGCATCGTGCAACTGCGCGCAGGTGCATTCACCGTTATCGTTATCGAGAGAGAGATCGCTAGCAATCGATTCTACCGTGTGTAAGTGAAAGATACACTGCGACTGTCCCGCCTTTTCGGTGCAACTATTAATGAAAGAGACAAAGCGATCAGTGCAATTAACATCACTTACCATATATCCGTGCACACACCATCCAAGCGCAGTTTGAGTTATGTACGGCTCAAGCTGCTTACCACGAACACAACGAATGGGAGAAATTAAATGATGGTTGTCCTGACCTATTAATAATTTTGGCTTAGCGTTACAATTACATAACATAAGATCTTCACTTAACAATCCATAATTACTAAAGTCCATATTCGGCACTTTTTGTGTTGGTAAATTTAATTCTTTAATTTTACGCGCACGGAAAGTAAACATTTCGTTATACGAATTGGTAACACTAACACTCACTACTTGAGATTCACACACAAGCTCGCCCGAGTCCCATGCGCTGCGCGCGCGCAATATCACGTTTGCACCGTATAATCCGAGCTCATCTGCGATATCAGAGGATATCACCGTCACGGTAGCTCCATCATCCAGTAGTGCATGCGTATGCAAACTGCCATTCGGTCCGTGAAGAGTGAGCGGCACCACTTTCAAAAGCACCTTGTGACAGTGGGATGCCACCGTATGAGTCACTGTTTCATTGGTGCTGGGATGCTCATCCTCACTTCGCTCCACAGTTTTTAAGCTTTCTTCCAATGGTTTAATCCAGTGCAGTAAACGATGATGCGGTTGATTGCAGCCGTCAATGTCGCAATTACTGCCAATACAAGACATACCATTCGTATGGCGGGGGGCAAGACATTTGAAGCAAAGTTTATTTACGCGTACAAATCGCCAGCGATCTTTGCGTAAGGCGCGCTTAAACCGTGAACAATCTGCGACACCATGAGCCCATTTTCGGCAAAATTTACACTTTTCCGCGTTTTGTAATTGATTACTATTTGTGTACAACAACGAGTGTGAACGGTGTTTACGTTCATCGGGCTTCTTTAAATTATATTGAGCGTGAATATGACTTACTCCTGATGCAGCTGTTTTAGTGGCTTCCTCATATAAAAAATCACTAAGCAATTCTAGCTTCGGTAAATTACACTCTCGCTGTTCATAAACGTAGTCGGTCCATTTTGCGACAAGCAAAGTTGGAAGCTTAGATACGACAATCGATACTAACTCCGGGCTGCGAAGATAATCACTTTGTTGCATTGCTTTGGCAGCAGCCACATAGTTCTTTATTTTTATTGCAAAATTAATGATATCATTATGATAAGTTAACGGCAACGGACATAGTTTTTTAAGCTGTAAAACTATTTTACTCATAATTGTTTCTGGTTTGCCAAATCGAAGTTCTAAGGTGTCAATTATTAAATCGGGTGTAGTTCCACCAATCAAGAGTGAAGTCACTGCTTCTTTAGCATCGCCACGAAGACACTTACGTAGCCGCCATAAATTCTCTGTGTCACTATATTTGCATAATTGGGTAGATTCTTGGTACGCCTGTTTAAACTGCAACCACTCCATTGGATCTCCAAAAAATAAAGGCAGGTCTTTAGACGTTGCTAATCTTGTTAAGAGCTCCTGGTTCGGTATTTTATATGATGAGGCAGCCACTGCATCATTCAAGGCATGTGCCAGCTTTTCTAGGCCGATTTTTTCACAAGAGTACTCTTCTCGGTTCTCCTCATGCTGGTTTCCTGGAGCATTCAGCCAATTTTCAACTTTGCTGGTCGAAGATTTCATAGCCGACTTGTGGGAAGAGCGTGAGTGAGACTCCAATTCTGCCATCTCAGCTGCAAGCTGTTTGTTTAGCAGCTTCGACTGAATATTTGCCTTAAGCTTGGCAGCTTCTGCCTGAGCACTCTTAACTTTGGCTTCTGCTTCAGCTGCTTGCACTTCAGCTTCCGCTGCTTGTATTTCCACGAGAGCCATAGCTTTAGCGGTTTCGTATTCCAATTGCCGTTTGCGTGCCGTACTTGACGACGTGCCTGCGGTCTTTGATGACTTTTTACTCTTACTAGAGGCACTTAGTGCATTTCCAGGTTTTTCCAGCACTTCATCCTTTAAGCTGAACGATGGTAACACATCTTGGTTGTTCTTGCACTCCGATTTTGCAGCGGTGCCACGTGGTCGTCGCTTTTTTTGCGGCGTAGCCGGCGCGTGGAACATAACTGGTACTTATTATTATTATATTTTTGCAGACGACGTAAGGATTCGGCCGAAGGACCACTATGTTGATGATGTAGGCCGCTGGTGTCGTCTGGGAGAAAAATATACTAAAAAAATTTGGTGAGCGCGTGTACATCCGCGGGGAGGGAGACATAGGTGTCACCTCGTATGATGTTCTAGTGCAACTAACTCGAAACGCGGGATCATGTACTCAGCGGTGCAACACCGTTGTTGCAAATATACCTTCACCCTACTGATAAAAATCGCGGTAAGTGCCACCGTCCCCGTATGCACACGTACTTGTTTATTATAGAAAAACAGCAAGTTCATAAGGTAAGTAACAATGTTTTATGAGTATATTTTTTACATATTTTATTTTTTATTGATTAATATTATTTATATTTCAGGTGTTCAAGAAGCAACGTGAGCGTCGTCAACATGTATATTGTAGCTATAAAATTTTATATTTCTTATCAGAATTAAATTATTTTTAACTTGTTAGTTATTTTTTAATAACAAGGGATGAAAACTTGTTTTTTAAAAAAATCTTTATTTTTAAATTTACCTTTTTATAGTACGGCCGCTGAGTTATTACCGATTTGACAGATTATTCTTAAATTAATCGATATAACCTTGCACGAGCGACACATTTGCCGAAAGATTTAGACTACCTCTTTAATATAAAACTTTATGTCAGAATCAAGTAATTTTCCAATAAAATCTGTTTCAAAACTTAAAATAGTTTGTAAATAATATGAAAACATTTATTTTTTGTTCTTTGGCGCGCTTGTACAAAATTACATCGTGCGTCTAGTTTTCATAGTGATGTGCTTGATAGTATTCGGTCCGAATTCATTGGAATAGATATGATATTTATTTTATTTGGATATTTTTATTTTACTTATTCCTTCGAGCAACTAGACTATAATGCTACCATTTTTTTTGCGTCTCCTAATTGCACTGTGTTGCCAGTATCTCTATGATTTTTAAGATTTATGTGTGATCCAAAGACAGAAATACTGTTTTCTATGATTTAAAAATAAATACAATTAAAATGATTATGTATAATTTTTAACATTCATAATATATAAAACAACATTTAATAAATATAATTTTCTCCCTCAATTAAGCAATGTTATAGGTGTATTTTTTTAAGTAATTGGCGATACTATTCTGGCAACACCCTTACCACCGCTATTTTAATCTGTTTAGTCGTCTTCCGTACTCTCGTGCGCACAGACTACGTTCTCTTGTGTAACCGTTGTTTTTTGACTCGGCTTTCTCCTGTTTATCGTTGCGCTTTATTGGACTAATTTTGTTTGTGTTTGGTAATTTTGTTGAAAATGCCGAAACGAGGAAAAACATTGAATAGTCAATGTCGTGAGCTTGTACTAAATCTACAGGATTACTTTGAGCGTGAGTCACAAAATGGCGGCCCTTTGATTCCTGTCACTCAAGTGAAAGATCGGGTTTCACAAGCTCTTGGAATTGGTGCAAAAACACTATATAATATAAATAAAGAAAAATTTGGTGCTTCTGGAAGTGAAGATAATGTTTTACGCACTCCTAAGAAAAAACGAAGACAAAAGCCCGTGACAGGTGTTGATGTTTTTGATGCAGATGCAATAAGAAACCACATATATGGTTATTATACTAGGAACGAGTTTCCAACTAGACGTTTGCTTTTGGTCTCTTTAAAAGAAGCTGGCTTGTTTAAAGGCGGTAAAACGGCGTTGTCAAAACTATTGCACGAAATTGGGTTTGAATATAAAAAAACGAATAAAAGGAAAATATTAATGCAAAGATTTGATTTAATAATTAAAAGGAGCGAGTTTTTAAGAGAAGCCAGAAAAATCGAGTCTTGGGACAACGTCGTTTTTGTTGACGAAACATGGTTAAATGCGAACCACACTGTGTCACGCTCTTGGACTGACGAAACAAAAGCATCAACCTCAAAGGTTCCAATTGGAAAAGGATCGCGACTGATAATTTGTCACGCCGGTTCTGCTGGAAGTGGTTTCTTTGAAAATGGACTGCTGGCTTTCGCGTCAAAAAGTACTTCCGATTACCACGAGGAGATGGGTACAGACACTTTTACGAATTGGTTCGAAAATCAATTATTACCCAGCCTGCCAGAGCCTTCTATCATAATAATGGACAACGCTTCATATCACTCGAAACAAGTGAATAAAGCGCCTACTCAGGCCGACAAGAAAGCTGATCTCGTAGCATGGCTACACCAAAATGGAATTGAAACTACTGCCGAAATGCTAAAGTCTGACTTAGTAAAGTTGGTACGCGAAAATAAAACATCAAGAGTCCGTTATGAAGTAGATGAGATAGCTCTAGCACATGGACATTGGGTACTTCGAACTCCGCCTTATCACTGCCAGTAAAATGCCATTGAGCTAATATGAGCACAAATCAAAGGTGTTTTTTATCGCATAAGTTATGAATATGAATAATTTGTACTATTATAACATCCAATATTCAGCATATAAGTAAAAAGATACATAACTAAGAAATAAATATCTCATGGTCCTTACATGTAGGTAATTGTGTAACATTTCGTTTATTTAATGTAATAAATTAACGTTATTTAATGTTTACATTACAGGTTACGCAGCTCGTAATAATACGACTCCGCCATTCAGTACTAATAAAATGATGGGTCTATTATAAGATGCTTGCAGCAAAATAATGAAAGAAGATTGGGTCAAGGTCGTCGAAAAGACTCGAAAACTAATAACAGAAGATTATGAACGCGATATAAGAGTGGACACCATTATAGAGAACGAAATTGTCATACAAGTGACTGATAGCGATGACAGCTCTGGCGAATCTGGTTCAGAGTCTGAATAATTGTTTTAATAAATGATAGGTAGTCATTTATTAAAACATCTTGTACCTACTCTATTCATTAAAATGTGTAACAGTGTTTACAAATTTGTTTTATTTTGATATGTCCTCGACCAATTATCTACGCCCATCAAGGATACTCCACCTAATAAAGAACCTGTGTCTTTAACTATTATTGTTTTGATTTTATTTAATTACACACTATACAAGAATATTTAAAAACAAACTGTTCCCAAATGATATTAGGGTCACTCGTTCAGTCACTTCACTAGTATTGTCAATTAGTCATGTGTCAAATCGGTAATAACTCAGCGGCCGGAGTATAAACTAGCGTATGTTATTTATATTTTATTTAAACAACTTACATCTGTTTAGTTTTATCTACACTTACCATAATAAACAACATTAAGTTACTATTTTACCCCATACATATACTATGAGAACGTGGTCCTACTCCTACTGAGTCAACCCATCCGTGCTACAACCATAATATAGCTGCAGCATGGCTCTGCCATGTTAAATATATTGTTTCACGGAATAATACTAGGTTGATCAACTCGTTTTTGGAAACCTGATGAAACTCTAGGATAAGTGTATGTTAACTGTATTTCTTTTTCAACTTAATCGCCTTTCAAGCTAGGACACCTTGAGTAGTGTTTTGCAATTAGGTAAATTCCCTTGAAAAAAATCTCGATCTAGGAACTCGAAAAAGGCCTCTTAAACACATATCACCTTATCGTCGCTGACTATTTTTATGCCAAGTAAGTGCTATTTCAGCTGAGTAGAAAGGTGAAAATCACCCGAAGCTCGATTCGGAGTATATTGTTGCGTGAATAAGTCAACGCCATACACTAGCGCCATCTAGTGTCAGGAACGAGAGCGAGGGGAGCTTTGCAGAAAATGACATCACAAATCTTTCAACCGACAGCGCCATCCGAAGAACTAAGTTTCTAGAAAATCTACACTCGAACATTCGTCGCTTTGCGCGCATTTACTTGAATATTCCGGATGCTTCATTGCTAATTTGTATATATAGGCGCTGCAAGATGCGATCGGGGAAGTATTGGAGTTGGCGACACAAGCGAAGCTTCGGAGCGGAATAAAGTGAATTAGTGTGTTTAATTATTAGTAACATAACATAAACACTCACGCCTGTCACCCAGAGGGGTAGGCAGAGACTACGGACTTCCATTGGGCACGATCCTGACATACCTCTTTCGCCTCTTTTACATCCATATATCTACGCATACATGCTCGTCGGTTAAGGGTACTTCTAACGTGGCCCATTTTCAAAATATCGCCAATTTGGTCGATAAACTTTTTCCTAGGGCGTCCCTTCCCGACTCGGCCGTTCACATCTGCCATATAAATTTGCTTTGTCACTCTTTCCTCATTCATTCTTTCCACATGACCAAACACCGAAGCATTCCTTTCTTAATCCTGGTCACAACATCATCTTGCATACCACATTTATCTCTTATCACGCAATTTCTCACCCTGTCATTCAGATTCAACCCTAGCATATTCCTTAAAGACCGCATTTCTACAGCATTTATTCTACTTTCGTGCTTCTTCTGCCACACCCAGCTTTCACTACCATACATTAAAGTAGGGACTAACACAGCATTATGAATTACCATACGTGCTTGTTTTGACACATTCTGGTTCTTCATAATAGAGTGTAGTGCCCCATTCACTCTATTCCCTGCATTTACTCGTCGTTCTATATCCCTATCATATCTACCATCCCTGCTAAATACACATCCCAAATACACAAACTCATCCACTTGCTCAATTAACTCTCCTTCTATTCTTATTTCACATACCGTTTTGCATTCTTCTCTTTCAAAAACCATCACTTTCGTCTTACATGCGTTCACTTTCATTCCCCTTTCTTTTAATTCCCAGTTCATTAATGTAACCATCATTTGCAACTCAGCCGCCGATGACGCAAATATGACTTGATCATCGGCATACAAAAGGCATTTGACGGTTAACTCGCCCATTCTTAACCCACATTCTTCATCTTTCAAAGTTTGCAAACACCGGTCCATAAATAGGTTGAACAGCCAAGGGGAAGCTACACAGCCCTGTCTGACACCTTTTTGGATGCCAAACCAGTCCGAGTAGACCCCATTGATCCTGACACAAGCACTAGAGTCCCTATAAAGAGACCTCAATGCCTGTATCAAACCATCGCTCAACCCATATGACTTCAGTGTTTGCCATAACACATTCCTGTCCACTCTATCATAAGCCTTTTCCAAGTCCATGAATGCACAAAAAACTTTCTGGTTTTTGGCCAAAAACTTCTCCGCAAACATGCGCATGGAAAAGACTTGATCTGTACACCCCATTCCCTTTCTAAAACCCGCTTGCACATCCCAAATTTTTCCATCAGTTTCTTTCATAACTCTTTCAATTAACACCTTAGCATACAGTTTACCCACAATACTAAGCAAGCTGATACCGCGGTAGTTTTTGCAGTCCTGCTGTGACCCTTTTCCTTTATATATTGGTACTATAACTGCTTTACACCAGTCATCCGGTACCCGTTTTAATTCCCAACATAAATTAAACAAGGTGTACAGCAGGCCTGCCACCACTCCCTCTCCAGCCCTTAGCATCTCGAGTGATACTCTATCATATCCAGCTGCCTTACCTGCTTTCATGCTTTTCATTGCTTTCATTATTTCATCTACACTTATCTCCATACCCATTTCCACTTCTTTCGGAATTTCTAGTTCATTTAATTCAGACGACTCTTCACTCATAAATACGCTTTCAAAGTATTCCTTCCATCTGTTTAAATTCGAAACTTCATCATTCAGAATACATCCATTCTCGTCTCTTATCATCATCATCATCATTACAGCCCTTCACAAGTCCACTGCTGAACATAGGCCTCCCCCAAGTAATGCCACAAAGCACGGTCCTGAGCCACCTGCATCCATCGACTTCCTGCATGTCTTACCAGGTCGTCACTCCATCTAGTGGGGGGTCGCCCTACACTACGCCTACCGGTACGAGGCTGCCACTCGAGAACCTTTCTTCCCCATCGGTTATCGGTTCTTCGAGCTATATGGCCGGCCCATTGCCACTTCAGCTTACTAATCCGTTGGGCTATGTCGGTCACTCTGGTTTTACTGCGGATATCCTCATTTCTGAGTCTATCGCGCAGAGAAACTCCGAGCATAGCCCTCTCCATAGCTCGCTGAGCGACCTTAAGCGTCCTCATACGGCCAGCAGTGAAGGACCACGTCTCAGATCCGTAAGTCATCACTGGCAACACGCACTGGTTGTACAATCTAGTTTTTAGAGATTGAGGTATACCTGACGAAAAGATATGTCGTAATTTCCCGAACGCTGCCCAGCCGAGTTGAATTCGTCGATTGACCTCTCGGTCGAAGTTGGACTTACCTAGTCGGACTATTTGTCCTAGGTAAACGTACTCGTCAACAACTTCGAGCATAGTGCTCCCAACAACTACCGGCACAGGTGTGACATGGACATTAAACATGATCTTTGTTTTGTCCATGTTCATCTTAAGCCCTATCCGTTGGGAGGCACTATTGAGGTCATTGAGCATAATGCTTAAGTCCTCCAGCGATTCTGCCATAAGGACTATATCGTCGGCAAATCGAAGGTGAGTGATGTACTCGCCATTGATGTTAATACCGTATCCTTTCCAGTCCAGTAGCTTGAAAACGTCTTCCAACGCAGCGGTGAAGAGTTTCGGGGATATAACATCACCCTGTCTTACACCTCTCTGCAGTTGGATAGGTTTCGAACTCTGGTTCTGTACTCGGATAGCCATCGTAGCCCTACTGTACAAACACTTCAGCACTTCGATGTACCGACAGTCAACTTGGCACCGCTGAAGGGACTGTAGCACCGCCCAAATTTCGACGGAATCAAAGGCTTTCTCATAGTCCACATATGCCAGGCAAAGTGGCAGATTGTACTCTTCGGTCTTCTGTACAATCTGCCGCAGGGTATGTATGTGGTCTATGGTACTGAAGCCTTTTCGGAAACCGGCTTGTTCGGGAGGCTGGAAGTCGTCGAGTCTGCGTGCGAGACGATTCGTAATGACTCTCGAAAACAGCACGTAGACGCGGCTCAGAAGGGAAATCGGTCTGTAGTTCTTTAAGAGAGCGTTGTCGCCCTTCTTAAAGAACAAGACCACTGCACTTCTGCTCCACGCCTCTGGAGTAGTGCCACCATGGAGGACGGAATTGAAGAGCTTCTGAAGGACTTCAAGTACCGGTGTTCCACCCGCTTTCAGAAGCTCCGCTGTAATTCCATCCTCGCCCGGGGCCTTGCCGTTTTTAAGGTGGTGGAGAGCCATTCTAATCTCGCTCAGACTGACGTCCGGGATATCATCGGAATAGTGTCGGATAAGACTTGCTCTTGGATCGTTACTCACACTTGCGTGTGGCTCCAACGATGATGTGTACAGCTGCCCATAGAACCTCTCAATCTCACTCAGAATCTCAGGTGTCCCGGAAACGATGTTGCCACACTCAGTCTTCAGCTTTGACAGTTGGCTCTTTCTGGCAGACAGATCTCTGGCAAAGACTTTGGAGCCCTGGTTCCGCTCGATCGCTTCTTTAATACGAGAAGTATTAAAGTTGCGTAAGTCTCGCCGCATGCATTCACAATAATGGAATTCGAGCATTAATGTGCTTGAAATTCGAAAGTAGTGCTCGGACACTGGTCTAGTCAGCGCTCTATAATTTTCATTTATTTGTTATACACTTGTGA
This sequence comes from Parnassius smintheus behrii, assembly GCA_036936625.1. Taxonomy (NCBI): domain Eukaryota; kingdom Metazoa; phylum Arthropoda; class Insecta; order Lepidoptera; family Papilionidae; genus Parnassius; species Parnassius smintheus. The sequence goes on from JAUPFT010000029.1 coordinate 34,157,048, forward strand.
GTTATTCTGACGTCTTATAATATTAAATTTGAATGCTTGGATGACTTAAAATATAATGCATGAAAAACTGTCACTATGAAATTTCTCACTAATATATATATATATATATATATATATATATATATATATATATATATATATATATATATATATATATATATATATATATATATATATATATATATATATATATATATATATCGCCGTCATACAGCGAAAACCAGTTATCTCGAAATTTTGTGAAAAATGACTTAACAGTAATATCCTATTCTATTTTTGGCGCTCTTTCATCTGCGAAAACCCATTAAATGCTAAGTCGTATAATCTTTGAGATAGTCAATTGGAAGATCAATTATTACGAACACTTCCGAGAATATTTCTCATGCACAAAAAAGTAACCAGACATAATTATGACTACTAAAGATTTTGCTCCAATAACATTCATTTACCACGATTTAGGCGGCTTTACCTCAAGAGCAGTTCCACAATTTAGTTTTTTTATTTCTCAGAAACAACCATTTATGAAGACTTAATTTAGTTAGATTATATGCACACTGCAGATACAAACTATTACATTGTTTTATTTTTTTTTACCCGACGGACTTAAACAGTGTTAAACAAATCGCTTCATCTACGAAAGAGGCGTAGATCTAAATATATTTTTTTTCTTGCAGAAACTAACGACATTAAAGATTTTTTTTCCACGGGTAAAAACAATTATAAAAGTTTAAATCAGTTAAATAATGTGTACTGCGCAATGATGCTTGTATGAAAAATATTTATCACTAATTAATTGGTATTCTCTGAGGGTAATGGCGGCAGTGCCACTTGAAATCACTACAGCGAAAAACGATTAAACCAGTTTACGCGCGGTGGCGCTAGCGTCTGTGTTGTTTATACTTGTTTGTCATTCGTGCACTTGCATTTCGGCGGCAGACAATTAATTGAAGTTTTTTTATTAGATACGTTGTGTAACTTCTGTAAGTGATAATAATATTATTATTATGGTGTGTTCCAATAAGGTCGATATCGATTTTGCAAAGCATGGAAACGAGATAGGTAAGAAACAATAATTTTAATAAACAATAATTCATTTAATGCCGATAATGTGAGGTTATATTACAGACAATTACAAAGTGGTTGATAGGTGAATAAAAGCCAAAAAAGGCATGTAAGAAACCCTTCGAGTGAGAGTCCGACTCGCACTTGGCTGGTTTTTTAAAGATTTTACTCTGTAACTTAAGAAAAAGAAGCTTTAATCGTAAATTTATTTGATATAAAAAAAAGTTTATTGTCTGTCTGTGATTTCGCAATTAATAATTAGAATAATATAGATGTTTTAACTAACGGCCGCTTTTTTCCACAGTTTTAACCCATAATGAAGACTCTGCCAGCCATTTAATCACGCTTGATGATTTGCTTGGGCGTTGTTCTACTTCTGCAAAAACATTAAAAGAACTTGCTTTGGACGCTTTAGGCAAAGCTGATAGGAAAAAAAATTACGATAATGATCTGAACGATTCTTCTACGATTGCTACAATTATTTTAATGGACATTTTTGATGAGGCATGCAAAAGACCAAAACAAGTTAAACGCTGGAGAAAAGCTAATCCTTCTTTATGGAAAGTTAATGTCGCGAAGAAAAGACGCGCAGAAGGCTCGGTTTATCTCATAAAAACAAAATAAGACCTGCAAAAAGACCAAAAGCAATAGACTGCTCGAAGTGCACGTTCGAATGCTCTGATAAAATCAACGAAGAGGCTAGAATATTCATATGCAGAAGGTTTTGGAGCTTAGACTACGTTGGACAGAAAAATTTCCTACTAGCTAACATGGAAGTCAAAACTACCAAAACGTTATTGTTAGAAAGAAAACGAACTACTAAAAGAGCTTACTCCACGCAATGCTTTTTTAAAATAGAAGATAAAATTAATGTCTGTCAAAAGTTTTTCTGCAAAACTCTTTGCATTTCCCAAAGTGTGATACATAATGCTATCAAGAATAGGGATCTCATCGGCCACTTTAAACAAGACGACGATCCTCATGGACGTCGTGCGCCAACTAATAAATAAAACACCCTCTGAAAAAGTAGAAGAAGTTCGTAATCACATTAGGTCGTTTCCATCAATGGAAAGTCATTACATAAGGAAAGATTCCAAGCGCATGTACTTAGATTGTAAACTGTCCATCGGTAAGATGTACTCTCTTTATGTTGAAGAGTGTGAAAAACGTAATAGCAAACCTGTGTCTGAGATAACATATCGACGAATTTTCGGAAACGATTTCAACTTAGGATTCTTTAAACCAAAAAAAGACCAATGTCTGATATGCACTAAGTATGCTCGTGGAGATGCAAATAGTAATCCAAATCTGGAAGTGGAATATCGAGAGCACATAGCTAGAAAAGAAGCTTGTAACAATGAAAAAGCTAAAGATAAAGAAAGAGCTAATATGCTAAGAGAGTTTGTGTCAGTATCATTCGATTTACAAGCAATTCTGCAGATTCCTAGTGGTGACATTGGTCTTTTATATTATACAAGAAAATTGACAGTGTATAATTTAACAATTTATGAAAGTGCTTTACCTAACAATGCTCATTGCCTCACATGGTCCGAAATTAATGGAAAAAAGGGAAGTTGTGAGATAGGGACGATCTTGAACAACTATTTATCGGAATGCATACCGAATTATGTAACTGAAATGAGCATGTTCTCGGACACGTGTGGCGGACAAAATCGCAATAAAAACCTGGCAGCAATTTTACTATGGGCAGTACAAAAAATACCAAATTTAAATATTATTGAACAAAAGTTCTTAGAAAGCGGACATTCGTATATGGAGGCAGATTCGATGTATAGCAGCATCGAAGCGTCACAGAAAAATACAGCAATCTATTCTATGTTGGATTGGATTAACGTATTCAAAAGAGCGAGGTCTAAAAACAAATATAAAAAAGACAACAAAAAAGTTGTGAAGGAACCATACAAAGTCAAAGAATTGAAATATTTTGAATTCAAAGATTTGAAAGCATTATCGGACCAAATTCTGAAAAATACAACCAGAGATACAGACGGAAAAGTAGTAAAATGGTTAAAGATAAAGCGATTGAAGTATATTAAAGGAGAGGCGAAGATATTTTATAACTACAACATGTCTGAGTCTTTTTCAACCATTGACGTTTGTAAAAAATTTGGACAGAAAGAAAATACGGGTTGGGCAAATTTAGATCCGGAAACACAAAGAGAGCATAGTTATGGTACAAGAACGAAAAAGAAAAAGATTCGATAATAATTTGTCCGTAACACCTGAAACCAGTGCAACAAAATATTTTCCTGACGAACTTCTGCAGCTTTATAAAACTCCTTTAAGCATCAGTGCTGCCAAAAAAAAGACTTGTTACAACTATGTGACAAAGGAGTTATTCCAGGAGAGTTGCATGCTTGGTTTCAAGGGTGAATAGCAATGTTGCATGTAAAGACATGCTACCTGATTGCACTGTATCAGATGAAGATCCTGCAACATCTGATGAGGATTAAACTATTTTTTTATTTTTTGTGTTGATTAATTTTTTCAGCATTAAAACTTCATTTTTATTAACATTATACTTTTCATTTAATAATTATCAATATCCTTAAACCACCGAAACTAAGAATAAACCAAAATTAAACATAACAAAATAATTTTGGTTATTTCATTGGGAATACACTCATTCAAAACAGTTTTCAGTTCAGGTAAAACCAAGTATATTTTCGAATTATTTTGAATTCTATGGACAAATACAACATTGAAGTCAATGTATTTTTGTAAACAACCATAATACAATTTGTTTATAACATTAACGGTAGTGTTATCCAAGCTGTTCCTCGGTAAATTACAATAAATAGAATTTTTACATTTTCAGGGAAAACCAATTAAATAGGGTACTCTATGAACGTTAACATACTTTTTGCTTTTATCTACTAAGTAGATTACAATAATTAACATTACAGTCATAAAAGGATAAATTATACAATCGTAAATAACCTTAATTATTTACATAATCTTGGTTCTTGTAAGAAATTTTGTCGCTAAAATTTCAATTGCATTTATTTCAAAGCTGATTTTGACTTATTAATTGGTTTTCGCTGTATAACGGCGATATATATATATATATATATATATATATATATATATATATATATATATATATATATATATATATATATATATACAAACACTTGTCAATAGCTCTTTGTGCTAAGTTATTATTGTTAACTTAAATCGATTTCAATGTCGTCATATATATTGATAATGTTAACGCCAATTATTTTACATTAATAAAATAAGTATCATATTATATTTCATTATAATATTTTTAACATATAATCAGGTTAAGAGTGGATTATAAAGTTCACCAAGATGAATTGGTCGCTCGCAGTGAACTGCCTGCTCTGATTCTGAATAGAGTAAAAAAATGAAGTCGTTGTGATAAGTAATAATAACTTAATAATATATTTGATAATAATACCTGTTGTTGAGTTTTGAAAAGGGATGAATCTTATTCATTAATGTTTCCTCTTTATAATCATATCCTTTCCATATAATTTCATAGAGTGAAACGAGTGATTTAAAAAAAATGGACAATAGCGTCCTTGCGTTCGAGGGTGCAATAATTAACTTTGTAATATACACATTTAACTAATAATAAGACTGACTAAATATATACATACACACAAACACATACATATCTTCTATCTATACATATAATAAATCTGTGGATAAAATATATGTTCACGATTTACGCAAAAACTACTGGACGGATTTCCATAAAATTTGATGAGTAGGCAGTAAATAATGGCGTATAAAGTATAAGCAACTTTTTATCTGCTTACGGAAGAAAAGAACAAGGGTTATGTTTTAAAAAAAGAAGGGTTATGTTTTTCTATTTTTTTAAGTTTATTGTCATATTGTTTGTGGTGGTTCTATTAGTCATAAAGAGGATTCAGCTATACTTATTACGTTAAATAAGTTTATAGAAAAGTGTGTGCGTGAAAATGAAACTTATCGCGTAACCAACCAGAAAGGGCAGAATAAAGTCTAGCGGGACGGCTAGTATATAATAAATACAACTGTTTAGCAATATATATTACATGGATGATTCGTGTAAGAAGTTCAAGGAATATATGAGGTGTTTTACTTATCAGTGAGGTCACCGGGTTTTTAAGTATCAATTTTAGATAAAAATATTGTTTAACAATGAACATCACGTAAGTTTATAATGTTCTACATATTTAGCGTTCCCTAATTTTGAAATTTCTATCTTGACATGCTTTCAACATGTGTCGGCGCTAGTGGCTGTGGAGATTTATGCAAAATTTAAAATCACCATCGTGAACCTGAGATTGGTTTCTAGATTCGTCACTATTTGAACATAGTACTTAGATGATATATAGCGCCTACAGACGGGGCCCAACGGATAATTCAAGTTTCTGCCAATCTTAAAAGGTTAGCGCTAATGTAAAAAGCCTGTAAATGATTGCTCCCACTAAATAAACACATTGTTTTCTTAACACACCTTTCATTAAAAATATGTGGAATTAAACGCTGGCTTCGTACGCTGTTATCACAGCCTATTAAAGTCCACTGCTAAACATAAACATTTTCATATAAAATGTCTCAAATATCTCAGACTATACGCTCTACCTTTGCTTCTGTTTCATTAACTTATTAAAATATACTGTCAGTAGAATTGAGCCAAGCGTTGAATGCAAAATATAAACAGTTGAGCGGCCGCATTACAATTGCAAAGAGGCCGTTTCAATTCTCCGATAACACGGAAAAATATTTTATTTCCATATCTCGACGTTGCTGACGTTATCAGTATCATCTATAGCAATTTTAGAATTATAAAATTTTAGTAAGGAAGTGCGAAATGAGAACCTTAGAAGAAATTAAAAAGAAATTAAAATTACTCTGTAAAGGCAGCATAAAAAATTTACTACTCTGCATTTAACTTTGGATGTCGTTACAGGCAATAGAGGGACTTGAAACAGCAGAAAGGCAGCAGTATCTTGATGATAACAACTGAAAAAAAATCAGTAGAAAAAATGCACGTCAGAAGTGAAAACTTTCTAGCTCACAGATATATTGTATACATGTATCTGAACGTGACGGTCACAGGAGTTCGGTGCTTTTTCCTTATATCAAAAAAAGCTGTATATATATAAAGAAAAGAGCAGTATAATTGCGGTCAGTAACGCATTCCATCTTTATCCCGAAGTGACACGAGGTCTGTAGCGTTCTTTGTTTGAAGTTGGTTGCTGGTACCCATGAGCTACAGTAGCCACTTACCATCAGTTGAACTGTAATAAAAAATGTATTACTAGCATAGTCGTAAGTTACGCGTAAATTAAGCATCAACCAACCTTCCAGCTATATACCAATTCCTTATGCATTATTTTTAAGCTGTTTTAGGTTTTAAACAATATGTAAAAAAAACCCTGTGGTACCAGTTAAGTGAGTGAACAGTGAAACGAATACATTGGCAGTGCAATTGCACTGAAGTCATATTTTTTTTACGTAAATGATTTTAAGTACGTTCTAAAACGGCGCTAACCTGCAAGTTCTCTGGTTATGCAGATGTTCATGGGCATACATGATCACTTATTATCAGGTGAGCCTTATGCTTGTTTGCTTCCTCTTGTAACAAAAAGTTCGAAAATCTCATTCCAATATCAATAAATATTTGGTCCAATTCAGTTGCTAACAGCACATCAAAATATCTGACAGTACATAAGGCGCCTGCGGAATGAAAATGAAAATTGGTGTTTTCAATTCAAACATGCAAGCTGGTGTGTAACCATGAACAAGCAATTTTCGAGTCCGTTACTAGTTTCTAATATGCTCATTCATTCTAACAGAGCCGTGAAGTAAATGCCTTTTGAAAATAGTGTAATTTTGCCTTGCTCTAAGTGTCTTCTATTATTAGTTAGTTCACTTATGTAGCAGATTTATCATATCGTTAGCGGAAATTAAGACAATATTTAAAGTCGATTTATATTTTATTTTGTCAATTATACACAATTACTAACAACAACTATCAAAGTTTCTTTGAATATTTCCTCGTGTAGTCATTCGAAAACGATAGTTAATAATAAAATAAAACTATTATTCCACCACTGTCATAGGCCGTTGGGATGGTAATCCGACACGACTGTAGAGAGATCATGGATAGGACTAATAACGGCTTTACGTATTTTTCGTAATTCCTATATTTTTATGTAGGTTAATGGTGACAAACGTGCACACAGTCCACCTCATAGTAAGTGGATGCTGTGGCTGTAGCCCATAGACATCAACATTATAGCGATGGTTGGTGGTGCTGTGACCCATAGACATATACTTCTTTCGTCAACTACGAATCGAAATTCCGTTGTGTTGTCACTCCTGAGAACTAAGATGCCTCGTTACCAAAAACATGGATATTAAGGTCTCTGCTGTAGCTTGGCTCTACCACATGCAGAACACACGATTCACTTGGTGGTTAGAGACGCTGTCAGCCATATACACTAACATTTTATCACCCATTAAGAAAAAATGTCAATATGACATAACATGACACCTCGGAGGACTAGGATGGAGTGCTAATTCACACAAAAATAAATCGTTATGGTTGTCTCCCACAGGGGACACATTTATGACTCTTTATGTTGTTTTCTTTTACGGTTAACATTTTGAAATAAACAGCTTAATAAATATTTTAAACTATTAATTTTTATTATATTTGTGTTAATACGACTCTACAATTCAATAATATTAATATCTTCGCTTAATTTATCAATAAATATGACAATATGTTACTTTTGAAAATAAAAGTGACATAGGTCATACCTCAGGCGTATTAAAAGTAAAAAATATATTTAAAGTAAAAAACCATCTAGTACACTGATGCAATGCATGACTTGTGGCTTTGCTGGACCACAAATATGTTTTTAATTATTTACTAACCATTTAAATCTAACTTGATCTTTGATCTTCTACTTCTTTTTCCTACAATCTCTGGTACCAGTATTATACATATACAAAATTCGTAAAAACACAACTATATTTCTGATAATATAATATGTCACGTCCTCGGCATCCTAGGCGGTTCCTCGTTATGTCACGAAATTAAAACTAAAAATTGTAATTAAAAACAGACAAAGGTACATAGTGCCTGATTTCTATTACCTGAAGTCATAAAAAAGCTTAAAAAGCATAAATCGTATAATATTACTGAAACACATTGAATTTTGGTGTACTCGTATAGAAATTAATAAATTAACTATAAATACCTTAAATAATCTAAAGGGTCCGCCATCTAACTTTTTTTTTCAACTAGTGCTTATTTCGTGAATGGCAACACTTAGCTCATGTCTGATTTGACAGATAATTAGTTTTATCCTTCCGTTGAACGAATATGGTTATGTATACGCTTGAACAACGCTGGGAAATATTGCGACATTACTTTGAAAATCATGGTAATGTTGCAGAATGTGTGCGAAAATTGCGTACGGATTTTGGAAGAAATGAAGCACCGTCAGCTCCGTATGTTCTTGTGAAAAAAGTGAAAGAAACTGGCATCCAACGCCAAAAACAGTGCGTACACCCGAGAATATTGCTGCTGTGGCTGAAAGTGTGCGTGAAACGCCATCAACACCAGTTCACCGTCGTTCTCAACAATTGGACATTTCGGAGACATCATTGAGACGAATTTTACGTAAAGACCTTGGTATGGCGCCGTACAAAATCCAATTGGTTCAGGAGTTGAAGCCAACTGACCATCCAATGCGTTTTCGCTTCGCTAAGTGGGCCTGCGATCGACTTGCAGTAGATGCTGATTTTGCCAAAAAAATCATCTTCTCAGATGAAGCTCATTTCGAACTTGGCGGGTATGTAAACAAGCAGAATTGTCGTATTTGGGGCACAGAAAACCCCCAAGCATTCATCGAAAGGCCGGTGCACCCAAAACGAGTCACTATTTGGTCCGGATTTTGGTCCAGAGGCATAATTGGGCCATTTTTCTTCGAAAATGAGCAAGGTGTGGCCGTTACAGTCAATGGCGATCGTTATCGGGCCATGTTGAACGAATTTTTGTTCACAGAAATTGAAGAGGAGGATATTGGCAGCATTTGGTTTCAACAGGATGGCGCAACGTGCCACACAGCCGACGCTACACTTGATGTTTTGCACCGTGTTTTCGAAAATCGCATTATCAGCCGCAGAGCTGATGTCGTTTGGCCACCTCGGAGCTGCGATTTGACACCGTTGGACTATTATTTGTGGGGTGCCGTCAAAGATAAGTGTTACGCCGACAAGCCAGAGACTATTGACGCTTTAAAGGACAATATTCGTGAAGCCATTGGTGAAATACAGCTGCACACAATCGATAATGTACTCAAAAATTGGACGTAGGCTACTGCATGGCCAGCCGAGGCATCCATTTGAATGAAATTATTATCCATCATTAACCGGAAGGATTGTACTTTCAAATAAAAAAAGAAATTTGAAAAAATATTTAGTAGTTTTTTTTAATAGCATTTTTAAAAAAAAAGTTATTTGGCGGACCCGCTATATGTCTATAGATCGAATAGATTATATATATAATCTTTAGATCTCTAAACTTGTACACTCAATCAAGTGTACAAGTTTACAGATCTAAAATTTATCCTGTCTTCGTATCAATTTTTTCAAATATTTTACATCCAGGTTCATATTATTATTAAATAGTATCGCGTTATATTCGTAATATACGTAAAAATAAACATTTTTAAAGCTTAATCTTTAGTAACTAAATTAATTTAAAAAGATTAAGTGTTAGGAACTTCAGACCATCAAAACCTTATCGACGGAGCACTGCGTACGTTTCTACCAAAGCCAAAACCATGCACGACTTGACATGCACTCAAGCATACATGTTTCTTTTTATTTCTTTATCAGCCCTTGAAACTTCACAGATGCACATATGCACGTATGCACTTTAACCATGTTTTTCTGTCGTAAATGAAATAAGATGCATATTGTATGTAAAATAAGTTAAGCATGGTTTTGACTTGGTTTTTGTGTCACTTGAAATGTATGCAGCGTTCTGAAGTTAGGCATTGTACACAGTGCAGTAACAAGTTAAATATAACAAAAACCTCACTCACGTATCGCCGTAGATACGAACTCGAGATAAACAAATTCATTTGCATTATGTCTGAACTAGACGCTATCTAGGTTTGTGTTACAAAATACAATAATATTTTAAACGACTTAAAAAGGAAGAAGGTTCTATATTCGACGCATAGTTATTTTAATGTTAATTCACCATTTCCCAGTAACGGCCAAACCGATTTAAAAGAGTCTTTTTTGTTGTTTGTTTTCCGAGACACGGGGGTGAGACACCGCCAACTTCCTGACTCCGGGCAGCTACTGAGAATTTCTTGACGGAAAAACTCAATATTCGATTTTTGGTTCGACCCGGGATTCGAACTCAGGACCTCATGATCAGCAGTCGCACTACTACAACCACTAGACCAACGAGGTACCAATTACTTAACTACTTATTCTAGTAAGCAGCAGTGCACTTACAATATTCTTAAACCATTACTTCAACGGCCTTACTCATAACCCTTGATTCTCGCTTACTTAATTATTATAAACATTATTTAACTCTATACATGTCTCTTCTTATCGTCAGTTAGTTAAAAAAGAGCTTAAAAAGCCCGAATATTTCGGAATCCTAACACTAAAGTGTATAAGCAGTCCGTCTAACAAGTAGAAGCATATTATAGTAGTTTTTCTTGCCTTTTGTACGCCGATGATTAAGTTATTCTTGCGTCGTCGTCGGCCGAGTTGCAAATGATGGTTAAATTAATGAACAGATCTATTAAAGAAAGGGGTATGAAAGTTTTTGAAAGAGAAGAAAGTAAAACGATTTGTTAAATAAGAATAGAAGGGGAGTTGATCGAGCAAGTAGATGAGTTTGTATATTTGGGTTGCGTATTTAGCAGGGATGGGAGATATGATAAGGATATAGAACGACGAGTGAATGCAGGAAATAGAATAAATGGGGCCCTGCACTCTATTGTGAAGAGTCAAAATGTGTCGACAAAGGCACGTATGGTAATCAACAATGCTGTGTTGGTCCCTACTTTAACGTATGGTAGTGAAAGTTGGGTGTGGCAGAAGAAGCACAAGAGTAGAATGAACGCAGTAGAAATGCGGTCATTAAGGATTATATTAGGGCTGAATCTGAATGACAGGGTGAGAAATTGTGTGATAAGAGAAGAGTGTGGTTTGCAAGATAATGTTGTGACCAGGATTAAGAAAGGAATGCTTCGGTGATTTGGTCATGTGGAAAGAATGAATGAGGAAAGAGTGACAAAGAAAATTTATGTTGCAGAAGTGAATGGCAGAGTCGGAAAGGGACGTCCTAGGCGAAAATTTATCGAACAAATTGGCGATTTATTGAAAACGGGCCAAATTAGGAGTACCCTTAACCAACGAGCATGTATGCGTAGGTATATGGATGTGAAGGAGGCGAGAGAGGTGTGTCAGGATCGTGTCAAATGGAAGTCTGTAGTCTCTGCCTACCCCTCTGGGTGACAGGCGTGAGTGTTTATGTATATGTAATTTATGTATATGTTTTCTGACACTGTAGCACTTATCACACAATTTCGCACGATGGTCGGGGTTTTGAATCCGTAACGTAGATCTTATTTTACTCTATAGAATACATTCAGTATTGACATGGACTAAGTAACCATTATGCTAAAATGGAAATGTTATGCCGTATAGCTCTACGAATTAACAACACATGGACAAGCGCAGTCTAGCAAAACATCTCTGACTACTTTGAGTAATGATATAATGAAATTAGTATGGAGTCACATCACAACGACATTATTTTTAATACGTATTTCTTCTTTGTTTTCTATTTAATATAATATAAATATTTGTAAATGTCTTATTTTACTTACCATGAGTTCAACGACATTATTTTTAATACGTATTTCTTCTTTGTTTTCTATAATTTCTACAAAATGCAGATGCGTTGTCACCCGTGAGTACTAAGATGGAATGCCTCATTTCCAGTAAAATGGGCCTCCGGTTCTACAAACTCACCATATTATGTGAGAGCGTGGTCCGGTCGAGCCGAACCATACGTGCTACAACTATACTACTAATATAACTGCAGCATGACTCTACCACGTAGAAATGAAATGAAGAAATATTCTCACAAAGAACAAAAATATGTGCTTATTTGTTTTAAATTACGAAACTCCATGATCCGTGGAAGTAATAACAACGAAATAAAAAATTCGAATAGAGCCTTCAATCGAAATCACCACATACATGTACTATCAATAGTAAAAATGAGCGCAGCAACTTGTTTCTTTTTTGTTGTTTCGTTTTGACAAATATTTAGTTAGTACTTTGAGATCGTTGACGTTAAATATAATAAGGTTATTACGCAACACTTAGCTCGCAATTCTTTAAACTTAATGATGAAGTAAGCATCGCTTACTTCATCATTAAGTTGCAAGCAATCAACAATAATGTCAGTACGAGAATAAATAAAATAATGTGGGCATTATCAGACGTGACCTATCTGTTGTACTTCTCAAACTTGTGCATACAGTACGACTCTTCTAATGTATTACTTCACCGATAAATAATCGCTTAGAAAATCAACCTATTAAATTGGGAAGAAAATGAGTACTAGCGGCGTAGCTCTGGTTGCGTGTACAACGTTTGCTATGAAGTAACGTGTGAACATGCATTAGCACTGGCACTTATTTAAAAAAATGTAATTTAAGTGCTGATTTATCACGTGCTCAGCTGTGAAGGACAACAACGTGAGGAAACCTGCATATCTGAAAGATAAGAAATAATATATGTTGAAGACATGTGAAGTTTGCCAATACGCATCGGGGTAGCGCGGTGGACATTTTTGAAGTGAAAACTTCTTTAGCGACGTTGTACACTTCTTTGTAATGGGTAAAAAATGTTAAACTCGCACACAGGGACACGTGACCCTGATCGGAAATTCCGGCGTAGGAGAGGAAGTATCCCCCTCTCTTTCTACAGCGCGGCGAAAATGTATGCCTGCGTCTGCTGTTTCGTTTAGGCGGCGTAGGGCGCAGGGCGCTCGAATGATCGAGTGTGATAATTAAAGCAATTTGTGCAAAATTATTCCCTAATAATTCCAAAATATCGAAAATGCACAACGTTAATATTCAAGTTTTCACTTCTGCCGGCACTCTCGGAGTGCGACCCGTCGTTTTTTAAAACGTTACCACTACACTAGGATTTTCTCTTGTATTTGGAGGCAGTTTACAAACATGAGTTGCAAAAGGATAAACATCCAGACCCGAAAAAATTATTTTTAGGCCATGCAAATACTTGCTCCGTGCGGGATTCGAACCCGCAGCCCCCAGCGCAGCCACTCATTGCTAAGCCACTGCGCCACGGAGCCGTCAACTTTCCTTGTCTTAAAACTCTCTTAAGAAGGAGAGAAGGTCGGTGCCAAGCTGTGGAACGTAAGTAGGCTGTATCTTTAACTTATTGTAGTACAAAACCTACTTTATAAATATCGCTAGAGTATTAATGAAAAATTATGTAAAATGCCTTATAAGTTAATGAAATAATTTATGTTAAACTGCGGTACATAACTACAACCATTACTGTACCACATTAAGTTAAATTGGACAGAGTAAAAAAGCAATATTTTGTTTCTGAACAAATATTGTTTACAGTTGGGATTCATCCCATGGCCTGTTGAAACGTTGCTATGACTATCTAACCCACAGGTAGTATAAAACCGAGTTGTCATAGTAATTAAGTAAGTAATTAATTATTATCTTTTAAATTCACAGATAACTTTTATAGTTATAGTAGAAACACCACCTCAAAAATAAATTGAGCTGAATAAATTTCGTATATGAAATATAATCCTGAGAAAGGATCTACTCGTGTTTCACAGAAATGTTTATATGAATGAATTCCCACACCAGTAGTTCGCGAGTTTAACTCCGTCACGTTCACTAACAGTTCGTTACGTTTCAACTTGATATTTGAATATGTGCACCGAAACTCTCGAAAAGTTTAGATATTTTATTTGCGTAGCAAGTATGTTGGTTTAAGTAAATATGCATTAATATACTATTAAATTTAATTAAAGACATTTATAATTAAATATGTATATCTTAATATATATAAATTACGTGTCACGTTGTATGTCCGCGATGGAACCCTAAACTGCTCAACCAATTTTAATCAAATTTGCACACCGTGTGCAGTTTGGTCCAAATTGAGAGATAGGATAGTTTTTTTTGCCCATGAGGGACCCACAATTTTTGTTTGCGAATTGAAGAATTTTTAATATTACATGACAAAGGGTCGTCGAAAAGGGCAGAAATTTGGTTTTTTCGGTTATTGCTGCTGTTTAAATTCCATGACAAAATTTACGATGTAAACTTAAAATATTGTTTTGTTCACTTATTCAATTTGTACATCTATATGAACGGAACTGGAACATGTAACGGAAATGGAAAATGTTTTTACTTTGTATTCATACATGAGCCGTGATGCAAGAAGAAATGTAAGCGAAACTATGTGGAGCGTTAAATGTATTCTCGGTATTCTATTAGATTAAATTATAAAATATTTTTTACTTTTCGCAACGGTTTCTTAGTTAAAAACCTAGCTGGATTACACACGATAAAAACACAAAGTGAACGGACGACAGTAGGAGTCCATAACAGTAGACAAAGGCTATATGAAATTTACAATGAAAGGTACATTTACAAAGTAAGGGTTTTTCCATGTCGATAGTACAAATGGGCGTGCCTGAAGGCTCAATTCTCGGCCCTTATTGTGTATGTATATATTGATGACTTACCTTACATAGTAGGGGATAAACATGATACAGTATTATTTGCTGATGACACTTCTTCAAATTCAAACGACAGTTACTATATAATAACGGAGTAAATAATAATATATCTAAATTAGTTAATTGGTTTAATGTTAATAATTTGCATTTAAATGGCACTAGAACTAAATGTATGAAACTCGTAACTCCGAATTTCATGCATGTTAGTACTACTATATTTTTAAATGAGGAGAAGCTGAGTCTTGTTTATACCAACATTTTTTTAGAATCACTTTACACGAAAAGCTTCAATGGGATTGCCACATATAAAAACTAACAAGCAGACTTAGTACCTACTGCAGCATGTACTGTAAAAAAGATTAGAAGTTCTTACCAGTGTGAAAAAACTAGTCTAGTTTGCTTCAGCTATTTCCATATCATAATGTCGTATGACATTTTTATATGTGGATACACGACTGACACTGAAATTATATTTGTTTTACAGAAGAGGGCCGTCAGAGTTTTAAAACCTAAAGACTCGTTTAGAAAAAAAGCTTAAGAAATTAATATATTAACTTAGGCTTCTCAATACATTTATAAAAATGTAGTATACGTACACAAAAATAAAAGTGGTATTACAAAAATAAGTGATATTCATTCTGTAAATACTAAAAACAGACATAAGCTAGTAGAACCAGTTACTCGACTCTACCGAGTCAGTAATTCATTCTTGGGGGGTGATGTACGCTTTTACAACAAAATCCATGAAAATATAAAAAAAATTACCCGCACAAGGTTCAAAAAGTTTATTAAACTAAGTTTGTATAAGTGTTATTATAATATTAAGAAATTTATGAATGACAATTACCTCTGGGAAGTGAAATCACGATCAAGCTATTTCTAATTTGTTATGTGTTGTTAATTATAACATACATGATTTAAAGCTGTTATTTCAAAAAAAGTCTTGCTGGGTTTCTTTCTGGTTATTCCCAAGACAAAGTTTTTTTCCGAACAAGAGGTAAATTAAAAAATTGACTTTCAATAAGTATTATTTATAATCTATATTGAATAAAAAAGGTTCAGTTTCTGTTACAAAATGTCAACTATTCACAAGAATGTCTTAGCGTTTATGTTTATACAGTACTTTTTATTTTTCAGTTGAAAACGTAGAAATTACAAGTAAAAACATGGAAAGTGATCAGTTTTTTTAAAGGAGGGAACAAAATAGCACGCGGCTATCCTGATGTTCAGTGACCACAAGCAGTTTTAATGAATTGTTATTCTTAAGAGAATGTAGTAAAACAATTTACGTTACGTAGTAAATAAATAATAGAATCGCACGATTGGAACTTCGAGTATTATTGTTAAAATGAAACGTGCTACATGGTCCACTTATTATGATTTTTTTTGAATATTCAAAGCACAAAACATAATCATTTTCCTTTCAATTACGAGAAAAGCTTACTGCTGGATGTGAACCTCTCTTGTTGCTTGGAGGATATGCCTTGTCCGCAACGTTTGGAAGGTAGATTGCGCTCGAAGTACAGGACGTGTCGCATCTTTTTGACATTGCGGCCCCTTGCCAGTCGCGGTGTTTTACGACTGGTTGTACCGCCATCTACCGAAAACTGGGGATGAATTAGGGTGGGAGAGCCACGCTGCAGTTATATTATGTATGTAGCACGAATGGGTTGGCTCGACCGGGGAAGGACTACGCTCTCACAGAATACCTGCGTAAAATAGCAGCTTAATACTGCTTTGTTTCGTATGATGAGTGTAGAGAACCGGTACCCTTTTTTATTGGAAACGAGGCATTCTATCTTAGTGCTCAGGGGTGACAACGCATCTACGTTTTGATTCTTAATCGAGGATAAATATAGATGTCTATGGGCCACAGTATCCACTTACCATCAGGTGGACTGTGTGCTCGTTTGTCACTCTTATTTTATTAATAAAATATATTTATAAGTCGCCACAATACGTCACAACTCAAAGAATCGCATTCCGAGAAGCATTTATAATAAATAAATGTTATCTGTGATTTTTACATAATTTCTATTATAAATCGTAAATAATATTTGCATAATTATCGTTTTGCTGTTATATTATTTTTTAATTATCAAATATAAAATATATTATTTGTCATTGGATTATCATAATAATTATCATAGATAATTTTCTCAGTTAATTTTTAATTTAGAATTTGAGGTAATTAAAAAGAGTAATGTATAAGTACTTTCACTTTCTAAACATTTGTAATTAATTTAATGATCAGTAATATTTATAACAGCGTTTTACTTATTTTCATATTATAAAAGCTTAAACTATTGCTAGGTTCAGTTTTGATAGAAAGTAGGGATATGCTACCATCATTATGTGATACTATTTAAACGATTGCAATAATTATTAACGGGCTATTCGAATTGTGAACTAGTAAAGTAAATAACAAGTAATCAAGTGTATTATTATTCTTCCTGCGACTCCCATAATATCAATTTGTTTTTTCGAGTTTTTTCGGGTTATTTCAACTTATTTAAAGTTACAAAAATAATTGTACTGGAACTTTACAAAATCATGACTTATAGCAATAATATTTATTTTCCGTCCGTTGCCGCGTGAAATTAAAATATGGTAATAGTAGAGTCGTGTAGAGAATTTTGAAGAAGTTAAATATTTAACGTCGACTTCATTTTTTACTTTTTTGTTTAACTTTTCATTTCTTTGTGCGAAAATTTTGACGGGTATGGTTGTGACTGTTACATTTACAAAGGTGCTTGTTAATTAATCCTTCCGGACGCACTGAACACTGTGTGATGGACAAGTCACCTTTTTCTATTTTATTGTAGTTTATTTTCTGCACAATGGCAGCATAGCATTTCCTGTAGCCGTTTCTGCCAACAGGCTAATCCCAGCCTCTCGAGTCATCTGAGGCGGCTGGGACTTCGTGCACACAGTTAATAAACTGTTAAGTTGACATGATTTAATGTAAAAGGACAGATGAGGACATGCGAAGAAGCCCAAAGGAAGCGAAATCATATTTAAAATCTTGAAGGGTTAAGCTGTTTTTATACGCACGGTGTTGGCTGGACCGGGGTGCTATCACGCTCTCACAGAAAACTAGCATGAAACAGTGGAATTATGCTGCTGTATTTCGTATGGTAGGTATAGGGAACCGTAGTGCTTTTTTACTGGTAACGAGACATTCTATGCTAGTCTGCAAGACTAACAACGCATCTGCATTATAGAAAGCGGCCGGAGGGCAGTTTATATATATATATATATATATATATATATATATATATATATATATATATATATATATATATATATATATATATATATATATATATATATGTATATATATATGTATATATGTGTTTGTTGTCACTATAAAGACCAGCCAATACTATGTAAATTATGCTGTTGGTCACTACGTTACAATATTATAAGATATTTAGAATAACTATCATAGGCGTTAGCGAGCCTGTGTTCCTGAGCGAAGAATCTTATTATTATTATTTGTAACAAGCAACGCGAAAAGTATTAGCATTAACTTTTTGAATAAATAAACCGATTTTATAGAAGTAGGTGAATTAGTAAATAGGGAAATATAAAAAACTTATATGTATTAATTCATTATTTGCAACCTATCAAAAGTCCCTTGCTAAACATTGGCCTCCCCCATAAATTGCAATAAAAAGATAATAATATACCTGTCGGTTGATGTTGATCAGCATGGGAGTCTTTCTCAGAAAACATAATGTGTGGACGCAATAGGGTCACGAGCAACAAACAAAGTAATCTAGATCACGTAACTAATTTAATTGGTACAAAACACAACGAGTCGTGTGACAGTTCCTACGTAAAGATTTTAAAACGACTATGTATCGATATCTTGCTACAGACTGTAAACTATAAATTTCTAGCGCGCTATTAAATACGCTATCTTATAGCACGCTATTTATAAGAAAGCGTGTAGGAGTCCGGCAAGCGCGTTAAGTTTTGCAGCACGTTATATCTCGTAGCACGTTACAATACATGTCGTTAATTGGATAGATTGCGTTCTATATAAGAACATTATTTTGTAATAAGTCGCATTTTAGACTCAAATAGAGCGGTAAAGAAAAATCTATGAACGCTTTTCCATAATTTTCAGGCTTAAGTTTTTCTATAATCCTAAAAATATTTTTAAGGCATGTACTTTTTAAAAGGAAATAAAATTAATTATTTTTTGTTATAATTGATGTAAACGTTATTTTCACCTTGATATAAATTATCAATCAAATAACAATGTATTTAAAAGTTTATTGACTGTATTTATAAAAAACAAATATTTACATACACTATTATATGCACTTTTATATCCATATTTTATTTACATTTAAAAACATTAGTTAGGCTTCTTTTATATCAGATAACTGTCTCCTTCGATTGCTTATAAATATACAGCATACACTAACTAAACAACGTCTAATACTAAATTAGGTCGCGTGCGATAAATATCGTGCTGCTACATAGATTAAATTTACATCACACGTCCTCTCCCAATAGCGCTGCTGCTACAACTAGTTGCCGCTAGATATTAATACTTAATAGCGTCAAAGCGCCATAGCGTAATAACACCATGACGACTACTTACGTAGCACGCGCTATGTGTTATGGAGAGATAGTGCGCTACAATATGGCGCTATTTGCTATATTTACCACCGTTAGTTCCTAGCACGCTGTGGTCCGCTCGACCGCTAACACCGAAGTGCCCTGCCGGCCCGCGCGATCCTCTCGGCTAGACTCCATCAAAGGGTTGGGTCGCCAGTGAGCCGCTGCGTTTGCGCCAGCGAGCTGTCTCGGCCTAAAAACTGTAGACATGAGCACCGAGATTGCATACCTCCCAGTCGCTGTTGACATAGGCACAAAGTTAACGTCAATTAGTACCTGCAACTTTTTTCATATTATCAAGTAGTTTAATGTAAAATTTTATGTACGCAACAATCAAATCAAGAGACATGGAAACAACTACGTTAGATGCACACATGTCTCGCAAAGTAGGTATCCAAAGTAATTTAAGATTGGAATAGATGTAAAAAGTTCCAGGTGCATGAAAAAAATCTTTTATTTTAATTTTGATTCGAAAAATAAAAATTAAAAGAAATGAAGATAAATGCATTGCAAACCATAGAATTCTGAACTTTTAATGTTCACCACACATTGTTATAAGAAACGGCAACTGTGTGACATGGAACTCAAAAACCATTGCATACATTATAAAATGAAGGCTGCATGCAGAGGTGTAGGTCAGGCTGTGCGCCAGCAGCAGACAGCAACGCGCCCAGTACGGCCGTTGCGCAGCGCTGCCACACGTGGAACGTTAAGCACCACGTGACACGGTGAAACGGAGCATACGCCATAGGTAGCTGCCATGAAGCAAGCGCCCGTGGCTATTTAAAACAAATTAGCACTTGTGAAGAACGCTGCAACCGTATCCGGTGTCCATTCTATCCGTCACAAAACCATGTGTTCGGCGGCCGCCCAAGCCGTTCCGACGCAAGATCTGCCGTGAAACAACAGGTTGCAGTGATGTAGTCTCTTTCAATTTATTCATTCAATTTTACCAAGGCTCGGCCGCACCCGAACATATCAAATTAGCCCTCGACTATTTGTGGTAAACTGTAACACTTAAAAAAATTAGAATACAAAATGGCTACTTATTTTCTTTCAATTCATAGCACGTTAAAGTTGAATATTAATTTTTTGTACATCGCTTAAACATTTTGAACTTTAAATTTTAGCACACGTCAAATCATATTCCGCATGATCTATCAACCGAGGATAGTTTAAAATTACAATTTTTTACATTGTGAATTTCAGAAATTTTGAATGTGTCGCGGTCATACTACACTAAATCCTTGCAACAATATTTCACCATCCAACATTATATCACTTTGCAAAAGGCATCGGGCAGAACATATAATAATAATTCAATTATTTTGTTTTCAATTGCAACAACGCAAGCAACCTGAACAGTGCTGAGCACACTCGCATGACTTATGCCTTTTAAAATTAAGAAATTTTGTTCACGTTTTACCACTAAATTTCTGTGACTCTGTCACACTTAATGAGTGAGCACTCGGCACCGGAATCGTAGTGAAATGAAAATGACTGAACTTAATGATACAAGGTACCTGCCGGGGAATCGACAATGCGCCTCGGTGCTACCGCCTCCATAAGGGCGCCGAGTAGAAATAAATGAGTAGCTTTCCACACTTGAAGCAGAGAATAGGGCTGGAGGTAGTGCCTTGCTGTAGGGAAACGTTGTGGCTTACTCAGTGCTTCGATCAGGGCCTTTATATTCGAATTTTGAATTTCGAATAATAACCGCCACTTGTCGCCATTTTCTTCACGTGGTGTGACCACAGTGCGACGTCCGTTTGTTTGCTCGGATATCACTTTTGATGTCGGTTGATGAGGTTGATTAGGATTTTTATTTTTTATTTTTATTTATTTATTTATTACACAATTATAACATCATTACAGTTATTAAACCAATGCGATGCTATAACTAACCTAAATATTAGAAAACTACTGACTAATAAATAATGGTATCTAGTACGAAATTTATCAAATTGATGGTAAAATAAAATACTAATTAAAAACATTACAATTTTCGACGCATTTGTATGCTGCAATTATGAATTTCGTCTCACCACATGCAAATATGTCAATATCCTGTGATTTGATATTAACATAGTGTATAGCCCGTGACAATGGTGCATTAAGAAGCAACTTCGTCCTAGCAGCGGGCACGAGGAGTAATGGGGGACGACGACGAGAACACACGTAATTATTAGGCACCCGCATCTTTAACGCAGCGAGCACATCTGGGTGATATATCCATCCACGTAATACCTTCCACACATATTTAATAAGCGTGATGTCTCTTCTCACACTTAAGCGGCTGTAACCAACCATCCCCAGTACAAACAGACTCGGATACATCAGTGGAAAACAAGGATAGATTCCGTACTGCTTAAAGTATAAAAATCGCATGAATTTATTTTGAATTTTTTCAACCATGACACTATACTTGTTTTCATGTGGATTCCAAATACTTGCGTTCGTTTCAAGTCGACTTCTCACGAGAGCATTGTATAAAATTTTAATAGTTAACAAATTCTGAAAATCCCTACACTGCCTTAATATAAATCCGAGACTCCTGAAAGCTTTTTTACAAATATTTAAAATGTGCTTACGAAAATTAAGTTCCGAGACCATCTCAACGCCTAAGTCTCTAATATATGTAACGCGCAGGATTACGAGGCCGTTCATTTCATAAGCATACTTTTGAGGGTCTTTTGCACGACCATAACTCATGATACAACATTTATTAACATTGAAATTCAATTTGTTTTCCATTCCCCAATGTGCCAATCTGTCAATGTCCCTTTGCAGACTTTGGCAGTCAGATGCATTGTTTATATTGTGTAAGGATGGGAGTCTTCATTGTAATCTAGATCACGTAACTAATTTAATTGGTACAAAACACAACGTGTCGTGTGACGGTTCCTAGGACGCTATGGTCCGCTCGACCGCTAGCACAAGTGCCCTGCCGGCCCGCGCGATCCTTTTGGCTAGACTCCGTCGAAGGGTTTTGTCACAACACTTACGCTTCAAATCAGCATTCGTACTTCTCTGACATATCGTTATTAGTTAACGTGTTATACGTTTAGCTGGCGGATTAGTTACCACAATATTTAATTATATTGAGTTGGTATCAGAGGAAGATGCTGCTGTGTATCTACTATTGCATTTCCCCCTGCCGCCTCTTAACGGGCTAATATCGTGTAGTAAAACAGAAGGAACATATCTATAAAGCATTGTATATTACTAATTAATAATATTGTATTGTACTAATGAATGACTCTGGCATAGGTTTGTTATCTGGCGTGCAATTTGCTTTTAGATGAACGATGGTTTATACGTATCAAAAGGTATACATCGTTCACTTTACAAGACTTTTGTGGTGGTCAGTACGTGGACACAGCGTAACGTAAGGTATGCAGATTCGTGGCATCAATTTTTTTTTGTTAAGTCATCAGAATTTAATGAAATTTTAACGAAAAAAATTAAAAACACTTATGAGACGTGCACTCTTGGATTTTCTAATTTCATCTAGAGAGATTATATTAGAAAATAAGATTAAATTAGTATCAGTAATAACTGATATTGAGATTAAAACTATCAATAGAAGTATTAGACAACGCTCTCTCCTAATTCACGTTTACTCTCACAATGTTCTGATTAGATTAAAAGAGAGAAAATTTATCGAAGGCTAGAAGTTTACTAGAAATAATAACTTAGTTAAGAGTTCTATCCGTGATTTAATTTATTTTTAATTTTTATTTATTTGTGTGTGATTAATTTATACATAAATAAAAAAAAATATATGTACAGTCTTATTACGTCCTACTGCTGGGCACACGCCACCTCTCATTATTGGGAGTCGTGGAGTAATAAGTCTGCCGTGCTGCTCCACTACGTGTTGTTGGACTTCACATTTCATCGAATTATTTTATTTATTAGACATATGAGCTAAATATGAGCAAAATAGCACTTTAAAATTGCAATTAACAATATCTTTGGTGTTTAAAGGCCTTTGAGTAAATACGAGCTTGAAAAGCTTTTAGCAGCCTTATTCCAGCTGTGAGTGGTATGTTCCCTTACTTTTGCAAATGAATAACTTTTGTATGCGTAACATGTGAAACGTTGTAAAGTTGTTACTTTACTTTGCATTTTTAAGTTAAATATTTACATAATTATAACAACAACATCAAAATTTGTTTTAACAAGTTCAAGCACGTTAAATTTACACCGCATATAGAGTCGATACACGATTTCTTTTTCATAATTGAATCAAATTGTGCAGTTTGATGCGGACTGCGGAAGTCGTAATTTATTAAATAAAATTGCATGAAAACTGTCGAACTGTTGTAGTCAGTAATACCAGCAGTTGGAACTCATTGCTTTAGTTTAAGTAGTTGCGTTTACTGGAAAAAATATACTTGCAAATAACTAGTAACTAATAATTGACAGCTAAGTTTGTATTGTATCCCTAATGAATGTAATAAATAAAAAATATTGTAAAAAAATATAAACCGACATCAATTTTCACCAGAACTGTTGAAAATCATGAAATTTTTATAGTCTGCTTATCATTAACATATTATTGAAACTAAAGCTTATTCAGGCAAACCAAAACGTTCAATTGGAACTATATTGAATAGAACTTTCCTTTTAGGTAGATAATATCCTCTGAACCAGTTTTGTAAAGTTCATTTTTAATCGTATTGGTTTTTATTAAACCATGACTTTTAACTTTACTGTACGTTTATTAGTGCTCTGTAAAGTTGAAAGGAAAGGAAAAAATATTGACCTTAATACGGGAAAGACTTCTTCTATATAAACTTTATAAACAATCGCAAAAAAAGTTTGGTAATTGTGATAACTAGTTGCAGCCTCCTATATCCGAAAGGGTTTTCGTCGCAAATCCGTAAAATTTGCGCCAGTGAAATTGTTAGTTATAATTTTGTCGATTTACATACATAGCATTTAGTTGGGCTATATTCAACTGCGGACATGGAGCTAGTTGTATGGTTAGGGGTCAGGCACAAAAATAATAAAATAAAAACTTTTAACAAAAGCCGCCGAAAAAACTTAAGATCAAAAAATAATAAACATTTTTACCTTAATAACTAAGTTCTAAAACTAATGTATGTAAACCTAAGTATATATTTTAGTAATTATTTTGAGGTTTTAATTAACATTAGTAACTAAGTTCTTAAACTTATATAAGTATAAGTGAGTAATTTTGAGTCGGCTCCAAGCAATCGATGAACAACATAAATACATACATAATACATAAACACTCACGCCTGTCACCCAGAGGGGTAGGCAGAGACTACGGACTTCCATTTGGCACGATCCTGACATACCTCTTTCGCCTCCTTTACATCCATATATCTACGCATACATGCTCGTCGGTTAAGGGTACTTCTAACGTGGCCCATTTTCAAAATATCGCCAATTTGATCGATAAACTTTTTTCTAGGGCGTCCCTTCCCGACTCGGCTGTTCACATCTGCCATATAAATTTGCTTTGTCACTCTTTCCTCATTCATTCTTTCTACGTGACCAAACCACCAAAGCATTCCTTTCTTAATCCTGGTCACATCATCTTGCATACCACATTTATCTCTTATCACGCAATTTCTCACCCTGTCATTCAGACTCAACCCTAACATATTCCTTAAAGACCGCATTTCTACAGCATTTATTCTACTTTCGTGCTTCTTCTGCCACACCCAGCTTTCACTACCATACATTAAAGTAGGGACTAACACAGCATTATGAATTACCATACATGCCTGTTTTGACACATTCTGGTTCTTCACAATAGAGTGTAGTGCCCCATTCACTCTATTCCCTGCATTTACTCTTCGTTCTATATGCCTATCATATCTACCATCCCTGCTAAATACACATCCCAAATACACAAACTCATCCACTTGCTCAATTAACTCTCCTTCTATTCTTATTACCGTTTCTATTCTTTTCTTATTTCTATTCTATTCTTAGTACCGTACCACATACCGTTTTGCTTTCTTCTCTTTCAAAAACCATCACTTTCGTCTTACTTGCGTTTACTTTCATTCCCCTTACTTTCAATGACCCGTTCATTAATGTAACCATCATTTGCAACTCAGCCGCCGATGACGCAAATATGACTTGATCATCGGCATACAAAAGGCATTATAAAACTATTGCTGAAGTCACTGATTAAAAGAATTTAGTGGTCTCAAACAAAAAAAAAATGTTGATGATTTTCAATTTTTGGATTTAATGAACATAATTTTTTATTAAATAAGTAGTCAACCATTTCCTGAAAAAATTTTTAATGTCTCCTGTCGCATACTATCCTTTCATGCGTATTACATATACAAAATAGTTTCGATGTTATACATCTACCAGGCGTCCTGCGACGGCTCATGATTTTTTGTATGTATGTCACGGGATATTTTCGTCGATTGAGTTCCGATATTGCAGATTTTTTTGATGAGGTTGTTTCACAAATGAGGTTGTTTTATACGTGGTAGAGCCATGCTGCAGTTATATTAGTAGTGTAGTTGTAGCACGGATGGGTCGGCTCGACCGGGGAAGGACCACGCTCTCACAGAATACCAGCGTAAAAAAGCAACTTAGCGCTGTTGTGTTTCGTACAGTGAGTCAAATAGTAGCTTAGTGCTGGTGTATTTCGTATGGTGAGTGTAGAGAACCGGAGACCCTTTTTACTGGGAACGAGGCATTCCATCTTAGTCCTCAAGGGTGACAACGAATCTGCATTTTAATTCGTAATCAAAAATGGATGTAGATGTCTATGGGCTGCAGCTACCACTTACCATCAGGTGGACTGTGTGCTCGTTTGTCTATATCCTATCCTATAAAAAAATACCTGTTCTCATCTTATCATGGCGCCTTTTGACAGTGATTTGCTCACCCACGGTAAACAAAGAAGAATCCACTTTGCTGGCGCAAGGTATATATATTCGTTGGTGGGTTTGGTGGAGGGTCCCTACCCCTTCTAGCCGCAGCTAAGGTGAGAAGGAAAAGGAGCCCTCTTTAGAGAAATGACTATGGGACAGAAACCAACTGAAACCATCGGGTTGAAAACCGACAAACCGCATGAAAATTTACGAACAAATTTATTTTGATTTACTTAACACAATAAGCTATAATCTTCGAAATGCGTACTCAGTAATGGTATTTACTTTGCAAAAAAATAACACAAAGCAAATTAGTCTTAACACGTACTATAGAGTTGAAATGTTCGACGTTAGAGCTTAATTTGGTAGAAGAAGTAGCAAATGCACTAGTAGTTCCGCTTATTCTTCTTATGGCTTCACGTCTCATGAAGTAGTATAATACAAAAAGAAAACGTTTTCAACTTCCATTACAAGTTTCATGCAGAATTAAATTTAAATAAGTAAACATAATAATATATTACGCTTTATTCATATTATATTCCGAGTTATCCTTGCCAATCCCATAATCTTTTGCTTTGGTTATACTAAGCTAATATCTTACCATTCGGTAAGATAATAGTTTATCACTGAATTATTGTAGTTAAAACGCGCAGTATATTGACTTGATTGTCAATAGGTTTGCAATAACTGAGATCCATTTTCAGCCAGAACAGATGAGTGAAAAAGGTCGGGATATAGTTACCTGCGGAATGCAAAAAAAAACTGAAATATAAAAACTATAAAGGACTTCTAAATTACTTAATTACTTATGTCGACGAAATAATTTATTTCAGGAAGAAGGCATGCCGGGTCAAGATGCCCATGCGATACATTTTTCAATTTTGTTTTCATATATCATTTTATTAACCCGTTTTTTTAGTATTATTACTCCATATAATAGGATTGGTAGGTGTTACGGGCTTATGAAGAAGATGTTGTTTGAATACGCTTACGGGTGGAGTTTAATCCAAATATACGCAACGTTGCAGCCACATTATATTTGTGGCACAAATGGGTCGGCTCGACCCATGAAGGACCACGCTTTCGTAATATACCAGCGTTTGTTATTATTGTCGTTTGTTATTATGCGCATTTGTTAGTAAATAAAATAAACTATGCTGGTGAAAAATATAAAATAAAAGATATGGTTAAATTAAAATATATTAATCTTGTCAGGATGAGAGCAATCAGTTAAGAAACTTGAAGGCCCCACTCACATGCATTAGCACCTAATACCTCTGAATGGGGCATACAAGCTTATCTTGAAATATCTTTAAAACACTGCTTCAGCAAAGATGATTGAACCAGTACAGTACAGTAGGAAGACCCATCAGTATCCTAAGTTATAATATTGAATTCTAAGCGCATTGTAAATTCTCTCACTCACCACAGGCTGCAGGTATAAATATCAGCTCAATGCTGCTATTTATACCTACCGTATGGTAACTGTAAAGAGCCAGAGACCTTTTTACTGAAAATAGAGCATTTCATGTAGTGATTTTCCACAAAATAACGCCTGATTTTATTAATACCAAATTAAACTTATTTGACAAAAATAAATATTTAACACTAGATTTTTCTAAAAAAAATTACTTCCCCGGTATGTAATTCGTCAAATAGTACACGTCGTTTCTAAGTGTCCATAAAATATCGTAAATGTGCTTATTGGACAGAGTTTATCACTTAACGGTAGAACTGTGTAGTGGCGGTGTAAGAATATACATTGTCCCATATCATGTCGTGGGCGTCGTAAGGGGCGACAGACTAGGTATATTTTATATATATATATATATATATATATATATATATATATATATATATATCTTGATGTATAGAATGTTTAGAGTATCTTTTAGAAATCAGCCGCTATGTGCTTCTGTCTGTTTTTAATTTAAAAAAAATAGAGTTATAATTTCGCGACGTAATGAAGAACTACCGGGAATGCCACGGATGTTCCATACGTTCAGAAATGTAATTGTGTTTTCACGAGTTTTGTACATGTATAATACAGGTGCCAGAGATTTTAGCAAAAATAGAATTGTAGAAGATCAAAGATTAAGTCCGATTTAAATGGTTAGTAAATAATTAAAAAAATATTTGTGGTCCAGCAGAGCCACAGTTAGTGTACTGGGTGGATTTTAACTTTAAATCCACCAAACATGTACAACTTTAAAAATATTCATTGGGCTATTTATTTTCAAAATGTTCACTGGAGAAGACAAGCAACATTAGGAGTCATATATTATGAGAGACTACTATAATGATTTATTATTGTATGAATTAGCATCCCCTCTTAGTGCTCCGAGGTGTCACGTTATGTCATATTGACATTTTTTCTTAATGGGTGTTAAATGTAGGTGTATATGGCTGACAGCGTCTCTAACCACTAAGTGAAGCGTGTGTTCTGCATATGGTAGAGCCAAGCTACATTACAGAACATACGATCTATTTTTCTGGTAACGAGGCATCTTTGTTCTCAGTGTTATAACACAACGGCATTTTGTAGTCGGCGAAAGAAGTATGCTTCTATGGGCTACAGCATCCACCCACCACCGCTAGAATGGATTACCACTCAACTTCTAAGAAAACACATTTAAACTAAGACTAGAGGGAAAACCTGAAGGTAAATCTTGGCATAACTTATCACTTTGGGGTTGGGCGCAGTCACGCTCACGAATTTTTTTTTTTATGGAAGAGGGGGCAAACGAGCATGCGGCTCACCTGATGTTAAGTGACTACCGCCGCCCATGATCAACCGCAACACCAGGAGAATTGCGGGTGCGTTAAAATTTCATCCAGTTGCAGGATGTGATATGCCATAAGGCCAGGTAAGTCTATCTATATTTGGAACTGTTTTGCAGACTGTTGCTGATGCTATAGCAGTAGCTAAAAGTTCTTGCAGATAGTACGGATTCACATTTGGTGACGATTTAAAAGCCGGCGTGAATCCGTTATTTGTAACTATGGTTGGTAACGAGTTTGACGAAGATTCGCACACTGTCGGCTGGCCTAGCAAATGACATCGAGTGACGCAGATCAAGGTTGAAATAAAAACAATATCAATGCCTTGAGAAAATACGCACAAAGCAGTTTTTAGAAATACAAAGAATTTTTTAAAAGTAAATTTAAATATTCTTTAAAGCTTACCAATAAAGAAGAGACAAGTTGTGGCGCTCATTTTTTCTATTGCTAGTAGATGTGTGGATTGATTTCAATTTGAAAGCGCTATATAAACCTAAATTTTAATTTCATTGTTGTAACTTTCATGGATCACGAAATTTAGTAAATTAAATCAAATTAGCAAATGTTTTTTGTTTTATAAGGAACATTTCTACGCATTTTTATGTTTCCAATTCTAATTAAATATGAATGTGAAACAACCAATGTTTCATTTATTTCAAATTCTATTGAAATAATATTTATATTTTTAGGGGAAATAAAAAAGAACGTGTTAATACCGAAAATATTAATTTATTTAAAAACTTACATGTAACACCTTTGGAAGACGTTTTCAAGCTACTGGACTGAAAAGGATACGGTATTAACATCAATGGCGAGTACATCACTCACCTTCGATTTGCCGACGATATAGTCCTTATGGCAGAATCGCTGGAGGACTTAAGCACTATGCTCAATGACCTCAATAGTGCCTCCCAACGGATAGGTCTTAAGGTGAACATGGACAAAACAAAGATCATGTTTAATGTCCATGTCACACCTATGCCGGTAGTTGTTGGGAGCACTATGCTCGAAGTTGTTGACGAGTACGTTTACCTGGGACAAATAGTCCGACTAGGTAAGTCCAACTTCGACCGAGAGGTCAATCGACGGATTCAACTCGGCTGGTCAGCGTTCGGGAAATTACGACATATCTTCTCGTCAGGTATACCTCAATCTCTAAAAACTAGATTGTACAACAAGTGCGTGTTGCCACTGATGACTTACGGATCTGAGACGTGGTCCTTCACTGCTGGCCGTATGAGGACGCTCAAGGTCGCTCAGCGAGTTATGGAGTGGGCTATGCTCGGAGTTTCTCTGCGTGATAGACTTAGAAATGAGGATATCTGCAGTAAAACCAGAGTGATCGACATAGCCCAACGGATTAGTAAGCTGAAGTGGCAATGGGCCGGCCATATAGCTCGAAGAACCGATAACCGATGGGGAAGAAAGGTTCTCGAGTGGCAGCCTCGTACCGGTAGGCGTAGTGTAGGGCGAAGCCCCACTAGATGGAGTGACGACCTGGTAAGATATGCAGGAAGTCGATGGATGCAGGTGGCTCAGGACCGTGCTTTGTGGCATTACTTGGGGGAGGCCTATGTTCAGCAGTGGACTTGTGAACGGCTGTAATGATGATGATGATAATGATGTAACACCTTAAGCTAAAGGGTACATAGGGCGGACTTAATGCCATGTGGCATTCTCTGCCAGTCACCCCTGGGTGCCAAGGACAATTGTTGGCAGTTGCGACCTTTATACAAAAATAAGTGAATATACACACAGATACGTTAAAATATACATATATACAAAATACATACATACACAATACGTTTAAATATACACACATATAATATCAATATACGTACAATAATACACACATACATATATATAATATATATACATGCTTTTAAACTTCGTAAATAAATATCCAAATGAATGATATATGTAATTTAATGTTTGAATAATATATATTAAAAGAAATTTTTGAAGTAAAAAAAGAAGAAAAGAAAGACAAGAATTAAGGAAACATAATGTCAATAAGTAGTTGCCTTCAGGTAATGTTCTCGGAGAAGAAATTTGAAAACTTTTTTATTTGTGGCATTCTTAATATCATTGGGGAGGGTGCTCCAAAGTTCTTCGGTTCTCTACACTAACCATACGAAACACAGCAGCATTAAGCTACTATTTCACGCTGGTATTCTGTGAGAGAGTGGTTCTTCTCCGGTCGAGCCGACCCATTCGTGCTACAACTATACCGTTAATATAACTGCAGCATGGCTCTATCACGTATCCTATTATTAAATAAACCAAACTCGACTCTCAAAAACGCAATAGAGTACGTAATAAGTTCTTAGTTACTTTTGACTTATAATTTGACTATGAAAAAACGTGGAAATTTCTAGTTTAGTTTAGTTTATAATTATTATTGTTATGGTACTTTGTATTATGACTGCCTTCAAAATCATACAGTTTGCCAACGATACAGTATAATAATAGCAGAATTACGAAAGGACCTGTAGTGTGTCTACAGTTTACAAGGTGAGTGCAAAACGAGATGTAAGGGAAAGTTAATGTACGAAACATACCAAATGAAAGTCGTTCTAAAACTGATTTTATTGTAAAAGAATATACTTTATATAGTTATACGATTATAATAAAAATGATGTATCAGCAGAAGTACGGATGTTATACATGTTTGCGTAATTAACAAATAACATTATTTCTAAGTGACCTTAATTAATGAGTAATGCATGTTTTATTAACTATTGTGCGGTAACCCGTACATCTTGCCGGCCCAAAAGAGGGAAACTATGAAGTAAGTATACAACAACAAGAATACAACAATATAAAATAAAGAAAACAAAGTAAATATAATTCCTTATATTTTTCATCACTGCATTACTCTTGTGTACTTTGTTGTTGGAGCCGTGGTAGCTCAGATGTTTGACGCTCGCTGTAAATATAACAGAACGGGAGTAATCCGAGTTCGATCCTCGCCGGCACCAATTAAGTTGTTAATTGCAATTTTAAGTGCTGATTTACCACGTGCTCGGCGGTGAAAGAAAACATCGTGAGGAAACATGCATGTCTAAGGAATAAGAAAAAGAAATATTTCGAAGACATGTGAAGTTCGCCAACACGCATTGGGGCAGCGCGGCGGACACTTCCTTGCCCTAAAACCCTCTCAGAAATGAGGGGATGCCTGTGCCCAGCAGTGGGACGTATATAGGCTGTAACTTTACTAACTAATCTTGTGACAATGTCGTTGACCTCAATATTTATTGATGGTGTTCTCAACTTTGTACCAACTGGCAACTGTTGTAAGTAGTCCGATGACCACTTTTTCCAGAACTGTTTGTTCATGGCTTGGATCATCTAACGTCTGGTTTTCAAGTTCATGTGATCTGGATCTGTTTGTGGTCTTTATATTAGTAATCCTCCAACCAGGAAATGTCCAGGTGTTAAGTATTCATCATCTGGATTTTCGGTTAGGGTAATCTGAGATCGAGAGTTGAGGCACGCCTCTATCTGATGAAAAAGTGTGATAAACTCTTCGTACCTGAGTTTTTCTCATCTATCACCTAACGTATATGGTGTTTTGAACTTTGACGACAGCCTCCCACAGCCCACCTGCTGACGGGTAGGCTGGCGCATTAAAGTGCCATTGAATATATTAGTCATCGATCTTGCTCAGGATCTCTTCATTGATGGTTGCAAGGATATCTTTGTATTCTTTCTTCAAGTCTTTGGTTGCTCCGATAAAGTTACTTCCTTGATTGCTCACTTAATCAATCTATGGAGTGTCCACTCTAAGATTCGCTTATCAATACGAGTTTGCTACTCAAATATATTTTTTCTTCATCGTTTGTCAGTTCTGACTACAATATGGCTGGACCATTGCCACTTTAGCAGCGTCAAAGAAATTAATATAGTAAGACGGAATAGTTAACTAAAATATAACTAATTACTTCACGATATTGCTAATTCTTGATTTATCGTACTGTGCTTGTTACCCGCTGCGGCCATAAACTTCGATAACGAACGTTCCTGTGTCCAATATTCTGTAAAAAGTTTTAATTAATTTTCCGGGGTATTTTTTAATTACATTTGACGAATTCTCCTTTTTTTAGGGTTCCGTAGTCAACTAGGAACCCTTATAGTTTCGCCATGTCTGTCTGTCCGTCTGTCCGTCCTCGCTTAATCTCTGTGACCGTTAGCATTAAAAGCTGAAATTTGGTACCAATATGTGTATCAATCACGCCGACAAAGTGGTAAAATAAAAATTGGAAAAAAATGTTTTATTAGGGTAGCCCCCCTATATGTAAAGTGGGAAGTGATTTTTTTTTAATTTTAACCCTAACGTGTGATATATTGTTGGAAAGGTATTTAAAAATGAAAAGGGGTTTACTAAAATCATTTTTTGATAATGTCAATAATTTCGGAAATAATCGCTCCAAAATTAAAAAACAATGTGTCCCCCCCCTCTAACTTTTGAACCATAAGTTTAAAAAATATGAAAAAAATCTGGAAAGTAGAACTTTATAAGGACTTTCTAGGAAAATTATTTTGAACTTGGATGGAAACAACAGTTTTTGTACAAACTCATAAGTGGGAACACTTATTGTGACGGACGGGAAACTACGGAACCCTACACTGAGCGTGGCCCGACACGCTCTTGGCCGCTTTTTTAATGTTTAAATACGTGTAGATGGGTAAATTACAGTGTTTTGTACTTTTAGTTTGGCAACGACTACCTGGTAAGACATGCTTAAAGTCGATGGATGTAGGTGGCTCAGGAAGGCTCGTGTTTTTTCATTCCTTGTGGGAGGTCTTCGTTCAGGATAGGAGTTCTGAAGGGCTGTAATGATAATGATGTTGGTGCAATTGATGATACATAGGACCTACCCTTTATTAAAAGGTTGGCAATGCACTTTCAATTCTGCTGGTTGTTCATGGGCAGCGATAGTGGTGAGACGCATTACTTGCATCCTTTTGTTCACTTTATTTATTTATTTTTCATTTTATATCTTCCGTTGTAGAAAAGACTAGCTGTAATCAGCATACTAGGCTGGTGGATTGAACAAGTTACATGGTTTTATTTTTGTGTTTGGTACATAGGCCGTAACTCATAATTATTTTGTGGGTGGTAAACTACTCTTTTCTTTAGATGCCTAAGTAGGTAATGTTTTAACTTAATTTTGATTACCCAATTAAGATAATTGGTATTACTGATAGATTCAAAAAAGTTTTTATGCAAGTAATGGAAACCATCGAGTAAACAGCCGATCATAAGAAAATGCTATGTACATCCTAGTATAGAAATTTAAAATTTTTTTGCGTTGTCAGTTCTGATGAATAAAATGGTATGAGTTATTAACAGTAAAAGGAGTTTTCAGTTCTTTACACTCACGGTACGGAATCTATCAGCAGTATTTTGCCATTTTGCTTTAGTATTCTTTGTATAATTCATTCGCCTTGAAAAATGTCACATGTATTCTAAAGGGTATAAGCGCTTGTATTCAACATTTTATCAAGCAGTTGGTTATACGCTCTTATTTACTTACTGACGTAAAGTTTCGCTGGAACACCCTACAAGGTAACGTGAAATCAAGAAAATCACTTTTTTATGGGATAGGATGACAAGGAAGCACACAGTCCACCTGATGGTAAGTGGTTGCTGTGGCCTATGGACATCTTCATATATCCTCGATTACAAATGAAAATGCGGATGCGTTGTCATCCACGAGGAATTAGGTGGAATGCCTCGTTTACAGTAAAAATGGTCTCCGGTTCTCTACACCCACCATACGAAACACAGCAGCATTAAACCACTATTTGACACTGGTGTTCTGTAAGAGTGTGGTCCTTCCACGGTCGAGCCGACCTATTCGTGCTACAACTATACTACTAATATAACTGCAGTATGGCTCTACCTCGTATAAAACTTCAATCTAAACCTGCATATTATTGATTTCAATTCGTAAGCAATTTATCGTATCGCCTAAAAATATTCTCCAGCTGTCGTCGATATCTGCGATTGCATTAGGATATTAAAAAGCCTTGATTTAATCCATGTTTGCTTTCGCAGACGTTTTAGTAGCAGCTGAGTGGTATTTTGCAAAGAAGTCATTCCACGATTTTCTTAAAAAAATAATACACTTAGTAAATTATGTAATGATTATAATTTGAAAAATCGTAATATATATAAAATTTTATTCAGTTTTTATAAGTCAAATAGTTGGCATATAACAATTGACTTAAAAAAAATTATTTCTTATTATAATTCATAGAATGTTGAAAATTATTGACTAAACATATTTGCTAACATTTATGTTCCTTTTATTATATTGAACGAATACCTCTGCGTATTAATTTTTATATAACTCTTTCGCAACCAATAGAAAAAAAATTAGTAGTAAGGAAGTGTGCATTACATTTCGATTTATAAGTTACCTATTATTAGATACTGTAAGCTACGTAAAATATACATGTATATTATAATTTTAATTATCTTTAAATTTAGTATATATATACAATATACATATATAATATAACTAGGTCTGTCTGTACAATTTTGAAAGGCACTTTTAATTGCACTGACTGAACTTAGACTGAAATAATATTTCTAGATTTATTTTTGGACCGTTGAGGCGGTGCGTATTTCTATGCAAACATTTCAAACAATGCCCATAAATTGAACCTCAAAGTGAGAGTGAGCAGGTGGTGAATGTGTTAATAAAATGATTGTCCTTTCTATATGAAATGATAAAGGTTTGAGTAAGGTTGATATTGACCAATCCATGTTTAGTCATATTTTATAGGTGCTTTACTGATTTGTCATCGTTTATTGAGAACGGTTGAGCCGAGTTGGATTCGTCGGTTGACTTCTTGGGTGATGTAGAACTTGCTTCCTTGTATTTTCTATCAGGTGTAATTAATTGAAAGCATCGGGTGACGAAGAAATATAGAAATATATTAGGCATCATATATGTCGAACGTTCGTGTAAAAATATAGTGTGAAAATTGCAAATAGTTTCGTGGAATGTTCAAAAATGTTTTAGGTTTACTTTATATCGCTAGTTTAGGTTCTTTCATACCCGTAGCTTAACAAAACACTGTGGACTATCTGTTTTATTATTATTGCTGTTTGAGTTTTACTTACTTACTTACTTATCTTCACGCACAATCCCTAACGGGGTAGCCAGAGAGAACAGATCGCCAAGTGTCACGATCCTTACATACCTCTTTCGCTTCTTTCAGGTTCATTAACTTCTTCATACATGCACGTCTAGGTATCCGAGTACTCTTGACCCTCCCCTCTTCGAGCAATTTGCTCACATGGTCTTCGAAAGTTAGTCTCGGTCTACCTCGACACCTTTTAATATTAACTTTCGCTCTATATATTTTCTTCACCATTCGGTCTTCACTCATTCGTTCAACGTGCCCAAACCATTGGAGTACGCCCCTATCAATTTTTGTGATAAGGTCATCTTTCAATCCTGCGATATTGCGAATCTCTTCGTTTCGCTTTTGGTCGGCTATGCATAAAAGCATGGCTATATCGCCATAACATTAACTTCAATCATTTTCATAGTTAATTATTATATAAGCAGTAATAACTATAAAAGTCAACTTCACTAACCTTGCTGAGATGACAAGCGCTGGAAGTGGTCGTCAGATTGTGAGTAAAGCTCCAATTCCTTGTGCGGGTTCGTTTTACAATTCTGGACTGGCTGCTTGGTAGGCGTAGGATAACAATTATAAGCAAACTTGTGATTTGGTTTCGGTATTTTGGAAGAAATCCCCCATTAGAATATGTATGTACATGTAATAAAATGTGTCAATAGACCACGGCATCTTATCCGGGATGGTGCTCGTTCATT
The DNA here is from genome assembly GCA_036936625.1 of Parnassius smintheus behrii. Taxonomy (NCBI): domain Eukaryota; kingdom Metazoa; phylum Arthropoda; class Insecta; order Lepidoptera; family Papilionidae; genus Parnassius; species Parnassius smintheus. The sequence continues at coordinate 34,194,100 of JAUPFT010000029.1, forward strand.
AACTTGGTATAAAAATCCGGTTCTATATTAAAGTTCTTCTATATATAATATAAAATAAGGTCTCAGTTGTTCACTACGCTCTCACAGAAAATCAGCACAGAAATGGCAGCATAATACGGCTGTGTTTCGTATGGTAAGTGTAGAGAACCAGAGACCCTGTTTACTAGAAATTAGGCGATCCATCTTTTCCTTAAACGTGAGAGTACATTAGCATTTTGACTCTCAACCGAGGAAATGAAAGTCCACGGGGCACAGCGTCCACATACCATCGGTGTACTATGTGCTCTTTTATAACACTTATTTATGCAAAGCATTTTGAACATCATTCATTTATACATAGAGTTAGTTTTTAAATGGAAAAACGCGATAAAAAAGTGACTATAAATAAAAATTATACGTCCGTCGTACATGGTATTGGAAAACACACGAAAATAATATCCGTTGCGAATTTAGTCGAATCAAATTAAACTTTATTTGAAAATTCCACATTCTGTAATAAGTTTTAATTAATTTTCCGGGGTGATTTTCAATTACATTTGACGAATTCTCCTTGTTTTAATATTTAAATACGTGTAGATGGGTAAATTACAGTGTTTTGTACCAACAACTACCTGGTAAGACATGCTTAACCCGGCGAGCATGAGCCAGGGTATCACACACCCTGATAAAATTCAAGGTGGTGTATTTTTTAAAATCCTCGCCTGGAAACTCTAACTCGCTCAGTAGCTGGTGAGCTGGGCGCGTGGGGCGGGTTAGTGGCGTGATCGCAGTGTGGGGTGGGACACCGGCCGTTATATTCGTGGGCAAACCTGTCTCGGGTATGTTATACCCTGCTTCATTTTTGACGTATTTTTTTACGTAATGATTTGATCATGAATTATGATTGTTTTATTAGTTTTTTCTTTGATGATTTTAGTATATTAATTGGTTGTTCATTCATTTATACTGTGTTATGTTAGTCGCAACAGTAAACGATGGGCTACGACTTTATTCTATGGTGTCTTAAACATGGCAGCTATCAATGCTTGCATTATATTTATATCGAGCAAACAAAAATGTCACAATCAAGAGAACTGAATTCATTCGTAATTTTATTTTTTTCGTGATTAATATTTTTTTTCAAACCTCAACCAAGAACACCTCAATTCAAGAAAGTCAAAAAAGCATACTCTAAGCTACATCCGCCAGCGAATCTTAAAACAGTTTGGTGAGCCCTCGCCTAGACATGTGAATATACCTAGGCGATATGTCAGATGTCAGGATTGTCCATACAAGAAGGATAGAAAAACCAAATATTCCTGGAATGCTTGTGCCAAGCCCATATATGTATGGATCACGCAAAATTTATTTGCGAAAATTGTGCTGATCTCGACAGTGGTGATTAATCATAATATTTAATTAAAAAAAATTATAATAAGTTTTTTAAAAGGAGGATCTCACTATGTTTTAACTTTAGGTTGATTTACACTCCAAAGAATAATATTTTTGTTGAATTATAAATTTTTGTAAGTCCTTAAACTTTTGTTTCTTTAATTATAAAGTTTATGAAAAACATGATTATATAATAATAGTTTCACAATTAAGAACTTGTTTCATTTAAATCTATTAAATCATTCATTATTTTATATAATAAAATCATCAAAGTAAAAATAATAATAATAAGAACTTAAATATGGTACATTAAATTATGGGTATGTCCCACCCTGCCACATTCTCTATGTAACTTTTTTTAACCTCATGCTCGCCGGGTTAAAGTACCGATGAATGTAGGTGGCTCAGGAAACCTCGTGTTTTTTCATTCCTTGCGGGAGGTCTTCGTTCAGGGTACGAGTTCTGAAGGGCTGTAATGATAATGATGTTAGTGCAATTGATGATACATAGGATCTACCCTTTATTAAAAGGTTGGCAATGCACTTTCAATTCTGCTGGTTGTTCATTGGCAGCGATAGTTGTGAGACGCATTACTTGCATCCTTTTGTTCACTTTCTTTATTTATTTATATTATATCTTCCGTTGTAGAAAAGACTAGCTGATCCGCCCCCCCTTTTATAAAATAAAAATGCGTAAGTTCGATGCCCAGGACCGCGTCTGTGGCATTTCTTGGTAAAGGCCTCTACTTAACACTTTTCGGGGGGAGATAAGTATGTAATAATGGTGTCGTTGATATAATAATATATTTTACGGCCTTTTCTCATCGGTTATAATAAAGTGATATAAAAAGTAATACTTTGTCAAGGTCAAAAAACATAAAGATAGAAAGTGATGGGTGTGTGAAATGAACAAGGTGATGGGTGTGTATTTGTGCAGCAAGAAAATGGAATACTTCGTATTAGTTACACTGGTACTCTAAACATTAGTAATAGAAACCTAGAAGTGTGTAGATTGATTCTTTGTGACAGTACCAAAGAAAAGACATGCAATCTACATGATGGTTAGTGAATTATGTGGCCTATACATCTGTGTTCGAATCAAGACACAGTTGCGTTCTCATCCTTCAGTCTGAGATGAGTAAAATAGGTCTACGGTTCTCTTAACTCACTATACCCAATACAGAAGCACCTTGCTATATAAGACTGTGTAAGCACAAGATATTTCTGACATCGAGTTGAACTATTCACTGAAGTTAAAAAAAGTTACAGTCTTTATACAGCCTACTACTGGGCATAGGGTTCCTCTCATTTTTGAGAAGACTTTAGGGCGAGGAAATGTCCACCGCGCTTCCCCAATTCGTGTTGGCAATCTTCAAATGTTTTCGAAAAAAGTTTCTTCTCATTTACAGACATCCAGGTTTCCTCGCGATATTTTCCTTATAAACAGAGTACGTGTAAAATCAACTGTAGTAGCTAGCGTGCTAAGCGGTCGCTGTGAACTTCATAGTACGCGAGCAACGCGGGTTCGATATCTCGCCGGCACCAATGATCTATTCGTAGCTTTGTGGAGGTCGTTAACTAGAAAAATGTGAAATACTTTCATTTCAAAAATTTCATTTAAAAAATTTAATTTTAAAATACAGGTAGAAAATGTATATGAAAAAGTACCTTTATGCTATTAATTTCTACATTAAATTTCACATTTAAAATAACAACTCAAAAGAGTTATCTAATGAAACATTTTTCCTCAAGAAATATAATTTAAGATTTATTTTATTGCACTTGTTTTTGATTCATTAAATCAGTCACCCGCACGCCGCGGTAAAGGCCGGCTGTGTTTGAGTTGTTACCGCGCTCTGTGCGTCGTTGCACAATGGCGAATACTATAAAATGTGTCGCCTGTAATATTGTGATCGATGAGCTACTCGCTTATGTTCATAATAAATTATCTGTTATTGACGAGGAATCATTGAAACGAATATGTGTTAGCGCGTTTACTAGCAGTGAAATAAGCAAATCGAAAACGTTATTATTTGAATCGCTACCCACGGATCAGCGTAAAATTACAAGAAAAAGGAAAGGAAAAGAAGAAAGAGACTTGGATGACATCATTTGCGTGCTTAAAAGTGTAGATCCAGAAAAAAATTCCAATTTTTGTGGCTAGGGAACTCGAGAAATTACCCCCTATTTTATTTGACCATCTCGATTGCACGAAACTATTGAAAGATTTGACACGACTTAATGCGGAGATCGAAGAGGTTAAAAACACCTACGCTACTGTAAAACAAATTGAAGATTTGCGATCTTACGTACATAACTTAAAGTACGAATCGCTACCACCGCCATTAACTCCTGCCAAGTATGTAAACATGAGAAGCGGTGGTGCTTGGAATGTCGATAGCGGCCCTATTGGGTTAACTTTGAGCCATAATAACACATCGGACGGAGACGACTTACAACAGTTACGTAATAGTGTGCAAAGCAACTGTGAAAACGATGTAATAAATTGTAATGATGACGTTATAGTATGCACGACATTATCTCCTGAGATGGGCAATAAGCATGCATCGAATACGGCGGTGGTGCCTGCACCAGGCAAGGTGGAGCGAATGGCGGTGGCGTGCAGCTGTGAGTGCATTGAGGAGGTTCGAGTTTCACCGTTACCTCCAAGTGCTGGCCCAAGTACGTCTACACAAATATTATCTGCGCCCGTATCTAACCTAAGGCAGAAAGGTCAAGAGACGTCGAATATTCAATCCTGTCATGAAAACAAAGTGATTAATGACTGGCAAATGGTAAATAAGCGTAAGACTAAGCCGAGATATAGGTATTTGGGCGAAAAAGGAAAAGCAGAAGCGTCTGTTTCATCGTTTAAAGCCGCTGATAAGAACATGCCTATTTTCATAACCAATGTACACCTTGATACCGTGGAGTCTGACATTGTTGATTACATAAGGGCGAAAACACAAGTAAGAGTGACATTGGAGAAAATAAATATGAAGAAAGCAATAAATCATAAAGCCTATAAATTCCTGGTGCCGGAGTCGAAAGTTTCTATATTTTTAGATGAGAAAATATGGCCGGAGGGGATAATATTTAAGCGATTTGTGCATTTTAAAAATAGACGAGCTGACACAGTGAAGTCAGCAGGCGGCCCTTTGACCTCTAGGAATGGATAGTACGACCTACAAGTTTGCTACTTATAATTGTAAAAACGTCAAGAGGGCGGTCAGCGATGTCTGTCAATTATGTGATGAGTGCGTGGTGATAGCGCTGCAGGAGACGTGGCTGATGCCAGATGAACTGGCATTTTTAAGTAGCATAGACAGCAGATTCAGCAGCACCGGGACGTCGGCTGTGGATACGGCAGCAGGGTTATTACGCGGAAGACCGTACGGAGGGACAGCGCTGCTGTGGAATACCACTGTGTTTCCTAGTGTTACGGTAATAAGTTGCGATAATCCGAGAGTGAGTGCTATACGTGTCGTCACGACAGTGAGTCCGTTTATTGTGGTGTCTGTGTACATGCCGGTCAATAAATTAGTCAACCTGCCTGTATTCACGGACTGCTTGGGAACTGTAAGTGCTATCAGTAATGAATATAGTAACGAACCTATTTACGTGTTAGGGGATTTTAACGCTCATCCGAATGAATTATTTTTTAAGGAACTAAAAAGTATATGTAATGAGTTTGTATGGGTACCTGTAGATATAAAAATGTTGGGATTGACTTCTGATACTTTTACCTACATGGATCCAGCTAGTGGGTCAAAGCGTTGGTTGGATCATTGTGTGTTGTCGCAATCAGCGGAGTCCTCTGTGGGCAGTGTGTATGTCAAGTATGACATACTATGGTCGGATCATTTTCCTGTTATTTGTGAATGTAATTTGGGATGCCTGACTCCTATTAAAATTACTCCTATTAATACTGTTAATAAATTGGTTTGGGGGGAAAGAACATCAGACCAAATTTCTTTTTATAGAACTGAATGTCATAAACGTCTTAGGTTGATAGATTTTCCGTCTGAATTTGTAAAATGTGCGGATAAATATTGCAATGACCCAAAACACCTAGTTATCGTCGATAAATTGTACTCTGACATCGTGCTCGCCTTATCACAAGCCGCCGCGGAGGGCCGGGGGGGCGAGCGGGAGCAGAGTAAGCGGGATTGCCGCGCTAAATATATTGCTGGCTGGAATAAACATGTCAGTGACAGTCACGGGAGGGCCAGGGCGAGTCTTCAGGAGTGGTTGCTGTGTGGGCGTCCTACCACAGGAGATGTATACAAAAAGATGTATGAATGTAAGAAAATATTTAAATCACGTCTTAGGTGGTGTCAAAACCACCAAGACCAGATAAAAATGGACATACTTGCCTCCAAACATTGCAAAAAGGACTTCACAGGTTTCTGGAAAAATACTAACCATCTGAGGAGTCGGCCTGGTTTTCCTGTGACTGTGGATGGAACAAATGACCTCAAGGGTATAGCTGATAAATTTAAAAACAATTTTATTGTCAAATCACCTCTGGGACCGTCAATATCACAGGCTACAGGAGGGGTGAGCGGGGAGTATCTAAATACCCGAATAAAAACTAAAGATGTGTTGAAAGCAATACAATCTATCTCAAAGGGTAAATCCCCTGGGCATGATGGGTTGAGTGTGGAACATGTACATCACGCTGGGCCTCATATATCTAGGGTGTTGTCCATGTTGTACAATCTTTGCATATCTCACTCTTACCTGCCCGCGGATATGATGAAAACTGTTGTGGTACCAGTGGTGAAAAATAGGGCGGGAGATTTGTCAGACATATCTAATTATAGACCTATATCCCTGGCAACTATAATAGCAAAAGTGTTTGACAGCATTCTCAATACACATTTAAATCAACACATACAGTTAAAGGACAGTCAGTTTGGGTTTCGTTCGGGGCTGTCCACTGAATCTGCTATATTGTGTTTGAAGAGTGCTGTCAAATACTACACTACAAGAAAAACACCTGTTTACGCTTGTTTCCTTGACCTTTCGAAGGCATTCGACCTTGTGTCTTATGACATACTATGGAGGAAGATGAAGGAAGCCCATATACCGGATGAACTAGTACACATTTTCAAGTTTTGGTACGGGAACCAAAGTAACAGCGTGAAGTGGGCGGGCACTATGTCAGACCAATACAGGCTGGAGTGTGGTGTGAGGCAGGGTGGGTTGAGCTCTCCTTCTTTATTCAACCTGTACGTTAATGAACTGATTGAGGCGCTCAGCAAGCAACATGTCGGTTGTCATATAGATGGCGTTTGTTTCAATAACATTAGCTACGCGGACGACATGGTTCTGCTGAGCGCCTCGGTCTGTGGACTCAGAAAGCTTCTGAGAACGTGTGAGGATTATGCAGCTGGTCAGGGGCTGATTTATAATTGTAAAAAGAGCCAGTGTATGGTCTTTCAGAGTGGTTCTAATAAGGTGACGGAGATGCCTTCTCTTCTACTTAATGGAATACCGTTAAAGAGAGTATATGAGTTTAAATACTTAGGCCATATTGTCACCCCCACACTGAGAGACGATGCTGACATTGAGCGGGAGCGGAGGGCGCTGTCGGTCAGAGCGAACATGGTGGTCCGGAGGTTTGCACGGTGTTCGGAGGGAGTGAAAGTAACTCTTTTCAAAGCTTATTGCACTTCCTTTTACAGCTGCAGCCTGTGGACTGACTATGCGCAAATATCGTACGGTGCCCTACGCGTCCAGTTTAATAACGCGTTCAGGATGTTGGTGGGGCTCCCCCGGTACTGTAGTGCATCGACGATGTTCGCGTGTGCACGTGTGGACTGTTTTCACACTACAATGCGCAAGCGAGCAGCGTCACTGGTACGGCGAGTGCGGGGGAGCCACAACAGCATGCTGACCGCGATAGCAAGTAGACTGGATTGCCCCTACATCAACCATTGTTGTGGCCTACACATTGTGCACAGTAGGAATTAATATGACATGTGCAGGGAAGATTAGGTATTTATTGTGAGTGTTTATTGTTTTTTAATTACTTTAACATTGATTTATGATATATTGATTGAGATTTTAATTTGATTATTTTAATTTTTATTTTGATTTCAATTTAATTTAATGAACCTAATGTAATGTAATTTTTGTAATGTGACTGGTGATATAATTATACCCATATGAGTCTGTGTTACTTGATGAATAAATGATTTATTATTATTATTATTATTAAACATCGAGAACCAGAGCGACATTCCAGAGAAATTAAAAAGAAGTTTGAAGATGGATTATATAAGTTTTTATTAAAATGTTTTATATATTATTAGAACACATTTACATTAAACTAAAAATACATTAATTTTCATAAAATAATGAAGTAACAAAAAAACTCGTCGTCCAGCTAATGGTAAGTCACTTGTATCATTGATACCACAACCAACTTCATACACAGAAGGCTACACATGTGCTGGCACTGCTACGGACTGAGATAGAGTATCCTACAGCCTGTAATTATACTGGCTCTCTATAACATTCAGACCGGAGCACGGCAGAGCACGTGCTGCTGATTGGAGGCAGATATGAGTAAGAGGGTGATATCTATGCAGATGAATATTTACACAGGAAAAAATTCCTTCAACTAGCGAAATATAAAAGATTCATGTTTGGATATCATACTAATTAAAAGCAACTCTGAGAGAGCTACAGTGTTGGTGTTTTAATGACATAGTTTTTCTATGATACTTCTGTAGAACGCGCCCTTTCATATCTTGGAATGCTTTTTAATTTCGAGTTTTTCAAGCAAGTTAAATTATTTCCAAAAGGACAGTTTTGTTTAGCGAAAGGATAATTATGCTTAAGCCGCTTATATTTTTCTTTGCATTCGTTTCGGAAGTCAAAAGCTGAAGAAGGAAGAAGCAAACTTTGTTTATATAAATTCATTATTTTAATATTTTATAATGGGTGCCTTTATTAAAAATGTCGCTCAAGTAACGACAGATTGACCTTATAAAATTAAAATTGTACTCACTCTTGACCTCCATCTGGCCCGTGGGCAAAGATGAGGTCTATGATGCAGCGAGTTTGTCCGGAAAAAGCCTGTTCACACGCACCAGACTTTTTTGTTTAATTTATTTTTAAAAATTTCAGTGGTGTAGATATAAGTACCTCATAACATAATATAACACTCACGCCTGTCACCCAGAGGGTTAGGCAGAGACTACGGACTTCCATTTGGCACGATCCTGACATACCTCTTTCGCCTCCTTTACATCCAAGGGTACTTCTAATGTGTCTCATTTTCAAAATATCGCCAATTTGGTCGATATACTTTTTGTATGTATCTATCATGTATCATGTGAATGGCAGAGTCGGGAAGGGACGCCCCCTTCCCGACTCTGCCATTCACATCTGCCGTATATATTTGCTTTGTCACTCTTTCCTCATTCATTCTTTTACATGACCAAACCACCGAAGCTTTTTTTTATTAATCCTGGTCACAACATCATCTTGCATACCAAATTTATCTCTCATCACGCAATTTCTCACCCTACCATTCAGATTCAAACCTAGCACACTCCTTAAAGAACGCATTTCTACAGCATTTATTCCACTTTCGTGCTTCTTCTGACACACCCAGCTTTCACTACCATACATTAAAGTAGGGACTAACACAGCATTGTATATTACCATACGTACCTTTTTTGACACATTCCGATTCTTCACAATAGAGTGTAGTGCCCCATTTACTCTATTCCCTGCATTTACTCGTCGTTCTATATCCTTATCATATCTACCATCCCGGCTAAATACACATCCCAAATACACAAACTCATCCACTTGTTCAATTAACTCTCCTTGTATTCTTATACATACCGTCTTGCTTTCTTCTCTTTCAAAAATCATCACTTTCGTCTTACTTGCGTTAACTTTCATTCCCCTTTCTTTTAATGCCCAGTTCATTAATGTAACCATCATTTGCAACTCAGCCACCGATGACGCAAGTATGACTTGATCATCGGCATAAGAAAGGCATTTGATGGTTAACTCGCCCATTCTTAACCCAAATTCTTCATCTTTCAAAGTTTGCAAACACCTGTCCATAAATTGAACAGCCAAGGGGAATCTACACAGCCCTGTCTGACACCTTTTTGGAAGCCAAACCAGTCCGAGTAGACCCCATTGATCCTGACACAAGCACTAGAGTCCCTATAAAGAGACCTTAATGCCTGTATCAAACCAGCTCTCAACGCATATGAGTTCAGTGTTTGCCATAACACATTCCTGTCCACTCTATCATAAGCCATTTCCAAGTCCATGAACGCACAAAAAACTACCTGGTTTTTGGCCAAAAACTTCTCCGCAATCATGCGCATGGAAAAGACGTGGTCTGTACACCCCATTCCCTTTCTAAAACCCGCTTGCACATCCCAAATTTTTCCATCAGTTTCTTTCATAACTCTTATATAAGTACCTCAGTCCCTTATACGTAGTTTAAATTTCTGACATTCTTAATGATTTCTTAAATTTACGCGAACACTACACATTGAATAAAACTAAATTTACGGATTTTATCGCGTTAAAATCCGTAAATTTAGTTTTATTCAATTCTGACATTCTTTACAATGGAAATTGTGTACGGGCGGTGTTAGAATATCACCTACCCCATATTGTCCCGTGGGTATCGTAAAGGTAGGTCTACGCTAGACGACCCGAGCACAAGCGGAGCATGAGCCGAGCACTAATTCGTGTAGTGTAGAGTGACTTACAATCAAGACTGTGCTCCGCCTATTGTCGGTTTTTAGACGAACACAAAGGGATTTGCACGCGCTCGCAGTGTGCTCGTGGACGTGTTGAGTGATGACGTTTCGCTCGAGCATCATGGAAACGTGGACATAAGATTGATTTTTGTTTGCAATTAATTTAATTATATCAAAATAATCCAACGATTTGAGAACAAACATGAGGATAACTATTAAAAATAAAAAGATTGATGCGTGGTCTCATATATTCCAAGACTCGTCCACATCCGCTTCGACCTGCGAGCATACTGCGGAAAACTACGTTCGAGGAGAGTGGTTGTCTTAGGCTCGTTGTACGTCCACACTTGACACCGCGAGTAGAGCGGCTCAGCTTGTGCTCAGCTCGTGCTCGGCTCCTATAGCGTAGACTCACTTTAAGAGACGACAGAGAGACACAAACCAAGAGATGGGTAGCTGTGTCTTTCCGATAACAAAAAAAAACTGCTGTTTTCAACCCGTCTGCCAAGCGTGGCAACTATGGCAAATATGTATATGTACAGCTGTGAACTATTAATGGGCGGTATGGTGAATGATTAGTTGATACCTAGACTGTATGTATCAAATGACGTATGAATGTAATATCTATTAAAGCTCGTGGCATGGAACGGCATCGAACATTATTTTATTTAAGAATTTAGGAACAAAACACCTAAAAAATATTAATATAAAGACGAACCAAAAGCTTCCTCTAATAATTACTTTTTGTATCCGTCGGAAAGTCATTCTGTTCTTTAACACTAAATGGCGTTAGATCTCTATTACTTTTGATGCTTAGCTTAGAATATTAAGTATCGTTTTTCGTCTCAAGGACTGAAACTAGCGATTTCATTAACCGAACTCAAAAATGAGAAAGATTTTTATTTCGACGTTAATGTTTAATATATATTTATAGATTTTAACAGTGGTAGAGCCACGCGGCAGCTTTGCTGTTGCACGTATGGGCCGGCACAAACCGGGGTGGTACCACGACCTCACAGAATACCGGCGTGAAGTGGAAGCTCTGCTTCCGCGTTTCGTCTGGTGAGTGCAGGTGGCCGGAGGCCCAAATCCCCCCCCCCCATCAACATGGTAGCGGAATTAAATAATGATAGACTACCCCAGGAGGGTACCAGCACCCCTGGAGAATCCCTCGCTGAGCATCCACGACCATGTTTCTCCACTTCTGAGCGTGGGTGCTCAGGCTGCCCCGCGTATTCTGGGGGGGGCAAAATTCCGCTCAAGACTACAACTGCTCGGGGTAAACGGAGCAACAAGACCAAGGCGACCCCTGCCACGCTGTCCGTGAATTTCTGCAATATCAGGGGACTTCACTCTAACCTAAACGCCGTCCACTACCATCTCGAGACGGCGAGGCCGGCTCTGCTCTTTCTGACCGAGACGCAGGTGTCCTCTCCGGCTGATGTCTCGTATCTCTCCTACCCGGGGTACAAACTGGAACACTCCTTTGTGCCTCGGGCTGGAGTTTGCGTTTACGTCAGAGAGGACATCTGTTCTCGACGCCTCGGCAGACTTGAAGGTTCGGACCTGTCCATCCTTTGTCTACGCGTAGACAGCGACGACCATCCGCGCGTCTACGGGTGCCTCTATAGGTCCCATAGCGGTAATGCCGAAACAGACCGACTCTTCGACCACGTCCAAATGGCTGCAGATTTGTTGCTACAGCAGATCCCCTCCGCAGAGATCGTGATCCTCGGCGACTTTAACGCCCATCACGCCGAATGACTTGGTTCACGTTTAACCGATCATGCGGGGAGATCTGTTCATGATTTTGCCTTGGCATATGGTCTGACACAACTGGTTACTTCGCCTACGCGGATTCCAGATGTGGAAGATCATGCACCTTCCCTGTTGGACCTTCTGCTGACCTCTCACCCGGACGGATATCAGATTTCCGTCGACGCCCCTTTAGGCTCCTCGGACCATTGTCTGGTCCGGAGTGTTGTGCCACTCACGCTGAAATCGCGGTTGCATTCTGCAGGCTGCCGCCGTGTTTGGCACTATAGGTCAGCCGATTGGGATGGGATGCGGTCTTTCTTTGCATCCTACCCTTGGGGGCGGGTTTGCTTCTCGCCGGATGATCCCAACGTTGTTGCGAATTCTGTTACTGATGTGGTACTTCAAGGTATGGAACTTTTTATTCCTTCCTCTGTGGTGCCCATTGGAGGCAAGTCTCAGCCATGGTTTGGTCGCTCCTGTAAAATAGCATCATGCTATAAGCAGGAGTGCTACCAAGCCTGGGTTGATGCATCAGCGTCCCGGGATGTAAACACCAGCGCTCTAAAAAAGAAGTATAATTCCGCCTCTAGGTCCTTCAAAAGAGTCATTGCCAAGGCAAAGTCAGAGCACATAAGCAGAATTGGCGAGAAACTAGTTCGCCTTCCTTCTGGAACCCGTGCATTCTGGTCTCTCGCCAAGGCTGTCCAGGGGAATTTCTGTCAGCCATCTCTTCCATCTCTGCACAGGGAGGACGACTCACTGGCCCATACTGCAAAGGAGAAAGCCGATCTTCTAGGCTCTTTCTTTGCATCTAACTCGACTCTCGATGACGGGGGGAGTACGCCGCCGACCATCCCGCGGTGTGAGTGCTCCATGCCGGAAGTGCAGTTCACACAGCGCTCAGTTCGCAAAGCACTCCTCTCCCTGGACATCCACAAGTCGAGTGGGCCTGACGGAATCCCCCCAATTGTGCTGAGGATGTGTGCTCCAGAGTTGGCACCGGTTTTAACGCGTCTTTTCCGGTACTCCTACTCCCTAGGCGTAGTCCCAAAATCATGGAAGACGGCTTTTGTCCACCCGATCCCTAAAAAAGGCGACCGCTCAGACCCGTCCAACTACCGGCCAATCGCCATCACCTCCTTGTTCTCCAAAACAATGGAGTCCATTGTAAACTGCCAGCTCATGAGGTACCTTGAGGATCACCAGCTGATTAGTGACCGCCAATACGGTTTTCGCCGTGGTCGGTCAGCTGGTGATCTTCTGGTCTACCTCACGCACAGATGGGCGGAGGCAGTAGAGTTCAAGGGGGAGGCATTGGCCGTTAGTTTGGACGTTGCGAAGGCCTTCGATCGGGTTTGGCACAAAGCGCTTCTTTCGAAGCTCCCTTCCTATGGGCTTCCCGAGAAATTGTGCGATTGGACCACCAGCTTTCTTGCAGATCGGAGCATCAAGGTCGTTGTAGATGGTGCAAGCTCCGATTGCAAGCCTATTAATGCTGGTGTTCCACAGGGCTGCGTGCTATCGCCAACGCTGTTTCTTCTGCATATCAATGATATGTTGCATACCCGTAACATTCATTGCTATGCGGATGACAGCACTGGTGATGCTCTTTACACCGGCCGAGCCAATATTTCTCGGGAAAACGTCTCCGAGTGCCGGGACAAACTTGTGTCTGAAGTCGAGTCTTTGCTGAACAGAGTCTCGGATTGGGGACGACTAAATCTAGTCCAGTTTAACCCCCAGAAGACACAAGTTTGCGCGTTAACCGCTAAAATGAACCCCTTTGTCGTATCCCCTCAGTTACAAGGCACTCCCCTTGTTGCCTCAGCCAGTATCGGAATCCTCGGCGTCGACATATCGAGTGACGTGCAGTTTCGTGGTCACTTGGAAGGTAAGGCCAAATTGGCCTCTAAAAAGCTTGGCGTGCTCAGCAGAGCGGGACAGTATTTCATGCCGGCACACCGCCTGCAACTTTACAAGGCGCAGGTTCGGCCGCACATGGAATACTGTTCCCATCTCTGGGCTGGGGCTCCCCAGTACCAGCTCCTTCCACTTGACCGCGTCCAGTGCAGAGCGGCTCGAATCGTCGACGACCGAGTGCTTTCCGATCAGCTCGATTCACTGGCGCTGCGAAGAGATGTTGCATCTCTTTGCGTATTTTATCGCATCTATCACGGGGAGTGCTCTGAGGAATTGTTCGGATTAATCCCAGCCGCCAAATTTCGTGAACGCACTACACGGCAAACTTCCCGATACCATCCACACCATCTTGATGCTTGGCGGTCCACCACTGTACGTTTCACAAGGAGTTTTCTTCCACGTACAACCTCTCTGTAGAATAGTTTACCACCGTCGATTTTTCCGGACCGATACGACCTGGGGACCTTCAAGAAAAGAGCTTACTCCTTTCTAAAGGGCCGGCAACGCACCCGCAATTCTCCTGGTGTTGCGGTTGATCATGGGCGGCGGTAGTCACTTAACATCAGGTGAGCCGCATGCTCGTTTGCCCCCTCTTCTATAAAAAAAAAGAAAAAAAAAAGACTCTTCAAAAATGGCTGAACTGATTTAAATAATTCATCCATGTCAAATATATTGTATATAATCTCAAGGGTGGTCCCGTCTAATAGTGAAGAAACAACCTGCCGCTAAACAAATAAAGGATAAATAGAGGGTGTATAAATTGAGGATGAAATTTGTACTGTAACTAATTACACGACATTTTTGTTGTTACTTGAGATTGTGATATTTATTGCTTGGTCCAATTAAATGGGTAAAAACAATAAAGTTTGAACAATAAGTAACAATAAGTAAAATTCTATTTCACAAACTCAGAATATAATAATTACCATTTACTAGTCTCTGAATTCGGGGCTTTAATTCTTTGAAATATCATGACTAAGAACTTATTACAGATTCAGATTTAGGAAATTATTTCATTCCCTTTTATTATTGAAATCGCTTTTAACTACCTAAAAAGTTATTTTTTATATATTTTTATTCTCATTTAGCTTAAAGTTTCGTAATTTATTTTAATATTTTCATTATTTTTATGTGTTTTATTAAAAATATTTGGTGTTCGGTTATGTACCCAATTACGAATAAATGTGTTTTTTTTCTTTCCTTCAATCAACCTATAAAATTAAGTGCTTTGTTGTTGTTTTTTTTTTTTGTACGCAATGTATTGCGTTTAATCGTTTAGCCACTGCGTTATCAAGTCGTCAAGTTACAAAATTTATAAACTCAATGGATTCATGTACAAGATGGAATAGTCATGTGTAAAGATGTGTCATAGTGTTGAGTTTTAGTAATTCTCCCGGTTTTAAAAGTTCTAACTTCTTAGCGCTAGATGGCAATAACAGTTCACGAGTGTTGGAGCGAGTTTAACGCCATAAAATTTTGCACTCCAATCTATTTACTTAAATTCACAGAACACTAGAATTTACAAACAAAATACACACATAAATGCGTGTGTGTTTTTGAGGTAACATAAACAGTTAATCTTGCATGGTATATTATTCATTTATTAAATACACGACAAAAATGCAATCTAGAACTTAGGCCACCCCCATAGATAGCCTTATAGGGGTAGGAAAGAGGATAACCTATAGCTGCCTCGGTTTGAAGGCACAGTTTGAACCGCAGTTCTTAATAACTATTTTTGTTGTTATTACGAAATATTTTTTATAGAATAAGGGTAACAAACGAGCACACAGTTTCCCTAACTATTTTTTTATTTTTATTTTTATAAGAATATAAATAATGCTATAAACATTACTAATATTCCTTTTAACCACTCGTGGTAAGCTTAAATTGCTTGTGTTACTAGTGCTTCACGCTAGTAGTCGAATGGCGGATTCGAACCCAGGAACTTGTTGAGTTCGCGGTCCGCGCCCTGTCATTAGGCTACTGTCGCTTATATAAGCTATAAGTGGATAAAACTATAAGTGGATTCTGTGGCCCATAGACATCTACGTGGCCCATGGACATTTAAATTTATCCTCTTTGGTGATTTGGATGAAATGCCTCGTTTTCAGTAAAAAAAAAGGTCTACGGATCTCTTCACTCACCATACGAAACACAGTAGTATTAAGCTGCTATTTTACGCTGTTATTCTGTAAGAGCGTGGAGCCGACCCATTCGTGCTACAACCATAATATGGATGCAGCGTGGCTCTACCACGTGTGATGCTACTGCCCATCTCCTATCTCATTTTCCTACTGTTGCCTCTTGCTTCACTCAAGGGATCATATAGGGTAGTGGGTTATCTTACACTGCCAATAAATTGAAAAAAAGGCTCACATAATACCTTTCGGCGTTCTCTCCCAATCACTCCGGGCCGTGTGGAAATAATGTGGTAGTGTGTGGATGTGTAACATAATTAGTAATTAGTAATTCGTGATTTACCGTGAACTCGGCAGTGAAGTAAATAATGTCTGTGGACTAATAATTCGAAGACATGTCCAAAGTCTGCAAAATACATATATTTGCAGCGCGGCGGACTTAACCCTCTCCGGAAAGAGAGAAGGTCTTTGCACAGTAGTGTGACGTTTGTAGGCTGTAATTTACTTGTACTTGGTAAAGTACTTTACCGTATTTCTAAAAAGGTCGCTCAAAAATTCTGAAGGTATGATTTCTTATCCTGTAGGATTTAGGACATCGGTTATTTACCAGAGTCTCGCTTATAAATCAGCTCAGGCAGCATTCCGTAGTTGACGACGATGTGGTGAAAAAAATATGCAGAGTGGCTTTACTGTGGCACAGCATCTTGGGCCACAGCATTCATTTACCATCAAGTGGAATGTGGTCTCTTTTGTCACCTTTCCACTGTGCCTGCATAACCGTACTAAGCAACCAAGAGAGACAACTCGGATTGATTTGAAGTCAAAAGTTACAGCCTATATACGTCCCACAGCTGGGCACAGGCCTCCTCTCATCTCTGAGAGGGTTTTTTTCACCTTTAAAATTAGACCTTTAAAATTAAAAAAGAGGATTAATTTCACCTTTAAAAATTAGTCGACATCAACATACATTGGGATACGGAATCTCTCCAAAACTGGACGGTTTTGACTTCTTTTCATAAGCAATGTAAGAACGATTGTTGGTACGTCTGTATGTTTCAATTTTATTCCTTTGTTCGTTAAAATTGTTTGCTGGATTAATAAACACGAATTTTTAACATGGCATGATACGTAGTTTTTTTCAAATAATTAATTACAAACAAATAGTATCTTGGTTGCGATAGATATAGATGATGTATCGTTGAAGTATTAGCTATTTTGTGTCCAGGGAGAAAACAGAGGTAATTCTTTGAACGGACTAAAAACCGCTCGGTTACTCCCTTAAGGTTTTGCTCTACCGTTGTATGTAGGAGTTCACTTTAATTAACATTTGAGATTAGACGTAAACACATGTTTTATTGTGATATAAATTGTTTGTACAAATCCTGTAAAATTGACGTTGTACTACTTGGGATGGACTGTTGGAAGAACTCCAGAACAGTGTTGGGCGAAGACTGTACCTAAGTGTCAACTTCTTCTTCTGCATGTCTACGTTTGTACCAATTTTGAGAGTACATTCAGCGGGAAAAATCAAAAGACCTGAAATAGTTTTAAATTAGTATAGAAGATTTAGTAAAAACATTAAAATTACACATAAAACGAAGTTAATTTTTTCAATATAGAATAAGGTTGACAAACATGTACACAGTCTACCTGATGGTAAATCAATGCACTAAGAATTAAAATTCAGATTAACTTAAAAAACAAACACTAGAAATAAGTTTTAAGGATGCAAGAAGCATGGTGAATTTGGTACATTTTACTTCTTCAAATAAATAATATTTTTCTAGAAGATGAAGTATTTTTTTACTCTTATCCTAAAAAATATTGTAAAGTATAATAATAAATAAATTTATTTAGAATAAATGTTTATTTATTAGTATTATCACATGTTTTAACAAAAAAAAATTGTGAAATATTTCTTTTTATGCAAATTCGACTCGCTATTTTTAATTGAATTTCAAAGAAAATACAACTCAAAATAAATAATATACAATCTTAATGAAAATTTTACTAAAATTACGAGTCAATAATTTTTTAAAATAAATCTTTGCCATTTTTGGGAATTCTTCATTACAATCCGATTGTGCGCCCGCGAGCGAGATTACGCGCAAGAGGCTCAACCAATAACCCCGTAAGTATGTTTTACCGCGCGCAACAATTAAGTGGTAAAATAACAAAAAGCTAAGTGTACGTATAGCTTGAGATATATAGGAGATCCGCGGTCGCTTAGGGGTTGCTTGCTATAAATTTCACAGTGCGCTTCAACCGGGGCTCGATTCCTTCGGGCACCAATGACAATGGTAAAAATTTTGTAATGTTTGCGTCGCGGATTCTGTTTTACAATCAACCGGATCAACAAATACTTAAAATTTACATTTTCATATGACTCCTTTTCTTTTCCACTGTTAGACAATCGTATGACCTCTGACGATTGTTGACGTTCTAATCGCAGCCTAACCTAATTCTGTTGTGAATATGCATCTGAGAGTCTGATACCAATTTCGTGCGGTAAAAAACACTGCAACTGTGAAAAGAACGCGGCACAACGAGGGATGAATCATGCGCCAAGTACCCAGTACCGACATAAAACACCAGCGTAATGTTGTTTTGTTTCATATACTTTGTAACGGAAACCTGAGGCTTACTAGTAACGAAACAAGGCATTTCATCTTAGTCCTCAGGGGTGATGACGCATTAGAGTTTGATTTTTGGTCGAAAATAGAAAATAGATATCTGTGATCTTCTGCCAGTTCCAGCAGAGCCTGGTAAGTTACAGACTGTGACGACTTCATTGTCACCGTGAAGACTAACATGTCTTC
Organism: Parnassius smintheus behrii; assembly: GCA_036936625.1. NCBI lineage: Eukaryota > Metazoa > Arthropoda > Insecta > Lepidoptera > Papilionidae > Parnassius > Parnassius smintheus. Next base: position 34,212,858 of record JAUPFT010000029.1, read on the forward strand.
AGGGTGACAAAACAATGCCACGTAGCCTTCTTTGTTTGAAGTTGTTGCAGATATTAATAGAATGTCAGTTCATTTGTCAGATTATTGTATAAAAATAAAATAATACGAGTATATGTTCATCATCGTCATCATCATCATTACAGCCATTTACAAGTCCACTGCTGAACATAGGCCTCCCCCAAGGTATGCCACAAAGCACGGTCCTGAGCCACCTGCATCCATCGACTTCCTGCATGTCTTACCAGGTCGTCACTCCATCTAGTGGGGGGTCGCCCCACACTTCGTCTACCGGTACGAGGCTGCCACTCGAGAACATTTTTTCCCCAACGTTTGTTGGTTCTTCGAGCTATATGGCCGGCCCATTGCCACTTCAGCTTACTAATCCGTTGGACTATGTCGGTCACTCTGGTTCTACTGCGGATATCCTCATTTCTAAGTTTATCACGCAGAGAAACTCCGAGCATAGCCCTCTCCATAGCTCGCTGAGCGACTTTGAGCGTCCTCATACGGCCAGCAGTGAAGGACCACGTCTCAGTTCCATATGTCATCACTAGCAACACGCACTGGTTGTACAACTTAGTTTTCAGGTTTTGAGGTATACCTGACGAGCAGATGCGTTGTAATTTCCCGAACGCTGCCCAGCCGAGTTGAATCCTTGAAGTATATGTTCAAATCTACTTAAATATAAATTTATAGTACGTTCGAGAATTTGAGCTGATTTGAGGTTATGAAGGGTCGTGATTCGTGAGCATCAGAAGGGATTTCGAAATGGTTAACACACACCTTAAGCCTATATCTCGTGCATTATGAACCAAAGAGAAAATGCGGTGTCACTTCTTAGGACTAAGATGTAATCTCCGTTTCTCGTCATTTTCTATAAAATAAAGTCGTAAACTTTATGTCACAATACCAGCACCAATTCAGATTTCTGTCTCGCACAGTACATGCGTAGCAACCTCTATAAAAACCTTATCTTTTGTTTATTTTTAGGCTAAATAAAGTATTTAACCATGTTTCTATATCTATACTAATATTATAAAGAGGAAAGATTTGTTTGTTTGTTTGTTTGAATTGAATAGGCTCTGAAACTACTGAACCGATTTGAAAAATTCTTTCACCGTTAGAATCCTACATTATTCCTGATGAACATAGGCGATAGAACGTTATCAAAAATTTAGGGATCCGTATGAAAACTTCGTTAATGTAACCCAAGGTGTGAAAAAAATACCAAAAAAAAAAACTTATATCACGTACGCTGCGGAAACTATTGACAATAAAGCAAAGTGATGTGCTATAGTTTTATGGAGGACATCATCTATATCTATACTAATATTATAAAGAGGAAAGATTTGTTTGTTTGTTTGTTTGAATTGAATAGGCTCTGAAACTACTGAACCGATTTGAAAAATTCTTTCACCATTGGAATCCTACATTATTCCTGATGAACATAGGCGATAGAACGTTATCAAAAAATTTGGGGATCCGTATGAAAACTTCGTTAATGTAACCCAAGGTGTGAAAAAAATACCAAAAAAACATTATATCACGTACGCTGCGGAAACTATTGACAATAGAGCAAAGTGATGTGCTACAGTTTTATGGAGGACATCAATATCTATATAAAAGTCTGCAATATCATATGTCTAACTATTATAGTTATCTCACAATAACTACTTTTCCATGTTAAAATATTCAATAGTAACGTCGAAAAATCCTTATATCGCGTACACTGCCAGCACCATGCGATGCGGGTGTCACTGGGGTGTGGGAGAGGAGTCTATGTCAAAAAATAAATCGATTGATTGAGATAAAAGTACTCCATTAATTTTGCTAATTTTTTAGCTAAAATGATTGAACTAAATGATCGAGGTGTCATATCATGTCTCGCGGCAGAGCTGCGTGATATACGCGGGTGAAACCGCGGGGTACAGCTAGTTTTATTATAAACTTTATGGAGCATATAAGAGGTATGCTGCTAATATATTCAATATAAATTAAATTGAAAATAATCGCAATTGGCAATGTGTGTCCCCCCCCCCCCCTTATCAATAAGATATTTGCTAACAATTCTCTTATTTCATCTCAAAATGACGGCCTTTGCGCGTTTTATTATCTCGAATTGTAAACTAATTCTAAAGCTACTATTAAAAAAAAAACAGTCGATATATAACTTTTAGAACTCAGATAGTTTTGTTAAATTTAAATTTTACTAAGAATTTTATACTTTAGACGCTCAGTAACTTCTGGATACAGTCCTCTACTACAGTTAGATGAATTTCTTACAATTACCACACTTGTCTCGAAGATTGGTGACATCAGCACTCAGTACCGTACGTTTAGCACGGACTCAAACCCTGTTGCTGATAAATGTATGTTATGTTATATCTGGCATATACGAGATGATTTTACCGCCATCTATGTGAAGCAATGAGATTTGTTATTTCACATACTATTCTCATACGATACCCGCCAGATGATTCGAGCGATATATGCTTTTTCGCCGACCCCTCACGATCATGCATTAATAAAAAATAACTAAATATACAGATTTATTATATTTACGCGAACACTACACATTGATTAAAATTACTATTACGGGTTTTATCGCGTTTGATTTTAATTGATTTTTAATTACCGACGTTTTGGGTGCTTTCCAACACCCATGATCCATGGTCACCCATGGTCAAAATTAAACGCGATAAAATCTGTTAAATAAGTTTTAATCAACTAAACGTACTTCACTTTTTGCTCACCTAACTGAATGCAGTAATACTTCTAGGGGCTACTAGAAACTTCACAGGCCTGTCTATATAATTTAATGCATGAGACGTGGGTTCGTGATTGAAAACATCATACAAACGTTTTCAAATCAATGTTGGGAAAGATAGTTTAACAAAACTCCGTGATTTTTGACAATACCCGCACTTTATTTCAATCGTTCACATGGGTAGTAAATGTAGCTTATATAAAAGATTTTATACATATATATTATACATAATAATTAATTTAAATTTTATCATGTAATTTTGATTGAGAGTTTTCTAAGCATATGACGGAACATATGGAGATGGACATGGTGGTTGAGGCTGGTACAATGAAACGACCGCGCACCCTGAATCCTAAAGCGCGATGGAGGGTTTGGTTGGAAGCAGATGATGGGTGATCTCGGTACTGTAATCCTGGGAGGTGTCACAACCAGTAATTCTGGTGCTGGTGGCTGTATTAGAGGTGGCTGTACCTGAAAGTTGATCATTAATTACTTCGTCTCCAAAAAGTAACATAATAAACATTCACATTGCATTAAGCATTACAACAAAACATGATAACATGAGAACATAACATTAAAAAAATAAAAACTGTTTTAAATAATTGAAATGATGTACAAGCAGTATCAAATATTCGTACTTTAATAGGAGCAGGCTTAGTTGGTTGAACCGGTGCAGGATTAACAAGAATCTGAGCACACCGGGTTGGATACACTGACTTAGGCCTAACTTCAATTGGTACTGGGGTAGGCGGTTGCACTGGGTCTGGTTCCACGTATATTGGAGCCGGGGCAGCTGGTTGAACTGGTGGTGGTTTTACCCAGATAGTGGTGTTGGCAGACGGATAGCTCCTGGTCGTACAATTATTGATGGAGGTGCTCGAAACCTTTACCTTTAAGCCCAGGCTTTAAGACCACTGAACCTGTAAATTATTAAGTTTTAATTTTTATAGGATAAATTACTTCATAATGAATTAAATTATTTAATTGAGTTTAGATTGTTTTAAAATGATTTAATTTGTACGTAAATATATTATTCTTACCCTGAGGTGCCTCACGATACAAATATTTAACAGATGGCTCAGAAGGATTGCAAGGACCAATATTTATGACTTCATTATCATCAGAACATGGAGATCATGGATCACAAGGATTACACGGAGGTACTGGCTCACAGGGTTCACATGGAGGATACTCCCCGTAAAGAATTTTAGGATTTGGGTCAGGTATCGGTTGACTTAAAGTGGGGCCACAAATAAGTGCTGCAAGGAATTAAAATATAAATTTAACTAATATTTGTTAAATTCAAAAGTGCACGCCTTACCTGCTTATGATTACGAATTAATATTATTTGTGACCATTATTTTTAAAGGAAAAAAAAAAAGCAGAGAATCTGATCGATTTTCATTAATACCTTTCAAACGTTAAGTTAAATAACAAAAGCAATAGGGATCCTACTTCAAATACATGCAATCTTATTTAATACGATATAATACCCCAATCTATTGCTTACATTTCTATTAAACAAGAAGACTCACCGACGTACAGAGCAACGGACAGCAGTCCATATATATTTTCAATTACATTTTTGTTATGTAATTTAAAGTGAATCAATTAGAAAATAAACTAATCTTATAATTCAGTATCTGTAGTTATTGTAACTTTAGTAATAATATGGATTTGATGTCCAGCTAAAAGTATAAAAACAATTTTATGTAGTGAAATTCAGGTGTGGCCACATATCGGGAGTAGAGCACTCCCTCACGTTGTGAGGCGTGCAATAAATAATTATGTGCTCTTATGGATGCGGGTATACTAATAAGAACAGACAGTAAGATCCTAATGTCCCCGATTAATGGCCAATTAATCTACCTTTGTGACAACGGCGATTTCAGATCGTGATATAAAGTTTGAGAACTTTGTAAGGAACCTGTATGTCTAAGAAAATAATATGTCGAGGATTAGTAAAGTTCACTTATGCACATGAAGCAGCACTATGGACGCTTTTTTGCTCTATAACCTTTTATAAAAATATTGAGATACACATTAGAATATAATAGTAGTTGTATTTTTGATAGAGTTTTATCACCAAACAGAAATACCTTACCTGCACTGTACGATCATTGAAACAAGTCAAATAAAAATAAGAACAACTATAATTACCTGATAACCAAATGACTTTACCCTACGCCTAGACACTTTCTACATACATAGAAAATGTTTATATATTTTAATGTTATCAAACTTTATCGCAAATAAGATTTTTAAATCAATAATGTAACATTTTAAATAACATAAGAATCAGGTATTTGAAAATATTATTATCTTTTAATAAAATATAACGGAATAGTATGTGAACATAACGTAAGATGTTTTCATATTACTCTAATCAATTCATTACATTTAATGCAAAGTGTATCCTTTGATAAAATATTGTTAAACACGTTAAAACCCATTCCTTGAAATTAGCAACAAAACAATAAGATTTTTACCGTGCAGTGGCGGTGAAAAAACATCCACTTCCCTATCATCCAACTACACATTCACTACTACAACTCATGTGCACAAGCCTTTAGAACTATAGCTGGTATGTCGCAATAAATCCTAAATAAATCCTAATTCTAAGTAAAGACTACAAAAAATCCTGGCATTACGATTGCGAGGGAGTGAGAATTTATTTTCAATTTACTTTCATTATCCTAACACACACAAGTGATTCCGAAAGAGTAATTAAATACCATATGATGGGTGATGGTGGCGTAAGAGATCGAAGATAGATGAAGATGTCTATGGATCGCAGCATCCATTTACCATCAGGTGGACTATGCGTTATTAATGAAGGTTGAGATATTTACGGCCTTTCCCATAGTCGCCACTTATTAGACACACGGGATAAAATTGAGTAGAGAGTTTTTATACATCGATAACCACGATAGATTCTTTAAAAGACAAAAAAATATCAGTATTATTAAATTATACACGTACTTCTATATATAAATAAAATAAGGAAGATATTTAAAGTAAGGGAAAACTTTTTAAAGTCTGTCGTGCACTAATTCCGTTTTTATTATATATTATAATTACTGGCTCTCACGATTTAGGTCTGCGCGCCTAGTGTGGAACCACTGCTGAATTATTTGGTTAGTGATAACTATCAAATAAATTATTATTCATTTTTATTTTCATATCAAAATGAAAAAAATGTGCGTCGACTTAATATGAACAGTTATAGCTACATTCAGAAGCTACGATCGTCAAAGTTCTTGTTTTGTGTAATTATGCTAGAGCGCACTCAGTAAACTCATTTCATTGCCTTGATAAAACTAATTCATCGGATCAACTTGTACGAATGATATTGCCAAAGTAATAAAGTTCTATCTCAAATAAGTGATTGTTCAAAATCAATCATTCAAAACCAATCGTAGCTCTCGAAGTCGTCTATTACTTTCTTTAGAAACAAACACAGACATTTCTAAGAACTCTTTTCAGAAATTAATATCAATTGCAAATAGTGATAAAAATCTATAGAATGTTTATTTCAAGCATATTTACATATGACATGCTTCACACATCGACTAAGGCCACACCTAATTAATAGATTTTGATAGTCGTGACAGTCGTGATAGAAGTAGATAGCGACCACCATCCCGCGTCTACGGGTGCCTCTATAGGTCCCATAGCGGTAATGCTGACACGGACCTACTCATCAACCACGCCCAAATCGCTGCAAACTCCGTACTACAATAGGTCCCATCTGCAGAGATCGTAATACTAGGTGATTTTAACGGCTAGCACGCTGAATATCTTGGTACTCGTTTAACCGATCATGCGGGTAGATTGGTTTATGTCTTCGCTTTGGCATATGGGCTGACACAACTGGTTATCTCGCCTACGTGGATCCCAGATGTGGAAGATCATGTGCCTTACCTGTTGGACTCTCATCCGGACTGATGGTCTCCGTCGACGCCCCTCTTGGCTCCTTGGACCAATGTCTGATACTGAGTTTAGTGCCACTAACGCTACCATCACGGTTGCGTTCTGCAGATTGCCGCCGTGTTTGGCATTACAAGTCAGCCGATTGGGACGGGATGCGATCTTTTTGTGCATCCTATCCTTGGAAGTGGGTTTGCTTCTCACCGGATGATACCAGCGTTTTCGGTGATTCTGTCGCTGATGTGGTGCTATAGGGAATGGATTTTTTTATTCCATCATCTGTAGTACCTATCGGAGGCAGAACCCAGCCATGGTTTGGTCGCTCGTGAAAAATTGCATTACGCCATAAACAAGAGTGCTACCAGGCTTGGGCTCGCGCATCGATATCTCGGGATGCAAATAACATCATAAAATCCTAAAAATAAGTATAATTCCGCCTCCAGGTCCTGCAAAGGTGTCATTGTAAAGGCAAAGTCAGAGCATATAAACATAATTGGCAAGAAACTAGTTCCTCTTCTTTCGGGAACACGTGCATTCTAGTTTCTCGCCAAGCCTGTGCAAGGGAACTTCTGTCAGCGATTTTTCCCATCTCTGCACAGGGAGGATGATTTTCTGACCCATGCCGCAGAGGGCGTAACCGATCTGCTGGGCTCTGTCTTTGCATCCAACTCGACTTTTGATGACGGGGGAATATGCCGTCACACATCCCGCGGTGAGAGTGCTCGATGCAGGATGTACTGTTTATTCAACGCTCGGTGCGCAGGTTACTCCTCTTCCTGGACGACAACAAGTCAAATGGCCCTCCTAATGTGCTGAAGACATGTGCTCCAGAGTTGGCACTGGTGTAAACGCGTCTTTTTCGGTACTCCTACTCCCTAGGCTTAGTCCTGAAATCATGGAAGATAGCTTTCGTGCAACCGATTCCAAAAAAAGGTAACCTATCGCCATCACCTCCTTATTCTCTAAAATAATAGTCATTAACAGCCAGCTCATGCGGTGCCTTGAGGATCATCTGCTGGTTAGTAACCTCCAGTACGGTTTCCGCCGCGGACGCTCAGCTTGTAATCTTCAGGGTTAACTAACTCATAAATGGGCAAAGGCAGTTGCAAACCGGTAACATTCATTGCTATGCAGACGACGGCACTAGTGATACTTTATACGTTTTCCGTGCCAATATTTCTCGGGGAAACGTCGTTGAGTACCGGGAAAACTTGTGTCTGAAGTCGAGACATTGTTGCGCAAAGTCTCGGACTGTGGGCGGCTAAATCTAGTCCGGTTCAATCCCCCAGAAGACACAAGTTTGCGCGTTTACCGTTAAAAGGAACTCCTTCGTCGTATCATCCAGTTTGAAAATTTATTTTTAGCGACAGAATATCGTTATTACATTTTCATAACCGCATTGATACTGTCCAAATTACATGCCTTAAATTTTAACATTGTTTTGTACCTAATGTTTACGGTAAGCTTTTTTATAGAATAATGTGTGAAGAACGAGCACACAGTCCACCGGATGGTAAGTGGATGTTGTGGCCCATACACATTTATCCTCAAATATGTATCAAAATGAAGAGCGTTTTTAACCCTGTGGACTAAGATGGAAGGCCTCGTCATCAGTACAAAGGGTCAAGCTTCGTACAGGAGTGTAGAATAATATAATAAAATTTTCTTGCTCTCAAACTTATTTAACTTGCTTATGAAGTTAAAGTAATTTGCATACCATTTTTTTTCAACCTAAAACGGTATTTACTTAACTTTGTATGTGGTAGAGCCAAGCTGCCACTATTACGCCACGAATGTTTCGGCTCGACTAGGGAAGGACAACGCTCTCACAAAATACCAGCGTAAAATAGCACGTTATTGCTAGTCTGTTTCGTATATTGAGTGTAGAGAACCGGAATACCTTATGACTGTAAGCGAGGAATTCCATGTTATTCCTCATTGGTGACAACTGACAACGCATTTGTATTTCGATTCATAATTACAGATACATGTAGGTAACTATGGACCACAGCATCCATTACCAGCAGTGGACTTAGTGCTCGTTTATCATCCTAGTCCCAAAATATAAAAATATGAATTTAACGCTAAATCTTCTGATTATGTTATATTTACAAAATATATAATTGATAAAGTTTATGGAATACTTCAGAATTTGCTAACTAAGATACCAATAACCTCAACAACGTGGAGATATGAAAATTAAATTTTCTTCCGAGTTATAAGAGAATCAAAATGGCCTCTTTACAATTGTAATGCGGCCGCTCAACGGCCTTTATTTTGCATTCAATGCGCGGTGTTTCAATTTCTGGGCAATAAAACAGAAATAAAAAGAGCGTAATATCGCAGAATAACTAATAGTACTACGTACAGAAGTTGCATCCGTTTGATATGGACAGCTTGCCGACGTTTTAATAGCCTACATAACAATAATAATAATATTTTTTTACTTTTTATAAGCCAGTGCTTGACGACAATCCCACCCGGTGGTAAGTGATGATGCAGTCTTAGATGGTGAAGCGCACTGTCTTAGCGTAGCAAATGCCCATTCACTCTTGCCTTGAAGACGCCCAGATTGTATTCGGACGGAAAGATAGACGCCGGCAAATTATTTCACTACTTTGCTGTACGCGTTAAAAAGTCGAAGTAAACCGTTTGGTTCAAATACGTATCGACAACAAAGGGGTGAAGACCCGCCGACCGCCTGGTCGTCCGATGGTGGAAAGGGGAGGGAGGAATTAAAGCGTGCAATTCCTGCGCACACGTGTGATCAATGATATGAAATTATCTGAATAAGGAGCCGTGGTAGCTCAGGTGGTTAACGCTCGCTGTAAATATAACAGAACGCGAGTAACCCGGGGTCGATCCCTGCCGGCACCAATGAAATTTTTAATTGCAATTTTAAGTGCTGATTTACCACGTGCTCGGCGGCGAAGGAAAACATCGTGAGGAAACCTGCATGTCTGAGGAATAAGAAAAAAATATTTCGAAGACATGTGAAGTTCGCCAACACGCATTGGGGTTGCGCGGCGGACACTTCCTTGCCCTAAAACCCTCTCAGGAATGAGCGAAGTCCTGTGCCCACCAGTGGGACGTATATAGGCTGTAACTACAATGATGACAAGTTACACATGTAATAACCACAGGATCAATTAACACAACCACACGTAAACCAAAAAAATATTAATCAAATATAATAAACATATTATCAAGATTTTTTCATTAACATTGAATCAAATTTACAATAACATTCATAATGTAATAGTATATTTTTTTTGTTACAGACAACGAAACCTAAAATTACGTTATTTGCTTAAAAATATTTTATTAAACAAAATTTAGCTGTGTAATAATGTATTTTTTTTATAAATTTCTGTCTCAATTAAGATAACCATACTCCTTAGAAGTCATGAAATAAAAAGTAGTAATGAGTTTTCCACTATTATAAATAACAAATACACGACAATATATGTAAATGTTTTATAAGAATGCATTTTAACGATCCTTACTACATAAATTAAAGGTGTTTAAAACTTTAATTTTCAGATACATTTCACTTGTATTCTTAACAGAAAATTTTGTAAATTATGTTGAATTAGATATGTACGAGTATGTGTCATACGATGTAATTGCAAACTTTTCCCTATACGTACTTTGGACTTTATAACAGGTGGCACAAAGCACTTACGATTGTGACGTGGCTGGAATTGCGAGTTGTATTTTTACCGACTTAAGGTATTCAGCAGGTATTCAATTCAACTGTAAGTTTTTTTATGTGTGTTACCTCATAACTTGTCTATGGGTAAACTGATTTTCATGATTCTTTTTTATTCAAAAGCTGGTGCTTTTCGTGTGGTCCCATATATATTTAATCAAAATCTGATTACGAGTTTTTAAGTTATCTTTAATACTGTCAAATACATTGATAATGATTTCATTTAAATTATATAGGAGTTGGTTTTAAAAAAATGTTATTTTAATGATCATGGTCTCGTTGCGATCTTCTTTGTTTTGTTCATCTTAAAATTATGAGATGGACAGGGACAGAATAGACATAAAGAATATTATTCAAGTAAATATTGTCAAGTTGGCACAGGTGAGAAATCGATGATAATAAATGTTACAAAGATAAATTTGAATAAATTGTGAAGTGCGGTCTCAGGTCTGTACTAGTGTTTGCGTCTCCGCGTTCAGCTCAAAATGAAATCCGATATTTCTTTAATATTTTTGTTGGTTTTTGGTAACTGCATGTTTCTTAAATTACTTCGATTTATTCATCCACTATTATAACTACGAACATGTATAAAAAGATGGTTTTATTTTAGAATATATAATTTTTTTTTAAACGTTACCCCTACACTAAGATTTTCTCTTGTATCGTGGGGGCAGTTTACAAACATAAATTGCACAAGGACAAACATCCAGACCCGGAACAACTATTTGTAGGCCATACAACTACTTGTTCCGTGCGGGATCCGAACCCGCGACCCCCAGCGCAGCCACTCATTGCTATGCCATTTAACTCAGAATACAGAATACCAGCGTCAAATAGTAGCTTAATGCTGCTGTGTTTCGTATGGTGAGTGTAGAGAACCGGAGACCCTTTTTTTCTGGAAACGAGGCGTTCCATCTTAGTCCTCAGGGGTGACAACGGATCTGCATTTTGATTCTTAATTGAGGATAGATGTAGATGTCTATGGGCCACAGCAACTACTTACCATCAGGTAGACTGTGTGCTCGTTTGTCACCCTATCCTATAAAATAAAAAAAATAAATAAATAAATACACTCGTTTCTAAAAGACCAACCTAAATGTTCTAGTTCTATGGTTCCCAAGATACTTAGGTAAATTTACACTTCCTTTATTTTTTTGTACTATTTGACTGAAATATATTTAAGCTATATGTAAAAGACAAAACATTCATACATAATTATGATTACCATTTGTTGTAAACAAAATCGATAAAACTAAACTCTTCCATGTGATGAGTCACATCGCAATTTTTAGATGATTCTTTTATGTTGTTAGGTATTTTTAGTTTTTTTTATTGTTATTATACTTACGAATAGGAAACTTCTACTACTAGGGACTTTCGTGTTGATATTTTCAACTTTCTTTCTCCGTTAAACATTATTACATTTCAAACTTTTTTAATTTATTTATAAAAGTGTTTAATTAACTTTTCTAAATATACTAAACTACTAACTAATACTAAATACAGAAAAAAGAAAAGAAGAAAATTTGACTTCTCATTCCTGGAATCTAACCCGGGCTCTCTCGAGTGCATACTGCAAATCCTAGCCTCTCTCATTTGGTAGATCCAAACCTCTATAATTTGGGACGTTTGGATTGAAATAATTTTCGTGTTGATATTTTCAACTTTCTTTCTCCGGTAAAAAATTATTACATTTCAAACATTATTTATTTATTTATTTATAAAAGTGTTTAAATAATTTATATTAATATACAAAACTACTAACTAAAACTAAATATATAAAAAAAATTTGACTTTACACTCCTGGAACCGAACCCGGGCATTCTACAGTGCAAGCTGAAAATCCGTTCCTCGTCAAATCCAAATACACATTGTTTGAATACTCAGTCACTACTGTAGTAGACTAAATATTTAAAATTCATGGGTTTAAAAAAATTAATTTTTTACTTATAAAGTTATTAATAAATGTATTTAAATATGTAATACTAAATAAAAGAAACACAAAAAAGAAAATTTGAGCATTCTTGGAATCGAACCCGGACACTTGCAATGCAACTTAATGCAAACTGCAAATCCATGCTGCACTACCAAATACAAAAGAGTAATAAACTACGTTTTCTAAAATTCATAGTTTTATTGTTTTAAAAATAAATATTTATTACTTAGTAATAATTAAATGTTATAGTAATAAGTAAAACCTTTTAATATCGTTCATATTATGTTGCGCGGTTGATTTATATGAACGTTTTTACTCTTCGTAACGGGTTTCACTTTGTCCCATATTTACAAATGATAGTTATTAATAAGGTACAATACTACGCTATTTTAACTTTAAATATTTTAAATCGACATATATACGAGGGAAGAATATTTATAGAAAGGAATATATTTATGAAAAAATGAATTTATAAATAAAATTATACAAATACACTAAACGATCTATACGTAAATACTGCAGCAAAAAGAGCGACATGTCTACATACCACGAGGCCACGGACCACCATGCCATTTATCTAATAAATTATAAACTATAAATTTTGTAATATAAGATCACATTATATTTGTTTAATACATGATTTATAAAGTATAAATTACGTACGTTCCGATTATTTTTATGTCCGATTGAAATAATTAGTCTGTGATACACCTCTCTGTAGCGGAAAATATAAATATTAAATGTCTCTGTGTTTGTTGTGAAAAGAAATTAAAAAGTTAAATTTTAATTTTAAATTTTACAAAGAGATATTAGTATAACCGGAAATGTTTTAATTCCCAATTTAAATGGAGTTCGTTTGTGTTTAACTTTTCTATGCTTTGAGTTTGACGTCGATTTATTATTTCGTATTTCGTAGAATAATGACATAAGTGTGGTGTTATGTACTAGCCGGTAAATTTTCAGTTTATGGTGTTTTATTAGTCGGTTTCACTTAATCGGACGATGTCTAATGTGTTAGTGTTGCTGAAAATGGTGTGTCTTAAGATGCCGCCATAGTCATCTAAAATTGAGTGCCCACATAATAGACTTATTATACTACTGCGCATATGTATATTATTATTTCTGTGTATCATCTGTCAATAATATAATTAAATCTCTATGAAAATAATTGTTTTATTTATAAACTATTAAATTTATTTCTGTGTTCCATTCGTATCAATGCTTGAACAATGATGTTCATTTATTTATTACTATTAATAAGTATTTAGGCATAATGGGCATGAGTTCCTTTGCCTTTTAAATAAAAAAATAAATGAGACTCAACGCAGGTAGACCGAAATAACAATTATTATTTTATACGTCATATTTTAAGTCGTGTGTTTTCGATGCGTGATTAAAAGATTTTCTGGTGAATATAATGGATAATAATGAATTTTGCCGATATTTGCTTTTAAAAAACAAAAGATTATGGTAAGTTTTATCAATTCTAATAATAAATTCTATTCAATTTGGTAAATTATATACAAAATTTGATCCTTTCCATACGACCGGTTGCAATAATTTTTTCACTCACACACAAATTATCATTGCTGTGTAACTTCAAATGCAAAAGGCCGTTTTTTACAAAAATATAGTAATAAAATTTTGTGTGAGATATATTGAATAAAACTATATTTACGGATTTTATCGCGTTTAATCAACTATTGATATAATTAAGAATAAAAAAGTAAAGTAAAGTTACAGCCTATATACGTCCCACTGCTGGGCACAGGCCTCCCCTCATTTCTGAGAGGGTTTTAGGGCAAGGAATAATAATAAAGAGACGGGAAACAGAGTCTTAATGGCGATCGTCAATTCGCCTGCTAAAAACGATGATTACAGTAATTCCTCCTTTATATTGAAGTCGCCCGTGTTAACTTTTCTATTATTTATTCTTTGTTATTCTGTTGTAAAATAAACAAATCTGAAACACTTGTTGGCAGCATCACGAACCACGTAGCATCGTGTGAATAAATCCAACCTCTGTAAAGTAAGAGGCGACAGAGGGAAACTAAACGAGAAGCAGAGGCAGCAGCACCTTCCCGATAACAGTTGAATAAAAACATAGAATTCCTGGCGAGCATAGCAACAATACAAATATCTCTCCTTTGAGGCAAACTATGGGGGAAGCCCATGTTTAGCGGTGGAGTTTTGATAGACGGTAGTGGGTTGGCGGTATCAAATAACTTTGTCATACCACACTCACAAATATTTACATTATATTGTATACCGGCGTTATATTGTACATGTAAGAATCTTGTAGTAAATTTTACACATATCTTTTTACATTTAAACATATCTGCTTTTCCCTTTTCAGTCAATCAAAAAGCACAACAGGTTCAATTAACTGTGAAAAAGAGTAAAAGCACTTCTATGTTGGATGATCCGTTTTTGACAAAGCGAATGAAATCCAGAAATATTTTTCCCTTTTTAACGAGACTGCTTAGGCTTGGTAAGTGCAACGAAAGTGTTAAAAGTATATTTGTCACAAATGTTAATTTTAAAAGTTTCACTTCCATCATAATACGAGGGCAAATCAAATTTACTGCCTGTTGGTGTCACTGAAATTGATATTACAATTTTACGCGCAGATTTCGTACAGGACTCACTGTAGAACATGCTTTTCCTGCTTCGTTACCTTCTTCTCTATCTTATGTGACGTAAATGACGTTGTGCGGGTCAACTTTACTTATTCATATTCCCTTTCTTCACTTCACTTCATTTCCCTTTAGTTACTCGTATTCCCTTTAAACACGCCTGATAGACCTGAAATGCTTGTGTTAGTAATGGTTTACGACAAAAGTCGAATAGCGGATTCGAACCCACGACCTTTTGATTTCGCTGTTAGCACCCTGCAATCAAGCTACCTTCGCTTAATAAAACTTAAAGTTTAATAAAAGTTATTTAGTAAGAGCTTTTTCAGACTTAGACATTTTTGGCAACACGCCCAAGAGTCAAGTAAAATGTACGTAAACGTAAATATACGTATTACAATACCCTGTTGAGAGTGTAATAACTAAGATATATAACACTACACATTAAATGAAACTAATTTTTACGGATTTTATCGTCGTGAATTTAACTTTTTGATTCTCGACGATCCTTGTGCTTTGTAGTGCTTAGGGTTACGGGGTGGGGTGGATATGTTATATATATATGTTTGTTATATATATCATATACATGTTACAAATAGTTTGTTATCACTCGACGCCATATTATGGATTTTGACAGATGCGCATATTATTTGAGACGCCAGAATATGGCGTTTTGACAGACGAGGGGTTAACATTAAGTCACGCAACAGTTTCGTGACTTAGCGGTGATTACATTATTTATATTTTCTATGGCGTTAACGATCCCAGAATATCATCTTCAACTCCTTTGATGTCATAGACAATGGATGCTCCCATCGTTACCTCCATATGTTATAATTTTAACTTTACTACTTGAAAGCTTTCGTTTAAAATTTTCATCATGTGGTACAAAGCTGTGTGAACATAAATGCACCAGTGGTGGTAATAATGTACGCAAATTTCGTACTGCAGGGAACGGTCCTACACTTCAATTTCATTGAAAACGAATGGATTCGAACTTAGACTTCAACACTACTAAGGAGTTTTATTGAATAGACTCACCGCCGTGCCACTACAACTCTCATTTAAAGTTAAGGAAAATTAGGTTTTTTCATTAAATTAATTTAATTAAAAGTTCCTTTACTCACTTCAGATAATATTATTTAAAATTGTAAAAACATTTCAATATATTCATATTAATTTCTAAGACTAAATTTTCCTTGCCAACATATACGAACTAAGCATACATAGTTATTTAGAGCCAACACATTTCCGGCGCTTTAGCGAAAATAAATACATATCGTATATGTTTCAAGTTATCTTGGCGAATCTCATAACTGAAGTTTTTGCTTGAAATATTAAATAACCGTCTTCGATCAAATACAAGGTCTTATTTACAGGCTATAAACAAAAGTGAATAACCATATTTATTTTATTTTTTCATTCTTTATGTCTGTCCGGGCTAATCTTGGTAATGGCTCAACCGATTTCTATGAAGCTTCACTAACAGAAAAGGAAGCAATGCCAGGTGTGCCCCTGACTGATTTGTCATGGCTTTTATAGTTGCCTTAAATTATGGATGCATGTTAATATGTAATTAAACGATATCTTTACAATAACATTTACTAAAATTAACGTGTTTTTTTTGTATTTTTTTGTAATTTGGTAGTTAGTAACTGAATAAAATTATATTTCGAATGACTAAATTTATGGTGTTAATCGTTAATCTACGTGGCCATTCTTTGAGCTCATAAATAATTTTAATAAGCCTCCAGATGTACGAGTTGCAAATGAGATCGGAAATTAATTTCATCTTGTCTGATTTATTCGCCTAACATTGCCATAATCTTTACGCACAGAAGATCAAATTATCATTACATGCCAATGTGTAGCTTGATAATATATTATGTATAAAACTCAGCATTGGGACATTTTTGGTCGTAACTTTATAAACTTAAACTTACATTTATTTGAAAACTTTGTACATAATTATCATGGCGTTGCTTATTTCACCATTATGTAGAATGTACAATAACATTAAAATTAAAAAAAATCTTGGCACAATACAACGGAGAGTAGGACTGTAGATACTATAATTTTTTTTTACTTATGAATTAATTTTTTTAATGAAGATAAAGCGAGGGAATTATTGTACTTCAGAAGAAGAATAATATACCAAAATTTGACTCGAAATTTCACAGTAGGTACATTATTTTTTGTACATGCAGTTACTCAGTCGCTTAAGGAAACTTAATGTTATCGTGTAAGATGTGTCTCAAAAGTGAAAATCAATTTACTTTTATTAATTACCGAAATACGTTTTTCTTTTAAAGAGAAAAAAGGATGATAAGTTTAGTTTTTCGACAGATGTCTTGTTCACATCCATACCGATCCACTGATGTCCGAGTGAAATTATTTCTAATTAATTCCATTTAATGAATAATCTTATAATTTCGTTAGAAGTATCAATTGAAATCTACTCTTGCTAAATGCGTCCTTTTTTTAATCATATAAGTGCAAAATAAAGCTGGTGGAAGTGATTTGATGACAACAGAGTACTAGAACTAGCACTACTTTAGTTAGTGAGCCATGTATATGTATATACCTTCTGTTATTGAATGAATGAAAATCGAGATTAGTTCTTTTTTATTATTATATACATAAGCGATGACCCTATTACATTATATGTCGAAAATATATTACATAAAAATTGTGACTAGCAACAATAAAATGAATTTTAAATTACCTTCCGTCATTGAATAAATTAAAATTAAGATTTGTTCCTTTTTGTAATTATATACATGAAAATCGTTTCCGAGTTCCAGGAAACTGGCGAATTCTCAACGCGATCGTACTTCATGTCGTACTAGTGACCGGCAGCGGTCCAAGGCCGTGATCGACATCTGCGAGGATCGAAAGGCGCAGTCGAAGCCGCAGCCACAGTGATTGTGGTGAGCGTCGGCTACAATTTCAGCGAGCTCGAGAACGCAGTTCAGACCGCGATCAACGCCGCAGTGTTGCACATGATCATCGTAGAATTTCTCGTCGAAGTCGAAGTGCAAGCAGCACACGTACGCTACATGAGCAGGAACACAAGCTGTCACGAGAGAGGAAAAAGCCCAAGACGTTCAAAAGGGAGTTACGTAAAGAGTGTGAGAGATAGAATGAAAGAAACAGATGAGTATTTCCTAAAATTTTTGTGCGAAGCTTTTTTACATGTGCAATATTTTTAAGTTAACATTATTCCGTGTTTAAATGTATCCAAGTGCCAAAAATACATCATTAAATGATAC
Organism: Parnassius smintheus behrii; assembly: GCA_036936625.1. NCBI lineage: Eukaryota > Metazoa > Arthropoda > Insecta > Lepidoptera > Papilionidae > Parnassius > Parnassius smintheus. Next base: position 34,231,108 of record JAUPFT010000029.1, read on the forward strand.
TTCATGAATTTATCGTACAAATATTCAAAATACGTGAAAACTAAAAATAACATAAATAAAATCCAAATCAAAAAAAAAAGAAATTCGAATGTATGGAAAAGCGGCTGACCCATTCTTGTTCTAGACAATTCGAGTGCAACTTTTCCAATAATTTTTTTGAACATGAAGAGAGTTATAGATTCCAAACGATATGGTAACCGATTGAAATTAATTTGACTTAGCGCGATTGGTCCAATTCATTGTCGTTTTATGAAATTTAAATTAAATAATATTGTCCGGTAAAAAGTTCCCTAATGAAACCTATTTTTCGTTACCAATTTTTACCTATGTTATTTTATAAATCTACCAAAATAAATATGCATTTTAGTTTTGCCATCATTGTAGAATGACATTAGACGTCAGCGTTTTGTAAAACATCAGTACACTTCGAACAAATTCAGAGGGAGATGAGGTCGGCCTTCAGGTTGGAAACCATCATTCGGATTTTGTTACCGGGTATTGTATATATTTAAGTGAAAACAATGATGTATAATTGATTTAGTAGTATTATAATAGAAGAAATATTTCACATATCACTGAAGATTATAACAGTGTCGATTAAGTATAAGCTTATCAAAAAAATATTTTTCAGACAGCGACCTATCAATTCGTGAATTCGGTTTTGGTTACTTTCGTAGAATAACGTATGTATGGAAGATAAAGTAACAAAAAAAGTATTTGTTAAACTGAGTGCACACTGTGTATTTAACCGACTTCAAAAAAGGAGGAGGTTCTCAATTCGGCACGTATTTTTTTTACGTATTTTGAAGTTGCATTTCTCGTCCGTTTTGTTGGTTGTTTATACTCACTCGACTTCAACATATGAGAACACACAAAAAATATTTAATACTTTGTAGTGGCGTTGGAAGTCATTTTATTGAAAATAGTTTTTACAATATTTCAGGATTGGTCTCATAGTAAAAGTTGTTTATAATCCTGATCAATCTTTTAGGGGTTGAAGTACCACCCCTAAAATATTTAACTGCGGCGGGTATATTATTATTCATTATTATTAGGAGGGACTTTTCAAATAATAAATTTAACAGCCACCTCATGCAAGTCAAACAAATTCATTTAATTCCACTGAAACACAATGCCGTTAACAGCAGCTAAAAACTCAAACAAAACTCTTACAATTGGAATAACAAAAATTGAAAAACTTGAAACAAATAAAGGAAGGAAGTATAAATAATCCCAAATAGTGCGGCTACCCCAGGAACCGTCTCAGATAAATATTTAATTTAATATTTAATTAAATGCGGTGCTGGGATACTAAGTCTTCCAGGTGAAGACTTAGTATCCCAGCACCGAATTCTGCTGGCTGACATCTGCTTAACTGTTCGCCTCAACAAACATAAGGATCGTCCCCCACCCAAAATAAAGTGGCATTTGTTGCATAAGGAGGAGTATGCAAGTGAATTTAGAGAGCTAGTTGTAAACAAGATGATAGAGATGGGTGATATGGAAGGAATGAGTGTGAATGAGTGCTGGAAGGAAATGGCTGATTGTATCCGAAGTGTGGCAAGGAAGGTGTTAGGAGAAACAAAAGGGAAGCGTATGATAGATAAGGATGGGTGGTGGTGGAGTGAAAGTATTAGAGAAGTTTTGAGAGAAAAGAAAAATGCCTTTAAAGAATGGCAGAGCGTAGAAGACCAGAATGAATCCATAAAAGAAAGTAAGAGAGAGGCGTATAAAGAATGTAAGAAGAGAGCGAAGAAGGAAGTTGCTATTTGTAGGGCAGAGGCGCAAGATAAATTATATCGGTCCCTTGAAAGCCCCGAAGGTCAAAAACGACTTTTTCAAATTGCAAGAGCGAGAGAAAGGAATGGAAGAGATGTTTCACATGTAAAATGTATAAAAGATGATTCTGGAAAAATTTTGACTGACGATGAAAGTATAAAGAAGCGATGGAAGGAGTATTTTGAGAAATTGATAAATGAGGAGAATGAATGGAATGGTATGCTTGAAAACCCACCAGTGAATATGGGCTTAGTGAGAGAAATTAGTGTGGAAGAAGTAAAAATGGCTGTTAGGAATATGAAGAATGGGAAGGCAGTCGGCCCAGATGGAATACCAGTAGAAGTGTGGAAGTTGCTGAGTGCGGATGGATGGAAGTGGTTGAGTTTATTTTTCGGTAAATTGTTGCAGGAAGAACAAATACCTGAGGAATGGTGCAGTAGTACACTGGTCCCCATTTTTAAAAACAAAGGAGACGTTCAAAACTGCAGCAGTTACCGGGGAATAAAACTCATGTCACATACTATGAAAGTCTGGGAAAGAATAATAGAGAGAAGAATGAGAGAAGAGTGTGAGATAACACAAAACCAGTTCGGATTCATGCCCGGTCGAGGTACGACAGATGCCATTTTCGCATTACGCCAATTGTGCGAAAAGTACAAGCGCGTGCATAAAAATCTGCACATGGTTTTTGTCGACCTTGAAAAGGCGTACGATCGGGTTCCCCGTGAGGTTTTGTGGTGGGCGTTAAAGATGAAAGGTATGCCTGGGAAGTATGTGAGGTTAGTCCGTGCTATGTACAGAGCATCCCGTACATGTGTACGATCTGCCGCCGGAACTACGGGCAGTATCGATGTGGCGGTAGGGCTGCACCAAGGGTCGGCATTGAGCCCTTACCTCTTCCTACTGATTATGGACGCTTTGACGTCGGACCTGCAGGATGAGGCACCCTGGTGCATGCTCTTTGCCGATGACATCGTGCTTGTCGGGGAAGAAGGCATCGAGGTACAGAGCAGACTGACGGGGTGGCAACAGAGGCTGGAAAGTGTTGGCTTGAAGATCAGCAGATCCAAAACCGAATATCTGTGCTGTGATTTCGGCGGTCTTTCCAGTCCTGTACCCATGTCGTTGGATGGCGCTATACTGCCTACCTGCTCAGATTTCAAGTACCTCGGTTCCCTCATTCAAGGCGACGGCGGAATAGATAGAGCTGTGCAGCATAGGATTAACGCAGGGTGGATGAAATGGCGACAGGTCACAGCCACAACGTGCGATCCCCGAATGCCAATAAGGCTGAAGGGGAAAATTTACAAATCGATCATCCGACCTGTCGTCATGTATGGAAGTGAATGCTGGGCCGTCAAGAAGAAGGATGAAAATAGACTGCATGCGAATGAAATGAGAATGTTACGATGGATATGTGGTGTGACAAGGATGGATAAGATAAGGAATGAGTATATAAGAGGAAGCCTGAAAGTAGCGCCAGTGGTAGAAAAGGTGAGAGGAAGCAGATTGGCATGGTTTGGGCATGTGATGCGGAGGAATGAAAGTCATGTCACAAAACGAGTGTTGAATATGAATGTGGAGGGACACACGGGCAGAGGAAAGCCGAATAAAAGATGGATCGATTGTGTGAAGAGTGATATGAGAATGAAAGGAGTAAGTATGGAAATGACGGCTGATAGAGAGGAATGGAACAAGAAGGTTTACTGCGCCGACCCCAGATAATGGGAAATGGTTTAGAGAATGATGACTTACAAGTAAGTCGAGGATGGTGAAGTTAATTATTCGGAATAATTTCCTGCTTCAATTGCGTTTATTAAATTCTCTATTTGCTTACATTATTGTAATATATGGGATGTCCATATCATCCCGTGTCTTACTAGATGACATGGGGATATCAAACACAAGTGAGTACTAACCAGCCTGCCAAACGTGGCAACTATGGCAAGTATCCTCTCTTTGAAGTTATTTATGTGCAGCAGTGCATTTCTGATAGACTGTAGTGGACGAATAATGTGACATAATTACTTCGTTGCGATTGTGTACCAAATAAACGAGAATTAAATAGCACTGGCTGGATTAGAGCCTGGGCGCATATTTTAACTATCCCTGGTATCTTGACAACTTAATTAAATTACTAATAATGACTGGCTGGAGAAATAATATATAATAATAGGGCAAAGCACAATCCAAAACAACGAGAATGTAACAACAATTTGTTCAAATGACAAAAAATGCACTTAGTGCATCGTGCTCTGTTACAAACAAGAGTTTGGCTATTTGAGAATGTTATGTCAAGTTGTAAGAAACTGGTGCATTTCTTTTTATTTAAAAAAAATATTACCTTGCCGCAGCAACGGCAATATATTAAATTCAAAATTAACATTTCTAAATAATAAGAGTCAATATCATGATTCATTTATCATCAATTTACACAAAGTAACATAACACTTGATCATATTCTAATAACTCATTATAAAATCGGTAGGCTTAAAAATATATTTCTATATTATTATTAAACTTTATGAAAGTAGGTATATTAGATAAACACTCGTTTCTAAAAGACCAACCTAAATGTTCTAGTTCTATGGTTCCCAAGATACTTGGGTAAATTTACACTTCCTTTATTTTTTTGTACTATTTGACTGTAATATATTTAAACTATATGTAAAAGACAAAACATTCATACATAATTATGATTACCATTTGTTGTAAACAAAATCGATAAAACTAAACTCTTCCATGTGATGAGTCACATCGCAATTTTTAGATGATTCTTTTATTTCGTTAGGTATTTTTAGTTTTTTTTATTGTTATTATACTCACGAATAGGAAATAACTTTCGTGTTGATATTTTCAACTTTCTTTCTCCGTTAAACATTATTACATTTCAAACTTTTTTAATTTATTTATAAAAGTGTTTAATTAACTTTTCTAAATATACTAAACTACTAACTAATATTAAATACAGAAAAAAGAAAAAAAGAAAATTTGACTTCTCATTCCTGGAATCGAACCCGGGCTCTCTCGAGTGCATACTGCAAATCCTAGCCTCTCTCATTTGGTAGATCCAAACCTCTATAATTTGGGACGTTTGTATTGAAATAATTTTCGTGTTGATATTTTCAACTTTCTTTCTCCGGTAAAAAATTATTACATTTCAAACATTATTTATTTATTTATTTATAAAAGTGTTTAAATAATTTATATTAATATACAAAACTACTAACTAAAACTAAATATATAAAAAAGAAAATTTGACTTTACACTCCTGGAACCGAACCCGGGCATTCTACAGTGCAAGCTGAAAATCCGTTCCTCGTCAAATCCAAATACACATTGTTTGAATACTCAGTCACTACTGTAGTAGACTAAATATTTAAAATTCATGGGTTTAAAAAAATAATTTTTTACTTATAAAGTTATTAATAAATGTATTTAAATATGTAATACTAAATAAATGAAATACAAAAAAGAAAATTTGAGCATTCTTGGAATCGAACCCGGACACTTGCAATGCAACTTAATGCAAACTGCAAATCCATGCTGCACTACCAAATACACAAGAGTAATAAACTACGTTTTCTAAAATTCATAGGTTTATTGTTTTAAAAATAAATATTTATTACTTAGTAATAATTAAATGTTATAGTAATAAGTAAAACCTTTTAATATCGTTCATATTATGTTGCGCGGTTGATTTATATGAACGTTTTTACTCTTCGTAACGGGTTTCACTTTGTCCCATATTTACAAATGATAGTTATTAATAAGGTACAATACTACGCTATTTTAACTTTAAATATTTTAAATCGACATATATACGAGGAAAGAATATTTATAGAAAGGAATATATTTATGAAACAATGAATTTAAAAATAAAATTATACAAATACACTAAACGATCTATACGTAAATACTGCAGCAAAAAGAGCGACATGTCTATATACCACGAGGCCACGGACACATTTATCTAATAAATTATAAACTATAAATTTTGTAATATAAGATCACATAATATTTGTTTAATACATGATTTATAAAGTATAAATTACGTACGTTCCGATTATTTTTATGTCCGATTGAAATAATTAGTCTGTGATACACCTCTCTGTAGCGGAAAATATAAATATTAAATGTCTGTGTGGTTGTTGTGAAAAGAAATTAAAAAGTTAAATTTTAATTTTAAATTTTACAAAGAGATGTTAGTATAACCGGAAATGTTTTAATTCCCAATTTAAATGGAGTTCGTTTGTGTTTAACTTTTCTATGCTTTGAGTTTGACGTCGATTTATTATTTCGTATTTCATAGAATAATGACATAAGTGTGGTGTTATGTACTAGCCGGTAAATTTTCAGTTTATGGTGTTTTATTAGTCGGTTTCACTTAATCGGACGATGTCTAATGTGTTAGTGTTGCTGAAAATGGTGTGTCTTAAGATGCCGCCATAGTCATCTAAAAGTGAGTGCCCACATAATAGACTTATTATACTACTGCGCATATGTATATTATTACTTCTGTGTATCATCTGTCAATAATATAATTAAATCTCTATGAAAATAATTGTTTTATTTATAAACTATTAAATGTATTTCTGTGTTCCATTCGTATCAATGCTTGAACAATGATGTTCATTTATTTATTACTATTAATAAGTATTTAGGCATAATGGGCATGAGTTCCTTTGCCTTTTAAATAAAAAAAAATAAATGAGACTCAACGCAGGTAGACCGAAATAACAATTATTATTTTATACGTCATATTTTAAGTCGTGTTTTTTCGATGCGTGATTAAAAGATTTTCTGGTGAATATTATGGATAGTAATGAATTTTGCCGATATTTGCTTTTAAAAAACAAAAGATTATGGTAAGTTTTATCAATTTTAATAATAAATTCTATTCAATTTGGTAAATTATATACAAAATTTGATCCTTTCCATACGACCGGTTGCAATAATTTTTTCACTCACACACAAATTATCATTGCTGTGTAACTTCAAATGCAAAAGGCCGTTTTTTACAAAAATATAGTAATAAAATTTTTAATTCGTAAGTGAGATATATTGAATAAAACTATATTTACGGATTTTATCGCGTTTAATCAACTATTGATATAATTAAGAATAAAAAAGTAAAGTAAAGTTACAGCCTATATACGTCCCACTGCTGGGCACAGGCCTCCCCTCATTTCTGAGAGGGTTTTAGGGCAAGGAATAATAATAAAGAGACGGGAAACAGAGCCTTAATGGCGATCGTCAATTCGCCTGCTAAAAACGATGATTACAGTAATTCCTCCTTTATATTGAAGTCGCCCGTGTTAACTTTTCTATTATTTATTCTTTGTTATTCTGTTGTAAAATAAACAAATCTGAAACACTTGTTGGCAGCATCACGAACCACGTAGCATCGTGTGAATAAATCCAACCTCTGTAAAGTAAGAGGCGACAGAGGGAAACTAAACGAGAAGCAGAGGCAGCAGCACCTTCCCGATAACAGTTGAATAAAAACATAGAATTCCTGGCGAGCATAGCAACAATACAAATATCTCTCCTTTGAGGCAAACTATGGGGGAAGCCCATGTTTAGCGGTGGAGTTTTGATAGACGGTAGTGGGTTGGCGGTATCAAATAACTTTGTCATACCACACTCACAAATATTTACATTATATTGTATACCGGCGTTATATTGTACATGTAAGAATCTTGTAGTAAATTTTACACATATCTTTTTACATTTAAACATATCTGCTTTTCCCTTTTCAGTCAATCAAAAAGCACAACAGGTTCAATTAACTGTAAAAAAGAGTAAAAGCACTTCTATGTTGGATAATCCGTTTTTGACAAAGCGAGTGAAATCCAGAAATATTTTTCCCTTTTTAACGAGACTGCTTAGGCTTGGTAAGTGCAACGAAAATGTTAAAAGTATATTTGTCACAAATGTTAATTTTAAAAGTTTTACTTCCATCATAATACGAGGGCAAATCAAATTTACTGCCTGTTGGTGTTACTGAAATTGATATTACAATTTTACGCGCAGATTTCGTACAGGACTCACTGTAGAACATGCTTTTCCTGCTTCGTTACCTTCTTCTCTATCTTATGTGACGTAAATGACGTTGTGCGGGTCAACTTTACTTATTCATATTCCCTTTCTTCACTTCACTTCATTTCCCTTTAGTTACTCATATTCCCTTTAAACACGCCTGATAGGCCTGAAATGCTTGTGTTAGTAATGGTTTACGACAAAAGTCGAATAGCGGATTCGAACCCACGATCTTTTGATTTCGCTGTTAGCACCCTGCAATCAAGCTACCTTCGCTTAATAAAACTTACAGTTTAATAAAAGTTATTTAGTAAGAGCTTTTTCAGACTTAGACATTTTTGGCAACACGCCCAAGAGTCAAGTAAAATGTACGTAAACGTAAATATACGTATTACAATACCCTGTTGAGAGTGTAATAACTAAGATATATAACACTACACATTAAATGAAACTAATTTTTACGGATTTTATCGTCGTGAATTTAACTTTTTGATTCTCGACGATCCTTGTGCTTTGTAGTGCTTAGGGTTACGAGGTGGGGTGGATATGTTATATATATATATATATATATATATATATATATATAAACACTCACGCCTGTCACCCAGAGGGGTAGGCAGAGACTACAGACTTCCATTTAGCACGATCCTGACATACCTTTCTTGCCTCTTCCACATTCATATACCTACGCATACATGCTCGTCGGTTAAGGGTACTCCTAATTTGGCCCATTTTTAGTATATCGCCAATTTGGTCGACAAACTTCCGCCTAGGACGTCCCTTTCCGACTCTTCCATTCACTTCTGCAACATATATTTGCTTTGTCAGTCTTTCCGCATTCATTCTTTCTACATGACCAAACCACCGAAGCATTCCTTTCTTAATCCTGGTCACCGCATCATCTTGCAAACCACACTCTTCTTTTATCACACAGTTTCTCACCCTGTCACTCAGATTCAGCCCTAACATACTCCTTAGCGACCGCATTTCTACCGCATTTATTCTACTCTCATGCTTCTTCTGCCACACCCAACTTTCACTACCATACGTTAAAATAGGGACTAATACAGCACTGTGAATTGCCATACGTGCCTTTTTTGACACATTATGACTTTTCACAATAGAGTGTAGAGCCCCATTTACTTTATTTCCTGCATTCACTCGTCGTTCAATGTCCTTATCATATCTCCCATCCCTGCTGAATACACATCCCAAATATACGAACTCATCCACTTGCTCAATTAACTCTCCTTCTATTCTTATTTCACATACCGTTTTGCTTTCATCTCTTTCAAAAACCATCACTTTCGTCTTACTTGCGTTCACTTTCATTCCCCTTTCTTTTAATGACCTGTTCATTAATGTAACCATCATTTGCAACTCGGCCGCCGACGACGCAAGTATGACTTGATCATCGGCGTACAAAAGGCATTTGATGGTTAAATCACCCATTCTTACCCCGCATTCTTCAACTTTCAAATTTTCCAAACAGCTGTCCATAAATAGGTTGAACAGCCACGGGGAAGCTACACAGCCCTGTCTGACACCTTTATGGATGCCAAACCAGTCCGAGTAGACCCCGTTGATTCTAACACAAGCACTCGAGTCCCTATACAGAGACTTTAATGCCTGTATCAAACCAGCGCTCAACCTAAATGCGTTCAGCGTTTGCCATAACACATCCCTGTCCACTCTGTCATAAGCCTTTTCCAAGTCCATGAATGCACAAAAAACTCTTTGGTTTTTCGCCAAAAACTTCTCCGCGATCATGCGCATGGAAAAGACTTGATCTGTACACCCCATTCCCTTTCTAAATCCCGCTTGCACATCCCAAATTTTTTCATCAGTTTCTTTCATAACTCTTTCAATTAGTACCTTAGCATACAGTTTTCCCACAATGCTAAGAAGGCTGATACCACGGTAGTTTTTACAGTCCTGCTGTGACCCTTTTCCCTTATATATTGGGACTATCACGGCTTTGCACCAGTCTCCCGGTACCCGCTTTAGTTCCCAACATAAATTAAACAAGGTGTACAGCAGGCCTGCCACCACGTCCTCTCCAGCCCTTAGCATTTCGAGTGAAACTCTATCATATCCGGCTGCCTTACCTACTTTCATGCTTTTCATTGCTTTCATTATTTCATCCATACTTATCTCCCTATCTCTTTCATCTTCTTTCGGAATTTCTATTTCATTTAGTTCACACTTCTCCTCACTCATAAATTCGCTTTCAAAATATTCCTTCCATCTCTTTAGACTCAACACTTCATCATTCAGGATACAGCCATTCTCGTCTCGTATCGCATTCAATCTAGGCTGTTTTGAAAGTCCCCTGGTATTTCTTACGAGTTTCCAGAACATTTTAATTAGTTATATATATGTATGTTATATATATCATATACATGTTACAAATAGTTTGTTATCACTCGACGCCATATTATGGATTTTGACAGATGCGCATATTATTTGAGACGCCAGAATATGGCGTTTTGACAGACGAGGGGTTAACATTAAGTCACGCAACAGTTTCGTGACTTAGCGGTGATTACATTATTTATATTTTTTATGGCGTTAACGATCGCAGAATATCATCTTCAACTCCTTTGATGTCATAGACAATGGATGCTCCCATCGTTACCTCCATATGTTATAATTTTAACTTTACTACTTGAAAGCTTTTGTTTAAAATTTTCATCATGTGGTACAAATCTGTGTGAACATAAATGCACAAGTGGTGGTAATAATGTACGCAAATTTCGTACTGCAGGGAACGGTCCTACACTTCAATTTCATTGAAAACGAATGGATTCGAACTTAGACTTCAACACTACTAAGGAGTTTTATTGAATAGACCCACCGCCGTGCCACTACAACTCTCATTTAAAGTTAAGGAAAATTAGGTTTTTTCATTAAAATAATTTAATTAAAAGTTCCTTTACTCACTTCAGATAATATTATTTAAAATTGTAAAAACATTTCAATATATTCATATTAATTTCTAAGACTAAATTTGCCTTGCCAACATATACGAACTAAGCGTACATAGTTATTTAGAGCCAACACATTTCCGGTGCGTTAGCGAAAATAAATACATATCGTATATGTTCCAAGTTATCTTGGCGAATCTCATAACTGAAGTGAAGAAACTCACTAACAGAAAAGGAAGCAATGCCAGGTGTGCCCCTGACTGAGTTGTCATGGCTTTTATAGTTGCCTTAAATTATGGATGCATGTTAATATGTAATTAAACGATATCTTTACAATAACATTTACTAAAATTAACGTGTTTTTTTTGTATTTTTTTGTAATTTGGTAGTTAGTAACTGAATAAAATTATATTTCGAATGACTAAATTTATGGTGTTAATCGTTAATCTACGTGGCCATTCTTTGAGCTCATAAATAATTTTAATAAGCCTCCAGATGTACGAGTTGCAAATGAGATCGGAAATTAATTTCATCTTGTCTGATTTATTCGCCTAACATTGCCATAATCTTTACGCACAGAAGATCAAATTATCATTACATGCCAATGTGTAGCTTGATAATATATTATGTATAAAACTCAGCATTGGGACATTTTTGGTCGTAACTTTATAAACTTAAACTTACATTTATTTGAAAACTTTGTACATAATTATCATGGCGTTGCTTATTTCACCATTATGTAGAATGTACAATAACATTAAAATTAAAAAAAATCTTGGCACAATACAACGGAGAGTAGGACTGTAGATACTATAATTTTTTTTTACTTATGAATTAATTTTTTTAATGAAGATAAAGCGAGGGAATTATTGTACTTCAGAAGAAGAATAATATACCAAAATTTGACTCGAAATTTCACAGTAGGTACATTATTTTTTGTACATGCAGTTACTCAGTCGCTTAAGGAAACTTAATGTTATCGTGTAAGATGTGTCTCAAAAGTGAAAATCAATTTACTTTTATTAATTACCGAAATACGTTTTTCTTTTAAAGAGAAAAAAGGATGATAAGTTTAGTTTTTCGACAGATGTCTTGTTCACATCCATACCGATCCACTGATGTCCGAGTGAAATTATTTCTAATTAATTCCATTTAATGAATAATCTTATAATTTCGTTAGAAGTATCAATTGAAATCTACTCTTGCTAAATGCGTCCTTTTTTTAATCATATAAGTGCAAAATAAAGCTGGTGGAAGTGATTTGATGACAACAGAGTACTAGAACTAGCACTACTTTAGTTAGTGAGCCATGTATATGTATATACCTTCTGTTATTGAATGAATGAAAATCGAGATTAGTTCTTTTTTATTATTATATACATAAGCGATGACCCTATTACATTATATGTCGAAAATATATTACATAAAAATTGTGACTAGCAACAATAAAATAAATTTTAAATTACCTTCCGTCATTGAATAAATTAAAATTAAGATTTGTTCCTTTTTGTAATTATATACATGAAAATCATTTCCGAGTTCCAGGAAACTGGCGAATTCTCAACGCGATCGTACTTCATGTCGTACTAGTGACCGGCAGCGGTCCAAGGCCGTGATCGACATCTGCGAGGAATCGAAAGGCGCAGTCGAAGCCGCAGCCACAGTGATTGTAGTGAGCGTCGGCTACAATTTCAGCGAGCTCGAGAACGCAGTTCAGAGCGCGATCAACGCCGCAGTGTTGCACATGATCATCGTAGAATTTCTCGTCGAAGTCGAAGTGCAAGCAGCACACGTACGCTACACGAGCAGGAACACAAGCTGTCACGAGAGAGGAAAAAGCCCAAGACGTTCAAAAGGGAGTTACGTAAAGAGTGTGAGAGATGGAATGAAAGAAACAGATGAGTATTTCCTAAAATTTTTGCGCGAAGCTTTTTTACATGTGCGATATTTTTAAGTTAACATTATTCCGTGTTTAAATGTATCCAAGTGCTAAAAAATACATCATTAAATGATACTTCATGAATTTATCGTACAAATATTCAAAATACGTGAAAACTAAAAATAAAATAAATAAAATGCAAATCAAAAAAAAAGAAATTCCAATGTATGGAAAAGCGGCTGACCCATTCTTGTTCTAGACACTTCGAGTGCAACTTTTCCAATCATTTTTTTGAACATGAAGAGCGTTATAGATTCCAAACGATATGATAACCGATTGAAATTAATTTGACTTAGCGCGATTGGTCCAATTCATTATCGTTTTATAAAATTTAAATTAAATAATATTGTCCGGCAAAAAGCTCCCTAATGAAACCTATTTTTCGTTACCAATTTTTACCAATGTTATTTTATAAATCTACCAAAATAAATATGCATTTTAGTTTTGGCACCATTGTAGAATGACATTAGACGTCAGCGTTTTGTAAAACATCAGTACAACAAATTGAGAGGGAGATGAGGTCGGCCTTCAGGTTGGAAACCATTATTAGGATTTTGTTACCGGGTATTGTATATATTTATATGAAAACAATGGTGTATAATTGATTTAGTAGTATTATAATAGAAGAAATATTTCACATATCACTGAAGATTATAACAGTGTCGATTAAGTATAAGCTTATCAAAAAAATATTTTTCAGACAGCGACCTATCAATTCGTGAATTCGGTTTTGGTTACTTTCGTAGAATAACGTATGTATGGAAGATAAAGTAACAAAAAAAGTATTTGTTAAACTGAGTGCACACTGTGTATTTAACCGACTTCAAAAAAGGAGGAGGTTCTCAATTCGGCACGTATTTTTTTTACGTATTTTGAAGTTGCATTTCTCGTCCGTTTTGTTGGTTGTTTATACTCACTCGACTTCAACATATGAGAACACACAAAAAATATTTAATACTTTGTAGTGGCGTTGGAAGTCATTTTATTGAAAATAGTTTTTACAATATTTCAGGATTGGTCTCATAGTAAAAGTTGTTTATAATCCTGATCAATCTTTTAGGGGTTGAAGTACCACCCCTAAAATATTGAACTGCGGCGGGTATATTATTATTCATTATTATTAGGAGGGACTTTTCAAATAATAAATTTAACAGCCACCTCATGCAAGTCAAACAAATTCATTTAATTCCACTGAAACACAATGCCGTTAACAGCAGCTAAAAACTCAAACAAAACTCTTACAATTGGAATAACAAAAATTGAAAAACTTGAAACAAATAAAGGAAGGAAGTATAAATAATCCCAAATAGTGCGGCTACCCCAGGAACCGTCTCAGATAAATATTTAATTTAATATTTAATTAAATGCGAAATAAAGTGAACTAAAGTGTTGTGTGATTAATTATTAGTGTATTTTAAGTTTTAATTGGTGTCGGTAATTAAAGTGTTAATTTTGGTAACTCAATCGGCAGTTTTTAATGTCACGAACCCTAAGCTCGTAAAAATTGGTGTCAGAAGTGGGATCAAATCATACGGACCAGAGAAGATTTGGTGGTGCAACGCCGCAGATGTCAGAGGGCCAGCTGCCTGCCTCCGTGGCTGGCAGCTGGCCCTAATTCAAACCGTGGATACCTATTCAAACAGTGGACTTTTGGTAGGCTCAAATAGGATATAATTACTTATCATAATGACAAAATGCTGCAATCAATCATTGTTTTTCTCGGCGTTACAAAAAAAATATTTTCTTAAAGATTATACGTAATATATACCCAAATAAAACAATTATCCAAATCGTTACTGCAATTTATATAACCAAGCACTCGTTGTACAATTGTTTTAAAAATAATTGTTTACTTAAAATACAGGATTTAATAAAACCACTATCTGGTAATTATAATTCTTAATATACTAAGATTTTTATACAAAAATAATGACACGTTATAAAAAGCTCTAAACATCACTTTTCTTTATTAATGTAAAAGTATTTATACTCGGTGTCCTGAACGCTCTACTTAATACTTAGGAAGAGCTCACCTCCATTAGGTAAGGAACAGATAACAAACGAGAGCGTGCAGCACAGAGCCGTGTGACTAATGCTATAGTTTACTTACAAGTAAGTCGAGGATGGTGAAGTTAATTATTCGGAATAATTTCCTGCTTCATTTGCGTTTATTAAATTCTCTATTTGAATGACCATAGATTAAAATGTAACTCGGACTTCAAGATACCATAAGTTCATACTGCATAGATCGGAACAAAAGTTAAATTTTAATCTATGGTAACCGCGGTTAACTATGACATATGGACGTTGAACATCTCAGTCCCGCCCGTGACCATGAGTGCTGTAAAGCGTTCGAAACGTCGGGTATTTAAAAAGTTAAATATACGCGATAAATTCTGTAAAAACTAGTATTATTTCAATCTCTATTTGCTTACATTATTGTAATATATGGATGTCCATATCATCCCGTGTCCTACTAGATGACATGGGGATATCAAACACAAGTGGGTACTAACCAGCCTGCCAAACGTGGCAACTATGGCAAGTATCCTCTCTTTGAAGTTATTTATGTGCAGCAGTGCATTTCTGATAGACTGTAGTGGACGAATAATGTGACATAATTAATCCGTTGCGATTGTGTACCAACTAAACGAGAATTAAAGAGCACTGGCTGGATTAGAGCCTGGGCGTATATTTTAACTATCCCTGGTATTTTGACAACTTAATTAAATTACTAATAATGACTGGCTGGAGAAATAATATATAATCATAGGGCAAAGCACAATCCAAAACAACGAGAATGTAACAACAATTTGTTCAAATGACAAAAATTGCACTTAGTGCATCGTGCTCTGTTACAAACGAGAGTTTGGCTATTTGAGAATGTTATGTCAAATTGTAAGAAACTGGTGCATTTTTTTTATTTAAAAAAATATAACCTTGCCGCAGCAACGGCAATATATTAAATACAAAATTAACATTTCTAAATAATAAGAGTCAATATCATGATTCATTTATCATCAATTTACACAAAGTAATATAACACTTGATCATATTCTAATAACTCATTATAAAATCGGTAGGCTTAAAAATATATTTCTATATTATTATTAAACTTTATGAAAGTAGTACTCGAGCAACCCGGGTTCAATCCCCGCCGGCACCAATGTAATTGTTAATTGAAATTTTAAGTGCTGATTTACCACGTGCTTGGCGGTGAAGAAAAACATCGTGAGGAAACCTGCATGTCTGAGAAATAAGAAAAAAAATTATTTCGAAGACATGTGAAGTTCGTCAACACGCATTGGGGCAGTGTGGCGGACACATCCTTGCCCTAAAACCCTCTCAGAAAAGAGGGGAGGCCTGTGCCCAGCAGTCCCACTGCTGGGCACAGGCCTCCCCTCATTTCTCCGTTTATAGGCTAATTTTTTATATGAGTAAGCTTTAAGTCTCTCAACTAGCTGAGAAAGCTCGGAGTTTATCTGCGGGATATAAATTCTAACGAAGATACCTGCAGTAAAACTAGTGGGACCGATATAGCCCAACAAGCATATCATTACTATCATATTTTATTTTAATTACTTTTCGATTAATAACAAGCTTTTATAATATAAATTAGAAAATTAAACATACTTTTTAGAAACAAATATATTACTTAAAAATTGTTATAATAAAATTGTCTTCGCACAAAAATAATATTTACAAGCATTGTAAAATAAAATTTACAAGCATTGTAACATAAAATTTACAAGCAGTGTAAAATAAAATTTACAAGCATTGTAAAATAAAACCGGCCAAGAGCGTGTCGGGTCACGCTCAGTGTAGGGTTCTGTTAGGAGGGCCGCTCTGAAGGTGTTTTTAAAAAAAAACTTTTACACCCAATCCCAGAAGTTCTTTTGGTTTATTTCCCCAATATTAAATTAATACAAGAAATGTACAAAAAAACCGCGAACGGCGTGTGCGATATGCACTTAATATGGGTTGGAACTGCACTGCCTCGATTACCTCAAACTCTAGGCTTTTATAGTAAATATAATAATCGAGTCAGCGCTTTTATCTAACTAGGGTTGGACATAACATCTCCCCCCTTTTGACGGAGCTTATCCTTCTTTTTAATAAGGGATGAGCAGAGTCTTACAAACGATACAGTGAAAAAAAAATGATTTGAATACAAAAATAATAAAAAAATAGTAAAATAGAATTGTTTCAATTATTTGTTATTATTATAAAATCAAATTGAATTGATATAAAAGCATAGTAAAATTAAACTATTCTTAAACAATATCTTCACAAAATTATAAGAAATTATTTATTAACATTATGAACTAGTAATATAGTATTTTTTATAAGATTCAGTGAATAATGAAATAGTAGAAGATTCAGTGTATTAATGCTAAGATTTAATTTTTATTTCAAATACAAACATTTAGTAATATTAATATTTAAGACACCGTGTATGAAACAAAATATAAACTTATATTCTAATGTAACATGAAGCTTTATGAAATAAGTATAGTAAAGTAATATAGTTTTTAGTTATTACATAAGTTTCGATTTGATAAGTGAAATTTACCAAATGTTCTTTTCATTTGGTTTTTCACTGGCATATTGGGTAAGGATATAGAATCTTTTCTATCATCGTCTGATGATGAAACTTCAGTTAACTCAATAGAATTACTAACCTTCGATTCGTGTTTAACAATCCGTCGTGTATTGCACTGATTAAATATTTGTATGCAACGGCAAGAATCATTATTTCTCTTAATAGAGCAACAAAATATTTTATAGGAAATATATAAAATTATGCAAATAATCAAAAAGTATGTAAATGATGAATAGTATTTACCATATTTTATTATGTGAGATTGTTCTTGAACTCTATTGATCTCATTTTCTAAGTTATTTAAGGAATGGTAAGAATATTTCAGAGTTTCCATGTCTAGGCTAGTTAAAGATATAATATATAAGTATGGAATTGATTTATTTAAAATTTCTTTATTACAACAATCGTCTTCTGTAATATTAAAGTTTAAATTCATTTTATTTTCGATTTTAAAAGATTTAGTTGTAGATGGCATTAATTGAATTGTCTTAGAGAAACCAATACAGCTTTCGTTTAAACTTAGGATACCTGTTCCTAATATAGTGAAATCTTGTATTATATTATTACATTTTATAGTTAATTTACATTTTTCAGACTGTACATAGATAAACTTATTATTATTTATTTTATACCATACATCAATTTGTCCATATAAAAGTTTGGAGTTACATTGAGGTGGTAAAGATAACGTTACTTCGGTTAACAATTTTGTTTCACAACATGGATTCTTTATTGTAGAAAATATAGAAATTAAAGGACATATAGAATAATCATTATTAATAATATTACAATCGTTTAAATTATCTAGCAAACTATAACTAAGTCTATCTTCTGTTATTCCAAGATAAGGCTTGGTAGGTTGGATTAGAGCAAAAGAGTTAGGATTATTAGGATTATGAGGGGTTGGTAAAGGTATGCATTTGTATAAGGTGAACTTTAAAGAAGAAATCAGTGGTATGCGTAATATGAAAATTATTCTTCTATTATAATAAAAAGATGTGAGTTTTGAAATATCTATCAAAGTGTGTATAATTTCAATCGTTAATGGTACTGGAAACTCTAATCGCTTATTTATATAATTACTCTGTTTTAAAAGCTGGCGAAATAAGTTCGTAGGAGCTATTACACTAGGATGTAGAATGTTTGCCTTAGAAAATAGGATAGAGTTTAGTACATTATCCAAGAAATTAGAAATAGTGGCTAAAGAGCTTTCTATTATATTAAGTAAAGCATATATTTTAGAAATATGTGATAATTGATTATTATTTCTGACAATTTGGGATAATACAATATTTAAAGAATTTATTTGAGAATTTAATTTATTTTCATTCATATTTAATTTATATATCGTTGAGTTAAATACATTAATAGAAGATTTAATTATGTGAATATTATCCTTCATTAATTTTAAAAGTTCGGATTCGCTATTTTGACAAGCGCTAATGGCTGCATCGTATTTTCGTGCATCATCAGCATCTAAAGTTCCAAAAAAGAATTTCAAAATTTCTCCACCGAATTCTAAAGCTCCTTTATGCCTTGTTTGTTCCTCGGTAGGGACTATATGCGAAAGAGATTCGAATTTAGCAAAATTAGAATTTAATAATACTTCAATAGGACTTATGATGTCATTACATTCAACGAAACTATGGAGTTGGAAGTTTTCGCAGAGCGTTGCAGTTTTAATTATAAGCGAATGTATATTCTCTAGATGTGGCTTAACTGATACTATGTCTATATGAGTTACAACATTCCAAAAATCATTATAAAAATTAATTGTAGTTATTTGATCGAAATAAATACCTGGACTATTATAAATAGGTAGAATTTGAGTTTCAGCGTTGAATTGGTGGCTTATGGCCCTGAAATAGAGTGAAATTAAGGATGAGCTGGTTTAATTTCATTAACATGGTATTTTATGTGCTTACGACCTTTTTTTTTTGTACATGGGGAAATGCCTACGCATACCCGCCTCGCGGGGGCAAGGACGGGTTATGTCGGACTCGCACCGACTAAAACCCCATGGTGTTCCACCTTTGTCGCATATTGGCAGGGCTACGGGAACGCTTTCGCACACATCCGCGGCCCTGCTAGCGCCTGCCGCCCCATGGCAGCACCTCCTCGGGAGAGGAAAATTCCTCCCCGTTCTCCTTCACAGGTAAGGCGCACCAGAACACATGGCGCGCCTTCCTCCACGGCCTCCAATTACGTCTGTGCAACAGACGCCCCCGCGTCCGATGCACAAAGGCCATGGGGCCAGGAAAAACGAGCACTTAGAAGTACTAGCCTTCCCGACCCCAGCGGCGGATCTGGTCTATGGCTCCGCCGCCAACCAAGATTCGGCTGCGGAGGGTAGGGAGAGCGGCGCTTCGCAATACCGACAATCCTCTCCCCCCGCAACCCCACCACCACCGCATCAACGGTGCGGCCCCGTTTGAGTCGCGGAGGATAGGGCGAGTGGCGCATCACCATACCAACACTCCTCTTCCTCCGCGACTCCACCTCGGCTGCAGCGGAAGAGGGTGCGCGAGTCCCCACTCGCTGCAGTCCACCAGCACACATCCAAAGTGGGCTCCCCAAGCCCACTCGGAGTGGCCACCTCAGGCCGGCCCTTCACCTCGGGCCAGCCACGTGGGTTCCTCTTTGTTCACCGTGGGAGACCAAGCCACGGCTACTAAGCCCCCCCGCCACGACAAGGCGGGAACCCGTTCGGGGGGGATGTGCTTACGACCTATGAGAAGGGTTACGTTATGTTTGCCATTTAATTTAATAATTTTATAAGGACCTTTCCAGATAGGAGATAAGGCTTTGCGAAGTCTGTGGTGGCATTTTAAGTAAACCATATCGCCTGTTTTGTAGGATATATCTGTACTATTTTTGTCATAATAATTTTTTGATGTTTCTTTATTTTTAATTATGTGTTCTAATGCTTTTTGTCGACTAAAGTTCATGCGGTATTGTAATGCGCGGATATATTCATGATAAGTAGTGTCATTGCTCGTATTATATAAAGAATTTGGTATTGTGGGTTTATGCCCATATAGCAATTCATAGGGTGTATATGCAGTAGTGGTATGAGGGGTAGTGTTGTAAGAAAATACTGCGGTTGCTAAGTAACAATGCCAATCATTCTGATTTTCATTAACGAAAGATTTCAGGTATTCCTTGAGTGTAGCATGACTACGTTCTAAGGCACCATTTGTTTGGGGATGATAGGGGGTAGCATATAAGGGTTTTATTCTAAATATTTGAGTTACCTGTTTAAATAATTCCGATGTGAAACATGTGCCGAGATCCGTTAATATTGTTTTAGGAATTCCAAATAATGAGATAAAATGAACTAGTGTACGAGCTACTTCATCACTGCTGGAAGTTATCATTGGGTATACACATAAAAACTTGGTTAGGTCATCTTGTAGAGTTAATATAAATTTAAAGTTTTGCAAGCCGGCTTCGGGTAGCGGACCGACTATATCTAAAGCTAATCTTTCGAATGGTTTTGTACTTGTGGAGGTTATCACCATTGGAGCCTTATTACATGATCTCAGTGGTTTATTTATTTGACACAATTTACAATTTTTTACGTAATTTTCTATATCAGAACGCATGTTTTTCCAAAAATATAGATCCTTTAAACGATTTAACATTCTTTTAATTCCGGGGTGACCAGCAATTGTTGAGTCGTGATTTTCTTTGAGAATTTGTGGAACTTCGGCAGGAGTAGGGTAAATAATTTGATTTCGGTATATATGAATTTTAATGTTGGTATTATGAAATATGTAAGCAATTATGTTGTATATTTTCATATAGGATAGTTTAGAGAACGGGTCAGCAAAATCGGAAATGGCTAAGTCAGTGATTTGACTATTTTCTGTTAATATATTATCGCGTAGTTGCATTAGTAAATTGTATATATTTCGGTATGTTAACTCTTCGAAATGGCGAATTTTCGTATATAACAAATAGTATATTTTATCATTTTGCTTAACGCAAGAGATAGTGTACGGTTCTCGTTCTGAGTTTATTATACCTTCAGGATTTTGTAGCTGAGATAGAATATTTTTACAATATGGAATAGATTCATCAAAATCGAGAGATACGGGGCAAACAATATTATTTAACTTAGAGAGGTGTAACGCTTCTTGATGTTCTTCGATTACAGTATTTGTAGAAATGGATCTAGTAAATTGTTCTTTAAAATAAGATTCGTATTTGAGTTTGTTAAGGACTACATTTAAATTTAAGGCGTGAATGGGTATGCGTGAAAGAGCATCGGCGTTTGAATTTTGTTTTCCTTGCTTATAAAAAATTTCATAGTCATATTCCTCTAACTTGAGGCGCCAACGAATTAATCTACTTCCTGGATCCTTGACATTAAAAAGCCAGACTAAAGGTCTGTGATCAGTGACTATTTTAAACTTATTACCATAAATATAGGGTCGGAATGTTTTTACGGCGAAGAGTATAGCTAAACATTCTTTTTCTGTTGTTGAGTAATTGCCTTCCTGTTTATTTAATGTTCTTGAGGCATATGCGATCGGTTTGTCTTTTCCGATAGGGCCTTGCGATAATACTGCGCCGACAGCATAATTACTGGCGTCTGTGGTGACAATGAATGGTTGAGAAAAATCGGGGTATTGAAGTAACGGGGCTGAAGTTAGTTTTTCCTTTAACAAATTAAAAGCTTGGGTTTGTTCTTGTGTCCAATTAAAATTAACATTTTTTTTTAACAATGACGTAAGGGGTTTTGTAATTTTTGAGAAGTTATCTATGAATCGGCGGTAGTAACCTACTAGACCTAGAAATGATTTAATTTCCTTGGGATTTTTGGGAATAGGGTAGTCGGATACTGCCTTCACCTTGTCAGGGTTAGGTGTGACACCTTTGTCGGTTATTACATGACCTAAATAAGTGACTTCGTGTCGAAGGAATTCGCATTTGTCTGGTTGTAGCTTTAAATTGAAGTCTCGAAACCTATCAAAAACAAGACGTAATT
This sequence comes from Parnassius smintheus behrii, assembly GCA_036936625.1. Taxonomy (NCBI): domain Eukaryota; kingdom Metazoa; phylum Arthropoda; class Insecta; order Lepidoptera; family Papilionidae; genus Parnassius; species Parnassius smintheus. Next base: position 34,253,391 of record JAUPFT010000029.1, read on the forward strand.
TTTCCATATGACTTTGAAGATCGTGGCTGTAAATGATGCAGTCATCTAGGTAGACGAAACAGTGGAGACCTTGGAGACCAGAAAGGACGGTATTCATGAGACGTTGGAACGAATTTGCAGCACTTTTTAATCCAAAAGGCATGCGAGTGAATTCAAAATGACCGGAAATGCCATTTATATTGGTTACAGTAAAACCAGTCTTTTCAGCATCCTTAGGATTGAGAGGAATTTGATGGAAGCCGGAAACTAAATCGAGTGTCGAAAAATATTTGGAATGCCCTAATTGATCTAATATATCGCTAATTAAAGGAATGGGGTAAACTTCGTTTATGGTCGCATCATTAAGTCGCCTGTAATCTATAACAATGCGCCATTTCTTTTTGCCCGATGCGTCCATTTTCTTAGGCACGACCCATACTGGGGCGCTCCACGGAGATATTGACGGCTTAATTATATTTTGTTTTAACATCTTTTTTAATTGTGCGTCTACTTCGTCTTTATGACATTCGGGAAAACGATATGACTTAACATGAATAGGAGGGGTGTTTCCTGTATTGATTGAGTGTTGGATCGCGTTTGTACATGTGAGGTCATCTCCTTCAAGATAAAATATGTCTGAATATTGTGAGCAACAATCTAATAAGAGTTTTTTCTCCTCTGAGTTTAAATGAGAATGACGAATTTGTTCGCAGACGCGTTGGACACGATTAGAATAAGTTGTAGAAATAGTATTTATGTTATTATAAGATTTAAAAGATTTGGAATATTCTTTAAAGTCAATTGGTATTAAGTTAACTTTGAAATTTTTTATTTTAATTTGCGATTCAGTTGTGTTTAAAACCGAAACATTAACTCTTTTATTCGCTTTTAAAGTTACTAGGCAGTTCGCTAAATAAACACCATTACAAACGGTTTGATCTAGTATGAGTGCATCCTTAAGGTAACGCAACTCGGACGGGTCATTTGACACGGAGCATTCGATAACAGTTTCGCTACGCGCTGGTATAATGTATGTAGGTTCCGAAAAGTGGATAGGCACAGATATAGAATTTTTGAAACAAAGTGAATAAGTATGATAATCAATGTTTACTTTAAAATAACTGAGAAAGTCACTTCCTAATATTCCGTCATAATCAATATTAATATCGTCGGATGTGACATGAAATTTATATTTTATGGAAAAATTATCTAAAATAAAATCTAACAGTAATGTTCCTAATGTTTCGTTGCAAGATTGAGTGCTGTTTATACCCTTGAGTTTTACGATTTCATCAGAAAGCTTAAAGTTTCCATTTAAACTCGATTTCTTTATAATAGAGACACTTGCGCCTGTGTCGAGTAACAATCGTAGGGGTTGAACCGAAAAATTCGACCTAAAATAAACATGAGGTAGTGATGTTTTCTTGTTCGATGTGTTCATGCTATATGTTGGTATTTCACCTTTATTATTAATTGAATTATCAGTGGGATTAGCATGACTCGAAATTCCTTTTTGAGATGTATATTTTGGATAAGAGATAGTATCATTATGAGAGACAGAATTAGTATAAGAATTACTACAAGAATTAGCATTAAAATTATTTCTAAGACTCTGATGTTGATTCAGAGGTGTCCTGGGATAATTTTCCCGAGGTAATAAATAATTGGTACTATGACTTTGACTTTGTGTCAAAGATGGACTCGGATGTTGTTCCCGAGGTGTAGAATTAGAATAAGAAATAGTATTTTTTAAATTACATGATTTAGTAGGACTCGGCGGCATTTGACGTCGCTGAGATGTGTTGTAAGAATATTTTGTACGATAATTATAACTAAATTCGTTATCATTATATATAGGCTTAGTATAAGATTTAGTATAAGAATTAGTAGAATAGTAATAATTATTTGTGCCTTTAAATGCTTTCGATTTCGGTAGGCACTTTTCCGAAATCAGATTTAGTTTAAATCTTCGTTACTAATATCGGCATTAGAGGTAGAAGGTTGTACGTCACATAAATGCATATTATTTCTATTAGGTGCATGCGCACTGGGACTTGGTAACGTATTCGTCGTGCGAGTGTCTGGTTGCATATTATGACGAAGGCTATTGTTATATTGTCGCTTTCGACATTCGTTTATCATATGTCCCGGACTTCTACAATAACTGCATATTTTAATAGGATTTTTGCTTGAAATATTATGAAAATTAGAATGAGGGTTATTATTTTGTGGATTAACGTAATAAGCTCGATGAGATTGTTTTTTCTTATGATTATAGCAGTTAGAAGAATCATGACCAAATTTTTGACATATATGACACTGTTTATAAGATTTGGAAGATATTTTGCTCAGAATAAATAGTTTTTCTTCTTCTATGGCATGCGTAATTGCCTCGCTTAAATTTTTCGGGTTTCGACATCTAACAATATATCCGTAATTAGAATTTAGACCTAATATAAATGTGTTGAGGGCTAAATCCTCCATAGCGGCAATTCTTCCTATTAGCTCGGACTTATTCTCGCAACTGTAATGTATGTCGGATTGTAATCGCGTTAAACAAGATTCGATTCTAAGTGAATATTGCATTACTGTTTCCGAATTTCCTTGCCTACAATTTTGGAGTTCAATTAAAAGGTGTGTGGAGTGCTTCTTCTCGCCAAAGGTAGTTTTTAGAAATAGTTTTAATTCATCCCAATTATTAAACGTTTTTAGAGAGCACGCGATTTGAGCTTTTCCTTCTAACTGGGATATGATATAACGATATAAAACTACTTGCTGTTCCGAGTTCGCGAGTGCTATGGCGTTATCACAATTTGTGAGAAAAGCCGGAAGTGATTCTCTATCACCATTGTAAGGTTTGATGAATTTTACAAGGACGGATAAGGGAATTTTGTCGGACATTTCTATTTCTTCTGGTTTGTCCTTTAAAGTTTTAACCTTATGCATATGGAATTAGAAAGATTTAGGAGTTAATAAATACAAAATTGGTAAAATGAGAATATTATTGTACACGACAAATGACAAAAGAATGTAAGGAAATAGAAGAGAAATAGTATAAATTTATAGCTAAATTAAAGTTACCTAACTTACAATATCACGATTACTACGGTGTACATTGGTTGCTATGCCGGTGTCGTGTTGCGATGACGTGCAGCGGAGTCGCGTTGCCGTGAGACCCAGGGAGTCGTTTGACGGCGGCGTCCACGTGGTTGTGCGATGGGAGTGCAGCAGCTCAGGGTAGGCTTACACGTTGGTGGTGTAGACTAACAGTCTTGATGAACTTCGGGTTGACGATGGTGTCCCAAGCTCGTGGGGCTGAGACCTCGTTGGTGCTTTGATGATGCAGGCTCACACTCGTGGGGTGGAGACTTACTGTCGATCTTTCACTTCAGAGTTTCCCAGGATTCGGATGCCACGCTACTGATGTACCGGTAGACCTTGCGACATCCCACTTCTGACACCAAATTTGTTAGGAGGGCCGCTCTGAAGATGTTTTTAAAAAAAAAACTTTTACACCCAATCCCAGAAGTTCTTTTGGTTTATTTCCCCAATATTAAATTAATACAAGAAATGTACAAAAAAACCGCGAACGGCGTGTGCGATATGCACTTAATATGGGTTGGAACTGCACTGCCTCGATTACCTCAAACTCTAGGCTTTTATAGTAAATATAATAATCGAGTCAGCGCTTTTATCTAACTAGGGTTGGACATAACAGTTCCATAGTTTCCTGTCCGTCACAATACGTGTTCCCACTTATGAGTTTAAAGGTGGGTATCTATTAAGTTCGTGCTCCAGCAGCGCTCCGCGCTCCTGCAACCGCTCCCGGTAGTGGGTACTGTTGTTACCATCCAAGTTCAAAATGATTTTCCTAGAAAGTCCTTATAAAGTTCTACTTTTCATATTTTCTAAACTTATGATTCAAAAGTTAGAGGGGGGGACACATTGTTTTTTACTTTTGGAGCGATTATTTCCGAAATTATTGACATTATCAAAAAAAAAGACGTGTGGCACTCGGGGACTGCCGCGGTAAAGCTATTGCATAGCATTTTTTATCAACTTATGCAATTATAATTAATTATTTATTTTATTTATGCAGTTAAGTCTTTGATATTAAATCAAATTACACTTTTTGAGCGTGGTGACCGATAAGAAAACAATTTTTTTTTCTCTTATTGTATAAATGAGAAGTTAATATTGTTTAAAATATATTTAATATCTTACAATACATGTAGGTTATTCAGGAATTTTTATCATTCAGTTAGCAGCTAGTGTACACGCATACGACTAGTCGCACGCACACAAACACCGTGCCAAAGTCTGCCAAGTGCCGAAGTCTGCCGAACTGAAACGACGTTAGACGATGCACGGCTTTCAACGTCACACCTCCGTGCCCGTCGGAGTGGGGAGCGTGAGGTTTTTTTCGTTACGGAATTTCTGGATTCGGTCCCCGCGCTCAAGGTCCGCGATAGAAGCTATGCAATAGCTTAAAAATTTTAGTAAACCCTTATTCATTTTTGAATACCTTTCCAACCATATATCACACGTTAGGGTTGAATTTAAAAAAAAAATCACTTCCCACTTTACATATAGGGGGGCTACCCTAATAAAACATTTTTTTCAACTTTTATTTTACCACTCTGTCGGCGTGATTGATACACATATTGGTACCAAATTTCAGCTTTCTAGTGCTAACGGTCACAGAGATTAAGCGAGGACGGACAAACGGACAGACAGACATGGCGAAGCTATAAGGGTTCCTAGTTAATTATGGAACCCTAATAAAAAAGATCAGGGGACATGTAGGATGGCATGAGGTACGACATCATTAACACGGACGTTAAATTTGTAATGGCCGTCGTAGTCACGTTTAACTTCAGGAATATATGTGATATTTTGTCATATGCACAGCACTATCCAAACCGAGTTGCGATGTAATATTAAATTAATCGGGAAAAAGGTCAATATTAATACTTAATGTTATTATTACTTTAAAATAATATATTGTTTACAGAAGTAAAGTTAGAAAACCAGCACACATTGCACCCGACAGAAAGTGAATATTACTGCTGTCACTAATAAATAAATACAGTCAGTAATCCAACTACTTTGACGACTTAGCAATGAGTTGTGGCCTTGTGTTCCGCAGAAAGAAACTACGCACGTAACTAGTATTTTTTTGACCTAAAAATCTGGCTTTTGACATTTTCTCTCGTGCAATTTACGTATGAAAACTGCCGAGCCACGGTACAGGAGAAAATTCTAGTATTATGCTTTTTTATAGGATAAGCCTATAGCCTGATTTTTGATTGTTAATAGAGAATAAATGTAAAAGCCGATAAGCCCATAGGCATTTACATTTATTCTCTATTAACAATCCAAATGATCAAATGTGGGGACTAAGATGGAATGCCTCGTTTCCAATAAATAAGTTGTCCGGTTGTCTACACTCACTGTACGAAACACAACAGCGCTAAGTTGCTTTTTTACGCTGGTATTCTGTGAGAGCGTGGTCCCTTCCGGGTTGAGCCGACCTGTTCGTGCTACAACTATACCAGTAATATAGCTGCAGCATGGCTCTACCACGTAAAATCAGCATGTCTCTATCACGTAACCACCACACTAGGATTTTTCAATAAAAAATTTAACATTTATACTTTTTAATACAGAACCTAATAGTAGATTATTATTTGTTATTTATTTACACCGCTTTTTCGTGGCAGATATAGGTACGATGATGGTGCCTACTGAGATGGGATAAGTGAGCGTAGTGCCGAGTGTCTCGAAACTCGACTGGTCAGTATTCACCTGTAGCATGGCGTTACCAGACTACAACATAAAGCTTTCATATTTTTTTCAAAAAATACGCAGTGTTAAAATAATGAGTGAAAGAAACTTAAAAGTTTCATAATAAATTTTTTTAACTGCATTAACTTTATTAACGCATTTATTTAACTGATTTTACTTATTTTTATCTTTAATACATCATTGTGAGTACAAATGTTATGTTTCAGATTAAAAAGAACATTAAATATCTACTACCATCTAACAACCTATGGCAGTGTGGTGGCGCCGTGAGATAATCCATTGCCCTATTACGTCCTAAGGGATTCGCATGACTATTTCGTTTTCTCGAGTCATAAAATACCCACAATTTCTACAGACAGCAGAGAATAAGTTGCTCACTTCCGGTACTGCAATCTGCAAACCTCTTGCTAAGCGTAACGATTAAATTAAATCTTCCCTACAATAGGACAAATTTATTTCTATTAGTTGACTTTGAAGGGTTGGTAAAGAAAAAGAAAAAGAACATTTTACAAAGAAGTTCAACATAAATGCTCAAAACTCAGTCTCGTGAGCGCTGTGTATCCTATACCTTTAAACGAGCAATTCTTGTATATATATATAAATATATAATCGGAATCTCGGAAACGGCTCCAACGATTTTCATAAAATTTTGTGTGCAGGGAGTATCGGGGGCAATAAATCGATCTAGCTAGGATTTATTTTTACAAAATTACTTTTTGTCCGTGTTTTAGGCAATGAAAAACTGCTATAATATCGTTAGAATAAGAAGGTAAATTTTGACCGTTTATTAATGATTACAAATAGCTTAATTGGTATATTGGGCAGTCACAAAATCGTAATACCATGGTTCGAGCCCAGACCAGCCGACCGACTTTTTTAAATTTTTTTTCGTGTTCCTTTCTTTTTTGCAAAAATCTATTTTTTCGAGCCCTTTTTTTGGTATTTATTAAAAACACGAAAATTTAAATTAAACTAATTGCACTAATGATTTTTTAATCAAATAACCAGTTCAGTTTTTTCTATTATGTCGCTACGATCAAAAAATATTATTCGTATTTCATCAGTATGTAATTTGCATCTAAATATAAATTCCAAAACACACGAATTAAAAAAACCGAGCGAAAAATACCGAGCAAAGCTCGGTCAACCGGGTACTATCATAGTAATTCGGAAAATGTCACCTTTATTTGCGAATATTGGTTTATTTCGAGTATTATAATTTTATTTTCCGTGTTAAATGATGCTGTAAGAGTATTATTGTACGTGTTAAAAGATACATAAGTCTGTCCTTTCAATTGTAAATGTCTGATTTTAGCTCTAATTTATATTTATTCTTTATTCTTTATTCTTTATTGTACACACAATAAGTTGGTAACAATTATTAAATATTTAAATAAATGTACAAAGGCGAGCTTAACCCTAATAAGAGTTCTCTTCCAGCAAACCTATTGGGAGAGAGAAATAGTTTTATATACAAAGCAAGTAGGTAGCAGCGTGCGTACTTAATAATTAACATAACGCTACTTAATAGAAATTGGCTATAAGTTACAGTTAACAATTATCATATAAGTGTATAACATATAAGTATAATTTATTTTCTTATTTCTTTTATTCTTATTTCTATTGATTTACATACATATATACCAATAAAGACAATAAATATATACATATATACACATATACACACACACATATATATATATATACATACATACATACATACACATACATACATAGACACATACATATATATACAATTATACATATAAATACATAAAATATGTAAATATTTATAATTCTAAGTTGACAGATAATATTTCTTTACTCTGCTCCGAAATATATCAAGAGAAGAGCTAGCACGTATGTCATGTGGGAGTGAGTTCCATAGCTTGACCGCCCTTACTGTAAAGGATCCACCACATCGGCTTGTGAAATGAGAAGGAGTTTTGAGAAGTAGTTGTTTAGTGGTCCGGCACTGAGTTTCACGGGGTACAAGATACTCAAAACGCTCGCGGAGATATGGAGGTGCAAGAGGATTAAAGAGTAGAAAGTATAGAAATGATAACACATGTAAGTCTCGACGTCTACGGATAGGAAGCCATTTTAATTGAGCCCTGTACTCTGAAACATGATCAAACTTACGAAGACCGAAAATAAAACGTATACACAAATTTTGAACACGTTCCAGTTTGTTCAACAGCTCCTCTGAAGCATCCAAAAAACTAACATCAGCGTAGTCAATGAGAGGAAGAAGAAGTGCTTGAGCTAAGGTTATCTTAGTTTTTAACGGTAAAAACATCTGGAGACGCTTGAGAGATTGAAAAGAGTAGTTCACTTTTCTGCTAATCATATTAATGTGAGCGACCCAAGACAAATTATTATCAAAAATAACACCTAAGTTCTTAGCGGTCTCTGTATATGGAATTTGAGTATTATCATACGTAACTGCAGGGATCTTCGAAAGATCTAATAAATTAAGCATATATGAGCTGCCGATAATCATTACTTGGGATTTAGCGGGGTTAACACGAAGACCAAACGATTTTGCCCAACTGCTTATGCTACTTAAGTCAGCATTCATCTTATTAATAGCCTCATCTATATCTTGGACTTTGAAATGACGGTATAATTGCAAGTCATCAGCATAGAGATGATAATGAGAGGAGAGAACAGTAGTGAGAGCATTGATAAAAATAGAGAAGAGAAGTGGGGAAAGAACACCACCCTGAGGAACACCCGCCGTAAGATCACACCACTCGGAGAAATCCTCCTCATGGCGGACACACTGCGAGCGACCCCTAAGGTAAGAATTAAACCAAGAGATTACTGATGGTGAAATGTTTAAGGACGCAAGAATACCAAGAAGTATGTCATAATCAACGGAATTAAATGCACTGCTAAAATCCAATAATGTTAAAACAGTGAGAAGTCTTTTGTCCATGGCCCAGCGAATATCATCAGACACTTTAATCAGAGCGCTGACTGTGCTATGGCCTGGACGAAAACCAGATTGTAAAGGACTCAGCAGGCTGTGAACAGTTAGGAATTGAGATAGTTGCCTCTGAACTATATTTTCTAGTACTTTAGATAAGATCGGAAGAATGGAAATGGGGCGGAATTGGGATAAAGATTTAGGATTAGAAGTTTTTGGAAGGGGAATGACGTATGCTTTTTTCCAGCAAGTCGGAAAGGAGCTCGTCTCAAGCGAAGAAGAGATAATGTGAGTGATAATAGGGACAAGTTCATTAGTAATAGGTTTAATCATTTGCATACAAAGATTGTCATAGCCAATAGCTTTAGTGGAAATGGCTAAAAGGCATTTTTTTATGTCACCATCAGTAACTTTACTGAAATTAAAAGGAGAACACAGCGGTTTAGGAATATTGGAGAGAAGATTAAGTGTAGTAGACTTAATAGAGTCATCAATAGAAATCGGAGGCTCAGAAAAGTGCCGGTTGAGTGCAGTCAAATCAAACGAGATATTAGAATCAATATATGATTTGCCAATGCCACCCAGGATTCTAAAAATTTCCACATCTGAGCGGAATGAGAATTTTCAACCTCATTATAAATATGTCTCCTCTTAGCATCACGACACATCTTACTACAGCGATTACGCAGTTTTTTATATGTGAATAAATTTTCATTAGTAGGGTGCTTCTTATAACGCCTCTTAGCTTTATCTCTTTTGGCCATTACTGCTTTTATAGACTCTGAAAGCCAGGGGGCTGGAAAGTGTTTAACTCTGACTCGCTTAAGAGGTGCATGTGTATCGAATAGTTTTAAAATGAGGTGATTAAAAGCATAAACCTTATGATTAACATCTTCGGAATTTAGAACAGGGGACCAGTCAATATTACTTACATCATCTCTCAAACGCTCCAGGTTAATTGATTTAAAGCTTCTTAGGAGTAAGAATTTCGATTTACGCCTAGGACGTTGAATTTTATAGGAGAGGAAGATAAGATCGTGGTAAGAGAAAGACGCAGATAGTTGTCCATGGGAAGCAACCCGGTCAGCATCAGAAACAAGAATAAGGTCTAAAAGAGAAGGGGTATTATTAGGCGAATGGTGAGTAGCAGAAAGAGGAAGAATATGTAAATTAAAAGATGACACCAGAGGGAGCAGTTTTTTGCTACGAGAATCGATTTTTTATATTTGAGAGTTTCACAGTACGCGAGCAAACCGGGTTCGATTTTTGTCGGTGCCAACGAAATTGTTGATTATAATTTTAAGTGCTGATTTACCACGTGCTTGACGGTGATTAAAAGCATCGTGAAGAAACCTGCATGTCTGAGAAATAGGAAAAATAATTGGAAGATATGTGATGTTCGTCAGCATGCATGGGGCCAGTGCGGCTGACACCTTCTTGTCCTAATGCCCTCTCAGAAACGAGGCGAGGCCAGTACCCAGCTGTGGGACGTGCATAGGCTGTAACTTTAACTTTTTTATTTCAGAAATAAAAATGTTTACACAGTTCGAAAGTGCGGTCTCACAGGCTTTAGGTTTTTTTTTTGTAATTAAAAGACAATGGTGCTGATAGTCGTATGGTGGCGGCGCATGTCTTATCACCCTTAAGTGTGAGGGGCTTTAAGTTAAGAATCCGTTCTTTTTTGAAGTCTATGGGATAATATCATGTAGACTCAACTAACTGAGGTCATGTGGTTGACACTGAAACGTGCACTGGGATTATTATCATCTTTCTGCTAACGTAAATTAAAAATCGTACTCAAATAATACCTCATACATTGTCAATATAGCTGTCAACAATAATGAATTATTACTTCGCTAGATGAGCGTGAAATAAGAAACGTGACGGCTGTAATTCTTTCCTCATAAGTCTCACTTAATCTACTTTTTCTCACTCGAAGATTCGTAGACTGTCTCGAGTACACACACGTATGTGATAGAAGCATTATACGGGTTTATTATATTTTTGAAGGATATTTTATTGACCATTAACTACTGTCCGCGGATTCGCCTGCATGGTAACAGAAAGTTTTTCATGTTAAACTGCCAATGCATCATCCCCGTACGGACGAAATGCGAACTGCGAACTCAAAAGGTCGTGGGTTTCCGCCATTCGACTACCGTCCTGAACGACTCCTAGCACAAGCATTTGAAGCTTACCAGGAATGGTTAAAGGGAATATTAGTAATGCTAGTAGCATTGCTAGTATTTTAATATTAAAATAAAGACAGAGAAAAAAAAAACGTAAAATATTTGCCTGATGACGGGTAGTAGCATCAAATTATGAGAATTCTGGTGCAGCGATCATTATCCCGTCCACCAGGAGTGGCGATTTAGGAAAATCTTTAATACGGTGGGAGACGTCCGTGTCATGCTGTGATCTTTGACATTACCATGGTCGCCGCCGTAGTCAAAAATAGCGGTGCCGCCCGGGTCTGGGGGCAATCTCCTTGCAGCTCTTGCCATAGTCGGATTCAATAAATATAATTTTTAAACTAAAACTTATTCAGGCGGACTAAAGACCAATTTGGACTAAATAAAATATTATATTCCGTTAAAATATAGCTTAACCCCAGAAGCAGTTTTGTAAAATTTCTATCTAATCGCAATGGTTTTTACTAATCGGATTCCGCTCCAGCAAATTTGTATACGTTTATGACTTCTAACTTTATTGAACGTTCAGTAGTATGTATAAGTTTAAGGGAAACGGAAAAAGAAAGCTTTAACTACCGTGATATAGGAGAGAATATTTCAGTTAAACTTAAAAAAAATGTTTGGTGGTGGTCACAGATGGTCTGCCGATTATGAAAGTATTTTGTTGGGAAAGCTTTAAAATTTGCGCTAAAAATTGCTAATTGTAATTTTTCAGGTTTCTATACGTAATGATTGTAGTAAGACGCAATAATACAAAGTAATACATACATCAGGTAATATGACGATCACTAGCCTGTCATTTTGATAAATTACGCCACGTTTTTTAATTTATTTATTAATTAACTTTTCACTCCTTTTTATTTCCTTTTGTGGGTTGTCTGGAGGAAAGACCGCCTTTTGTTTTTCACTCTGTTTATGTCTTGTTATTTTGATTGCTTTCTTAATGTACAACAAAGGGGAAAAGAAATTCCGATTGATGTGGCGGCTTTATGGTAGAATAGGTAATAGTGAGTTAATGTATTACTTACACTGTAGCAGTCGATTTTTCACTAAGATACAATTATATTTACAAACTCACACACCTTCTGTAAGTGTATTACAAATAAAACAATGGTCCATGATGTAAGTATCCAATCAAAAGGTGTGTGTGATGTATTCCAAAATAATACGGCTGGGTCAATTGTGTAAGCAAGATTCTCGGTGCCCAATAACGAAACAAGGGTCAATAAAAAAAAATCAGTAGATAATTTCTTAAGTAAAGCTCTATTTATCAAGGAAACACAATCGTAAAATAAATAAGTTAAAACACCAGCAAGTGACAAGTAGAATGAATAGTAGGCATGGCGATCTGTACAAGATTACTAATATCCAAGTTGTTGTTAATATTATTTCTTGGCGTGTTTCTATTTTTTTTATGTAGCTATGTTTCCAATCTTTTTTTAATGTGCCTAGATTACAGAAAAATAATCAAAAATAGATCATATTATAATGTTTTAATCGAGGATCGAATATATTGCGCTTCTTTCAAATCGAATATAAAATAGGTCTTGTTCTTTTTTGTGTATTTTTGAAGTATGAACTGTCAAGTTTTAAAATGAGAAGACGTTCAGTGGTAGGTAGAGCTCAAAAATAAAAATTTAACTAGTGTGTCGTTACTATTTTTCGAATATGATAATCGATTTACTGTCATAAAACGTTTACTTCTTTTTTCCAAATGCAAATAATATATATCATTTCCAAAAGTATTCTAATATCATTTAAAGTAAATAACAAAATTTAAATGAAACCTTGAAAGCTTTTATATTTTATTTCTTAAGATCTAAATAAATATTAATTTGATAGTGTTAATATAATCTATTTTCCAAATTATTTTTTAATTTAATGATTTTTTGAATTCTAGATTGTAAAATTAACTAGTTTTTTGTAATTTGCTTGAGAAAAATATAGCCAAGTTTTAAAGTACAAACCAAATTGTTAACTTCAGGCCAAAAAGTCCTATTCTCCTTTTCCAGATTGTCGGTCCGAAGTCGGAAATTGCCAACCACTCAGATATAATGTCACATTCACTCACATGTCCTCACCAAAAAACGATAATATGATAATACTCCCAAAGTAGCATACTAAAATGTTCATTTCAGTAATATATTTACTTTATCTTTACGGTACGTTTCGCGCAAGTTCGTAGAACAATTATTACCGTTGTAAACAATCTGATGAAGTACGAGGACATTTTTATTTACCTGTGATGTACGCTTTGTTTAACATGCCACACTTGCTTATATAGTTAATGTTATTTGCACGTATGGTAATTCATAATGCTGGGTTAGTCCCTACTTTAATGTATGGTAGTGAAAGCTGGGTGTGGCAGAAGAAGCACGAAAGTAAAATAAATGCTGTAGAAATGCGGTCTTTAAGGAGTATGCTAGGATTGAATCTGACAGGGTAAGAAATTTCGTGATAAGAGATAAATGTGGTATGCAAGATGATGTTTTGGACAGGATTAAGAAAGGAATGCTTCGTTGGTTTGGTCATGTAGAAAGAATGAATGAGGAAAGAGTGACAAAGCAACTATAAATGAGAGATGTGAATGGCAGAGTCGAGAAGGGACACTCTAGAAAAAAAAATTTAGACCAAATTGGCGATATTTTGAAAATGGGTCATGTTAGAAGTACTCTTAACCGACAAGCATGTATGCGTAGATATATGGATGTAAAGGAGGCGAAAGAGGTATGTCAGGATCGTACCAAATCCCCCCCGAACGGGTTCCCGCCTTGTCGTGGCGGGGGGGCTTAGTAGCCGTGGCTTGGTCTCCCACGGTGAACAAAGAGGAACCCACGTGGCTGGCCCGAGGTGAAGGGCCGGCCTGAGGTGGCCACTCCGAGTGGGCTTGGGGAGCCCACTTCGGATGTGTGCTGGTGGACTGCAGCGAGTGGGGACTCGCGCACCCTCTACCGCTGCAGCCGAGGTGGAGTCGCGGAGGAAGAGGAGTGTTGGTATGGCGATGCGCCACTTGCCCTATCCTTCGCGACTCAAACGGGGCCGCACCGTTGATGCGGTGGTGGTGGGGCTGCGGGGGGAGAGGATTGTCGGTATTGCGAGGCGCCGCTCTCCCTACCCTCCGCAGCCGAATCTTGGTTGGCGGCGGAGCCATAGACCAGATCCGCCGCTAGGGTCGGGAAGGCTAGTACTTCTAAGTGCTCGTTTTTCCTGGCCCCATGGCCTTTGTGCATCGGACGCGGGGGCGTCTTTTGCACAGACGTAATTGGAGGCCGTGGAGGAAGGCGCGCCATGTGTTCTGGTGCGCCTTACCTGGGAAGGAGAACGGGGAGGAATTTTCCTCTCCCGAGGATGTGCTGCCATGGGGCGGCAGGCGCTAGTAGGGCCGCGGATGTGTGCGAAAGCGTTCCCGTAGCCCTGCCAATATGAGAAAAAGGTGGAACACCATGGGGTTTTAGTCGGTGCAAGTCCGACATAACCCGTCCTTGCCCCCGCGAGGCGGGTATGCGTAGGCATTTCCCCATGAAGAAAGAAAAAAGAAAAAAAAGGATCGTACCAAATGGAAGTCCGTAGTGTCTGCCTACCCCTCTGGGTGACAGGCGTGAGTGTTTATATATGTTATTTGCATACCAATTTAAGTAGTCTGAAAACGAATGTAAAATTGTTGTTGTTGAAAAGTTTTTAATATAAAATTTACGGAATACTTCAGAAATTCCCAACTAAAATAGAGGTAATCCAAACAACGAAATTAAATGATCTTCCGTTTTATAGGAAAATGAAAACGACCTCTTTGCAATTGTAAAATGCAACGTATTATGTCATTCTCTCGCGTCGCTAAATCCTATAGATGTATATGTTTGTCTCCTTTCAGTGTCGCTTTTACATTTCATTGAGTGAAATATCACAACTATTCTATAGAAGTTTCACTTCAAATATGTCCGGTATATAAGTCAATATAATATAATAAGCTCAAGAGTCACACTGTCCCTTTTAATTAAACCTTGCTATAATGATTTCTTATATTTACGCGAACACTACACATTTAAATAATACTAATTTTACGGATTTTATCGCGAATATTTAACTTTTTAAATACCCGATGTTTCGAGCAATTTATAGTACCCATGGTCCCCCCGTGACCATGGCTACTGTAAAGTGCTCGAAACGTCGGGTATTTAAAAAGTTAAATATACGCGATAAAATCCGTCAAAATTGATATTATTTAAACCTAGCTATACGTAGCATCGAAAATGATGATAAATATTGGCAATAAACGTTTGCATTCAGATTTAATAACATAAGGGGTGACTTTAAATATTAGCTTACAATTACAATAGTTTTATTTTTAAAATAGTAATACTGATGACAGGAAGTAATAACTTTTCAGTTATTTCCAGTACCATCATTGAACAGTGCTATAAATAATTTTTGCAATTATTTTTTTTCTGAAAGCATCATTACATTAAATCGCGTGTTTATATTTAATTAATTCACCACCACAAACCAGCTAAGTCGTGAGCAATGACGCAGCTCACAACGGTGTACTTTAGTTTTTTAGTTTAGTATATGAGGTATTTTAACATAATGTGTTCATCAATAAAGCGTTATGCTTTTCTAAACACTTATCGTTATATTCCTTGCATTGTAAAAATTGTATCCCCCGATTATATCCACTGACAACTGAATTTTATGCAACTGAAATTTATATATGAATATTTGACAACTGAAATTTATGCATTAGATTTATATTTGGGCTTCGCAAATATGATCATATCTCCGAGTTTCGCAAACAGCTCAAATGGCTCCCGATCCGCCTTCGCAGGAATACTCACATTCTCTCCGCGTTGTATAGTGTGCTGTTTAATCCTTCTACTCTTCTTTATTTAAAAAATCGTTTCCAGTATCTTTCTCTTACCCATAATCGGTTCCTTCGTTCCTCCGTCAATCTTTCTCTCTCTACACCGTTGCACTCTTCTTCCTTTTTCAAGGAATCCTTCACCGTAACCGCTGTGCGATTGTGGAACTCCTTACCTCTCCATATTCGTCGTGCTAAATCTCTTCACTCTTTCAAAAGTCTTGTTAAATCGTATTATTTAGAACGCTATTAGATAAATTACTTTACCTTTCTCGTACTCTATTTATTCAATCTATTATAATGATATTTTATATATAATTTTCACTTATTTTTATTTGTATGTATTTTTTCAAAAATTATTATTACTGTTATTATTTTGTATGCCCCCCTCTATTTTAACTTTTGTTCGCATCACTCCTCTACGCAAAGGTTGTCTGGAAGAAATCACTTTTAGAGTGATAAGACCGCCTATTGTACATACTTTAATAAGTTTTAACTGAACTTGATGTTTCTGTATTGTGGTGTACAAAAAAGAATAAATAAATTAATTATGCTCAGTGCAAGATAATATATTATCGCGAACTCCGTCTAGCTGAATCGTCGTAAATTTAACGGTTTAAACTAAACAGCAAAGAATTTTTTTGGGTTTAAAAAATACATGGTATTTATTAATTATTTATTGCAACCTTGTTATAGAAAGATTAAAGGCCGGATTTAATTCCTTTTGACATATGCTATTCAAATCTGGATGTGGTGAGAATAATTTAAACTAAACTGTAAATTGATAGTTGTAAGGGACAAAACTTTTCGTTATAATTTGGCTGGTGTTTTTTTTTAAATGCATAATATTTAATTTAACGTAATAATTTTTATAACTATGGGAATCGCCATTCGAATTAGTATCAGATGCACCATCGATGATAAAAGTGTGAGACCCCGGATGCCGAAATGGTCATTCGAGGTGCTAGGTGTGTGGATTGCTGCAAATCATTCAGCGAGGGAGTTCTTTTTCCTATAGTAGACTATTATATGGTAGTGAAATAAAAGAATAAGACTTAAAAATCATTAATTAAAGTTTCTTGCAATGGAATCTTATAAGAAAACGGCGTTATCTCATGAAAGCGTAAAACATAGATGAATTAATTACACACGGATGAAATTCCAGACGGAGATTAATTATATGTAAAAAATACAAACAGAAATTGTTTCGTGCAAGCTTTGAATTCGCGGCAACGCTGTGTCATAGCCAAGCGCGTTTCCACTGTGCTACCACGACGTTAAACTTTGTAAAACGTATTCAAGACTCCAAAAAAAGGCAGACATTAACAAATCATTCCACTACTTTGCCGTACGTGTTAAATAAGTCAAAGTAAACCGATTGGTTTGTATGCAGGCTTTACTGACAACCATGGAATGAAAACGCGACGATCGCCCGGTTTTCTAATACTGTTGAAAGGGTAAAAGAAATTAAGGTATGTAATTCCTGCGTAGTAGTTTAGGAGGTACACTTTAGCACTGTAATATTTCCCTCGCAATAGACTGTCACCGTGGTTCAAAATGGCTAAAGGGAACTGCTCCACCCACGTAGGTTTATACATCTGACGATAGTTGGCAAGAAATATAACGGGACATGATTGAAAGCAGTACGCTTTATTGATGTACAAATAACACTCATATATTAAAGCAGCTCATTTATTAAACTTAACTAATTGTAAAAACACAGTGAGTTATAAGTAGCTCATTGCTTACGACTCATCTTGTTTACGGCGGTAAATCAATTAAATTTAAATACTGGAAGGAATGATACTTGCAGAAAAAAAAAGACGTGTGGCACTCGGGGACTGCCGCGGTAAAGCTATTGCATAGCATTTTTTATCAACTTACGCAATTATAATAATTTATTTATTTTATTTATGCAGTTAAGTCTTTGATATTAAATCAAGTTACACTTTTTGAGCGTGGTGACCGATAAGAAAACAATTTTTTTTCTCTTATTGTATAAATGAGAAGTTAATATTGTTTAAAATATTTTTAATATCTTACAATACATGTAGGTTATTCAGGATTTTTTATCATGCAGTTAGCAGCTAGTGTACACGCATACGACTAGTCGCACGCACACAAACACCGTGCCGAAGTCTGCCGAGTGCCGAAGTCTGCCGAACTGAAACGACGTTAGACGATGCACGGCTTTCAACGCCACACCTCCGTGCCGGTCGGAGTTATATTTTCGGAGTCATTCATGTCAGCAACAATACGCCACGGTCTATTGTAGAAATTAACCCGTTAGCTCTGACAGCGCGCGACATGTTATACTACCGTTCCCTCTGGACCTTAATGGCGGGAAAATTTCTAGGTTAGGAAATTTTTTGCAATATTGCAAATTTTGCTATATTTTCACTTTGAGACAATATTTATGGATAAAACTTACAGGAAGTCTTGTTGAATGTATAAACTATCGAATAAAATTATTTTTGGTTGCTAGAAATTGTAATAAAGTATATAAATTACACTGTATAGCATAATAGTAGTATAAACTTCAATTTTAGTGACAAAATTACTACTAATTTGAATTCTACACCTTTGTTTTTGGAGAAATTTATATGAAATTGTTTGGAAATATGTATATTTTATGTTTTATGTGTTTCCATTCGTTACTCATACCAAAATATTAAAATATTAAAAAATTAAAAAAAAAATAATAATATATTATCTGTATGACATTTCGAACAATATTTCTAAAATATGTTTGTGTGAATTTGAAATAAATACAACGTCATGTTATTTCAATATATGTAGGAAAACTATTTTTACTTACATTTTACACTAAAAATAAATGAGAATTTGAAAAATAACACATTTATAACCCGCCCGCCAAAACGGGCCTTTCGGAATTTGAAGTACTTTTGGCAATTTACTTTTCACTTTTTATACCACAAATTATATATCTACGTGTTGACTATATTACAAGAAATGTAAAAAGTATAATACTTTCGTTTTTAGTCCAGACACAAATATAAAATTCTATAAAAAAGACAGAGCGCCTTCATCAAATTGACACGTGGAACGCCGAAAGTTCAGAGTGATTTCTTTTTTTTTTTCTAAGAAACATTGCCAGGTTATGGTTTAAAATAAAAGAGCATATCTTTGTCTTTGATACTATTATCTATTGCATATTGTCTTTGGTTTTGTTTTAAAGGAAAAAGTAGTTTTTTCATAAGGCAGTACTTCTGATCTTATCTGATCTGATTAGTCCCGTACCCGAGCCGACGTATTGACCTCGATTGTAAAATCTGATTAGATTGGTGGCCGAGTGAAAGGGTTATATTAAAATGAGTTTCTTCCCAAGGTCATATTAGGTTATTAGTCACAATATAAGAAAATGAACTTCTATTAAACCTGTCAATTTCTACAATTAGTACTTATTTACAATAGTAAAATAAATGATAATATAGTCAATCTGTAATGTATCACGGCTGGGGAATCCTAGATATTTTTTCGTATTTATTAAACGAATAACTAGTTGATAAATTAGTCATGACATATATCTTTTTTTTCGCCGGAGACTAAAATGATACTGCTTTTTTTCGTAACTGCAGATTCTGTGGATTTATTACATTATTTTGAACAATATACGAAACTTAAGTGACTAAAATTAAATCTAATCTGAACCAGAATCATAAAAACTGTATTATTCGGGCTAAACGAATCTAATAAAGATCTGTTATTTTTGTCTCCTGCGAAAAAAACAAACTATAGGAATCTATCGAATACCTACATAAACAAAATATCACCTATAAATAAAATATTACGAAGCAGAATAACTAATAAGAGTGGCAACGTCGCACTATACAAAGGAATTGCGTTAAGACGACACCTCGAAAGGGCTATCGCCGGACTGATCCGAGTGAATGCATAATTTCTATAAAAACTTGAAAAAACGCCCTCATAAGGTCTAAAATAGCGTAGCGCCCGCGACGATTAAAAGCGCTTAGAAATTCTCAGAAACTTTAAAATATTTTTGTAAAAATTATTGATTTGAGTAATCAAAATAATGAGCAAGTAAATTATGAATATTAATGTTATGAATAAATTTGAGTGATTTCGAAGCATATAGATTAAATAATTTCGTTGTAATTTCAACTATAGTGGTTTTTTAGAGGTGTTTTCGCAAATAATTATGATCGAGTCAAAATTATACTATCGTGTTTTTGAGCAATCAAATTCAAGATAAAGACATGAATTTACCTATATCAAAATTTCACTTCCCTTAGTGGTGTCATAGTCCTATCAATTATTTTATTATTATAATGTAGTACATGATATTCCCTTTAAAATGACACCAATATGAATAATATCCTATATCTATATCTACAAATAAATAAAATTGAAGTGTCTGTTTGTAATGTTAAAATAACAGCTTTTTATTAAATGCATATGAAAGTACTAGTAACAAAAACACAATATTTAAATTTTTTGTCTGTCTGTCAGTCTGTCTGTCTGTCTGTCTGTTTGTTCCAGCTAATCTCCGAAACAGTTGGATCTATTTTGTCGGGACTTCCACTGGCAGATAGCTGATGATATAAGGAATAACTTGAACTACTTTTGTTTTAGAAAAAGAATTAGGGTTCCGCGCAAAAAAATTAAAACCCATGAAATCCATATTCCACGCGGGCGAGATCGCGGGGAATAACTAGTATTCAATATAGATAAATGTATACTTATTTTTATTTATTTATTATTTTAATAAATAAATAAAAATAAGTATTAATAATTTCTAGACACATCTCAACAGATATTTCGTTAATAAATTGCTATCAATACTAAAGCATTATTTTATATTTAGCATCCATTTAACACAAAAAAGAACTGATAAGAATACTTTTTAAACAACATATAATCAATAAACGATAATCGCGTATAGTGAATTTCGAGGTAAATTATTATATGTAAACGTTTTTGAATCGTCGTAATGATACATATTTCCTAAAGAAAATATCTCCACAATTAATTTGATGTAAAATAACATTAAAAATAACGTATAAAAACGGAGAAATTATCAAATTTTTGATCGAGTTCCTAACCAGTACACAAACAAAAATGGCGAATAGTAATTTTCACATTTTTTTTAGAAATAACGTATAAAAACAGAAAAATTATCAAATTTTTGATCGAGTTCCTAACCAGTACACAAACAAAAATGGCGAAATGTCATTTTCACATTTTTTTCTATATAGTTATTTGTTACAGAGTACACAGATAAAATTCACTCTCATAGATGACAAATTTGAAACACCACAATCTCTAATTTTTTACTCTGCTATTGTTACGGCCTTTAGTTACCCGGGCAAAGGTCGTAGAACCCGGGCCCACCAGGGGTTCAACTCAACGAGTAACAGGAAGTCGGCCTAAATGGCTTGTGGAATATGAGACAATAGCGGTTAAAAAGGAACCAAACAAGACTTACCTATTTCGTCGACGTAGGGTCAAACCTAGGAAGATTCAGGTGTAAGTATATGTGTGTGATAGTGTTATGCTCAGTACGTGTTATATTATGTAACCTGACTTTCCGCTGGTTGCCGAACAGCAGATCCCAAGGCTTCACCTCTATTCCAGTATGGGATCCATCGAAGGGGCAAGCCGTCACAGAAACTTCAGAGTCTAGGAAATTACGCTCATTTATCACTCATTAATTATAGTTTAGTCAATTGTCATTAGGTTAATCCAATCAAATTCAACCAGATTTAACCGAACCCGCGTTATAACGAACTCACTATTTGTGAAAAATACTGTATTACCGGACCGCGTCGCAAAAAACTCAGGTTCGCGCAGTACATACGTCAGGGCGGCCGTACGGCAATTATATTAACAAGACGCGCAACTACTCAGTTCCAAGCTCCACGGCAAGATTTGTCACTTATTATTTATTGTCCAATTAATTGTCTTTAAATTCAAATGGCACGCTTTATTATATTCAAACGATAATTGCGTATAGTGAATTTCTAGGTAAATTATTATATGTAAACGTTTTTGAATCGTCGTAATGAAACATATGTCCTAAAGAAAATATCTTCACAATTAATTTGATGTGAAATAACATTAGAAATAACTTATAAAAACAGAAAAATTATCAAATTTTTGATCGAGTTCCTAACCAGTACACAAACAAAAATGGCGAAATATCATTTTCAGATTTTTTTCTATATTCTATATAGTTATTTGTTACAGAGTACACAGATAAAATTCACTCTCACAGATGACAAATTTCAAACACCACAATCTCTAATTTTTTACTCTGCTATCTTCAGCGCTGTACACGAACGGAACGATGTCGTTGAGATCCGTGGTAGCTCACATGGTTAGCGCTCGTTATAGGTATCACAGTACGGGAGCAACCCGGGTTCGATCCCCACTGGCACCAATGAAATTGTTGCGTGCTGATTTAGCTATCAGTTGGAAAGTCTGTTTTTCTGGGCCGTTTTGTTTTGTTACACTGACATCTCGCAAGTCACCTAGGGACCTAGGAGGTTGTCGGTTGCTTATTTTTTATTTTTCTTTGAAATTTTCGTCGGTAAAATAACATATTTATAAAAGTAAAAAAAGTAAAGTTACAGCCTATATACGTCCCACTGCTGGGCACAGGCCTGCTCTAATTTCTGAGAGGGTTTTAAGGAAAGGAAATGTCCGCCACGCTGCCTCAATGCGTGTTGACGAACTTCACATTTCTTCGAAATATATATTTTTTAATTTCTCAGACATGCGCTACCAGCATGCGACGACGTGCCCCGCGCCTTGCCGCCGTTTGAGTTTGCCGCGCTTTGTCTCGTCACAGAGTGACGAAATCACAGTAATATAGGTATTTTATAAACAGCACATGTCTAATATTATGAAATATGTAGATAAAACTTAAAACTTACCTTGATAAATGTATACCCTTTTGTTTGTAATATTTTTTAGACCTCTCTTCAATCGTTTCTGCTTATTCCCCATGTTTTAAAAACTAAACTTAAACATTAATAAAACTGTATAATTAATATAACTATAAAACACTACTATTAAACAAGAATCAGAAAAAACCTACTCCACTATTAACAAAATTAAATTTTTGCAGTAATATTTTACGATTTTATTTCATAGTGCTGAGCTCTCGCAACGCGGCGTACGTCCACCTAGCAACACGATGCGCCCCGCACTGAATTCGTGGACGAATGCGGGGGTGATATAGACGCAGTATTTAATCGGGACGCATTTTTAATTTATTATCATAAAAATAATACATATTTCTTAAAAGTAACCAAACCAAATTATTTTATTTTGTATTGCAAAGCAGTAGATATTTTTTTTATATTCCTTTGATAAACAATGAAGGAGTAAAGTGGTTTCATCTCAACGATTTGGAGGTGATTTGGGTATTTTTTTATTTATTATGTGACAAAAATTATGGCTAAACCAAATTACGTATCAGATCATGTAGATTACTAGCTATTTTTTTCATATGTAATTTCTCTGTAAGTGTCGACGAAAAGTTGGTTCATCTGCACGCTTTTTTCAAGCTTTTTGCGAGAAAGCAGCCTTAATAATAAATGCACTTTTTTTATTCATATTCAAAATTTCAAAACTCTTCGACAAAGACTGAGGAAAAGAAACGACGTAAGACCATCGTTAGACAATGCACGGCCTTCAAGCCACACCTCCGTTCCCGTCGGAGAGCGTGAGGTTTTTTTCGTTACGAAATTTCTGGATTTTCCCGCACTCAAGGCCCGCGATAGAAGCTATGCAATAGCTTAAAATCCATAAATGTTTAAAGCCTGTTCATGTGTGGTATTAGATATTCCCGAAATTGTTAGATAAAATAAAGTTATTCCTTAATTTTTTTATCTTAACACTCAATACCTTAAAGCGGCGTAGCCTATCATCACTTTGATAGTTATAAACATAAAACTACTGCACTCGCAAGCGAATATTCACAAGTCACCACTTATTATATAATTTAATTGAAAAGTTAACGTCCGTTGCTATAGAAACTATCTTCATTTTGGAATTGGTCAGTATCTGTCTTTCCTAAATGTAATAATGTAGGTATCTTCAAGGCAAGATTGAAAAGGCTTTTGTTCAGCTATGTCGGCGCGTTTTACCGTGTTCAGCTGCATCACCACTTACCATCAAGTAAGATATTAGCTAAGCTCTGGTTTAGACATTAGAAACAGTCTTTTCAACTTACATTCTGGACCTTTTTATTTATGGCCTACACATAAAGACTCGGAATAAAGACAAAGACACTTTTTTTGGCTTTATGCATGACAATTTTTTCCTTTATGTTTTTTTTTCTGTAGAGTTGCGTCTGTATCTATAGTATTAACAATCATTTTAGTACTTCACTAACGCAATAAAAGTTTTCCTTTCTTGCCTTCATTCTGCTAACAATGTGGTTAAAATGTCTAATCATTAGTAGATTTCATTGCATGTTGAAAGTTAATTTGTTTAACGCAGCGAACAATCGGCGCGTTACTCATGATGTCCAATAAATAAATGAGGTGTTTAACATGTCAATGCTTATCTAATCATCAATTATAGATAAAAGTATTTTTATTAAGGAAATCCACGCAAGTCTATTTTGTTATTACTATTTAGCTTTCTGTTTTGTTTGTCAATTTTGATTTGTCCAACCCGTAGAGATCCACAACTAGTGGTATATATATATATATATATATATATATATATATATATATATATATATATATATATATATATATATATATATTATCTTCACAGACAAAGAGTTGGCGCTTGGATGTTGTCTGCAATTAATTTTTACGACACTATTTTAGATACTCTGACGGCTACTTTACGCAGTCCTAACACTAAACTAAATTGATATTTATCGTTCATTGATATCTTTTAATATATCTAGTGGCAGAAGAATACTATAGAGTAATACAATAAGTTGATCAGCATTGTACACACACAGTGCATATTCGCGATTTTTACCGGACGGACCAAAATCCACACCAAACAGTGACTTCTTGGTAGATTTCCCATGGATTTTGGTAGCTCCGAATCTGGCAATTTATATTTGTTAACAAAGCCACTCAACTAGAAATAAGCTGATAAATATGATTTTCCTTCCAAAAGCAGAGTCAGCCGCCAAATGCTCTTTAGTACAATTACGGCGTTGTGTGTTGTAGTTGGGTTTTAGCTATTGAGTTGAGCACAACTTTATTGCAACTTCTGTGATCGTGTGGCATAAGGGCAAATGTCTTTAGTTGCGCATCATACTCTTGTTTAATTTTTTTATTTTGTTTTTTATTAATTATACTCTTTTGAAGAGATGCTGCTACAAATCGTTTAAACTAGACACCATTACAGCACTAATGTTATTTTGGAGTGAGGGAAGCCTTTCCAGATTTTTTATCACTTGAAACAACTTTTTCACTTTTTCATTAGCACGTACGTTTTTGTACTCTTATATTTTTTAGTTTTTTTTTGTTTAATAACTAGGCATCTCCGAAGAATATCAATGGTTTTCTCATTTTTTTCTTTCTCGGAGAATTGTCTATAGCAGAAACGTTTGTACTAGAGCTACTGGCTACTGGGGTTATATCTCTGTAGACATATGACGATGCTTTGCGTTTCGGCTTCAATACAACCAACATAATATATACACTAATATAATTACATATCTATAACAAAAATTAATAAAATGAGGTTTTAACCACCCTCTTATCTATATATAGAGAGTATATAGAGAGCCTGTTTAATTATAAGCTGTAAGGCATTTTATATTAGCCTTCAGGGGTCAAAACACCTTTGTAGCTTTCTTTCTTTGAAGCTGACAGTAGGCGACCATGTCATGCAGTAGCCGTTTCGATCAAGTGACCCTCAAAGATCCTTTGTTACTTTCGGTTTAAAAAATAAAGATCACAAAGATGACGACAACAATTTGTACACATTTGAACACGCGCAAACGAAAATAACATATCTCCAATCCAATATTTAATTAAGAAACTACGCACCCGCATAAATAATGTGGGTATCGAACCAGTACGCTGCTTTACTCTTTGTGTACTTCTATGAGAAAAACAGTTTTGTTCAAAGTGCTTGCTACATATAGTTGTATATTTTTTTCGGAACCCAGTCATATTTATTTATCATTTTTAAGTATTTTTGTTTAACCTCAATATTTTTTGGAAATCTGAAACATTAATAAAATTTAGCTTATCTCGCTAAAGTATTTACTATAATTCTAAAAATAAAATATTGAAAATAAAAAAAAATAAAAAGAGGCTGCATCCAAAGTTATGCCTTACCTGTTATAAACGTAATATCGATGACATCCATAATGACAATCTCGACAAAAATTAAACTAGAAATAGCGGGAATTTACTATCGTAATAAAACACAATATTTTTCCCTATACATTTGTGTGTGTAACATTTGTACCAGTTCTAAAGTATTGCATTTAGAGTGCTAAACATTTTAATTGTATTTACGTGTGAAATGTATAATTTTGTGGATTTTATTATCTCGATTAACTGCATTCAGGCACTGCACATGTCATCATATCTCACATAGCCAGACTTAATACGCATTTGTAACTTGATTGCAACGTTTTGTTTGCTGAGTTTATTTAACTCATTTTGTGAGAGATATTTAAAAAGAAAAACAAGCTGCAATAGTAATAAACCAGAAAGATTTTGCTTATTACGATTCCAGCTTGCAATTGGATCAAAGAGAATTTCTATAAATGAAGAAACTGTGTGTAACACTCGGACCAATAAAGTAGGAAATACAGAGCGCGGCGTACATTTTTAGTGACGCAAATTTAAGCCGAGGTCATGATTAACCTATCGTGAGAACACCCATTTACGTACCTCACGTTAACATATGCATGTAAAATCAATTGTAACCAACATTCACTGTCAATACAGTAACTTACAACATCATGCAAACAGATAAAAAACTCGGAAGCTTTGCAAATGTCAGAAACTTAATAATTTAAAACGAGTCAGCAGCACGTGTCCAGTAAGTACTAAGAATCAGGTGATTTAAAACTCAATTTTCCTTTTAATTTAAAAATCACGAAATTAGAAGCACACATTCTACCTGGTAAGTAGTTGCATTGCTCCATACACCTATATCTATCTTCGAAACACAGTACTATTGTATTGCTATTCCACGCTGGTATTATTGCAAATTTGATCCCTTCCCGTGCGACTAATTTGTGTTGCAGCTACATTGCACTGCAGTGTAGCTTTTCAATGTGCATCCTTAACTCAGTCAATTTATTGTCTTTCATAAGATAGTTTTTTATCAGTTCTACATGCGACTGATCAGTAGTTTGAATGTGCAACTCTATTGGGAATTATTGCAGGCAGGAATTACTTCGTTAATAATATAAGGCTGCCCTTGCCAGGAAAATATGATAGGCGTGGCTATTTAAATGCTTTCACCATGCAAGATCGCGTAATGTGCAGCCTCCGTAATAATTTCCTGGCGAAATCGGATCATACATATTACAGGTACGTCATTTCGTGTGATAAATTGCTAACTCCTGTACAGTTAGCCAACGAGCAATGCCAAGACCCAGCAGTACAGTGCATTTCCGACCAGGAGATCGTATGGAAGGAGAAAGACCTTCACGGGAGGTTCTACAAAGCTCTTCATAAGCCTTTTGTAGACACGGTTGCCTCCCTCCACTGGCTACGTTTTGGTGACCTCTTCAGCGAAACCCTCGAAAATGTTCTGAACTTAACCAAGCAGTTATGAAACGTTTTTGTAGCATTCAAAATACAGACAGAAAATATGGTTTTTCAATAATATTGTTTTTAATCTACAACATAAATACACTAAAGGCTTAAAAAGAAAGGTTCTCGAATGGCAATCTTCTACCGGTAAGAGTATGGGGAAGTGTAGAGTAAATCTACTAGATGGACTAATGACCTGCTAGGTTATGGAAGAAGTCACTAAGGAGGAAAAGGAGGTGTCTTAGGACTATGTTGCATTCCTTGTGGAGGCCTATGTTCAGCAGTGGACTTGTGAAGGGCTGTAATGTTGATGATGATACGTACATAAACTCTCACGCCTCTTACCCAGCAGATAGCACAGACAGGTAGACAGACTTCCATTTGGCACGATCCTGATACACCTCTCTCACTACATTCCCACCTATATATCTACGAATACATGCCCGTCGGTTAAGGGTACTCTTAAGCTATAAAATCTCAAAAATTAGAGTTTACTTAAAGTTACTTTTTGCAGAACTGTTTTCAGTACCAAAGCAAGTTTGGATTGAATGCGTATATTATGTCAATCGATGCGCAAAAATTTCAAATGTAAATTTGATATCTAACTGGTGCAGGGCTCCATCATGAAAGCTATTCCTTTTTGGAATTCGAAATGTTTGGTACGAATTTATTAAATATATATGTCGATGGTGGTTAATATGAGGCGGAGTAATTTTGGTACATAACTCAATTGCAATCAAAAACAGTATCGGTTCTGAAATAAAGTTTATATCGTCACTGTCAGTTGTGTAAGAATAAATTGCTTATATCTAATTCAAGAAAATAAAAAATATAAAACAGCTAAAATTCAAATAAGTTACAAGGAGCTCCATTAATTGTAGTTTATAAAATTACTTATACAATAGTTACTTAAAATAGTGTGGCCGTGAAAGGAAAAGGGGAGATCTCCCACCGGGCAAGGTGTTCTGCCCGGGGAGCGGCCAACACTACATGTGATAGTTCGGAGATGTTCGATGTATACTGTTTGTGATTCGGAATTTGGATAGCGCGATTTAAGCTTCGGTGTGTTTCGCTTGTGGCGCGACGACATCGCCGCCACAATAGCATCTTTATTCCTTCAATACACTTTAATATATGAGTAAATATTATTTATATTGTTGTGCGCTAGAACTAATGCAGAAGTGGGACCAAATCATGTCAATTTTACCTAAGAACGACACGGAAAGTTCCGTACTCGAAGTCAACCAACAGCAGGAGATGGATCAGAGACGATTTGGTGATGCAGACGTCGGAGGGTCAGCTGCCGACCACGGAGGCCGGCCAATCAGCAGCTCATGCATGTGCTGCGTGCGTGCGTGACGTGCGGGTGTGATATAGGGATATAATTTTTTCATCAAGTCATACCAGGTACTAAAATGTTTCTTTTTCTTAATAAAATCAGGGAAATAAAAAGTCAGTTAACTTGTACATCTTTAAATGTGTGTGAGGAACAAACAACTCAGATTAACGACTGCGTAATCTTCAAAGAACTTGCCACAAATAACTCCTGTGTTTGTTATTTCCCGGTCATGTGGACGTCTGCCAACACGCATTGCGCTTGCGCGTTGAACTTTTCCTGCTCTAAGAACTCGCACAAAAATAATAGGAGGCCTATGTCCACAATGAAACATACTATGTAGACTCGTGTAGCCACTGCTACAACAAAGGCGAAATGTAAGCGTTTGAATCTCTTTCGCCAACCTCACACTGTTTACTGATAAGTAAGTTACTACGATATGAAGTTAATACTAAGTAAAATCATAAAAAATCTATTCAAAAAACCAGCTATAGTACACGATCTTTGTAGATTGAGCATACTAATAGTCTTCAAAGGCAAACAATTAGCTTTATCGCTGATTTGCACTTCCACGTGGCAGATTAATCGTATGTATGCTGCTGTGAATTGTCTGACTGTAGGATTGTTGTTAAATCCTCCTCTAGAACGTACTGCACTAAAAAAGTTTCTACATGATCTTAAGTGAGTTTCTAGGTCGGAAGAAACTTTAACTTTCCTGACTCTATCAAATCGACATAAAGCCACTTTAAAGCTATTATATTCGCCAAAAAACCAATGAAACCAAGATTTCTTCGACTTTCTATCAAGGTTTTGGTGTTTTATTTTAAATTTTTAATATACTCACAGACTTCGTCACATTCAGATATAACATTTTCAACATTCTTTGCATGGAGTAAATTTCTGGAGTTAAAAATGTCAAATATACTGTTTATATGCTTTATGAAACCTGCTGTCGCTTGGCAATTTTCAAACGTAGGTGATTTTGATACGTCTTTGCAGAACTACGCTGGTTGCAACATAACTACATAACAGTTGCGCTGCTAACCGTACCTTCATATTGTGATTTACAAAATCTACATATTTTTTGTTAGCTTTTTTGCCAAATGCAAACCGACATCATGTTGAAGTTGGCAGAGATTTTCCAGAAATTCGTATTTAATAATATCATTGTGATGATAAAAAATTTTGCATTCAAATCCAAAAGTATTTCTAACCACTTTATGTAAATGACACGCATCTAATATAACATAATATTTTTGTCCTCTTTATTAAAAGTACGGTCCAAATAGAAAGGTGCTCAAATTAGCTCTTAGTAATTGTGCCATATTTATATCAGATGTTGTAAAAGTGACAAAAGCAACTTTTACAAAATCTGATAATGAAGCAATACACTGTTTTAGAAGTGTTGCTTTCTGTAAAGCAGTAAATCCTCTCCAAAAAATTAAACGATTGGGATTTTCCAAAAAGAAGTAATTGCCACTGTCATGATTACTAATACCTCTTTAGCCTTATCTACCTGATCTCCATAAATATTACCCACATCAACATAGCCATGATGATTATGAACATCAAACTCTATGTGCTCGCGGATAGAAATTTCGTCGAACGTAAGGGCGATGACCGAATCTTTTTACTTTGTTTACAGCCTTTATGGTTTCTACGACTGCCTTAGTGATGCCGAGTTTCTAGCCTACATTAACGTACCGGACTTGTAGTGTTCGAGAATGTGTGGGCAGGTCAAATTTTGTTTTCATGTAATTGTAAGCTCTAGGGCTATAAAAGTGTACAGTAAGGGCAAATATCTTTAGTTGCGTATCATACTCGTGTTTAGTTTTTTATTTTGGTTTTTCTTAATCAGTCTTTCGATGAGATACTGACACAAATCGTCTGAACTAGACGCCATTACAGCACTAATGTTATTTTGAAGTAAGGGAAGCCATTCTAGATTTTTTATCACTTGCGACAACTTTTCCAATTTTTCATTAGCCCGTTTTTTGTACGTTTATATTTTTCAGTTTCTTTGTTTTATAGCTAGGCGTCTCCGAAGGATATCAATAGTTTTCTTCATTTTTTCTTTCTCAGGGAATTGTCTATATCAGAAACGTTCACAGTAGAACTAATGCTAGATGCTCTGCGTTTTGGCTTCAATACAACCTACAAAAAATTATCAAGTGTATATATTATGTACTTATCTGTAACAAAAATAAATAAAATGAGGTTATAACCACCCTTTTATCTATTTCTGCCGCTAAGCAGCAGTGCTTTCATCAGCGCATACCGGCCTGTTGAGTATAGAGAGCCTGTATAATTATAAGCTGTAAGGCATTTTATCTTAGTCTTCAGGGGTCAAAACACCTTTGTAGCTTTCTTTCTTTGAAGCTGACTGTAGGCGACCATGTACTGCAGTAGCCGTTTCCATCAAGTGATCCTGTAAGTTCCTTTGGTACTTTCGTTTATAGAAATATAGATAACAAAGATGACGACAACAAATTATACACATTTGAACATGCGCAAACGGAAATAACATATGTACAATCATATTTAATTAAGAAGTTAAGCACCGGCATCAATAATGTGTGTCTTGTACCAGAACGCAGCTTTACTCTTTGTGTACTTCTATGAGAAAAACAATTGTTAAGAGTGCTTGCTACATATAGTTGTATATTTTCTGGAAACCCAGTCTTCTCTATTTAACATTAATAAAGTTTAATTTATCTCACTAAAGTATTTACTATAATGCCAAAAATATAATATTGAAAATTAAAAAAAAAAACTAAGTTAAAAGAGGCTGCATCCAGAGATATGCCTTTGCCTGTTATAAACATATTATCGATAAGATAAGATACAAACATAGATCGATAAGATGACATCGATAGTGGAAATCTCTTTAAAAATTAAACCAAAAATAGCGGGAATTCACGCATTTGTTAAAACTTTTATTACAATTCTTACGCATTTAGAGTATTATCTTAATAAAACGCGATATTTTTCCCTCTACATTTGTGTGTGTAACATTTGTACCAGTTCTAAAATATTGCATTTAGAGTGCCAAACATTTTAATTGTACTTACGTGTGAAATGTATAATTTTGTGGATTTTCTTTTCTCGATGAACTGCATTCAGGTACTGCACATGTCACCATATTTAATCTCACCCTTTAAATTTTTTTAAAATCTTAATGACGTCAGCCCGATATAGGTCTATAGCGTGTATGTGTATGATTTAGCCATTTTATCTCGTTCTAACGTAAGTTATGCTATGCTCTTTCTCTTTTAAATTGCCAATATAACTTAATTATATACTAAATCTATGGTTTGAACGAACTCCGCAATAAAGAGGAGTTATTTCTTTTATTGATAAGTTCTACCACTAGGATATCGCTCCTATTAGTAACTTAGTGAGTTATGGAGAGAACTGTTCTCGGAGTTTGCCTCTGTGATAGTTTCTGAAACTAGTATATTGACAGAAGGGCAAGGGCAATTGCCAAAGCCCAGCAAATCTGTATGCTGGAGTGACAATGAGCCGGCCGTGTAGCTCAAAGAAGCAGTTGATGGAGAAGAAAGAATTTCAAGTGGCAATGAAGTTGTTGACGACCCTCTATGATATGGAGTGATGATCTGATGATATAAGTAGGGACTTATTTGATACAGGTGCCCATGGCTGCATTTTTTGGTCTATGGAAGATACTTATAAGTAGCAATGGAGGCGCGAGTAGGTGGCGCTTTATATACGTAACTTGTATGAACAGTCGTCCACATCAAAAATACTTGGTTTTTTTATAAAAATTTCTTTACACTGCGCCACCGAGCCGTAGGTAATAGAACTGACTTTAGCCTGACATAATCCGCATTTTTAACTTGATTGCAATGTTTTGTTTGTTTAGTTTTCTTAACTCATTTTGTTAGAGATATTT
Organism: Parnassius smintheus behrii; assembly: GCA_036936625.1. Lineage (NCBI taxonomy): Eukaryota > Metazoa > Arthropoda > Insecta > Lepidoptera > Papilionidae > Parnassius > Parnassius smintheus. The sequence continues at coordinate 34,286,147 of JAUPFT010000029.1, forward strand.
AAAAAAACAAGCTGCAATAGTAATAAACCAGAAACATTTTTAATTGGATCAAAGAGAATTTCTATACTTAAATGAAGAAAATGCGAGAAGAAGCGCGGCGTACATTTTAAGTGACGCAAAATTAAGCCAAGGCCATGATTAACTTATCGTGAGAACACCCATTTACGTACCTCACGTTAACATATGCATGTAAAATCAATTACAACCAACATTTACTGCCAATATCGTTAGCTAACTCAAAATTTCATACAAACAGATAAAAAACTCGGAAGCTCGTGTAAATGTTAGAAACTTAATAATTTAAAACGAGTCAACAGCACGTGTCCAGTAAATAATAACAAGCAGGCGATTGTAAATTCAATTTTCCCGTTAGTTTAAAAATCACGAAATTAGAAGCACACAGTCTGCATGGTAAGTAGATGCCTTGCTCCATACACCTATATCTATCTTCGAAACACAGCAATACAGTATTGCTATTTCACGCTGGTGTTATTGCAAACTTGATCCCTTCCCGTGCGACTAATTTGTGTTGCAGTTACATTGCACTGCAGTGTAGATTTTCAATGTACATCCTAAACTCAGTCAATTTATTGTCTTTCGTAAGACAGTTTTTTATCAGTTCTACATGCGACTGATCTGTAGTTTGAATGTGTAACTCTATTGGGAATTGTTGCAGGTAGGAATTGCTGCTAAAACATGGTGGGCGTGGCTTTTAAGTGCTCTCACCATGCATCATCGCGAAGTGTGCAGCCTCTGTAATTATTTCCTGGCAAAATCGGATGATATTTATTACAGGTACGTCAAAGCAAGAAGAGCAAACTTTCACGGGAGGTCTACAAAGCTCTTTATTAGCCTTTTGTAGACACGGTTGCCTCCCTCCACTAGCTACGCTTTTTTGACCTCTACGGCATAACCGAGGGTTTTGTCTGTACAATATAGACAAAACCCTCAAAAATATTCTGAACTTAACCAAGCAGATATGAAAAGTTTTTGTAGCATTTAAAATACAGACAGAATATGTGTTTTTTCAATTATATTGTGTTTACTCTACAACATAAATACATAAAAGGTTTAAAAAGAAAGGTTTCTCGAATGGAAGTCTTCTACCGGTAAGAGAAGTGTAGAGTAAACCTCAACTAGATGGAGTAATGATATCCTAGGATATGGAAGAAGTCGCTTGGGAGGAGAAGGAAGTGTTTCTAGACTGTGCTTTGTTGTATTCCTTGTATGTTATCTATGTATGTCATTACTATGTATATCATTACAGCCCTTAACAAGTCCACTGCTACTAGGCTGCACTAAAAGTTTCGGTAATGGAATATTTCCACTGGTCCTGTCATATTTAAATCTTTTAAATTGAAAACTCCCTAGTTTTAAAAATCTAATACCATTTATGTATTTAAAAAAAGATTCTCGGTCTTGTCACAAGGTTTCGTCAAACTTGTTTAGTCGTTGAGATAATGGAATTGACTCGAGAAATTTGTTATGACGTTAGAAGTGGTTTAACACAAAAACAGTGTGTTGACCGAATGATTTCTGCATTTGGTGATGAAGCCCCATCCAAAACCATAATTTGTCGCTGGTTTGCTGAATTTCAACTTGGACGTGTCAAGCTCAGTGATGATCCCCGTCAAGGTCGTTCAAAAACTGCAGTCACCCAAGAAAACTTTGATGCTGTGCGTAAGCTGATTGAGGAAGGTCGACATGTGACATACCGCGAAATTCAAGCAACTTTAGACATTGGCATGAGTCAAATACAAATAATCTTGCATGAACAATTAGGTGTAAAAAAGTTGTTTCCCCGATAGATAAGTGAGTGAAGAGCAAAAAGTGGTTCGCGTTACTTGGTGCGTCAGAACTCTCGAAAGATTCCACGCAGGATCCTCAAATGCTGTTTACAACATCTTATCAGGTGACGAATCCTGGATATATGTGTACGAACCCGAAACAAAAAACCGGTCACGAGTTTGGGTGTTCGAAAATGAGTTAAAGCCAACAAAAATTGTTCGTTCACGGAGTGTTGCAGAAAAATGGTGGCCACGTTTGTCTCCGAAACCGGCCATGTTACGACTATTCCTCTTGAGGAACAAAGAACGGTTAATGCGGAATGGTATGCTAGAATTTGTTTACCACAGGTCGTTTCTGAACTCCGTAAAGAGAACTGCAACCGCCGCATCATCCTCCATCACGACAATGCGAGTTTGCACACCGCACACAGAACAAAAGAGTTTTTAGAGCAAGAAAACATAGAATTATTAGACCATCCGCCGTACAGCCCCGATCTAAGACCTAATGATTTCTATACTTTCCCTTAAATAAAGAATAAATTGCGTGGACACAGATTTTCATCATCTGAAGAAGCTGTGGACGCCTACAAAACGGCCATTTTGTATACCCCAACTTCCGAATGGAATGGTTGCTTCAATTATTGGTTCCATCGTATGGCAAAATGTGTCAAATTTCGCGAAGAATACTTCGAAAAGCAATAAATACATTTTTAAATAGTAATGTATTGTCACTTCCATGCAGTGCCGCCCCGTATGTTCAGCAGTGGACTTGTGAAGGGCTGTAATGATGACGATGATGATGATACGTACATAAACTCTCACGCATCTTACCCAGCAGATGCCATGACGGACTTCCATTTGACATCATCCTGATACACCTCTCTCACTACACTACCTTTATATCTACGAATACATGCCCGTCGGTTAAGGATATTTTGATGCTATAAAAACTCAAAAATTTGAGTTTACTTAAACTCAATTTTTACAGAACCGCTTTCAGTACCAAAGCAAGTTTGGATTAAATGCAATTATTATGTCAATCGATGCGCATAAATTTCAAATGTAAAGTTGATATCTAACTGGTGCAGGGCTTCATCGTGAAAGTTATTGCTTCTTGGTATTCGAAATGTTTGGTACGAATAACTACCGTACCATCCGTCTTTATTAAATATATATGTCAATGGTGGTTAATATGAGGCGGGGTAATTTTTGTACATAACGCAAACGCAATCGACAGGCCTGTTGGTCTAGTGGTTAGTGACCCTGACTGCTATGCCTGAGGTCGTGGGTTCGATTCCCACCCAGGACAAATGTTTGTGTGATGAGCACGATCATTTGTTCTGTGTCTGGGTGTAATTTATCTATAATATTTATGTATTTAGAAATATATAAGTATGTTTATCAGTTGTCTAGTACCCATAACACAAGTTCTGCTTAGCTTGGGACTAAATGGCGTTGTGTGATAGTTGTGGAATATTATTATTATTATTTTTTTATTATTGTATATTTTATTATTATTTTATAATTATTATTATTATTATTATTATTATATAATCAAAAACAGAGTATCAGTTCTGAAATATAGTTTATATTGCCACTGTCAGTTGTGTAAAAACAAATTGCTTATATCAAATTTAAGAAAATAAAAAATAGAAAACAGTAAAATTTCAATCAAGTTACAAGGAGCTCCACTAACTGTGAACTGTAGTTTATAAAAGTACTTGTACTAGAGTAGCTTAAAATAGCATCTTTATTCCTTCAATACACTTTAACATTATGAGTTAATATTATTTACATTGTTTTGCGCCAGGATTAATGCAGAAGTAACACGGAGAGTTCCGTACCCATAGTCAACGCAGCAGCAGGAGACGGATCAGAGATGGTTTGCTGATGCAACGCCGACGACGGCGGAGGGCCAGCTGCCGACTACGGAGGCCTACCCTTGCATCTGCTGCACATGACTTCGCTCTGAGGTGAGGCACCTGAGGCGATACGATGATGATGCTGCAGGAACCGGCCTGCCGACAGGAGGAACAGGCCCGCCGACAAGAGGAACTGGCCCGTAGGCTGAAAAAGCAGCCGCAACGCGGTAAGGAAGAGCACATGCTCCTTATGAAAGACCTTCACGCTAGTTTTGTGACAGAGATAAGGGAGGTGAAGGATAGGGTTGCTCAACATAACAAACCCCTGTCGGAAACTGAAACCCGAGTTTTCCAAGTGAACAATCGGGTTCACAACATGATGGCTGACGTGAATAAAACGCTGGACAATCTTACACTTGGGAGTGAAATTACAGCTCTCGTGGTAGCTACAACACCTTCACTGCGTGGATTCAAAGCGAGTATGAGGTGAGAGAGGGAAACTAAAATGTTAGATGGGCAGAAGCATTTTCTTAATAAAAAAATAGAGAATGAAAAACGACAAGCAAGGCAACTATATAAGTATTTAGCAATCTGTAGGTAAAGACTATCATCGGCAGTGGTCTTCAAATAAGTTGCAAATCGAGAAATTCTCAACCTTACTTGGGTTAAAAACATTAAAAAATAAAGATTCAACGTGAACAAAAGCGCAGGCACAGCTAGAATTCATTTATAAATAAGATCGTTACTCAATGTATACAAAAACAAATGCGCACAAAGTAAAGATTTCTTGACTTCACTTCTCCTACATACAAACCAACAGTTGTCGTGCTCTCAAGTAAGTTGTGTTACCATTCGCCAATTCAATAATAAAGTCTTTAGATGTACGTTAGTTTTGGAGCAAACTTTAACTTTGCCACGGTCAGCTATTTATTCTACGTACAGGAAGGCAAACTATATTTAAAGTAGCTGCTTTGTAATAAAACGCTTGTAGTTCCACGCATCATTTTCGCAAGGTTGTTTGCCGTTTAATTTTGAGCAGTCTAGCTCTACAATAAGGAGACCTACTAAAGATTTTACCCTACTTAAGGCCACCATGCTTTAACAGCAGAAAAAAGCTTCGAGCCTAAGTATACATATGGCATGATCAACAGTACTACCCGGCATTTTATGTACTGTGTAAGCCCAACAATATAATTGGCAGCATACTTCGTTCTGCAGTGCCATAATTATATTTTGCGGGAAATGACACAGTCTTGAGTTGAATGAGATGAAAACGGTCTTTACCGTAGTCTATATGAGTGGATAGTATGTCAGTATCAAACATTTGTATTCTAAGGAAGCAGGGTCATATGATTTCTATAAATCTAATGGCACCATTCACCAGACCTTTGATCACATCTACATTGTAACGCAAAATTACCTTGGCTCCAACGAATATTTCTAACTCCTAAAGTAGTCCCCCTGTCTTGTTTATATCGGGTGGTATAACTAGACAGGTTGCAAACCAATGCTGTTAACTCTTATCTCGCTAAATTACACAAGTCAAATTTAACCAACCGATGCTATAGATTCGAACGATTCGACCTCAATATCATAATTAGGGGCTCCAAAAACCCCAGTAAACCAAAATCTCATACGGATTGGAGTAATAGAGTTTATGATCACCATCTTGCTTACACCACTACTGTTTATTCTTATTGAGGATTATTGCGAACCTTGCAATATTTTGGGCATTTCAAAATTCACATTTAAAAGTTTTTAACCGACTTCAAAAAGGAGGAAATTTTCAATTCGGGTATATGTTTTTTGTGTGTATGTGAACAGATTTCAATAATTGTTTATTTAGTAAATAGTCTTTACATTTTGTTTTTAGGTGGTCTCATTATTTTTTATTAAAAAATGCAATTACAAGAATTTTATTAATAATTGAATCATTATCTTTCCTTCTAATTTCTCCTTCCTACTTTCATCCCTTCCTGTCGTTTTATGATCACTAGTCTGTCAATTAAGTAAATTCCGGCATGTTTATTAATTTACTTTTATATTTAAGATTATATTATTATTTATAGTGCACTCTACGCTTTAGCCGTGGTAGCTCAGTGGTTAACGCTCGCTGTAAATATAATAGAACGCGAGTAACCCGGGTTCGATCCCCGCCGGCACCAATGAAATTGTTAATTGCAATTTTAAGTGCTGATTTACCACGTGCTCGGCGGTGAAGAAAAACATCGTGAGGAAACCTGCATGTCTAAGGAATATGAAAAAAAAATATTTCGATGACATGTGAAGTTCGTCAACACGCATTTGGGCAGCGCGGCGGACACTTCCTTGCCCTAAACCCTCTCAGAAATGAGGGGAGGCCTGAGCCCAGCAGTGGGACGTATATAGGCTGTAACTTTACTTTACTTTACTATGCTTTAATTAAATTTGCACTTATTTTTATTTCTTATTAAGGTTGTCTGGAAGAAATTGCTGCATAGCAATAACACCGCCTTTTATTTTTGTGTTTGTTTCTTTCTTGTTACGTTATTTGTTAAAAAACTAAGCAGCACACGCTAAAAGTCACAGAGTTCGCACACTAGCATTCCTCAGTCCCTTGTGAAGCAAGCAGAGCGAGTTATGTGACATTTCTGACGCACTTAAATAAGTCGCGTCTAAGACAAAAACTGCATGCCAAGAAAAAAAATTCCAGCTAGAAATGTTTATGAGCATTCTGTTTGAAAAGTATGTTTTTTTTTTGTTTTAAAATTATTTAGGATTTTATTCACAGCTACTTTTAAAGATTATTAAAATAAATACGGGCCGTTTAATGACCTTTCTTAAAAATGACTAAAAAAATCGAAAATCTTTATATTTTTTATACATGAATCTTTCCATTACTGGGGTCATAAAATCAGTATGTAGTTTTGAAAAAAAAACGCACAATTTCGATCATAAAATCATACGATAGAAACACAGAAACTTTCCTTTTTCGAAGTCGATTAAATATGGCATACTAATAATTAGTTGTGTGTGCAGGACACGTAATGTATTTTGAATATTGGAAGAAGGGACCATAAGCTCAATTGACGATCGGCGTACATAGCACAGAATAAATAATAGTACTACGTACAGAAGTTTCACTCTTTTAATGTTGACTGCTTGCCGACATTTAATAGCCTACATAATTATTATTAATTAGATAAAAAAACTTTATCGCTGCGCGAGAGTGTCCGTATTACTTTGCACATTTCCCTCTTCCTACGTTACGGTGGACTTTCCGTTGCTATGGAGGGATGTCAATAAAGAGTAACAAAATACATTGCGAAATATTAATTAGATTACTTAGGTGAAATACCTATTCTGACTATGATCGACAGACCATATTTTCGCACCTACGTGATTTCTGCGATGCCTAACGCATGCAACTTGCAAGGCCATTCGTCGGAAATCGCGACACTTAGTTCGGAAGGAAAAGGTAGATAGTGTAAACAACAAATAAACTTGAAGTACGATTCCTAACAGAAATGTTATCGTATTCTACATATTTAAAAATTTTGTTAGTAAACAAAGTTTTGACTTCGTTGTTTTGTGTTATTTTAGCTCAAAATATTTTAAACTAAAATAACAGCTTGAAATATTTTAATACAAAAGGCAAGTATATGTATGTACTTAAGTAGATACTTGGATAGTGAAGTAAATTTCTACTAAATTTTGTAATAAAGTTCGTAGATATTAAATAAATTATTACTTAATTCTTTTTTGCTATAAGTACCTATATAACAATAAAAATTAAATAAATTCACGTTTCATAACTTCCTACTAAAATCCTTCGGTAATTAAAAAGATATATCTGAAATATTTTTTTGGTAATTTAGCGTCTATCCACGCAATAATTATAGTAGGAACGACGTTTTGTCATATTAAAATTTATTAAGTAATGGGTAATTTACATAAAATATAGTTCTTAAATTACATTAAAACTTTTGAACTACTTTATCCTATAATTAAATATACTAAACACTAAACAAAAACTATTTCAACAATGTTTACATTAAGTTATATAAGTAAACAGCGTTAAAAAACTTTAACATTCGATCGCCTCCAACGCGCTAGCCCTGACTGCGTTATTTCGCCCCGGCGCGTCGCAATTGTAGGTAATTATTTCACGCAGGTAGCAGGAGTGATAGAGGCCTGCACATGGACGATGCAATGGTGTAGTAAATATCAATGCAGGTTCAAAAGTCTTCGTTTACCACAGTGCATTGACAGTGCGTAAGAACTGATGATATAAGTGTATGAAAGAATGTGTGCTCGCAGTATACAGGTAATTTAATTGGGTACAGGTGGATGAGAGATTCAATAAAGTGAAACATATATTACAACAGTCTGCTGCGTGCTTAGGATATATATCTCGGGTAATAAAAATATGGATATATCTTAAGACGTAATAAATGGTACATATCCTGCGTGTGGAGATTAAAGTAATGTTACGCAAGTAAATCCTACAATATGAAATAAATTTCCCATCTCCTTTACATCTCGTTCATCTGGGGTCATATTTTAGGTATTTATTGACTTACTATGGTCAACTAGCTTTACTCGCTGGTCACTTACCACCCCAAATATTTAGTTTAATGACATAAAATTATACTTTATTAATAAGTACAAAATTGTTGCCTTCGATGTGACGTTGGTAATTCATAAACTTACAGTAAGGATTTCATTTATAAACTTAATACTATACAACATAATAAGTCAGCTCAGGGGCAAGGACTAAGCACTCGTTAATAATTTATACTGAAAGTAGTAAGACGAGAGAAAACTTCCTTGTGTTCTATGAGAGAGTGGTCCCGGACTCTTGTCGAGCAGAACCAGACGAGTGGATCAATATTACAATATAAATCATGAATGGTAATAAAATAGTTCTTGTTTGGAATAATTACGTTCTTATAAATATTAAAGCTAATATGTTAATAGTATTTAAGCAATACGTATTGGTGAAAAATTGTTTGGTTCTCTATATGTTTAAACAGAAAATCTATCAGTGTATTAAGAATTTACATGGAAATGCTTCTAAACAGTCAACTCCTCGTAGTATAATTTTAAAGTGGTAGTTTATTTCTCCACGTATTCCAAAAAATATTTTTTTTTTAATTTTGATGTTTATTTATATGATGTCGATAAGTTGACATCATGTGCATTTTATTTGAAATAAACTAGTAGCTTTATTATAACTTAACAGACAGCAAACCATTGCATTTTTCTCTGTTAAATCCTCGCTACCATATATCACCCACATTAAAATAGATGCATAATGCTGGTGTGTTTTGTCTGATGTGCGAACAGAAGCAGAGTTTAGCAACGCAACTTACCGGTAACGAGTTATTTCATTTTTGTTTTTATGGTGACAAATGCATTTTGTAAATAAAAATGGTCAAAAATTTTATCGATCATAGCTGTACATATACGTATGGGCTATAGCATCCACTTACGATCATGTAAACTGTGCGCTCGCTTTTATGGTGACAACTGCATTTTGTAAATAAAAATGGTCAAAAATTTTATCGATCATAGCTGTACATATACGTATGGGCTATAGCATCCACTTACGATCATGTAAACTGTGCGCTCGCTTTTATGGTGACAACTGCATTTTGTAAATAAAAATGGTCAAAAATTTTATCGATCATAGCTGTACATATACGTATGGGCTATAGCATCCACTTACGATCATGTAAACTGTGCGCTCGCTTTTATGGTGACAACTGCATTTTGTAAATAAAAATGGTCAAAAATTTAATCGATCATAGCTGTACATATACGTATGGGCTATAGCATCCACTTACGATCATGTAAACTGTGCGCTCGCTTTTATGGTGACAACTGCATTTTGTAAATAAAAATGGTCAAAAATTTTATCGATCATAGCTGTACATATACGTATGGGCTATAGCATCCACTTACGATCATGTAAACTGTGCGCTCGCTTTTATCATAATTCTATATTCTGTTGTGATCATGTGGTTATGAAAGGTGCAGCATAAATTAAGAGATAAGCGAGAATATGGCAGTCGGCTGCTGGATATAATTCTCTAAAAGAACAATTAGACCGATGACGAAATCCTCAGAAGATATTTTACTTATCGTCACGCACAATCCCTAACGGGGTAGCCAGATAGAACAGATCGCCAAGTGTCACGATCCTTACATACCTCTTTCGCTTCTTTCAGGTTCATTAACTTCTTCATACATGCACGTCTAGGTATCCGAGTACTCTTGACCCTCCCCTCTTCGAGCAATTTGCTCACATGGTCTTCGAAAGTTAGTCTCGGTCTACCTCGACACCTTTTAATATTTACTTTCGCTCTATATATTTTCTTCACCAATCGGTCTTCACTCATTCGTTCAACGTGCCCAAACCATTGGAGTACGCCCCTATCAATTTTTGTGATAAGGTCATCTTTCAATCCTGCCATATTGCGAATCTCTTCGTTTCGCTTTCGGTCGGCTATGGTAACGCCACACATTTTACGAAGAGATCGCATCTCCACTGCATTCAACTTGCTTTTATGCTTCTTCTGGCATACCCAGGTTTCGCTGCCATATAACAAAGTCGGTACCAACACTGCGTTATGTATTGCAAGGCGTGCACTCTTCACCACGCCTTGCCTTTTTACTAATGCATTCAGGGCACCATTGACTTTGTTTCCGGCAGCGACACGCCTATCCACATCTAAATCACATCTTCCATCCCGGCTGAAAGCACTCCCCAAGTATACAATTTCATTTACCTGTTCTAGACATTCCTGATTTACCCATATTTCACATTTCGTTCTCTCTTCGTCCTTTTCAAATACCAGAACCTTAGTTTTATTAGCATTCAAACGGAGACCTTTAATTTCACATTCCTCTTTCATACACGTGACTAATGCCTGCAGTTCTGCTTCTGATGGTGCAATAAGCACAGCATCATCAGCATACAGCAGACAATTAACTTTTATGTCACCCAATTTCACACCCAAACAGCTATCTTTCAGCTTCTGTAAACAGCTGTCGAGATACAGTATGAACAGCCAGGAAGACATGACACAACCCTGTTTTACGCCCGCTTGGACGCTAAACATGGGTGACAGGTCATGCCCTACCCGCACACAGGCTTTACAGTCATAGTAGAGTGACTGCACAGCCCTTAACAATCGACCATCCACACCATATCCCGGCAACAGTTCCCACATTTTCTTCCTTATAACCTTATCAAATGCTTTCTCCAGATCCACAAAAGCACAGAAAATCCTCTGGTTAACACTCAGAAGCTTCTCCGTGATCATGCGGAGAGAAAACATTTGATCCGTGCATCCTCTTCCAGGTCTAAATCCGCATTGTGCCTCCCATAAGAATCTTTCCGATTTCTCTTGCAGAAGATATTTTATGAATATTAATTTCATTAAGTATATCTATAAGATAGGAGCGTTTCAAATTACATTTGGCAATACACGTGCTTCACTCCAAGCTTCAACTGTTGTCACTTATACTTTCAGACACAGAAGATAGCTCACGTTAGTTAATCAAATTGTTTGACTGAATAAATTAGACAAACCTTACTAGAATAACTCGTTCAAGATTCAATTCATTTCATCACGATAATTTTTCTTTCCTTCACCAGCTTTTAAATGTGCACTACTGAACATGAACCTTTTCATTGTAAGAAGGACAGCAACATATATATTTCCTGTGCACAAGCACTTATATTATCTACAAGCACAGAGGCATTATTTTTTCTTACTAAATTGAATACGTTGAACATTATCCAATGTAACGTTTATGACTTAAAGATTGAGTATAAAAGACCAATAGATCCATCACATTCAAGTCTGAACACTGAATCATGAGTGATTTTGCTCAAATTTTATAATATTTAAAGTGCAGTTGGATGTTGAGTTTAATACCGCTGAGAAACTTTGACTGACTAAAGTTTTATGCATGATTCAGTTAACGTAGTTATTAATGGATAGCCGAGAACACAATAACAGTAAAATGTTAAAACGTTAAACTTTATTTTCTCACATTTTTCTTTTTATTTATCTTTATCAGCATGCAAACTCTACAACGTCCCATGCCATAACATAAGCATATGCAAAACAGTCATAGCGCGCCATGATTGAACCGACAGAAAATTCACTATAAGAATTTTGGCAGGTACTGTTTCGACCTGCACTTAGCACGTGACATTACCGAACCACTCTAGGCAAGTAGCCAAATGTGTTTTAACCGCAATGGAATAGAATTTTTTTCAATACAATTTAATTACAAGAATACTCAATGAAAATAATTTATACTTTTACCACTGGTTCCGAAAGACGGTCTGTACTGGGTAGAACCAACAAAAAATTTAATCCGCAATATTATTATAATGTAATACTAATTACTAAAACATTTAAAAATAGCATGGTATGGGCAATCAGACTCAGTTCTTTAGGATTATCTCGTAAACTGTGTAGTCTTTAAGAAATTAGAGTAAAAATAAAAGACTTAATTTTACGTTAAGAGGCAGTATTACTTTAACCTAGCACTTATAAATTTATTTGAAACTTTATCAAATAAACATAACATTAAAAAATTAAACTATAGTTTAAAAATACGCAAAACTTATAACTTAATTATCATATAATCTACTTCCCGTGATATCGTGCCAAGAACGTTGGTAGCGTTTTCTCGCCGAATGACCATACTAAGCGCTTGAGCGAGAAAAGAACCAAACCCTCCTATCACCAGCAACAACGACCAGTCGCGGATAGAGTTCCGTTAAGAATTTCACCACACATGGATCCCACGGACCGATAATTATTTGCAGCAAACGACACTAATGTGTAGTCATCACTCAGAGATCCATATTTGCGCCACTTGCTCAGTTCAGCTGCCTCTGATGTCGCCCTGATTCCAAATGAGGTACCCCTGAGATGAAAGGTCACCAAATTGTCTACGCAAGTAGCATCCTACACTAGTGATTGTGTGATTGTCTTCCAAAGGACCAATGTCATACCGTCTGGTTTCTTGCCTTCGTCTCCATATATTCCACATGGCTATATAACGGAGAAAACATTTAAAGAGACAAGAGCTCTTCGGATGACATCGTTCAAAGAACCATGCCGTGAAAACCTACCCGCACTTTTCTTACATGAATGTTCGTGGAGCCCAAATTAGTCGACGCTGTTTCCACATGAGCATTTATGGGGTACCAAAAATCATTAAAAATATATTTTTTTTTTACTTTTTCGATTTTTAATAAAACCTGCATTTTTTTGCAACTAGGAACCCTTATAGTTTCGCCATGTCTGTCTGTCCGTCCGTCCGTCCTGGCTTAATCTCTGTGACCGATAGTACTAGAAAGCTGAAATTTGGTACCAATATGTGTATCAATCACGCCGACAAAGTGGTAAAATAAAAATTGGAAAAAAATGTTTTATTAGGGTAGCCCCCCTATATGTAAATTGGGAAGTGATTTTTTTTAATATCAACCCTAACGTGTGATATATTGTTGGAAAGGTATTTAAAAATGAATAGGGGTTTACTGAAATCATTTTTTGATAATGTCAATAATTTCGGAAATAATCGCTCCAAAATTAAAAAACAATGTGTCCCCCCCCCTCTAACTTTTGAACCATAAGTTTAGAAAATATGAAAAAAATCTGAAAAGTAGAACTTTATAAGGACTTTCTAGGAAAATCATTTTGAACTTGGACGGAAACAACAGTACCCACTACCGGGAGTAGTTGCAGGAGCGCGGAGCGCTGCTGGAGCGCGAACGTAATGAATACCCACCTTTAAACTCATAAGTGGGAACACTTATTGTGACGGACGGGAAACGACGGAATCCTACACTGAGCGTGGCCCGACACGCTCTTGGCCGGTTTTATTTCGTAAAATTATAGTCGAGATCAAATTTAGCATTGTTCTTTATTCTTTCTTTCTTTTCTGTCCTAACCTTCACGAACAAGGTTTATTAAAATTAGTTCAGCCGTTTCGAAGATTCGCCCAGACTGACAGAAAAACAGACAAAAAATTTAAAAATGGTTATTTACATGTCATCATAGCAAATAACCACTTGAGCTTAATAGAAGGCATGTATTTCGATATTACTGATAGGAACTTTAAGTCTTCAACTGTGGGGTTAGTCAGGATAACTCGGAACATATATTTATTTTCAATAACGCTGCGAAAATTTGCCGGCAATACATAATTTGTATGCATAGTTCGTGTGTGTTATCAAAGTAAATCTATTAATGCCCTATTATCTAGTCTTTCGTGCTTTCAATGTGAATATGAATGCAATGAAATGTTTTGACGATTTCAAATAATATTATCTGAAATGTTTAGATATAGTAAAATATCCAAACCGAAAACAGGGAGCAGTGTTATGGGAGAGAGACTTACTCATCCTCCGAGATAGCTTACATTGAAAGTCTCTATCGGTTTTATTGACGGAAATTACTTCGCTTCACAATTTTTCAATGAATTCTAATTGTTCTTTTACACAAAGTCTTATATTAAGTGATTTAATCCTAGATAATGCACTAAACAAAGGCTTCCGTCACCATTCTGGCTATATTATATACTCTAACATTGTTTTACAATTTGACTTTATGTTTTATTATCTTTTAAAATATCTTTGTACGATTTTTTATAGCCCATTCAAAGTTGTCAAAGTCTTGTGGAAATAAATCATAAATTAATATACATTTTCTAAAAAAAATTATGATGATGAAACCATTTACCACTTTTAAATACACTCTTTAGCTACACCAGCAATTAATAAAGTTACTTTTTTTTCCTGACATTCTTATGTAAACTATAATAATTTATGTTTTTAGTACTATACATAGAGTTCATAGAGGACAATTACAATACAGAACACGTCCCACGTCCCACGGCAATCCTGGCAGGTCTTCATTCCGACGCATAATAACGATTCTGCACGTTTCATTAAAAAAACATTTACGAAAATAATTGGAATCCTTCTTCATTATCTAAATTCCTTAAAACAGATGTAAGAGAAATTGAATATTGTTGAAAGAAATAAATATCCACGTTTTTATTGAAATCCTTAAATATTATTCAAATATGATAAATATTTGATAAATCTTAAATATTCTTAATATACATATATATATATATATATATATATATATATATATATATATATATATATATATATATATATATATATATATATATATATATATATATATATATATATATGTAAATTACGTGTCACGTTGTTTGTCCGCGATGGACTCTTAAACTACTAAACCGATTTTAATCAAATTTGCACACCGTATGCATTTTGGTCCAACTTGAGAGATAGGATATTTATTGCCCATGAGTGACCCACAATTTTTTTTTGCGAATTTAAGTATTTTAATAGGACATGACAAAGGTCGTCGTAAAGGGCAGAACTACGTCTGCCTGGCAAGCTAGTATTTGATTAAAATTAATTAAAATTACACTCCGATGGCTACCGTAAACTACAGTGAACTTTTTAATACAATACTCTGTTTACTATACACATAAAATTTAAAAATATAAGAGTAACATTGAACAATATTATAAATAAAAACGAGATTGTTTTAAATATTCTAAGTCAGTACTTGACGACCATTCCACCTGATGGTAAGTGGAGATGCAGCCGAAGATGGTAAAGCGCACTCACTTTGCAAAAGCCTATTAACTCTAGCCTTGAAGACACCAACATTATAATCGGACGGAAAGAGAGATGCTGTCAATTTACTCCACTCTTTTGATGCACTCATGTCAAAAGATGAAGTAAACAGTTTAATGCGAATGTGTCGTGGTCAGTCGACAACGAAAAGTTGGAGACTGCCCAAACATCTGGTTGTCCGACAGTGAAAGGGAAAGGGAGAAATTAAGTTATGCGATTCCTGTGCACACTCGCCGAAAGTTTCCTGTAGAAAACCGAAACTGGTGATATAACACCACTAATAATCCTGAAAATAATGAATAAGTTGGTGGAGATATAATTACAATCCAAGCTCATAAACCAAAATTACAACTGTTTAAAATGAATTTAAACAGTTATTATTATTTGCAACTAGCTTTTTACCCGCGGCTTCGCTCGCGTGGGCTTTAATTTAGCAACATTAATAAATGTTGTTCCGTTCTAAATTTGGCAAAATTCGATCACTATTATTACTGTTCTTTTGTCTAAAGAGTAAATCCCATTCCGTCTCGCTCCGGACCATGGCTTCGACCAGGGCCGGACGCGAGAGGTCGCCGCCGCCTATCGCCGCTACGAGGACACGGCGGTGCTCCGCCCAAGCAGGGCACACCTCCACGGTGTGTTCCACCGTGTCCTCCGGTCCATCCTCGCAGTGGGAGCACCCGGGCGTTTCCTCCCGCCCGATTCGGTGCAGGAACCTCCCAAACACACCGTGTCCGGTGAGGACCTGCGTCAGGCGGAAATTTTGTACCCTAACGCCGACCTTTTGGCAACTGAAAATATAGAATTTTTAATTGCCATGCAGGCGGATCGACGGGAAGAAACTACAATAAAGAAAAACTAGGGCCATATATTTTATACAACGTGTTATCGTGATTTCAAAAGATCCTCTTACACGATAATTCCATTGTTGCACATATACACACATACATTATAAATGTATAAAACAGGGCCAGTTATGTATAATAAATCGTTTGTAATTGCTAGCTGATGTTTATTCGTTGTAATCTTAAAGTTGTTTGTAGCTTTTCGCGCCAATCAAAATACTCGATAAATGTACCCGCAGGCTCCGCACACTAAAAAACGCCATTAACCTCTTGGTACTAATTTCGATTGGTATTGTATTCCAATCCGATGTTTATGGTTGGATTGGTTGGTTTGGTTGATGGTTTTAGATTGATTATAGCAAGATTACCGAAACAGGGCAAAGTTTCCCAATAGACTTCAAACTAAGTTAAAATTTACGCTGAATTATTCTTTTACAGAAGTCTTCAACACATGTTCGAAGTTCGAAGGTCATGAACGCTTTTATTCGTTATATGAAATGCAAGTCCCATCAAATATCATCTTGCAAATTTTTTGTAGTTATACCTTTAAAGTCAAAGCTTCAGGCGTACAACACACAATATATTTATTTATAATTGTAATAATATAAGCTAAGTACTGTAAAACCTTCACAAACTTTGTACTAGCGACATATTTTATTCTAAATCAATAAGCTTATTGAATTTAAATTAGTTTTTTTTAGAAAGTGGTATTGCGATATTATGAGCACAATAATGAAAAAAATGCTGCTGAAAAATGAAAAAATTGTTGTGTATGAGAATTCATCGCTTCTTTTTGTTCCGTGGGTGTCGGAATAATCGATATGGGAAATACCAAAAGACTTTTATGGCTTCTAGTAAGTGGTGGTGAACTCTGTCGTTTTTCTAAGTCGTAAAATACTCAGATTATCGACGGACAGCAGCGTTAAAGTTGCTCACGTGTAGTAATGTTATCTGCAACCTTCCTAACAGATGTAACCATCAAGGCAAATTCTTCCTAGAGCGGGACAAGCTTATTTTCAGTAGTAGGCCTTTTACATGTCGGTAAAAGACAAGGAGAACTTTAAATACCTACTATCTTCATGCCTAGAAGTTAAACAGAAAAGTTCAAAACTCGGTCTTGTGAGCACTGTAAATGTAGGAAATATCACCTTTGTTTCCGAATACGTGTTTATTTCGGGCATTTTAATTTTACTGTCTATATTAAGTAGACAAAATAGTTCCAAGTCCTTTTATTTCTTTAATTTATATTAAAATGATTTCACATGATGCGATAGTGCTGTCGCACAAACTCTAGTTTTTTTGTAGCTATAAGAAAATAGCGCTGATAATTGTATGGTGGTGGCGTATTTCGTAACACCCTTAAGGTCGATGGGGCTTAAGTTAAGAACCCTTTCTTTTTTGAAGCCAATGGGATAATATCAAATGGATTCATCTAACTAGAGCTCAGTTAATCAGCACTGAAACATGCACTGTATTTATTAACATAATTCTGTTAAAGTATATAAAAAATCGCACATAACTAATACCTCATAAATTATAAACATAGCGCACCATAAGAATGAATCCTTATTCCCTGTATGAGTACAAAATAAGAAACGTGACGGCCGTAATGCGTTCCTCATAAGCCTCATTTAATCTCCTTTTTATTTCTCGTACATTATCACGAGTACACGTATATGACAAGCACATTATACTGATTTGTTATATTTTAGAGGATATTTTTTATATAATAAGGGTGACAAATGAGCACACAATACACCTGATGATAAGTGGATGCTGTGGCCCATAGACATCTACATCTATTGTCGATTAAGCCAAAATGCAGGTGCGTTGTGACTAAGATAGAATGCTCGTTTCCTGTACAATTGGTTTCCGGTTCTCTATATTCATAAAACAAAACTCAGCCGCATTAAGGTGCTATTCTAAGCTGGTATTCCGTGAGATCGTGGTCCTTTCCTGATCGAGCCTACCAATTCATGCTACAATCATAATATAGTTACAGCATGGCTCTACCACGTCTAATTAATTTTCTAATTTAGTATATATTAATATTTATTTGCCTTTTAACTTCTTCCCGTCGATCCGCCTGCATGGCAATTAAAAATTCTATATTTTCAGTTGCCAAAAGGTCGGCGTTAGGGTACAAAATTTCCGCCTGACGCAGGTCCTCACCGGACACGGTGTGTTTGGGAGGTTCCTGCACCGAATCGGGCGGGAGGAAACGCCCGGGTGCTCCCACTGCGAGGATGGACCGGAGGACACGGTGGAACACACCGTGGAGGTGTGCCCTGCTTGGGCGGAGCACCGCCGTGTCCTCGTAGCGGCGATAGGCGGCGGCGACCTCTCGCGTCCGGCCCTGGTCGAAGCCATGGTCCGGAGCGAGACGGAATGGGATTTACTCTTTAGACAAAAGAACAGTAATAATAGTGATCGAATTTTGCCAAATTTAGAACGGAACAACATTTATTAATGTTGCTAAATTAAAGCCCACGCGAGCGAAGCCGCGGGTAAAAAGCTAGTTGCAAATAATAATAACTGTTTAAATTCATTTTAAACAGTTGTAATTTTGGTTTATGAGCTTGGATTGTAATTATATCTCCACCAACTTATTCATTATTTTCAGGATTATTAGTGGTGTTATATCACCAGTTTCGGTTTTCTACAGGAAACTTTCGGCGAGTGTGCACAGGAATCGCATAACTTAATTTCTCCCTTTCCCTTTCACTGTCGGACAACCAGATGTTTGGGCAGTCTCCAACTTTTCGTTGTCGACTGACCACGACACATTCGCATTAAACTGTTTACTTCATCTTTTGACATGAGTGCATCAAAAGAGTGGAGTAAATTGACAGCATCTCTCTTTCCGTCCGATTATAATGTTGGTGTCTTCAAGGCTAGAGTTAATAGGCTTTTGCAAAGTGAGTGCGCTTTACCATCTTCGGCTGCATCTCCACTTACCATCAGGTGGAATGGTCGTCAAGTACTGACTTAGAATATTTAAAACAATCTCGTTTTTATTTATAATATTGTTCAATGTTACTCTTATATTTTTAAATTTTATGTGTATAGTAAACAGAGTATTGTATTAAAAAGTTCACTGTAGTTTACGGTAGCCATCGGAGTGTAATTTTAATTAATTTTAATCAAATACTAGCTTGCCAGGCAGACGTAGTTCTGCCCTTTACGACGACCTTTGTCATGTCCTATTAAAATACTTAAATTCGCAAAAAAAAATTGTGGGTCACTCATGGGCAATAAGTATCCTATCTCTCAAGTTGGACCAAAATGCATACGGTGTGCAAATTTGATTAAAATCGGTTTAGTAGTTTAAGAGTCCATCGCGGACAAACAACGTGACACGTAATTTACATATATATATATATATATATATATATATATATATATATATATATGTATATTAAGAATATTTAAGTTTTATCAAATATTTATCATATTTGAATAATATTTAAGGATTTCAATAAAAACGTGGATATTTATTTCTTTCAACAATATTCAATTTCTCTTACATCTGTTTTAAGGAATTTAGATAATGAAGAAGGATTCCAATTATTTTCGTAAATGTTTTTTTAATGAAACGTGCAGAATCGTTATTATGCGTCGGAATGAAGACCTGCCAGGATTGCCGTGGGACGTGGGACGTGTTCTGTATTGTAATTGTCCTCTATGAACTCTATGTATAGTACTAAAAACATAAATTATTATAGTTTACATAAGAATGTCAGGAAAAAAAAGTAACTTTATTAATTGCTGGTGTAGCTAAAGAGTGTATTTAAAAGTGGTAAATGGTTTCATCATCATAATTTTTTTTAGAAAATGTATATTAATTTATGATTTATTTCCACAAGACTTTGACAACTTTGAATGGGCTATAAAAAATCGTACAAAGATATTTTAAAAGATAATAAAACATAAAGTCAAATTGTAAAACAATGTTAGAGTATATAATATAGCCAGAATGGTGACGGAAGCCTTTGTTTAGTGCATTATCTAGGATTAAATCACTTAATATAAGACTTTGTGTAAAAGAACAATTAGAATTCATTGAAAAATTGTGAAGCGAAGTAATTTCCGTCAATAAAACCGATAGAGACTTTCAATGTAAGCTATCTCGGAGGATGAGTAAGTCTCTCTCCCATAACACTGCTCCCTGTTTTCGGTTTGGATATTTTACTATATCTAAACATTTCAGATAATATTATTTGAAATCGTCAAAACATTTCATTGCATTCATATTCACATTGAAAGCACGAAAGACTAGATAATAGGGCATTAATAGATTTACTTTGATAACACACACGAACTATGCATACAAATTATGTATTGCCGGCAAATTTTCGCAGCGTTATTGAAAATAAATATATGTTCCGAGTTATCCTGACTAACCCCACAGTTGAAGACTTAAAGTTCCTATCAGTAATATCGAAATACATGCCTTCTATTAAGCTCAAGTGGTTATTTGCTATGATGACATGTAAATAACCATTTTTAAATTTTTTGTCTGTTTTTCTGTCAGTCTGGGCGAATCTTCGAAACGGCTGAACTAATTTTAATAAACCTTGTTCGTGAAGGTTAGGACAGAAAAGAAAGAAAGAATAAAGAACAATGCTAAATTTGATCTCGACTATAATTTTACGAAATAAAACCGGCCAAGAGCGTGTCGGGCCACGCTCAGTGTAGGATTCCGTCGTTTCCCGTCCGTCACAATAAGTGTTCCCACTTATGAGTTTAAAGGTGGGTATTCATTACGTTCGCGCTCCAGCAGCGCTCCGCGCTCCTGCAACTACTCCCGGTAGTGGGTACTGTTGTTTCCGTCCAAGTTCAAAATGATTTTCCTAGAAAGTCCTTATAAAGTTCTACTTTTCAGATTTTTTTCATATTTTCTAAACTTATGGTTCAAAAGTTAGAGGGGGGGGGGACACATTGTTTTTTTAATTTTGGAGCGATTATTTCCGAAATTATTGACATTATCAAAAAATGATTTCAGTAAACCCCTATTCATTTTTAAATACCTTTCCAACAATATATCACACGTTAGGGTTGATATTAAAAAAAATCACTTCCCAATTTACATATAGGGGGGCTACCCTAATAAAACATTTTTTTCCAATTTTTATTTTACCACTTTGTCGGCGTGATTGATACACATATTGGTACCAAATTTCAGCTTTCTAGTACTAACGGTCACAGAGATTAAGCCAGGACGGACGGACGGACAGACAGACATGGCGAAACTATAAGGGTTCCTAGTTGCAAAAAAATGCAGGTTTTATTAAAAATCGAAAAAGTAAAAAAAAAAAATATTTTTAATGATTTTTGGTACCCCATAAATGCTCATGTGGAAACAGCGTCGACTAATTTGGGCTCCACGAACATTCATGTAAGAAAAGTGCGGGTAGGTTTTCACGGCATGGTTCTTTGAACGATGTCATCCGAAGAGCTCTTGTCTCTTTAAATGTTTTCTCCGTTATATAGCCATGTGGAATATATGGAGACGAAGGCAAGAAACCAGACGGTATGACATTGGTCCTTTGGAAGACAATCACACAATCACTAGTGTAGGATGCTACTTGCGTAGACAATTTGGTGACCTTTCATCTCAGGGGTACCTCATTTGGAATCAGGGCGACATCAGAGGCAGCTGAACTGAGCAAGTGGCGCAAATATGGATCTCTGAGTGATGACTACACATTAGTGTCGTTTGCTGCAAATAATTATCGGTCCGTGGGATCCATGTGTGGTGAAATTCTTAACGGAACTCTATCCGCGACTGGTCGTTGTTGCTGGTGATAGGAGGGTTTGGTTCTTTTCTCGCTCAAGCGCTTAGTATGGTCATTCGGCGAGAAAACGCTACCAACGTTCTTGGCACGATATCACGGGAAGTAGATTATATGATAATTAAGTTATAAGTTTTGCGTATTTTTAAACTATAGTTTAATTTTTTAATGTTATGTTTATTTGATAAAGTTTCAAATAAATTTATAAGTGCTAGGTTAAAGTAATACTGCCTCTTAACGTAAAATTAAGTCTTTTATTTTTACTCTAATTTCTTAAAGACTACACAGTTTACGAGATAATCCTAAAGAACTGAGTCTGATTGCCCATACCATGCTATTTTTAAATGTTTTAGTAATTAGTATTACATTATAATAATATTGCGGATTAAATTTTTTGTTGGTTCTACCCAGTACAGACCGTCTTTCGGAACCAGTGGTAAAAGTATAAATTATTTTCATTGAGTATTCTTGTAATTAAATTGTATTGAAAAAAATTCTATTCCATTGCGGTTAAAACACATTTGGCTACTTGCCTAGAGTGGTTCGGTAATGTCACGTGCTAAGTGCAGGTCGAAACAGTACCTGCCAAAATTCTTATAGTGAATTTTCTGTCGGTTCAATCATGGCGCGCTATGACTGTTTTGCATATGCTTATGTTATGGCATGGGACGTTGTAGAGTTTGCATGCTGATAAAGATAAATAAAAAGAAAAATGTGAGAAAATAAAGTTTAACGTTTTAACATTTTACTGTTATTGTGTTCTCGGCTATCCATTAATAACTACGTTAACTGAATCATGCATAAAACTTTAGTCAGTCAAAGTTTCTCAGCGGTATTAAACTCAACATCCAACTGCACTTTAAATATTATAAAATTTGAGCAAAATCACTCATGATTCAGTGTTCAGACTTGAATGTGATGGATCTATTGGTCTTTTATACTCAATCTTTAAGTCATAAACGTTACATTGGATAATGTTCAACGTATTCAATTTAGTAAGAAAAAATAATGCCTCTGTGCTTGTAGATAATATAAGTGCTTGTGCACAGGAAATATATATGTTGCTGTCCTTCTTACAATGAAAAGGTTCATGTTCAGTAGTGCACATTTAAAAGCTGGTGAAGGAAAGAAAAATTATCGTGATGAAATGAATTGAATCTTGAACGAGTTATTCTAGTAAGGTTTGTCTAATTTATTCAGTCAAACAATTTGATTAACTAACGTGAGCTATCTTCTGTGTCTGAAAGTATAAGTGACAACAGTTGAAGCTTGGAGTGAAGCACGTGTATTGCCAAATGTAATTTGAAACGCTCCTATCTTATAGATATACTTAATGAAATTAATATTCATAAAATATCTTCTGCAAGAGAAATCGGAAAGATTCTTATGGGAGGCACAATGCGGATTTAGACCTGGAAGAGGATGCACGGATCAAATGTTTTCTCTCCGCATGATCACGGAGAAGCTTCTGAGTGTTAACCAGAGGATTTTCTGTGCTTTTGTGGATCTGGAGAAAGCATTTGATAAGGTTATAAGGAAGAAAATGTGGGAACTGTTGCCGGGATATGGTGTGGATGGTCGATTGTTAAGGGCTGTGCAGTCACTCTACTATGACTGTAAAGCCTGTGTG
The DNA here is from genome assembly GCA_036936625.1 of Parnassius smintheus behrii. Lineage (NCBI taxonomy): Eukaryota > Metazoa > Arthropoda > Insecta > Lepidoptera > Papilionidae > Parnassius > Parnassius smintheus. The sequence continues at coordinate 34,309,764 of JAUPFT010000029.1, forward strand.
CGGGTAGGGCATGACCTGTCACCCATGTTTAGCGTCCAAGCGGGCGTAAAACAGGGTTGTGTCATGTCTTCCTGGCTGTTCATACTGTATCTCGACAGCTGTTTACAGAAGCTGAAAGATAGCTGTTTGGGTGTGAAATTGGGTGACATAAAAGTTAATTGTCTGCTGTATGCTGATGATGCTGTGCTTATTGCACCATCAGAAGCAGAACTGCAGGCATTAGTCACGTATATGAAAGAGGAATGTGAAATTAAAGGTCTCCGTTTGAATGCTAATAAAACTAAGGTTCTGGTATTTGAAAAGGACGAAGAGAGAACGAAATGTGAAATATGGGTAAATCAGGAATGTCTAGAACAGGTAAATGAAATTGTATACTTGGGGAGTGCTTTCAGCCGGGATGGAAGATGTGATTTAGATGTGGATAGGCGTGTCGCTGCCGGAAACAAAGTCAATGGTGCCCTGAATGCATTAGTAAAAAGGCAAGGCGTGGTGAAGAGTGCACGCCTTGCAATACATAACGCAGTGTTGGTACCGACTTTGTTATATGGCAGCGAAACCTGGGTATGCCAGAAGAAGCATAAAAGCAAGTTGAATGCAGTGGAGATGCGATCTCTTCGTAAAATGTGTGGCGTTACCATAGCCGACCGAAAGCGAAACGAAGAGATTCGCAATATGGCAGGATTGAAAGATGACCTTATCACAAAAATTGATAGGGGCGTACTCCAATGGTTTGGGCACGTTGAACGAATGAGTGAAGACCGATTGGTGAAGAAAATATATAGAGCGAAAGTAAATATTAAAAGGTGTCGAGGTAGACCGAGACTAACTTTCGAAGACCATGTGAGCAAATTGCTCGAAGAGGGGAGGGTCAAGAGTACTCGGATACCTAGACGTGCATGTATGAAGAAGTTAATGAACCTGAAAGAAGCGAAAGAGGTATGTAAGGATCGTGACACTTGGCGATCTGTTCTATCTGGCTACCCCGTTAGGGATTGTGCGTGACGATAAGTAAAATATCTTCTGAGGATTTCGTCATCGGTCTAATTGTTCTTTTAGAGAATTATATCCAGCAGCCGACTGCCATATTCTCGCTTATCTCTTAATTTATGCTGCACCTTTCATAACCACATGATCACAACAGAATATAGAATTATGATAAAAGCGAGCGCACAGTTTACATGATCGTAAGTGGATGCTATAGCCCATACGTATATGTACAGCTATGATCGATAAAATTTTTGACCATTTTTATTTACAAAATGCAGTTGTCACCATAAAAGCGAGCGCACAGTTTACATGATCGTAAGTGGATGCTATAGCCCATACGTATATGTACAGCTATGATCGATTAAATTTTTGACCATTTTTATTTACAAAATGCAGTTGTCACCATAAAAGCGAGCGCACAGTTTACATGATCGTAAGTGGATGCTATAGCCCATACGTATATGTACAGCTATGATCGATAAAATTTTTGACCATTTTTATTTACAAAATGCAGTTGTCACCATAAAAGCGAGCGCACAGTTTACATGATCGTAAGTGTATGCTATAGCCCATACGTATATGTACAGCTATGATCGATAAAATTTTTGACCATTTTTATTTACAAAATGCAGTTGTCACCATAAAAGCGAGCGCACAGTTTACATGATCGTAAGTGGATGCTATAGCCCATACGTATATGTACAGCTATGATCGATAAAATTTTTGACCATTTTTATTTACAAAATGCATTTGTCACCATAAAAACAAAAATGAAATAACTCGTTACCGGTAAGTTGCGTTGCTAAACTCTGCTTCTGTTCGCACATCAGACAAAACACACCAGCATTATGCATCTATTTTAATGTGGGTGATATATGGTAGCGAGGATTTAACAGAGAAAAATGCAATGGTTTGCTGTCTGTTAAGTTATAATAAAGCTACTAGTTTATTTCAAATAAAATGCACATGATGTCAACTTATCGACATCATATAAATAAACATCAAAATTAAAAAAAAAAATATTTTTTGGAATACGTGGAGAAATAAACTACCACTTTAAAATTATACTACGAGGAGTTGACTGTTTAGAAGCATTTCCATGTAAATTCTTAATACACTGATAGATTTTCTGTTTAAACATATAGAGAACCAAACAATTTTTCACCAATACGTATTGCTTAAATACTATTAACATATTAGCTTTAATATTTATAAGAACGTAATTATTCCAAACAAGAACTATTTTATTACCATTCATGATTTATATTGTAATATTGATCCACTCGTCTGGTTCTGCTCGACAAGAGTCCGGGACCACTCTCTCATAGAACACAAGGAAGTTTTCTCTCGTCTTACTACTTTCAGTATAAATTATTAACGAGTGCTTAGTCCTTGCCCCTGAGCTGACTTATTATGTTGTATAGTATTAAGTTTATAAATGAAATCCTTACTGTAAGTTTATGAATTACCAACGTCACATCGAAGGCAACAATTTTGTACTTATTAATAAAGTATAATTTTATGTCATTAAACTAAATATTTGGGGTGGTAAGTGACCAGCGAGTAAAGCTAGTTGACCATAGTAAGTCAATAAATACCTAAAATATGACCCCAGATGAACGAGATGTAAAGGAGATGGGAAATTTATTTCATATTGTAGGATTTACTTGCGTAACATTACTTTAATCTCCACACGCAGGATATGTACCATTTATTACGTCTTAAGATATATCCATATTTTTATTACCCGAGATATATATCCTAAGCACGCAGCAGACTGTTGTAATATATGTTTCACTTTATTGAATCTCTCATCCACCTGTACCCAATTAAATTACCTGTATACTGCGAGCACACATTCTTTCATACACTTATATCATCAGTTCTTACGCACTGTCAATGCACTGTGGTAAACGAAGACTTTTGAACCTGCATTGATATTTACTACACCATTGCATCGTCCATGTGCAGGCCTCTATCACTCCTGCTACCTGCGTGAAATAATTACCTACAATTGCGACGCGCCGGGGCGAAATAACGCAGTCAGGGCTAGCGCGTTGGAGGCGATCGAATGTTAAAGTTTTTTAACGCTGTTTACTTATATAACTTAATGTAAACATTGTTGAAATAGTTTTTGTTTAGTGTTTAGTATATTTAATTATAGGATAAAGTAGTTCAAAAGTTTTAATGTAATTTAAGAACTATATTTTATGTAAATTACCCATTACTTAATAAATTTTAATATGACAAAACGTCGTTCCTACTATAATTATTGCGTGGATAGACGCTAAATTACCAAAAAAATATTTCAGATATATCTTTTTAATTACCGAAGGATTTTAGTAGGAAGTTATGAAACGTGAATTTATTTAATTTTTATTGTTATATAGGTACTTATAGCAAAAAAGAATTAAGTAATAATTTATTTAATATCTACGAACTTTATTACAAAATTTAGTAGAAATTTACTTCACTATCCAAGTATCTACTTAAGTACATACATATACTTGCCTTTTGTATTAAAATATTTCAAGCTGTTATTTTAGTTTAAAATATTTTGAGCTAAAATAACACAAAACAACGAAGTCAAAACTTTGTTTACTAACAAAATTTTTAAATATGTAGAATACGATAACATTTCTGATAGGAATCGTACTTCAAGTTTATTTGTTGTTTACACTATCTACCTTTTCCTTCCGAACTAAGTGTCGCGATTTCCGACGAATGGCCTTGCAAGTTGCATGCGTTAGGCATCGCAGAAATCACGTAGGTGCGAAAATATGGTCTGTCGATCATAGTCAGAATAGGTATTTCACCTAAGTAATCTAATTAATATTTCGCAATGTATTTTGTTACTCTTTATTGACATCCCTCCATAGCAACGGAAAGTCCACCGTAACGTAGGAAGAGGGAAATGTGCAAAGTAATACGGACACTCTCGCGCAGCGATAAAGTTTTTTTATCTAATTAATAATAATTATGTAGGCTATTAAATGTCGGCAAGCAGTCAACATTAAAAGAGTGAAACTTCTGTACGTAGTACTATTATTTATTCTGTGCTATGTACGCCGATCGTCAATTGAGCTTATGGTCCCTTCTTCCAATATTCAAAATACATTACGTGTCCTGCACACACAACTAATTATTAGTATGCCATATTTAATCGACTTCGAAAAAGGAAAGTTTCTGTGTTTCTATCGTATGATTTTATGATCGAAATTGTGCGTTTTTTTTTCAAAACTACATACTGATTTTATGACCCCAGTAATGGAAAGATTCATGTATAAAAAATATAAAGATTTTCGATTTTTTTAGTCATTTTTAAGAAAGGTCATTAAACGGCCCGTATTTATTTTAATAATCTTTAAAAGTAGCTGTGAATAAAATCCTAAATAATTTTAAAACAAAAAAAAACATACTTTTCAAACAGAATGCTCATAAACATTTCTAGCTGGAATTTTTTTTCTTGGCATGCAGTTTTTGTCTTAGACGCGACTTATTTAAGTGCGTCAGAAATGTCACATAACTCGCTCTGCTTGCTTCACAAGGGACTGAGGAATGCTAGTGTGCGAACTCTGTGACTTTTAGCGTGTGCTGCTTAGTTTTTTAACAAATAACGTAACAAGAAAGAAACAAACACAAAAATAAAAGGCGGTGTTATTGCTATGCAGCAATTTCTTCCAGACAACCTTAATAAGAAATAAAAATAAGTGCAAATTTAATTAAAGCATAGTAAAGTAAAGTAAAGTTACAGCCTATATACGTCCCACTGCTGGGCTCAGGCCTCCCCTCATTTCTGAGAGGGTTTAGGGCAAGGAAGTGTCCGCCGCGCTGCCCAAATGCGTGTTGACGAACTTCACATGTCATCGAAATATTTTTTTTTCATATTCCTTAGACATGCAGGTTTCCTCACGATGTTTTTCTTCACCGCCGAGCACGTGGTAAATCAGCACTTAAAATTGCAATTAACAATTTCATTGGTGCCGGCGGGGATCGAACCCGGGTTACTCGCGTTCTATTATATTTACAGCGAGCGTTAACCACTGAGCTACCACGGCTAAAGCGTAGAGTGCACTATAAATAATAATATAATCTTAAATATAAAAGTAAATTAATAAACATGCCGGAATTTACTTAATTGACAGACTAGTGATCATAAAACGACAGGAAGGGATGAAAGTAGGAAGGAGAAATTAGAAGGAAAGATAATGATTCAATTATTAATAAAATTCTTGTAATTGCATTTTTTAATAAAAAATAATGAGACCACCTAAAAACAAAATGTAAAGACTATTTACTAAATAAACAATTATTGAAATCTGTTCACATACACACAAAAAACATATACCCGAATTGAAAATTTCCTCCTTTTTGAAGTCGGTTAAAAACTTTTAAATGTGAATTTTGAAATGCCCAAAATATTGCAAGGTTCGCAATAATCCTCAATAAGAATAAACAGTAGTGGTGTAAGCAAGATGGTGATCATAAACTCTATTACTCCAATCCGTATGAGATTTTGGTTTACTGGGGTTTTTGGAGCCCCTAATTATGATATTGAGGTCGAATCGTTCGAATCTATAGCATCGGTTGGTTAAATTTGACTTGTGTAATTTAGCGAGATAAGAGTTAACAGCATTGGTTTGCAACCTGTCTAGTTATACCACCCGATATAAACAAGACAGGGGGACTACTTTAGGAGTTAGAAATATTCGTTGGAGCCAAGGTAATTTTGCGTTACAATGTAGATGTGATCAAAGGTCTGGTGAATGGTGCCATTAGATTTATAGAAATCATATGACCCTGCTTCCTTAGAATACAAATGTTTGATACTGACATACTATCCACTCATATAGACTACGGTAAAGACCGTTTTCATCTCATTCAACCCAAGACTGTGTCATTTCCCGCAAAATATAATTATGGCACTGCAGAACGAAGTATGCTGCCAATTATATTGTTGGGCTTACACAGTACATAAAATGCCGGGTAGTACTGTTGATCATGCCATATGTATACTTAGGCTCGAAGCTTTTTTCTGCTGTTAAAGCATGGTGGCCTTAAGTAGGGTAAAATCTTTAGTAGGTCTCCTTATTGTAGAGCTAGACTGCTCAAAATTAAACGGCAAACAACCTTGCGAAAATGATGCGTGGAACTACAAGCGTTTTATTACAAAGCAGCTACTTTAAATATAGTTTGCCTTCCTGTACGTAGAATAAATAGCTGACCGTGGCAAAGTTAAAGTTTGCTCCAAAACTAACGTACATCTAAAGACTTTATTATTGAATTGGCGAATGGTAACACAACTTACTTGAGAGCACGACAACTGTTGGTTTGTATGTAGGAGAAGTGAAGTCAAGAAATCTTTACTTTGTGCGCATTTGTTTTTGTATACATTGAGTAACGATCTTATTTATAAATGAATTCTAGCTGTGCCTGCGCTTTTGTTCACGTTGAATCTTTATTTTTTAATGTTTTTAACCCAAGTAAGGTTGAGAATTTCTCGATTTGCAACTTATTTGAAGACCACTGCCGATGATAGTCTTTACCTACAGATTGCTAAATACTTATATAGTTGCCTTGCTTGTCGTTTTTCATTCTCTATTTTTTTATTAAGAAAATGCTTCTGCCCATCTAACATTTTAGTTTCCCTCTCTCACCTCATACTCGCTTTGAATCCACGCAGTGAAGGTGTTGTAGCTACCACGAGAGCTGTAATTTCACTCCCAAGTGTAAGATTGTCCAGCGTTTTATTCACGTCAGCCATCATGTTGTGAACCCGATTGTTCACTTGGAAAACTCGGGTTTCAGTTTCCGACAGGGGTTTGTTATGTTGAGCAACCCTATCCTTCACCTCCCTTATCTCTGTCACAAAACTAGCGTGAAGGTCTTTCATAAGGAGCATGTGCTCTTCCTTACCGCGTTGCGGCTGCTTTTTCAGCCTACGGGCCAGTTCCTCTTGTCGGCGGGCCTGTTCCTCCTGTCGGCAGGCCGGTTCCTGCAGCATCATCATCGTATCGCCTCAGGTGCCTCACCTCAGAGCGAAGTCATGTGCAGCAGATGCAAGGGTAGGCCTCCGTAGTCGGCAGCTGGCCCTCCGCCGTCGTCGGCGTTGCATCAGCAAACCATCTCTGATCCGTCTCCTGCTGCTGCGTTGACTATGGGTACGGAACTCTCCGTGTTACTTCTGCATTAATCCTGGCGCAAAACAATGTAAATAATATTAACTCATAATGTTAAAGTGTATTGAAGGAATAAAGATGCTATTTTAAGCTACTCTAGTACAAGTACTTTTATAAACTACAGTTCACAGTTAGTGGAGCTCCTTGTAACTTGATTGAAATTTTACTGTTTTCTATTTTTTATTTTCTTAAATTTGATATAAGCAATTTGTTTTTACACAACTGACAGTGGCAATATAAACAATATTTCAGAACTGATACTCTGTTTTTGATTATATAATAATAATAATAATAATAATAATTATAAAATAATAATAAAATATACAATAATAAAAAAATAATAATAATAATATTCCACAACTATCACACAACGTCATTTAGTCCCAAGCTAAGCAGAACTTGTGTTATGGGTACTAGACAACTGATAAACATACTTATATATTTCTAAATACATAAATATTATAGATAAATTACACCCAGACACAGAACAAATGATCGTGCTCATCACACAAACATTTGTCCTGGGTGGGAATCGAACCCACGACCTCAGGCATAGCAGTCAGGGTCACTAACCACTAGACCAACAGGCCTGTCGATTGCGTTTGCGTTATGTACAAAAATTACCCCGCCTCATATTAACCACCATTGACATATATATTTAATAAAGACGGATGGTACGGTAGTTATTCGTACCAAACATTTCGAATACCAAGAAGCAATAACTTTCACGATGAAGCCCTGCACCAGTTAGATATCAACTTTACATTTGAAATTTATGCGCATCGATTGACATAATAATTGCATTTAATCCAAACTTGCTTTGGTACTGAAAGCGGTTCTGTAAAAATTGAGTTTAAGTAAACTCAAATTTTTGAGTTTTTATAGCATCAAAATATCCTTAACCGACGGGCATGTATTCGTAGATATAAAGGTAGTGTAGTGAGAGAGGTGTATCAGGATGATGTCAAATGGAAGTCCGTCATGGCATCTGCTGGGTAAGATGCGTGAGAGTTTATGTACGTATCATCATCATCGTCATCATTACAGCCCTTCACAAGTCCACTGCTGAACATACGGGGCGGCACTGCATGGAAGTGACAATACATTACTATTTAAAAATGTATTTATTGCTTTTCGAAGTATTCTTCGCGAAATTTGACACATTTTGCCATACGATGGAACCAATAATTGAAGCAACCATTCCATTCGGAAGTTGGGGTATACAAAATGGCCGTTTTGTAGGCGTCCACAGCTTCTTCAGATGATGAAAATCTGTGTCCACGCAATTTATTCTTTATTTAAGGGAAAGTATAGAAATCATTAGGTCTTAGATCGGGGCTGTACGGCGGATGGTCTAATAATTCTATGTTTTCTTGCTCTAAAAACTCTTTTGTTCTGTGTGCGGTGTGCAAACTCGCATTGTCGTGCATTAACTTCTTCATACATGCACGTCTAGGTCCATTTTCATATTCTTCTGGGCAAAGCTTGCATCCGAGTACTCTTGACCCTCCCCTCTTCGAGCAATTTGCTCACATGGTCTTCGAAAGTTAGTCTCGGTCTACCTCGACACCTTTTAATATTTACTTTCGCTCTATATATTTTCTTCACCATTCGGTCTTCACTCATTCGTTCAACGTGCCCAAACCATTGGAGTAGGCCCCTATCAATTTTTGTGACAAGGTCATCTTTCAATCCTGCCATATTGCGAATCTCTTCGTTTCGCTTTCGGTCGGCTATGGTAACGCCACACATTTTACGAAGAGATCGCATCTCCACTGCATTCAACTTGCTTTTATGCTTCTTCTGGCATACCCAGGTTTCGCTGCCATATAACAAAATCGGTACCAACACTGCGTTATGTATTGCAAGGCGTGCACTCTTCACCACGCCTTGCCTTTTTACTAATGCATTCGGGGCACCATTGACTTTGTTTCCGGCAGCGACACTAGCGAAAATAAATTATTGTAACAGTTAATAGCAATGAAACTATAACAGCTGCTTTATTCGTTAATAAAATAACTTTAAGAAAATTTACAGTCTAAATACGTTGCATAGCTGCGCACAGGCCTATTAGCGGACTAGTCATGTCTTCGAAATATTTTTAAATATACTTGGACATGCAGCTTTCTTCATGATGTTTTCCTTCACCGGCGGGAACGGCGTAACAGCCTGTAAACCACGGCAGCTCAGAGGCTAAGCGCTAAAAATGTACGTTGGCAACCATGAAATTGTTAAGTCAAAAACACTTAGGTACGTTTTAATACTATTGTTTTGTTCACACCACAGACCAATATTACTCCGCACCGAGAGGTTCACACAATTAGGTATGTAAGCTTTTAAAGCGTCATTTTTGTTTGTTTGTGGCGGCGCTGGCGTCGCGCAACAAGCGAAACACATCGAAACCTAAATCACGCTTTCAAAGTTCAGAATCAAAAACAGTATATATAGAATAGTTCCGAACTATTACACGAAGCGTTGGCCGCTCCCCGGGCAGAAAACCATGCCCGGCGGGAGATCTCCTCTTTTAATACCACCGCCAAACTGGTGACCACCCGACGTGATGTAAACACGTAACGAAAAACGGAAACTTCAACTCTGTCGTCATAAAGTACTCCATCCATTCGGTCCCGAGCAGATATCGTCTGCAGTCTTGACATCTTGCAAGCCATCCAACTTAACAAGGTTCATTGTAGCACTGGAATAATAATAACGCTTTCTGTTGCTTCAAGCTACTCTCTGCACGGCTTGGAGTGACACTTCTCGATTCTGCTTCACAGCACTTATCTTCTTCTCGACTCACCGCAGACTGACTACAAGGCAATCCCCTGGCACTTGTACATTCGTCGACAACTAGACTGTACCGCCGACTGTCTGAGCAGAGAGGGGTGATGTCGCGGCGCTGTCATCGCGCCACAAACGAAACACATCGAAGCCTAAGTCGAGCTATCAAAGTTCCGAATCAAAAACAGTATATATAGAACAGCTCCGAACTATCAAACGGAGTGTTGGCCGCTCCCCGGGCAGTATACCTTGCCCGGCGGGACTTCTCTTTTCCTTCCACCGCCAAATTTTGCATTAGTAATAATTTGTTTGTTATAACCGTTACCATTACAGCATGATAAAGTCCACCGCTGAACATGGCCTTCTCATAGATTGTCTGATGGGGCAAATATTTGCCACAGTTGGCTGCTGCGCTTGGCAAGCGGGTTAGTAACTGCAGATTTTTTTTAATCGTTATTAGTAAGAAGGTGCCGCCCATATCTTGATTTGTTTCCATCTGTTGCCTCTTACGACATCCACGGGATGATTATGGGTTAGCGGGTATTCCTACACCGCCAATTTTCAATAGCTTTTCAAACTTTTACTAACGATGACGGTATATGATGGGCAGAAGAGTTTGTTACCTCTGGCCAGCATATAAAAATAATAAACTCTATAGACATTTTACATTGATGTCATAATAATTTTTACAGTAACCAAATTTAAACATTGTTGTAACTATCTATCAATGCATAAATAGCCTATGAGTATACATTTGTGTACCGCAACCTAAATAACTTTGTATTAACGCTGTTAATATTATTGATGGAGTAATTCCATACAAATTGTTTGATAATTACAATGAATTCAAACTTCAGGAAGACAGTTTATCGTAAGGTAACGTGGTTAACGCAAGTGTTGTTGTGAATCAATCAAATTCCATGAAGCAAGGAAAATAAGAAATCAAAAAATATATTCGTGTCTACTATATATAAATACCACTGACTGGCTGACTCATCACGTGATCTCTGAAACTACACACCCGTATAATTACTCATTTCTCACTCAATAAGAACGGATTTTACGATATTCCATTAAAAATATTTAATAGGTACCGCAATAAAATATTATCGTGTGCTCAGCGAAGCGAGCGGGTATAAGCTTGTTATTTATAAACAATACAGAGAAGTTGGCCCTGACATTTTAGTTAGAAGGACAGTATTGTTTTAAAAATTTTAATCGCAACATATTTGCCTCGCTTTATTCAACCTCATTCATTAAGTCATTAGGAATTTTCGTTAAAATAAATGACATCCTTATATTTATAGCAAAATAGCATTTTTAAATTAACAATATTGCAACAGTTTTAAAATCTGCACTCACGTCATAACAAAATAAACACTTATAGGTATGTCATACATATTTGAATATTCAGCGTCGCGTTTTCAATTGTTTGGACAATGGATTTCAGTCCATTATCGAGTTTTATAAAGTGCAGGCGGGGGAGGTAAATATTTTTAATGAAATTTCCGTTGTATATTTTAGTCGAAGCTAAGGAATTAAAAAGGAAAAAGAACAAAAGCAATTAAAATATTGTAAAATTACTAAAGAATATTTTTAAGTTTTTTAAAAGCACGCACGTTCAAAATTATTCATTTGAGTACAGTCATTGTTGAGTTATGTTCTGGAGTAAATCATCACCATCATTGCAGCCATTCACAAGGCCTTCCTAAAGTAAGGCCTAAAGCACACTCTTGAACCACCTGCAACCATCGACTTTCAGCATATTTTACCAGGTCGTCGCTCCATCTAGTGGCGGTCAACCTACACTTCGCTTAACGGTACGAGGTTGCCACTCGAGAACCTTTCTTCCCAATTAGTTTTCTTTTCTTTGAGCTATATGGGCGGCCCATTGCCACTTTATCTCACTAATCTTTTGGGCTATATTGGTGACTCTGGTTGTACTGTGAATGTTCTCATTTATAAGTCCAGTGAGAAATGAGTAATTATACGGGTGTGTAGTTTCAGAGATCACGTGATGAGTCAGCCAGTCAGTGGTATTTATATATAGTAGACACGAATATATTTTTTGATTTCTTATTTTCCTTGCTTCATGGAATTTGATTGATTCACAACATAGTTGGCTGCTGCGCTTGGCATAACTAACCCATAATCATCCCGTGGATGTCGTAAGAGGCAACAGATGGAAACAAATCAAGATATGGGCGGCACCTTCTTACTAATAACGATTAAAAAAATCTGCAGTTACTAACCCGCTTGCCAAGCGCAGCAGCCAACTATGGCAAATATTTGCCCCATCAGACAATCTATGAGAAGGCCATGTTCAGCGGTGGACTTTATCATGCTGTAATGGTAACGGTTATAACAAACAAATTATTACTAATGCAAAATTTGGCGGTGGAAGGAAAAGAGAAGTCCCGCCGGGCAAGGTATACTGCCCGGGGAGCGGCCAACACTCCGTTTGATAGTTCGGAGCTGTTCTATATATACTGTTTTTGAAACGGAACTTTGATAGCTCGACTTAGGCTTCGATGTGTTTCGTTTGTGGCGCGATGACAGCGCCGCGACATCACCCCTCTCTGCTCAGACAGTCGGCGGTACAGTCTAGTTGTCGACGAATGTACAAGTGCCAGGGGATTGCCTTGTAGTCAGTCTGCGGTGAGTCGAGAAGAAGATAAGTGCTGTGAAGCAGAATCGAGAAGTGTCACTCCAAGCCGTGCAGAGAGTAGCTTGAAGCAACAGAAAGCGTTATTATTATTCCAGTGCTACAATGAACCTTGTTAAGTTGGATGGCTTGCAAGATGTCAAGACTGCAGACGATATCTGCTCGGGACCGAATGGATGGAGTACTTTATGACGACAGAGTTGAAGTTTCCGTTTTTCGTTACGTGTTTACATCACGTCGGGTGGTCACCAGTTTGGCGGTGGTATTAAAAGAGGAGATCTCCCGCCGGGCATGGTTTTCTGCCCGGGGAGCGGCCAACGCTTCGTGTAATAGTTCGGAACTATTCTATATATACTGTTTTTGATTCTGAACTTTGAAAGCGTGATTTAGGTTTCGATGTGTTTCGCTTGTTGCGCGACGCCAGCGCCGCCACAAACAAACAAAAATGACGCTTTAAAAGCTTACATACCTAATTGTGTGAACCTCTCGGTGCGGAGTAATATTGGTCTGTGGTGTGAACAAAACAATAGTATTAAAACGTACCTAAGTGTTTTTGACTTAACAATTTCATGGTTGCCAACGTACATTTTTAGCGCTTAGCCTCTGAGCTGCCGTGGTTTACAGGCTGTTACGCCGTTCCCGCCGGTGAAGGAAAACATCATGAAGAAAGCTGCATGTCCAAGTATATTTAAAAATATTTCGAAGACATGACTAGTCCGCTAATAGGCCTGTGCGCAGCTATGCAACGTATTTAGACTGTAAATTTTCTTAAAGTTATTTTATTAACGAATAAAGCAGCTGTTATAGTTTCATTGCTATTAACTGTTACAATAATTTATTTTCGCTAGTGTCGCTGCCGGAAACAAAGTCAATGGTGCCCCGAATGCATTAGTAAAAAGGCAAGGCGTGGTGAAGAGTGCACGCCTTGCAATACATAACGCAGTGTTGGTACCGATTTTGTTATATGGCAGCGAAACCTGGGTATGCCAGAAGAAGCATAAAAGCAAGTTGAATGCAGTGGAGATGCGATCTCTTCGTAAAATGTGTGGCGTTACCATAGCCGACCGAAAGCGAAACGAAGAGATTCGCAATATGGCAGGATTGAAAGATGACCTTGTCACAAAAATTGATAGGGGCCTACTCCAATGGTTTGGGCACGTTGAACGAATGAGTGAAGACCGAATGGTGAAGAAAATATATAGAGCGAAAGTAAATATTAAAAGGTGTCGAGGTAGACCGAGACTAACTTTCGAAGACCATGTGAGCAAATTGCTCGAAGAGGGGAGGGTCAAGAGTACTCGGATGCAAGCTTTGCCCAGAAGAATATGAAAATGGACCTAGACGTGCATGTATGAAGAAGTTAATGAACCTGAAAGAAGCGAAAGAGGTATGTAAGGATCGTGACACTTGGCGATCTGTTCTCTCTGGCTACCCCGTTAGGGATTGTGCGTGATGATAAGTAAGTAAGTAAGTAAGTAATAATTTATTTTGTATTATATTGATTTCGGTTCATCATCATCAGAATATAGAGGCTATAAAACGCCACCATGCGTACCATTGTGTACCCATGAATTTCCTGCATCTTTTACCACGTGAGAGGCCACCATACAGTTTCCTTACTAGTGTGAGGCTACTAATCGAGAAGCTTTCTTCCCTTTTTGTTGTCGTTCGTTTCTTCGAGCTATACGGCTGACCCATTAGCCTCATGTTGGCATATAATTTCATGTTGTAATTCATATAGGTGGTAGGACTACTGATTGTCTACTGGATAGGTACCAATCTATTTCTGTGGTATAACAGCAGTGTGTGCACTGCTGTGATAAGATTTGAAGTAAGAAGAGAGGAAATATAATAAATAACAAGCTTCGAAGCATTCCACTTTAGTCCGCAGAGCCTGCAACTTTCTTTATTTGAAGCTGGTTACGGATGTCAATGGGCTACAGTAGTCACTTACTTTAAGTTTGTTTCACTAGTATTTTATGAACTACTGATTTGAATCTTTAGAGTGAAAACACATCTGTGGTGATCCTTTTTTTAAGTGAGTTATGTTCATACTAGCATTCACGCATTAGCTAATTGCTATAAGGTAGTGGAAGCACTTAGGTACCAAAGGAAATGTAGTAAGCTCACACGACTATAATTATTAGAGTTAAGCTAGAATTAGTCACACACGTCTCATTAATTGACACTATTTAAAACATTAGATGTCAACCCCGCCAGGTGGTTCGGTGCGACAATACATGCGCACCGCCGTTTATAGAAAATAATTTTAAATAAAAACTGATACCTATTAATGATAATAATATATAATTTAACGGCAATAACAAAAACACCGGACGTGACTAGAAAAGTTCAAATTTACAAAGACGAAAAGAAAATCATGATAAATACGAGAAGAGGCCGCAATAATATTGAAATTTTATAGGTGACTGAAAATTAAAAATATATGTGTAGTGCTATGAAGACAATTAAACTGTAAAAATAATTAATTATTAAACTAAAAAAATTAGAAAAATAAATTGTGAATTTCAAGATACGGCTTATTAATTTAAAGACGAAAGAAGCAGTTGTACTATGCAAGCTTTGCCCAGAAGAATATGAAAATGGAACCGAAGAGAACAAAGAAAAAATTAAATGGCAATATCGTAAGTGTAATTTTAACTCCATTTAAAACTTCATGAATTTGAGATTTTTGTGTTATTATTTTAATTTAAAAAAATTTAATGCAATATTACAAACTATGGTACATTTTAAGGTCTATATTTTTATTAAGCCACGATTTTAAATTCATTTTATTATTGTTTTATAATATTTTTTACGGCGACCAAAAAAATTATTGAAATAATACGATGAGATTCAATTCTAACCTAATTAAATTTATAATGTTTTATTATCAATGGAATGTTTCTAGTTAAAATAACACTTTTTTTCTTTTCTTGAGACAGTTAATAAATTTAAAGAAGTTAAATGTAACAAAAATCAATATTTACACAGTGAATAGCAGTATAATATGCAACAACATGTAATGTATGAAAAAATACACGAAAATAAACCATAAAAGCATTATAATAAAGTTATAAATAGTAAGTACCGGAAAATAAATAAACAAAATAAAACATAATAGTATTAATATAAAGATGAAGATAATAAAGAAAGGAATGTAATCAGTGAGAGAGATTTTAATAGTAATTTCTCTAGCATATAGTCCTCGAGCAGGGTATGTTTCCATGATTGGATGATAAATTCGGGAGTAACGGGTACTAGCCTGTACGCCAAGCCATGCTCACTTTCGATCGCGCAATACCAACCTTACGCTCGCCAAGTAGTGATCGAATTAGATCAGAATTATGTAAACATGTCTACCTATGAAAAAACTATTTTTTCGTTTTAAACAAAACCAAAGACACTATGCAATAGATATTAGTATCAAAGACAAAGATATGCTCTTTTATTTTAAACCATAACCTGACAATGTTTCTTAGAAAAAAAAAAAAGAAATCACTCTGAACTTCCGGCGTTCCACGTGTCACTTTGATGAAGTTGCTCTGTCTTTTTTATAGAATTTTATATTTGTGTCTGGACTAAAAACGAAAGTATTATACTTTTTACATTTCTTGTAATATAGTCAACACGTAGATATATAATTTGTGGTATAAAAAGTGAAAAGTAAATTGCCAAAAGTACTTCAAATTCCGAAAGGCCTGTTTTGGCGGGCGGGTTATAAATGTGTTATTTTTCAAATTCTCATTTATTTTTAGTGTAAAATGTAAGTAAAAATAGTTTTCCTACATATTTTGAAATAACATGACGTTGTATTTATTTCAAATTCACACGAACATATTTTAGAAATATTGTTCGAAATGTCACAGATAAAATATTATTTTTTTTTTTTTTAATTTTTTAATATTTTAATATTTTGGTATGAGTAACGAATGGAAACACATAAAACATAAAATATACATATTTCCAAACAATTTCATATAAATTTCTCCAAAAACAAAGGTGTAGAATTCAAATTAGTAGTAATTTTGTCACTAAAATTGAAGTTTATACTACTATTATGCTATACAGTGTAATTTATATACTTTATTACAATTTCTAGCAACCAAAAATAATTTTATTCGATAGTTTATACATTCAACAAGACTTCCTGTAAGTTTTATCCATAAATATTGTCTCAAAGTGAAAATATAGCAAAATTTGCAATATTGCAAAAAATTTCCTAACCTAGAAATTTTCCCGCCAAAAAGGTCCCGAGTGAACGGGAGTGTAACATGTCGCGCGCTGTCAGAGCGTATACCTTCAGTACAAGTGATATGAACAATTTTACTCATGTTAATACTGTTGGGGACCAGAGAAGACCTTCAGTACAAGTGATATGAACAATTTTACTCATGTTAATACTGTTGGGGACCAGAGAAGTTTTAAATATGTAACCCTTAATAATGATACATAGACGTCACATTCTTCATTGGATCATAGTGTGAACTTAGTTTTCTTCCGTGACAATTGTTGGAGTCCCTTTAAAATGACTTAAACGTAGAACTCAACGTTTTGTTCTGTACGCTTTCATCTTGATATAGTACGAACTTTTTTATGTAACTATAAAATGAAATGAATGTAATGAAAATTTAATATAATACCCAAGTAAATGGGGTACTCATATATGTAAAATACCTGCGTGATAAATATCAGGAAATAAAATATAGTTTTATATTTTATAAAGATTCCCGTAACATCTCATAAATAAATAAATATAATATAAGTGAATAGATTTACGAAAAGAAATAAAGTATGTACGAATTATGACAAAAAAGGGTTGGCAATCGGACGAAATGAGTGTAATGTTAGTATGAAAATAAGTAACATGCAAGGACATGAAAAAAATTAAAATGAGGTAATTAAGAGATCCTCGGCCAAATCTACAAAGTGAGATATTATGTAGTTAATTTGTATTCCTATATTAGGGTACTATCTAATAAGTTACATAAATACATACAATAAGTTACATCTAGTAACTGTATAAGGGAAAAGGGTCGCAGCAGGACTGTAAAAACTACCGCGGTATCAGCCTTCTTAGCATCGTGGGAAAACTGTATGCCAAGGTACTAATTGAAAGGGTCATGAAAGAATGACCCTTTCAATTAGTACCTTGATCATGACTCGTGACGTGGACAAGACGCGGGAATACTTTTGCATAGGCCTTTTTATTTTAACGCACGCTGAGTTGGTTAATGTTATCATTCAATCGATAATCAAATGCGCTTTTGGACAAAGGAGAGATTGTTCTTAACTTTGATGTCCAACTGTGACACGATTTTTAATGTGCGTTGTGCAATGAGCTTTTCAAGTAGCTTATTGTTATATGTTCATGTAACATATGGGTAGTAGTTACCGATTATGAGGCAATTTCTCCCAGGCGACAGAAGTGATAGTGCATCTCTTTACTAGAAATTGATCAAGTGGATCACGGGCTTGTTTATAACACTTTTTATACATGGTACAACCACGCTGTTGAGCCGTCTAATTCGTGTTGCAGTTAGTGTACTGTAGCGTGGCTCTACCATACATATGATTAATCTTATGTTGACGTACAGAACAAAACAAATCAGTATTTTCAACCTACATTAATTAATAATATACATACATAGGAGAAAATTCATTTGTCCTCCTTGTATTCAGTATATCGAACATAGGGCTCTTCTATTTTGATGATTTTTTTTAATTTGAAAGCTAGCGCTTGTCGTGTCGTCCATATGAATTTTGTTAAAATCTGACCGGTAATTTTTGAGTTATTCTTAATAATGCGTATTTAATTGACTTCGACTACATTGATGATGTTCTTATTTTACTTATGTTGAAGTCAGTTGTACAAAATTTATTTTAATTTCACCATTCGTTATTTGATTAATTACAGCCTATTAAAAGCTCACAGCTGAACGTAGGCCTCCCCCATAGATGGCCTCGTGCCAAACGTGGCAATTATTACAACTTCCTTTCTTTTTTTTATTTCTTAGGTATGCTCAGGTGCTCTTATCAGGTAGATGCTACTGCTATTTTTTTGTTTCATTTCCCTCACTCACCTCTTACAACACCCACGGGATGATGTGGGTATTTTTACGCAGCAGAAAAACTTTTGTTAACAATACATTTTTTATAAACGAGTCTAAAATTTTTATAAACGAGAATAAAATAAATAAAAATCCCTTGTTATAGATTATTTTTGTATATTTCTACAGTCTAGTGTCAAATGGATGTAGCCAAGGCATGATCCAAAGACCGGAGAAGCCTATATGGGAAGTAGCTGAGAATCACTCTTTACAAGATATGCAACCGGGCAGTAACGAAGCAGTTGTTCAGATACAAACACAAAGAATAAAGCTTTCTCTTAAACCACGTAAGTATTTTGTATGATATACATGTTGATTATGATGACAGCTTTTGAAAAGTTGGAAGATATCAATTCTGCACCGGAGTTATTATATTGCCGCTTCTGCATGAGCAAGGGCACGGATTACCGTGCCCGATGTACCCTTATAATATAAGATCAAAGGATATCAACGATACTAATCCTAGTTTAGAATTGTTTTTGTAACTAGGACTAGTAGTAGTCGGTACATTATATCACACCATTATAACAATTGTTTTAAATTTACTATTGGACATGAGCCTTTTCAAGAATTTGTTTACGTAGTAGAAGAATAACGCACGCACAGAGGTAGCAATATAATCCCTGATGGTTGTTATTGAAAAGTTTAAAAACCCCAAGTTGACTGGAATTGAAAAGGTAACGTATAAACATATTTTCAGGAGAAACTCAGAAGATACGATTTTCCTACAGACCTGCGAAAAATTATCCCTTGGACTTATACTATTTGATGGATCTGACGTGGTCCATGAAAGATGATAAAGAAACACTGGTGTCTTTACGTGACGATTTGCCGACACTCTTAAAGAATCTAACGGACAATTTCAGGTATTTTCACTATGTTTAATTGAATTTAATTTTTATACTTATAACTTTTCTTTGTTTTGCAGTTTGTACTTAGTAAATTCTTCTGATTATTTTCAGACTTGGTTTTGGTAGCTTTGCGGAGAAACCTTTAAGCCCTATATTAGCGTCGATCCCAGAAGACTTGCCAACCCTTGTTCAGTTGAACAGCAAGCCTGTGAAGCTACTTACAGTTACAGACATCATCTTTCTTTAACTAATAAGGTTATATTTATGACACTCTGTCCGCTTAATAACTATCCGAATCATTTAAATATTTTGTGAAATAAGGAAAAAAGTAGTATTTAAAAGTTACCTTACTCGTAATTCTGGCCGTAGGAAGAATGTACTTCCTACTATTTACTACTTGTTTGGGAATTGAGTCTTTTAATTAAATCTTATGTTGTTATGAACATGACCATAATATGAGTTTATCCGTATGATAAAATTAGCAACGACGATATTTTAAGAAGAAAACAAGGGTAATTGATATAGACTAACAGATCATTAAGGTAAAGTGATTTCGAGTTGGCAATATATTTACTATGCCTAGAGGTCCTTCTGCATAGTTAGCACCTTCTTAGATATTTCTACTGCCAAACAACACTGTCTGCACTTCCGGTTTTCCGGTCTGAGAAGCATAGCCAACCAGCATAAATACAGGCGGTGGAGCGTTCTACCTTTGTCCTCATAGGTAATAACGCATCTATAGACTTCTTTTTTTAAAGTTAAATGCAAGTTGTCTATGGGCTGTAACTGCAGTAGCTACATACTATTGGGTGGACTAAGTTTGTATATCACTTCAATTTTATAAAAAAAAATACAAATGTAGTTCCGAACCAATAACAATGGATTATGGAGTGTAGAAGTAAGGAGTACCAACTCCCATATAGTTGAAAAAGTAGCCACCTGTGAGCAGTAAATAACAGTTCAAAAACTCTTCACGACAGCGCTGGAGTAGCTACTAGGATGAAATGAACTTACAGTTGTCGGCGGTTTGAAGTGTGCTGCTTTCACACGTGCACACAATTTGGGCCTGAGCCATTTTGTGGAATCTCAAGAAGCCTACCCCGATTGACCCTTGAAACTCTTTATCACAATAAATCACTTAAGATCTGGTCTGACATACCAGGCTTTTTTTTTTATAGAATAGGGTGACAAACGAGCACACAGTCCATCTGATGGTAAGTGGTTGCTGCGGCCCATAGACATCTACATCTATCTTCGATTGCAAATCAAAATGCAGATGCGTTGTCACCCATGAGGACTGAGATGGAATGCCTCATTTCCAGTAAAAAGGGTCTCCGGTTCTCTACACTCACCATACGAAATACAGCAGCATTAAGCTACTATTTCACGCTGGTATTCATGGCTTAAAAGATTCTAAAAACTTAACCCGGGTTTTTGATCGTAACTTTGCTTCAGAAGCCCTGGGATTAAGTAAAAATAAATTTCGCATTCCAGCAAGAGCCCTATCTGGACACTGTTGTCTTAAAAAGCACATGTCCATCCTGGGACTAAGCAATTCAAGGATGTGTCGGTTCTGTACCATAACGGAAGAAACGCCTCTACACATCCTAAATGATTAAATGATTGCGGACCCTTAATGCGCAAACGAAACACTCATCTGGGAAACTATCTACTCCCCCCAGAAGAAGTGAAATTGTTCACGGTTAGCAATTCCTTCTATTCATTGAAGACATAGGGATTAGCCGTGAACTATAGCCATAGCAGATAGCAGCAATCACAATAGATGTTTAGGTCGCAGTGATACTGGTCTTTTTCCTTAGACCTGCATAGCTGCTCGCACATAATAAAAAAAGTTAAAAAGTTTTTTTATAGAACAAAGGTGACAAACGGGCACACAGTGTATCTGATGTTAAGTGGATGCTTTGCCCCATAGATATCTACAACTATCATCGATTAAGAATCAAAACGCAGATGCGTTGCCACCCCTTAGGTCTAAGATGGAATGCCTCGTTTCCAATAAAAAGGTTTCCAGTTCTCTTTTTCTATAGAATAAGGGTGAAAATGAGCACACAATCCACCTGATGGTAAATAGATACTGTGGCCCATAGACATCTACATTTATCCTTGACTAAGAATCATAACGCATATGCGTTGTCACCCCTGCGAACTACAACTATTGCCCCTGCGCCTGATCTCTCTCTAGTCGTGTCGGATTACCGTCCCACTGGACTATGAGAGTGATGAAATAGAGTTTTTTTATAGTATAAGCGTGACAAACGAGTACACAGTCAACCTGATGGTAAGTGCATGCTGTGGCCCAAATAAATCTTCATTTTATCCTCACTCCTAAGATGAATTGCCTCATTTCCAGTAAAAAGGGTCATCGGTTCTTCACACTTACCATACGGAATGGAGCAGCATTAAGCTAATATTTTACCCTGGTATTATGTGAGAGCGTGTTTCTACTCTAATCGACCCTTAGTGGGTTTTGTTCAACTATAATATAGCTACCGCATGGCTCTACCACGTATAAAGTGCACTAATGCGTGCGCGTACTCTTTTAGACTGGTCGCTGTACCCGAATTTCGGCCTGGGGGACATGGCAAATTATGAAATGTTATTTAAAATTTGCAAAATTATTCCCATAGACATGAAAGTAAAATCCATTATCATATTAGAACAACATAGTATGGTAACATTTAAGACACCTAGGACATATATAATGCCGAAGCGCCAAATTACTCAAAGGAGGAAATATCTTATACCTAGGGCTGAAAATTACTTTGGACGGCGTACAAGGCAATGGATAACTCCAACTTTCTGTAATGAGGTAGCGGATATATATGACGAAAGCATAACAAAGGCGCAGCTCAAATCAATCTTGAGGAAACATTATCTGTCGTTGTGTCCATAGTGGTGAATGTTTCTTTAATTATTTTGTGTTAATTTAAGTAGCCATAAGTACTAGATATTGTTATTAAGGAGTGTGAAACGATGAACTGTTGTGTTGCCGACAAACTGGCTTACAGTTTGGCAAAATTTAAAATATTAAATAATGTACACTTTTTATAAGAATAAATAAAAAAAAAATCAGACTAGCAAAATTTACAAATAAGCTTAAAATGCACGATGCCTACATTCTAGACTAAACATCTAACCATATCTTCTCTTTACCGTTTTGTATGATAGTTACACAAATTTTGCGATAAAAATTAAAAAAAAATTAAAATTTCAATTAATCGTGGTATAAAAACAACTCAAGATAATTACTACAATAAGGTTTCATTACTTGTTCGTACTTACAACATACAAAAAGCTTTTTTCGGTATATTTTAAACCTACATTTTAATAATCATTAAAATTCAATCGAAGTCTATAGTCTAAAATATCTGGCAAACTGGCCCTCTCTGAAGCTTTGTTTATTTATTTTACGAGGCTGTAAAATAGGAAATTGAGCTTTAAACAGAGGCTTTATATTTTGCCACAATACAGGAATAAATTAAATTATAAGGAGATTGGCTGATTTTATACACACGAATGTTGTTTTATAGTTGATTCTGAAACATAAATTAAATTATTAAATATCAATTCACTTTTTCTGGCTAGTAGCCCGCAAAGTCCCACTGCTGGATACGAGCCTTTTCTAGTTTTTAGGAGGAACCGCCTTAATCGCAAGATTTACTTGAGGCGAAACCAATCCCCAACACACCACCCACGGGATAAAATTTATTGATGGTTTATCAACATAAAACTGAATTAACAAATGAGTTCCATCTGATGTAAGTAGCTAATGCAGCTCGTGGGCACCAGCAACCAACTACAAACCAAGAAGTTTACTGATGCGTTGTCATCTCAGAGGACTAAGATGGAATGCAACCAAACAAACAAATTTCAATTTCGTGAAATGTAACTTCTCGTGGATAAATTTAACAAGAATTGAAAATTGCTGAGTTTGCAATTTTTTGCAAGCGGGTTTTAGAAAAGGAATGGAGTGTACAGATCAAGTCTTTTCCATGCGCATGATTGCGGAGAAGTTTTTGGCCAAAAATCAGAAAGTTTTTGTGCATTCATGGACTTGGAAAAGGCTTATGACAGAGTGGACAGAAATGTGTTATGGCAAACACTGAACTCATATGGGTTGAGCGCTGGTTTGATACAGGCATTAAGGTCTCTTTATAGCGACTCTAGTGCTTGTGTCAGGATCAATGGGCTCTACTCGGACTGGTTTGGCATCCAAAAAGTTGTCAGACAGGGCTGTATAGCTTCCCCTTGGCTGTTCAACCTATTTATAGACAGGTGTTTGCAAACTTTGAAAGATGAAGAATGTTGGTTAAGAATGGGCGAGTTAACCGTCAAATGCCTTTTGTATGCCGATGATCAAGTCGTATTTGCGTCATCGGCGGCTGAGTTGCAAATGATGTTTACATTAATGAACTGGGCATTAAGGAAAGGGGAATGAAAGTGAACGCAAGCAAGACAAAAGTGATGGTTTTTGAAAGAGAAGAAAGCAAAATGGTATGTGAAATAAAAATAGAAGGAGAGTTAATTGAGCAAGTGGATGAGTTTGTATATTTGGGATATGTATTCAGCAGGGATCGTAGATATGATAAGGCTATTATAGAACGACGAGTAAATGCGGGCAAAAGAGTGAATGGGGCACTACACTCTATTATGAAGAATCAGAATGTGTCAAAAAAGGCACGTATGGTAATTCATAATGCTGTGTTAGTCCCTATTTTAATGTATGGTAGTGAAAGCTGGGCGTGGCCGAAGAAACACGAAAGTAGAATAAATGCTGTAGAAATGCGGTCTTGAAGGAGTATGCTAGGGTTGAATCTGAATGACAGGGTGAGAAATTGCGTGATAAGAGATAAATGTAGTATGTAAGATGATGTTGTGACCAGGATTAAGAAAGGAATGCTTCGGTGGTTTGGTCATGTAGAAAGAATGGATGAGGAAAGAGTAACAAAGAAAATTTATATGACAGATGTGAACGGCATAGTCGGGAAGGGACGCCCTAGAAGAAAATTTATCGACCAAATTGGCGATATTTTGAAAATAGGCCACGTTAGAAGTACGCTTAACCGACGAGCGTGTATGCGTAGATATATGGAAGTAAAGGAGGCGAAAGAGGTATGTCAGGATTGTGCCAAATAGAAGTCCGTAGTCTCTGCCTACCCCTATGGGTGACAGGCGAGAGTATTAATGTTATGTTATGTATAAGTTTGCAATAAGGTTTCGTTTTTGATATATTTAAAAATTAAATTTTAAAATTTTCTTCATAGCAAAACCCGCTTTGTCGAGCACGTGATCGTCGACGTACGTTTTGCAAAAAGTAAGTTTCGTTCATGTTTTCATAAGGTATCAATATATTATAAAATTGAAATTTAAGCGCTGTATGAATAAACAGTGTAATATTCAAACACTGAAACGCTTTACCATAGACATTTTTATCGACATTTTGTCATAAGTAGCGACAGTGACACATTTATTATTGAAAAAAAAAAACTCATGATCCTGTGTTTCACTACTATACTAACTGACGGCCGAAGATGGTAAATGCACTGACTTAGCTTATTAAGAGCCTGTTTACTCTTGTTTTAAATTAAACCACATTGTTGTCTCAGTTACTTTGTATTTACAGCACATTAATGATTCTCGCCTTATCGCGGTAGCACATTTTTTGTCTGAGCGAATCTTTGGGATTTAAATCATAGATTGCTCATACGTCCCTACAAAACAAATATAAATTAAGTGTCTGAAGCTTGTCCACATAGCAATATACGATAAGACATTAAGTTATGGAAATATCAAAAGTAAACTAGTCAAGCTGGATCAACACCGGTAATATATCTAATCTTTTTCACAACATATGCTGCAAATTTCAATCTGCTTACTAGTTATGATATATGGGGCCCCATAAGTTTCACGTCTAGTGTGATTCTAACAATTATTGTAGTATCGGTAAGACTCAGCTCCTCCCCATTTATAATTTAAATTGGTATTTATATGTTAGAAATTTACAGTTATGAATTTCATACATTTAATTTTAGTGCAATTTAAATAATAATAATAATAAATGATTTATTTTCTCACCACAATATTACAGAATTATTGTACATAATATTAGAATATTACACCTTAATGTTATACTGTGGGAGACTGGTGCCTAAGCTAGGCTTTACGCCTGTATTTCAGGCCACCAGGTCTCCGCCCTATGGTTGTTATTACAATACTTTTACCATGTACATGTACCATATTTGTAATTTACATAATGTACCTTCTTTTACTAACTAGTATTTAATATATATTGAAATCTGGTGCTAGTATTAGTCTGTGTGTGTGTGTGTGTGTGTGTGTGTGTGTGTGTGTGTGTGTGTGTGTGAGTGCGTGCGCGTGTGCGTGTATGCGTGTGTGTGTGTGTGTGTGTGTGTGTGTGTGTGTGTGTGTGTGTGTGTGTGTGTGTGTGTGAGATAGAGTTTGTTTGTGTGCGTGTGAGTGTGTGTGCGTTCTTTTGTTTGTTAGTAGTGTAGTAGTTACTGGGATGGAAATTAAATTTAGGATTGGGTTAGTATTTAACTTTAGTACGGATAATAATTAGTTAGGATTAGTGAGTAGCTTTTCAGTGTTATCATAATTTAATTCTTGTAGCCAGATAGTTATTTTATTTTTGCATGTAGTCTTATTGACGTTAAATATAGGGATAATTTTATTGATTTTATTGTATAGAAAACCTCCGAGGTGACAAAAGAAACGTTTAGATAGTTTGGTGGATAGAGTTATATGAGTGCGGTCCACGGGGTTAAAACGCCTTTTCCCTCGGAAGAGTGAGGGATTGTATTTTAATAGAGCATGTTGTTTCAGTAAGGTTCTTTGTATAAAAAGTTGCCGCACAGTTAATATTTTCAACTCTTTATATAGGAGCTCTGTAGGATAGTGATACGGCAGCGAAAAAGAGACCTTTAAGATGGCTCTCTGCGTTCTCTCCAATTGGAGCATTATTGATTTTGGAGCACCGCCCCAGGACGTAATACCATATGTTAATAGAGATTGGGCCAAGGCAAAATATACGGATTTCTTCAGTTTATCATCTGCCGCGTTTCTCAGAGTTTTAAATACATATATTAATTTACGCAACCTGCTATTAAGTGTATTAATGTGTTCATGAAAACGTAGAGTGCTATCGATAATAACTCCTAGATATTTTACTCTGTCAGCTTGACGTAGTTGTGTGCAGGTGTCTGCATTATTGAGTGGATTGGAACACGAGTGACTTACGATGGTATGTGGTAGAGATGATGTGGTTAATGTTTTGTTTTTTAATCTAAACGGGACATAACATGTTTTATCTATGTTCAGTGTCAGAACGTTAAATGCAAATCATTAACATTAATCCAACTCAATAATTTAGATAAAGCATTAATTACTTCGTCATATTTTAATAATTGTGGTTTTAATTTGAAAATTAATGAGTTTATATCAACAAATAATACTGTACCATGGAAATCTCCTACTATGTATGATAAGTTATGAATATATACAAGACACGGAAAGAAACAGAATTAAGCCCTGAGGCACGTTTATTAGTACAATCGACCCAAAAGAACTCTTTTTTTATTATATGCGAGCAGCTATGCAGGTCTAGGTAAAGAGACCAGTATCACTGCAACCTACAAGATCTATTGTGATCGCTGCTATGGCTATAGTTCACTGCTAAGCCCTGTGTCTACAATGAATCGAAGGAGTAGTTGCTTAGCCGTGAGCAATTTCACTTCTTCTGGGCGGAGAAGATAGTTACCCAGATGAGTGTTACGTTTGCGCATTAAGGGTTCGCAATCGGTTAGGATGTGTAGAGGCGGTTCTTCTGTTATGGAAAAAAACCGACACATCCTTGAGTTGCTTAGTCCCAGGATGGACATGTGCTTTTTAAGAGAATAGTGTCCAGTTAGGGCTCTTGCCAGAATGCGCAATTTATTTTACTTAATCCCAGGGCTTCTGAAGCGAAATTACGATCAAAGGCCCGGATTAAGGTTTTAGAATGTTTTAAGCCTGGTGTGTCAGACCAGATCTTAAGTGATTTATTGTGATAAAGAGTTTCAAGGGTCAATCGGGCTAGGCTTCTTGAGATTCCACAAAATGGCTCGGGTCCAAATTGTGTGCACTTTGAGCCCTTCCGTGCAAGTTTGTCGGCAAATTCGTTGCCTACAATACCCTTGTGACCCGGAACCCATCTTAAAACGACCCTGTTGTTACAACCTAGGGCGTTTAAACGATTCACGCAGTCTCCAACTAGCTTTGAGTTCACTAAGTTTGATCTCAGCGCTAGCAGTGCTGCTTGACATCTATATATGAGTTTATGTATATTTTATGGTTGACGTAGTGTTTTTGCAGATTGATTTCCGCACTCTGAAGTATGGCGAAAATTTCTGCCTGGAAGATAGAGGTGTATCTACCCAAATTCATACTAAGTTTGAATTTGGGGCGTTCCCCGTAAATTCCAAAGCCTACGCCGAGGCCCATTTTAGACCCATCGGTATAATATATGAGGCTACCGACCTCACAGATAACCTGGCCATTCAACCAGTCTTCTCTGGAGGGTAATTCCACTATATACTTTTAATCAAAAGTGTGTAGTAGACGCATGATATCTGAGATCATGCATAAGACATGCTCTAATACAAAAATGGTCAAAGGGTCACCACATATACTACCTATGGAATATGTTCTCACGTGTCACCTTTATTCTATTTTAAAAAAAAACTTTATCTGCATATCTCATTTAATCTATTGGTCATAACCATTCACTGTACTTGCCAACAAGGACGTATTCAGAAATTTATATTTCATTTACTGTCTGTAATTGGAATTTTTACATGTACTAAAGTACTAAACAAAACGCTGTTATAACAAACTATCATCGGTCTTGTTCAATGGCGTTTTTATTAGAAAAGGAAGAGCCCGCAGTATTTATAGCTCGCGATACTTGGGATTCTGTTTCGGAGTTATTACTTCTGTTTCCTTGCTGTGTAACAAAGCTGAAACCTGTACGCGAAATATGTGTGCAAGACTGACTTTTAAAGTTAAAGTCAAAACTTTTAATTCATTGGTGCTTGAATGTCAAAATCTACACCGGTTCGCAAAAACAAGACCACTTTCTTTTCCAGACGGTAAAAAAATCACTCGGTATTTTATTTTTATTTTGTTATTTTTCAATGTTACTAAAAGTTTAAAAACCTTCCTGCTGTAAGCAGTCATAAGTTTGTTTTTAAATCACTGACCTCAATATTGCAATAACTAAGGAAATGAAAAAATACATACCACAACTTAAAAAGGAGACTGTTCTGCGATTACAAGTAACCAAAACTACTATTGTAATTAAAAATATTAAACAATTTTATATGTGATAGAACTATGCTGCAGTTATATTAGTAGTATAGTTGTAGTACGAATGGGTCAACTCGACCTGGGAAGGACCGCGCTCTCACACAGTACCAGCGTAAAATATGCTGCTGTGTTTCGTATGCTGAGCGTAGAGAACCGGAGACCCTCTTTACTGTAAACAAGGCATTCCATGTTAGTACTCACATGTGACAACGCATCGGCATTTTGATTCGTAATCGAGGACAGATTTAGATATATATGGGCCACAGCAACCACTTACCATCAGGTGGACTGTGTGCTCGTTTGTCACCCTATCCTATAAAAAAAAACAATTCAGGAAAAGCTCCCAAGAAGCAACTTTTATTGAAGTGTTTAATTTGACAGCTATACTGTTCAATAAACGGGGCACAAATATGTTACAAACGTCAAAATTAAGTTCATAATGCTAACATAAAACGTTTAACGCTAGCTTGCCGTCCAATGAAATATTTCATTACGTCATCACAGGTTGGCCTGCAATAAGACGCTTTCGTATTATTTTCGTACTACGAAAGCGTATTATTGCAGGCAAGGCTGTTTACGGTCTTTATCTGACCTGCAATAAAATAATGACAATAATAATAATAATCCTTTATTTCCAATCACAATGGTAGATAAAACAAGAACATGGTTAGATTATTGTCTTAATTCTATGATACAATTATTGCAAGATTGACTATTGTTAAAGATCAGAACCTGTGTTACAGTGTTCTGACTGCACGCAAATGTTGCATTATATGGTATGTACAGAACTATCTAGAAAGTGCAACTTCTATTATTCTATCGTCGCTTATTCTAGTAATCAGCAATCATCACAATGGTGTACATTACTGTTAACGTTACAGCCTATTAAAGTCCACTGATAAACATAGACCTTCACCATAGATTGCCTCATAGGGGGGTATTTGCCATAGTGTTCACGCTTGGCAAAAATATTGGCAACCGATTTTTTTGTATTTGTTATTAGGAAGACGCTGCTGCTCATCTCCTGATCTTTTTCCCTCTGTCGCTTCTTACGATACCCGGGGGATGATATGGGGTAGTGGATTATTAAAATACGCAGTGAACTTTACGAACTCACATCCAATTGGCATTTTGGTAGATTATTTTCTAAAATAGAGTGGGAGTGGGGACGGGGCAGCCCCTGCCGCAACTCGTCTTCAAAGATGCAATTTATTTTGGAAATTCCATCAAAACTAGTTTTGAGCAAATTTGCATTAAAACAGTAACTGACTAAGCCCAATTTTAGAATAAATTAGTTTATCGTTTGTGTGTACCAAATGTTCGCGGCTTTGGTGTGGCCCTTGGGCCTTAACTTAATACTTAACCTGTTATCGCTGATATTACTTTTTCAAACAAAATCAGCCAATAAAAAGTAGTTTATTTTAAAACTGATTGTTAATAAACTTTTTATAAAATATGAAACACTTTTTTTACTCAATACTTCTGATTAAAAGTGATTTTAACTACCAGGCTTAGTCAAAACTGCATTTAAATTAATATTTAATTAATTTTGCCCAAACATTTTTATTTAAAAATAATTTTGATTGTTTTCATCTAGTCTATTTTGGTAGTTTTAACCGAGAAATAGTTTTAAATTTATATACATATTTTTAATTTTAATTGCATTTCGATACCCCAATACAATTAGCTAAATCGAAGCAAGTCAAATGTGTATCCTCATGTCAAACGAGCAATGATAATGAATATAGTAGATTGAAGATTTCCTATATCTTGTGATGTGTATCAAAATAATCTTATATCTTGTGTTTCCATGGCATTTTAGTAAGTCAACCCACAACCTACTACAACCTGTCCTGTGAGGTCATGATATCGTGGGATCGGTGGTGGGTTGACAACACGGAATATTAAAGGATTGTAGATTCTCTCAAGTCGAAACATCACGGCGCCATGCGAAATGTCTCGTAAAATCTTAAATCTATACATTTATACACATATACGTTTATACATGATGGTAAATGATTATCGCCGCCCATGAACACTGCAACACCAGGGGAATTGCAGATGAATTGCCAGCCTATTTTAAATCGCACGGTGGACCGCCAGTTATCCAGATGATATGGATGGTATCGCGGATTATGGTATTTTGTCGCGATGTGCGGTGGTGAAATTGTGCGGCTGGAATACGTCCGAACAATCCCTTCGGTGGTAGATGCGATAAAATACGCAAAGAGATGCAACATATCTTTGCAGTGCAAGTGAGTGAAGACAATCGGAAAGAGCTCGGTTACCGACAATTCGAACAGCTCTGCGCTGGATGCGACCAAATGGAAGGAGCTGGCACTCGAGAGCCCCGGCCCAGAGATGAGAACTGTATTCCATGTGCAACCGGACCTACGCCTTGTAAAGTTGCAGGCGGCGCCAAGCTTTATAGAGGCCAATTTGGCCTATTCTTCCACCTGATGGTACATGGATGCTGTGGCCCATACACATCTACATTTATCCTCGATTAAGAAACAAAACGCAGAAGCGTTTTCACCCCTTAGGACTAAGATAGAATGCCTCGTTTCCAGTAAAAAAAGGTTTACGGATCTCTACACTCACCATACGAAACATAACAGTATTAAGCTACTATTTTATGTTGTTATTCTGTGAGAACGTGGGTCTTCTCCGGTGTGTATGTTCGTCGTGGCTAATCATAAAAATGGCTGAACCAATTGTAATAAAACTTTACGAACAGATAGAGAGCAAAGTCAGGAGGATTTTTTTTTGTTAGGAGAAAAATATTTTATAAATTAATAAATGGATAATTTTTACATTAATTGATCCTAACCTACCCAATCCAAAGAGGTTCGCTTGTAAATAATATTAATATAATAATGCATTTTATATCTTCAGTTTTGTGATTCAAGCAACAAAGTTTAGACGTCAATGGAAAGACCTGAATTTCACGAACACTCAGGTGGACAATTTTCCCGTGTTACAAATGACGTCCATAATTCAAGGCGAGACTTATACGTCTTCGTTTGGCTGACGTGGCATTAATCTTGCTCGCCTGAAATATAGTAGCTCCTCAGAGATAGCAACGCATCGGTGGCCTTCTTTATCTAAAGTTATAGTCTATTAACCCTACCCTAACGGGTTCCCATATTGTCGCAGGGAGCTGAGAGCCGTAGCTTGCGTGCGTGAACTAAGAGGAACTATCATATCTGGCCCCTGATTAATAGCCGGCCCGAGGTGATCACTCCGAGTGAGCTAGGCAAGCGCACTTCAGATGTGAGCTAGCGACTACAGCGGGGGTGTGGAGGTGTCCTCTGTCCCTACCCCCGCAATCGGGTTGGGATGGCGGAGGAACAGAAGTCTTGGTAATGGCGATACGTTACTCGCCCTATTCTCCGCAACTCTGACGGAGCCGCACCGCTGATGCGGTGTTGATGGGGCTACAGGAGCAAGGAGTGATGGTGTTGCGAGGTGCCGCTCTCCCTACCCTCCGCTGGCCATTCCTGTATAATACTCGAAACTCTCGATAAATGTATCTGTCGAACTCGCTGCGGAGCCAACGACCAGATCCACCGCTGAGGTCAAGAAAGTTGCTACCACGGGGTGGCTGATGCTGGTAAGGCCACAGATGTATGCAAAAGTCTCGTGACTTTGTTAAAGATATGCGACGAAGGTCGACATAACCCACCCCTTCCTCCGAGGTGCGGGTATACGTATATATTTCCTATGTAAAAGAGGCGTCCATTTGCTGCAGCAGTAAGATATAATCAGACAGACTGTAAGTTCGTATATCACTTTAATTTTATAACAAAAATATTATAGTACTCGTAATAAAGAAACGCCTGTACTTAAGTCTGGTGATGACAAACTAATAAAAAACTATAGAGCAATTTCACTGCTACCAATTATTGCTAAAGTATTCGAATCACTTTTCTGTCCTATTTTATCCTGGCACATTAAACTTTTTGTTACGGCTCGACAGTTTGGGTTCGTAAGGAATCGTTCGAACTTCACTGAATTTATTTCAGATATTAGTCGGTCTGTAGACAAAAACCATTAAGTTGATACTATTTACACCTACTACATCAAGGCTTTTGACAGAGTGGACCAGAGTATTCTGCTGTCAAAACTGGCAGAGTATGGCTTGGGGGATGGATAGCTTAAATGGTTTTCTTCGTACTTATCAGGCCGAGTGGCAAGTGTAGTCGTGGAAGGTTTTAGTACTGACCCACTGCCGGTTCTTTCAGGCATACGCCAAGGCTTTCATCTTAGCCTTACTCTTTTTAACATCTTCATAAATGATATAGTTTTCGTTTTAAAGTTCTCACAGGTCTATCTTTTTGCAGATGACTTAAAAATTTGTAGATAAATCAACTTAGCCCATGATGCTGTGCTTCTTTAAGAGAATGTTGATAATCTGGCTATCTGGGTTGAAAAAATTCGAATGGAACTAAATGTTGATGAATGTAATTTTATTAAATTTTCACGGCACAGATTCCCAGCATCGCCTTCGTACCATGTCAGTGGAAAACAACTTAAAGAGGTAGATTCTATCCGGGACATAAATGTTATTTTAGATAAAAAACTTCGCTTTCATTAACACATTGAGGACATAACATGTCCCTATATGGATATAAGGAACGAAAATTAGCTACAACATTTTTATTATATAACGCATATATTCGTTCAATTTTGGAGTATTGCAGCCCGGTTTGTTCATCACACTACGAAGTGTATGTTAAGCGAATTGAACGTGTGCAGAAAAGATTTTTATGGCATGTCTCATTTTTATCCGATCTAGCTAAGCAGTTGCCTTCGTACGTACATAGACTTTCAAAATTCAAAATAAAAAGTTTCGAAAATAGTAGGCTTATATTAGATCATTTATTTTTATATAAAATTGTGAGAGGTGGTCTGGATTGCCCTGGACTGCTGGAACAGGCTCGGCTTAATACACCCTCTAAAATCTCGCCAAAAGGGAAATACATACCATTTTCTACCAAGGGATCCAAAAGCAATCTCGGCCATCATGCGATCATGAACAGACTGCAACGACAGAACAATGATCTCCAGAAAAAGACGGACGTAGACATTTTGTCAAATAGCCTCTCTAAATTCAGAAAGGTACTTCTAGGTGCAAGTTTGAATATGGTATAATTTTGGAGTTTTCCTTATATTTTATTACTTTTTAAATAAACATTAAACACTCATATTTGCATGCCGTGGCAGCCTGTAATTGAATCTGCACTCAGCTTAAATCTTAGATGATAGCTTAAAAATTTAATGTTTTTGGTGTAAGATTTGTTGGCTGTCTTTAATAAATATATACAAGAAATCATCATATTATTTGTAATATAACTATTGAGCTATTATGTACTACGTACTAGAGGAGACACCGCATTCAG
Source organism: Parnassius smintheus behrii (assembly GCA_036936625.1). NCBI lineage: Eukaryota > Metazoa > Arthropoda > Insecta > Lepidoptera > Papilionidae > Parnassius > Parnassius smintheus. Next base: position 34,344,123 of record JAUPFT010000029.1, read on the forward strand.
CTACTCTGTTCCACTCAACTGCGGTTCATGCACTGCACTTTAATCAGTCACTCGCTAGGCGCTTGTAGAGTTGTCACGTGTTGTGTTGATTTAAAAAAAATCTCTTGATAAAAATATGCCGTCTTGTGTACTTAGATATTGCACAAATAATTCAAGAAATGTCAGTAAAAACCAAGGAATTACTTTTCATCGGTTAATAAGATACTTATTCAATAAAAAAGTATTATAAATTAATAATAAAACAAATTATTCCTAAGACGCCATCTCGTGTCACTGAATATAGATTATGAAATTAATATGTTCAGATGCGACATTTCCATGGGTACTTAAGTATAGGACGAATATATTATTATACACATTTTTTTATAGAAACATATATAAGTTATTATGATTTGGCAAAAATTTCCATGTTTAAATCCGCTTATTATTATTTTATTTTATTTTTAAGTTTCCACATCAAAGTCAAAGTGGAATAAATTCGTCCATTTTTAACTCTCGCGTGCCCAGCATTTATGAACGATTATTTACAACATTTATGATTCTAATTTAAATAAATATATTTGTAATTTAAATTTTATGTTAATAAGTTTTGTTAAACATACATTTAGTACGTTTTTTTATATTTGACATAGATACCTTTTAAAATATTCAGATAAAAATATCATTAAAATGTAATTCTGACATAATATTATGTAATATTATATTAAATTAGCACATATACAAAATAAAAAACAATTTAAAAAATTGTACTCGATATAATTACCAATACAATATAAATAAACAATTATTACATACTGACCATTCTACTTACGTATAATCTGTAATAACAAAAACTGACCGCGCAAGCGCAATGCGCGTTTATACCAACTGCGCATGCGCGACTCTACTATTACCGCGCATGCGCGAAGACATACGAGTAGTGCACAATTTTTGTTTGGAATAGCTTCTCTAGTACGTAGTACATTATAACTCAATGAATATAACCCTAGTTCATACAACTTTGCATTTAAAGTTCCTCCACATTTCATTCCGAATTTCTCCAACTAGAAGAATCTCAAACTAATTTTACGGTTCACTGGTAATATGCGCGGGCCACAAACTTCAGCGAGAAGTGATTTCACTCCACTGTAAAAGGAAGTAAATTATGTGTTCTTGTATGATTGCAATGATAATTATAATAAGCACACTGGCATATAAAAATAAACTTGTAATGACGTTTTATTTTTTATAAATATATAAGATTAATTTAAAACAAATATCACTTCAATCAATGATATAAAAAATTGTACAAATACCTACCAACAAAAATATAAAAAATAACATGGCTATTGTATTTTAAAACGTAAAAGTTGATATAGATATTATAGATAGTAAAGAGGCTAATTATTATTGTATTTTTGCGTTTTTTATGTTTTTGTTTATTTACTATATTTTTCGTAATATGGTATCTAGATGATAAGGATAAAAATATTTTATTCAGTTTCGTCGTTAAATATCAATACTCGCCATTGATTGTTAGTACAAACGTATTAATTGAACCTAATCTACAGATAGAGTTGTGGAAGGTAAGAAGATAAGCTCTCGCCATAAAATGTCTGATCTCCATTAAAAACAATGAATTACCTCATGTTTAAACGAGTACATGGTCTATGAACATGAAAGAGTACATAGATGAACGATAAACGAGATAAAAATTAGGTTCGTTCTACCTTCAGCACTTGTAAAAAAAATCTTTATGGAAAAAGGTTTTACAAAACTTCCTGCTTTTTGAAAATACCGTCTTTTTATAAGCACAAAAAACTTTTAATACCTAATTAATTTCCGGTAAATTACGGCTCTTAAAATTAAATCATAATACGCAAGTAATGGTTTAAGATATTTATCAGAAAACTTTCCATATTAAGTGATTCAAGTTCGCGTATACTAAAATTATACTTTCATTTTCGAAAATATAATATAGATTTTATTCAACTGGCACTGACAAGGGCTGATTTTCCCCAACAAAATATCTTCCCAAATACCTTTCCTGGTGGGTTGGTAGCTCTAGGGATAATTATTCACCTGAAATTCAAAGAAACATACAAGCTAAACGAATTTGATTCTGCAAGCACTAATTTATTTGTTAGTTATAATTTGAAGCGCTAATTTATCGCGCCCCCGTGCAGTGAAGTCTTCTTCACTGCACGGGGGTTGTTTGGTGAAAAACAGCATGCCTGAGCAAATAAAAAACATTTTGAAGACATAATATGAAGTGCGCCAACACGCATTGGGACAGTGCGGTGACATTTCCTTGATCTAAACCCCTCTCAGTTATGACCTCCCCTCTTGAGGTGCTGTGCCTAAAAGTGGGACGTATATATATAGAGTGGGACGTATACAGGCAGAAAAACATCGCAAGAAAACATGCCAATGTGAGAAATTATAAAACAAAAATGACAAACGAACAGACAGTACACCTGATGGTGGCAGTCCATGGACATGTAAGATGCGATGTCACCACTGAGGATTGAGATGGAAAATGAAATAGCTAAGGATGAGCTAGTAGGACAGCCAAAATCCTAGGTAGAAAGGGAATCATCATTTAAAATATGTAATTATGTTTAAAAAATTGATTAACCCTGCAGGCCATCCCTGGAACTTCCCGCTAATTTCAAATGCAAAGCACTCGAAGTAATTTAAAAAAAAAAAACAATTATTTTCAAAATATTTCCTTAACGATATCTCACGAACAAATCAACGGATTTTGACCGGACTGGAGGCGATCGACGTGGTTATTTAAGGTTAAAAGCTTTAAAAAGTAAAATTAAATGTTTAAAAGTAATTCCAAAAATACAGTTTTTCAAAACTTTTATTTTTGAGATTTCTCGAAATCTACTGGTCCAATTGATTTTGATGGAACCATTTGAAAAGCCACTTAGTTCATTACAATCGGTCAAGTCGTTCAAAGTTATAAGAGGTTTAAACACACACACGCACACGCACACACACACACACACACACACACACACACACAAACACACACACACACTCACACACACACACACACACACACACACACACACACACACACACACACACACACACATTTCTGAAAATTTTAATTTTCTCACCAGGAAGTTGAATATTGAAAGAAATGAATTCCGCTAACAGGTATCGAGTCAGCGCGGCAGGTTTTTTCCAGTCCTAAAACCCTCTAAGTAATGAAAAATGAGGCTTATGTGCTTATGGGAACATATGTAAGATGTTACTTAATTTACTTTCGAGTTTCTTAAGCCATCTTTACAGGGTCGCCTATAGACATTCGAATAAGAATATTATCCTTCTATTTTATTTAATTATCTTCTATGTTCGATTTAAAATGAGTATACATTATAAATACTACAACAATTGTTAATATTCCAAGTCAATTACAACCTTTTAAATAAATAATTATTAAGTATATAATATTATTTAGATGTACGGTATTTATATACACGGCTCCGTAGCGTAATGTGTAAGCTTTATTATTTAGTAAATAAGTGTAATTATGGCCTACAAATAATAATTATTCAGGCTCTGGGTGTACACGTATCAACACACCCATGTACAATTTATGGATGTAAAACGCCTCAACGATACAGTTCATTTTTTTTAGAAGAGGGGGCAAACGAGCATGCGTCTCACCTGATGTTAAGTGACTACCGCCGCCTGTGATCAACCGCAACACCAAGGGAATTGCAGGTGCGTTGCCGGCCCTTCAGTAAGGTTCAGAAAAATCGCCGGTGGTAAACTATTTCACAGAGAGGTAGTACGCGGAAGAAAACTTCTTGTGAAACGTACGGTGGTGAACCGCCAAGCATCCAGATGGATGGTATCGGGACATTTGCCGCGTAGTGCGTTCACGAAATTTGGCGGCTGGGATTAATCCGAAAAATTCCTCAGACCACTCCCCATGGTATATGCGAAAGAAAATGCAAAGAGATGCAACATCTCTTCGCAGCGCCAGTGAATCGAGCCAATCGGAAAGCACTCGGTTGGTCAGCTGATCTTGGGCTTCACGCATGCAGTTGCTGCCAGCCGCCTTGCGCAGATTAACATTTCATCTAGCGAGAAAACAACACACCATGGACACCGACGTAGCCTTCCGTACTTGCAGACTGAAGTGGAAATGGGCTGGTGACATATGTTACAGAAACGATAACTGTCGGAGCAGATGTGTAATATAATAGAGACCACGTTTAGGTAAACGTGGTGTGGGACGCTTCGTGGCTTGATATAGCACAATTATTTATATTTAGAAGCAAAAACTGCAAAACATCATCAAATGGAAGATTTGGCTAATTATATTCCGTGGTACTTCAAATACAAAGCGCTTGTTGTAAAATTCACAACCCGAGATCGATTCTCAACGACGTCAATGAATTTGTTGCGGTGACCATCATCAAGAAATCTGCATGTTTGAGCAATAAAATATGAAGTCCGCCAACATGAATGGTAGCAGACGTGGTGGACCAATCACTCGATAAATCTCTCAGAAATGAAAGTAGACCCGTGTTCAGTCAGCCACACCTATGCTAATTTTTCCCCACTCACTTCTCTGAATGTGTTTTTTTTTTCATTTTTAGCTTTAGTTAATGTACGTCCATCCGTGAAGTCAATATTAGTTTCTATTTGAAAAAAAAAAAACGCTGCTCAACTCAACTGAACTTCACACAAGTCCTTTGTGATATCAACTAAAATTTTCCTCCTTTCTTTTTCCTTTACATGTCTCACTGACGTATGTCTGTAACTTTACTTTTACTTTTAAAATTTTTGACTGTTAGTTCACATTCAAATTATCCGATACAAGCTTCTTCAAAATAATAAAATAATCCAATAAATTATCCGCAACATGCATGGTCGAAATCATTATTTATTAATTAATGCACGAGCTCACCACGAACACTGCATCCGTTTGCCATCGGGTGGATTGCGTGTTCGTTCATCACCTTTGTTCTATAAAAAATATCAGTGATAAATTAATATAAGCTTTTAGGCATTGTTTAAAAACTTGAAATTTTGATTTATTAATTAAACTTATTTCTCGTTAAAGTAAAAGCGAGTTTGTCATAGAACAGAAGCACAGAAGTGACTTCCATTAGTAATCTTCTATCTAGGTTAGTTCTTACGTAGCGGCACAATTTCTGTGTACGAAAACCTTGATGTTTCCCTAACATTATTTAATATTTTGATTTCTAATTTATTTATTATAATTTTTTATAAAAAATTCATTCTAGAAAATATATCACATTTTTTATTCAATATTATTAAGCTAGCGTAATTTATACTGCAAGTCCCTTTGTCTCACGGCAGGTCAAAATTTATGGGTTTTAGTTAATGTTTTTGTGAATAGTTAGAGCACTCCCTAGAGAATTTCAAATTTCATAAAGTCAGATAAAGTAATATGTGAAGGCTTGTGATAAGCAAGAAGAGAAAAGTTTGTAAGCCTTACTAAAATATATAAATATATAAAGGTAAGAAATCTACTATTTAATTACGAGTAGATCAGAATACAGAGTTATTTTTCAAAGTTTAGCCAAATTTTAAACTTAAGTTCAAATATATAAATAATGTTATATCGTTATTGCAGTTTTCATAAACACAAGTGAATAAAGCTTCTACTTTTAAGTGAAATTATCCCAAATTTAATGTGATTTACGGGCAAAAATGTTTTTGCCTACCGATCAACCCTTGTGAATATGTGCGTACGCAGTAAGACCAGTTAAAATAATGCATTACCACGCATTTTAAATTTAAAAGATAAAAAGGACAAAATGTTTGAAATTTTCTAATTAATTGTTCTTCACCATTTGTCTATATTACTTTTTCTGAACCTTCTCTGCAAATTTGGCCCGGTATTGCAAAATAACCCTGTATATGATGAGATGTTGTGTTTATTAATTCATAAGGATGAAAAATAGGACGTGTTTATGTAACAGTTTAAAAACAATACATACCTTAGATATTCCGATTATTATGCGAGTGGTTTAAGAAATACACTAATAGCCATTAATTTGATCAATTTTGAAGCATTTCATCTAAGTCCTCAAAGGTGCTGGATTACATCATATAATCAGCGGTTAAAGGGAGTCAGGAATGTATGAGAAATAAAAAAAAACGAGGACATGCGTGTGTGTGTGGCATGGGAATACTCAAAAATCGCTCATCTTTCAATGGACATCATAATTCGATGAGTTTCCTTCACCGCTAAGCACGTAGTAAAACATCACGTAAAATTGCAAATAATAAATTGGACTGGTTACTCGTGTACTGTGAAATTTGCGACGAGTACAGTAATTCAACACGGCAATATTTTTTACCATTTTATACGGCTTCAGATAGCTCTGGCAATCATTTGTTCGTTCCTTTTGTTTAATTTCGATCATAAACTTAATGTTTCTGCTTCCATTCAACTCACCATCTTTGTTTTCTGGAAGGAGATTCCAAAGAAGTTTTGAATTAAATACAGAAACAAATTGATATTTGTTGGAAAACAAAACATTTTCTCAGGTCTCGGTATTCAGCTTTTAACATAATCGTTTCAATTGGGTAATCAACAAGCTATGTAATATTTATTGTTTTAACAGTTGCTTAAACTTTGAAAATACAATATATAAATTTAATTTAATGTTTCGAAACAATACAAAGCTCACTTTTTGTTACTAAGTTATTAACCACATATTGTCCACTTAAAACAATATTTCGAGAATATAAAATTTAGATTAAAAAAATACAAAAAAATACTTTATTCAGCAATGTCCAAATGTAAAATATACTCATACAGATACGATGAAATATTGCCTTAAAAATCACCGTTGATTGAGAAACTTATTTCACCAAAACTCTCTCTCACGTTCTTTACTTCCATCGCTTTTCTGGATAAGAGGGCGCTAAAGAAGTGTCAGGAGTTACCTCCGGATCCATATGGTGGCAAATCTATTGGCTACTTTACGTTTTCACACTGACTTATTCTTTCTAGTTATTACTCGCGGATGCTAGTGGAGACCAGAACCAAAAAAGCCGCAGAGATATTTATGTGGAAGCATGATCAAGGTTCAAACAAACTGCTACGCGTAAAACTTTGCAAGAATGATCCATGTACGAGTTCGTCATGTAAAACGGGTGAAAGAAAATGTACTCTCATAACATAATGCAGATGTAATTTTAACATTTATTTATGGACTTTTTTACTATTTCGTCCACGATCTGTCAGAAATATTTTTTTTGTGAAGCGTGAGAGCGGGCAAACGAACGTACGGTTCACCTGATACTAAGTGACTACCACCGCCCATGAACAATCGCAACACCAGGGGAATTGCAGTTGCATTGCCGGCCCTTTAGAAAGTAATAAGCTCTTTTCTTGAAGGTCCTTAGGTCGTATCGGTCCGGAAAAATCGCCGGTACCACCGGCGATTTTTCCGAACTGTTTCATAAAGAGGCCGTACGTGGAAGAAAACTCCTAGTGAAACGTACAGTGGTGGACCGCCAAGCATCCAGATTGTGTGGATGATATAAAGAGGTTTGCCACGTAGTGCGTTCATGAAATTTGGCGGCTGGGATTAATCCTAACAATTCCTCAGAGCACTTCCCCTGGTACATGCGAAATAGAATGCAAAGAGATGCAACATCTCATATATATGACATCTGTGCGTCATCCTGCCTGCGGATCGTATGTGCGTGCATTTCGTTTTCCGTAACGATCCGTTTTATTACATACGAGATGTATGTAAAAACAGTATAGATGACTTCATTTATGATGATTCAAAAACATAGGGTGACTTAAAGTGAAAAAAACTAAAACGGTGCTTAAAATGAACTATTAATTCAACTGGTATTTTGTTTTCAAAAAGGTGTTTTCATGCACTTCATTAACTGCAAAATGTCTCTTAAAACAAAACAAAGCGTTTTTATATTAAAAATCGGTGTTAGATACCAAAATTAAACTACGTCAATTTAACAATTAACTTTTTATATATAATATGAAATAGTTTTGTATTTTAAGCTCACTTCAAAAAGGAAGAGGTTCTTAATTCGACGGAATGCGTTTATTTTATGTATGTTACGCAATATTTATGGGTGGTAAAAAGAAAAACAAGATTTTATTGTAACTATTAGGACGATATTATGGTCATTACTTTGCTCTTACGAGAGTAATAAGGAATATTAATTACCCTCAAAAGTGTCAAAAAAAATAAACTTTTAATCAAAAGTATAATTTAATTTCAATAAATTTCAGCACTTCAGAGCACCGACTTCAGAAGTCTTTGGAAGCAATTACGTGGAAATTATTTCATTCTTTTTAGGTCCTTTAAGTCGGATTTGACATTTCATTAAAAGACTAATTCTATCAGTAAAATCAAAAAGAAGTATTATAATTTTAGGTAATGTAATATATTTTAAAAGCTTAATAACTTAGTTATTGGCCTAAGGCCATTAATATTTTATAATAATCTTGAACTGATAAGTCTAAAGTTAATTTTGGCGTCTCCTTTACGTCAAAATTAACTTTTAAGTATTTCTGAAAGGTATTATTACCATTTATAAATCAGCCTTTGATATTCACTTAAGTGTTATTTATCTTAAAAATAAAAGAACATCTAAAAATCCTGATGGAAATGCTACACAACACACGTACATCTGTCTCTTTTTTACACATCTCACGTACATCTGCACCTTGACAAGACCATTGCTGATCATAGGACTTTTCCAAAGAATGCCATATGACATGGTCATCCTATTGCATTTCATATCACGTCGTCATCCCGTCTAGTTAAGGGCCGCCCTACATTTCGCTTATCTGTTTAAAGCTGCCACTCGAGAGCTTTTCTTTCCCATTGGTTGTTGGTTCTTTGAGCTATGTGGCCGGTCCATTGTCAAGTATTTTATCTTATATCATGGCTTACATTTTGTTAAAATATGTTTTTATTTAAATAATATACTTTTCAAAATAGTAGCAGAAAACTTTGCATTCCGTATACATAAGACCAATTAGCGGACTTCTATCTGGGTCAGCTCTAACGGAGCACATAAATTTTTAACAGAAGGCGTAACTTCGATCTTTGTAACTGAGAAACAGATATAACTGCTGTACATATTTGTTTATTTGTATAATCGGTTAATCAGGTAACGAAATAAATGTGTCAAGCACACTTAATATGAGTTTCACAAACATATTAACTTGATAATTTGTGATGTAACAAATATTAGTCATATAACACATACAAGTAAATGTATTAAATATGTGTTTTACTACACTAAAAGCTATTGTAATACGTTTTATCTCCATTATACAAACTAGCATATTCAAAATGTTGCCTATAGAAATTTATGTGTAGAACAATTGACATATTATTTAATTATTTTCGATAAAAGTCTGTGCTATTTTGAATGAAACTATTATTTATGGATTTTATCTCGTTTAATTCAACTTTAATTTATTTTTATTTTTATTATCCCGACGTTTCGGGTGCTTTACAGAACACGAAACGTCGGGATAATAAAACACGTCACGGAGGGACTGAGATGTTTGACATCCCAATGTCATAGTCCGGCTACCTTCAGTTTTTGAATATTAATTTTTAATAGATCGGTTCGTTTTCGATCGGTCGGCGGGTTTTATAGATCTTTTTGTTTGACCTATGTAAAACGATCTATTAAAACCCGCGTGAAGGAACATATAGCTGACGTGAAGCACCGACGCTCCGGGAAGTCTGCGGTCTGCGAACATGTTCAAGATCGTCTTTACCATTACATTAAATTTGATAAACCACAAATCCTCGCAAAAGAACACCGATTCCTACCAAGGATGATACGCGAGGCTATTGAAATTAAAAAACATCCAAATTTCAATAGAGAAGATGGATGGGTGCTGCCAGCTGCTTGGGATCCTATAATTTTCAAATTTAAACCCAGACCCAAGCATACCACTGCAAGACTTCATGATGCTATAAGCTCATTTTGCGTAAATCGGACCAAAAATTAATATTCAAAAATTGAAAGTAGCCGGACTAACTATGACATTGGGACGTCAAACATCTCAGTCCCCCCGTGACCACGGTTGCTGTCAAGCACCCGAAACGTCGCGATAATAAAAATAAAAATAAATTAAAGTTGAATTAAACGCGATAAAATCCGTAAATAATAGTTTTATTCAATGTGTAGTGTTCGCGTAAATTTAGGAAATCATTCTCTGCTATTTTCCTTAGACATTATGATTTTTAATAGTTTGAGTTTTAAAAGTAAAAAGTGAAGAAACATATTACATTTATATCGTTGCCAGCAAAGATCTAAACTCATATCCGAGAGGGAACGGGAAAATTCGGTCGCGCTACCATTATTTCGTTTAGGTGGACTTCATAATACAACCTCCAAATGTTTTGAATTTCTGACATATGCAGGCTTAGTCACGATGTTTTTTTAATCGCAGAGTAGTATATCGTTAAATATTGCAACTTACATTTTAGTCGCTGTTGGATGCGTACTGGCGAGGATTGAAGTTGGCTTACTCGCATTTTATGGAATTTCGAAGCTAGGGATAATCGCCCAAGCTTAGACCACTTATAAGATATTAGTAAGACAGTATTATTAATCCCTAATTGTCTAAATCTCTCAGGGTATTATTGCTATATTTAATAAAACGATAAATATATTGTTGAATAAAACGTAATATGGACAACAAAATATTATTTATTACAAGCGATGACAGCTTACGATAGCGTCCATGAATATTGTATTAGACCACAATTGGGTTCGAACTTCAATTCGTTGTGGCAAATTGACTGGTGAAATGTTTAAATATGTATACGTCACAGCATTCACTTATCATCAGGTAGACTGTGTGCTAGTTTGTCATCGATACTCTATAAAAAATTACACAAATAGTATGTTACTGCCTCTTTTAAACTTAAATATTTCTGACTGGAGACGCCAGTAACTTAAGGTATCTTCGATAAAGATTTAGTGGACTGTAATTTTGGTGCATACGGCAAAGGGGAAAATAAATAGGTGGGATAGCACGCACTGACCTGATGAGGGCTGCCGCGCCTTCCTCCTGGAGTGTCTGCTATACAGCAAGCTCGCCACGTGGTTCGGCGCACACGCACTCTCGGTTAACAGTTTCGTGAAGTCCCACACTCTCGACCTTTGCCCTTACATCATGACATGACATGACATGACATGACATGCGTCTCACACTTTTATGAGTTACAAAGACACAATGTCTGATGCGGTGAGTATTAAAGATAAACAGGAGATCTCAATGTTCGTCCTGCGCGGTTTGCGGTTAATATATATAAGACGCGACGGCTGGCCGTGCGGTGCGGATGGCGTAATATCACTTAGTATACTGACGCGCGCCGAGATCCTCTTTTTCACCTCGGCGGCAGCGCGTGCGGTAGGAAAGGGAAGGAAGGAAGGAAACAAAAAATATGCACTAGTCATGTTGATAAAGTAGATATAACTTAGGACGAACTCAATGCGATATGTAATGTAATGTTGATAAAGTAGATTGTTAACTGGCGTTACCATTTCCTCCCGCCCTTAAAGGGTCACCTTTAAAAGACAACCGTAATATAAAAAGTAAAAGGAAAACAAATAAATAAGCGGTATATAAAGTGAGAGGATGCGCTCATTGCGCATGTCTCATCTACTAACCTTACTTGGTAAGCGAGAAAATGTATACATAAATATAATATTGCGGTTTAATGCTTTTTTAATATATATAAATATAAACTTAATTCCTAATTTAGATAAATAATTATAATCAAAATAATCGTGATTTATTGTCTTGGGAGAGGGAAAATACGAGCAACAGGACGGAGATATGTTCCCTTAGTAGTTCTCACGGTCACTACTCGAACTACGCCATCCTTCGAAGGATGAACAGACTCGACAATCGCTAATGGCCAAGCAAGGGGCGGTTCATTATCATTTATCACAATTACAACCATGCCTGGTACGATAGCCGTAGACGGGGTGTTCCACTTCTGACGAACTTGTAATCCGTGAAGGTATTCCGTCCTCCACCGGTCCCAAAACGACTGAACTAATTTATCCAGTAAAGAATGCCTGTGTAACAGACTGGTAGAGTCAGATTTGACTTTGGGTGCGGGTAATGACAATAAAGGTGCGGTATTCAAAAAATGACTCGAAGTAAGAGCTGAAGGCTCTGCAGGATCAGAACTTAATACTGTCAAGGGCCGCGAGTTTAGCAAGCACTCAATTTGCGCAAGAACAGTATTAAGCTCTTCGTATGAAAGTAACTGATGTCCGATAACTCGGAACAGATGCGTTTTTACGACTTTGATCATACTCTCCCAGGCGCCTCCAAAATGAGGAGAGTTGGGACAGATGAACTTCCATGTTATACGATTCTCAGCACACTCTTGCTCAAGCTTTGGGCGGTATTCAACGTTTAGAAATTTATAGAGATCGCGAAGATACGAAGCGGCACCTTTAAAATTCGTTCCATTATCCGAATATAAAAACTGAATCGGCCCTCGTCTAGAGAGGAAACGTTTAAGCGCAGCGAGGAAACTAGAACTACTAAGATCTGTAGCGATTTCTATATGTACAGCTCGAGTCGTGAGGCATGTGAAAACACATAAGTACGCCTTCTCGCTGCGTACACCACGACGACGTACAGGAGTGTATGCGATAGGACCGGCATAATCGCAGCCCGTGTGTGTAAATGCCTTAATAGCTTGTCTTACACGACTATGGGGAAGATCAGCCATCAAAGGGTAAGTTGGACGGGGTCTAAGCCGGAAACATATATTACACTTGTAGACTCTGCTTCTCACAGTGCGGCGTGCGGAAAGTATCCAAAATTTTTGACGGAGCAATGACAATAACAATTCAGGCCCAGCGTGTAAATTTTTAATATGATAATAGTCAATGATCATGTTCACTACATGATCACTGCGCGGGAGTATAATTGGATGTTTTTGCGTGTAATCTAATGCGGAGTTCGAAAGACGACCACCAATGTGGATTAAACCATTCTCAATAAAAGGCCTTAAACGATTGAAAGCGGGCGAGCAAGGTTTGTTACCTTCAATATTTAAATATTCCACTGCAAAATGCTGTTTTTGCAGGGCGCGGAGGATTATAACCTCAGAGAAACTGAGATCATCAGCAGTCACTACAGTAGTGCTGCGGCGGGGCAATAATTTAGCAAACTTACACACGTACGCAATTATACGTAGAAGTTTACTCCAAGAAGAGATGCGGAGTGCGAGCTCATAAATCGCAGAATTACAGACGGATGTGCACACAGTGTGCGACAAAATCTTCTTCTCAGGCATATTTGCAATAACCTCATTGTCTAAAGTACGAAGAGGCCATTGAGATGGATCTAACGAAGTCCACTGAGGCCCATGGAGCCACAGGGGGTTTGAAACTAATTTATTTGGCGTAACGCCACGTGAAAGTATGTCAGCGGGATTCTCAGTACCTGCGACATGATAAAAGTTATCAGCGCGAATATTGTCGGTAATCTGAACAACGCGGTTTGCAACAAAGGTCTGCCACTTGTGTGGCGAACTCTTTATCCAGTACAGAGCTACTTTTGAATCTACAAAGGCATAGACTGATATTGCAAGGTCAAGAGAATAATTGTCGAGTACTCTGCGAAGCAATTTTGAGAGTAAAACCGCTCCACAAAGCTCAAGGCGTGCAATAGATAGTGGTTTCGTCGGTGCGACTTTAGTCTTTGCACAAATCAACTGGACGGTGTTACCATTGACGCTCTTTACATGTATGTAGACTACGGCACCGTATGCGTGCTCGCTGGCGTCGGAAAACCCCAGGAGTGACGCAGTACAGTTTTTGGATACACCAACATGTCGCGGGATACGTAAATCATTAAGAGCTGGTAATTCAGCACAGAATTGCCTCCACATCTTAATAATTGGCGGTGGTGGTATGTCGTCCCAATCTAAATTAAGTTGCCAAAGCTGCTTTATTAACAATTTGGCGTACGCTACTGTGGGAGCAACGAAACCCATTATGTCCCACAGGCGAGCGACAGTAGATAAGATGGCGCGCTTAGTGCACGTCACATCAGCGGGAACAGATATCTTAAAATAAAAGGCGTCACTATCGGTAGACCAATGCAAGCCTAGTATTTTATGTGGCATTGATTTATCGAACTCTACTTCTCCTGTAATTTTATGGGAAGTAGGGAGGTCATCTAAAACAGATCGACGGTTGCTATGCCATTTTATCAGGTCCCATTGGGCACCCTTGAATAAGTCTATCAGCTGCCGAGAGGTCTCACTGGCCTCGGATTCACTGGGCATAGAGAACGCGATGTCGTTCATATATAGCGAAGTAAATGCGATACGACTCGCAAGCGGATACTTTGCGCCGTCGTCATCAATGAGCCGTCTTACCGTGCGCAATGCATGGTATGGACTCGAAGTTAAACCGAAGCACACGCGATTGAAGTGGTATAACACAAGTGGGTCTTGTGGACGGAAGCGGTATAGGAAGCATTGGTAACGACGATCAGAATCGCGAACAACTATTTGCAGAAATTGTTGGCGACAGTCGGCTGTCATAGCGATTGGATGTAAGCGGAAGGTTAAAATTATATTGAACAAGTCGCCTTGCAAATTTGGTCCTGAATGCAGAATATCATTTAATGATCGCTCAGTGCTAGTCTTACTGCTAGCGTCCAGGACGATGCGCAGACGCGTTGACTTCTTATCTTCGCGTAAGACTCCATGATGCGGTATGACATATATTGGAGCGGGTTCATGAGAGTCATACGGCGGTGCGGGGGATATATAATTTTTAGCTAAGTATTCCTTTATGACGTCATCATATGCTAACCTTAATGTAGGCGAGGCTTGAAGTTTCCTCTCCAAGCACATGAATCGTCGTCGAGAGGTTTCATAAGAATCTCCGAGAGAGTAAACGTCATCTTTAAATGGCAGGCCAACAATATATCTACCAGTAAAAGGATCGCGGGATGTCGTAGATTTATAAAACTCTTCACATTCAATGTCTGAAGGACACTGAATGGGCGGTGCGGAGGGTGGCTGTTCAAGCTCCCAAAATCGTTGCACTAATTTGTCAACGATAGGAGACTCTAGGACTGAGCAGCACGTTAAAGAATGATTTACCTGAAGTGTCGGCACTGAGCCCATAATAACGTAACCAAATACCGTACTCAAAGCTGAGGGCCCGGACAAGTTGTTAGACGAATAAATTACGTCTGGACATAGTAAGTGCGGGAAAAGGGATGCGCCTATCAAAACATCAATTTTATTAGGCATGCTATAACATTCATCAGCGAGTCTTATGCCATGGAAGTGTGATAAGACAGATGTGTCTACCACAGCGGTGGGCAAAAGGTCGGTGATTTGATCAACAACTAGCGTTGAAATATTGAAGTTAATATTCGAGTCGAACCGTGAGAAAATTTTAATATCAATCGATTTCGATTTTACAATTTTTTCAACTCCACCGAATCCCTTTACTACAGTACATTCGGTATCGTGTTGTTGAACGCCTAAACGATGACAGCACTCTTTAGTCATAAAATGGCTTTGAGCCGCGGAGTCTAATAATATACGAATAATTTGTTTCTCTCCCTTAGCATCGTAAGCAAATACTTGAGCGGTTGATAATAAAACAGTTCTCTGCGAACGACTTGCGCGCGCGGGAGGCGGTGAACGTTGAGAAACATTCTTGAACGAAGTACACAGCGCGACGTCTGAACGCGCACCTGCGGTGAGGGGTGGCGAGTGTGCGGGCGCGGGGGTTGTAGACTTCAGTGTAACTGGCTGAAGCGGTGGAGAACGCGTCAGCGCAGGGGAAGCATTATCGCTTCTGCGTTGGAAGTGCAACAATGTGTGATGTTTAAATTTACAAACTCGACAACTATAATTTGAAGAGCAACTAGACACTCGATGACTTAAACTGAGACAATTCACACATGCATTGTTACTCTTTACGCATTTAAATCGTTCCTGCGGCGTCATTTTATTAAAGTCTGCACACTTAAATAGGTGTTGATGCACAATATTATCGCACAGACACTTTGAGCAACTAGTCGTCGTGCTTACGTACGCCTGATACTTCGGCGACGAAGTATTATTACAGCGACGATTATTACCGTTACCTCGTCGATTGTTTGGTGCGCTATTAGAATTTGTACTAGAATCGGTGCGTTGCAAAACTTTGGAGCGGGCCTTAATAAAATTTACTAAATCATCAAAGGTAGGTACCATCGAGTTATGACTATATTCGAAAGAGCGAATGGTATCCGGGTCCAGCTTCTTAAGCGCGATATGAAGAACAATTAAGTCCGCGAGATTATGTAACTTTAAGTTTTGTAAAGCGCGCACTGCACTTATAAAGTTATCAGTAAATAAATCAAAATTATTTGCGGTGGCCGATTGCAATGGCTTAAATTCGAACATCTGATTAATATATGTAGATGCTAGCATACGCCGGTCTTCATATTTGTCAACGAGTGCTTGCAATAAAATTTTATAATTTTCAGCGCAAGGAGTTATACCTGAGCATACAGATAGGGCTTTGCCCGTTAGTTTACCTAGCAAATAGTATAACTTTTCAGCGTCGGTAAGCGATGTGTTGTCATGGACGGTTGATTTAAAGCTAGCATAAAATAAAGGCCATGAGCGAATGTCACCCGAAAATGGCATAAGTTCGATAGGCGGAAGTGTGAATCTGGCTTTAGATGGTGTACTAGTACTTTGTGAATTAGATTGCGAATATTGTAAATAAAGCCTATTTATTCTACCGCAAAGAGACTCAAACGCAATGAGGCTGTTATAATCAGGTTTAGCAATAGGGTTTATTTTTAATAAATGTGAATTATAATTATCTAAGACCTGTTTAAACTCAATACGTAAAGCATTAATATTAGAACTTCCATCAAGAAAACGCTCCATCGTGGAAGTGTTTGTAAGGATGTCCGAGGACATATCATATATTTTTTGCACTATTTCAAATAAAGCATCTCGTTTAGCTAACAATAAAACCAACTCAGCATCAGGTGTGCCCTCATTATCCGAGAAATCGCTATTATTCGATGCTATTTGTTTTTTAGGCGGCATTACAACTTAAGTTATGCGGCAAAAATAATATAATTATAAGCGGGTAGTCAGTAAGCGACCTCGCTACGCGGTTGAATTGTTAAATATTAGTTTCGTTAACGATGAACTTTAATTGTTAACTTTTATAATAATTATGAAGTTATTTATAACGAATATAATGCTTAAATATATGTGCAAATAATAAATGTAATTTAACAGTATAATCTATAGATGTAGTTAAAAGTTGATGACGTGATGTGAACATACAACAAATAATTTATATAGATAATTATATGCTTATTCATTCTATGAATATAGTTTTAAAATTACTATGAATGTCACCTATTAGGTCCTATTCTAGTGTTCTAATAAGGGCGGGGTTAATCCGAAGTCGGATTAAAATATAAATAATTAATTATATAAACGCTTATTACGATAACGATCTAATAAGGGCGGAAAGTCAAGGTCAATCCAGCGAGAAGTGACCATTAAAAATGGAAAGTCAAGGTCAATCCAGCGAGAAGGACCATTAAAAATGGAGACGCCAGTAACTTAAGGTATCTTCGATAAAGATTTAGTGGACTGTAATTTTGGTGCATACGGCAAAGGGGAAAATAAATAGGTGGGATAGCACGCACTGACCTGATGAGGGCTGCCGCGCCTTCCTCCTGGAGTGTCTGCTATACAGCAAGCTCGTCACGTGGTTCGGCGCACACGCACTCTCGGTTAACAGTTTCGTGAAGTCCCACACTCTCGACCTTTGCCCTTACGGGGGCGTCTCACACTTTTATGAGTTACAAAGACACAATGTCTGATGCGGTGAGTATTAAAGATAAACAGGAGATCTCAATGTTCGTCCTGCGCGGTTTGCGGTTAATATATATAAGACGCGACGGCTGGCCGTGCGGTGCGGATGGCGTAATATCACTTAGTATACTGACGCGCGCCGAGATCCTCTTTTTCACCTCGGCGGCAGCGCGTGCGGTAGGAAAGGGAAGGAAGGAAGGAAACAAAAAATATGCACTAGTCATGTTGATAAAGTAGATATAACTTAGGACGAACTCAATGCGATATGTAATGTAATGTTGATAAAGTAGATTGTTAACTGGCGTTACCACTGACAACATTATTAGTTTATTATTTAATTCAATTTCACGAGAAAATATTAGGACAAAATTAAAATCTTACTTCTTAATTAACACTGATCTGGACACCAAGCCCAATTTTAAAACTTTGCAACACAATGTGTTATTACATATTTTATTTTTCCTTCATAAACCCCTATCGAAATATTGATGTAGCATTATTTACAAACCTTTGTGTTTTTTAGATGCCATTTTACTTATGCTTTTGTACTAATCTTGTAAATCATAATGATGTAATTATTTATTGAATTGTTGGTAATGAATAATTTATGAATATATTCGCAGTTGAGCAAGAATTATCGACATAGCTGAACAGGTCAGTAACACATAAACAAGAAAGGTTATCAAGTAGCAGTCTCGTACCGTATGTTAATGGCGCAAACCGCGTACGCTCAGCCGATGACTTGTGAAGGGTTATAGTTAAGACCATCATAGTTAAATATTTGCTTTCAGTAAGAAAGTTTTATCTTAATAACGGGTTTCATAAGTCAAATTTGTTTCTCTCTGAATATTATCCCAGTCTTAATGTGAGCAATAAAAGTTGGATCGAACTGAATTAGAATGACGAATTTAAAAGGTCTCTTGTACTTCTTTTCTTCCCCACTTCTAAACTTCCCGGTAAATAATACAGACCACAAAAAAGGCGCAGTGCAATTTTTTATTACACTACTTGCAATAAATTTGTTGACTTATGCAGTTAAAACATTGTTTTGCAACCTTGTGCTTTGCGCCTCATATACTTTGTACTCTTTCTTTTCGTCTAACTCTTAAAAATTATTTTCTTAATAATTTGCAATGTTTAATTACTTGTTTGGAAATGTAACCATTTTCAATTCAAGAAACAGCTCTATGCAGTAAATTAGGCTTTGCTAAAATACGGCATTTCCCTTAGATAAGAAATTAGACTGACTACGCTCAATTTTCAAAAGAGAAATATTAAAATTATCAGAAATTTGTTAAAAAATACAACAGTTTCTTAGAATAACCATTCTTGATCTCCTCCTAATGTTAAGTGGTTGCTGAGGCCTATAGAGATCTACATCTATCCTCGATTACTAATGAAAATGCAGATGCTTTGTCATCCGTGAGGACTAAGATGGAATGCCTTGTTTCGAGTAAAAATGGTCTCTGGATCTCTACACTCACCATACGAAACTCAATCGCTTTAAAATGCACTGGTATACTGTGCGTGGTCCTTCCTTGTTCAAGCTGACCCATTTGTGCTACAACTATACCAGTAACATAACTGCAGCATGGCTCTACCACGTATTAATTTTTATTTATTATCATTTTTGTAAATTACGTATTATCCAATTACCTTCGTAATATAAACAAATGAATACAATTAACGAATATTTACATTTTTGACTAAAAGAAAATTTATATTCTATAAATTATAAATGTTTTTTTGAATATGTTGCTTACCAGAATTTGGTTAAATATTTATTTAACCACACACTTCTGGCATAAAAGGCATAAAAGATTTAACCCCTACAAGGACCTACTAGAGTTCCTAAAGATGCAGAGCTTGGACAACCGCAGGGATATACTTGACCTATCCTTCTTTTTCAAGATAATAAGATATCAGTTGCATTTTCCTGCACTCCTGATAAAATTTAATTTTAAAGTTCCGTCAGGAATGCCTCGTAAGCCCATCGAACCTCTCTCTCGTCCATTTCGCAAAACAGTTTTGGGAGCCAATTCACCGGTTTCCAGAATTTCCCAACTATATAATAAGTGCGGAGGGTCAATAGATGTTAATGTTATGTCTCTAGCTGAGTTTAAGGCCACAGTGAACGATACATTATTTAAGTAACTAGGTGTAAGTCATTGTTTGCTTTACTTTCATAAAATTATTTTGTTCTATTCCAAGTTTTTGTATTTTTTTTGTTTTTTACTTGGTAACTTTTTAGTATCTTGAAGCATGTGGTGTATACCTTTAATTGATTGTACAATTAGTATATAAGTGATGTGTGTTTACTATTTCTGCATTGTTGTAACAATCGTTGGTGTACTTAAATAAATAAATAAATAAATTTTATTGAAAATAAACAAATTATGCAATCAATAAATGAACGTTGAATTAAAAATGTTAATATGAAAAAAAAAAATAAGTGCTGAGTAGTATTGTATACATCTGAAGTAAACGGGAGGTATATCTCAGTCTTTGCATCTTACAAAAGTTATAATGCTTGTTGTAGAAATTAAGGCAAATAAAGTATTCATTGAATATGATCAAGAACACCAGGGCAAAGCATTTTCAATTTGGCTATTATTTGACACATAATTGATTACCTAAACGAATATTGCCCAAAATATAAGAATTAACCTAATTATATTTTTATGTACATTTATTTACAAATATACAAATATACAATATTATTTAAAACAATAAAAAACGAAAAATATCGTAGTTCTACCTAGGACTATACTAAGAAAGCTGTCGTTGTATCGTTGTACTAAGCTTTTGAGCGAGAAAGGAACCAAACCGTACTCAATACGTTTTTACTGTAATTATTTATTTATTTATTTATAACAGGAAATCTTACAGCTTTTAATTAATACTATATGGTATATTATATAATTTACAAAGTAAGCCTATTAAAAGTTTTCACAGATGAGTAATCGGTTTGGGTAAATACATGCAACATATATAAGTAGATATAATTTATACATTGATGTTGATTAGATTTAAGAGTTCAAGAGTAAATTGCTACTGATTTCAGATGTTATCACTTTGCAGATAGTAGTACCACTAGTAGAAAAGAGGTCAGCCTTATTCACAGTCCTTAGAAAATTTATTAAATGAGTTACATGCTCTTAAGAAGAATGAGTTTAAAGTAATTTGATCTACATAAAGAAACATGTAAGGGATTTTAATAGCGCAGTGAACGAGAGGGAACTGAGATATGTAATCTTTTTAATAAGTTAGGGCAGTCTAAACGATCTTGAGCAATTTTACTTAGTAAGACCAGGTCAGCTGTATAGCGCCTAGTTTGCAGCGGGAGGAGATGAAGATGAGAACACTGCAATTCGTAGCCTCCTTTGGATATATGAAATTTAGAACCTACATATCGAATGATTTTTTTTTGAATCGCTTTGATTTTGTTAATATATATTTTATATTAAGGATTCCATACTTGAAATGCATATTCGAGATGGCTACGAACAAGAGAACAAAACAATATTTTCATTTATTTTAACTGATGAAATTTGCAACAAGCTTATTATTGTACTGTATTTAGCCGACGTCGGTTTCCAACTGCAGAAAAAAATCATCTTTATCAGTAAAATAGATAGTTAAGATCTTCCGTCTATAAAAAATAAGTAAAGAAGATTTATACTAATTGATTCCTTGAATCGTTCATTACAGGTTTAGCACTTATTACGCAGGGATAGTAGTTAGCCTGGTCATTAACAAACCTCTATTAAAAAGTATGGAGTATTACATTTTGAACCCAGTTTATGTATGTTATATTTATCTTTCTTGGATATAAACTATTTCATGTTTTATTCATAAAAAATCCTTTTTAACTAATAACTAGACATTCCACCTTAGTCCTCAGGTTTGACAGTGCATCTAAATTTTTATACTTAATTGAGAATATTGTCTACGGGCTAAATCATCCGCTTGCCAGCAGATGGACAGAGTGCTCGTTTGTCATCCTTATTGTATATTTAAAAAAATGTTAATATGAACATGGAAATTAATAAATATGCATACAAAATGTAACAATAATATTTAATAATAAAAGAAAAAATTGATAAAATGAGCTACAATGGCGATTGCATTAAAATTTCTTATACAATGTTTTCAGCACTTATATTATTTTAAACTTAAAACTTTGGTCAAAAATATTAAAAAGTATTAATAGTTTATAAATTTGAAAGAAATATGACGCTACAAGTAACCTCTACTGCTGTCTGTAAGTATGTACCTCTACCGCTGTCTTCCGCTCTGTATGTTATCGAGGGATAACATATTTACAGGCTTGTCCTATAAAAGAATTAAAGAAAGATACACTTCTTTAATTCTTCTAGGGGATAAGGGTGACAAACGAGCACACATATCTATCCTCGATTAAGAATCAATATTATTCTGACGTCTAAGACCGAATGCTTAGTTTTCAGTAAAAAGTGTCTCCGGTTCATGATTCTCATCATACGATACACAATAGCATAAAGCTACTATTTTACTCTGGTATTCTGTGAGAAGGTGGTGTTTCCTCTGTCAAACCAACCTATTCGCGCTAAAATCATAATATAGTTGCAGCATGGATGGCTACCAATTTTGAAGTTGGCTGAAGTGTCCATGGTTTACAGTAGCCACAACCAGTACCATGCGGTAGCCCGTAAGTTTTTTTTTTTAACTTCGGTTTAATAGAATGAAAATATAATAAAATAAAAACATAAATAAAAAATAATATAACCTTAATGCTACAATGTATTTTAGTTCATAGTTTTTGGCCATTTAATGGCGGCGTAAGAGAATCAATCACTCCATTTAATCGCGTTGGTATCGTAGGAGATGCTATAAAAATACCAGATAAATGTTCACCTTGTCCAAGGTAAGACCACGCTCTCACAAAATACCACCGTAAAATAGCAGCTCAATGTTGATGTGTTCCATGTTGTGATGTATAAAATAGGATACCCTTTTTAGTGGACATGAGGCATTCCGTCCGTTTTCATTAAATCCCACCAAATAAGAAAGGCAATTTGATGAGTAAATAACCGAGTTCTCCTGCTAGCTTCTTACCTCAACTTGATTCAAATGGCCTTGCAAAGGGACGTCGCTATAACACTATTATTTCATATACCACGAGAAGTGCTACTGATTAAATCCATTTGATTATTTTGAACTGTAAAATCCATACACCTCAACTCCACCGTGTCTCGAACTGAACTGTCTGAACTGGACAGTATTTCCTAAGGCTTCCATTATTCATACCGCTTGCAATTTTACAAGGCGCAAGTTTGGCCTCGCCCTAGTGCCAGCTCCTTCCACTTTTCTTTCGCACTTTACTCATCCATCAAAAAGCAACCCGAATTTCGACGATCAAGTATCCATAACATCCAGATGATTGACGATCTACCAGTGTGCAATTTACCAGAAGTTTCTTCCTCTTTCAACTTCTTTATGGAATCGGCTACTATCAGTGATTTTTTCGGACCAACACGACTTAGGGACCTTCAAGAAAAGAGTTTTTTTTAAATAGCTGTAACACACCTGCTGTTGTTCCCCTAATGTTGCAGTTGTTCATTGACGACGTTAGTCACTTACCATCCAGTGAGACGCATGCTTTTTGGTCCCCTCTTATATAAAAAATATTAAAGAATAGTAAGATAAAAAATATGTTTTAGTTGTATTAAGAACTAGAAAATTTTCTCTGAATCATGCAAATATTTGAGATATCGTATGATCCACCTTTTGCTCTAAAATTTCTTGCGTACTCTACCAGCGTAAACTTGCGTTGCCGTCTCACAAGTTGAAGGGCGCTGAACTCATCCCAATTTCTAAAACTTTTGCTACAGCTGGTATGATAGATACGGGTCTATACGCATCCACTTACGATCTTTTTTTACCTACGTAAGTAATTTATACTGTACTTAGCTTTAGATGTTCTGGAAATATTCCACTTTTTAATATGACATTAAATAATAGTGGTATTTAAAAGTTAATCATTCTAACTAATTTAAAAAAATCGTAAGATGCAAAATTATTGAACGATTTAAACTGTTTAGTAATAAATGTTAGCTTTTTCTCCTTGAATCATCAATTTTGAATTAAAAGATATTTATTCGAATAAAAACAAATTATATTACGTAAAATTCCCGTTCGTAACTTCCCGATTCAAAAATTTTTAGGATGCAATGTAAAATATTCTCAGCGTAAAATTTGTGAATATAGGACAGAATACTTTTTATAGATTAATAAAAATATCCTTTCATTATCCAAAATTATACCTATTGATTGTACAATCTGTGCTACGAGTAATAATCTAAAATGTAGCCGCGGATTGTAGCACACGCGTAGCCAGTGCCGCGGCAGCGTCGTAGCGAAACGGTTGTTCCGAGAACGATGCACGACGCAATGAAAGCTATCCTTTTTCACAAATCGTAGCGAGACGTCGCGCCTACGGACTTGAGCGTAGAATAAATTGCTAACTTTGAATGATTTTCTGTGATGTGATTAATAAATAATGTGTGCTAGTTTGCAAAAAAACAACGCTTGTTTCTAAATTGTGTGTTTGTGGGTAAAAATTTAGATGGTCACAAATTATTTATTACCTATAAATAATGTTTGCTAGATTAAATTATTTCATACAGCAAAAACTTGTTTAATCGTTTGGGTTTAATGGTCTGATATAACATCAGCCGTATTACGCGTAGAATATTTTAGAGCGTCAATAATTATTTCTTAATTTACTAAGGTACATAATTGTATATCATGCATAATGAGTATTACTCATACCTGAAATCTAATTATGAGTATTTGTTTAATACGTCAAAGAATATCATCTGAACGTAAATTAAAAAAAAGATAACATTTTTAATTTAAGTAAATCACTGGTTACTCATTATCATAAAATTTCAAAAACCATTTAAATATATGTAGCTTTCGAAAAATTAATTTCGTAATAAATTCATAATAAAATGAAATAAAAGTAATTTTTTACGAATGTTCATTGTGTTATTTTATGTTATTTTGAAATCCGTGATATTTCTTTTGTGTAGAGTATCTATGTATTCACTAATATGAGTAATCATAAATAGTAATGTCAATACAGTTATATACATTATATACATTGTATTATAAATATAACATATATAACAAATGTAAATGTGTTATATTATTATTATGTATTTAAATTTCATTTTGAGTCTAAGTGCAGTACAAGTCCAGGAAGATTGTTGAAAAGGTCATGTGCAATTTTAGATGTAAAAATAACCAGTCTTTAAATTATTATTATAAATACAAATATTTATAATAATAATAATTTAAATTGACACAAATAAATATGTTTTATATTAATGAAACACTTTAAATACCTAATTAAATTATAATCTAAATAAGTCTCCCAGATTTCATAAAGTAGATGAATTTTAATTCTAAATTAATAAGGCCGTAAAAAGGCATCTGCTAACATGAGTCTCTTTATAGCTGGGAGTAAAAAAAGAAAAATAGGTGTCTATATTTAGGTGTGCGCCTATTTCACGCTTTGTTAAATTTGATCGATCAATTTCATAACGGTTTAACAAAAAAATTGTCTCATGCGTATTCACAACCATGATCATCATGACATCCCATCATGAGTCCACTTCAGCTATCGTTAATTTTTTCACCATAAGCCTCACATTGCTGACGCCCCTGCGTCAATTTTCCCATGCATTCTTAATGACTCTACACAATGTCGCTGTCATACACTTTGATTGTCAGCACAAGAACACTTTCCTCCGGGTTTGTCTATTTTTTGAGCTATACAGTCAGTCTAATTGGCGCTTTATTTTATTAAATCTTTGAGATGAGTCACTTACTTTCTCTTTCTTGCTAGGGATATCTTCTTTACGTATTTTTTCATATTTATATCTTTCTGTTATATTGTATATCCTTGCCTGCTGAGTGAATTTGAGCATTTTCATATGGCCATCATAAAGTGTAGACTGTGCAGACGATTAGTGGTTTTGAAAACATCACAGTCTTTTTTAGTAATCAGTTTAAATAATGCCTAATTGTTTAATAGCCGAGCTCAAAACAGAAGGAGGTTCTATATGCGATGCGTATATTTTTTTAATCATCACTCAATGATTTCCTGTAAATGGTACAACCGATTTAAATGTTCTTTTATATTAAAATAATATTTAAAGGTGGAAAATAGGAAATGAAACTTTTAGTTAGACGACATTGTAGTTAACTTGAACTTGTGATATTCTTTAGTCCACTTAAGTGGGTAAAATTTAATCTTTAAAAAAAAAGTAACCTACTTTAAAACTAAGAAGATAATAAAATTAATAATAAAAAAAAGAAAATAAAAAAAGAATACTTAATTCTACTTTGATTATGAATTCGAAGCTTAAAATCTACGATACCCTATCTTAGCACCGACTTCAGAAGCTATATGTTCTATATTATTTGGAAGTTATTATTTTATTCTTATTTTTTACTTGTTATCGAATGTTTTTTTCGACCGCTTCAAGAATTCAGCTTAAAACCAGTCATCTTTCAGGTAGCTCTTACGATATCTATCTTTTGGATTTGATCTCCTTTTACACCTTATTCGTGTACCTAGTAGTTTGTTATTGGAGGTGGTTTGCAACAAAACGGGAATATATTATACGTACGTCGTAACTTTATTGTTTGTGTTTTTCTAATTTGATTCTTTTCGTTGATATGCCTTATATACCTTTTGTATAAGCTGTATAAGCTTTTAATATACCTAACCAAATTTACGTATATGCGATGTAACACACAAAATGTACGAGGCTTTATAGACGGACTGATAGCAAAAATTTGTCAAAATCTGCTGAGCCTTAACTTCACAGATTTATGATGGATAATAAAATACAATATTTTTATTTGGTACAAACGACAAGTAATTTTTATCGATAGTATTTTGAGAAATATTATAACAGCCATAGGTTCCAAAATCATCTGATGTGGAAAAAACCAGCAAAGAATTTATCAGAACTGTCATAATATGACATTATGTATAAAGACATACATATTATGTATGTCTTTATACATGATAGAGCCATGATACAGCTATATTAGGATTAAATCATAAGTGGGTCATCTTGATCAGAGAAGAACCACGCTATCAGCATAAAATGGTTGCTTTCGTATAGTGAGTGTAGAGAACTAGAGACTCTATTTTTATTTAAAATGAGCCATTCCATTATAGTCCTTAAGAGGTGTAATGCATCTAATTTTTGATTCCTAATCGAGGATAGATGTGGATGTCTTGGGCCACAGCATTAATTTACCATCAGGTGGACTGTTGTTCTCGTTTATCACTCTCATTATATAAAAATGTCGGTGCAAGAATATTGGCTTTGCAACGTGGTAAATATAACATACCCTACAAGTAATGATACAAGTGAATTTACAATATAGGACTTTAAATAATCGATTCGCGCTCTCATAATATTCAAGCGTTGTGCTTTTATGTTTCGTTTGATGAGGGACGAGAACGGAAATGGTTTTTTTGTTGGTCCGCACATTAGTAACGGACCGTCTTCATTATCATTTTAAATCAAAGATAGTCGTGACAAGTACTGACGGACAACTTACTGAATTTAATTTTTTTTCACCGCATGAGTAAGTTACAACGCACTTGTTCATAATAATTACACATATTGACCCATTAAATGGACATTTCCTGCGATTTGAACAAAGCTCATAAATCATTTTATTTTGTAATATATCATTCATAATGCAGTACTGGCGTATAAGCAGGAAATAGGCAGCATATTCCAGATAAATGTCCTGTCGTGTCATGGGTTCAAATCCAGGGTCGGGCCAAAAAATTAATTATTGAGTTTTTCTGTCAAGAAATTCTCAGTAGCTGCCCGGAGTCAGGAAGTTGGCGGTGTTTTACCCCCGTGCCTCGGAAAGCACGTAAAGCCGTTGATCCTGCGCCTGATCTCTCTCCCGGTCGTGTCAGTTTACCGTCCCATCGGATTACAGGAGTGAAGGCATAGAGAGTGCACCTGTGCTTGCGCATACACTTGGGCACTATAATCCTGTCCTGCACCGATGGCTAGCCTCCGTTGAGGCAGGCCGCCGTGGCAGAAAATTCGGTCTGGAGGACATTATTATTATATTTTGATAGGGTGTAATGATGATGATAGCATCAGTTTCAATTATAATTTAATTGCATAAAAATTTAATATGTCAAAATTAAGTAATATTGATGGTGTTAGTGACAAGAACTGCCTTAGTTTTTTTTTATCTTTGGTAATTACAAAGTCACTCGAGAGTGAATTATATTTGTTTTATTTCTAACATTCACATTTTATTTTCGATCTTTGTTTTTACATTAATTGATACGTGCAAGAGTTTGTAAGGGGTTAAGTTTAATTGTCAATCTGTATTAAAAATTGTAAGCACTAACCGTACATTATTTACTTCCCACAATTTTTTTATTGTGTGCATATTGATTAGAAACATTTTTCACTTTAAATTATTGATTATGCATAATGTTTTTATAGGATAGGATGACAAACTAGCACACAGTCCACCTGATGGTAAGTGGTTGCTGCGGCCCGCAGACATCTACATCTATCTTCGATTACAAATTAAAATGCAGGTACGTCGTCACCCGTGAGTTCTAAGATTCCTCCTCGGCCTCGTTTTTAGTAAAAAGGGTCTCTGCACTCACCATACGAAACACAGCGTCAGCTACTATTTCACGCTGGTATTCTGTGAGAGCGTGGTGCTTACCCGGTTGAGCCGACTCATTCGTGGTAGAACTATACTACAATATAACTGCAGCATGGCTCTACCTCGTATCACGTATATATATTTATACTGTTATATTGTATTATCTATAATATTATGATTATTTATAACATTTTCTTGTGAATTTGAGGCTGGATAATTTTCAATAACCAGAAAAAGATTTACCTGTTTCAATATGTCCGACCTTCTATCACGAAATGGAAATAAAATACTTTTGATTTTACAAAAGGCTACTTATAAATGCCTCAATTGACATAAAATATGAGTATTCCGTCAAAAATAGATTGAATTTAACGCTATGTTTATTCACCACTTTTATACTTACGGAATAGATATGATTTCAAGGTATTTAGTAGATCAGGACGTCAAACATGTTACTTCATTAATTCGTTCGGAAATTAAAATTTAAAAATTAAACGCAATAAAATCTGTAAAATCCTAAGTTCTATTTAATTCTTGTAAACTTTCATTGTCACTTCGTCTAATAACTCAGTTTACAAGTCCGTAATGTATTTTGTTCTAAAATACACTTGTTTATTTTATCATCCCAATTAAGTTAGGATTTTATTTTTTATTTATTTATTCTTTATTGTAACACCTTAAGCTTTTTTTTTTTTTTTTTTTTTTTTTTTTTATAGAAGAGGGGGCAAACGAGCATGCGGCTCACCTGATGTTAAGTGACTACCGCCGCCCATGATCAACCGCAACACCAGGAGAATTGCGGGTGCGTTGCCGGCCCTTTAGAAAGGAGTAAGCTCTTTTCTTGAAGGTCCCCAGGTCGTATCGGTCCGGAAAAATCGCCGGTGGTAAACTATTCCACAGAGAGGTTGTACGTGGAAGGAAACTCCTTGTGAAACGTACAGTGGTGGACCGCCAAGCATCCAGATGGTGTGGATGGTATCGAGACGTTTGCCGTGTAGTGCGTTCACGAAATTTGGCGGCTGGGATTAATCCGAACAATTCCTCAGAGCACTCCCCGTGATAGATGCGATAAAATACGCAAAGAGATGCAACATCTCTTCGCAGCGCCAGTGAATCGAGCCGATCGGAAAGCACTCGGTCGTCGACGATTCGAGCCGCTCTGCGCTGGATGCGGTCAAGTGGAAGGAGCTGGTACTGGGGAGCCCCAGCCCAGAGATGGGAACAGTATTCCATGTGCGGCCGAACCTGCGCCTTGTAAAGTTGCAGGCGGTGTGCCGGCATGAAATACTGTCCCGCTCTGCTGAGCACGCCAAGCTTTTTAGAGGCCAATTTGGCCTTCCCTTCCAAGTGACCACGAAACTGCACGTCACTCGATATGTCGACGCCGAGGATTCCGATACTGGCTGAGGCAACAAGGGGAGTGCCTTGAAACTGAGGGGATACGACAAAGGGGTTCTTTTTAGCGGTTAACGCGCAAACTTGTGTCTTCTGGGGGTTAAACTGGACTAGATTTAGTCGTCCCCAATCCGAGACTCTGTTCAGCAAAGACTCGACTTCAGACACAAGTTTGTCCCGGCACTCGGAGACGTTTTCCCGAGAAATATTGGCTCGGCCGGTGTAAAGAGCATCACCAGTGCTGTCATCTGCATAGCAATGAATGTTACGAGTATGCAACATATCATTGATATGCAGAAGAAACAGCGTTGGCGATAGCACGCAGCCCTGTGGAACACCAGCATTAATAGGCTTGCAATCGGAGCTTGCACCGTCTACAACGACCTTGATGCTCCGATCTGCAAGAAAGCTGGTGATCCAATCGCACAATTTCTCGGGAAGCCCATAGGAAGGGAGCTTCGAAAGAAGCGCTTTGTGCCAAACCCGATCGAAGGCCTTCGCAATGTCCAAACTAACGGCCAATGCCTCCCCCTTGAACTCTACTGCCTCCGCCCATCTGTGAGTGAGGTAGACCAGAAGATCACCAGCTGACCGACCACGGCGAAAACCGTATTGGCGGTCACTAATCAGCTGGTGATCCTCAAGGTACCTCATGAGCTGGCAGTTTACAATGGACTCCATTGTTTTGGAGAACAAGGAGGTGATGGCGATTGGCCGGTAGTTGGATGGGTCTGAGCGGTCGCCTTTTTTAGGGATTGGGTGGACGAAAGCCGTCTTCCATGATTTCGGGACTACGCCTAGGGAGTAGGAGTACCGGAAAAGACGCGTTAAAACCGGTGCCAACTCTGGAGCACACGTCCTCAGCACAATTGGGGGGATTCCGTCAGGCCCACTCGACTTGTGGATGTCCAGGGAGAGGAGTGCTTTGCGAACCGAGCGCTGTGTGAACTGCACTTCCGGCATGGAGCACTCACACCGCGGGATGGTCGGCGGCGTACTCCCCCCGTCATCGAGAGTCGAGTTAGACGCAAAGAAAGAGCCTAGAAGATCGGCTTTCTCCTTTGCAGTATGAGCCAGTGAGTCGTCCTCCCTGTGCAGAGATGGAAGAGATGGCTGACAGAAATTCCCCTGGACAGCCTTGGCGAGAGACCAGAATGCACGGGTTCCAGAAGAAAGGCGAACTAGTTTCTCGCCAATTCTGCCTATGTGCTCTGACTTTGCCTTGGCAATGACTCTTTTGAAGGACCTAGAGGCGGAATTATACTTCTTTTTTAGAGCGCTGGTGTTTACATCCCGGGACGCTGATGCATCAACCCAGGCTTGGTAGCACTCCTGCTTATAGCATGATGCTATTTTACAGGAGCGACCAAACCATGGCTGAGATTTGCCTCCAATGGGCACCACAGAGGAAGGAATAAAAAGTTCCATACCCTGAAGTACCACATCAGTAACAGAATCCGCAACAACGTTGGGATCATCCGGCGAGAAGCAAACCCGCCCCCAAGGGTAGGATGCAAAGAAAGTCCGCATCCCATCCCAATCGGCTGACCTATAGTGCCAAACACGGCGGCAGCCTGCAGAATGCAACCGCGATTTCAGCGTGAGTGGCACAACACTCCGGACCAGACAATGGTCCGAGGAGCCTAAAGGGGCGTCTACGGAAATCTGATATCCGTCCGGGTGAGAGGTCAGCAGAAGGTCCAACAGGGAAGGTGCATGATCCTCCACATCTGGAATCCGCGTAGGCGAAGTAACCAGTTGTGTCAGACCATATGCCAAGGCAAAATCATGAACAGATCTCCCCGCATGATCGGTTAAACGTGAACCAAGCCATTCGGCGTGATGGGCGTTAAAGTCGCCGAGGATCACGATCTCTGCGGAGGGGATCTGCTGTAGCAACGAATCCGCAGCCATTTGGACGTGGTCGAAGAGTCGGTCTGTTTCGGCATTACCGCTATGGGACCTATAGAGGCACCCGTAGACGCGTGGATGGTCGTCGCTGTCTACGCGTAGCCAAAGGATGGACAGGTCCGAACCTTCAAGTCTGCCGAGGCGTCGAGAACAGATGTCCTCTCTGACGTAAACGCAAACTCCAGCCCGAGGCACAAAGGAGTGTTCCAGTTTGTACCCCGGGCAGGAGAGATACGAGACATCAGCCGGAGAGGACACCTGCGTCTCGGTCAGAAAGAGCAGAGCCGGCCTCGCCGTCTCGAGATGGTAGTGGACGGCGTTTAGGTTAGAGTGAAGTCCCCTGATATTGCAGAAATTCACGGACAGCGTGGCAGGGGTCGCCTTGGTCTTGTTGCTCCGTTTGCCCCGAGCAGTTGTAGTCTTGAGCGGAATTTTGCCCCCCCCCAGAATACGCGGGGCAGCCTGAGCACCCACGCTCAGAAGTGGAGAAACATGGTCGTGGATGCTCAGCGAGGGATTCTCCAGGGGTGCTGGTACCCTCCTGGGGTAGTCTATTATTATTTAATTCCGCTACCATGTTGATGGGGGGGGGGGATTTGGGCCTCCGGCCACCTGCACTCACCAGACGAAACGCGGAAGCAGAGCTTCCACTTAACGCCGGTATTCTGTGAGGTCGTGGTACCACCCCGGTTTGAGCCGGCCCATACGTGCAACAGCAAAGCTGCCGCGTGGCTCTACCACTGTCAGAAGCTAAGGTAAGCTAAGGTAGCAATCATCATTCATCATCATCATTACAGCCCTTCACAAGTCCAATGCTGAACATCGTCCTCCCCCAAGGAATGCCACAAAGCACGATCGTGAATCACCTGTAGCCATCGACTTTCTGCATGACTTACCAGGTCGTCACTCCATCTAGGTACTCCTCTAGGTACAACACGAGCTGGCAGTTAATATTGGACTCCATTATTTTCGAAAACAAGTAGTTGATGGCGATAGGCCTGTAGTTGGACGGATCAGAGCGGTTACCTTTTATAGGGATTGGGTGCACGAAAGCTG
This sequence comes from Parnassius smintheus behrii, assembly GCA_036936625.1. Classification (NCBI taxonomy): domain Eukaryota; kingdom Metazoa; phylum Arthropoda; class Insecta; order Lepidoptera; family Papilionidae; genus Parnassius; species Parnassius smintheus. The sequence goes on from JAUPFT010000029.1 coordinate 34,377,101, forward strand.
TTTTCCATGAATTTGGGACTATGCATACCAAGAAGACGTACTGGAAAAGACGGGTTGGAACCGGTGCCATTTCTGAAGCACACGTCCTCTACACAATTGGAAGGATTCCGTCAGGCACATTTGACTTGTGGATGCTCATGTAGGGGAGTGTTTTGCGTACTGAGCATTGTGTGAATCGCACATCAGACCTAAACCACTCAAACCGTGGGATTCCCCCCGTCATCGAGAGTCAAGTTGGACGAAGAAAGGGAGCCTAAAAGTAAACTTTCAGTGAGCCATTCTCCCTGTGCAGAGATTGAAGTGACGGCTTACAGAAATTCCCTTGAACAGCCTGGGCGAGAGACTAGAATGCACGGGTTCTCGAAGGAAGGTGTATTAATTTCTCACCAATTCTTTCAATGCGCTCATACTTTGTCTTGGCAATAACTCTTTTGAAGTACTTGAAGACGAAGTTATACTTCTTTTTAAGGATGGAAGGAGTGTTTATATCCCAAGCCGCCGAAGCGTCAGACCAGGCCTGATAACACTCCTCCTTACTGCGCAATGCAGTCTTACAGGAGCGATCAAACCAAAGTTGAGATTTTCCAACGATAAGTACTACAGATGATGGAACAAATAGTTCGCGTAGACGAAGTAACAAGTTGTGTCAGACCAAATGCCAAGGCAAAGTCATAAACAAATTTTCCCGCATGATTGGTTAAACGTGAACCTTGCCATTCGGCATGGTGGGCGCTAAAATCACTAAATATTATGATCTCTGCGGATGGGATCTGTTGTATCAAGGAATCTGTAGTCATTTGGACGTGGTTGATGAGTCGTTCTGGGTCAGCATTACCCATAGAGGCACCCGTAAATTTTATGAACTATATATTTTTTTAATTATACGGTCAAGATTGTGATTTAAAATAATATTTAAAAAAACCTACGGTTACTCGTTACACGATATCTTTTCACTTTCGTGTATATTTATATGATAAGTATGATATTATAAATGCTGTTGGAATTTTAGTAACTTACTATACAATAAACTTGGTTCCTTATGTAAAATTTTGGTACAATTATTATAATAGATATGGAACTCAAACAAATAATTATTCCACATATTCTTTTTTAATTTAAAGAAAATTAGTAATTACACACGTACTACGAATACCTATATTACAACGATACGGCTCGTATGGTTAAGGACCACGCTTTCACAGAATACTAGTGTAAAATAGCAGCTTAATGCTGTAGTGTTTCGTATCGTAAGCGTAGAGAACCGGAGACCCATTACACTGGAAACGAAGGTTTTGATCTTAGTCCTTAGTATGTTTGTGACAACAAATGTTACTGAGGTTGTGGTTTGTTAGATACATACTTTATCATTGACGTGGTTATCTAGTAAGAGACCTCCCCAAGTAAAATTATAGGTATACTTGCCGACCACTCGAAACGCATTAGTTAAAGCCTGGGCGTGTGACACGAAGGTACTGATTATCATTACATACATAAAAATAGTGACGTACACATTATTTGGTTTTATGGTGTCCATGATACTATCATGAGAGCCGCAGGGGTCTTCCATATTCTAAATATTCTCTTAGAAATGAGAAGAGTACTGTGCTGAGAATTAGAACAATCATAGGTTATAAATATACATACAGTTTTTTTTTTGCTTCTGCTAGTGCTTTACTTACCATAACAAATGTTTACAGGAATTGTCACAGAGCAATGGGCTTGTGATTACTGCGGAACATCGCTTCACGGATTATCTTCCGCACAAATCCAAAAACATTGAGGGAATTGTGGATCAGACCTACGACAAAACTCGAAGTAAGTATTTTTATTGTATTGTCGTTTTATCATATCATATCTTTTCTAATTCCAGAGTGCGTTTCAAGTTTTCCATCTAAGCAAAATTTTCAGTACTTTTATTCCTTAAATTATGTCTGCTGACGATCGTGTGTCTTAGTGATCAGAGTTCCTGACTACGCCGCGAATCCTATGTTAGTTTTCCGACTGACTAGCATTTGTGCAAAAAAGGTAACTGTTAGTCGAATCTACCTATCACTTTTAACACAGATTATTTATAGATATTGTTTCCAAAAAGCACGTTCAAGAATAGTTGACTCAATGAATTTATAATATAAATTAATACCTCTTTGTTTTCGTTTGGTTTTTTTGTTGACTTTATTAAGCACAGAGAAGTGAACAGAATTACAAAACAAAAACAAATAACATCACGAAAGCACTTAAGGTCTCGAGCCTTCGTGAATATCAGTTTCACACCTAATACCATTATAAAGACCACTTAGACGTATGTTTTAATATTGTATGAGCACATATATAAGAGCGATTTATTTGAAGAGAGTAAGATACATTTACACACGAAGATATTATCAATATACTCGTACAGTTGTATTTTTGCCAGTACAAAATAATAGGAAATTATTTTTTATAATATTTTCGTACAAGAAACTCTCCACAATATTTTGATGCGACTGAGTTTTTAGGAGATTTTGACGACAGCTTAAGCGAGCAGACAGTTGATCCAAACAGTATACTATCTATATATTTATGTGAATATTACATCGTAATTGTGAGGGACGTCATTGGTTAAAACATAATAGAATAAAATTTTCTCGATGGATAAAAATCGCAAAGTTACCTCTTATTTTCATCATGAACCAATTTGCTCTGGTCGTCATGCACATTATCAAGCATAAAATTTAATAAATTACATCACTTATATAATATTTAGTGATATTGTTAGGGATTGTTAAAAATTAATTACATATTTCGAGTTATTGAATAAAATGCATTTGGCGCTTACTGCATCTTTATTCCGAGCAATAAATTCTCGTCCGTCTCACGTCACGCGAGACTTCAAGTATGTTCTATTTCACGCATCAGTCGACATACTACATAGGGCAATAGGACATCAGATCCATAGATAATACACTATATAGGACAGATCAGATAAGATCGCAATGGCTTGGTCGCAATAGCTCCGCTAAGCAGGGTACACTGTGATTCTGTGAACCGCGGCCGTGCCAAGAAAAAAGAATGGGTTGTACTCGTTGAACCTAAATAGGTCGATAGGAATATGGCAAACAACAAAGCCCAAGGAAGAAATTGTCGTATTTATATATTTTTCTTAGAGTACACTCGCCTGTAAATATTGATTCCTATTACTTAGAGCGTAGTACATATATTCCTTGCTAACTACTAAACTCAAGCGCTACCGTCATCAGTGCGTAAACAATGCAAAATAATGTTTTGTCTGCTGTTGGTCGCTAAATTACTAATGTTATTGGCAATTATTTATATTTTGGAAGTAAATAAATAACCAAGGGTGAACGAAAAACCTAATTTCAAATTTGAAAAACTATTTTAAATAAAATAATTAAAAGAAATTCATAAAATATCATCAAAAAGTAATAAAGCAAAAAATTTATAATAATAAAATTAAAAATACAACCACCAGGGATTTGAACCCGGAACCTTATGATTATCTTATTATCACTTGGTAAAAGGTGTTTTTTAAATTACATTTAAATACAAATTACATGGATAATATTTTTTGATCTTATTGACTTAATAGAAAAAAACTGAACTGGTTATTTGAATAAAAAATCATGAGTGCAATTAGTTTAATTAAAATTTTCGTATTTTTAAAAAATACTAAAAAAAGGGCTCAAAATAATAGATTTTCTCATAAAAGAAGGGAACTGAAAAAAAAGGAATAAAAATTGGACCGAAGCGGGACGCGAACCAAGGCATTACGATTTTGCGACCGCACGATATCCACTTGAGCTATTACGATCATAAACAGAATGTAAAATTTTACCTTCTTATGTTGTAGCAGTTTTTCATTGTCTGAAAACACGGACAAAAAGACATTTTCTAAAAATAAATCCTAGCTAGATCGATTTATTGCCCCGAAACTCCCTGGACACAAAATTTTATGAAAATCGTTGGAGCCTTTTCTGAGATCCCGATTATACATATATATATATATATATATATATATATATATATATATATATATATATATATATGTATAATCGGGATCTCAGAAAAGGCTCCAACGATTTTCATAAAATTATATATATATATATATATATATATATATAACAAGAATTGCTCGTTTAAAGGTATAGGATTAGTTATACTAATTCCGGAAGAATGTTGTGGTCACAGTACAAATCCACGAACGCAAAGACTTCAACGTGCTTGAAATAAAGTTCATTTTTCTTTATTTTTATTGAATGACAGAATTAGTAATATTAAAAATAAAACTGCACTCTTAAAAGTTTTAATTATTGCCTTAAGTTACGGTCCATTTCAGTTTGTTTTGCCTGTACAGATTTAGTGCGACTGTAATTTATGTAGTTTTAATTATTTATTATTTTTGGGATAAAAAATTACCTATATTAAAAATTATAGGAATCGATTCAGTAAACGATTCTGAACAAACTACTTTCTCAAAGTACGTTAATTATGTTATATATATATATATATATATATATATATATATATATATATATATATATATATATATATATATATATATATATATATATATATATATATTTAAATATATATATATGTGTGTGTATATGTATATATATATTCACAATACCTCTACAACTATACACCCGATTGACTTGACATTTAATAAAGTTAGGTACTACAAACTATACTAAACTACTAGCGTCTACATTCCGCAATGTGATCGCTCACTCTCACGTTCCGCAATAAAATATTATTGTGCGCCCAGCGAAGCGAGCGGGTATCAGTTATTGCTTAAATAGTTTTGCAGCTTTGTTTGAATAGTTTTTTTTATTGTACTAAACAATAAAAAAAACTATTTAAACAAAGGACAAAAATGATTTTGTTACGTAAACACTGTTTTTCGATTTTAACAATATTAAATTAGTAAACAATCATGTATTTTTATTTAATAATAATCTTAGGGTTTACCCCTCTATCCCTAGCCAACGAGCAATGGCAGGACCCAGCAGTGCTTAGCATTTCCGACCGAGAGACCGTATGGAGGGAGAAGGAGCTCCACAGGAGGTACTACGGGGCTTCTACCTACATCAGCCCTTCGTAGATACAGTCACCTCCCACAATTGACTACGTTTCGGTGACCTCTTCGGGGAAACCGAGGGGTTTGTCTGTGCAATACAGGATCAGATTATTAAGACCAACAACTATCGGAGATACATCCTAAAGGATTGCACCGTCAACTTCTGTCGAGCTTGTCGCCATCTCGGTGAGTCGCTTAGGCATGTCATCTCCGGTTCGGCGCTTTTTAACTCTGAGCACTTGCACAGACACAACCTAGTAGCCAGAATTCTACACCAGGAGCTCGCTCTGAAATACGGTCTCGAGTACCGGAAAATACCGTATTAAAAGTACTTGCCGGAAGCCGTGCTCGAAAATGACCGCGCTAGGCGCTACTGGGACCGGGCCATCATCACAGACAGGACTATTCTTGCGAATAAACCTGATATTGTGCTGATGGACCGGGCACAGTCAAGGATATTTTTGGTCGATTATATTATTTTTTATATTACCATTCCGTATAACGAGAACCTCGTGAAAGCTGAAACAGATAAGCAATCAAAATATCTGAACCTAGCTCACGAGGTGACCGACATGTGGGGTGGTATGCCGACCGAAATTATTCCTGTAGTCATCTCTGCGAATGGGCTAATCCCAGTCAGCCTCTCGGGTCATCATAGGCGACTGGGACTTCGTGACGGACCGCTCCGGGCTCAAATGTAGAAAGCGGTGCTCCTCGATACCACCCGCATTGTCCGCAGGTTTCTTTACCTTTTCCCCTAACCTTCGGCCGTTTAGTCTCTCCTGCCGGGGGGGGCTTCTATCTGGTTGGACTTTTATTTATTTATGTATTATTTTTGTTTATTTTTTTATGTTAGTATATTAAATATATATTTATGTATATTTATCATTTCCTTTTATGTATTTATCCAGCCCAACCAGATGTGAATACTCTATCAATAACCCCCAAATAATAATAATCAAAATTAATTATAAATATTTATATAATTGTATTTTTACCGAAACAGAAAAACTCGAATCTCGATTTTAAATGTCTGAGATCGATCCACAAAAAAAAATCAAAAATCTTTATTTTATCAACTTAACGCGCGCGTGTTACTACCCAATTATTCAATAGTTTCTGAAGTACATCTCAAAGCAGCAAAGCGTTATTATGTAAGTATATTTTTATTATGATGTGCAGTTTTTTAAATACGGCATGCTAAATATACAAACATAAAAATTTATTAAATTATATTCGAATTTGTACCACTATGCAAGCACTAGTACATAATATTAAACGAAACAAATTCTTTCTCCAATTATAAACATAATTATTATTCAATTGACTCTGTGGAATAGAGAGACGATTTTGTATTTTATTTCTTTTTTTAATTGACTTCATAAAAGGGAAGAGGATTAAATTTCCACAGATTTTTTCTTTTTATTGATGTGTTACGCGATATTGATGATATTGGTTTTACTTCAGAGGTGGTGAATGAATTATACCCATAGGTGTGATAAATTAAGAATGAAATTTTTAATGTAATTCTTTATAAACATTGAGGTAAAAGAAAGTAAAAACCGCCTTCAAACAACTAAAAGAAATGAAAGAAATATTTTCCTCTAGAAAGATATATTAATTATTCATATATCGAAGTTGGTGCTAAAACATACTCGTATGGAAGAATTAAGGCCCTATTAATTTTATAATGCACGTAACACGATATATATGAGGTCAGTAATGCGATTTCATTATTTCTTTTTTATTTAAAGAAAGAGTAAACCTCATTTTCAATCTCATATAAATGTGAACCGTATCCGACAAAATTTAAAGTCGAATTATATTTTAAAATAACCTAAGCAATTTCCTCTATTCCAATTTTCACGAGTACCACGGTAAACCATCTGAAAATTAATATTCCGAGGTAGTACTCTGTTTTGCAGCTCCTATTTCACGGTAGAAAAATATAGGCTACATTTCTCTGAAATGCTCTCACTAATGAAATCGAGGATTCAACAAATAAAATGTACAACAGCTTTCACTGAATTATATCGAGTAACAACTCACATTTTGTATTATTAATATTTTGATTCATTACTAGCGACCCGTCTCGGCGTGTTTATTTTTTTTTTCTGTAGCGTTGCTTCGATTTAAAATATTTTTTTTTTTTTATAGGATAGGGTGACAAATGAGCACACAGTCCACCTGATGGTAAGTGGTTGCTGTGGCCCATAGACATCTACATCTATCCTCGATTACGATCAAAATGCAGATGCGTTGTCACCCGTGAGGACTAAGATGGAATACCTCGTTTCCAGTAAAAAGGGTCTCCGGTTCTCTACACTCACCATACGAAATACAGCAGCATTAAGCTACTATTTCACGCTGGTATTCTGTGAGAGCGTGGTCCTTCCCCGGTCGAGCCGATCCATTCGTGCTACAACTATACTACTAATATAACTGTAGCATGGCTCTACCACGTATAAAATAGAAGATCTTCTGGTAAAAAAAGATCTATGGTTTTCTTTCCGTTCGGTTCAGCCATTCCGAAGATTAGCTAAGACAGACAAATAGACAGATAGAGTTTTTTTAATGGTTATTTATGTCTCAATAGCAAGCAAATAACCTCCTCAGCTCAGCATATATATAGCTCATAATTCGTTATATTTAGACATTCGTCACGCCTAAAAGTCGAAGTACGGTTACAACTAGATTTGGTCGGTTATATACATAACAAGGTGCAGCATTGAGATTTGTCAAGCTTAGGTGGGATCTATATATTTGTGTGTAAGACTTATTAATTTTTAGTGACTCGATTGTTCAAGTATTGATAACGTTAGCGGAACAGGGTCATTCGGGTCATCATTCAAATGGATCGAGTTTGAGTACTCTGTGATCTGTGATATCAGCTTAATAATATCGGTCATCGTACATTACTATGCTCTTTGTTTGTAGGTCCTATCAATCGTCTGATACGGAACGTTAAAAAATGTAATCGGAATCATCAATACTCTGATGCGACCCGAGTTAAATGAACGAATCATTCACGAATTACACATGTCTATTGTATTTGATTTGTTCACGACTGAACCAGCTGATGCCGATTGATTTCGTACTTAACTAGACATATTAAAGTCCGATTAATAATTAAAATGACACTATAAATTGCAGTTTTACTATAGGATAACATCTTATGGTAAACCTGCGATTTATTTTATTCCTTAGTGATCCGTCTTGGTCTTTCGTCTGAGTAAAATTATTAAAGTGGTGTCATTTAGATTAAAGATCAGAATCTCGAATTTTTTTTTGATAAAATTTAGCTTATGCCTTTGCTGGCTTTGCTCGGACAGACAGAATAAAAATTTAAAAACGGTTACATATGTCTTCATATCATGCAATTGTTTTTTATAGAATTTAGACGCCAATCGAGCATAAATTCCACCTGATGGTAAGTGGATGCCGTGGCCCATAAACATCTACATTTATTCTCGATTGAGAATTAAAACACAGATGCGTTGTCCCCTCTGAAGACTAAGGTGGAATGCCTCGTTTCCAGTAAAAATGGTCTCTACTGCACTACATTCACCATACAAAATAAAACAGCATTTAGCGTGGTCCTATCCTGATCGAGCCAACTCATTCGTGCTACAGCTATAATATAGCTAGACTTTACCACCTATTAAATAATCCCCCGAACTTTATTGAAGCCATTTATTTTAATATTACACTACTACAATTTTATTTACGCCTAATATGTATAGATAAGTTATTTGGACAAATCGAATAGGTATACGTAAGTTGAACCAGCCGCAATCGACTGTACCAAGTTGTAGCCGGCTACCGTACCGTGTAGTGGCGGGTACGAGTATCCGCTACCCCTATAAGAGGCGACAGAGGGAAACAAATCTGGAGATGGGCAGCAGCGTCTTCCTTATAACGACTAAACTCTTTGAGGACGCCATGTTCAGCAGTGGACTTTAATATGCTGCAACGGTACCGAAAACCTGTCTAAACGCACATCTGCTTTAACAATATTTTAAAAAGAACATACTCATAATAACAGTGTTTTTATTATATTATATTATAAAAATAATTTATAACAGAGGATGTGCTTATATTTTACAATGTGTATAAATGTGTAATGTGTATTTTTATCATTCATTGTCTTGTAACCGCCTTTTATGTTTTATCACCGCCCGAGAACCATGACTGGCAGAGCATGCTTTTAGCTTTAAGTTTGCCTTTTGTTCCTAACTATTGTGTAAGGTTCAATAAAGAATAAAAAAATACTGGTAGATAAAGTTCTAATAACTTAAAATTGACCCCATAACGCTTAACCTACATTCAGACGTGTTCTTGAAAAGATAAACATAATATGTGTATCTGTAGCTTGCACTCTACCGCCCCCATTACGACACACGCACGCACGCACGCACGGACGCAACCACTCACGCATGCACGCACGCACGCACTGTTACGTCCCTATTTACGCTGTCACATCACTATTTGTTATAGTAAAATGCTGACTTGCAATTATTGCTGGTTTATTCAAATACAATATTAAAAATCAGCAATAATTTTGCTATAAATACGCAAGACTTTCCTAAATTCGTTCAGTTGGTTGTTCTTCAACTAAACTGCTCCCCAGCTACGGACCTGGTTCTTGCCTGCCGGCTGGCTATCAGTGAAAGCTAAGAATACACTCCGGGTCTACTCTGCCCTTCGCCAGGGCTATCGCGCTGTTATAATCCAAGTCGCGTATAAGTTTTATGTAATAGTAGAAATTCTGTGTCCGAACTTGTGTATGAGTAAAATTTTTAATTAATAAATAGTTGTCGAAATTTCAGTACTGTTTTTTTTTTTATAAGTGCTGAATAGGACAATCTAACAGCACGCACGCACGCACGCCCGCCCACCCTCCGGTTCCGATTCCGTTATATGAATAGATAGATATAAAAATAGATAGAACAGATAGATATACGCAAAGCTAATAAAAGCGTCTTATAAATATATACAAAGACAGAAATTAGGTCAAATAATAAACCTCCTTTTTTAGATCAAATTTAGTCCCCCATTTCAACAAATATTTGCTGTATTTATGCATATTTATGATATAAAAATAGAGTTACCGTATCTGACAGTGATAAATTTATGACACAACACGGAGAAAGTAATTTCTTGATATGGCTCTTTTAAGAAGAATTCACTTTTAGGTATCACGATATAGGGTATTTCCAACCAATTTCCATACTAAGTTGATTACTGCCGGTAGTTGTATGCATAGAAGATATTATAATATTAACAGACTTACGTACTCGTACTAACACGGAAGTATCTACTTACTGCTCCTAATCTACACGTGTCTGATATTTATGCGATAAAATTGCAACACAACTATAACTCAAATACCAGACGTGCTTTTCATAAATGATGTGTTGTCCGGCTAGGAAACTTAGGAACTGTGGCAACGTATCGTTGATTATTTTTGATATGGTTTTTCGAGCGCGGTTTAGCAATAACATGTATTTAATTCGTCCCTTCTTGAACCACCATCGAACTATTAGAGACACCGATTGTTCGCAGGTTTATTCTAAATAAAAGGTTTGCTTCGTTTATCGTGATGTGTTTAACGAAAAAGTGAAATAATTTTCAAGCATTTGTATTTCGATCCGATTTCAATCTGTATGTCTTTAAGGCAAGAGTGATGCGGTAAAGCAGTGTAATCTACCACACAGTTTCTTAGTCACCGTGTATGGGCGGTGTTAAAATTTTTGTGGTTGTACCGCAGAGTCTACTTTATCTAAGGATGCCTCGTGTGGAGGCGAAACACGTGTCGTATTATCGACAATGGTATGGCTTTGCTTGTATAGTGGTGTTGAGAGTAGTGGTACTGGGATTAGCGGTGAGAGAGAGAGGGAGAGTTCACTCAGTTAAGAGAGGGCAGCTGTGCTTTTCAAACTAGGTAAAACACTTCATTTTATTTTATTACGCGAATATTAGCTGAATAATTTCTAAAACCTTTCATTATGAATCGTTTAGCACGCAGACTTAACGACTAAAGCACGGACGCTCCGGGAAGTCTGCAATTTGTGAATATGTTTAGAAAGCCTCCGCAATTGCGTCAGATTTGACAAATTACAAATGCTCGCTGAAGAACACTGATTCCTCCTGCACATCGTGACTCCCATAGACAATTGGCTTGTCGGAATTGAAAATAAGAGAAATTAAACGCTATAAAATTCTAAAATTAGTTTTACTTGAACTATAAATATTTTAACAAGATATTATTCTTTATTGCATTTTCATGAAAAAATACAAAATGCCTTCGAACAGTTGACAGAGACGAGAATGGAGAACTGGATTTTCTCACGCCGCCTTTTCACTCCGCTTCTTTTATCTTATTTTCATGAAACGTAGGCGTAGAAGCATCATAACTATATTGGTCGATCAACCAGCGATACTTAGCTTTCAGGTTGTGCTGATTTTATCGCAATATTTCTCGACGCTTTCGCGCCATGCGGCGTAATTCAATCAGTGATATGTAGAACTTTTAGTTTTTAAACGCACTTTGAAAATATTTAATAGGATTATGTTAAAAATATATTTGTAGGCGAAACAGGATAATCGTTAAATGTATTCATGATGGATTGCGCAAATATGTGTGCGTTATAAAATAAAATACAAGAAAGTTAAGCAGATCGTTAACAATTCATCGCAAATAATATATGGTACGCTCACCGATGATGTTTTTTTAAAAATCCTATATACAACCACGGTTGCCATGTTACCAAAGAAACGACGCTTCAGTAGAGTAAAAACTATAATCTCGATTCAACCACTATTTTATAGACGTGCTGGCACATACATTTGTAGAGACGTGATAGCTCAGGAGTAGCTTGTCGTACGGCTTGATACGTGGTAGAACTACGCTGCAGCTATATTAAGGTTGTAGCATGAATGTGTCGGCTTGACCGGGGAAGGACCACGCTCTCACAGAATACCAGCGTAAAATAGCAGCTTATTGCTGCTGTGTTTCATACGGTGAGTGCAGAGAAACGGAGACCCGTTTTACTGGAATCGAGGCATTCCATCTTGGTTCTCAATGGTAACAACTCATCTGCATTTTGATTCTTAATCGAGGTTAAATATAGATGTAAATGGGCCACAGCATCCACTTACCATCAGGTGGACTGTGTGCTCGTTTGTCACCCTTATCCTTTAAAAAATAGTACATGAGCAGCCAGATGTAATGTCTCTACACCAACGAAATTGTTCATTACAGTGCTGTTTCATCACGTATTTCGGTAGTAAAGAAAAAACCTTATAAAAAAATCCGCAAACCCGCACTGAGGCGGTGCGGTGGATACTTCCTTGCACTAAAACTATTAGTACCGTTACAGTCTATTTAAGTCCACTGGTGAACATAGGCCTCCCCCATAAATTTCCTTATAGAAGGGATATTTAAGAGGCTTAAAATAACATATAAATTATATACAAAAATATGGCAAGTACAGGAGTCTGCTGTCTTGTGACCCTGTTTAGCTGCCACTTCAGTGGCAATACTGCTCAAAATGCTTCACTTGTACATACTCCTACTACTTTCTTTCTTTGTTTTCTTTTTTTCTTTTCTTTGTTTCTTTCTTTGTTTTATAAACGTTACCCTTACACTAAGATTTTCTCCTGTATCGTGGGGGCAGCTTACAAACATAAATTGCACAAGGACAAACATCCAGACCCGGAACAATTATTTCTAGGTCATACAAATACTTGTTCCGTGCGGGATTTGAACCCGCGAACCCCAGCGCAACTCATTGCTAAGCCACTGCGCCACGGAGCCGTCACTCACTCGAATACTTCAACCCATGGGTATTTTTTATTTATTGACGGCTTCATACTGGAAAGCGCAACAACGAAGCAGTGCAGCTGGTCAACTCCCTCCTCCTCACCAGAGCGGACCAATCAAAAAGTTGTACATTTATACGTATTGGTTATGAAAAAAATATTATTAATAAGATCAGGCGTTATTTTGCGGAAATTAATTTTTTTGAAGAAGTAAAATTTCAAACTAAGTGATAACTGACCAGAACCGTGCTTTGTGGTATTCTTTAGGAAAGACCTAAGTTTAGCAGTGGACTTGTGAAGGACTTGTGATGATATCTGATCCACAAGCAAATCCACACGAAAAAGGAAAATCTGCTATTCTTGTATTTCACTATGGTATTATTTCGCTTATCGGTTCCGGTCTAGTTATTCAATATGATTGAAAAATATTTTTAATTAAAATATAACTAAGTAAGAGCCAAAACAGAAGTAAGAGTAAGTAGCTACTGTGGTCCATTGAAACGCACATCTCCTGTTTAAGAATGAAAATGCAGATGCGTCGTCACGCCTCGTTGCCAGTAAAAAGGGCCTCCGTTTGTAGACCGTTTGAAGCTCCGTTTGTAGTGTAGATCACCATTCCCTTTATACTGGAAACGAGGCATTCCATCTTAGTTCTCAGGAGTGACAACGCATCTGTATTTTGATTCTTAATTGGAGATAAATGTAGTCTGTCGGCCACAGCATTTACTTACCATCAGGTGGACTGTGTGCTCGATTGAAACCCTTACTCTATAAAAAATTTCCAATCACAGATTTACGTTCCTGTCGAGCTTACCCCTCGTCGTAATACAACTACGAAATAACTTTCCTTTCTATAAAAACGTTGTATTTACCAACCAACATTTTAGTATGAATACATAAATTCAAATTCGCATTTCGACGAAACAGAGTACAATATAATGATTAAAACTATCGATGTTTTGTTAATTAACGACGCGGCCTTTTATTCAAAACTATTCACAACTAAACCAATAACAAACTCTCTGTTCTATTACTATTGTTTGAATTTCACTAATGATTTTGAGAATCTATAGTTTTCCATAAAACGACCAACGACATAGAGTTGTTCACAACGGAATATCAAAACAGAAATTAAATAGAATGAAACACAAATTAAAGTTTCAAATATTACTAACTTAATAAATACGAAAACAAATACGGGAAAGTAATAATAATAAATATCATTAATTTTCCCGGCACTGTAAATTTTAGAAACTGCACTTTTTTAAAAAGAAATCTACACTTACTCACTTATCGGCAATAATAAACAACTTAATAAATAAACTAATAATAAACTTTTACTCAATTATCGGCAGTCAAGAAAACTCCAATACGTGCTCAATACTTGAATCAATCAATCTGGTTGCGCGGAAAAAACCATTGGATTATTATATTTGACGGTAGAGGTGCCAAGCCGCTTGTTCCTTTCCGACAAAAACGATATCATTCATACCCTCCTCTATCCTCCATCGACACATCGGGGTGGTGGGGTGGGAGGGGGCAAGAAGATGATTCTAGAATGTCACGTAATCATCGGGGCCGAGGACATATAAGGCACGCGCGACCGTTGCGCGGTCTCTTTCCACCGCAGTCGTCGCTGAAACCACAACGCTTCTCTCCCGACGCACCCCTGGGGCCCCAGAGTGTCTGTCTAGAAGAAGTTCCCTCACCTCGTGTGAGATATAGTCGCGCACCGCCTCTCTCCGGAGTGTTCCAGAAGAAGTTCCAGAAGTTGCAGCTATAGTGCTCAACAGGATAGAAGAAACCCCGGTGAGTCAATTCCTTTAATTAGCTCCTGCCTTGCATAGTCTAACCCGCTCCAATTTTGTTGTTCTCCTAATAAGGCAGGATTCCCTTTCAGCGATTGGCACCGTAGTAGTTTAGTTTTAGGGAAGAGCAAGTGCATTATACCGCATTCTATAGTAGTCGCTTTTACGTAAGCGTAGAAGCAACCGCATATACAGTCCACTTTAGTTAATATCTAGCGTAGTAGGTTTAAGGTTCGACCGGGGAACTAGACTTCGGCAGCCTTAAACACGTGGCTCCACCATTTTATGGTCACTTCGGCAGGATTTTGGTCGAATTGTTGAATTAATTAATTAGATAATGCACTCCAATTTATAGAATAGACTTAAATAGTGTTCGTTTAAATTTAAATTTTGATTAGGTACTCGCAAACAGAATTATTCGTTTTATAGCGCTCGTATTTGATTAAATTTAAAGCCTATTAAATAATTGAAACAGTGTAATAGGAACCGTTTGATACGCTTACCCACAATCTTGATAAAATTATTGAGTCTAGCAAATGACGCGTCACCTCGACTCGCTGCGCAGGTGTTCGATTTAATTACGTAATACGGCATACCGAGTGTGTCCATCCTTTATTGTTTGTGCGTTGTGAGATTAATTGTGATTGATATAACTTTATTATAATAGTTTAAAATGGCAGTTAGTGGAAGTGAAATCAAAATTAAAACGCTTTATGCTAAGAGGGACATACTCTTTTCGCGTATGCAGAATATAAGTGATTATATAAAGAACATTCATATAGAAGCAGTGCGGGAAACTTTTTTGACCGAAATCGAAACGATAGATTATTTGCGGATAGACTACGAAAAAATATTAGACCAAATTAATCATTTGGAATTACAAATCGACCCGAAATACATAGTGAACTACCAACCGCTGCTGGCATTCGAAGATATGTTGTGTCGCGTGAAAAGAACTGCGAGGTCCCTACAATCTCAAAACGAAGCAAAGCCGGAAAAACAGGTACGTCCAAGTGACTCGATTAGGTTGCCGCCAATAGATATTCCGGTATTCAATGGTGATATTAAGACGTGGCCCTTCTTCTTCAGTAGTTTTCAAAACAATATACACAATAACCCATCGTTATCGGACGCCGAAAAATTATATTACTTAATTAGTAAACTTAGTGGCAGGGCACAGTCGATCTGCTCTGGTTTTACACCTACAGCAAACAATTACCTATTAATATTCGAAACGCTTAAAACTAAATATGAAGATAGGAGAATGTTAGCTTCCGAATATTTGAACCAGATATTCGATCTTAAACCTATATCATCCGCGAACATCAACGGCTTAGAGCAATTTCTAGATAAATTTGTGGCATCGGTGGCTGCACTTAAGAATTTGAAATTTAATGATCTTATGGACGTGGTGTTTCTCCATATTGCACTGAAAAAGTTGGACCCCGACACCGTGCGTGCGTTTGAAACGGAGCATCGTAGCTCGGAGATGCCTTCCTTTCATTCATTAGCATCGTTCGTGCGAGATCAAATAAAGGTAATGCAGCGCTCTCCGAACGTTAAACAGGACAATAAAAGGTGCGTCGACCGTAGACAGACTCAACCATCTAAAATAGCAGGGTCGTTAACTTACGTAACCGCTACGCCAACATCACTCCAGCATACTTGTCTAGTATGTAAAGATAAACACGGTAATTTATATAACTGTGCGACTTTTCGTAAATATTCACCAAGCGAACGTTATAAGTTAGTAAAGACAAACAACCTATGTTTGAACTGCTTAAGCGATAAGCATTTAGTTGCAAAATGCAATTCGAGTTCCGTATGTAGCAAGTGCGCCAGGAAACATCACACGCTATTACATTTTGAAAATAGCAATATAGCGGCGTCAAGTAAAGCGGATAAGGAATTCGCCCCTACTAAGGTCAACGATTCTAGCGGTCGACCTGGTGATGTCGCTCTGTGCTCATTGGCAAATATGGGAGCACAACCTCCTTCAACCGTGTTACTGGGTACGGCACGTATTTTGGTTAGGGATTCGCGTGGAAACGAACAAAGCGTCCGTGCACTGCTGGACAGCGGAGCCCAAAATAGCTTTATAACACGACAATGTTGTCGGCGCTTAGGCTTAGTAATAAATAGGTCACTTTCATGTCCTGTAATTAAAGGCATCGGAGGCACTAGTAAATCAACACAGGGATATATAAATTTAAAATTTTATTCTCGGATAGATCGTAATGTTAACTTTGATATAAATGCACTAGTAGTAGATAGGGTCACTGAACGGTTGCCAACCGTTTCGGTTGACACCTCGGCAATGATTGAATTTAAAAATTTGACTCTAGCAGACGACACTTACGCCGTTCCTGGAAACATAGACATGCTCATTGGGGCATCGCTTTTCCCTCATCTTTTGTTAAACAATAAGGTCAGGGGCAACTCCTCGCATACCGCGCCTTACGCACTGGAAACCGTATTGGGCTATGTGATCCTTGGCTCCGCCCCCATCCTAGATAGTATTTCGGCAACCTCTTATTGTGGTATGGCTGTCGAACCGCTCGAGTCGTTAGTCCGCAAATTTTGGGAGATGGAGGAGGTGAACGTCCCACCCATAGCTAGTTCAGATGACAGGTTATGCTTACTTACTTACTTACTTATCGTCACGCACAATCCCTAACGGAGTAGCCAGAGAGAACAGATCGCCAAGTGTCACGATCCTTACATACCTCTTTCGCTTCCTTCAGGTTCATTAACTTCTTCATACATGCACGTCTAGGTATCCGAGTACTCTTGACCCTCCCCTCTTCGAGCAATTTGCTCACATGGTCTTCGAAAGTTAGTCTCGGTCTACCTGGACACCTTTTAATATTTACTTTCGCTCTATATATTTTCTTCACCATTCGGTCTTCACTCATTCGTTCAACGTGTCCAAACCATTGGAGTACGCCCCTATCAATTTTTGTGATAAGGTCATCTTTCAATCCTGCCATATTGCGAATCTCTTCGTTTCGCTTTCGGTCGGCTATGGTAACGCCACACATTTTACGAAGAGATCGCATCTCCACTGCATTCAACTTGCTTTTATGCTTCTTCTGGCATACCCAGGTTTCGCTGCCATATAACAAAGTCGGTACCAACACTGCGTTATGTATTGCAAGGCGTGCACTCTTCACCACGCCTTGCCTTTTTATTAATGCATTCAGGGCACCATTGACTTTGTTTCCGGCAGCGACACGCCTATCCACATCTAAATCACATCTTTTATCCCGGCTGAAAGCACTCCCCAAGTATACAATTTCATTTACCTGTTCTAGACATTCCTGATTTACCCATATTTCACATTTCGTTCTCTCTTCGTCCTTTTCAAATACCAGAACCTTAGTTTTATTAGCATTCAAACGGAGACCTTTAATTTCACATTCCTCTTTCATACACGTGACTAATGCCCGCAGTTCTGCTTCTGATGGTGCAATAAGCACTGCATCATCAGCATACAGCAGACAATTAACTTTTATGTCACCCAATTTCACACCCAAACAGCTATCTTTCAGCTTCTGTAAACAGCTGTCGAGATACAGTATGAACAGCCAGGAAGACATGACACAACCCTGTTTTACGCCCGCTTGGACGCTAAACATGGGTGACAGGTCATGCCCTACCCGCACACAGGCTTTACAGTCATAGTAAAGTGACTGCACAGCCCTTAACAATCGACCATCTACACCATATCCCGGCAACAGTTCCCACATTTTCTTCCTTATAACCTTATCAAATGCTTTCTCCAGATCCACAAAAGCACAGAAAGTCCTCTGGTTAACACTCAGAAGCTTCTCCGTGATCATGCGGAGAGAAAACATTTGATCCGTGCATCCTCTTCCAGGTCTAAATCCGCATTGTGCCTCCCATAAGAATCTTTCCGATTTCTCTTGCATCCTGCGTGTCAAAACCTTCGAATAAACTTTACTTGCTAAACTGGTCAAGCTGATCGCCCGATAGCTCCCGCAGTCAAAATGTGAACCTTTACCTTTATATAAAGGCACAATGACCGCGGATCGCCAATCATCCGGGACATCTCCCGTCCGCCAGCACAAATTGCACAGCAGATGAAAACTGTCCCAGACGCGAGGCCCACCGTACTTGACCATTTCAGCAGTAACTCTGTCTAGTCCCGCAGCCTTACCACATTTCAAACTTCGAATCGCACGTTCAATCTCTTTCATGCTGATGACCTCAGTGTCATCGAGGTCCGTGTCTGGCGTGCCAGTCACGGCGTCACCCCTGGATCCTTCACTAAGATCATGACACGCATACAATTCTCTATAAAATTCACTCCATCGCTGCATGACGTCCGATTTTTCTGAGAGGACGTCATTGGTTCTCGAAAGCACTTTGTTCATTCTTAAAGCTGTCGCACCACTCCGGGACCTTCCAACCTCTTTCCAGAAGAGTTTGGAGTTTTCCCTAAAGTTGTGCGACAACCTCTCGTCCGCTTCTATTCTACACCTTTCACGTACTTCCTCAATCAATGTTTTCGCGTGAACTTTCTGCAGCTTATATCTTTCTTTCATCTTCTCTCTCATATGCTCATCGTTACTAGAGGCTAAGTAGTCTAACCATGCTTTTTTCTTCTTTTTTACAGCTTCTTTCACTTCGTCATTCCACCATGCATCTCTTCTTTTACTACTACCTCTTTTTGTCGTACCACATACTTCTTCCGCTGCACTTACCATTCCATCCCTAAGGTTCTGCCATATTCTCTTCACACATTCTTTCCTGCCATCGATGGTGTCAAGCTTTTCGGCTACCCTCGTGTGATATTTGTCCCTAGTATCCGCTTCCTGAAGCTTCCAGCTTCGGATGCGACAGACCGACTGTGGTTCTGTTACTGCCGTCCGGTGGCGCCAACCCGCGAACAAACCCCTAAATCTAGTAATTACTAGATAATGATCCGTTCGCAGGTCAGCACCCCTGAACACTCGTGTATCCATCACCTGTTTTCGCAGTCGGTCATCCACCAGGAACAAATCAATCATACTTCTCTCATTCTTTCTTTCTCTAGTGTACATATGGATCTTCCTGTGATTAAACATAGTGTTTGTCACAAGAAGACCCTTTTCCTTGCATACAGCCAGTATAAGCTTGCCAGCATCATTAACCCTTTTATCTCCAAACTTTCCAAGCACCGACTCGTATCCTGGTCGAGCGATGCCTACCCATCCATTCAAATCACCACATACAACAGTTCTTTCGTTTCCCTTAACCAAATCTAGAACTTCTCTTACATTCTCCCAAAACTCCTCCAGCTCAGCCCTGGACGACGAAGCTACCGGCGCATAAACAGCCAAAAGGAATAACTTCGTCAGTCCCATTTTGAAGCGAACCCAGAGAAGTCTTGAGTTCACAACCTTGTATTCAGTCATAAGATCGACCAACCGGGACGACAACAGCACTCCCACTCCTTGGCAGGCGTTCTCGCTTTCCGGGACTCCGGACCATATAGCTAACGTCCCGCCAGGGAGCTCTTCAATACCACTGCCTTTCCGTTTGGTCTCCGACATACACACGACATCTAATTCTCTTTCTTTCATTATTTCGATCAACTCATTCGTCTTATCTCTCATGCCTCCTCTAACATTCCACGTGCCAACTCTGCACTCCGTCCTCCACCTTCCGCCGTGTCGGGCTGTGCGTGACGGGTGGCGGTCCCCATTGCCGCTTTGCGCGCTGCATTCCACACCAACGGGGACGAGCTGGTGTGCGTCGCCTTGGGGGGACGCCCTAACCCTCGTTCGCATGGGTGCGCAGCTGTGTAGAATTGCAGCCCTGAAAAGGGCTGGCAGGGGTCGCGACGAGCACGCTTCTACAATGACCCCCAGGTTACAGGTTATGCGAGGAAATTTACGTCCGCACGACCGTTCGTGATCGCGACGGTAGATATAGTGTAGCGCTACCCTTTAAAGGAGATGTTTTATCTCTCGGCGATTCGCGTCAAATGGCGGAAAAACGTTTCTACAGCTTGGAGCGTAGGATGCTCGCTTCGCCCCAGTTAAAGGAAGCTTACGACGGCGTCATTAACGAATATATTAGAGAAGGTTACATATCACTTGTGGCTTCGAAATTAGATAACTACGAAGACACACCGTCATTAGAGAGGACACCAGACAGACACCGTCATCAGAGAGGATACCACACCACGGAGTCATTAGAGAGGACAAACTTACATCTAAATTACGTGTAGTGCTCGACGCTAGTGCTAAAACTAGCACTCACCTGTCGCTTAACGATATCCTCTATAGTGGGCAAAATTTACAGGGCAGTTTATTTAATATAATAGTCAATTTTCGTTTGTTTAGTATAGCACTATCCGCCGATATTCGTCAAATGTTTCTTTGCATAGGGGTCCGTGAATGCGACCGTAGATTCCAACGCATTTTATATCGTTTCAACCCAAAGGAACCTCTAATGGTGTTTGAATTTAACCGCGTTTGTTTTGGTTTGAAGTCGAGCCCATTTCATGCGTTACGCACGGTGAGACAGCTCGCTCACGATGAAGGTCCCTCTTATCCTAAAGCTAAGAGGGCAATTGAAAGCGGATTATATATGGATGATTTTGTGTACTCGGTCGATAGCGTGGAGGAGGCAACCCCAACCACCGCCGAGGTTATAAGGCTCATGAAATCGGGTCAATTCGATCTTGTGAAGTGGACTAGTAATTCGCGTCCGGTTTTGGATACAATCCCACTATCACACCGTCTTTCGGCGATAAAGGAATTCGACGATTCTGATACACACAAGGTGCTCGGTCTATGTTGGTCACCAGAGTCCGACGTGTTTAGCCTTAAGGTAAATCCGCCCGTAGAGAAATGCACAAAGCGCACAATACTGTCATGCGTTGCTAGATTATGGGACGTCATGGGTTTCGTAGCTCCAGTGGTATTATACGCTAAGCTTTTAATTAAACAACTTTGGTTATTGGAATGCGACTGGGATGACTCGCCGCCTGACAGCATTGTTCGGTTGTGGCAGCGCTTTAGAGAGGAACTTCCTTTATTAAGAGAAATTAAAATACCGCGTCATATAAACGTAGATAGGAATAGCGCCATAAAGGTCGTTGGGTTTACAGATGCCAGCGAGAAGGCTTACGGGGGCGTTGTATATTTCCACGTCCAGAATAATGGTAGAAATTCGATTAGCCTCATTAGTTCTAAGTCGAGAGTCTCCCCCCGTAAGGTTGTCTCTCTGGCGCGCTTAGAGCTTTGCGCAATATTAGTACTCGCCAAGCTTATTACCGCAGTTATCAGCGCATGTAGGGATAGAGTTCACATAGAAAGGATATTTGCCTTTTCCGACTCCACCGTCGCCTTATGCTGGGTTCATTCTTCACCCCACCGTTGGGATACGTTTGTTGCGAACCGAATGGCCAAGATACAAGACGAGTTAGAAACGCGGAACTTTTATCACGTGTCCGGTACGGAAAACCCCGCCGATTGTCTATCCCGTGGACTCACCCCGATGCAAATAATGGACCACCCGCTTTGGTTCCACGGACCTGCTTGGGTTCACTTGGATCCCTCGCAATGGCCAATAACCGATTTCGAACCTTCGTCAGTGTCACAACCGCCGGAAGAGAAGAGACACGCTCTAGTGGCGAACGTTTCGAGCGAGGTTTCTCCAATAATTGCTTTGGCGAACCGCTTGTCCTCTTGGTCGAAATTATTGCGTAGCGTAATTTACGTTTGTCGATTCGCGAAGCTGTTACCGCGACGTTCGTATGTCTTAGCATCCGATTACAACTATGCCGAGTCGCTAGTATTGCGTGAACTTCAACGTGCGCACTTCTCTGAAGAAATTAGAAGATTACAATCGAATAGAGCTTGTAGTCGCGCCTTTCAACGCCTTAAGCCATTTTTACAGGATGGGATTGTAAGGGTAGGTGGACGCTTGTCCAACTCGCAATTGAGTTTCGACCAACGGCACCCTATTGTTTTACCGCGTAAAGACCATATCATGAACTTATTAGTCGACTACCATCATAAATTGAACTCGCACGCTGGCCCCGACTTGTTGATGTCGATTTTGCGTCAGAATTATTGGATTCTTTCTGCACGTAGTTTAATACGCAATCGGGTGCACAGATGTATAGCTTGCTTTCGGGCACGCCCCAAGCCGTCATTTCCGGAAATGGCGGAACTTAGATCTTGTAGAGTAATACAATCAGTAAAGCCCTTCACGCACACCGGGTCTGATTTCGCTGGTCCGTTTAAGGTCACGCTCACTCGCGGGCGTGGTATAAGATCCACAAAGGCTTACGTCTGCATTTTCGTATGTCTAACTACTCGAGCGGTGCATATAGAACTCGTTGGTGATCTAAGCACAGCAGGCTTTATGGGTGCATTTAAAAGATTTCTTTCCCGCCGTGGCCCTGTAAGTAGATTGTATTCGGATAACGGTACGAACTACGTCGGTGCAAAACGTATTCTATCGGAACTACATGAGCTCTTAGCTAGCAAGTACTATAATTCGGAGTTCGCTCACATTCTAGCCGAGAACCGCATTGAGTGGTCTCTGAACGTCCCAGCCGCGAGCCATTTTGGGGGCAATTGGGAGACTAATATCAAGAGTCTAAAGAGTCATTTATACCGAGTAATAGGAGATCAAATTTTGTCCTTCGAAGAGCTAAGTACGGTGCTCGCTCAAATTGAATGCGTAATGAATAGTCGCCCACTTTGTCGTACGTTGTCTAGTGACCCCTCGGAACCGCTGGCTCTAACTCCAGCACATTTTTTGAATTTAACGCCTTTAAAGTATTTGCCAGCCGCAGATATGGATGAGAACAGACTTAGCATTTCCGCACGCCACAAATTATTAGATCGGTTAGTGCAATCGTTTTGGAAACGATGGAGGATGGAATACTTGCATACTTTGCAGTCTCGGCAAAAATGGAACACAGCAACTGAGCCTTTAGCTGTAGGAACTGTAGTTGTGCTCACCAAAGAGAATACGCCGCCTCTCCACTGGCCGTTAGGAATTGTCGAAGAGGTCTTTCCCGGTTCCGACGGAGTAGTTAGGATAGCTCGCGTTAAGACCACGGTTGGGTCTTACTTGCGTCCGGTTGTCCGTTTGTGCCCCCTGCCTCTTCCATAATTTAAATTAGCTTTCTAGATTAAATTGTAGTTGAATTTAAGTAATCTTAGCGTTAGTTAGTTATTTTGTTAGTTGATCTTAGCTCTAGTTGTGTTAGTTAATTTGAAGGAAATCCTTCAAGGGCGGGGGAGATGGTTGCGCGGAAAAAACCATTGGATTATTATATTTGACGGTAGAGGTGCCAAGCCGCTTGTTCCTTTCCGACAAAAACGATATCATTCATACCCTCCTCTATCCTCCATCGACACATCGGGGTGGTGGGGTGGGAGGGGGCAAGAAGATGATTCTAGAATGTCACGTAATCATCGGGGCCGAGGACATATAAGGCACGCGCGACCGTTGCGCGGTCTCTTTCCACCGCAGTCGTCGCTGAAACCACAACGCTTCTCTCCCGACGCACCCCTGGGGCCCTAGAGTGTCTGTCTAGAAGAAGTTCCCTCACCTCGTGTGAGATATAGTCGCGCACCGCCTCTCTCCGGAGTGTTCCAGAAGAAGTTCCAGAAGTTGCAGCTATAGTGCTCAACAGGATAGAAGAAACCCCGGTGAGTCAATTCCTTTAATTAGCTCCTGCCTTGCATAGTCTAACCCGCTCCAATTTTGTTGTTCTCCTAATAAGGCAGGATTCCCTTTCAGCGATTGGCACCGTAGTAGTTTAGTTTTAGGGAAGAGCAAGTGCATTATACCGCATTCTATAGTAGTCGCTTTTACGTAAGCGTAGAAGCAACCGCATATACAGTCCACTTTAGTTAATATCTAGCGTAGTAGGTTTAAGGTTCGACCGGGGAACTAGACTTCGGCAGCCTTAAACACGTGGCTCCACCACAATCAATTTAAAGTCTAAGACTGCCCTAATGCACAAATACTTTTTCAGACTTGCTCCTAAAATATTCAACAAAATTCTAAATGCAATTCAAACAATGCCACTGTCAAAATGTTTAAATAGCACTGCAAAAGTTTCTTCTTGACAAATGTTATTATACAATAGACGAGTTTTTAAAGGATACATCATCATTCTCTAAACCATTTCCCATTATCTGGGGTCGGCGCAGTAAACCTTCTTGTTCCATTCCTCTCTATCAGCCGTCATTTCCATACTTACTCCTTTCATTCTCATATCACTCTTAACACAATCGATCCATCTTTTATTCGGCCTTCCTCTGCCCGTGTGTCCCTCCACATTCATATTCAACACTCTTTTTGTGACATGACTTTCATTCCTCCGCATCACATGCCCAAACCATGCCAATCTGCTTCCTCTCACCTTTTCTACCACTGGCGCTACTTTCAGGCTTCCTCTTATATACTCATTCCTTATCTTATCCATCATTGTCACACCACACATCCATCGTAACATTCTCATTTCATTCGCATGCAGTCTATTTTCATCCTTCTTCTTGACGGCCCAGCATTCACTTCCATACATGACGACAGGTCGGATGATCGATTTGTAAATTTTCCCCTTCAGCCTTATTGGCATTCGGGGATCGCACGTTGTGGCTGTGACCTGTCGCCATTTCATCCACCCTGCGTTAATCCTATGCTGCACAGCTCTATCTATTCCGCCGTCGCCTTGAATGAGGGAACCGAGGTACTTGAAATCTGAGCAGGTAGGCAGTATAGCGCCATCCAACGACATGGGTGCAGGACTGGAAAGACCGCCGAAATCACAGCACAGATATTCGGTTTTGGATCTGCTGATATTCAAGCCAACACTTTCCAGCCTCTGTTGCCACCCCGTCAGTCTGCTCTGTACCTCAATGCCTTCTTCCCCGACAAGCACGATGTCATCGGCAAAGAGCATGCACCAGGGTGCCTCATCCTGCAGGTCCGACGTCAAAGCGTCCATAATCAGTAGGAAGAGGTAAGGGCTCAATGCCGACCCTTGGTGCAGCCCTACCGCCACATCGATACTGCCCGTAGTTCCCGCGGCAGATCGTACACATGTACGGGATGCTCTGTACATAGCACGGACTAACCTCACATACTTCCCAGGCATACCTTTCATCTTTAACGCCCACCACAAAACCTCACAGGGAACCCGATCGTACGCCTTTTCAAGGTCGACAAAAACCATGTGCAGATTTTTATGCACGCGCTTGTACTTTTCGCACAATTGGCGTAATGCGAAAATGGCATCTGTCGTACCTCGACCGGGCATGAATCCGAACTGGTTTTGTGTTATCTCACACTCTTCTCTCATTATTCTCTCTATTATTCTTTCCCAGACTTTCATCGTATGTGACATGAGTTTTATTCCCCGGTAATTGCTGCAGTTTTGAACGTCTCCTTTGTTTTTAAAAATGGGGACCAGTATACTACTGCACCATTCCTCAGGTATTTGTTCTTCCTGCAACAATTTACCGAAAAATAAACTCAACCACTTCCATCCATCCGCACTCAGCAACTTCCACACTTCTACTGGTATTCCATCTGGGCCGACTGCCTTCCCATTCTTCATATTCCTAACAGCCATTTTTACTTCTTCCACACTAATTTCTCTCACTAAGCCCATATTCACTGGTGGGTTTTCAAGCATACCATTCCATTCATTCTCCTCATTCATCAATTTCTCAAAATACTCCTTCCATCGCTTCTTTATACTTTCATCGTCAGTCAAAATCCTTCCAGAATCATCTTTTATACATTTTACATGTGAAACATCTCTTCCATTCCTTTCTCTCGCTCTTGCAATTTGAAAAAGTCGTTTTTGACCTTCGGGGCTTTCAAGGGACCGATATAATTTATCTTGCGCCTCTGCCCTACAAATAGCAACTTCCTTCTTCGCTCTCTTCTTACATTCTTTATACGCCCCTCTCTTACTTTCTTTTATGGATTCATTCTGGTCTTCTACGCTCTGCCATTCTTTAAAGGCATTTTTCTTTTCTCTCAAAACTTCTCTAATACTTTCACTCCACCACCACCCATCCTTATCTATCATACGCTTCCCTTTTGTTTCTCCTAACACCTTCCTTGCCACACTTCGGATACAATCAGCCATTTCCTTCCAGCACTCATTCACACTCATTCCTTCCATATCACCCATCTCTATCATCTTGTTTACAACTAGCGCTCTAAATTCACTTGCATACTCCTCCTTATGCAACAAATGCCACTTTATTTTGGGTGGGGGACGATCCTTATGTTTGTTGAGGCGAACAGTTAAGCAGATGTCAGCCAGCAGAATTCGGTGCTGGGATACTAAGTCTTCACCTGGAAGCACTTTGCAGTTTTTTACACTCTTGATTTGGTTCCGTCTTAACAGAAGATAGTCGATCTGTGTCGCGTGGTGGCCACTTTTATAAGTAACAAGTTTTTAAAGGATACATTATTATAATATTATTTATCTTATGCTTACAATTTGTTATGAGTTTTGTAAAATTTTATGAATATTATTTAATTATGAAAAAATGTTAATTTTAAACTATTTAATTTGTGAAAATATTTGTATGTATTACGACAAAACACAGCGCTCTATAAAATGTATGACCACCTATTGTATATGTGGTTCACCTGGTGCACTACCATGGTGCACCTGTGTTTCACAAATAAAAAATTCTGATTCTGATTCTTAAACTAAAACTTAAAACGTGATAAAATCGTCTAAATTAGTTTCAGTGATAAAAATATATAAATAAATATCTTTTTATTGCCACAATCAAAAAACAAATTTACATATAAGAAGAATCTTGATTAAATTTAGGCAATCAGAGGTGACTCAGCTTTTGTTTGATTAAGATCCCATAGTGCGCTGCTTTTCTGGCACTTCTTCCTTCCTGAAATGTTAAATGTGTATTACGACTTATGAGTATTGCGAACTCCCCAATACGACATCCACGAGACGATATGGGGTAGTGTATATTATTACACCGCTACTATACAATGACTAGTATATATAAAATATATTAGGTACGAATGTTCAAAATTTAACTTACACTAAGTTCTTTAGACAAAATTAAACAGAAATAAAAATAAAACCGTCAAAAAACGAAACGCATAGATAAACTAGTCGTGTGGCGAAAGTCCAAACAAAAGTCAAACGTGAATTAACGTTATATAATTTTTTTTAAATAGTGTAATTTTATTTTCCATGTACAATACAAGGTGGCCCATAAGTCGTTAGAAATGTAAATTTCGAATAAAATACAAAAGGCGTGCATGAGTGGCGCGCGCGGTGCGGGGAGAGTACCGACGGTTTCTGGGAATTCAGTCGCCATGGAGCGTTTCACCGGTGCGGACCGTGCATTTTGTGTGCGCGAGTTTTATCGAAACAATGATTCGGCTACCATTGCGCGGCGAAATTTCGAGAATATCAGAATTTACGCAACTTTAAAGACATTCCAAGTGTTCAAACGACTAAGAACTGGGTTATTAAGTTCGAAGAGAGTGGTTCGACGTTGGATAAGCAACGGTCAGGTCGACCAAGGACATCACGGACGGAAGAAAACATCGATGTAGTGAACACTCAATTCGTGAAAATCCTACCCAGTCTACTCGTAAGCGTTCCAGCGCATTAAACTTACCCAGAACATCGTTACAGCGAATTTTAAGGAAAGGTTTACATCTTCAGCCGTACAAGATTCAGATAGTACAGGAATTAAAAGATACTGACACTATCCACCGACTAAATTTCGCAAATGAAATGTTGAACCGCTTTACTTCGTTTAATAACGTGTTATTCTCTGATGAGGCTCACTTTCACATCAATGGCCATGTCAATAAGCAAAATTGTCGCTACTGGAGTTGCGAAAATCCAAATCGCAAAGATCAAAAGCCCTTACATAGCCCTAAAGTGACAGTTTGGGCGGCTATGTCAGCGCATGGCATTATAGGCCCTTACTTTTTTGAGGACGGCAAAGGCCGCGCGATTACTGTTACTTCACAACGGTATGTAGCTTTGATCCAGGACTTTTTTACACCAGAGTTGCAGAATTTTCCAGGCTTCAATACGCGGACCTGGTTTCAACAAGATGGAGCAACTGCCCATACCTCTAACGTCGCTATGCCGGTGGTCTGTCAACTTTTCCCTAATAAAGTGATCTCTCGAAGAGGAGATATTCCTTGGCCACCACGTAGTCCAGATCTGACCCCAATGGACTTTTTCTTATGGGGTTATCTTAAGACTAAAGTGTACGAAACCAACCAACGGACAATTGACGTCCTGAAAGAAAATATCCAAAGAGAAATGGCAAACATTACAGAGCTTACTTGCCGCGCAGTGATGGATAATTTTAAACGTCGCTTACAGGAGTGCCGCGATCGTAACGGATTACATTAAGATGATGTAATTTTCAAAAAATAATTCCCATTTTATAAGGATTATGACAAAATAAAAACCTTTTTCATAATGTCATTAGTTTTTTTTAATTATTTTTTTACATTTCAAGGGACTTATGGGCCATCCGGTATTTTGAGAGTCTGAATCCAACCCTGGCCTAATCTTGGTAACGTAACTAAACTAACTGTATAATAAAATGTTAAAAATGCGTTTATATAATAATTTAATTGTAACAAAGTTAATATAAGGTTATCTACCGATGATACGATATCCCATGTTTTTTTAATAACTTGGGCGCCAGCCGCCGGAAGTGGTGCCCAAATTCCCATCGGCTGTCGAGCAGCAATCCCAAGTACTTCATGGTGGACTCGACAGCTATCTGGCCCCGCTGACCACGATGTGCGATCCCGGCGGCGGCGCGCGTCGAAGGCCATGAAACACCATGGCCTCCGACTTGTTAAGGGCCACCTCCAGGCCCAGGCACCGGATGCGGTTCACCACTTGCGAAACCGCAGCCGTGGCAACCAACGCTGCTTCCCTATGCGAGCTCCCCCGGGCAGTGACGAGCGTGTCGTCTGCATAACAGGTCAAGTCAGCGCCCGACGGGAACTCACCTCTCAGCACCCAGTCGTAGCCGATGTTCCACAGGAGCGGTCCCAAGACCGATCCCTGCGGAACACCGCACGACATGTCGCGCCGACCAGCGCTGTCACGTCCCTAATACGTGACGCATCTCCCCTCAAGGTAAGCCCCTATTGTGCGGCGGAGGTAGGGAGGCACGCGATGGTAATTAAGCGCCTCCCGAATACAACTCCAGGGTAGGGTGTTGAAGGCGTTGGAGATGTCTAATGACACCGCCAGCACCACCCCACCCCGGGATACTGTCTCCTCCACTAGGGCCCTCACGCGCGTAATAGCGTCTATGGTGGAGCGCCCGCGACCAAAACCAAGCTGGTTCTCGTCCAGGTCTGGCCCCACTCTGCACAAGTGGCTGACGAGGCGATCTGCGATGATACGCTCAAGAAGTTTGCCCGCTTCGTCGAGCAGCACTATGGGCCGGTACGCGGACGCTGAGTCCGCGGGGCGCCCCTCCTTCCTGAGTAGGACCAGCCTTCCCTCCTTCCACACCCTGGGAAGCTGACCCTGCTCGAGACATGCCGTGAAGAGCCCCCTCAGCTGGGGCTCCAGCTCCTTCACAGCCAGGACGAGAGCTCGACTAGGAACTCCGTCGGGACCGGGCGCTGTGTTCTTGGCCCGAAGTCGCGCCATGGCCGCTCTCATCTCTGCTTGCGTCATCTTGGGGACATCGGTGCTCTCCTCCTCTGGAGAGTCTGTGGCTGAGGGCGAAGCCATCGCCGGGGGAACGTGTCCCACTCGTTCAGGGAAGAGAACTGATACCACCGTCTCTAGCAACTGGGGTTGCATTGTTTGCGTTAGTGGAGGCGCCCAGGAACGCAACTTGCCCCGTAACCAACGGTATGGGCGCCCCCACGGATCCCGATCTAGGGACCCCAGCAGGCACGCGACTTCGAGTTGCCGATAGCCAGCCACAGAGTGTCCTTAGACGCGCATTACACATCATACAGCGCGTCTTCCTCGGCGGAATCCCGTCAACGCCGTCTCCGGTATCGGGTCATCGCCCCACGAAACCATAGCGCCACTGCTTCGACGTCAACGGGCCGTCCGTTGCCGACTCCCAGATCCAGGACTGGACTAAGGCAGCTTCCTCGAGTAGTTCCCTGTCGATGCGCTTAAGCGCCCAACGCGGGCCGTCGTTAATCGGGGTAGTTGGATGGCGGCCTCTCGCAGTCTGGGCAGAGACGTCGAACCGGATATACCGATGGTCCGACAACGTCTCCACCCATACGGCGACACGCCAGTCGCGGACTCGGCTGGCGACAGAGGGGCTAGCGAGCGAGACGTCCACTATCGACCCCCCTCGCTGCCGCACGCACGTGTATTCCGAACCCCGATTCAGGACGACCAGACCAGTCGTCACTGTCCACACTTCTAGCACCTCGCCCCGAGGATCAGTGACCGGTGATCCCCACGCTGATGACTTTGCGTTGAGATCCCCGAGCACCAGAACGGGACGAGGGTGATAGCGGCCTACGACGGCGCCCAACTCAACAAGGAAACCCTCAAAGTCGGCGAGACTCTTGTTGGGGAGAAATACGCCCCCACAATAACGATGCCACCCGAGACCGCAGCAACACAGCCGCGGCCCCGAGACGGGTCGATCAGAGTCTCGCCAATAATGGCCACCAAACCGTCAGCGCATCCCAGCCAGTTGTCACGGGCGGGAATGAAGTACGGTTCGGCGACCACAGCCACGTGAATCGACCACTCTGCCATGCTCTGGAGTAGGAGATCCTGAGCTCTGGCACAGTGGTTGATGTTGCCCTGGAGAAAAAGGGACTTTGCCATTATTGACATTCCATTCCCTCGGCAACGGTCCTGGGCCGGGAGTCGGCCGCGGAGCTACTGGCCTGTGTGGGCAGCGAGGTTAACATCGGCAGGCTTGGTGTTCCTCTTCTTTTCCTTTTTGGCCTTGGCCTTGCTGGTAGGTGCCACACAGGTCCCTCCGCCTACTCTGTGCTCCGCTGGCCTTCCCGCAGCAGAGCAAAGGCTGCAGTTGAACGCCGCGGTGCACAGGGCCGCCTTGTGGCCAGGCTGGCCGCAGCGGTAACAAAGGTCACTACGGTCAACCTCGGCGGTGCACTTCGCCCGGACGTGCCCTTTTTCCAGGCACCTGAAGCACTGCAAAGCCCGGGGCTGTAGTAGCTTCGTCCTTGCCGCCACCCAGCCTACCAGCAATCTGCCGCGATCGGCGATCTTCTTTGCCGACGCTACAGGGTACCGGCCCCAGACCGCGCCAAGTCCGGCGGACACTCTCCTCTTCTGGCAACGGCCGCCACCACCTCCTCAGATGTCACGGAGTCGTCCAGGCCAGCAATCCGCATTTCTGGGGTTTTCATTGGTCTGGAGACCCGGACGTCCTCAGGGTTGAGGACCTCTCTCATCTTGGCGGCCAATGCATCCGCCTTTTCGGCACTGTCGCTCACAGTGCCAGCCACCTCGAACAGCCGCGCACCCGTGGCAGCCTGCATGAGGGTGACGGACTGAAGGCCAAGATCTGATAATTTGATCTTGGCCTTGGCCTCAGCGATGACCGACTGGTACGTCACGCCACGCACCACGCTATACTTAAGACGACTATGAATTCCCCCTTTGAACAGCATAAATAGGCGTTCGTTAAGCCCTCCCCAATCGGCCGCAAACCCACAAGTCCCTTTTCAGGTACTAGTAGTTTTGAGTTACAAGAAAGTGACCATGTTAACCGTATTACTCTCACGTATGTCTAGATCATTCCTGGCATTGTGTCCTATCTGTTTTGAAGCTATCATAACCTATCTGCTCGTGAAGTTTCATTACAATCGATTCGATCACTTCAAAGATTTGAACAAACAGACAAACAGACACGTAGACAAAATTTTAATAACAGTTATTCATGTCTTAATAGCATGCGTAACATAACCCCTCAGCTCAACATACGGCAATTATTTCGATAGTACAGACAGATAATTCAATTATAAATATGTATATGTATAGATTGATATAACAAGTCACTCCAAAAATGTCCTGATTAGATTGATCAATATCCCTAGTCAGTAATAGAAACTATTGAAATGAATCTCACCGGTTTCGGGTTTATTACACGTCCATTTTATATAGGTAATGGAAAATAAAAGAAACATTCGACGACTGTCGTTTTATTAACTAACGTTTCTACTTAGCTAAAGGCAAAGTTCCATAACAATTACGGCACTCGGAAGTAATAAAAGTTCTCTTTTTTCCGTACGTGACGTAGAAATCAGCCGACTCTTATGGACGTGTTCCGCATAGTTTACCTACGCTTTCCCTTTTATTTTTCCTTACATTTTTAATTATTACTACTACTTAGCTACTACGCCGCCCACAAACGGTATGGGTGTGCGATGTCCACGGGAAAGCCGTATTGCTACAACAAACCCGCTTACCACCGACACTAAGATGATATGTCTAGGACACATCGGTTAGCGAGTCCAAGTTTACCTCGGACCAATTGCTCGTGAAGCGGCACACACGCCACCATAATATTCCTTTTCAAGTCCCTAATAAGGACTAGTCATTTTGCTACAGTACTAGGAGCAGTCAGTCACCCGACCACCCCATACAATGCTTATGCATCAAGGAGACCTCCTATAATATTGCTTTTGTATCATAGACCTTACTTTCATAAGTCATGTATATATAGGATTCGAACCCATGACCCTACTATTGTAATGCATATTAATCATAGAGACCTTCTATAGTATTGCTTTTGAATCATAGACCTTACTTTCATAAGTCATTCATATATAGGATTCGAACCCACGACCCTACTATTGTAATGCATATTAATCACAGAGACCTTCTATAGTATTGCTTTTGAATCATAGACCTTACTTTCATAAGTCATTCATATATAGGGTTCGAACCCACGACCCTACTATTGTAATGCATATTAATCACAG
Organism: Parnassius smintheus behrii; assembly: GCA_036936625.1. Lineage (NCBI taxonomy): Eukaryota > Metazoa > Arthropoda > Insecta > Lepidoptera > Papilionidae > Parnassius > Parnassius smintheus. The sequence goes on from JAUPFT010000029.1 coordinate 34,410,785, forward strand.
AGACCTTCTATAGTATTGCTTTTGAATCATAGACCTTACTTTCATAAGTCATTCATATATAGGGTTCGAACCCACGACCCTACTATTGTAATGCAAATTCATCATGGAGACCTTCTATAGTATTGCTTTTGTATCATTGAGTTTAATATCATAAGTCCCTAATATAGGCCTAGTCATTGTGCTACAGTACTTCAGGCAGTCGGGCTCCCGACCACCCCATATATATGTAGAACTGCAGGAATGTATCTCCGGCAGCTCATCCATACAAGACATCTATACGTGAACACCTTCCATAACTTAGGAAAATTTTCCTTAATACATGAACTCCTTCAACAACTTAGGAAATTTCATCTATACGTGAACTCCTTCCACAACTTAGGAAAATTTTCTTTTATACACGAACACCTCCCATGACTTAAACAATTTTTAACAGATTTTCTAATTATCTTATAAACGTTATTTATCTTAATTTTATAATATTTTTTGACTTGTATTTCTATTATTTATCATATTTTAAATATTTTTACAAGTTTTTATAATAAATTTACTTATTACGAGAACCAATAATTTTGCCCTTAATTCGCTATGTTATTGGGATAATGTCTGAAATATATTAACTTTATGTTTATTAATTTGACTTAATTGCTTAATATATATCTTTTAAGACTATTTTTGACGCCCCTTTGTATTGAATTTAATTATTTATAATAATATTGGGCCGTCACACTATGATGGATGTCCCGCCCATATTACCAGCGTTTTAGTGCCAATTTCAACTTTAAAAATTCCTGCTACTTTAATTAGCGCACAATATTTTTAAACATTAATTTTAATCAATAAGCTATTTAACAAAATACGAACGTTTATTTACAATCAAATGATTACGAGAACAATTTTAAAAACGATGCGTGTTATTGCTCAAAACAGACGGCTTCGTGGCGCAGTGGCTTAGCAATGAGTGGCTGCGCTGGGGGTCACGGGTTCGAATCCCGCACGGAACAAGTATTTGTATGGCCTACAAATAATTATTCCGGGTCTGTTATATGTTTTTCATTTTGCAATTTATGTTTGTAAACTGCCCCCACGATACAGGAGAAAATCCTAGTGTAGGGGTAATGTTTTTTTTTAAAAGGGAAGAAAATACAAATTCCAGCCACCCTGCATAGAATACCGTCCCTTTGTGTACCTAATGCCAGTATAGCATAGGGCCTTATAAGTTTTTGGTAGGTGTATCAATTGTTGGAAAGTTTTAGTGGCATAGTAATAAACTCGTAACAACTTTCCATTTTGAATCATGCATGTCACAAGCATAAAATATGTATTAACACAGATGACAACAATTATTTTATTTTAACGTTTTACTACTTACCTGACTGTCTTTTAGTTTTAAGCAGTTCGATCTTTCTTTCAAAATTAAAAAAATAAAGCAAAGTATGAAAGAAAAATGAAGCACGTCAATTTCTTATAATTTAATCGTGCAAGTTTTCAATGAAGCTTGAATTGAATTAATTGAAAAAGTTTAATCTAATGATCTAAATAATTGGTAAAAAGTGGTATAAAACATGGAAAATACTTATTGTTCTTAGTTTTTTAGATTAGCTTTTCTTCCGGTTCAATTCAATACTGGTGACTTATTTTTTCAATATTTTATATCTTCAGAATATTTTGATTAAGGGATTGGTTTCATGGAGGCTTGGCAACTCAAAGTTTGAACACGTGCTTAGGTCTCGTTGAAACCATATTATTATACGAATTAGCAAAGCATTCGAAACGTTGGGAGAATAAAACATAAAAATAAGGAAACCAGTAAACTTAGTTTGATTGAATGTGCAGTGTTCGTGTACCTCAATTAATATTTTTCTTCATCCTACCGATTAATTAAAATGCGACTTTAAACAGTCAGTGCTATTAAGTGAATTAATACAATCATAATTATTAAGCCGATCTATTCGGATTCTGTAGTAGATCAATGACGCAGTCAATGATAAGTATATTACGTTACATGACGCTGGCTCTGTCATTCAGGAGATTACAATACTATTATTTTGTTTTATTTTTATACGTTTTGTTTTTATCCACAATTTACTTATTGACACGTATTGTAAAATTGTTAATAAGAAAGTTTAGTTTTCTTTATATATTTATATTTAATATAATATATTTCGATATTTAACCCCTTTTTTACAACTTAGGCCTCCCTCAAGAAATGTTTTGGGTCTCCTGCGTCAATCGACTTTCTGCAGGTCTTATCGGGTCGTCACTCCTGGGCGGCTCCCGGCCTTATACTTCGATATGAGACTGCAACTTGAAAAACTTTCTTCCTTAATTCTAATTTATAATTATTTCTTATTTTAACTCATATAAATACGAATTCATATAAATATACGAATTTATATTTACTTGCTGTCTCTTTGATCTAGTGGTCGTAAACGTGACTGCTAATCGTGAAGTCTCGAGTTTGGAACCCGGTTCAGGCAAAATAAGATATTGAGTTTTTCTGTTAAGAAATTCTCAGTAACAGCGCGGTGTCACGCAGGTAGCGGTTTTTCACCCCCGTCTATAAGAAAGCACGTAAAGCCACAGGTACTGCGTCTGATCTCTCCCCGGTCCTGTCAGTTTGCCTTCCTATCTTACTATGAGAGTAACAGAATAGAGAGTGCACCTGTGCTTGCGTGTACTTTCGTGATGTTTAGTCTCCATTGAGACTGGCCGCGGTGACTGAAATTCGGCCTAAAGGACATTAGAATATTATTAGAATTGCGTGTTAGAAGTAGATCCTGGAGACTGTTGTATTCTTTAAAATATATTTCCCTTAGTAAACACACGGGACTGACATCATACAGGAGCACTAAATTCACTAATGTCAGTAATGATTGCGTTACAAAAAGTAAATAATATTATATTATCATTCTAATATAACGTGCAATCCGTGCAGTCTATTTATAAATCTAAAGTGCAGGGTAACATGTTCCATCGTATGTCCACGAGTTTAACAAAGCAATAACTTTCACGATGAAGCTCCGCACCAGTTCAGTATCCATATTACATTTGAAATTTATGCGCATCGATTGACATAATATTTGCATTTAATCTAAACTTGCTTTGGTACTGAAAGCTGTTCTGGAAAAAGTAACTTTAAGTAAACTCTAATTTTTGAGTTTTTATAGCTTAAGTGTACTCTTACCGAACGGGCATGTATTCATAGATATATGGAAGAGAATGTAGTGAGAGAAGTATATCAGGATCGTGTCAAATGGAAGTCTGTCAAGGTATCTGCTGGGTAAGAGGTGTGAGAGTTTATGTACGTATCATCATCATCATCAACATATTCATATCAACATATACATTTTCATATTTATTCGCGTGTTCCATACGATCTTCTGGTCGGAAATGCACTGTACTGCTGGGTCTTGGCATTGCTTGTTGGCTAACTGTACAGGAGTTAGCCCTATATCACACGAAATGACGTACATGTAATGTGGATCATCCGATTTCGCCAGTAAATAATTACGGAGGCTGCACACTTCGCGATTATGCATGGTGCGAGCACTTAATTAGCCACGCCCGCCATGTTTACGCGGCAAGGACAGCCTAATATTATTAACGAAGCAATTCCTACCTGCAACAATTCCCAATAGAGGTACACAGTCGAACTACAGATCAGTTGCATGTAGAACTGATAAAAATCTTACGGAAGACAATAAATTAACTGAGTTTAGGATGTACATTGAAAAGCTACAATGCAGTGCAATGTAGCTGCAACATAAATTAGTCGCCCGGGAAGGGATCAAGTTTGCAATAAAACCAGCGTGAAATAGCAATACAATAGTGCTGTGTTTCGAAGATAGATATAGGTGTATGGACCAAGGCATCTGCTTACCAGGTAGACTGTGTGCTTCTAATTTCGTGATTTTTTAAATTAAAGGGAAAATTGAGTTTACAATGGCCTGATTGTTAGAACTTACTGGACACGCGCACTTTGATCCAATTAAAAAAGCTTTCTAGTTTATTACTATTCCAGCTTCTTATTTTTTTAAATATCACTTACAAAATTAGTAAAGTAAGCTAAACAAAAAAACATTGCAATCAAGTTACAAATGCGAAATAAGTCACGCTAAATTCAGTTCAATTACCTATGCTCGGTGGCGCAGTGTAAAGAAATTTTATATTATACCAAGTGTTTTTGATGTGGACGACTGTTCACACAACTTATGTATATAAAGCGCCACCACCCATTTGCACCTCCATAGACCAAAAAATGCGGTCTTAAGCAGCTGTATCAAATAAGTCCTTACTTGCATCATCAGATCGTCACTCAATATCGTAGAGGGTCATCAACCACTGCGTTGCCACTTGAAAGTCTTTCCTTTCCATCAACTGTTTCTTTGAGCTATACGGCCGGCTCATTATCACTCCATAATACATATTTGCTGGACTTTAGCAATTACCCTTGCCTTTCTGTCAATATACTCGTTTCAGATACTATCACACAGGCAAAATCCGCACAGCTCTCTCCATAACTCACTCGGTTATTAATAGGAGCAAAATCCTAGTGGTGGTTAAAACTTATTAAAAGTACAAATATTTCCTCTATATTGCGCAATTCGTTCAAACCATAGATTTAGTATATACTTACGTATTGGCAATGTAGAAGAGGAAGAGCATAGCATAACTTACGTTAGAACGAGATAAAATGGTTAGACCATACACATACACGCTATAGACCTATATCGGGCTGACGTTAATCATTTATGAAACAAATTCCGCAAATTTTTGCGATATCTTTGATTTCGAAGTATTAATTTTTTTTAAAGGTGAGATTAAGTATGGTGACATGTGCAGTACCTGAATGCAGTTCATCGTCACTTGCTAAATTTCGTAAGAAATACTTTTACAGGATACAAAATGTTTATTATCATACTGATATTATTGAATACGAATTTCTGGAAAATTTCTGCCAACTTCAACATGACAAATTTTGTAAATCACAATGAATGTACGCTTAGCAGTGCAACTGTTAAGTAATTCTGTTGCAACCAGCACGGAGTTCTGCAAAGACAGATTAATATTATGTTTGAAAATTGTCAAGCGATAGCAGTTTTTATAAAGTATATAAACAGCATATTTGACATTTTCAACTACAGAAATTTACTTAGCTACGGATTCAGGAAGGTCTTAAATGCAAAGAACGTTGAAAATGTTGTACCTGAATGCGACAAAGTCTCTGAGTATATTAAAAATTTAAAACACAACAGCCAAGCTTTGATAAAGAGTCGAAGAAAACTTGGTTTTATCGTTTTTTTTGGCGAATACAATAGCTTTAAACTGGCTTTATGTCGATTTTATAGAGTCAGGAAAATTAAAGTTTCTTCCGACTTATAAACACTCTAAAAATCATTTAGAATTTTTTTTAGTACAATACGTTCTAAACAAGAATTTAACAATAATTCTTCAGCCAGACAATTAACAGCAGCATACAAACGATTTCTTATGTTTACGCGAACACTACACATTGAAATAATACTAGTTTTTACGGAATTTATCGCGTATATTGAACTTTTTAAATACTCGACGTTTCGAGAGCTTTACAGCACCCATGGTCACGGGAACGACTGAGATGTTCAACGTCCAGCTGTCATAGTTAACCGCGGTTACCATAGATTAAAATTTAACTTTTGTTCGATCTACACAGTATGAACTTATGGTATCATGGAGTCTTGCAGTTGTATGCTTGGGTTGGGATTTAATTTTATTTATTATAGGATCCCAAGCAGATGGTAGCACCCAGCCATCTTCTCTATTTAAATTAGGATGTTTTTTGATTTCAATAGCCTCGCGAATCATCCTTGGAAGGAATCGGTGTTCTTTAGCGAGGATTTGCGGTCTATCAAATCTGATGTAGTGACGGGGGCGATCCTGTACATGTTCACAGACTGCAGACTTCCTGGAGCGTCGATTCTTCACATCAGCTATATGTTCTTTGACGCGGGTTTTGATTGACCTTTTAGTTTGTCCTATGTAGGAGTGATCACATTCACAATCAAGCTTATACACTCCTGCATCTTGCAGAGGGACGTTACACTTGACTGATGGTAAAAACTGACCAATCTTCTTCGGCGGCTTGAAGTATGTTTTGATGGAAGCGCGCTTCAAGATGTAGCCAATCTTGTCAGTGACTCCTCTAACATATGGCAGTACAGCAGGTAAAAAGCCTTTGGAGAATATTAGTATGCTCAACGTACAAAGATCGTGTACTATAGATACATTAAATGCTACAACTGGTATTAGTGCAATTATGACGCCAAACGACGATGTGGCTATTGGCCCAGACCAAATCGATAATGAAGATTCTAATTTCGTATCATCTATGGCATGGGTTCTTGAAAGCATGGAATCCATAATTCAATCCATTGTTCAGTACATATGTGGTTACATGGTGAAAAAATTGCAACTAAAATTAAATGCGAATCCGGTGTAAATGTACTTTATGGTGCAGTTATGGTGAGGTTCACTTATAAACATGAAGGATGTAGATGGTCTCGTTTATCTCTCTCAAGACGTTTATGGGATAGGTATTCATTCTGTACGAGTTTTTCGAAAATATATGAAACGAAAAAATGTAAGCAAAAATATGTTTCGAAAAGTAGTGAACGAATGCCTTGTGTCCTGCAAACATTATTTTGACATACTTGACAAACATATGTATGATTCGCCTGCAATATCAAATCATCAACACTTAATTATTAAATTAATAATCGAAACTTACTTGACTATTAAATTGAAGTTTGATGCAAAACTGCAAAATAACTCTAAGGCGAGCTTACGACATTTTTACAATAAATTAGTTATCTTTGATGAAAAATAAAAATCACTACCTTTTTGTTCATTGTTTTATTTTATGCCCTCAAACATAAAGATATTCATTTTATTTGTTACACATACAGAGTGCTCTGTATCGATAATTGAAGTTTTTTGTCTCACCCTAATCTCTCCGTCGCCAATCTAATGTATACTATATCTATGTGCTGTTAAGTGAAGTTGAATATAAAAAAATAATATACGTGATAAAATAAAAACTAGTTTTAATTTAATGTCAATGTCATTAACGTGAATATAAAAAAAACATTGGAGAATTTCTTAATTAATCCCATTTAAATAAAAAACGAATTCAAGTTCACGTACTAAAATTATTTAAAATTCACAATTCTTTTTTTTAGAACTGAAATGACAAATTTGCTTACAGTCAACCAGACAGTAAATTGCTACTGTAGTTTAGTAGAGCCTATAGCCAACTTCAAACAAATATACATAAGTCTATGTCGTCTACATCCGAAGAAAAACACCCTGACCAGTGACAGGACCAGCGTCAAAAGGGTAAAATATGCGGTGCTGCCGACGCAAGCCCTTCGTCCAGAGCAAAATAACTGGCGAACCAGTAAAAGAGGCTTGGCCCCTTGTTAGTGCGTAAGCACAAACATCGACCGAAGTCGCGCATGTCAATGCGTGTAAACGCCATACAGAATACGAACGAATCCAGCCACAGTGAATGTACGTCACACGGTTTAGGCAAATAGGCACACTGGCCGTAAACCCTCCGTGAGCGCCACCACCTGCCAGACCGCCGCTCCTGCAGACGTGATGTAAGTGTATGGCATCACCACCAATTGCATGATCAGCACGGCTACTAGCCGCAGAGCGTGTCATGAGTCTACCGCTCACCTCAAGGGAATGGGGTCCCACGTTGTGCGGCTTTCGACCGCAGCCTTGAGAGTCTCCTCAGATCCTCCCGCCAGCTACCACCCGCATGAGGTCGACACATATGCTCCACCAATCAATACAACGGCAGATATAGCCAAAAGGCAGTTATAAGATAAGAGTAATAATTCGCCATCAGAAAGGGTTTGTGTCACTGACGTTGAGTAAATGCATTTTCGATCATGTTTGTCTCACCCACCAACAAGTTGCCTTCAATCATTCAAAGGTGGGAAAGTTACAGAGATATAATATTATGTTGTTATATAAAACATCGTGGAGGGCAGACAGTCTGCAGCCCCGCAATGAAGGGACCCGACTTGGGCAAAGCTACTTAGGTGTGAGTCAAACCAAGACGCAGAGAGCGCCATTGAGAATAGCGTCCCACCAAACAACCATCGCAGAGACGCAATGCTGCAGAACGCAACAAGCATCAATACGACTATCGTCGGGCTTACACCATTCCAAGGTCCCCCATACATCCCAGCAGACATCACCACCCGTATACCTCCATCGACCAGAACCACAGAGAGCGTCGAATCAGGCGCAGCACACCCGTAGATCCATCACAAGACGCAATACCGCAAGTAGCAGTAAGCATCAATGCAACTATCATACGGGTGGCGCCCCCTCACAACACACCCACATGACTCCTATCGATTTTGGTAACAAAGTTTTTATTGTTGTTATATAAAAAATGTCACCAACGTATCATAGTAGCACACTACTAAGACGCCAATGAACAAAACTCCACGTATCATAGCGGTAATGCACTAAGACATGAAGCTGAGTATGCCTGTTACACTTAAAAGTGCTACCAAACACACTCATCATCCCCATCCGAAAGATAGACGACGCATCGCTATGCGCTACGACGCCGCCCACAAACGGTATGGGTGTGCGATGTCCACGGGAAAGCCGTATTGCTACAACAAACCCGCTTACCACCGACACTAAGATGTTAATTGTATACCTCCATCGACCAGAACAACAGGAATGCGTCGAATCAGGCGCAGCACACCCGCAGATCCATCACAAGACGCAATACCGCAAGCAGCAGTAAGCATCAATGCAACTATCATACGGGCGGCGCATCCTCACAACACACCCACATGACTCCTATCGACTTTGGTAACAAAGTGAGTATTGTTGTTATATAAAAAATATCACTAACGTATCATAGTAGCACGCTACTAAGACGTCAATGAACAAAACTTCACGTATCATAGCGCTAATGCACTAAGACATGAAGTTGAGTATGCCTGTTACACTTAAAAGTGCTACCAAACACACTCATCATCCCCATCCGAAAGATAGACGACACATCGCTATGCGCAACGACGTCGCCCACAAACGGTATGGGTGTGCGATGTCCACGGGGAAGCCGTATTGCTACAACAAACCCGCTTACCATCGGCACTAAGATTGTTAATTGTATACCTCCATCGACCAGAACCACAAGAGAGCGTCGAATCAGGCGTAGCACACCCGCAGATCCATCACAAGACGCAATACCGCAAGCAGCAGTAAGCATCAATGCAACTATCATACGGGCGGCGCACCCTCACAACACACCCACATGACTCCTATCGACTTTGGCAACAAAGTTGATATTGTTGTTATATAAAAATATCACTAACGTATCATAGTAGCACGCTACTAAGACGTCAATGAACAAAGCTCCACGTATCATAGCGCTAATGCACTAAGACATGAAGCTGAATATGCCTGTTACACTTAAAAGTGCTACCAAACACACTCAACATCCCCATCCGAAAGATAGACGACGCATCGCTATGCGCTACGACGCCGCCCACAAACGGTATGGGTGTGCGATGTCCACGGGAAAGCCGTATTGCTACAACAAACCCGCTTACCACCGACACTAAGATGTTAATTGTATACCTCCATCGACCAGAACAACAGGAATGCGTCGAATCAGGCGCAGCACACCCGTAGATCCATCACAAGACGCAATACCGCAAGCAGCAGTAAGCATCAATGCAACTATCATACGGGCGGCGCACCCTCACAACACACCCACATGACTCCTATCGACTTTGGTAACAAAGTGAGTATTGTTGTTATATAAAAAATGTCACCAACGTATCATAGTAGCACGCTACTAAGACGCCAATGAACAAAACTTCACGTATCATAGCGCTAATGCACTAAGACATGAAGTTGAGTATGCCCGTTACACTTAAAAGTGCTACCAAACACACTCATCATCCCAATCCGAAATATAGACGACGCTACTACGCCGCCCACAAACGGTATGGGTGTGCGATGTCCACGGGAAAGCCGTATTGCTACAACAAACCCGCTTACCACCGACACTAAGATGATATGTCTAGGACACATCGGTTAGCGAGTCCAAGTTTACCTCGGACCAATTGCTCGTGAAGCGGCACACACGCCACCATAATATTCCTTTTCAAGTCCCTAATAAGGACTAGTCATTTTGCTACAGTACTAGGAGCAGTCAGTCACCCGACCACCCCATACAATGCTTATGCATCAAGGAGACCTCCTATAATATTGCTTTTGTATCATAGACCTTACTTTCATAAGTCATGTATATATAGGATTCGAACCCATGACCCTACTATTGTAATGCATATTAATCATAGAGACCTTCTATAGTATTGCTTTTGAATCATAGACCTTACTTTCATAAGTCATTCATATATAGGATTCGAACCCACGACCCTACTATTGTAATGCATATTAATCACAGAGACCTTCTATAGTATTGCTTTTGAATCATAGACCTTACTTTCATAAGTCATTCATATATAGGGTTCGAACCCACGACCCTACTATTGTAATGCATATTAATCACAGAGACCTTCTATAGTATTGCTTTTGAATCATAGACCTTACTTTCATAAGTCATTCATATATAGGGTTCGAACCCACGACCCTACTATTGTAATGCAAATTCATCATGGAGACCTTCTATAGTATTGCTTTTGTATCATTGAGTTTAATATCATAAGTCCCTAATATAGGCCTAGTCATTGTGCTACAGTACTTCAGGCAGTCGGGCTCCCGACCACCCCATATATATGTAGAACTGCAGGAATGTATCTCCGGCAGCTCATCCATACAAGACATCTATACGTGAACACCTTCCATAACTTAGGAAAATTTTCCTTAATACATGAACTCCTTCAACAACTTAGGAAATTTCATCTATACGTGAACTCCTTCCACAACTTAGGAAAATTTTCTTTTATACACGAACACCTCCCATGACTTAAACAATTTTTAACAGATTTTCTAATTATCTTATAAACGTTATTTATCTTAATTTTATAATATTTTTTGACTTGTATTTCTATTATTTATCATATTTTAAATATTTTTACAAGTTTTTATAATAAATTTACTTATTACGAGAACCAATAATTTTGCCCTTAATTCGCTATGTTATTGGGATAATGTCTGAAATATATTAACTTTATGTTTATTAATTTGACTTAATTGCTTAATATATATCTTTTAAGACTATTTTTGACGCCCCTTTGTATTGAATTTAATTATTTATAATAATATTGGGCCGTCACACTATGATGGATGTCCCGCCCATATTACCAGCGTTTTAGTGCCAATTTCAACTTTAAAAATTCCTGCTACTTTAATTAGCGCACAATATTTTTAAACATTAATTTTAATCAATAAGCTATTTAACAAAATACGAACGTTTATTTACAATCAAATGATTACGAGAACAATTTTAAAAACGATGCGTGTTATTGCTCAAAACAGACGGCTTCGTGGCGCAGTGGCTTAGCAATGAGTGGCTGCGCTGGGGGTCACGGGTTCGAATCCCGCACGGAACAAGTATTTGTATGGCCTACAAATAATTATTCCGGGTCTGTTATATGTTTTTCATTTTGCAATTTATGTTTGTAAACTGCCCCCACGATACAGGAGAAAATCCTAGTGTAGGGGTAATGTTTTTTTTTTAAAAGGGAAGAAAATACAAATTCCAGCCACCCTGCATAGAATACCGTCCCTTTGTGTACCTAATGCCAGTATAGCATAGGGCCTTATGAGTTTTTGGTAGGTGTATCAATTGTTGGAAAGTTTTAGTGGCATAGTAATAAACTCGTAACAACTTTCCATTTTGAATCATGCATGTCACAAGCATAAAATATGTATTAACACAGATGACAACAATTATTTTATTTTAACGTTTTACTACTTACCTGACTGTCTTTTAGTTTTAAGCAGTTCGATCTTTCTTTCAAAATTAAAAAAATAAAGCAAAGTATGAAAGAAAAATGAAGCACGTCAATTTCTTATAATTTAATCGTGCAAGTTTTCAATGAAGCTTGAATTGAATTAATTGAAAAAGTTTAATCTAATGATCTAAATAATTGGTAAAAAGTGGTATAAAACATGGAAAATACTTATTGTTCTTAGTTTTTTAGATTAGCTTTTCTTCCGGTTCAATTCAATACTGGTGACTTATTTTTTCAATATTTTATATCTTCAGAATATTTTGATTAAGGGATTGGTTTCATGGAGGCTTGGCAACTCAAAGTTTGAACACGTGCTTAGGTCTCGTTGAAACCATATTATTATACGAATTAGCAAAGCATTCGAAACGTTGGGAGAATAAAACATAAAAATAAGGAAACCAGTAAACTTAGTTTGATTGAATGTGCAGTGTTCGTGTACCTCAATTAATATTTTTCTTCATCCTACCGATTAATTAAAATGCGACTTTAAACAGTCAGTGCTATTAAGTGAATTAATACAATCATAATTATTAAGCCGATCTATTCGGATTCTGTAGTAGATCAATGACGCAGTCAATGATAAGTATATTACGTTACATGACGCTGGCTCTGTCATTCAGGAGATTACAATACTATTATTTTGTTTTATTTTTATACGTTTTGTTTTTATCCACAATTTACTTATTGACACGTATTGTAAAATTGTTAATAAGAAAGTTTAGTTTTCTTTATATATTTATATTTAATATAATATATTTCGATATTTAACCCCTTTTTTACAACTTAGGCCTCCCTCAAGAAATGTTTTGGGTCTCCTGCGTCAATCGACTTTCTGCAGGTCTTATCAGGTCGTCACTCCTGGGCGGCTCCCGGCCTTATACTTCGATATGAGACTGCAACTTGAAAAACTTTCTTCCTTAATTCTAATTTATAATTATTTCTTATTTTAACTCATATAAATACGAATTCATATAAATATACGAATTTATATTTACTTGCTGTCTCTTTGATCTAGTGGTCGTAAACGTGACTGCTAATCGTGAAGTCTCGAGTTTGGAACCCGGTTCAGGCAAAATAAGATATTGAGTTTTTCTGTTAAGAAATTCTCAGTAACAGCGCGGTGTCACGCAGGTAGCGGTTTTTCACCCCCGTCTATAAGAAAGCACGTAAAGCCACAGGTACTGCGTCTGATCTCTCCCCGGTCCTGTCAGTTTGCCTTCCTATCTTACTATGAGAGTAACAGAATAGAGAGTGCACCTGTGCTTGCGTGTACTTTCGTGATGTTTAGTCTCCATTGAGACTGGCCGCGGTGACTGAAATTCGGCCTAAAGGACATTAGAATATTATTAGAATTGCGTGTTAGAAGTAGATCCTGGAGACTGTTGTATTCTTTAAAATATATTTCCCTTAGTAAACACACGGGACTGACATCATACAGGAGCACTAAATTCACTAATGTCAGTAATGATTGCGTTACAAAAAGTAAATAATATTATATTATCATTCTAATATAACGTGCAATCCGTGCAGTCTATTTATAAATCTAAAGTGCAGGGTAACATGTTCCATCGTATGTCCACGAGTTTAACAAAGCAATAACTTTCACGATGAAGCTCCGCACCAGTTCAGTATCCATATTACATTTGAAATTTATGCGCATCGATTGACATAATATTTGCATTTAATCTAAACTTGCTTTGGTACTGAAAGCTGTTCTGGAAAAAGTAACTTTAAGTAAACTCTAATTTTTGAGTTTTTATAGCTTAAGTGTACTCTTACCGAACGGGCATGTATTCATAGATATATGGAAGAGAATGTAGTGAGAGAAGTATATCAGGATCGTGTCAAATGGAAGTCTGTCAAGGTATCTGCTGGGTAAGAGGTGTGAGAGTTTATGTACGTATCATCATCATCATCAACATATTCATATCAACATATACATTTTCATATTTATTCGCGTGTTCCATACGATCTTCTGGTCGGAAATGCACTGTACTGCTGGGTCTTGGCATTGCTTGTTGGCTAACTGTACAGGAGTTAGCCCTATATCACACGAAATGACGTACATGTAATGTGGATCATCCGATTTCGCCAGTAAATAATTACGGAGGCTGCACACTTCGCGATTATGCATGGTGCGAGCACTTAATTAGCCACGCCCGCCATGTTTACGCGGCAAGGACAGCCTAATATTATTAACGAAGCAATTCCTACCTGCAACAATTCCCAATAGAGGTACACAGTCGAACTACAGATCAGTTGCATGTAGAACTGATAAAAATCTTACGGAAGACAATAAATTAACTGAGTTTAGGATGTACATTGAAAAGCTACAATGCAGTGCAATGTAGCTGCAACATAAATTAGTCGCCCGGGAAGGGATCAAGTTTGCAATAAAACCAGCGTGAAATAGCAATACAATAGTGCTGTGTTTCGAAGATAGATATAGGTGTATGGACCAAGGCATCTGCTTACCAGGTAGACTGTGTGCTTCTAATTTCGTGATTTTTTAAATTAAAGGGAAAATTGAGTTTACAATGGCCTGATTGTTAGAACTTACTGGACACGCGCACTTTGATCCAATTAAAAAAGCTTTCTAGTTTATTACTATTCCAGCTTCTTATTTTTTTAAATATCACTTACAAAATTAGTAAAGTAAGCTAAACAAAAAACATTGCAATCAAGTTACAAATGCGAAATAAGTCACGCTAAATTCAGTTCAATTACCTATGCTCGGTGGCGCAGTGTAAAGAAATTTTATATTATACCAAGTGTTTTTGATGTGGACGACTGTTCACACAACTTATGTATATAAAGCGCCACCACCCATTTGCACCTCCATAGACCAAAAAATGCGGTCTTAAGCAGCTGTATCAAATAAGTCCTTACTTGCATCATCAGATCGTCACTCAATATCGTAGAGGGTCATCAACCACTGCGTTGCCACTTGAAAGTCTTTCCTTTCCATCAACTGTTTCTTTGAGCTATACGGCCGGCTCATTATCACTCCATAATACATATTTGCTGGACTTTAGCAATTACCCTTGCCTTTCTGTCAATATACTCGTTTCAGATACTATCACACAGGCAAAATCCGCACAGCTCTCTCCATAACTCACTCGGTTATTAATAGGAGCAAAATCCTAGTGGTGGTTAAAACTTATTAAAAGTACAAATATTTCCTCTATATTGCGCAATTCGTTCAAACCATAGATTTAGTATATACTTACGTATTGGCAATGTAGAAGAGGAAGAGCATAGCATAACTTACGTTAGAACGAGATAAAATGGTTAGACCATACACATACACGCTATAGACCTATATCGGGCTGACGTTAATCATTTATGAAACAAATTCCGCAAAATTTTGCGATATCTTTGATTTCGAAGTATTAATTTTTTTTAAAGGTGAGATTAAGTATGGTGACATGTGCAGTACCTGAATGCAGTTCATCGTCACTTGCTAAATTTCGTAAGAAATACTTTTACAGGATACAAAATGTTTATTATCATACTGATATTATTGAATACGAATTTCTGGAAAATTTCTGCCAACTTCAACATGACAAATTTTGTAAATCACAATGAATGTACGCTTAGCAGTGCAACTGTTAAGTAATTCTGTTGCAACCAGCACGGAGTTCTGCAAAGACAGATTAATATTATGTTTGAAAATTGTCAAGCGATAGCAGTTTTTATAAAGTATATAAACAGCATATTTGACATTTTCAACTACAGAAATTTACTTAGCTACGGATTCAGGAAGGTCTTAAATGCAAAGAACGTTGAAAATGTTGTACCTGAATGCGACAAAGTCTCTGAGTATATTAAAAATTTAAAACACAACAGCCAAGCTTTGATAAAGAGTCGAAGAAAACTTGGTTTTATCGTTTTTTTGGCGAATACAATAGCTTTAAACTGGCTTTATGTCGATTTTATAGAGTCAGGAAAATTAAAGTTTCTTCCGACTTATAAACACTCTAAAAATCATTTAGAATTTTTTTTAGTACAATACGTTCTAAACAAGAATTTAACAATAATTCTTCAGCCAGACAATTAACAGCAGCATACAAACGATTTCTTATGTTTACGCGAACACTACACATTGAAATAATACTAGTTTTTACGGAATTTATCGCGTATATTGAACTTTTTAAATACTCGACGTTTCGAGAGCTTTACAGCACCCATGGTCACGGGAACGACTGAGATGTTCAACGTCCAGCTGTCATAGTTAACCGCGGTTACCATAGATTAAAATTTAACTTTTGTTCGATCTACACAGTATGAACTTATGGTATCATGGAGTCTTGCAGTTGTATGCTTGGGTTGGGATTTAATTTTATTTATTATAGGATCCCAAGCAGATGGTAGCACCCAGCCATCTTCTCTATTTAAATTAGGATGTTTTTTGATTTCAATAGCCTCGCGAATCATCCTTGGAAGGAATCGGTGTTCTTTAGCGAGGATTTGCGGTCTATCAAATCTGATGTAGTGACGGGGGCGATCCTGTACATGTTCACAGACTGCAGACTTCCTGGAGCGTCGATTCTTCACATCAGCTATATGTTCTTTGACGCGGGTTTTGATTGACCTTTTAGTTTGTCCTATGTAGGAATGATCACATTCACAATCAAGCTTATACACTCCTGCATCTTGCAGAGGGACGTTACACTTGACTGATGGTAAAAACTGACCAATCTTCTTCGGCGGCTTGAAGTATGTTTTGATGGAAGCGCGCTTCAAGATGTAGCCAATCTTGTCAGTGACTCCTCTAACATATGGCAGTACAGCAGGTAAAAAGCCTTTGGAGAATATTAGTATGCTCAACGTACAAAGATCGTGTACTATAGATACATTAAATGCTACAACTGGTATTAGTGCAATTATGACGCCAAACGACGATGTGGCTATTGGCCCAGACCAAATCGATAATGAAGATTCTAATTTCGTATCATCTATGGCATGGGTTCTTGAAAGCATGGAATCCATAATTCAATCCATTGTTCAGTACATATGTGGTTACATGGTGAAAAAATTGCAACTAAAATTAAATGCGAATCCGGTGTAAATGTACTTTATGGTGCAGTTATGGTGAGGTTCACTTATAAACATGAAGGATGTAGATGGTCTCGTTTATCTCTCTCAAGACGTTTATGGGATAGGTATTCATTCTGTACGAGTTTTTCGAAAATATATGAAACGAAAAAATGTAAGCAAAAATATGTTTCGAAAAGTAGTGAACGAATGCCTTGTGTCCTGCAAACATTATTTTGACATACTTGACAAACATATGTATGATTCGCCTGCAATATCAAATCATCAACACTTAATTATTAAATTAATAATCGAAACTTACTTGACTATTAAATTGAAGTTTGATGCAAAACTGCAAAATAACTCTAGGGCGAGCTTACGACATTTTTACAATAAATTAGTTATCTTTGATGAAAAATAAAAATCACTACCTTTTTGTTCATTGTTTTATTTTATGCCCTCAAACATAAAGATATTCATTTTATTTGTTACACATACAGAGTGCTCTGTATCGATAATTGAAGTTTTTTGTCTCACCCTAATCTCTCCGTCGCCAATCTAATGTATACTATATCTATGTGCTGTTAAGTGAAGTTGAATATAAAAAAATAATATACGTGATAAAATAAAAACTAGTTTTAATTTAATGTCAATGTCATTAACGTGAATATAAAAAAAACATTGGAGAATTTCTTAATTAATCCCATTTAAATAAAAAACGAATTCAAGTTCACGTACTAAAATTATTTAAAATTCACAATTCTTTTTTTTAGAACTGAAATGACAAATTTGCTTACAGTCAACCAGACAGTAAATTGCTACTGTAGTTTAGTAGAGCCTATAGCCAACTTCAAACAAATATACATAAGTCTATGTCGTCTACATCCGAAGAAAAACACCCTGACCAGTGACAGGACCAGCGTCAAAAGGGTAAAATATGCGGTGCTGCCGACGCAAGCCCTTCGTCCAGAGCAAAATAACTGGCGAACCAGTAAAAGAGGCTTGGCCCCTTGTTAGTGCGTAAGCACAAACATCGACCGAAGTCGCGCATGTCAATGCGTGTAAACGCCATACAGAATACGAACGAATCCAGCCACAGTGAATGTACGTCACACGGTTTAGGCAAATAGGCACACTGGCCGTAAACCCTCCGTGAGCGCCACCACCTGCCAGACCGCCGCTCCTGCAGACGTGATGTAAGTGTATGGCATCACCACCAATTGCATGATCAGCACGGCTACTAGCCGCAGAGCGTGTCATGAGTCTACCGCTCACCTCAACGGAATGGGGTCCCACGTTGTGCGGCTTTCGACCGCAGCCTTGAGAGTCTCCTCAGATCCTCCCGCCAGCTACCACCCGCATGAGGTCGACACATATGCTCCACCAATCAATACAACGGCAGATATAGCCAAAAGGCAGTTATAAGATAAGAGTAATAATTCGCCATCAGAAAGGGTTTGTGTCACTGACGTTGAGTAAATGCATTTTCGATCATGTTTGTCTCACCCACCAACAAGTTGCCTTCAATCATTCAAAGGTGGGAAAGTTACAGAGATATAATATTATGTTGTTATATAAAACATCGTGGAGGGCAGACAGTCTGCAGCCCCGCAATGAAGGGACCCGACTTGGGCAAAGCTACTTAGGTGTGAGTCAAACCAAGACGCAGAGAGCGCCATTGAGAATAGCGTCCCACCAAACAACCATCGCAGAGACGCAATGCTGCAGAACGCAACAAGCATCAATACGACTATCGTCGGGCTTACACCATTCCAAGGTCCCCCATACATCCCAGCAGACATCACCACCCGTATACCTCCATCGACCAGAACCACAGAGAGCGTCGAATCAGGCGCAGCACACCCGTAGATCCATCACAAGACGCAATACCGCAAGTAGCAGTAAGCATCAATGCAACTATCATACGGGTGGCGCCCCCTCACAACACACCCACATGACTCCTATCGATTTTGGTAACAAAGTTTTTATTGTTGTTATATAAAAAATGTCACCAACGTATCATAGTAGCACACTACTAAGACGCCAATGAACAAAACTCCACGTATCATAGCGGTAATGCACTAAGACATGAAGCTGAGTATGCCTGTTACACTTAAAAGTGCTACCAAACACACTCATCATCCCCATCCGAAAGATAGACGACGCATCGCTATGCGCTACGACGCGCCCACAAACGGTATGGGTGTGCGATGTCCACGGGAAAGCCGTATTGCTACAACAAACCCGCTTACCACCGACACTAAGATGTTAATTGTATACCTCCATCGACCAGAACACAGGAATGCGTCGAATCAGGCGCAGCACACCCGCAGATCCATCACAAGACGCAATACCGCAAGCAGCAGTAAGCATCAATGCAACTATCATACGGGCGGCGCATCCTCACAACACACCCACATGACTCCTATCGACTTTGGGTAACAAAGTGAGTATTGTTGTTATATAAAAAATATCACTAACGTATCATAGTAGCACGCTACTAAGACGTCAATGAACAAAACTTCACGTATCATAGCGCTAATGCACTAAGACATGAAGTTGAGTATGCCTGTTACACTTAAAAGTGCTACCAAACACACTCATCATCCCCATCCGAAAGATAGACGACACATCGCTATGCGCAACGACGTCGCCCACAAACGGTATGGGTGTGCGATGTCCACGGGGAAGCCGTATTGCTACAACAAACCCGCTTACCATCGGCACTAAGATTGTTAATTGTATACCTCCATCGACCAGAACCACAAGAGAGCGTCGAATCAGGCGTAGCACACCGCAGATCCATCACAAGACGCAATACCGCAAGCAGCAGTAAGCATCAATGCAACTATCATACGGGCGGCGCACCCTCACAACACACCCACATGACTCCTATCGACTTTGGCAACAAAGTTGATATTGTTGTTATATAAAAATATCACTAACGTATCATAGTAGCACGCTACTAAGACGTCAATGAACAAAGCTCCACGTATCATAGCGCTAATGCACTAAGACATGAAGCTGAATATGCCTGTTACACTTAAAAGTGCTACCAAACACACTCAACATCCCCATCCGAAAGATAGACGACGCATCGCTATGCGCTACGACGCCGCCCACAAACGGTATGGGTGTGCGATGTCCACGGGAAAGCCGTATTGCTACAACAAACCCGCTTACCACCGACACTAAGATGTTAATTGTATACCTCCATCGACCAGAACAACAGGAATGCGTCGAATCAGGCGCAGCACACCCGTAGATCCATCACAAGACGCAATACCGCAAGCAGCAGTAAGCATCAATGCAACTATCATACGGGCGGCGCACCCTCACAACACACCCACATGACTCCTATCGACTTTGGTAACAAAGTGAGTATTGTTGTTATATAAAAAATGTCACCAACGTATCATAGTAGCACGCTACTAAGACGCCAATGAACAAAACTTCACGTATCATAGCGCTAATGCACTAAGACATGAAGTTGAGTATGCCCGTTACACTTAAAAGTGCTACCAAACACACTCATCATCCCAATCGAAATATAGACGACGCTACTACGCCGCCCACAAACGGTATGGGTGTGCGATGTCCACGGGAAAGCCGTATTGCTACAACAAACCCGCTTACCACCGACACTAAGATGATATGTCTAGGACACATCGGTTAGCGAGTCCAAGTTTACCTCGGACCAATTGCTCGTGAAGCGGCACACACGCCACCATAATATTCCTTTTCAAGTCCCTAATAAGGACTAGTCATTTTGCTACAGTACTAGAGCAGTCAGTCACCCGACCACCCCATACAATGCTTATGCATCAAGGAGACCTCCTATAATATTGCTTTTGTATCATAGACCTTACTTTCATAAGTCATGTATATATAGGATTCGAACCCATGACCCTACTATTGTAATGCATATTAATCATAGAGACCTTCTATAGTATTGCTTTTGAATCATAGACCTTACTTTCATAAGTCATTCATATATAGGATTCGAACCCACGACCCTACTATTGTAATGCATATTAATCACAGAGACCTTCTATAGTATTGCTTTTGAATCATAGACCTTACTTTCATAAGTCATTCATATATAGGGTTCGAACCCACGACCCTACTATTGTAATGCATATTAATCACAGAGACCTTCTATAGTATTGCTTTTGAATCATAGACCTTACTTTCATAAGTCATTCATATATAGGGTTCGAACCCACGACCCTACTATTGCAATGCAAATTCATCATGGAGACCTTCTATAGTATTGCTTTTGTATCATTGAGTTTAATATCATAAGTCCCTAATATAGGCCTAGTCATTGTGCTACAGTACTTCAGGCAGTCGGGCTCCCGACCACCCCATATATATGTAGAACTGCAGGAATGTATCTCCGGCAGCTCATCCATACAAGACATCTATACGTGAACACCTTCCATAACTTAGGAAAATTTTCCTTAATACATGAACTCCTTCAACAACTTAGGAAATTTCATCTATACGTGAACTCCTTCCACAACTTAGGAAAATTTTCTTTTATACACGAACACCTCCCATGACTTAAACAATTTTTAACAGATTTTCTAATTATCTTATAAACGTTATTTATCTTAATTTTATAATATTTTTTGACTTGTATTTCTATTATTTATCATATTTTAAATATTTTTACAAGTTTTTATAATAAATTTACTTATTACGAGAACCAATAATTTTGCCCTTAATTCGCTATGTTATTGGGATAATGTCTGAAATATATTAACTTTATGTTTATTAATTTGACTTAATTGCTTAATATATATCTTTTAAGACTATTTTTGACGCCCCTTTATATTGAATTTAATTATTTATAATAATATTGGGCCGTCACACTATGATGGATGTCCCGCCCATTTACCAGCGTTTTTAGTGCCAATTTCAACTTTAAAAATTCCTGCTACTTTAATTAGCGCACAATATTTTTAAACATTAATTTTAATCAATAAGCTATTTAACAAAATACGAACGTTTATTTACAATCAAATGATTACGAGAACAATTTTAAAAACGATGCGTGTTATTGCTCAAAACAGACGGCTTCGTGGCGCAGTGGCTTAGCAATGAGTGGCTGCGCTGGGGGTCACGGGTTCGAATCCCGCACGGAACAAGTATTTGTATGGCCTACAAATAATTATTCCGGGTCTGTTATATGTTTTTCATTTTGCAATTTATGTTTGTAAACTGCCCCCACGATACAGGAGAAAATCCTAGTGTAGGGGTAATGTTTTTTTTTTTAAAAGGGAAGAAAATACAAATTCCAGCCACCCTGCATAGAATACCGTCCCTTTGTGTACCTAATGCCAGTATAGCATAGGGCCTTATGAGTTTTTGGTAGGTGTATCAATTGTTGGAAAGTTTTAGTGGCATAGTAATAAACTCGTAACAACTTTCCATTTTGAATCATGCATGTCACAAGCATAAAATATGTATTAACACAGATGACAACAATTATTTTATTTTAACGTTTTACTACTTACCTGACTGTCTTTTAGTTTTAAGCAGTTCGATCTTTCTTTCAAAATTAAAAAAATAAAGCAAAGTATGAAAGAAAAATGAAGCACGTCAATTTCTTATAATTTAATCGTGCAAGTTTTCAATGAAGCTTGAATTGAATTAATTGAAAAAGTTTAATCTAATGATCTAAATAATTGGTAAAAAGTGGTATAAAACATGGAAAATACTTATTGTTCTTAGTTTTTTAGATTAGCTTTTCTTCCGGTTCAATTCAATACTGGTGACTTATTTTTTCAATATTTTATATCTTCAGAATATTTTGATTAAGGGATTGGTTTCATGGAGGCTTGGCAACTCAAAGTTTGAACACGTGCTTAGGTCTCGTTGAAACCATATTATTATACGAATTAGCAAAGCATTCGAAACGTTGGGAGAATAAAACATAAAAATAAGGAAACCAGTAAACTTAGTTTGATTGAATGTGCAGTGTTCGTGTACCTCAATTAATATTTTTCTTCATCCTACCGATTAATTAAAATGCGACTTTAAACAGTCAGTGCTATTAAGTGAATTAATACAATCATAATTATTAAGCCGATCTATTCGGATTCTGTAGTAGATCAATGACGCAGTCAATGATAAGTATATTACGTTACATGACGCTGGCTCTGTCATTCAGGAGATTACAATACTATTATTTTGTTTTATTTTTATACGTTTTGTTTTTATCCACAATTTACTTATTGACACGTATTGTAAAATTGTTAATAAGAAAGTTTAGTTTTCTTTATATATTTATATTTAATATAATATATTTCGATATTTAACCCCTTTTTTACAACTTAGGCCTCCCTCAAGAAATGTTTTGGGTCTCCTGCGTCAATCGACTTTCTGCAGGTCTTATCAGGTCGTCACTCCTGGGCGGCTCCCGGCCTTATACTTCGATATGAGACTGCAACTTGAAAAACTTTCTTCCTTAATTCTAATTTATAATTATTTCTTATTTTAACTCATATAAATACGAATTCATATAAATATACGAATTTATATTTACTTGCTGTCTCTTTGATCTAGTGGTCGTAAACGTGACTGCTAATCGTGAAGTCTCGAGTTTGGAACCCGGTTCAGGCAAAATAAGATATTGAGTTTTTCTGTTAAGAAATTCTCAGTAACAGCGCGGTGTCACGCAGGTAGCGGTTTTTCACCCCCGTCTATAAGAAAGCACGTAAAGCCACAGGTACTGCGTCTGATCTCTCCCCGGTCCTGTCAGTTTGCCTTCCTATCTTACTATGAGAGTAACAGAATAGAGAGTGCACCTGTGCTTGCGTGTACTTTCGTGATGTTTAGTCTCCATTGAGACTGGCCGCGGTGACTGAAATTCGGCCTAAAGGACATTAGAATATTATTAGAATTGCGTGTTAGAAGTAGATCCTGGAGACTGTTGTATTCTTTAAAATATATTTCCCTTAGTAAACACACGGGACTGACATCATACAGGAGCACTAAATTCACTAATGTCAGTAATGATTGCGTTACAAAAAGTAAATAATATTATATTATCATTCTAATATAACGTGCAATCCGTGCAGTCTATTTATAAATCTAAAGTGCAGGGTAACATGTTCCATCGTATGTCCACGAGTTTAACAAAGCAATAACTTTCACGATGAAGCTCCGCACCAGTTCAGTATCCATATTACATTTGAAATTTATGCGCATCGATTGACATAATATTTGCATTTAATCTAAACTTGCTTTGGTACTGAAAGCTGTTCTGGAAAAAGTAACTTTAAGTAAACTCTAATTTTTGAGTTTTTATAGCTTAAGTGTACTCTTACCGAACGGGCATGTATTCATAGATATATGGAAGAGAATGTAGTGAGAGAAGTATATCAGGATCGTGTCAAATGGAAGTCTGTCAAGGTATCTGCTGGGTAAGAGGTGTGAGAGTTTATGTACGTATCATCATCATCATCAACATATTCATATCAACATATACATTTTCATATTTATTCGCGTGTTCCATACGATCTTCTGGTCGGAAATGCACTGTACTGCTGGGTCTTGGCATTGCTTGTTGGCTAACTGTACAGGAGTTAGCCCTATATCACACGAAATGACGTACATGTAATGTGGATCATCCGATTTCGCCAGTAAATAATTACGGAGGCTGCACACTTCGCGATTATGCATGGTGCGAGCACTTAATTAGCCACGCCCGCCATGTTTACGCGGCAAGGACAGCCTAATATTATTAACGAAGCAATTCCTACCTGCAACAATTCCCAATAGAGGTACACAGTCGAACTACAGATCAGTTGCATGTAGAACTGATAAAAATCTTACGGAAGACAATAAATTAACTGAGTTTAGGATATACATTGAAAAGCTACAATGCAGTGCAATGTAGCTGCAACATAAATTAGTCGCCCGGGAAGGGATCAAGTTTGCAATAAAACCAGCGTGAAATAGCAATACAATAGTGCTGTGTTTCGAAGATAGATATAGGTGTATGGACCAAGGCATCTGCTTACCAGGTAGACTGTGTGCTTCTAATTTCGTGATTTTTTAAATTAAAGGGAAAATTGAGTTTACAATGGCCTGATTGTTAGAACTTACTGGACACGCGCACTTTGATCCAATTAAAAAAGCTTTCTAGTTTATTACTATTCCAGCTTCTTATTTTTTTAAATATCACTTACAAAATTAGTAAAGTAAGCTAAACAAAAAACATTGCAATCAAGTTACAAATGCGAAATAAGTCACGCTAAATTCAGTTCAATTACCTATGCTCGGTGGCGCAGTGTAAAGAAATTTTATATTATACCAAGTGTTTTTGATGTGGACGACTGTTCACACAACTTATGTATATAAAGCGCCACCACCCATTTGCACCTCCATAGACCAAAAAATGCGGTCTTAAGCAGCTGTATCAAATAAGTCCTTACTTGCATCATCAGATCGTCACTCAATATCGTAGAGGGTCATCAACCACTGCGTTGCCACTTGAAAGTCTTTCCTTTCCATCAACTGTTTCTTTGAGCTATACGGCCGGCTCATTATCACTCCATAATACATATTTGCTGGACTTTAGCAATTACCCTTGCCTTTCTGTCAATATACTCGTTTCAGATACTATCACACAGGCAAAATCCGCACAGCTCTCTCCATAACTCACTCGGTTATTAATAGGAGCAAAATCCTAGTGGTGGTTAAAACTTATTAAAAGTACAAATATTTCCTCTATATTGCGCAATTCGTTCAAACCATAGATTTAGTATATACTTACGTATTGGCAATGTAGAAGAGGAAGAGCATAGCATAACTTACGTTAGAACGAGATAAAATGGTTAGACCATACACATACACGCTATAGACCTATATCGGGCTGACGTTAATCATTTATGAAACAAATTCCGCAAAATTTTGCGATATCTTTGATTTCGAAGTATTAATTTTTTTTAAAGGTGAGATTAAGTATGGTGACATGTGCAGTACCTGAATGCAGTTCATCGTCACTTGCTAAATTTCGTAAGAAATACTTTTACAGGATACAAAATGTTTATTATCATACTGATATTATTGAATACGAATTTCTGGAAAATTTCTGCCAACTTCAACATGACAAATTTTGTAAATCACAATGAATGTACGCTTAGCAGTGCAACTGTTAAGTAATTCTGTTGCAACCAGCACGGAGTTCTGCAAAGACAGATTAATATTATGTTTGAAAATTGTCAAGCGATAGCAGTTTTTATAAAGTATATAAACAGCATATTTGACATTTTCAACTACAGAAATTTACTTAGCTACGGATTCAGGAAGGTCTTAAATGCAAAGAACGTTGAAAATGTTGTACCTGAATGCGACAAAGTCTCTGAGTATATTAAAAATTTAAAACACAACAGCCAAGCTTTGATAAAGAGTCGAAGAAAACTTGGTTTTATCGTTTTTTTGGCGAATACAATAGCTTTAAACTGGCTTTATGTCGATTTTATAGAGTCAGGAAAATTAAAGTTTCTTCCGACTTATAAACACTCTAAAAATCATTTAGAATTTTTTTTAGTACAATACGTTCTAAACAAGAATTTAACAATAATTCTTCAGCCAGACAATTAACAGCAGCATACAAACGATTTCTTATGTTTACGCGAACACTACACATTGAAATAATACTAGTTTTTACGGAATTTATCGCGTATATTGAACTTTTTAAATACTCGACGTTTCGAGAGCTTTACAGCACCCATGGTCACGGGAACGACTGAGATGTTCAACGTCCAGCTGTCATAGTTAACCGCGGTTACCATAGATTAAAATTTAACTTTTGTTCGATCTACACAGTATGAACTTATGGTATCATGGAGTCTTGCAGTTGTATGCTTGGGTTGGGATTTAATTTTATTTATTATAGGATCCCAAGCAGATGGTAGCACCCAGCCATCTTCTCTATTTAAATTAGGATGTTTTTTGATTTCAATAGCCTCGCGAATCATCCTTGGAAGGAATCGGTGTTCTTTAGCGAGGATTTGCGGTCTATCAAATCTGATGTAGTGACGGGGGCGATCCTGTACATGTTCACAGACTGCAGACTTCCTGGAGCGTCGATTCTTCACATCAGCTATATGTTCTTTGACGCGGGTTTTGATTGACCTTTTAGTTTGTCCTATGTAGGAATGATCACATTCACAATCAAGCTTATACACTCCTGCATCTTGCAGAGGGACGTTACACTTGACTGATGGTAAAAACTGACCAATCTTCTTCGGCGGCTTGAAGTATGTTTTGATGGAAGCGCGCTTCAAGATGTAGCCAATCTTGTCAGTGACTCCTCTAACATATGGCAGTACAGCAGGTAAAAAGCCTTTGGAGAATATTAGTATGCTCAACGTACAAAGATCGTGTACTATAGATACATTAAATGCTACAACTGGTATTAGTGCAATTATGACGCCAAACGACGATGTGGCTATTGGCCCAGACCAAATCGATAATGAAGATTCTAATTTCGTATCATCTATGGCATGGGTTCTTGAAAGCATGGAATCCATAATTCAATCCATTGTTCAGTACATATGTGGTTACATGGTGAAAAAATTGCAACTAAAATTAAATGCGAATCCGGTGTAAATGTACTTTATGGTGCAGTTATGGTGAGGTTCACTTATAAACATGAAGGATGTAGATGGTCTCGTTTATCTCTCTCAAGACGTTTATGGGATAGGTATTCATTCTGTACGAGTTTTTCGAAAATATATGAAACGAAAAAATGTAAGCAAAAATATGTTTCGAAAAGTAGTGAACGAATGCCTTGTGTCCTGCAAACATTATTTTGACATACTTGACAAACATATGTATGATTCGCCTGCAATATCAAATCATCAACACTTAATTATTAAATTAATAATCGAAACTTACTTGACTATTAAATTGAAGTTTGATGCAAAACTGCAAAATAACTCTAGGGCGAGCTTACGACATTTTTACAATAAATTAGTTATCTTTGATGAAAAATAAAAATCACTACCTTTTTGTTCATTGTTTTATTTTATGCCCTCAAACATAAAGATATTCATTTTATTTGTTACACATACAGAGTGCTCTGTATCGATAATTGAAGTTTTTTGTCTCACCCTAATCTCTCCGTCGCCAATCTAATGTATACTATATCTATGTGCTGTTAAGTGAAGTTGAATATAAAAAAATAATATACGTGATAAAATAAAAACTAGTTTTAATTTAATGTCAATGTCATTAACGTGAATATAAAAAAAACATTGGAGAATTTCTTAATTAATCCCATTTAAATAAAAAACGAATTCAAGTTCACGTACTAAAATTATTTAAAATTCACAATTCTTTTTTTTAGAACTGAAATGACAAATTTGCTTACAGTCAACCAGACAGTAAATTGCTACTGTAGTTTAGTAGAGCCTATAGCCAACTTCAAACAAATATACATAAGTCTATGTCGTCTACATCCGAAGAAAAACACCCTGACCAGTGACAGGACCAGCGTCAAAAGGGTAAAATATGCGGTGCTGCCGACGCAAGCCCTTCGTCCAGAGCAAAATAACTGGCGAACCAGTAAAAGAGGCTTGGCCCCTTGTTAGTGCGTAAGCACAAACATCGACCGAAGTCGCGCATGTCAATGCGTGTAAACGCCATACAGAATACGAACGAATCCAGCCACAGTGAATGTACGTCACACGGTTTAGGCAAATAGGCACACTGGCCGTAAACCCTCCGTGAGCGCCACCACCTGCCAGACCGCCGCTCCTGCAGACGTGATGTAAGTGTATGGCATCACCACCAATTGCATGATCAGCACGGCTACTAGCCGCAGAGCGTGTCATGAGTCTACCGCTCACCTCAACGGAATGGGGTCCCACGTTGTGCGGCTTTCGACCGCAGCCTTGAGAGTCTCCTCAGATCCTCCCGCCAGCTACCACCCGCATGAGGTCGACACATATGCTCCACCAATCAATACAACGGCAGATATAGCCAAAAGGCAGTTATAAGATAAGAGTAATAATTCGCCATCAGAAAGGGTTTGTGTCACTGACGTTGAGTAAATGCATTTTCGATCATGTTTGTCTCACCCACCAACAAGTTGCCTTCAATCATTCAAAGGTGGGAAAGTTACAGAGATATAATATTATGTTGTTATATAAAACATCGTGGAGGGCAGACAGTCTGCAGCCCCGCAATGAAGGGACCCGACTTGGGCAAAGCTACTTAGGTGTGAGTCAAACCAAGACGCAGAGAGCGCCATTGAGAATAGCGTCCCACCAAACAACCATCGCAGAGACGCAATGCTGCAGAACGCAACAAGCATCAATACGACTATCGTCGGGCTTACACCATTCCAAGGTCCCCCATACATCCCAGCAGACATCACCACCCGTATACCTCCATCGACCAGAACCACAGAGAGCGTCGAATCAGGCGCAGCACACCCGTAGATCCATCACAAGACGCAATACCGCAAGTAGCAGTAAGCATCAATGCAACTATCATACGGGTGGCGCCCCCTCACAACACACCCACATGACTCCTATCGATTTTGGTAACAAAGTTTTTATTGTTGTTATATAAAAAATGTCACCAACGTATCATAGTAGCACACTACTAAGACGCCAATGAACAAAACTCCACGTATCATAGCGGTAATGCACTAAGACATGAAGCTGAGTATGCCTGTTACACTTAAAAGTGCTACCAAACACACTCATCATCCCCATCCGAAAGATAGACGACGCATCGCTATGCGCTACGACGCCGCCCACAAACGGTATGGGTGTGCGATGTCCACGGGAAAGCCGTATTGCTACAACAAACCCGCTTACCACCGACACTAAGATGTTAATTGTATACCTCCATCGACCAGAACAACAGGAATGCGTCGAATCAGGCGCAGCACACCCGCAGATCCATCACAAGACGCAATACCGCAAGCAGCAGTAAGCATCAATGCAACTATCATACGGGCGGCGCATCCTCACAACACACCCACATGACTCCTATCGACTTTGGTAACAAAGTGAGTATTGTTGTTATATAAAAAATATCACTAACGTATCATAGTAGCACGCTACTAAGACGTCAATGAACAAAACTTCACGTATCATAGCGCTAATGCACTAAGACATGAAGTTGAGTATGCCTGTTACACTTAAAAGTGCTACCAAACACACTCATCATCCCCATCCGAAAGATAGACGACACATCGCTATGCGCAACGACGTCGCCCACAAACGGTATGGGTGTGCGATGTCCACGGGGAAGCCGTATTGCTACAACAAACCCGCTTACCATCGGCACTAAGATTGTTAATTGTATACCTCCATCGACCAGAACCACAAGAGAGCGTCGAATCAGGCGTAGCACACCCGCAGATCCATCACAAGACGCAATACCGCAAGCAGCAGTAAGCATCAATGCAACTATCATACGGGCGGCGCACCCTCACAACACACCCACATGACTCCTATCGACTTTGGCAACAAAGTTGATATTGTTGTTATATAAAAATATCACTAACGTATCATAGTAGCACGCTACTAAGACGTCAATGAACAAAGCTCCACGTATCATAGCGCTAATGCACTAAGACATGAAGCTGAATATGCCTGTTACACTTAAAAGTGCTACCAAACACACTCAACATCCCCATCCGAAAGATAGACGACGCATCGCTATGCGCTACGACGCCGCCCACAAACGGTATGGGTGTGCGATGTCCACGGGAAAGCCGTATTGCTACAACAAACCCGCTTACCACCGACACTAAGATGTTAATTGTATACCTCCATCGACCAGAACAACAGGAATGCGTCGAATCAGGCGCAGCACACCCGTAGATCCATCACAAGACGCAATACCGCAAGCAGCAGTAAGCATCAATGCAACTATCATACGGGCGGCGCACCCTCACAACACACCCACATGACTCCTATCGACTTTGGTAACAAAGTGAGTATTGTTGTTATATAAAAAATGTCACCAACGTATCATAGTAGCACGCTACTAAGACGCCAATGAACAAAACTTCACGTATCATAGCGCTAATGCACTAAGACATGAAGTTGAGTATGCCCGTTACACTTAAAAGTGCTACCAAACACACTCATCATCCCAATCCGAAATATAGACGACGCTACTACGCCGCCCACAAACGGTATGGGTGTGCGATGTCCACGGGAAAGCCGTATTGCTACAACAAACCCGCTTACCACCGACACTAAGATGATATGTCTAGGACACATCGGTTAGCGAGTCCAAGTTTACCTCGGACCAATTGCTCGTGAAGCGGCACACACGCCACCATAATATTCCTTTTCAAGTCCCTAATAAGGACTAGTCATTTTGCTACAGTACTAGGAGCAGTCAGTCACCCGACCACCCCATACAATGCTTATGCATCAAGGAGACCTCCTATAATATTGCTTTTGTATCATAGACCTTACTTTCATAAGTCATGTATATATAGGATTCGAACCCATGACCCTACTATTGTAATGCATATTAATCATAGAGACCTTCTATAGTATTGCTTTTGAATCATAGACCTTACTTTCATAAGTCATTCATATATAGGATTCGAACCCACGACCCTACTATTGTAATGCATATTAATCACAGAGACCTTCTATAGTATTGCTTTTGAATCATAGACCTTACTTTCATAAGTCATTCATATATAGGGTTCGAACCCACGACCCTACTATTGTAATGCATATTAATCACAGAGACCTTCTATAGTATTGCTTTTGAATCATAGACCTTACTTTCATAAGTCATTCATATATAGGGTTCGAACCCACGACCCTACTATTGTAATGCAAATTCATCATGGAGACCTTCTATAGTATTGCTTTTGTATCATTGAGTTTAATATCATAAGTCCCTAATATAGGCCTAGTCATTGTGCTACAGTACTTCAGGCAGTCGGGCTCCCGACCACCCCATATATATGTAGAACTGCAGGAATGTATCTCCGGCAGCTCATCCATACAAGACATCTATACGTGAACACCTTCCATAACTTAGGAAAATTTTCCTTAATACATGAACTCCTTCAACAACTTAGGAAATTTCATCTATACGTGAACTCCTTCCACAACTTAGGAAAATTTTCTTTTATACACGAACACCTCCCATGACTTAAACAATTTTTAACAGATTTTCTAATTATCTTATAAACGTTATTTATCTTAATTTTATAATATTTTTTGACTTGTATTTCTATTATTTATCATATTTTAAATATTTTTACAAGTTTTTATAATAAATTTACTTATTACGAGAACCAATAATTTTGCCCTTAATTCGCTATGTTATTGGGATAATGTCTGAAATATATTAACTTTGTGTTTATTAATTTGACTTAATTGCTTAATATATATCTTTTAAGACTATTTTTGACGCCCCTTTATATTGAATTTAATTATTTATAATAATATTGGGCCGTCACACTATGATGGATGTCCCGCCCATATTACCAGCGTTTTAGTGCCAATTTCAACTTTAAAAATTCCTGCTACTTTAATTAGCGCACAATATTTTTAAACATTAATTTTAATCAATAAGCTATTTAACAAAATACGAACGTTTATTTACAATCAAATGATTACGAGAACAATTTTAAAAACGATGCGTGTTATTGCTCAAAACAGACGGCTTCGTGGCGCAGTGGCTTAGCAATGAGTGGCTGCGCTGGGGGTCACGGGTTCGAATCCCGCACGGAACAAGTATTTGTATGGCCTACAAATAATTATTCCGGGTCTGTTATATGTTTTTCATTTTGCAATTTATGTTTGTAAACTGCCCCCACGATACAGGAGAAAATCCTAGTGTAGGGGTAATGTTTTTTTTTTAAAAGGGAAGAAAATACAAATTCCAGCCACCCTGCATAGAATACCGTCCCTTTGTGTACCTAATGCCAGTATAGCATAGGGCCTTATGAGTTTTTGGTAGGTGTATCAATTGTTGGAAAGTTTTAGTGGCATAGTAATAAACTCGTAACAACTTTCCATTTTGAATCATGCATGTCACAAGCATAAAATATGTATTAACACAGATGACAACAATTATTTTATTTTAACGTTTTACTACTTACCTGACTGTCTTTTAGTTTTAAGCAGTTCGATCTTTCTTTCAAAATTAAAGAAATAAAGCAAAGTATGAAAGAAAAATGAAGCACGTCAATTTCTTATAATTTAATCGTGCAAGTTTTCAATGAAGCTTGAATTGAATTAATTGAAAAAGTTTAATCTAATGATCTAAATAATTGGTAAAAAGTGGTATAAAACATGGAAAATACTTATTGTTCTTAGTTTTTTAGATTAGCTTTTCTTCCGGTTCAATTCAATACTGGTGACTTATTTTTTCAATATTTTATATCTTCAGAATATTTTGATTAAGGGATTGGTTTCATGGAGGCTTGGCAACTCAAAGTTTGAACACGTGCTTAGGTCTCGTTGAAACCATATTATTATACGAATTAGCAAAGCATTCGAAACGTTGGGAGAATAAAACATAAAAATAAGGAAACCAGTAAACTTAGTTTGATTGAATGTGCAGTGTTCGTGTACCTCAATTAATATTTTTCTTCATCCTACCGATTAATTAAAATGCGACTTTAAACAGTCAGTGCTATTAAGTGAATTAATACAATCATAATTATTAAGCCGATCTATTCGGATTCTGTAGTAGATCAATGACGCAGTCAATGATAAGTATATTACGTTACATGACGCTGGCTCTGTCATTCAGGAGATTACAATACTATTATTTTGTTTTATTTTTATACGTTTTGTTTTTATCCACAATTTACTTATTGACACGTATTGTAAAATTGTTAATAAGAAAGTTTAGTTTTCTTTATATATTTATATTTAATATAATATATTTCGATATTTAACCCCTTTTTTACAACTTAGGCCTCCCTCAAGAAATGTTTTGGGTCTCCTGCGTCAATCGACTTTCTGCAGGTCTTATCAGGTCGTCACTCCTGGGCGGCTCCCGGCCTTATACTTCGATATGAGACTGCAACTTGAAAAACTTTCTTCCTTAATTCTAATTTATAATTATTTCTTATTTTAACTCATATAAATACGAATTCATATAAATATACGAATTTATATTTACTTGCTGTCTCTTTGATCTAGTGGTCGTAAACGTGACTGCTAATCGTGAAGTCTCGAGTTTGGAACCCGGTTCAGGCAAAATAAGATATTGAGTTTTTCTGTTAAGAAATTCTCAGTAACAGCGCGGTGTCACGCAGGTAGCGGTTTTTCACCCCCGTCTATAAGAAAGCACGTAAAGCCACAGGTACTGCGTCTGATCTCTCCCCGGTCCTGTCAGTTTGCCTTCCTATCTTACTATGAGAGTAACAGAATAGAGAGTGCACCTGTGCTTGCGTGTACTTTCGTGATGTTTAGTCTCCATTGAGACTGGCCGCGGTGACTGAAATTCGGCCTAAAGGACATTAGAATATTATTAGAATTGCGTGTTAGAAGTAGATCCTGGAGACTGTTGTATTCTTTAAAATATATTTCCCTTAGTAAACACACGGGACTGACATCATACAGGAGCACTAAATTCACTAATGTCAGTAATGATTGCGTTACAAAAAGTAAATAATATTATATTATCATTCTAATATAACGTGCAATCCGTGCAGTCTATTTATAAATCTAAAGTGCAGGGTAACATGTTCCATCGTATGTCCACGAGTTTAACAAAGCAATAACTTTCACGATGAAGCTCCGCACCAGTTCAGTATCCATATTACATTTGAAATTTATGCGCATCGATTGACATAATATTTGCATTTAATCTAAACTTGCTTTGGTACTGAAAGCTGTTCTGGAAAAAGTAACTTTAAGTAAACTCTAATTTTTGAGTTTTTATAGCTTAAGTGTACTCTTACCGAACGGGCATGTATTCATAGATATATGGAAGAGAATGTAGTGAGAGAAGTATATCAGGATCGTGTCAAATGGAAGTCTGTCAAGGTATCTGCTGGGTAAGAGGTGTGAGAGTTTATGTACGTATCATCATCATCATCAACATATTCATATCAACATATACATTTTCATATTTATTCGCGTGTTCCATACGATCTTCTGGTCGGAAATGCACTGTACTGCTGGGTCTTGGCATTGCTTGTTGGCTAACTGTACAGGAGTTAGCCCTATATCACACGAAATGACGTACATGTAATGTGGATCATCCGATTTCGCCAGTAAATAATTACGGAGGCTGCACACTTCGCGATTATGCATGGTGCGAGCACTTAATTAGCCACGCCCGCCATGTTTACGCGGCAAGGACAGCCTAATATTATTAACGAAGCAATTCCTACCTGCAACAATTCCCAATAGAGGTACACAGTCGAACTACAGATCAGTTGCATGTAGAACTGATAAAAATCTTACGGAAGACAATAAATTAACTGAGTTTAGGATATACATTGAAAAGCTACAATGCAGTGCAATGTAGCTGCAACATAAATTAGTCGCCCGGGAAGGGATCAAGTTTGCAATAAAACCAGCGTGAAATAGCAATACAATAGTGCTGTGTTTCGAAGATAGATATAGGTGTATGGACCAAGGCATCTGCTTACCAGGTAGACTGTGTGCTTCTAATTTCGTGATTTTTTAAATTAAAGGGAAAATTGAGTTTACAATGGCCTGATTGTTAGAACTTACTGGACACGCGCACTTTGATCCAA
The DNA here is from genome assembly GCA_036936625.1 of Parnassius smintheus behrii. Classification (NCBI taxonomy): domain Eukaryota; kingdom Metazoa; phylum Arthropoda; class Insecta; order Lepidoptera; family Papilionidae; genus Parnassius; species Parnassius smintheus. Next base: position 34,446,566 of record JAUPFT010000029.1, read on the forward strand.
TTAAAAAAGCTTTCTAGTTTATTACTATTCCAGCTTCTTATTTTTTTAAATATCACTTACAAAATTAGTAAAGTAAGCTAAACAAAAAAACATTGCAATCAAGTTACAAATGCGAAATAAGTCACGCTAAATTCAGTTCAATTACCTATGCTCGGTGGCGCAGTGTAAAGAAATTTTATATTATACCAAGTGTTTTTGATGTGGACGACTGTTCACACAACTTATGTATATAAAGCGCCACCACCCATTTGCACCTCCATAGACCAAAAAATGCGGTCTTAAGCAGCTGTATCAAATAAGTCCTTACTTGCATCATCAGATCGTCACTCAATATCGTAGAGGGTCATCAACCACTGCGTTGCCACTTGAAAGTCTTTCCTTTCCATCAACTGTTTCTTTGAGCTATACGGCCGGCTCATTATCACTCCATAATACATATTTGCTGGACTTTAGCAATTACCCTTGCCTTTCTGTCAATATACTTGTTTCAGATACTATCACACAGGCAAAATCCGCACAGCTCTCTCCATAACTCACTCGGTTATTAATAGGAGCAAAATCCTAGTGGTGGTTAAAACTTATTAAAAGTACAAATATTTCCTCTATATTGCGCAATTCGTTCAAACCATAGATTTAGTATATACTTACGTATTGGCAATGTAGAAGAGGAAGAGCATAGCATAACTTACGTTAGAACGAGATAAAATGGTTAGACCATACACATACACGCTATAGACCTATATCGGGCTGACGTTAATCATTTATGAAACAAATTCCGCAAAATTTTGCGATATCTTTGATTTCGAAGTATTAATTTTTTTTAAAGGTGAGATTAAGTATGGTGACATGTGCAGTACCTGAATGCAGTTCATCGTCACTTGCTAAATTTCGTAAGAAATACTTTTACAGGATACAAAATGTTTATTATCATACTGATATTATTGAATACGAATTTCTGGAAAATTTCTGCCAACTTCAACATGACAAATTTTGTAAATCACAATGAATGTACGCTTAGCAGTGCAACTGTTAAGTAATTCTGTTGCAACCAGCACGGAGTTCTGCAAAGACAGATTAATACTATGTTTGAAAATTGTCAAGCGATAGCAGTTTTTATAAAGTATATAAACAGCATATTTGACATTTTCAACTACAGAAATTTACTTAGCTACGGATTCAGGAAGGTCTTAAATGCAAAGAACGTTGAAAATGTTGTACCTGAATGCGACAAAGTCTCTGAGTATATTAAAAATTTAAAACACAACAGCCAAGCTTTGATAAAGAGTCGAAGAAAACTTGGTTTTATCGTTTTTTTGGCGAATACAATAGCTTTAAACTGGCTTTATGTCGATTTTATAGAGTCAGGAAAATTAAAGTTTCTTCCGACTTATAAACACTCTAAAAATCATTTAGAATTTTTTTTAGTACAATACGTTCTAAACAAGAATTTAACAATAATTCTTCAGCCAGACAATTAACAGCAGCATACAAACGATTTCTTATGTTTACGCGAACACTACACATTGAAATAATACTAGTTTTTACGGAATTTATCGCGTATATTGAACTTTTTAAATACTCGACGTTTTGAGAGCTTTACAGCACCCATGGTCACGGGAACGACTGAGATGTTCAACGTCCAGCTGTCATAGTTAACCGCGGTTACCATAGATTAAAATTTAACTTTTGTTCGATCTACACAGTATGAACTTATGGTATCATGGAGTCTTGCAGTTGTATGCTTGGGTTGGGATTTAATTTTATTTATTATAGGATCCCAAGCAGATGGTAGCACCCAGCCATCTTCTCTATTTAAATTAGGATGTTTTTTGATTTCAATAGCCTCGCGAATCATCCTTGGAAGGAATCGGTGTTCTTTAGCGAGGATTTGCGGTCTATCAAATCTGATGTAGTGACGGGGGCGATCCTGTACATGTTCACAGACTGCAGACTTCCTGGAGCGTCGATTCTTCACATCAGCTATATGTTCTTTGACGCGGGTTTTGATTGACCTTTTAGTTTGTCCTATGTAGGAGTGATCACATTCACAATCAAGCTTATACACTCCTGCATCTTGCAGAGGGACGTTACACTTGACTGATGGTAAAAACTGACCAATCTTCTTCGGCGGCTTGAAGTATGTTTTGATGGAAGCGCGCTTCAAGATGTAGCCAATCTTGTCAGTGACTCCTCTAACATATGGCAGTACAGCAGGTAAAAAGCCTTTGGAGAATATTAGTATGCTCAACGTACAAAGATCGTGTACTATAGATACATTAAATGCTACAACTGGTATTAGTGCAATTATGACGCCAAACGACGATGTGGCTATTGGCCCAGACCAAATCGATAATGAAGATTCTAATTTCGTATCATCTATGGCATGGGTTCTTGAAAGCATGGAATCCATAATTCAATCCATTGTTCAGTACATATGTGGTTACATGGTGAAAAAATTGCAACTAAAATTAAATGCGAATCCGGTGTAAATGTACTTTATGGTGCAGTTATGGTGAGGTTCACTTATAAACATGAAGGATGTAGATGGTCTCGTTTATCTCTCTCAAGACGTTTATGGGATAGGTATTCATTCTGTACGAGTTTTTCGAAAATATATGAAACGAAAAAATGTAAGCAAAAATATGTTTCGAAAAGTAGTGAACGAATGCCTTGTGTCCTGCAAACATTATTTTGACATACTTGACAAACATATGTATGATTCGCCTGCAATATCAAATCATCAACACTTAATTATTAAATTAATAATCGAAACTTACTTGACTATTAAATTGAAGTTTGATGCAAAACTGCAAAATAACTCTAAGGCGAGCTTACGACATTTTTACAATAAATTAGTTATCTTTGATGAAAAATAAAAATCACTACCTTTTTGTTCATTGTTTTATTTTATGCCCTCAAACATAAAGATATTCATTTTATTTGTTACACATACAGAGTGCTCTGTATCGATAATTGAAGTTTTTTGTCTCACCCTAATCTCTCCGTCGCCAATCTAATGTATACTATATCTATGTGCTGTTAAGTGAAGTTGAATATAAAAAAAATAATATACGTGATAAAATAAAAACTAGTTTTAATTTAATGTCAATGTCATTAACGTGAATATAAAAAAAACATTGGAGAATTTCTTAATTAATCCCATTTAAATAAAAAACGAATTCAAGTTCACGTACTAAAATTATTTAAAATTCACAATTCTTTTTTTTAGAACTGAAATGACAAATTTGCTTACAGTCAACCAGACAGTAAATTGCTACTGTAGTTTAGTAGAGCCTATAGCCAACTTCAAACAAATATACATAAGTCTATGTCGTCTACATCCGAAGAAAAACACCCTGACCAGTGACAGGACCAGCGTCAAAAGGGTAAAATATGCGGTGCTGCCGACGCAAGCCCTTCTGGCAAAAGAAGTGATTAAGCAAATCGTCGCAACAATGGGACAAGTTCGATATATATATATATATATTACTTAATTATTATTTTTATACTTAGTGAAAATTACAAACATGTTATAATTTCCTCATGAAAATTTCTTGGTTCCACTCCAAGCTAAGGAAAAAGAAAACTTCATGAATTTCTCTGCCATATATACGTCGCAAGGAAAATCTTAAATGAATAAAAACCGTAGTTCTTGGATTTTGAACTTGGTATCCTTTAATATTCATGCATTTTCTTTTTCTAGAAAGGAAACATAAAAACTACTGATTTCGTTTAGAAACACGTTAAACTATATATTTATTTATATTTTTTTGTATTTATTTTATTATTATGTATTTTACTTATCTATTTACTCAACCTTTACAAGCCGGTTTGGTTATTTTACGAACGAGTTATTGCTGTCATATTTTTTTGTACTGTGTTACGCGAATTGATGGTTTATGTTGAATGTAATGTTTAAAATAGATTTTTGTGTCGTGGCAAAGCCACGGGGACGACGACTTTCTTAAAGAATAATAGCGTAAAATAGCTGCTTAATGCTGCTTCGGTACGGTTCGTACGATGAGTGCAGAGAAACTGAAATAATTTATACTAGAATCGAGGCATTCCATTTTAGTCCTGACGGTCACTATGTATCTGCCTTTTTTCATTAATTCTTATTCGAGGACCATTTTCTATAGAATGACGGTAACAAACGAACACGCAATCCACCTAATGGTAAATGGATCAACTGACCCATAAAACTTGATTAACCCCGAATATTTCACTCTCTATAGCTCGCTGAGTGACCTTGAGCTTCCTCATAGGGCCAACAGTGAAGGACCACTTCTCAGATCCATAAGTCATCACTGGCAACACGCACTGGTTATACAATCTCGTTTTCAAGTTTTGAGGTGTATCTGACCAGAAGATGTGGCGTTTGGCGTTTTATTATTGTATATTCAATTAAATCAGAGTCAAAAAGCACAAATAAAATGACAAAAAGAATTTTACTCAGTGTTCTGAACGCTCCACTAACAACACAAGAAGATAATGATTTTTTAAATTTACGCGAACACTACACATTGAATAAAACTAAATTTTACGAAACGTCGGGAATTGAAAATAAGTGAATTCAGTCAAATAAACGCGATGAAATCCGTAAAATTTAGTTTTAATCAACAAAAGAAGAGCTTTCCTCCTTTACATAGAGAACAGATAACAAACGAGAGTGTGTAGCACACCCGTATTTAACACCGACACGCTGTGGGGTGTAAGCAATAATTGATACATATAAACACTCACGCCTGTCACCTAGAGGGGTAGGCAGAGACTACAGACTTCCATTTAGCACGATCCTGACACACCTCTCTCGCCTCCTTCACATCCATACACCTACGTATACATGCTCGTCGGTTAAGGGTACTCCTAATTTGGCCCGTTTTTAATAAATCGCCAATTTGGTCGATAAATTTTCGCCTAGGACGTCCCTTTCCGACTCTGCCATTCACTTCTGCAACATAAATTTTCTTTGTCAGTCGTTCCTCATCCATTCTTACCACATGACCAAACCACCGAAGCATTCCTTTCTTAATCCTGGTCATAACATCATCTTGCAAACCACACTCTTCTCTTATTACACAATTTCTTACCCTGTCATTCAGATTCAGCCCTAATATACTCCTTAAGGACCGCATTTCTACTGCATTCATTCTACTCTCGTGCTTCTTCTGCCACACCCAACTTTCACTACCATACGTTAAAGTAAGGACCAACACAGCATTGTGAATTGCCATACGTGCCTTTTTCGACACATTTTGACTCCTCACAATAGAGTGTAGGGCCCCATTTACTCTATTTCCCGCATTCACTCGTCGTTCTATATCCTTATCATATCTCCCATCCCTGCTAAATACGCAGCCCAAATATACAAACTCGTCTACTTGCTCGATCAAGTCCCCTTCTATTCTTATTTCACAAATCGTTTTACTTTCTTCTCTTTCAAAAACCATAATCTTCGTCTTACTTGCGTTCACTTTCATACCCCTTTCTTTTTTATACCCCTATCTATATTGAGTAAAAATTATTTTTAATAAAAATTGAAAATAATATTTACTCAATATAGATCACAAGTAATTCTTATATATATATCTTAAGTAAAGATTTAGTAGGTACAGCTTATTCAAGGGGGCGAATTTTTCGGCTTCGTTATTATGTTGATCAAAGAAGTTAAATATTATTATATTCTAATATATTATATAATTTAATTTATGTTTTAAAACAAATACCATCTAAAACCCCTACATACATAACTACAATGACAAAGTAAGCCGATAAATATTTACGAAATATAAACTCACCAAATACTAACTGACATATTGAAAATACTCGTACATTGGATTTTATATTGAACTGAAAGCGGAAACGTAAAAACCAGCACTTATTTAAGACCAACCTTCACTACCTATTTATTCAAGTTTATTTTTGTAAGATTTAATTTCAACGATTTCTCACTTGAGCAATAATATTCTCTATGAATTAGGGAAAATTGTTCTCCTTCGCATCACCGATATTTGAGTTTGTTTAAACGATCAAAGGTAAACTGAAACGCTTCAGCGACTATCAAATAGCAACTACAGAATTACTAAACGTACGTTAGGTTTCCTTAAGAACTCATATTTAAGAAATACTTGAAAATAAATATTTTCATTAAAGGTTTCTAAAATTAAATCACAAAATACTAGGTGCAACCTGCTTGTGCGAGCAATTTGAGTATGGTAGGAGAGCCGTGGTAGCTCAGGAGCTATGCGTCTTTTAATAATGCCTCGTTTCCATTAAAGAGGGTCTCCGGTTCTCTACACTCACCATAAGAAACACAGCAGCGTTGACCTGTTATTTTACACTGGTTTTCTGTGAGAGCGTAATCCTTCCCCGGTCGAGCCGAACTATTCTTGCTACAACTATACTACTTATAAAGGCGCAGCATGACTCTACCACGTATAGTAGACCTGCCAAAACAGTGGTATGTCAAAGTTCCTTAAGTATATTAGCAGAGACTTGTGTTTATTCATTTTACAAATGTAGGCTTAATATATCGACGGAAGAAAACGTACTCGTCGTATCCAACACATTTGAACGTACTTTAACCTCTCAAATGCCAAGCGTCCGATATTCCATCAAAATTCAAGAGGTCAAATTTGACCGCACACACCCACAGCACTTTAACCCATAAATACTTATGTTTAGAGACTACTTTTCTATGAAGAAGTGTGGCAGTATAGAATCAATATGACATTTTCTATTCTCTAGTGGAATAAAAAACAGTTAGTCTATGTATATTAGTTTATATTCTACGTTCATTACGTACGCCATTTTCATTTGGATGTCGTTGTGTAGATTTTTGGAATTTTCTAGTGTTTATATTTGATGTGTGTTTTAGATTTTTACAGTGTACTCCTAGTACTTGTACAATTTATATTTTGCTTCATTTCCTGGTGGTTCTTGGGTTCATTATCTAACTAGACTCTAGGTTAGGTAGTCAGGATTGATACTATTTTTTTCTGGTCGAGTTAGTTAGGAAGAGTTTGTGTTACAGTTTAAAGGATGAGAGCACCAAAATAATTATATTATATCATTGCACCTTAGCCTACAGGCGTGACAGGGCACTGCTTGCCTTCTGTCCGACGTTCGTTAATGTTGTGCATTGACTGTAGCAGACATATATACATACATTCAGGTAGATTGTTAGCTCGTTTGTCAAGTTATTGTTACAATAAACCTTCAAACTAGGCTTGAAACACATGCTGTGGAATAATGGATTTCAACATACAGCGTTAAGTTTTATAATCCGCACTCTAAGCCATAAAGTTAACATGCATCGTGGATTTGAAGTTTGAACAGAGTGCAATGTACACGTAAACTTGTCGCTTGGGGATAAATTAAGAATATACATATAAAGAAATTGAGAGCTTTCTTGTAGATAAGATGTTTATGACAACGGATTAGTTTTGTCTGGGTTTTAAAAGACATATTTAATATCTTTGGTAACATATAAAAAGAGTTTGTTGAATCTTTACGTAAAACCTTTGAACAAGGAAAATAAGAAATTCGTTCCATGTTATGAATGTCAGTTTACAAGACTATACTAACAAAAATCTGTTACGACTCTGATTTCGCAAATCTTTATTGCTTAAAATTAATTTCATTCCATTTAGTCGGCAGAGCGAACCAAATTTGTACAAGGTAGGTTGAGTTGATAATTGCAGACGAAGTTTACATATTTCTCTTTAAGAAATGTCCCTTTACTTATGAATAAATAGAAATAAACGAGTTTGATTAAATAGCGATTGATTTTAGTAACGTTTAATCATTAAAACGAGACACTTTAAACATTTCCTCCAGTTGCAGATCGCATTTGTTGAATTATTATCTAGTTAATTACTATCAGCTTCCAGTATCCAAATGATTGGAAAAGCCAACGACCTATTACACTTAACCATGTAGGGCGCGTTATTTATAGTTAGGAATTAATTCAGCGACAGAATATCATGTTATTTTCAAAATAACCAAAACACTTTCAAAATCACTTGAATAATACCTTTGTGTTTATTTTAATCATATTTTGTACCTTATCGTTACGGTTAGCGTTTCTTTATAGAATAATAGGTAATAAACGAGCACACAGACCGCCTGATGGAATGGATGCTGTAGTCAATAGATATATACATCGATCCTTCATTAAGAATGAAAATGCAGTTGCGTTTTCACCCGTGAGGATTAAGAGAGAATGCCTCGTCACCAAAGGGTCAAGCTACGTGCAGATACGTAGAACAATTAACATGGTAAATAATAAAATAAAGCTTATGTGTGATATACACTATCTATAACTTGCTAAACTTGCTTATGAAGTTAAATTAATTTGCATACAATATTTAGCGATTTAAAAAGGTATTTAGTTTATGCTAACTAGTCGCTAAATTGATTATTTTATATTTAAGGAACATTATATATTTTTGATACATTTTATATTATACCAACGGAAATTCTTCAAGAAATACCAAAGATGACGCCGAAAACCTCAACGTCGAGATATGAAAATTAATAAATTAAATCCTTGCAGTGAGGTTATATATATATACACTATCTATAACTTGCTAAACTTGCTTATGAAGTTAAATTAATTTGCATACGATATTTAGCGATTTAAAAAGGTATTTAGTTTATGCTAACTAGTCGCTAAATTATTTTATATTTATGGAACATTATATATTTTTGATACATTTTATATTATACCAACGGAAATTCTTCAAGAAATACCAAAGATGACGCCGATAACCTCAACGTCGAGATATGAAAATTAATAAATTAAATCCTTGCAGTGAGGTTATATATATATACACTATCTATAACTTGCTAAACTTGCTTATGAAGTTAAATTAATTTGCATACGATATTTAGCGATTTAAAAAGGTATTTAGTTTATGCTAACTAGTCGCTAAATTATTTTATATTTAAGGAACATTATATATTTTTGATACATTTTATATTATACCAACGGAAATTCTTCAAGAAATACCAAAGATGACGCCGAAAACCTCAACGTCGAGATATGAAAATTAATAAATTAAATCCTTGCAGTGAGGTTATATATATATATACACTATCTATAACTTGCTAAACTTGCTTATGAAGTTAAATTAATTTGCATACGATATTTAGCGATTTAAAAAGGTATTTAGTTTATGCTAACTAGTCGCTAAATTATTTTATATTTATGGAACATTATATATTTTTGATACATTTTATATTATACCAACGGAAATTCTTCAAGAAATACCAAAGATGACGCCGATAACCTCAACGTCGAGATATGAAAATTAATAAATTAAATCCTTGCAGTGAGGTTATATATATATATATATATATATATATATATATATATACGTCAAACAAGCTTATTTTGTATATTGTACACCACCATATTACACCAGGTGGTAGAATATTTTTCTTTCTAAGACTCCGTCTGGGTACGTACTATACGTGCGTATTATGTGCGTTCCTTATATCCGTGTTCAGATTTGAAGGGTATAGAGTGCCAGTGTAATTACTGGCTGAGAGGCATTCCACTTAATTCCTCAGATTTGGCAACATTTGTATAGCTTTCTTTATTTAAAGACTGCCAAACAGCAGGTGGCCTTTATATAAGAAGTCCAAAACAGTTTAATGTAGTTAAGATAAAGTGTCTTTTGGGAAATTTGCTAAAGGTAAAAACAAAGGTAGGGTTTAATTTCATTTTAGCGCTGCGTATTTCAATTTATGAGTCAATTTTCGTTTTGCTATAAAAGCTGTTTGATGTTTTACATTAAATTGAGGTACTTTTAGGGGAACATTATCAAATTTTGATTTTAATTTTACTTATTCTCACATATTATTAATAAATTCGAGTTCAAATAACTAAACCAAACAAGATACCGTAATGTTTACTCAACACGCGCGGCTTGGGAACTGTCGCTAAAAATGGTTTTATCTATAGACTTATTATCAGCTGGTGCTCGAATACAATCATAACAATTGAGGAATTCAAACCTGCGGCCCCCAGCGCTGCAGGCAAAGCCATTATACACGACTTAAGTCATTGCGATTCAAAATCATCTAATTAATTAAATTACTTAAACGTGTTCTGCGTTCTACGTTATTCCCGGCAGTTCCTCATTATGACACGTAATTACGCATTTAACAGTTTAATTTCAACAGTTACGAAGGTAAAGTAAAGCCCTTTTCCATTAAAAGGGTGTCTAAAATATGTAAAGCATACGTGTTTGTTTGTTGCTTGAATATCTTTAATTTGTTTTAATGAATCGTTAGAGTATTTGCCGCGACCGCAAAGTAGAATTTTTATATTATTTTCGGAAGTCTTTAGGAAAATGCTGCGGCTCATCTCTTACAAACTTTCGTTGCGCCGCGTCTTTCGACGACGACGGGGTGATGTGGTGATATTAGATATTCTTAAGCCGTCTATCCGCAGCCAGTTCTATTACGAATCAAAAATTAATGTCGTAATTTATTCGGCTTTACATCATAATTCAAATTCACATTAAATACAAACTATGTGTTACTAAACATTCAACAAGTAATTAAATCTGAAATACAAAAACTTTACCCAATCGGGTGTATTGTATATACAATATTCTATACAAAATTCAAATAACACAAACGAAGCTAATTTTTCTAGAAGTTTCACTACGCATTTTCACGGAGTTGAAGGTGGGAACTGCTAGTATTGCTTGCAATATTTAATTACACTGGAACACGAGTGGCTAAGATTATTTAGCAGTTTATATATATCTCATCATTTTCATGCAAAAATATAAAAAAAAAAACTTCAAGTATTAAAAAATCAATAGAGTTTAAGGAATTCAAATAAAGTTGGTGTCTTCAAGGCAAGACAGAACAGGTATTTTAAGCTTAGTCAATGCGTTTTACCAACTTCGACTACTTAACATCGAAATTGATTACTTTTTTTTTCATGAAAGAGATCGCACTAAAATTATAAGGACTGTTTCTTGTAGGAAGTTGTTATAATATTTTAAACTCGAACGCTTAGAGAACGTACCTGCAAGAACGTAAAACCCAACATATGGTGCAACTATGGAGTCTTGTTAGAGCATTCTTCTCTCCGTGTCGTCTCTTGTGTGTTGTGAAGGATTCGAGAAAAATCTTATGACTGCATTACTCGATTACGGGACTTCTTTTTAGCATAGAATTACGTCTGCGTCGGTATTATCCTTTCATTTAGTAGTACTTGCATTGCTATTTTCTGTTCGATGGGCTGCAAGGCATTTCAAGTTAGTGAGTAGTGTAGACATTTTTACTTGAAGTTTATTGCAGGTGGCCATGCGATGCAGTAGCTAACTTCTTACCGTAAGGTGAATTGTTAGATTGTTTGTCACTTCGGTTTTAAAAACCAGTTTCGTCGAAATTCAACGAATATTATCTTTATTTGCAACTTTTAAAGTTGCAAATAAAGATAATATTCGTTATCGTTATAGTTGAAGTTGAACCGCTTACATTAGAAACAGTTTGTACCATGTGAATATAATACTTGCAACTGAAAAATGATGACTTACGGATCTGAGAGGTGGTCCTTCACTGCTGGCCGTATGACGACACTCAAGGTCACTCAGCGAGCTGTGGAAAGGGCTATGCTCGGAGTTTCTCTGCGTGATAGACTCAGAAATGAGGATATCCGCAGTAAAACCGGAGTGACCGACATAGCCCAACGGATTAGTAAGCCGAAGTGGCAATGGGCCGGCCATGTAGCTCGAAGAACCGATAACCGATGGGGAAGAAAGGTTCTCGAGTGGCAGCCTCGTACCGGTGGGCATAGTGTAGAGCGACCCCCCAATAGATGGAGTGACGACCTGGTAAGACATGCAGGAAGTCGATGGATGCAGGTGAATCAGGACCGTCCTTTGTGGCATTGCTTGGGGGAGGCCTACGTTCTGCAGTGGACTTGCGAAGGGCTGTAATGATGATGATGATGATGATGAACTGAAAAATGTTTCATTTCAAATATGAAAGGTAATTTTTACAGTTAGCACTTCCCAGTGAAAGAGACTTACACAATTACCTATCCTATTTGTGTTAAATATTAAATCCAACACAATACGACACAAACACCACCCTTTAGATTAAACATAAAAGCTTATGTCCTTATGAACAAGGGATTTCAATCCATGTCTTTTCAATTAAGACTCATTATAGACGCGCAAAAGCCAGCGCGTCATGATATTATGCAAGAATCTCAATGTGTTACAGAGGATTTGTGTGTGGCCTTATAGTGCAATTGTATAAAAATACTTTGATTTATTAAATGTTTGCTTGCAGATTTTAACGCATAGTGCTCAGATATTTAACTGTGTAGGAAACGGAGGTATTCCACCTTACTCCGCATGAGTGACAACGTATCTGCATTTGATTCTTAACCTCATAAATGTATATGTATGTGGGCCACAGCATCCATTCAACATTAGGTATACTATGTGCTTTAAACTCCAGTTCTTGCTCAAATTTATTTAGAAACGCATATTATTTATTTTCGATATTTGCCTTACATTTATATGATTGATGTACACGCCTTGTCAAAGCCACGGGCACAACAATCATATCACTTACCCGTGGCTTTTGACACATTTGATAGAGATATAGCTTGCACGTTGTATACTTTTGTAAATAGCGAACAAGACATCGCCTCTTTATGAACGTTTTATCAAGTTGCATGAAAGTGAGCACACAGTTCACTTGATTGTTAATGGTTGCCGTGGTCCACATCACATCATGTGTCCACATCGCATTACGTTTTTCCTCGACTACGAATCAAAATTCAAATGTATTATCACCCGTGACGACTAAGATGTAATGCCTCGTTCCAGTAAAAGGAGTCTCCGATTCTCTACACTCACCATACGAAAAACCGCAGAGTCAAGCTGCTACATTACAATTATGATTTCTTAAATTTTCCTTTATTCTATCTGCTACATTACGCTGGTATTTGGCGAGAGCATGGTTCTTCCCCGGTCGAGCCGACCCAGTCGTGCTACAATTATACTATTAATATAGGCGCAGCATGGCTCTACCACTGCTACTGCTATTGAAAGGAACGAAAGAAAATTTATTCTTACGATAGTTGTAATATTAATTAAAACTTAATATTTTTATATGATTTGTAAATCACATGCAGGCCTCAACCAACTCCATGCAAATCTGGACATAGGTGTTTGATTACCCATGAGGACTCAGATAAAACGCCACGAAGCCAGTCAGCATGAATGAGAAAGTTCAGTGATTAAATTTGAATAACAACTTCGTTAACAAAAAGATATTCAAAAATTAATATCAGACATAATAAGCATTTGTGAAATAAAAAGGTTGGATTACACCTGTAGGTCTAACCCCATTATCACGGTCGTTGAATTTGTAATGGCCGACGTAAAGTCACGTTCACATTCAGAAATACATGTAGTACTTGTCATATGCACAACGCTCTTGAAACCGAGGGGTGTTGTAGAATGAAAAAATTCAGGTCAAATTAAAATTTTGATGTTTACTAGTATTGAATGCTTTTTTTCTTGTCAAATAACATATTTTTATAAGAGTTGGATAAATAAGAGGACATAGTTCACCTTATGATGAGTGCATACTGTTGTTAAAAGACATCTACATCTATTTTTAATTATCACTCAAAAAACAAATTGCGTTCTCACCCAGTAAAATCCGCTTCCGGTTCTCTATACTCACCATACAAAACACACAAACATTCCACTGCTATCGTGATTCTGCTTATTATAGCAGTAATACAGGGGCAGCGTAGTTTTACAAAATATTTTTTGTAGGAAAAGATTAACAAACGAGAACACACTCCATTGTCGGTGGGTGAACGCTGTGACCCACAGACATCTACATTTATGCTTGATTAAGAATTAAAATGGAGATACGTAGCCACACCTGAAGACTAAGACGAAACGCCTCAATTCTATTGAAAATGGTCTCCGGTTCTCTATGCTCACCATACGAAATGCTGCATTAAGCTGATATTTTACGCTGTATTCTGTAAAAAGGTGGTCCTACGCCAATCGAGCAGACCCATTCGTTTTGTATCCGTAGTATAGCTGCAGCGTGTCTCTACAACACATAAAAGTTATCAAGGGCAACTAACTCTCATCGTGTTTTCTACTTCTGTATTTTTAAGACTAAATTATTTTACATTTATCTGGAATGGATGTTAGGATATATTCAAATGCTGACCTCTCCAGCACGCAGTATATCTCAACGAACAACGTCAACGAACCAGTTTCTGGTGACTGAGCACTGGCAGTATTGAGTAGTATATACATGGTAGAGCCATGCTGCAGTTATATTTGTAGTATAGTTGTAGCACGAATAGGCCGGCTCGACCGGGGAAGGGCTACTCTCTCACAGAATACCAGCGTAAAATAATACCTTAATAATACCTAAGCGTAAAATAATACCTAATAGTGAGTGTAGAGAACCGGAGACCCTTTTCACTGGAAACATTCCATTCCAACTTAGTCCTCACTGGTGACAACGCATCTGCATTTTGATTTGTAACAGAGGATAGATGTAGATGTCTATTGGCCGCAGCAACTATTTGCCATCAGGTGGAGTGTGTGCTCGTTTGTCACCCAATGCTATATAAAACCCGGGCATCAGTTGCGTTCCCAACTAAAATCTCGCCATCCATCGTATAAGCTGATGGTGACTTCCGTGAGGTTTTGGACGGTAGAAGTTTATTATATTGCACCTGCAGTGGAAGGTACATAAATCCATAAAGATTTTCTCACGATAAAGATATATATATATATAAAGTTCTCTTGATGATTCTGCCAAAATTACTATATTGTAGGTTAATTTTGAACACTGCTTTTAAAACTGCAAAGAAGTGAATAATATAAATGACAAGCTTGTGGAAACTGTCCAATGTGGTCGGAGCTAAGTTCTGTAAGACCCATTGCAGAATACTACAAAGATCTCCGATCAGACTCTTAATCTCACGGCTGTTAGACGGCAAATGAATCTGCAGTTTTCAGCAGATTTGACAGCATACAGGCAACTGAACAGACAGATATTCCAATGCGTGTGGCGAGACTTATGCATTTTCAGTACAGCTCCAAAGTCCTTGCCATAGATCCTGTCTGCCCAAAAGAGCCAACCGTGCAAGCTGAAGACTGAGTATAGCATGGCATGGCATGGCAGCATCGTTTCCGGGACACTTGAGATTTTGAGTGACGTCATCGTCGAATAACACACATTTTGAATTTCTATATCAATTTTAAACACAGTCCGAGGCATTTCTCCGCTTTTGACAGTGCCGCACAAGGCGACCCAAGTGCTTAAGCCAACTAAGACCGAGGTTGGTCCACGAAACTAAATAATAATTGCATTACCTTATCTCAACAGTCAAATCTAACCGCGAAGCACGTACATAATTAATGACACGAATAAGTGTCAATAGGACGCTAACTTTTTGAACAATCTTGCCTAAATCACGGAAAATATTAGGTCATGCAGTCGTCTGATCATAATTTAGGTTTTCTTAATAATGGCAGGATTGAAAGATGACCTTATCACAAAAATTGATAGGGGCGTACTCCAATGGTTTGGGCACGTTGAACGAATGAGTGAAGACCGAATGGTGAAGAAAATATAAAGAGCGAAAGTAAATATTAAAAGGTGTCGAGGTAGACCGAGACTAACTTTCGAAGACCATGTGAGCAAATTGCTCGAAGAGGGGAGGGTCAAAAGTACTCGGATACCTAGACGTGCATGTATGAAGAAGTTAATGAACCTGAAAGAAGCGAAAGAGGTATGTAAGGATCGTGACACTTGGCGATCTGTTCTCGCTGGCTACCCCGTTAGGGATTGTGCGTGACGATAAGTAAGTAAGTAAGTAAGTAAGTTAATAATAACATGTCAGGTTGAGAGTGTACATTACACACCTTTAACCAACTTCAATGATTTTCATTTTCATTCAATATAGATAACATGTAATCTTTATTGAAAGACAACTTTTAATTTTATCACAAAGCCAGATATGCCTTGTTACCCCTGAAAATATAAAATGAAATTCCACATAGCTTGTAATTATATTGGCACTTGAACCCTTAAAATAGAAACACAGCAGCTCCCTAACCCTGCAGAATGAAACACAGCTGTGTGTGCACTGCTGGCAGGCAGCAGAAACATGCGTAAAAGAGTATGTTGTATCAACAATTTTATCTAATCTAGAGGCCAAATAGAAAAGAACCCTTCCACCTGTGTAATTGTACAAATCTACTTAATGAATTTTTGCATTTTCGAATTATTTTTAATTAAACCTTTAGATGTTTACGTGTCTTTTAAGGATCGTTTTTCTTTTACGTGTAATTGAGATCTATCAAATCTAACATGAAGGTTGGGAAAATCCTAATATAATGTTAAAAATTAAGTGTAATTAAATCCATAAAATCCAACTCGCAAACCTTTTTACTTGCCCATCTTAGGCCTCAGGGGTGATAACGCCAATAAATTCACTTATCTGCTTGAACTTGTTTGTCACCTTTTTTGCATAAAAGCTCAACTTAAACCGTAATGGTGATGTTAAATGAGATGTAACTTCCTATAAAGTTTATCCGCATGTCCTCGTCTGTCCTGCGTTAATAGTTAACAAGACAAGTTTCAACTGATGAATAGTTTAAAGCTTTGGGCTTAACCATGAGGCTTAAATGGAAGTTTTCAAGTAGTCACTAAGGTTATCAAACTATAATTATTCTAATTGATATTCACTCTTGTTACTTAATTGTTTATGGTTACTCTGTACACGTGTATGATTTACGAAATTCTTTTCACATATGTCGATTTATCTTGGTTAAGGTGTCCATGAAGATTTGCCGTAATTTATTAAGTTCTAATCCTACATATGACGTTATCTACTTATATGAACATATAACAGGAACTCACTTTATTCCCTAAACGAAATAAGAACTAAGTGCATGGCTACTGAACTTCACTCATTTCTCTTCCTGCTTACTGTGATAACATTTATGTGTCATCATGTGATTTGATCACGTATGAGTTATAACTACATTTTTATATTTCTGTTATAATCTTTAGATAACAAAATTAAAACAGTAATTTAAAATTTATTTCTAAATTCAGTCATGCAATAAAATGTCAATATTCAGTTAGTGTTCTTTTTTAACTTATAGCTAACGCTGGACAATCCCATCTACGGGTCTTATCTCATCTAGCGGTATTATATTATGTACGTGATAGAGCCATGCTGCAGATATATTAGTAGTATAGTTGTAGCAGGAATGGGTCGACTCGACCGGGAAAGGACCAATGAATACCAACGTAAAATAGTTGCTGCTTTGTTTCGAATAGTAAGTGTACAGATGGAGACACTTTTTACTGGAAATGATTGACATTCCATCTTAGTCCGCACGTGCATTTTGATCCGTAATCGACGATTGATTGACGATTGTTGTGTGTAACTGTGTATTAAAACTAAACTCAAGCATAACACTGCAAGACTTCAAAACACAGTTAGTTCATTCTGCGCAGATCGGACCAAAGACAACAATTAAAAAAGCTAAAGGTACTCGGGGTTAACTTTGACATCGGGACGTCAGTCACCTCAGTCCCCCGTGACCATGGGTGCTGGAAAGCTTGCGAAACGTCGGGTATTAAAATAAAATAAATAAAACGCAATAAAATCCGTAAAAGTAGTTTTAATCAGTATAAATACTTATAACTATATTATATTTATCCCACGGAACTTATTTGATTGAACTGTCAGGTAAAATAACACGATTACTGCTTAAAAGTGTTGGTTTCAAAAGCGAAAATTCAAAGGGTCGGTTTGTGTAATGACTCGGCATCAGACGACTGCTCGTATTATTAGACATAGTATCTCTTGTGTCGCTCTCCTCTCATTCAATCTTTCGACATGCACGTATATAATATACGCCAAATATATGCACCTGAAAATGTAATATTACGTTTATTGTTGTTATCTTAGATATTTTTACATTGCTAAGTACTTTTCATAAATTCCTATCAGGCGTAAAGATTTTTCTGATGATTATACTCAACATGCTTCTCAGGTGAGTGTGTCCATCTTTTGCAGGAGAACGTAGAACCTCTGCCAGTAGAAACGCTGAAACTTTGTGTTTGGGTTGGTTAACCAATAACTCAACTGTAAGTGTGTTAATTCATTGTTAAGCTACCTAATCACAGTGGTCCTATTGATATTTAAATTATGCCCGAAGAGAAACGAGGTTCATGGAAGACAAGAAATTAATTTTATGTTGTCTGATTTATTGTCCAAATGTGACCTTAATTCTGTTTCGCACATCCAACAATGTATATTTTGTACATTTTGCATCCGGAATATGTACTATAAGTTATCATACACGTAGTAGGTCATCATCATCATTAGTACAGTCACATCAAAAGACCACTACTGAACATAGGCTACCCTATTCATAGCCCCATAGGGGGAATTTTTACCATAATTGCATTGCTTAACGGGCTAGTTAGAAACCGCAGTTTTATTAAAAAATTTGAGTTTTCCTCAGAGAAATTCTGCATTCAGCTCCTTTTTTATTTCCATATTAACTTAACCGTACGAAGCTTTCTTTAATGATAATATCATCCCGTTGGGGAATCGACTCCTCTCTTGCAGAAGTGGATTCACTTACCCTGCCACTTCATGACATCATACGGTTCCTCGATAGTATGGTTGTAAGTATCCGCACCTGTCACGTTGCAGTTATTGCAATTAATTAAAATTTACTCTGAAATGAATTACGCGTTCAGGTTTTGCAAAACCTATATTACCTTATAGAGAAAATGAACGTGCTTTTATAGATGTATAAGAAGTTATAGAAAAAGCTGAATTTCCCTTCACATCGTTCCTCCGACATCATCATTTGCAATTTGATAGTTTGTCAACGTTAATAATATTAGCGATATTAACTAATACTTTCCAAAAATACATTCCGATAACAAAAAAGGGATCAATAAACTGAGGTAGCAATAAGCCCATCCTATAGCTCGACAGAAATAGAAATAGAAATAGAAACTTTTTTATTCAATGTAGATTATAAAAATACTTATTGAAAGTCACTTTTTTAATTTACCACTGGTTCGCAAAAAAAACCTCTGTCCTGGGAAGAACCAGCAAGAAACCCAGCGGGACTATTTTTTTTTAATAATAGCTTACAATCATGTTTACAATCAACAACACAAGACAAATTAGAAATAGCTTGGTAGCGATCACCCTTCCCAGGGGTTATTATCATCTATAAATTCCTTAATATTATAATAACCCTTTTTATACAAACTTAGTTTAATAACATTTTTGAACTTTGTGTATGACAAATTTTGTATATTTTCTGGGATTTTGTTGTAAAAGCGTATACATCGCCCCAAGAATGAATTACTGACTCGGTGGAGTCGAGTAACTGGTACTACCAGCTTGTGTCTACTGCTAGTATTTACAGAATGAATATCACTTATTTTCGCAAAACTACTTTTATTTTTGTGTACGTACATTACATTTTCATAAATGTATTGAGAGGCCAGAGTTAATATATTAATATGCTTAAATTTTTGTCTCAGTGACTCTTTTGGTTTTAAATTATATATTGCTCTAATGGCCCTCTTCTGTAAAATAAATATAATTTCAGTGTCAGTCGCGTGTCCCCATAGCAAAATACCATACGACATAATGCTATGGAAATAACTAAAGTAAACTATTCTAGCTGTGACAATTTCGGCAACCTGTGCCGAAACTATTTCATGCAGCAGCCTCAAACCGTAACCGCTAGTGCGAGTTTGGTAACTACAGCTGACCAAACCAAACTGACCTACCTACATAGAAATAAAAATAAAAATAGATAAAAAATCGACTGCGTTTACAATGAAACAAGTATTTAGGCATAATGGCCATGAATTCCTTTTCCTTTTAAATAAAAAAAATATATGAGACACGACGCAGGTAGACCGAAATTTCAATTATTTTTTACGTCATATTTTTATGTCGTGTGTTTTCGCTGCGTGATTAAGTGATTTTCTGGTGAATATAGTGGATTATATTGAATTTTGCCGATATTTGTTTTTAAAAAAGCAAAGGATTATTTATTTTTTATTTATTTATATATTTATAATTAATTACGGCTTGCGCCAATGACAGTAATTAGTAGGTAAAACTAAACATATAACATAATTAACATAATTCAAAAACAAATAACAAGTCAGAGATCGAACATACTTAACAATAACTAGAGGAAATAAAATAATGTAAAACAGAATAAAGTGATAACAACATACAACTTATTTACCTAACAAAATGGCTTTCACATAACATGAGACAGTTTGACATGATCACCTTGAGTATGTCATTAAAGATGTCACATTCCGGGATTATGGTAAGTTTTATCGATTTTAATAATAAATTCTATTCAAATTGGTAAATTTTATACAAAATTTCATCTTTTCCATACGACCGGTTGCAACGATTTTTTCGCTCACAGAAATTATCATTATTGTGTAATTTCAAATGCAAAAGACCATTTTAACAAAAATATATTAATTAGTTATTTGTTTACAAATAACAGTCAATAGTATATATATATTGGGCATAGAGCAGCGCAACGCACGTTTCAAAACTTTCTATTAAGCGTCGTTGATCGTCCAGGAGTCTAATTAACTAAAAGTGTCTCAGTAATAGACGCTTTTAGTCTTAACTTTAGCTTTTAGACGTTTTATAATTAGAGGAAAGGGGATTAATAAAACGTTAAGTTTAAGTATATCCATTTATCTTTAATATCCGGATTTTTTGCAAACCTGGAATAATAGCATTGTATTATAATAAGCAGATGTTTAAATAAAATAAATGCAACATTATACAAACTGAAAACAAATATATATATATATATATATATATATATATATATATATATATATATATATATATATATATATATATATATCATTTTTTATAAGTTCTAAAGATAACTGACTCTCTATTGTTTGTTATTTTTCGATTACCCGGCTTCTACGACTACACAGATCGAATTTAGTTTACTATCCTTACAATATAATAAAACTGCATAAAAATTTATCAAGTTATTTAAAAGTACAAACAAACAGATAATAGTTGATAAACGATTAACGATATAAAATATTTAGAAAGAAGAAAATAGAGAAGGTGTAAATAAATATTTAACGAAAAATCGTATTTCATTCCCATTTCGGTTTATTTATTGTCCATACCATAAATCCATTGCTGCTTTTAGCTGCCGTACTCGTAGACATGAAATAGCTTAAAAATCAATGCATATTGAAATGTGAAAACAGTTACATTTTCGGAGACAATCGTAGTACTGGAGGTGAATAATTTTAATTAAGTATAATTTCATTAAAAACAACATTATTTAAAACAATAAGTACTTATTTATGAAATGTTATCCCTTTATTTGAAAATTGGCAAATTATGCTTCATGATATGCTTCAAAACGCCGATATTTATTTATTTAAACAACAATGGTGACCGGAACAAACGCTCCTCACGTCTTGTGGCTTACGAGTCACATGTGCGGCGACAAGATCACGCGCTTTTACGACTTGCCTTAATATTTAGTTTTCTGTGGTATAAACAAATCCATTCCTCTATAAAGTAAGAGGCGACACAGGGAAACTAAACGAGAAGCGGACGCAGCAGCATCTTCCCGATGACAGCTGAATAAAACACAAAACTGCTGTTGAAAAACCGGTGGCAACTTCGAGGCAATGTACGGTGGAGGCCTATGTTTAGCAGTGGACTTTTGATAGGTGGCAGTGGTAATGGTAGGCGGTATCAATAAATAACTTTCGCGATCATACTCTTAATATTATGAGCCCCTCAGACTCAGGCCACTTAAACCTTACCATAATTTTACTAACGGCATTATATTGTACATACAAAAATCTTGTAGCAGTCTGAAAATATCTGCTTTTTCCTTTTCAGTCAATCAAAAAGCTCTACAGGTTCAATTAACTGTGAAAAGAGAGTACAAACACTTCATATTTTTCGAAGCTTAGTTTTTGCCAAAGGGAATGAAATCGAGAAATGTTTTTCTTTTCTTAAGGAGACTGCTTAGGCTTGGTAAGTACAACTTAAACGTTAAAAGTTTATTTATCTTAAAGCTTAATTTTACTTTCATCATAATACGAGTGTAATATGCGAATATGAAGTGTGGGGCAGCCTCCCACTATATGGAGTGACCAACTGGTAAGAAATGCTGGAAGTCGATGAATGCAGGTGGCTCAGGAGCGTGCTTTGTGGCGTTCCTATGGGAAGGGTAATATTCAGCACTGCACTCGTGAAGGGCTGTAAAGAATAAATCAAAATCACTGGCTTCACAGATATGACATTTATGGTTTAAATATTTGATACAATAAAACGTCGAAAGCTTCGGTGCGCGCGTTCAAACATCAATTTGAAATGTTCACAGATATGACAGATCAGATTTCGGGAACTACTAGTATTAGAATACACAGAAAATATTTCACTGGATTTCGAACAGATTAGCATCCGTAATAACTAATATTAATGGGTTTTCACATTAAGGCAAAAACTACTCATTAAATGAAACTAGTTTTACGGATTTTATTGCGTTTTATATTTGACTTTTTAATTCCCGGCGTATGCGGGGGTGCTTTACAGCAGCCATAGTGACGGAGGTGACTGAGGTTTTTTACGACTCGATGTTATAGTTAGCTCGGCTACCTTTTGCTTTTAAATGTCAAATTGAAGTGGTTGTGTGCACAAGTGCTGTTGATGATTTGGTACCAATAAATTCAAATAGTGTGTTCCATGTTATAAAAGTACAATCAAGATATGAGGCAGGCTAAAGATGTTTAGTGCTAGTGTTTTCTCACTGTAATTATAAACTTAAAGTGCAAAACTTTGAAAAAAAAAACTATTCGCGTGAATTACGAACTTTTAAAATCTACCTTCATAATTTTATATTTCTTTTACATCATTGATTTCCGGTTCTGTCAATGAAAGCGACCTATAGACAATAGTGTTGCCATTACAAGAAATTTTCTACTAAATCAGTAAAAAGTAAAAAAATAAAATGAGTCCAAAAAGCTTTAAATGTTCTAAATGTAGCAAAACCACAAACGATAAGAAGCTATCAGTAAGTTGTGACTCCTGCAAGAGCATTTTATGTGGTGATTGTCATGGAATGTCACCAACTGAAGTAAGAGTGTTCGAGTTAAAGACAATAGCTCGAGTGGTTTCTTTCTTATGTGTCGATTGTAAGTCACTAATGGCACAAATACCAAATATAATGAAACAACTGGAGGAACTCACTAAAGAAGTACACCACTTGCGATTACGTCAAAACATTCTTGTAACCGAAGGAGCAATACAAGAATTGGCTGAGCGCACTAAGAGAGCTAACAATATAATAATTTACGACGTACCAGAATCAACCTCGGATAAACCTTTACAAAGGCAGGAGCATGATAAAGAGGAGTGCAGGAAAATAATAACGTGTGTGAACAAAAAAGTTAGCTGTGATAATGTAAAACTATTTCGTCTTGGTAAGTTTCAAGCTGGAGCTCCTCCTCGTCCCATAAAAATCGTAATGAAGTCTAAGAATGATGCTATTGAGATACTTCGTAACAAAACTAAACTGGATAAACCGTCAATTATTAAATCAGACCAAACTGCCATGCAACGCGAGTACTTAAAATACCTCCGTGATGAATTAGAGAAACGTACTAATAATGGAGAACAAGGCTTGACTATCAAGTATATACAAGGGCAGCCTAAAATTATCTGTAAACAGGAGATAAAAAACTAGTCCAAATTCACCAACCCTCACTAGTAAATCTTTTTAACAAAAAAACGCGACCTTCGATACCTTCCGCACTCTTAACAATAACAATCTTATACACAAACATACAATCGATAACATCTAAACTGGATTTATTCATTGCAAGAGTTGATCAACTAAAACCATCAATTATAGTCCTCTCAGAAACATGGCTAAAACCAAATATACCTGACTCACTGATAAAGATACCGGGTTACGACTTATACAGAGACGATCGTATTGATAAACGGAGTGGAGGGGTCGCTATTTATGTATTGAACAATATTACATATATGACATCAAAGCGAAATAGTCAGTATAATACGAAGTATGACTCTTGGGAATGTTTATGGGTAGACATTGAAGTAGGTTTTCAAAGAATACTCTTATGTTGACTATATATAGGGTACGAATCGACTATCGATCATGACATATGCAGGTGGCCGAAGGCCCAAATCCCCCCCCCCCCATCAACATGGTAGCGGAATTAAATAATGATAGACTACCCCAGGAGGGTACCAGCACCCCTGGAGAATCCCTCGCTGAGCATCCACGACCATGTTTCTCCACTTCTGAGCGTGGGTGCTCAGGCTGCCCCGCGTATTCTGGGGGGGGCAAAATTCCGCTCAAGACTACAACTGCTCGGGGCAAACGGAGCAACAAAACCAAGGCGACCCCTGCCACGCTGTCCGTGAATTTCTGCAATATCAGGGGACTTCACTCTAACCTAAACGCCGTCCACTACCATCTCGAGACGGCGAGACCGGCTCTGCTCTTTCTGACCGAGACGCAGGTGTCCTCTCCGGCTGATGTCTCGTATCTCTCCTACCCGGGGTACAAACTGGAACACTCCTTTGTGCCTCGGGCTGGAGTTTGCGTTTACGTCAGAGAGGACATCTGTTCTCGACGCCTCGGCAGACTTGAAGGTTCGGACCTGTCCATCCTTTGGCTACGCGTAGACAGCGACGACCATCCGCGCGTCTACGGGTGCCTCTATAGGTCCCATAGCGGTAATACTGAAACAGACCGACTCTTCGACCACGTCCAAATGGCTGCAGATTCGTTGCTACAGCAGATCCCATCCGCAGAGATCGTGATCCTCGGCGACTTTAACGCCCATCACGCCGAATGGCTTGGTTCACGTTTAACCGATCATGCGGGGAGATCTGTTCATGATTTTTCCTTGGCATATGGTCTGACACAACTGGTTACTTCGCCTACGCGGATTCAAGATGTGGAGGATCATGCACCTTCCCTGTTGGACCTTCTGCTGACCTCTCACCCGGACGGATATCAGATTTCCGTCGACGCCCCTTAAGGCTCCTCGGACCATTGTCCGGTCCGGAGTGTTGTGCCACTCACGCTGAAATCGCGGTTGCATTCTGCAGGCTGCCGCCGTGTTTGGCACTATAGGTAAGCCGATTGGGATGGGATGCGGTCTTTCTTTGCATCCTACCCTTGGGGGCGGGTTTGCTTCTCGCCGGATGATCCCAACGTTGTTGCGGATTCTGTTACTGATGTGGTACTTCAGGGTATGGAACTTTTTATTCCTTCCTCTGTGGTGCCCATTGGAGGCAAATCTCAGCCATGGTTTGGTCGCTCCTGTAAAATAGCATCATGCTATAAGCAGGAGTGCTACCAAGCCTGGGTTGATGCATCAGCGTCCCGGGATGTAAACACCAGCGCTCTAAAAAAAAAGTATAATTCCGCCTCTAGGTCCTTCAAAAGAGTCATTGCCAAGGCAAAGTCAGAGCACATAGGCAGAATTGGCGAGAAACTAGTTCGCCTTCCTTCTGGAACCCGTGCATTCTGGTCTCTCGCCAAGGCTGTCCAGGGGAATTTCTGTCAGCCATCTCTTCCATCTCTGCACAGGGAGGACGACTCACTGGCCCATACTGCAAAGGAGAAAGCCGATCTTCTAGGCTCTTTCTTTGCGTCTAACTCGACTCTCGATGACGGGGGGAGTACGCCGCCGACCATCCCGCGGTGTGAGTGCTCCATGCCGGAAGTGCAGTTCACATAGCGCTCGGTTCGCAAAGCACTCCTCTCCCTGGACATCCACAAGTCGAGTGGGCCTGACGGAATCCCCCCAATTGTGCTGAGGACGTGTGCTCCGGAGTTGGCACCGGTTTTAACGCGTCTTTTCCGGTACTCCTACTCCCTAGGCGTAGTCCCAAAATCATGGAAGACGGCTTTCATCCACCCGATCCCTAAAAAAGGTGACCGCTCAGACCCGTCCAACTACCGGCCAATCGCCATCACCTCCTTGTTCTCCAAAACAATGGAGTCCATTGTAAACTGCCAGCTCATGAGGTACCTTGAGGATCACCAGCTGATTAGTGACCGCCAATACGGTTTTCGCCGTGGTCGGTCAGCTGGTGATCTTCTGGTCTACCTCACTCACAGATGGGCGGAGGCAGTAGAGTTCAAGGGGGAGGCATTGGCCGTTAGTTTGGACATTGCGAAGGCCTTTGATCGGGTTTGGCACAAAGCGCTTCTTTCGAAGCTCCCTTCCTATGGGCTTCCCGAGAAATTGTGCGATTGGATCACCAGCTTTCTTGCAGATCAGAGCATCAAGGTCGTTGTAGACGGTGCAAGCTCCGATTGCAAGCCTATTAATGCTGGTGTTCCACAGGGCTGCGTGCTATCGCCAACGCTGTTTCTTCTGCATATCAATGATATGTTGCATACCCGTAACATTCATTGCTATGCGGATGACAGCACTGGTGATGCTCTTTACACCGGCCGAGCCAATATTTCTCGGGAAAACGTCTCCGAGTGCCGGGACAAACTTGTGTCTGAAGTCGAGTCTTTGCTGAACAGAGTCTCGGATTGGGGACGACCAAATCTAGTCCAGTTTAACCCCCAGAAGACACAAGTTTGCGCGTTAACCGCTAAAAAGAACCCCTTTGTCGTATCCTCTCAGTTTCAAGGCACTCCCCTTGTTGCCTCAGCCAGTATCGGAATCCTCGGCGTCGACATATCGAGTGACGTGCAGTTTCGTGGTCACTTGGTTGGGAAGGCCAAATTGGCCTCTAAAAAGCTTGGCGTGCTCAGCAGAGCGGGACAGTATTTCATGCCGGCACACCGCCTGCAACTTTACAAGGCGCAGGTTCGGCCGCACATGGAATACCGTTCCCATCTCTGGGCTGGGGCTCCCCAGTACCAGCTCCTTCCACTTGACCGCATCCAGCGCAGAGCGGCTCGAATCGTCGACGACCGAGTGCTTTCCGATCGGCTCGATTCACTGGCGCTGCGAAGAGATGTTGCATCTCTTTGCGTATTTTATCGCATCTATAACGGGGAGTGCTCTGAGGAATTGTTCGGATTAATCCAAGCCGCCAAATTTCGTGAACGCACTACACGGCAAACGTCCCGATACCATCCACACCATCTGGATGCTTGGCGGTCCACCACTGTACGTTTCACAAGGAGTTTTCTTCCACGTACAACCTCTCTGTGGAATAGTTTACCACCGGCGATTTTTCCGGACCGATACGACCTGGGGACCTTCAAGAAAAGAGCTTACTCCTTTGTAAAGGGCCGGCAACGCACCCGCAATTCTCCTGGTGTTGCGGTTGATCATGGGCGGCGGTAGTCACTTAACGTCAGGTGAGCCGCATGCTCGTTTGCCCCCTCTTCCATAAAAAAAAATGACAACTTGCTTCTACAAAATTTAGAACTGGCTTCCCAGTCAAACACAGTAATAATAATGGGTGACTTTAACTTTGGTGGAGTCAAGTGGCCTCTTTCAAATTGTGTGTATCTACTCCCAAAAGAAACCAATTTCTTGCAATGGTATAACAACAACAATCAATACCAATTGGCAGATCAATATACGAGGTTTCGCCAGGGTCACCAGCCATCTACTTTAGACCTAATCTTGACAAACGATGAGTCTTTGATAGTTGGAATTAATTATGAGGCCGCAATTGGGAAAAGCGATCATGCATGCTTAGTATCGACTATACAGTTATAAACACAACAACAGAATAGGCAGCAATCTAAATCTAAAAAGAACTTTAATAAAGGAGACTACAACAAAATCAAAGAAGAAATTCACTCCGGCTTAAAAAAATGTTTAAAGATGTACTTTGTCCAGTTGAACAGTTTAGAATAATACATAAAGCAATAACTAATGCCATAGACACACATGTTCCTCTTGTAAAAACATTTAACAAAGTAAATAAACCATGGATAAAAAATGACATATCTGAGTTAATAAGAGAAAAAAAATTCTTTGGAAGAGATATACTGTAACAGGGTCAGATAAAATTTATAAGGAATACAGGAAGCTAAATAACAAACTGACTAATTTAAGTCGCACGGCAAGGGCAGTTTATGAAAATCAACTATTAGATCTAGGACCAAAGAAATTTTACTCGTACATCAGGCAACAAATCACCTCTAAAGTTAGTACACCAAACATTTTACGGAACAGTAATGGGCAATCTGTGACACGTTCTAAAGACATAGCGGAAGTATTTGCAGAACATTTTTCTAATGTATTTGAAAGAGAACCACTAGAAGAACTTCCTGCGCTTGACCCAAACCTAAGAGCAACAGAAGTTATAGAGGACATCATGTTCATAGAATCCAAAGTACAAGCTGCTATCAAAGAAATGAATATAGACTCTTCACCTGGCCCCGACGAAATACCCGTACATGTTTTAAAGAACTGCGGAATTGATAGTTACCTAGCATCAGTAATGCAAAAATCATACGACAAAGGAGTTTTGCCTTATTTATGGAAAACGGCTTTAGTGACTCCTGTTTACAAAAAGGGAAACAAATTAGATCCTGCAAATTATAGACCGATAAGCTTAACTAGTGTGGTGTGCAAAGTCATGGAAAAGATAATAGTTAAGCACACGAGGCAGTTCCTTAACGAACAAAAAACTATTGGTAAACAGCAACATGGTTTCTGTCCTCATAGATCAACGATTTCTATCTTGATGTCTTGCTTATCATCCTGGGTCAACATTCAAAATGATCGAGAACCAATAGATGTTATATATCTGGATTACGAAAAAGCTTTTGATAAAGTATCAATAGGCAGGCTCTTACATAAATTGGAATTTGTTGGTGTTCGAGGGAAACTGTTAACTTGGATTGAGAGTTTTCTACGACAAAGAACCTTCAGAGTAAGGATTAGCGACACATTGTCAGATGAAAAAGAAATACAAAGCGGTGTGCTACAAGGTTCTGTACTGGGACCGGTATTGTTTATACTGTTTACCTTTGATCTACCAAAAAGCTTGAGTTGTAATGTATGTTTGCTGATGACACGAAGATATTCGAAAACCCACTAGTGGACTTTGATCGCTTTCAAGCAGATCTAATTAAAATATCAGAATGGTCAAAAAGGTGGCTTATTAAATTAAATATAAATAAATGCACAGTCCTCCACATAGGAAACAGAAACCCTCGTTTAATATATAAAATCGATGATATACCTTTGGAAGAAGTTAAAGTACAAAAAGACTTAGGTGTGGATATAAGTAACGATTTAAAATGGAATCATCATATAACAGTTATAACTAAAAAAGCAAATAGTTTTATTTACCTGATTAGAGAAGCCTTCGGACATCTTACACCAGAAATGATGCTAAAAATACATAAGGCATACATTCGACCTATTTTGGAGTATGCGTTCCAAATCTGGAGCCCCTATTTCAAAAAGGATATTGAGTTAGTGGAGAAAGTTCAACGTAGATTTTCAAAGGTCCCTAGAGTATTGAAAACCATACCATACGAAGAAAGGTTGATTAAGCTTAAACTAACGACACTGAAGGATCGCAGAGTACGGGGAGACTTGATCGAAGCATATAAAATTATACATGTACACTACGATCTGGAAAATTTTGACAGAGATTTATTCCAGTACTCAACAAACACACATCTTAGGGACATCACTTCAAATTAACCAAAACCGTGTCACATAACAACCCACATAAGCACTTTTTTAGCCAAAGAGTGGTTGAAGCATGGAATAAACTACCATCAAAAGTAATATCTGCACAAACTATTAACCAATTCAAGTACAGATTAGACAAACATCTAAAATAAGAATAATTACATATTTGAAAATAGGATACGGGCTTACATCAGTTGTTTCAACTGCTAGCCTGTTAATAATAATAATAATAATAATGTTATTGATATTATAGACACTGTAGTCTCGTAAATAATCTAGATAATGTAATATTCATTATCATTAATCTCCTTCTCTTAATTCCTTCAAGACGATGTCATTCCTTACTTTTGTATAAATACTATGAGTGTATATTTTCTATTTTTAATGCCGAAAATACCACGTGTGATTAACAACGACGAACTTGTTAACCGAACCTTATTATTACCGATATTCCATTCTGTATTCGGTACTAGGAACGTCTCGTGTATCATGTTAGCTTCCAAGTCCGGAACCATTATTTATCGGTCGTGCAGTGCTGCCACCTGCCACTAAACACTTTACTACAGCTATTTTATAAAGCGATGTATTTACGTTTTACTCTATTTTTGATGTGTTTTACGCTCGTAAAAATTTTGTATTTTTTTTTTGGTTTTGTGTCGCTGTAAGAGTGTACAACTAAATAAAAATTTTATTTTTGGCTAAAATTTGTAACTCAGTGTTGCACTGAAGAATCAATTTCATCTTAAATTTGCAACACCCTATTCCACCGTAATTTACCCAGATCTTAGTAACTAAAAGTAAGCAGATGGAAAATTCATATACCCTATAGATTCAAATAAACATGGTGTTTTGTGTTAGATACTTGACAGTTTGGCGAGCAGTGGTAGGGCGCTTGCAAAAAATTGACAGCACGTCGGCAACCCAGGTTCGATTCCTACCGGAGCCAGTGAAATTTTTAATTACAATTTCATGTGCTAACGGGGAAACTTGAAAGCCTGAGGAATAACTATATTTCATAACGTTTGTAAAGTCCGCTAAGAAGCAGAGCGGTTAACGAATTGCTTTATGGCCCTCTCAGAATTAAGGGGAGGCGCTTTGCCATGTCAATTAGGAGGTCTATGGATGTAGATTTAATTTTTTAACATTTTATTTTTTTGTTGTCACATTTTCTAGCGTTAGCAAAATTCCTGACACATCACGCTAAGACCAACGTTCTGTTAAAATCAAGGGATTTCGACACTGACGTTGTTTTATATTATCCTGTTGCTGAGACAAATGGTGGTTTGATTACTGCGAAGATCAATAAATGATACACGGATACAAAGATGCCTTATCACCTCTGTAAATATAAAATAAAATGCCACATACTCTATGTTTGTAATTATATTGGCACTTGAACCCTTCAAATAGAAACACAGCAGCTCCCATACCCTGCAGAATGAAACAGAGCTGTGGGTACACTGCTAATAGGCAGGAGAAACTAGCGTAAGAGTGTCGCATCATCAAAAATTACCTTATCTAGAGGCTAGATAGAAAAGAACCCCTTCCACCTGTGTAATTGTACAAATCTATTTTATAAATTTCTGCATTTTCTAGCGACATGGTATGTAAATTAAATTTTTATGACTAGGACTTGTCATGCTACAGTAAAGAAAGGGAGATATACGAGTATGGTTCTAATTAATTGAAGTCATTGTATGGCATAACGTTATTAATGTAAGGCGAATCATCTGAATTCTTTTAAAATTGATACGTAAGAGGTATATTCATAAAGCAATGTATCATTTGAATATTGTCTGTTATTTAAGAAAAAAATGAAATTAATGCTGTGGTTTCTATTAATTTAAACTATACAAACTTCAAATCTTGAAACTCATTATATTATAAAACAAAATGATTGCATTTTTTCTTCCAGACGGATCCTGTCTACACAGTTCCATTTGGTGAACACCAGACAGTTAATGCTGAGAAGTACGACACTGTTTGCCCTGTGGCAGTCCGCTACAGTTTAATTTTCAATTATTATACAAATGGTTGTAACCCATTTTATTCTAACAACAAACAAAAACGTTTTCTTTTATATATTTTGTGAACCCTGTTAATATGGAAAATGCTTTAACT
Organism: Parnassius smintheus behrii; assembly: GCA_036936625.1. Classification (NCBI taxonomy): domain Eukaryota; kingdom Metazoa; phylum Arthropoda; class Insecta; order Lepidoptera; family Papilionidae; genus Parnassius; species Parnassius smintheus. The sequence continues at coordinate 34,478,474 of JAUPFT010000029.1, forward strand.
TTACCTTCGAAATTGTTTTTTTATTTATTGAGATGTGTAGGTGTCCTTTTTAAAGTATGTGTTATTTTGCGAGGATTTAAGATCTATCAAATCTGACATAAAGGTTGGTACAATCCGAATATAATGGTTTAAATTAAGCGCGTTAAAATCCATAAAATAAGTTTAATTCCATGTGTATTATTTACGTAAATATAAAAAATCATTATGAAACTCGCAAACTTTTTTACTTGCCAATCTTAGGCCTCAGGGGTAATAACGCCACAACATTCACTTATATACTTGAATTCGTTTGTCACCCCTATTGTATAAAAGATCAACTTAAACCGTAATCATGATATTAAATGAGATGTAACTTCCTATAAAGTTTACCCGCGTGTCCTCGTCTGTCCTTAAACGTTAGTAGTTAACAAGTCAAGTTAACAACTGATGAACAGTTTAAAGCTTTGTACTTGACCATGAGGCTTCAATTAAAGTTTTCAAGTAGTCACAAAGGTTATCAAACCGTAATTAGTCTAATTGATAAACGTGGTAGAGCCATGCTGCAGCTATATTATGGTTGTAGTACGAATGAGTGTGTTTGACCGGGGAAGGACCACGCTCTCACAGAATACCAGCGTAAAATAGCAGCTTAATACTGCTATGTTTCGTATGGTGAGTGTAGAGATCTGGAGACCCTTTTATACTGGAAACGAGGCATTCCAGATTAGTCCTCAGGGTAACAACGCTTCTGCGTTTTGATTCTTAATCGAGGATAAATGTATTGTAGATAAATTTCTATTGGCCACAGCATCCACATGATTTCCACATGATATCACATGATGTTGTATACACACATTTACGTACCTCTAAATTATTCCATGAGTGTATAATTCAATTATTAGAATGAGGCGTTACTTTGAGGAAATCCATTATATTAAAGTTGGTAAGAATTATTTTGACCATATCTGCTCAATAAATTAAAATGATATGTCTTACCTATATGAAGAGCACCTCCCGCCCTCCTTCAGCACTATCCCCGTCACCATTAATTCCAGCACCACCGCGCCCGACAATACTGCGCTAGGGAAAACACACAATCAACGATAATACAACACGTGTTTCAACTATATACGAGGTATCCTCAGGTGAAGTAGACTCTGCTAAAGTGGTCAGCTACCGCAGTGGTGTGACTTTCCTAGTGTCAGTGCGTAAATACACGTGTGGTACTATACTATCTGAGTGGTTGACAAATTCTGACTATTTATTACGTGTGGCCATAGTCGATATCAGTTTAGTTAATTTCATGATTATATAGCAATATCTACATATGATATGCTGGAACTAAATTCTATATATTTTTTTCGCTTTTCGCAATCTTTATTGATTTCTGACCGCAGGCCGCGAGTCCCATAGACCTAGGATTACGCTTACGCCTAAATCTATGGCGAGCCCTGAGTCAGATGAAGCTGTAAGAGTCGCATAGACTAACAGCGTTAACATCCAGAAACTAGAATGCGCTTATTTGTCTTTAGTAAAATCACATAGCTTACAATTTCATAGATGTAGATACTTGTGATTTTATTACATTACGCTCATTTAGTAACATTTAGTCATTAAAACATTTCGTCCTATTGCATTTCGGGTTTGTTAATTTATAATACAGATAAAAAAAAACAAATTCATCTTGTGATTAACATCGAGACTTAAATAATCAGTATAAATATTAGATAATGCTGACTCTTGAATATAATCAAGTAAACGGACAAAGAAAATCTTAGAATAAGGACATACATAATAAACATAATAAAATTGTTGTGTTGTCTTAAAACATTTATTTGTAAGTGTTGTTTTCTTAAAAAAAATATTTTATTTGAAAACATGAGAAGCGATATTTTAATATTCTATAAAATAAAATCAACTTTACTTGAATCTATATATTATATAAATTATAAAAATATTAATAATCTAGAAATTTAACTGTATTTCAAACTCATGAGCTATTTTTTTGTACGTTAATAAAAATATATAAATGTACGAAATATGGAACACACGTTGTGTTTTTCAGTTAGGTGTTTTTGAATTGTAGTTATTATTTACTTTGCCTTTGAAAGTAGTTTTGTAATATAAGTAGTGAAAATAGTTCGCCAAGTTAAAGTAAAATAAGTTGCCGCTAAGACAGTTAGTTATTGAATTTACGAATACTTTCTAGTAGAGCGAGGAAAAGCTTAATTTTGTACATGAAGTTTTTATCAAGTGTGAGCGCAAAAAATATTTAAACGCGAGTGAACCCCGCTCTCAGTTTATTTTCTAAAACATGATATATATATTTAATTTTTTTTTGCTTTATTATTATTAAAATATAATGCATAACTTAAATGCTTAAGCTAAGGCTTTAGAAGAGAGCGTTAGACAGAGCGTGCAGTGTAGCGGCGCAAGCGGCTGCATCCCGAGCGCCACTCCACACACTGCAACACAAAGCGTGTGCTCATCGTGCTCGTGAACTCTCCGCCCCTCTGCACGCTAATGCTCAAGTAGAGACGACAGGGTGGCATACATCCCGAGTGCCACTCAGCACGCTGCAAACAAAGCGTGTGCTCATCGTGCTCGTGAACTCTCCGCCCCTCTGCACGCTAATGCTCAAGTAAAGACGAAAGGGTGGCCTACATCCCGAGCGCCTCTCAGCACGCTGCAAACAAAACGTGTTCTCGTCGTGCTCGTAAACTCTCCACGCTCTGCACGCTAATGCTCAAGTAGAGACGACAGGGTGGCATACATCCCGAGCAGCGCCTTTTAGCTCGCTGCGAATAAGGTGGGTGGACCATGGAATTCCATGTTCCTTCAAGGGCCAATTATTAAAATGTCGTAGTTATTGCCATGTGATGACAAATTCCCCTACTTACACAAACATCCATCGAACTGAAAATCACAGACGCGGTGGCGAATTGCTCTCGCTACTATTTTGGCAGTACGGTCCATCACTTTATTGATTTCGGGAATCGACGACGTTAAATTATTCAATAATAATATAATAATAATAAGTTAATTTATTACATGATATCTCCATTATCTTCTCATATGACGTTCATGATCATTATCATCTATTTAAGGTGTTGATAGGAAAAGAGAAAACTAAGTTTTTTAGTAATAATTTCCATTAGACGCAGATTAGTGTTAAGTTTAGCAAATCCATCAACGACGGAAAAGACCCATGTACACCAGACAGAAAGAAGATGTCATCATGATCTATTACATTTACGCGAACATTAAAATGAAACTAGTTTTTACGGATTTTATCGCCCTTATTAACCCTATTCTATATACCCGACCTTTCGAGCACTTTACAGCACCGATGGTTACGAGTGAAGACTGAGGTGATCGTCGTCACAATGTCATAGTTAATCAGAACCGGATGAAAATTATTAATTTTTGTCTGTTACAGAGAGCGCGAGGGATCTGTGACAGTAAATAGCTAGCTGCCGAACTCCAACACGTCAAGCAAGTTTTGCATGTTAACAAACTTCGCGGCCCGCGCCTACATCACAGTGTACCAGTGAAGCCGGCCACAATCGAGCGTGTGCCTGCTGTACCGCCATATTTCAGAGGTGTCACTGACAAGATTGGCTACAACATAAAGTGTGATTCCATTAGATCTTATTTCAAGCCTCGCCATATGACACACAGCAGCATTAACCTGCTATTTCACGCGGGTTATTATATACATACACTCACTCATAGGAAAACCTAAAATACCACAACACAACAGCAAAATTTCACGATAATATAAGTTCATACTGCGTAGATCGGAACAAAAATAAAAAAAATATATTTTTAGTTAGGAGGTAGCCGTGGTTAACTTTGAAATTGGGACGTCGAACACCACAGTGCCCCCGTGACCGTGGATGCTATAAAGTGTTCGAAAAGTGGGGAATATAAAATAAATTACTATACACGATAATATTAAATTTGTTGTTTTATTTAGGAAGATGTCACTTGAGGGCTCTAAATATTACCCCACACAAACGTTCCACCCTTTATAGAATAAATGACAAACAGCAAGTAATTACATATTTCTTATAGCAGTCTTCCACTTTAAGGAGTGATGACCTGGTAAAAAATGCAGGAAGTCATTGGATGCATGTGGCTCGGGAACGTGAGCGCAAGAGAAGTATTCTTCGGGGAAATGAGTAAAATGCCTGAAATGACCTTAAAATCGTTAGAACATTTTAACATGTAAAAAAATTAAGTCTTTGTTTAACTTGAAAATATTTTAAAGCTTTTTTCTGCGTAATATTTGAAAACAAATTGTCGGTATTAGTTATTACCCAAGCTTTTTTTTAATTTAATATTAAATCCAAAAAAAACTTATAAAACAAAATAACACGTTTGTTGTAAAAATATCATACAACTTCATCATGTGGTTTTAAAAGTTGGATAAGGAAAATTTTAAGGATGTTTTATGACAACCAAGACGGCGGAAGGTTCATCTATACACAATTATATAATGCCAGAACTTAAATATGTAAGTCAGTAAAATGAAGCACCGTCTGAATTCAAAGTCACCTAATGGTATTCCTGGTAAGCCACAGACTAGACTTTGTGTTTGTTTTTGTAGCACTGTGGTATTTACGTTTTACCTATTGGATTTGTTATTTGGAATTATTTTAAACACCTATGTATACTTTACAAGAGAGTTTAAAAGCTTGAAGTTTGAAACAAATTTTAAAATAATACAACACGCAGTATTTTTATTTATTTTTATTTTGTAAAAAACAATATGATAATAATTAATTTATAAAGAAACCTCTTGCGCATCGATTTTAAAAGAATGCAGGCGATTCGACTTACCTCATGACGTTATCCCGTACGATGGCTTCACGTTATTGCGTCCATATATCTCCCTTCCAATACTGCAACCTGACAAGTTGCAGCCATAAAACTTTAATTTTAAATAGACAATTAATAAGATTGAAAAGTACACTTGGACATGTAAAATTAATAATTTGCTTCTATTTCCTGGTGGTTCCCGGGTTCTTTTTCCAAATACCCTCTAGTTTAAGCAGTCAGGGTTGATACTGTTTTTTTTTTCGGTTCAAGGAAGCTAGGAAGAGTTTGTGTTTTAGTATGAACCGTTAGGATGCCAATATAATTATATATGGCATTTCATTTTAGCTTAAAGTGGTGACAAGGCACTGCTTGCCTTCTGTCCGAAGTTCGTTATGTTGTGAATGGACTGCATCAGACATACGAGTACATAAATACAATCAGGTAAGATTGTTAGCTCGTTTGTCAAGTTAGCAGTAAGTTTTCCAGCTAAACTTGAAACACATGCTGTTGAATAATGGATTTGAACATATGGCGTCAAATTGTATAATCCGCACTCTAAACCATTAAGTTACCATGCATCGTGGGTTCGAAGTTCGAACAGAGTGCAATGTACACGTAAATTTGTCACACGGGGAAAAAGTTAGTTTTGTGTTAGAGCTCCCGTTTACACTATTTATATATCAAGGTTTAATTATGAAATCTTAAAGTACTGCAATTCAACGATTGCAAGACCTTAAATTTTATTTGCTTCAGGCATTATCCGATATTTCAGTACCTTTCACATGACATTAATTCATGCTAGCTTTTCTAGCTGCGTTATGCGATGAGATTTGACTGTTGAAATTAAGTTGTGTTATTATTATTCAGTTGTCTGTCCCAAATTTGCTCATAATTGACTTAAAGGCCGCCGTCAACTGTTGCGGCACTGTCAAAAGCGGGTAACAGTGACGGACTTGGATTGTGTTAAAAATTGATGTAGAAATTTAATTTTTGTTTCATTCATTAGAAGATGGGATTTCATTCATTAAGGGATGAGTTGCTCGTGTCCGTAGGCTCCCACCACCTAACCTTTAGGCCCACCCTACACGTATCCCCCGGGTGGTGCTAAACGAGTGACAAAGCCGAAAAAATAGACTCGGCTCCTCGCCGTATGGTAGCGGCGTAAAATCTACCACTACCCCTTGTTCGCACCATGACTCAGGAAATAAAAGAAATGGCCCCGAGTTCCCGGCGCCCCTTAAATGGGGCAGGGGTGCGAAGAATCTCCGGGAGAAAAACCGGCGACGAGGTTCGCCACCCGTCACGTTCTGTCTCCCGGAGGGGCGAAAAGTGGATTGCGGAAACCCGTCTGGCTACGCTGAATGTATGTGGAGGAATGAATGATAAGATGGATGAAGTATGCGAAATGATGAATGACAGAGGAATAGATGTGTTATGTGTGAATGAGACGAAACGAAAGGGAAAGGATGCCACTGCACATGGCACATATACCGCGTATTGGTCTGGTGTAAGCGAGACCGAACGAGCATGCCAGGGAGTCGGTTTCATCCTTTCAGAAAGAATGGGTCAATGTGTGAAAGAGTATGAATGTGTAAGCCCGAGACTGCTATGGATGCGAATGAAATTGGGCTTAAAGAAGCTGGTCCTGCTAGGGGTGTACGCCCCAGACATGTCTAAGCCCACTTACATCCGAAAGCAGTTTTGGGACATGGTAAGGATGGTGTTGACAAAATGTAAGGAAAATGAAAATATTATTATGTTAGGAGACTTTAATGGAAGGGTTGGGGTGAAGAGGTCTGGTTATGAAAGGATATTGGGAACGTTTGTTGATGAAAGTATAAATGAGAATGGTGAAGACCTCCTCACCGTATGTGCGGAAAAGAATCTTTTTGTGACCAATAGTTTTTTTCGTCATAAGAAGATTCACATGTATACATGGGAAAGAGGTGATGATAGAAGCATGATAGATTTCGTAATTATGGATGAAAGAATGAGGAGCGCAGTCGCAGATACAAGGGTTTGCCGGGAGTCCAACGTAGGGACGGATCATTACTTGGTCTTATGTCGAATTAATGGTCTTTTCAAGCGTTGGCGGCATCGGACATCTGTGTCTACCACTGCGTTACAGCGTATAAGAATAGAGAAGTTACAAGATGAAGATGTGAAAGAGAAGTATAAATGTAGACTGAGAGAAAATATTAGATGTTTGAATGAGTTGTGTATGAATGATTTAGACTTGAATACTGTGTGGGATAATATTAAGAAAGGTTTGGTGGATACCGCCACCGAAGTATGTGGTGTAAGTAAGAGAACAAATGAAAGGAAAATTAATACGTTATGGTGGGATGATGAGGTACGGGTGGAAGGTGAATCAAAGAAGAAAGCATGGTTAGATTTACTAGCAACCAAAGCCGGTAATTCTTCTGGTATGAATGATGAGATTGAAAGAAAAAAGGCAGAATTTAGACGTCTAAATAAGAGAGTAAAAGAAGTTGTTGAAAGGAAAAAGAAAGAAAGAACGGATAAGAATGATAGAAGGATATACGATAATTTCCAGGCTAACATAAAAATGTTCTGGAAACTCGTAAGAACTGCCAGGGGAGATACAAAACAGCCTATAATAAATGCTATAAGAGACGAGAATGGATGTATTCTGAATGATGAAGTTTCGAATTTAAACAGATGGAAGGAATACTTTGAAAGCGTGTTTATGAGTGAGGAGTCGTCTGAATTAAATCAACTAGAAATTCCGAAAGAAGTGGAAAGGGGTATGGAGATAAGTGTAGATGAAATAATGAAAGCAATGAAAAGCATGAAAGCAGGTAAGGCAGCTGGATATGATAGAGTATCACTCGAGATGCTAAGGGCTGGAGAGGGAGTGGTAGCAGGCCTGCTGTACACCTTGTTTAATTTATGTTGGGAATTAAAACGGGTACCGGATGACTGGTGTAAACCAGTTATAGTACAAATATATAAGGGAAAAGGGTCAATACAGGACTGCAAAATCTACCGGGGTATCAGCTTGCTTAGTATTGTGGGTAAACTGTATGCTAAGGTGTTAATTGAAAGAGTTATGAAAGAAACTGATGGAAAAATTTGGGATGTGCAAGCGGGTTTTAGAAAGGGAATGGGGTGCACAGATCAAGTCTTTTCCATTCGCACGATTGCGGAGAAGTTTTTGGCCAAAAACCAGAAAGTGTTTTGTGCGTTCATGGACTTGGAAAGGGCCTATGACAGAGTGAACAGGAATGTGTTATGGCAAACACTGAACTAATATGGGTTGAGCGCAAGTTTGATACGGGCATTAAGGTCTCTTTATAGGGACTATAGTGCTTGTGTCAGGATCAATGGGGTCTACTCGGACTGGTTTGGCATCCAAAAAGGTGTCAGACAGGGCTGTGTAGCTTCCCCTTGGCTGTTCAACCTATTTATGGACCGGTGTTTGCAAACTTTGAAAGATGAAGAATGTGGGTTAAGAATGGGCGAGTTAACCGTCAAATGACTTTTGTATGCCGATGATCAAGTCATATTTGCGTCATTGGCGGCTGAGTTGCAAATGATGGTTACATTAATGAACCGGGAAATAAAAGAAAGGGGAATGAAAGTGAACGCAAGTAAGACGAAAGTGATGGTTTTTGAAAGAGAAGAAAGCAAAACGGTATGTGAAATAAGAATAGAAGGAGAGTTAATTGAGCAAGTGGATGAGTTTGTGTATTTGGGATGTGTATTTAGCAGGGATAATAGATATGATAGGGATATAGAACGACGAGTTAATGCAGGGAATAGAGTGAATGGGGCACTACACTCTATTATGAAGAACCAGAATGCGTCAAAACAGGCACGTATGGTAATTCATAATGCTGTGTTAGTCCCTACTTTAATGTATGGTAGTGAAAGCTGGGTGTGGCAGAAGAAGCACGAAAGTAGAATAAATGCTGTAGAAATGCGGTCTTTAAGGAATATGCTAGGGTTGAATATTAATGACAGGGTGAGAAATTGCGTGATAAGAGATAAATGTGTTATGCAAGATGATGTTGTGACCAGGATTAAGAAAGGAATGCTTCGGTGGTTTGGTCACGTAGAAAGAATGAATGAGGAAAGAGTGACAAAGCAAATTTATATGGCAGATGTGAATGGCCGAGTCGGGAAGGGACGCCCTAGAAAAAAGTTTATCGACCAAATTGGCGGTATTTTGAAAATGGGCCACGTTAGAAGTACCCTTAACCGACGAGCATGTATGCGTGCATGTAAAGGAGGCGAAAGAGGTATGTCAGGATCGTGCCAAATGGAAGTCCGTAGTCTCTGCCTACCCCTCTGGGTGACAGGCGTGAGTGTTTATTTATGTAGAAGACTACAGCCTATTAAAACAACGCTAACGGCCAAGTGCTTAATATAAACCTCCTTCAAAGATTGACTTAAAGGGGGAATATTTGCCATAGTTAGTGTTTTTTAGTTTTTTTTTACTTGTAACCAGAAAGATTCGGCTGCTAATATGCGGTTCCATAATATATAGTATAGTATTATATTTAAATGTTTTTCTTGTCTCAACTTGCTTTAAATAATCGCATTCAATCATCTTCGTGTAAACAGTTGCTTAAGTGCAATATTAGAATGGAAATTTCCGCATTCAATAATTGCTGTACATGAAAATGGCATCATATAAATGGACCTTAAGACAGACAAAATGAAATTAATTTAATACAGTCCCTCTTTTGGCATAATTTAAATATTAATAGGCCCATTATAGTTAGGTAGTTTAGCCTTAAATTAATTAAAAATTTATTTAGTTATTGGTCGACCCTCCAAACACGAAATTGCAGCAAATACCCATCTGCAAAGCGTGGTGAGTAACGTTACCGTTTACGTTACGGTCTATTAAAGCCCACTGCTGAACAAAAGCTTCCTCTATAGATTGCCTCATAGGAGGATATTTGCCATAGTTGCCACGCTTGGCAAGTGGGTTGTAACCGCAGTTTATTTATTATTTTTAGTCGTCCTTAGGAAGACACTGCTGTTCATCTCCTAATTTCATTTTCACTTCTTACGGCATCCACGGTATGGTATGCGGTAATTAATATTCTTACACCGCCACTAGACGGTATGTGGTTATACGGTTGTAAGTACGATTATCTTAAGCCGTACTGTAAGTGAGACTGTCAAAGTAAGTCGCGTCGTGTGTTGTTATTTTTTATTTAGCACATTTTAAAGGAGAGACCCGTGTAAAATTATGATATAAACTGCACGGATCACAGGTTATTCTAGTACGGTTTTTTAACATAATTTATGTTTTATTACGCAGTCCTTATTGACAAAAATGAATTTAATATTTATACATGTTAGTCGTACAAGCATCGACAAATTCTTCTACAGGAAATGCATCACTTAAATACAAGAAAAATCTCCGGTAGCTGCCTCTAATTTGCCTTTCTAAGAATATTCCAATTGATGACGAGGTCTGCGAATGAAATTTGATTTTATTGCTTGCCAGGTATGTAAATATGAAAACGTCTTCCAGACCGAATAAAGGTCACGGCGTCTCAGTTTCAAGGTGACTAGCCACTGGCGCAGTACAGGATTATTGTGCCCGAGTGTGTGCGCAAGCACAGATGCTGTCGCTATTCCCTTGCTTGCACAGTTCATTGGGACGGCAATCCGAAACGACCGGAGACCAGGCTCAAGACCTAAGACTTTACGTGCTTCCGAGGCTCGGGGTTGAAACACAGCCCACTTCCTGACTCCAGGCTAAAAATTTCTTGACATAAGAACCCAATAACTCTGTTTGGTTTGCCTGATACATTATTCGAACATGCGACCACATGAGCAGTCCCGTTTACGACTTCTAGACCAACGTCGCAGCATGTAAATATAATACAGCTGGAATTCGTATATTCATATAATGGTGCTTATATAAAAATACTTTATATGTCCAGATTATAGAGCTAAATCCTTTAAAACTTTTTTAATATAAAGTTTTACAATAAATATTAGTTAGTAAATTGTTGATAATGAAAACCCAAAACAATTACCGAACAATTGATATTCCCCGCCTCACAGAGCCAGCGTAATAAAATTATCACGTAGTGTAATAAAATTATCATTAACTGCGTCATTGCTCCATTACATAATCCGAGTTAATCAGCTTGATAGGTATGCTTGTATTAATTTAAATAGGGTTTGACACTGATAGAAACCGCCTCTATGAGAAGTTAAAACATGTTATGAAGGAGTCTGCCCATAGCGCAACGAACTCTTATTAAATCCTTATTTACGGCAGATGCACCCTGGGGGGACTTCGATATCAATTGCGGGTTGGCTAAGATTTCCACCACGCCACCGGTTACAATCTCATTCATAGTTTAATACTTAGGTCTTAAACATTGCTTTCAAGGCTTGTCTTGTCTTTTTAACTCAATATCTTGGACCCGTATCTAAACATGTCAAGAAAAGTAACGCCCAATTGTCCGTGGCACTCACTATATCGCACGCGTAGCTCGTAGCTGCGCAGTACAAGCACAAACGTCTCAATATTCTACATTTATCGATATCCTAGCGTCGCGTTGCTTCATAAAATCTACATAGTTGTCACCTGTATTCTTAAGAGTATAAGCGCTTGTATTCAATATTTTACATTTATTTTTAAGCAGTTTGTTATACGTTCTCATTTACTTACGTTGAGTTTCACTGGAACATCCTACAAGGTAACGTGAAATCAAGAAAATAATTTCAATCTAAACCCGCATATTATTATTATTATTCAAATTCATAAACAATTTCTCGCACCGTCTGAATCATGCAAATATACACCAACGGTTGAAGACATCTGCGATTGGATCAGGACATTAAAGAGCCTTGATTCAATCCTTGTTTGTTCACGTAGATTTTTAGTAACATTGTCGAATCACTGAGTGATATTTTGCATAAAAGTTGTCCCAATTTGCTCCATTACATAATCCGAGTTAATCAGCTTGATAGGTATGCTTGTATTAATTTAAATAGGGTTTGACACTGATAGAAACCGCCTCTATGAGAAGTTAAAACATGTTATGAAGGAGTCTGCCCATAGCGCAACGAACTCTTATTAAATCCTTATTTACGGCAGATGCACCCTGGGGGGACTTCGATATCAATTGCGGGTTGGCTAAGATTTCCACCACGCCACCGGTTACAATCTCATTCATAGTTTAATACTTAGGTCTTAAACATTGCTTTCAAGGCTTGTCTTGTCTTTTTAACTCAATATCTTGGACCCGTATCTAAACATGTCAAGAAAAGTAACGCCCAATTGTCCGTGGCACTCACTATATCGCACGCGTAGCTCGTAGCTGCGCAGTACAAGCACAAACGTCTCAATATTCTACATTTATCGATATCCTAGCGTCGCGTTGCTTCATAAAATCTACATAGTTGTCACCTGTATTCTTAAGAGTATAAGCGCTTGTATTCAATATTTTACATTTATTTTTAAGCAGTTTGTTATACGTTCTCATTTACTTACGTTGAGTTTCACTGGAACATCCTACAAGGTAACGTGAAATCAAGAAAATAATTTCAATCTAAACCCGCATATTATTATTATTATTCAAATTCATAAACAATTTCTCGCACCGTCTGAATCATGCAAATATACACCAACGGTTGAAGACATCTGCGATTGGATCAGGACATTAAAGAGCCTTGATTCAATCCTTGTTTGTTCACGTAGATTTTTAGTAACATTGTCGAATCACTGAGTGATATTTTGCATAAAAGTTGTCCCAATTTTACTTAAAAAAATAATACTCTAAGTAAATTACGTAATGATCAAATTTGAAAAATCTTAATATATAAAAACTTTGAAGTCAGTTGCTATTAGTCAAACAATCAAATAGTTGACTTATAACAACTTACTGATTTTTATTTAAAAAACTTACTGATTTTTTTTTTATATATTTCTACTACTGACTAAGTTTTCAAACTTAGTCATTACATAATTTACTTAGTGTATTAATTTTTTAAGGTTCATTAAATGTTGAAAACGATTAACTAAACATATTTGCTAACGTTTATGTTCCTTTTATTAATTGAACGAATCCTTCTACGTATCCATACAACTATTTTCTAACCAGTAGTAATAAAAATTGTAAGGAAGTATAAATTATATTTCGATTTTTAATATATATTGTAAGCTATGTAAAGAAGAAACTTATATAATTTTTAATTATTATTAAATTAAGTATCAATAAAAAATAAAACATAAATTTAGCCTATATATAGTAATATATAGTATAGTAATATATTAAAACGATTGTTGGGGAGTGTGTACTATTTTGAAAGTCACTAAGAGCTAATCAATTTTGATTGCACTGACTGAACTTAGAGTAAAATTATATTTCTAGATTTATTTTTGAACCGTTGAGTCGGTGCGTATTTTTATGCAAACAGATCAAACAATACCCATATGTTGAACCTCAAAGTGAGAGTGAACAGGCAGTGAATATGTTTTTAAATAATTGTCCTTACCATTTATTATTTCACATAGATACGTAGGTCACTCAAAAAGTTTTGAGATGCTTGAAATTTAAAAATTGAACGCACCCGTGTTATATGTTTCTAAAAAGCAAATTTATTTAAAACTAGAACCCTCAATCATATCTCAATATATAAAAAAAAAAAAAAACAATGTTGTATTAATTTTCTTGCAACGCTTTTCATTAAAAACTATAGATCTTAACCGTGAACAATTGCGCGCTATGATCTATTATGATTTTAAATTTGGTTTAACCGAACAATTAAATTTACAACGGTTACAATCGGCATTAGGGGAGTCAGTTCCATAACGCACAACAATTTTTGTGTGGTTTGCTGAATTCAAAAGGAATTTACAAAAATTAACCTTAAATATGACCAAAGAACCGGGGCCCCGCAAACAGCAGTAACGGCAGGAAATGTATATAATGTAAGGACTATTGAAATGTTGGTGCAAGAAGACCCACGAATCACAAATATGGAAACATATATGTAGAATGGTATGAATGCTCCCCAAACCAATGTTTGGGGAGCATTCATACCATTCTACATCAACATCTTGGAGTAAAGAAGCTTTGTTATCGATGGATCCCTTGTTTGCTTTCCGAAAGCGAAAAACAGACACTCGTGAGGATTGGTGCCATAAAATGCGTCTACGTTTTGAAAACGGGGCATCTATACATGTTTCAGAAATCATTACTTTTTTTAATTTATTCTTAAAAGAGTGTACATTATTTATATTTTAAATTTTGCCAAACTGTAAGCCAGTTTGTCGGCAATAATAAATAAAAAAATACTGATGATGACACATGAATGTATTAATATTATCCGGAAAATAAAAGGCAATCATCGATATGGGTCTACTCAGGAGGACAGTTACCGACAAAACTGCAAGGACCTCGCAATGTCGGCAAGAAAATGGTGTCTAGTTTTTTTCGCGGAGCGAACATTTGTCGACGTTAATGCTAAAAAATTGTAGGTCAGTCAACTCTGAATAGTATACTACAGTTGCATTACCTAAAGCTTTTCAAGTTGTGCGGGAGAGAAGACCGGGCTTCGGGGAATCAGCTATATTGAGGAATCTGGTGTTCAAACTCTAAGTCACTCACCCTACTGCCCTGACTTTGCTACTTGTTGTATCTTTTTATTCCCAAGAGTCAAATAAAAGGCAGGTTTTTTCAAGCGCCGAAGAAGCCGTGGCTGCCTACGAAGGAGCGATTTCCGACCTGTCAGATCAAGACTGGCAAAAGTGTTTTCAGAGTTGGAGTTTAGGCGAACGGATCTTTGTATAGAGCAGGGTGGAGAATATTTTGAAAAGATGTAAAATAATTATTAGTCAACTGCACTTGTAGTTTCACGTATTTTTATTTTTGATTTACGTTTCACGTATGAAACAAAATTAAAAATGTTATACTTCTGACACTTTTTTCATAAAAGTACAAATGAAATATTAAAAAAAATAATTTTAGGTTTTATTCATAAATTTATTCATGTAATTTAGTATCAGCCATAGTCTACAGTCATAGAAAAATAAATTAAACCTTGGTTCTGCTTCCTACTTACTGTTTTATTATATGAGTAGTCAAATTTTGCTTTACAGATTAATATATGATACAGTTCGTTAAATACACGCAATTCGTTAAATACTTAATACAAGTTAGCACCTTTAATGCAGATTAATATCTAGACTAAATACAAATGAACTTACTCGCTACACAAAAATCAAATAGTTGACATAACTAAAATGAAAGACTTTCAGCGCACGTATTCAAACATCCATTTGAAACGTAACGAAGTGTTAGTGGATGTGATGGAGTTCAACTCGCGAATTACTGGTGTTGATATTCAAATAAAGTATTTGACTAGTGTGTTAGTTTTCTCCACAGCTTTATATTTTGTTTCGCGAAGCTTATTTCAGTTTATATTTTATGCAAAAAGTTATTTGCCTAATATCTATAAAAATAACCCACGAATTTTAAAATATTAAATTATAAGAGTCAGAAATCGATCATCATTCTATACATAAATATATATATATATATATATATATATATATATATATATATATATATATATATATATATATATATATATATACAGGCGTAAATAGCAGCTTAATGCTGCTGTGTTTCGTATGGTGAGTCTAGATAACCGGAGACCCTTTTTACTGGAATCGAGGCATTTCACCTTAGTCCACAGGGGTGACAAGGCATCTTCATTTTGATTATTAATTGAAGTTAAATGTAGATGTCTATGGGCCACAGCATCCACTTACCATCAGGTAGTCTAGAGGTTTATAGGTGAGAGGTGCGCGTTCGTAAGCTGTTCGCAACTGGCAAATGTCGTACTAAAGCGGGTATCCGCTCACCTCTGCGTCGAATGATTGATATCGATAATGATAACTTTGTTGACCCTGACATATTCCATCTTTCTGAGTTTCAATTCAAGCGTTACATCTGTAATATACTTAACAATTATTAGTGACTTTTTTAACCATTTTTTTAACGCTTTTGTTTCGTTATATTGCTGTTCAGATTTAGATGGATACTTTTTATTACACACTACTTATACCATATACAATGTACGAAATAAAATGTACAGTGGCACAGTTTTACCTTTATAAATATAAATTGTAATTATGTTTTGTTAGTGATTAACTTTGATATTACGTGCAGTTAGTCGCTGGCACTGACATGTGTTCATTATTAATAAAGTATAAACTTAAATATTTCTATAATATAGTTAAACGTAGATGTTTACATCTTGTTGCTGGTGACTGTACCTAACTACGTACTCAATATCAGCTGTTGTTGCTTAGCATCTAATCGCGTCCGATAATACATGTTTAAGTTCAAATTTGTTAATATGTGAATAGTGTATTTGACTACATATTTATTTTTATATTTACATTAGCTAACAATATTTTGTGTATCATTATATTATGTAGTTGTTTGCTATTTCTAATAAAGAGAAAAAAATGCATTATTTTAGTGTTGTTTAAATTTATTATCAAATTGTTGTTGTCAAACCATTTTATCATTTTACATATAGAGTTATTAATTTCCTTTTGGTAATTGTCAGGATCTTTTCACACTCAATTACTGCAGTGATATCATCAGCAAACATCACAATTTTCTTTCTTGATTGTGTATAAGATTTTAAAGCAAACGATTCAATTCCAACTAAATTCAAATTGAATTTCAAAAAGTGAAAACGTATGTGTGTACAGTTTTATTGATAATTTTTATTCAAATGGTTAAAATCACAGTATTGTATTAATCACAATACGTAGATATTTTACCATTATAGCTATAGATATTATACCATTTTCTCGCGTCCGTTTCAAAATCCATTCGTGTTAAATCACTTGGAAGGTTGACTCACGACGCAGGCAGGCGGGTCGGTAGTCACGAAGGCGAACCTTCGCACCAGCTATGCTGCCTTCATCGCCACTCTATGATGTTTGTTTTCAATTTGTATGTTCAATATTATATTTTTAGATGGATTATTCCACCATCACCTAATCGTCAAAGCTTCGACTGCCAATCCTTACAGTAAAATGTGTGCTGGATAAGCTATTATTTGAAGAAAAAGCTATCATGATTTCGGACACAATCCTAATTATTATGTACAAATATGAAACTTCGTCCTCGTTTTCCATATTCAACATTGTCTGAAGAAGTAGTAATCGTTTTTCAGAACAGCTTTTTAAGCAAAACAATATACCTTGTAAATTAAAGTACGACAATGTAGCGCTAAAAGGAATTTAAGCAAATCTTTATATCTTGTGACTTCGGAATGATAGTCCGTATTTAACTTTAACAAATTTGTCAAAATACAGTTTAACTTAACTTTGAGCAGCTGTGACTGTTACAAAAGTGATAAAGCAACTGAGAGATGAAAAGTGGCTACTGCAGTCCATAGACTAACTCCATCCGTTCCATAATCCATAAAAATAGCAGCAAACTTGAGAGGGCTATGCTTGGGGTTTCTCTGTGTGATAAATTTAGAAATAAGGATATCCGTAGTAGAATAAGATTGACCGACATAGCCCAACAGATTAGTAAGCCGAAGTGGTAATGGGCTGGCTACATAGCCCTAAAAATCGACAAACGATGAGGAAGAAAGGTTCTTGAGTGGCAGCGTTGTACCAGTAGGCGAGGTGTAGGGCAAGCCCCCACTAGGTGGAGTAATAACCTGGAAAGACATGCAGGAAGCCGATGGATGCAGGTGACTCAGGACCGAGCTTTGTGGCATTTCTTGGGGGGGGGGGGGCTATGTTCACTAGTGGACTTGTGAAGGGCTATAATGATGATGATGAGATAGGTGCAGAACACGAATTTCACTTTATGGTATGTAGGTGCTACCCATGTTGATATTATGACATAACATGACACCCCTTAGTACTCAGATGGAATCCTAATCCATACAAAATTTTGAAAATGAGTAACTAAATAAATATGTAAACTAATAATATTTAAAATATTTCAGTTAATACGATTCTACAACTCCATTTTTATTATGAGGATATAACCCAACTTACTTTTTAAAATACAAGTGACATTAGTCATAGTTAAGCCGTTTTCACGATGCTTAAGTATATTATACCCGCTCCGCTCTAGTATTAAGTTCATAGTATATATTCACCGTTTTTTTATATTAAAATTTATTCAAAGTAGATTCATAGCGTTATACAGTTTTGGTGGATTTAAGGTAAGGATCCATCCAGTACACTAATGTGATGCGTGACTTGTGACTCTCCTGGACCACACATCCTTTTCCCTGTTTATTTATCGACCATTTAATTCTGACTTATTTAAAAAATTACTACTTCTACATTTCGATATTCGGTATATTCTCTGGTATAAATGAAAAACTCGTAAAACATAATTACATTTTTGAACGTATGTTTGCCCCGTTTCGCGGCATTTCCGTCTGTTTTTAATTACGTCACAAAATTAAAACTAAAAACAGACCAACGCACAGAGCAGCTATTTTCCAATTACAAGCCAAAACCATGCACAACTTGATACTCACTCACATACGTGATCAACCACATAACCAGGGGAATTGCAGGTGCGTTGCCGGCCATTTAGAAAGGAGTAAGCTCTTTTCTTGAAGGTCCCTAGGTCGTATCGATCCGGAAAAGTCGCCGGTAGTAAACTATTCCATAGAGAGGTCGTACGTGAGAGAAAACTCCTTGTGAAACGTACAGTGGTGGACCGCCAAGCATGCAGATAGTGTGGATGGTATCGGGAAGTTTGCCGCGTAGTGCGTTCACGAAATTTGGCGGCTGGGATTAATCCGAACAAATCCTCAGAGCACTCTCCGTGGTATATGCGAAAGAAAATGCAAAGAGATGCAACATTTCTTTGTAGCGCTTGCTAAAGGTGATGTGCATGCAATGCATTATAATTAAGCTTTATCACACTAAATCTCCCAATTGATATAATCTAACTAGCGTATTCTTAAAAAATTCTGTCTAAAAAAGTTTAGTTAAATGATGTGTTACCAATAAAAAAGATCCTGATGTCGGTAAGCTCTATATACGAGATACACTGTTTTAGTTTATAACAAACGTAAACGAGACATAAATGAAATAAAATCATAACAAGTTGTTAGTTTCCACTACCATCCCTTAATGTAAACAGTATCACAACAACACTCGAGCTGGCTGTTGACAAACGAGACAGCTGCTAATGACTTCGCTGCTGAGTGTTATCGCATTGCTTAACGTCGTTGCTCACACACTCTTTATTGACTACCCTTTCCCCTATTTCTTTTCTGCATATTCATGTTACATCAGTCAACTTCAAAACAGACAATATGGAGGACTTTTTCCTATTACAAATAAAATCTGAGTGTAACTGTGTCGTGGAAACGGCCGTGTGCTCTATACACATGAATACGTATACGTAACGAAGCGATCTCAAAACGACGGCACTCCCCCCTCCACTACGCGTGATACGTCACATCCCCCACTCAAAGAAACGAATTTTCTGATCTTGCTATTGAGTGGTTTAATTATGTTTTGGATGAGGATAATAGATATGTAGCTACAACACTAAATTTCGACTCCTGATTTCGATATCATCAGATTTTTGTATTGCCTCGCACTATGGAAGTAAATTTTAAAACGTATTCACTTCAACAATACTTCCGCAATAAATATCTCTCCTATATCTTATAGACGTATAAAATTTTATGTAAATTACATATAAACTAACATCCGCATCTCGTATCAGATACACGTATTTTGATCGGTAGGTTGGACAATTTTGATACTGCGTCACGATACAATAATTCGATACAAGGTTTTTCCCTGATTGTCAAGTGGAATATTACATTCCGCTGAACAATCTTGAAAACTTTCGACCAGGAATATTAGTAGCGTCTACATAACGTTATTTTGGTATGCTGACATAATACAATATGTTTCTAGTTTGTATATGCAAAAAGCAGATTAAGTGAGGCTTATGAGGAACACATTACAGCCGACACATTTCATATATCGCGCTCATCCAGCGAAGTAATAATTCATTCTTGTAGCGCGCCATGTTCTCGCGTTATTTAAGTGCAATTTTTTTACTTACTTTAACATAATTATGTTAATAAATACAGTGCGTGTTTCAATGCTGATTACCTGAGCTCTAGTTAGTTGAATCCACTTAATATTATCCCGTAGACTTCAAAAAAGGAAAGGTTCTTAACTAAAACTCCCTCAACCTTAAAGGAGATACGACATACGCCACCACTATACGATTATCAGCGCCATTTTCTTATAGCTACAAAGAAACTAAAGTCTGTGCGACAGTACTATCGAACCGTGTGAAATCATTTTTGTTTCTCAAATATCAATTGGAACTGATATCAGATAAGTACGAAATGAAAGGACTTGGAACTAATTTGTCTGTTTAATAAGGACATTAAAATTAAGACGCTCGAAATAAACACATGTTCGGAAATAAAGGTGATATTTGCTATATTCACAGTGCTCAAGAGACCGAGTCTTGAACTTTTAAGTTTAACTTCTAGACGTAACACCTGTAGGTATTTAATGCTCCCCTTGTTTTTACCGACCTGTAAAAGTTCACTACTGAAAATTAGCTTGTTCCGTTCCGCAAAATTAAAGGGCAATTCCGTGTTTTCAAATTGCATGCCGATGTAAAGAATGGAAGTTTTTGTAATAAAAACACTCTGGAAAAATTGGCATGCACCCCTCGTATGACCAACGGTGGAAAATTTCTGGAAAACTCTGTAAAAATTGAACTCCGATTTTCCGTGATTCCAAACTGCATGCCATGGTCATACGAGGGGTGCATGCCAATTTTTCCAGAGTGTTTTTATTACAAAAACTTCCATTATTTATATCGGCATGCAATTTGAAAACACGGAATTGCCCTTTAATTTTTTTCAGGTTCTCAGAATCCTTTGATCATCTTGGGCCGCTGCGGGGTGCATGTTATCAATTATTAGAGCTTTAATTTGCTTGAACTTCCGTATATTACAAGGGCATGCAGTATACTATCACGGAAAAACACGAAAATTCGCTACACAAAGAAAAGCGCATTTCGTTATGAAGAGGACGTGCGGGGGGGCTAAAGCCCCGACAATCTTTGATATTTTAGGGTTAGTTATCAAGCCTTAAAAAGGCATGCACGAAAAAATCGTGGAACGTCACCTGTCAACAGCTCCCGGTCTAATTACCGTGATTTCAAAAGATCCTCCTACACGATAATTCTATTGTTGCGCATATACACACATGCATTATATTATTGTGTTTATGACAGGGCCAGTTATAATAAATCGTTTGTAATCGCTAGCTGATGGTTTAATTGTTGTAATCTTAAAATAGTTTGAAGCTTCTAAGCTTTTGATGAATCAAATGCTCGATAAATGTACCCGCAGGTTCCGCACACTAAATAACGCCGGGACTAATTTCGATTGGTATTGTGTTCTTATCCGATGTTTATGGTTGGATTGATTGGTTTGGTTGATGGTTTTAGATTGATTACTGCAAGATTACCGAAACCGGGCCAAGTTTTCCAATAGACCTCAAACTAAGTTAAAATTTACGCTGAATTATTCTTTTACAGAAGTCTTTCACTAAGCTCACGAAAGTTGTTATTCGTTATACGAAATGCAAGTCTCGTCAAACACCATCTTGTAATTTTTTTGTACAGGTACACCTTTAAAGTTATAGCTTCAGGCAAAAACATACAATACACAATATATTTATCATTGTAATAATACAAGCTAAGCACCGTAAAACTCACACAAAACTTTGAACATACGACATATTTTATTTGAAATCAATAAGCTTATTGAATTTAAATTAGTTTTTTTTTTTTTGTTAGAAAGTGGTACTGCATTATCATGAGCACAAAAATGAAAAAATTCCGCGTGGTGGTGGTGTATGTGAATTAATCCCCTCAATTTGTTCCGTGGGGGTCGAAATAATCGATATGGGAAATACCAAAGATTTTTATGACTTCCAGTAAGTGATGGTGAACTCTGTCGTCTTCCTATGTCGTAAAATACTGAGATTATCGACGGACAGCAGCGTTAAATTTGCTCACGTCTAGTACTGCCATGTGTAAGCTCCCCGCCAGACGTAAACATCAAGGCAAGTTCTCTCTAGAACGGGACAAGCTCATTTTTACTAGTGGAATTTTACAGGTCTGTAATAGCCAAGGAGAACATTAAATACCTACTGGTGTTACTTCTAGAAGTTAAACTTAAAAGTTCAAGACTTGGTCTCGTGAGCACTGTGAATATAGCAAATATCACCTTTATTTCCGAACATGTCTTTATTTTGGGCATTATAATTTTATTGTCCATATTAAACAGACAAAATAGTTCCAATACCTCTTAATTAGTAAATATCCGATTTCAGTTCTAATATATATTTGAGAAATGAAAATGATTTCACATGATTCGATAAGGCTGTCGCACATACTTTTTTTTTGCAGCTATAAGAAAATGACGCTGATAGTCGTGTGGTGGCGGCGTGTTTCGCAACACCAACACCTTTAAGGTAGATGGGGCTCAGGATAAGAACCCTTCCCTTTTTGAAGTCGATGAGATAATGTCAAATAGATTTAACTATTTAGAGCTCAGGTAATCAGCACTGAAACATGCACAGTATTTATTACTAGCATTTTGTTAAAGTAAATAAAAAATCGCACTTAACTTATACCTCATATGTTACAAACATAGCGCGTAACAAGAATGAATTATTACTTAGCTGGATGAGTACGAAATAAGAAACGTGACGGCTGTAATGCGTTCCTCATAAGCCTCACTTAATCTGCTTTTTCTTTCACGTACATCATCTTGAGTACACGTATATATGAAAGGGCATTGCACAGATGTTTTTATATTTTAGAGGATATTTTTTGTAGAATAAGAGTGACAAACAAGCACACAGTCCACCTGATGTTAAGTGGATGCTGTGGCCTGTAGACATCTACATCTATTGTCGATTAAGTCAAAATGCAGATGCGTTGTGACTAAGATGGAATGTCTTGTTTCCAGTAAAAAGGGTCTCCGGTTCTCTCACATCACATTCACCAAATAAAACTCAGCCGCATTAAGGTGCTATTTTACGCTGGTATTTTGTGAGAGCATGTTCCTTCCCCGGTAGAGCCATGATACAACCATAATATAGTTACAGCATGGCTCTACCACGTCTAATTCATTTTCTAATATAGTATATATTGAAATTTATATGCCTTTTAACTTCTGCTCGTCGATCCGCCTGCAATTAAAAATTCTTTATGTTTAATTGCCAAAAGGTCGGCGTTAGGATACGAAATTGCATAACATTTATATTAGGATTCTTTTATTAGCTATTTCCGAACGGCGTTTGTCTCTCCTGTTAGAAAATGTATATTGAAACGTTTATTATTTTTAATACAGGCAGTTTCGCAGGCAGAAGTAAGTATTTGATAAATAACCCCTTTAAAATGTAACAAATCAGTATAACGCGGCTTTCATGTAGATACACACACAGTGAGAAAAAAAGGGGATAAGTGAAGTTGTGTGTAAGACCAGGGAATCACAGTTAACTCGTTTCTTATTTTAGTTCATCTAGTGAGTTAATAATTCGTTATTATTGGATGCTATGTTGCTTTTAATTTATATAAATGTGAGATTTGTTACGTTTACAGAAAGATGATACTAAATATATTGCGTATCCTTAGCCTTAAATTCAGCTGAACATTTCTCTTAAAGTTTTTAGTCGACTTCAAAAAAGGAGAAGTTACACGATATCTTTGTAATGTGTAAATAGCTTTGAATTTTTTAAATAGCTTATCTTTAGGCGCGGTCCCCCTTGAATTTGAAAAAAAATGTCTTTTTACAGATTTATGAAGTTTCAATATAACAATAATAACCTTTATTTGCGTAAAACAAGGTGTAAATGTTGTTATCATGTAAGATCGAGTGCTCATGGTTTGCTTATTTTACATAGCATTCAAATATTTGTATCATTTATATTTTAATATTTCCTTAGCTATTTTAAATACAATTAGTCACATGATTTAGTTTAATTTAGTTTAGTTAAATAACATATAAAGAAATAATATTGAATAATTAGTTAAATGTCAATTATGAGCACCATCAATTTCAATACCTAGCAGAAATATATATTAAGAATATTATATTGTAAATATTAAAATTTTGTAATAAATAATATCCAATACATAATCTAATTTTTACTACCCAAGAATTGTATGTAGTATATGTAGATAAATATATGACTTTGCAACCTAGAAACATATTGTATTATGTCAGCGTACCGGAATAACCTTATGTGGCCACTACTAATATTCCTGCTCTACAATTTTCAAGACCGTGCATGCATATATATAATATTCCACTTGACGATTGAGGAAAAATCTTGTATCGCAATATCGTATCGTGACACGGTATCAAATTTTCCATCCTACCGATCACAATACGTGTATCTGATACGAGGTGCGTATGTTTGTTTATAAGTAATTTGTGTAAAATTTTGTACGTCTTCAAGATACTGGAAAGATAGTTAGTGCGGAGATATTGTTGACATAAACACATCGTTAAATTACCTTTAATAGTGCGAGGCAATACAGAAAACTGATGACAATAAAATCAGAGGTTAGAGTTTGGTGTTGTAGCTACATATCTATCATATTTATGCAAAACTTAATTACACCACTCAATATCTAAAAGATTAAAAAAAATCGTTACGTTGACTGAGGGCCGTGACGTATCACGCGCGGTGGAGGAGGGAGTGCCGTCATTTGAGATCGTATCGTTACGTATACCTATTCACGCAGAACGCACCGTTTCCACAACAAAGCTCGCTAAGCTAGATTTAATTTATAATAGGAAAAATCCTTCAATTGTACATTATCCAAGTAAGTATACAGAAGTTGACTATTATGTAACATGAAGTTTTATTTTTTTATTTTGAATATTTATCGAACGTCGTAAGCGCCGAGGTGTCGGTTGCGGTCGGAAATGCTCGGCTACGTTCAGCCTGCTTTCGTGATATTCCGGGTGCCTTCGTTTTTACCGGCAGTCTGCATCTCTCTTATCTGTGTTATATACCTGTATTGCAAACTGTACTGGTAGAAATAAAAAAATATATTCTTGGAAGAGTGAAGGCACTTTCATTTGCCCAGCTTAACCTATACAACTGGTGACCCCGACTTAGACACTTCTAAACGAGATATTTATAGTCAAATTTTGCTTTATGTAATAAGAGATAAAATTCTGTAAATATATACCATACGTAAGTATTTTAATGCACAATAATATCTGGTTTAAATAAGAACTAACAAACTCACTATATAGAGCTCAAATTGATGACAAAATTAAATAATGCAAGAGTTTCTGTGCGGATATTCAAACATTAATTTGAAACTTAACGAGCTGTTAGTGGACGT
Source organism: Parnassius smintheus behrii (assembly GCA_036936625.1). Taxonomy (NCBI): domain Eukaryota; kingdom Metazoa; phylum Arthropoda; class Insecta; order Lepidoptera; family Papilionidae; genus Parnassius; species Parnassius smintheus. The sequence goes on from JAUPFT010000029.1 coordinate 34,503,715, forward strand.
GACGAAGTTCAACTCGCGAACTACTGGTGTTAGAATTTGTAGAAAATATTTAACTACAATACGAGTGGCTCACCTTTCTCCATAGCTTTACGTATACTTCTCATACAAAGTTATTTGACTTGACTTTCGAGTCAAAAATCAAGCACTGGCTTTTAATAGTCACAGGGCGTGTAATATTGTTTTCACAATTTTTTAAGAAATCTTTCACCCAAAATAATTTTTGCTGGATTTGCAATAGATTTTTCTTAAATTATATTAGTCCAGTGACCCGTTTTTAACCGGTATTTCGTATCGCTGGAAGTTTTGAGTAGAGCTTCAACCGACAAGTGAAAACGCTCAGGATACATTTGTGTGCTGACCGCAAACAATCCGGAACACTATATTATGTATAACACTCATTTACATTGTATAAGTACATATGCTGATAAAGGAATTGATTTCAGTAAATATTAATGACTAATGGCAGGTCTTTATTTATTTTTTATTTAATATGTGTTAGTACTTTACTATAATTCCAACTTATGCCAAGCGGTGCTATATGATCAAATGGTTAATAGCACTGTCTTAGGTTAACGTAAGCGTTTTTAACTTTTTTACGAATTGCCTTGAAGGCACGACTGATGACGGCTAATTATTCCACTCATGTGCTGTGCGCATAACGAAATATAAAGCAAGAGTTGCAAAAATATCCCCTAAACTGGGTATTTAGAAATATGTACGTGTGAGTACCAAATCTCAAGAAAATCTCATGCAGGATTTAGTAACATTTTCAAAAACTAAATTTATAAGTGGTAAGGAAACAATTCAGCTGCTATATTGTATTTATATATTCTAATATTATGGTTGTAGCGCAATGAGTCGGTTTGACCAGTGCAGAACCACGCTCTCACAGAATACCGTACGAAAAATGTAGGAAACCGGAGGCCCTTTTTACGGGAAACTAAGCTTTCCGTCTTAATCCTTAAGGGCGATAACTCATATGCATTTTGGTGATTTGATTTCTCTTTTTCTTAAGAAAAAGAAAAAGAGATGAAGTTCATTTTCTTGTTTTTTAATAGGATAAAGGAGACAAGCGAGCACACAGTCCATTCAATTCTACTATATACTTTTTATCAAAAGTATGTAGTGGACGCATGATATCTGAGATCATGCATAAGACCGGTGTTTCCTTAATTGAGTCAAGCATGGATCTCAATCTGTAGAAGAGCAAGCTCAGACCGTTCTGGGCATTAATCCTATACAAACTAGCCCTCGCCTCCTTGTCTAGATATAGATCAAGGGGCTATAGGCATAGAAGTGCATTAAGAGCCGCTCCAGGCTATGATCGCATAGCTCGAGTTGCCATTAAACAGGCAGTTCTTTGAAGACTATTTAGTCTGTCTGCAGTCGTCTTTTCGTTGGCTTTGTTACACCAGAGAATAGAGGCGTAGGAGAGCATCGACCTCACTATGCGGCTGTACAGCCATAGGACCATTCTAGGACGCAAGCCCCAGTTGTTCCTGACTAAACAACTGAAGTACCTAAAGCAATTTTTGCCTTAAGGCATACGTCGCTAAGGTGAGAGTTCCACGTTAGTTTTTGGTCGATTATTACGCCCAAGTACTTAACTTCAGTGGAAAATGGTACTTCTTTACCATTAAGTTTTGGTGGGATTAATTTGTCCAAACGTCTCTTTTTGGTAAAGGGTATTTATAACAGTTTATTATCATATCGTTTACATGTGGCCGGTTCTAAAAACTTTCAGTTACGCCCTCGTATTACGAACTTAATATAGTATTTCAAAAACTTATTCCGTCCATTGTCGTGTTCAAGGGAGTTCAAGGGGGAGGCATTGGCCGTTAGTTTGGACATTGCGAAGGCCTTCGATCGGGTTTGGCACAAAGCGCTTCTTTCGAAGCTCCCTTCCTATGGGCTTCCCGAGAAATTGTGCAATTGGATCACCAGCTTTCTTGCAGATCGGAGCATCAAGGTCGTTGTAGACGGTGCAAGCTCCGATTGCAAGCCTATTAATGCTGGTGTTCCACAGGGCTGCGTGCTATCGCCAACGCTGTTTCTTCTGCATATCAATGATATGTTGCATACCCGTAACATTCATTGCTATGCAGATGACAGCACTGGTGATGCTCTTTACACCGGCCGAGCCAATATTTCTCGGGAAAACGTCTCCGAGTGCCGGGACAAACTTGTGTCTGAAGTCGAGTCTTTGCTGAACAGAGTCTCGGATTGGGGACGACTAAATCTAGTCCAGTTTAACCCCCAGAAGACACAAGTTTGCGCGTTAACCGCTAAAAAGAACCCCTTTGTCGTATCCCCTCAGTTTCAAGGCACTCCCCTTGTTGCCTCAGCCAGTATCGGAATCCTCGGCGTCGACATATCGAGTGACGTGCAGTTTCGTGGTCACTTGGAAGGGAAGGCCAAATTGGCCTCTAAAAAGCTTGGCGTGCTCAGCAGAGCGGGACAGTATTTCATGCCGGCACACCGCCTGCAACTTTACAAGGCGCAGGTTCGGCCGCACATGGAATACTGTTCCCATCTCTGGGCTGGGGCTCCCCAGTACCAGCTCCTTCCACTTGACCGCATCCAGCGCAGAGCGGCTCGAATCGTCGACGACCGAGTGCTTTCCGATCGGCTCGATTCACTGGCGTTGCGAAGAGATGTTGCATCTCTTTGCGTATTTTATCGCATCTATCACGGGGAGTGCTCTGAGGAATTGTTCGGATTAATCCCAGCCGCCAAATTTCGTGAACGCACGACACGGCAAACGTCCCAATACCATCCACACCATCTGGATGCTTGGCGGTCCACCACTGTACGTTTCACAAGGAGTTTTCTTCCACGTACAACCTCTCTGTGGAATAGTTTATCATCGGCGATTTTTCCGGACCGATACGACCTGGGGACCTTCAAGAAAAGAGCTTACTCCTTTCTAAAGGGCCGGCAACGCACCCGCAATTCTCCTGGTGTTGCGGTTGATCATGGGCGGCGGTAGTCACTTAACATCAGGTGAGCCGCATGCTCGTTTGCCCCCTCTTCTATAAAAAAAAAAAAAAAAAAAAAAAAAAATTGTCGTGTAGAATTAAGACTTTAAATTACTTTAAATATATAATAATGGAAGAGTCATGTAGAGAACTTTTATGAATTCAAATTTAAAACAGAGATTGCACTATCCACTTTTTTGTTTAACTTTTGAATTGCTTGTATTTTGACAGTGATTGCTGTGACTATTACTCTATCCACAAATTTGATAAATAATAAACTTTAATATTTAATTTTTGTCAGATTGTATACTATATAGCTTATATAGTAAATTGTATTCGTCGTTGCTCACATCCTCATCTGTAATAATAAAGCAGGTCTTTATTATTACAGATAAGGATGTAAGCTATTTTTGTTTTCTAATATATTGTAGATAGCTGTATAATTCCATTTTCAAGAGTCTGTTTTATATGTATTTAAAATGCAGAAAAATATTTCCAGGAATTGGAAAAAATAAAAGAAAACAGCTATTATTTTCTGGCGTGTATTCAATACCAATTAGATAATAAAGGTGAAATATCCTTAGATAGTGTTGATGTGTGTATTTTCTGCTTAATTACGTTAGACCATTTAAGTTGAAAACTGCACGACTATTTCCGCTGCTTGGCGCAGTATAGCCACTATTGTTGTCACACGCTGTGTTGCATTTCATCTTAGTCCGTAGTAGGGGTAAAACCGCAGCTACAGCTTATTTTGCATGGATTTGATTGTAGAATTCCACGGTTGTCTATCAGTTGAACTGCTTGTGACTGTAAAATAATTAGAAAATGATTTCTTATATATAAGTGAATACTTAAGGTTCTCTTGGTTTCTTGCTGGTTCTTCTCAGGATAGAAGTTTTCCAAACCAGTGGTCGAAGGAAAAATTGACTTTGAATTATAAATATTTATAATCTATATTTTATTCTACTCCATTCTTATACACATTGAAAAAAAGCGATATTTTTAATTTATTCACTTTGTTTAATCTCAATTCTTGAACGCGTCCGATAGTGACGTCTCTCATCGTCACGAACTGCAAGCTTACTCTTGAATCCAATAACAATTTCGATCCAATCTCAATTTCAATCCAATGCTGACAAATTAGCGTACTCTTGAAAACAATTTTGACAACATTGGATTAAAATCGGAGTTGCGCTCGGATTGGCCAAAATTTTTGTTGTACCACATGAAGTTAGCTGCGTTACTCTTAGCAACAGGCATGTTTTATTTATCGTTAAACCGGTAAAGTCATAATAAACCCTTTGTAACTTTCATAAACGAGCGTTTAAGTAGTAAAAATACTTAATAAATGGTGTAATTCGTCAAACATAACATCTTTTCATACAGTTCTTATAAAAAAACGCTATATTTGCGAGTTTTAATTAATTATAAGGCTGTATAGGAGCGTGTCTTTGCCTCATTTTTTTGTTGTCAGAAAAAAATTGTTATCACGACGATCATGAAACAATGTAAACAAATATCAACTTTCGAAGAACTCTTTTTAAGTTTAAAGGTGAAGTGCTTTTTAAGTATGTGTAGAGTGAATTAATAATAGACCTTTCAATTTGGGTACAACTATAAACAGTTTGAAATAGTTCATTACCGCATTAACAGTTAACACAATTAAGCATCATATGAAACAGACGAAATGGGCACTGTTAGCTAATTAGGAGGAACAAAATAAATAATAATCGTCAAGGATAGGCTAAAGTAAGTATAACAATGTTTTTTAAAAAATTTATAGGTAGATATATTTTTTAATTTGGGTACAGAAAAAAAGCAATTTCTGGCCTGTTGAACAACATTAAACTAGGGATTGATAGCAGTCACAGATGGTCAAGTGTTGCTTTTGAAAACTCAACTTACAATTAACCTTTCTCACTACTTAGTTATTACAAATAACAATGTTGATTCGTTAACTTCTCAATATTTTTGTGTGGCATCTAATAATAATAACTATTTTTTTACTCACTTTTAAAGACAAACATTTTAATATTATTTTATTTTTTTATTTTTCTAGGAATATCTAATGGATAGGCTAGGGCCACGGCACCAAATGGGCCAACAGCTGGTTAATTTCATGGAGAAAAGAGACTCTTTATGATGAACTTTATCTTCTAGATATGGCCGCATAGAAATTGGACTTGGTCGAGCCCCTACCTACAGTTTGATAAAAATAAGGAACTTGCAACATTGAGTTATACAACACACTTGCAGTATGTATGTCTTACACTCAAGCGGTAAAAAGGTAATCCATCATTTTTTAATTGCAATAATTTACACAAATTGACCTCATATGTGTTATCTCTTTGTGTAGAGAATATAGATGTTTCAATAAATCTTAAACATCCTTTTAAATGATTTGTGGTGGATTAAAACTTCTAATTCAAATATTCCACCTTAATTTTGTCATTGATTTATAATTAACAACTATTAAACATTACTCTACAGAGATGGGATGTTATCAAATATTTATTTTCATTTTAGAATCACAACTTAATTCCATACCACATTCCCCAAGCAACAACACTCTACCAACAAGAAATGATCAATATATGTAGCATCCGAAAATAAAGTTATAATCAAATGCAATTTCCAAAATAGCCAGGACAATTGAAGGGTTTAATATTATTGTTTTAAATTTTCCAAACAGAGTACAACAATAACAATCCTGTAATTTAAAATAAGACTTTCATTTAATTTTATAAATGTTTTAATGTTATTTTAAATTTAATTACTTTTGTAAAAGAAACTGATTTTTGGTTCACTGAAGATATAATTTTAAGATTTTAATTTCATAGTGTTATCATTTGATATATAATCAATATGTTTTTGATTACATATGTTAAGCTATATTATCAAATTTCAAATATGAAAAATAGATTTAATGTAGATTTAGTACCTAGGTAAGAATATATACTAATATTAATAGTTTGATAAAAATATGTTTGCATTATATTAAATAAATGATCAAATTTGTATCAGAATTTTATTAACAAATCCTTTTTGAAAAGCAATGAGTGAATGCTGGAAATAAAGTAAATGGGGCTATAAACTCTATCGTCGTCAAAAAGGCACATATTATGGCTGTTAGTCCCTTTTTTGACATATGGTAGTGGAAGTTGGGTGTGGCAGAAGAAGCACGAAAGTTGAATAAACGCAGTAGAAATGCAGTCATTAAGGAGTATGGTAGGTATGAATGTGAGTGAAAGGGTGAGAAATTGCGTGATAAGAGTGTGGTTTGCAAGATGATGTGACCAGTATTAAGAAAGGAATGCTTCGGTGGTATGGTCATATACAAAAAATTAATGACGAACAAGTGACAAAGCAAATTTATGTTGCAGAAGTGAGTGGCAGAGTTGGAAAGGGATGTTCTAGGCTAAAGAATACCGACAAATTGGCGATATATTGAAAATGGGCCAAATTAAGGGTACTAGTATAATGATGTGGAGGAGGCAAGTGAGGTGTGTCAGGATTGTTTCAAATGGAAGTCTGTAGTCTTTGCCCACCCCTCGAGTGACAGGCATGAGTGTTTATGTTGTGTTAAGTTATGTGTTATTAAAATTACGTTAGCTATATAATTTTATTTTTAATTCTTATAAAATTATACATTTATTATATTTATATTTCCTTTACGTGTGAAACCCGCCAATAAACCTCTCAGACATGATAAGAGACCTCTGCCCAGTAGTGGGATGCTTTAGATCATACTTGAGATATCTAAACAATCCTCTTTAAACCTTTGCGCCGCCTAACTATTGAACATATTTCTTCTACAAAACAACCACTTTAAAACGAATTAAAAATAAAGGCTGTAACAATATGATGTAAAATATATTCTCTACGGAGGGTCATATTTAGGTTTTTATTCATGCACTATTTTCTCACTAAAGTCCTTAATAATACAATTATTAGCTCCATAATCATCATCACTCATAGAAAAAAACTTAAGTGCTTAAAACGCATAATTTGAAGCTCATTTCGTCATTTTTTTAATTGCAATGCACTATTACGGCGTAGAATAATAGACACAAGAGTTAAACATGTCATTATTTTATCGAAAACAATAAGATAATTGCCGGAAAAAAAAGATTAATATGAACACAATTCCTAAAACGTTACTGTTTTGCTATTGCCTTAATTCCAACTCCAACACAATATCAAACACAATACGCTGCTGTCAACTAACTGTCAAAAGTGCGTCGGGAGTACCGATTTCGCTCAGACAATTTCAATTCCAATCCTAATTAGTTCACACAATCACCACGCAATACTAAACTAATTTAGCGCTAGAGTCGCTTTCAAGAGTACCAAACGTCATAATTCCAATCCCGATCGATCGGAATTGTTTTCAAGAGTAAGCCTACTGGCCGGGCGCGACTTTACGCTCTGAGCTCTGTACCCGACAACTAGTGTCAAATAAATCATTGTAATTAACTCATTAAATGTACTACTATATCCTATCGCGGAGTTTCATTGTACTTCAAATCCTCAAGAAATTGAAGACCAGCGTAATCATATGGTGACCCCGACGTGATTTAACGCAAGGAAAATTACTAGTATATCGAAGATTTTGGTTAAATACTATACCGAACTAAGGCGAACCCAACCTCAAGGAATCCGCCAGCCAGCAGCTGCAGCCATTGTTCCGAGGGAAGTTCGTTTAATTTTCCTTTATATTTATCAATCCTGCCTGTTTCAATTTGTGTAGTTTATGTAAAGTGGACAACGCCTTTGGCAAAAAATATTTACTACCGTCAACTTTAAAATATAAAAACGCTCAAATTATTACTGGTTAAAAATTACATTTTACATTAATTTAACAAATATTCTGCCACATATTTAAGGTATAACGCCAATTTAAGTTAATTTAATAAAATAAATAAGTAGTTTCGTTTCATTTACGCAAACATTGCACTTCTAGTTAACCTAGTGTTCATAATTTTAAAACGGTAGTTATAACCTTTATTTATTTCATTACTTGGTTGCAATTGAATAAAACATTATATTGCATGATAAATACAGTGGTACAATCTATGTTCATTCTCCAAGGCCCCATTTAAAAGGATTTTAAGGAACTGTATTATTAAACATAGTTGCCGACAATTCCAGGCTTATTCCGGTAAGGAAGATTTGCTGTTAATTCCGACAAGAACAATATCTATCGCCGTGCAATCATCAGCTGCAAAACCGGTTTATTAACTCGTCGCTGCATTGAACTAACGTAACGTATTCACTATTTATATTGTTTATATTGCATATTCAGTACGAAAAAATTTACCTGTTTGTATTTACTAGTAGAAAGTTATTTGCACCGTCAAAATGAGTGAATTAAAAGAACTTATTAAACAGAGAGGTCATATTCGAGCTCGGCTTACACTATTTGAAAAATATTTAACACCGTTAATGCATTGTAAAGAAACTGATACATTGAAGATACATGAATTGAACCTTCGATTAAATAAATTACGGGACCTTTCATGTACCTTCGAGGAAGTCCAGTCAAAAATTGAGATGTTGGATGAAGATACAAGTAAACAAATGGAAGAACGCGAGACAACAGATAATTTATTTTTTAATTTAATTGCTCAAGCTCAATCGTTATTAGAATTTTTTGAAGATTCAAATAAGGTTGAATCCTCATCCAACCAAATATGCAATAGTTATAGTAATTTAAAGTTACCACCCTTAAAGATCCAACCTTTTGACGGCGCTCCAAATAAGTGGCTTTCCTTTAGGGATACATATTTATCCTTAATTCACAATAATGAAAATATTGACGACATTACTAAATTTCACTACCTTAAATCATATTTAGAGGGTAATGCTTTTTCTGTGATTAACTCCGTTACTGTATCTTCTCGTTCTCGTCGACAAGGTTAGACAGTGCGACTGCTAGGAAATGGGAAGAATTTCGAAGCAGTACAATTTCACCTAGCTTAGAGGAGTTTTATTCATTTCTTCGTCAACGCGCTATGGTTTTGGAAACTATGAATACTAGTAGGTCATGCAAAATTGAAAGACGTTGCAGTGTAACAAAAACTAATTCATTTTTTACTTCTTCTGCCCAGTCATCTGCTGACAAGCGGTGTGCAATCTGTAACCAAGGTCATAAACTACATGAGTGTTTAAAATTTAAATCTTTACCTGTTGAAGAGCGTATTTCTAAGGTTTCCCTTTTGAAATTATGTAGCAACTGCTTTCGCGGCGGCCATCAAGCATTTCAGTGTAGGCTGAGTGGCCTTAGAATTTGCAAGAAAAAACATAATACTCTATTACATAAACAATATTCTTCACAACATATGCGCATGCAAAAACTTATAACACAACAAAACAAAACCACACCACAACAAAATTTACAAGAACTAACAACATCTATTAATGATAACAATTCTACAAAAACAAGTGAAGCAAACTTACCTAATATTACAGATGAATCCAATGTACCCAGCCCTTCCTCCCTTGTTTCCATGTCTGCTGTCTCCACAAATCAAGCTCTTCTTTCTACTGCATTGGTAAAGGTGACAAACAATAACAAGATTTTTATATTGAGGGCTTTACTAGATTGTGGCAGCCAATCATCTTTTATTAGTGAAGAGGCTCTAAGGAAAATGGGTTTTAATAAAATAAAGAAATGTTACAAATGTGTGTCAGGCATAGGAAATACTGTTTTAAACATCACTGAACATTGCTTAATACAGATACGTTCAATATATAATTCATTCAATACATCAGTTAAATGCTATGTTCTTCCCAAAATTACTGAGCATCTCCCTCATGCCACAGTTTATTATCAAAAATTATGTATTCCAAATGATGTACAACTTGCAGATCCAAAGTTTTATCAACCTTCCGATATTGATTTACTATTAGGTGCTGACATATTTTGGGCGCTGATTGGAACGGATAGAATAAATTTGGGGCCTCAAAGGCCAATTTTACTGGAGACACAATTGGGCTGGATAGTTGCTGGCCCTATGGGAGAAGGTTATTTTAACAGTAACAATTCAAATATACAATGTAATTTTTCACAAGAGGTTCGTAAACAGTTATCAAGGTTCTGGGAACTTGAAGAAGTTCCTAATATTACGTACAATAAGGACAATTATTGCGAAACGTTATTTAATAAAACTACTCGCCGTGAAGACGACGGTAGATTTTGTGTACAAATTCCTCTAAAGGATTCTGTAGAAATTTTAGGTAATTCATATAATATTGCGGAAAAAAGATTTTTACAACTTGAGAAAAAATTAAACAACAATGATAAACTCAAACAAGAATATCAACATTTTATTAAAGAATATGAGCGTTTAGGATACATGACCAATGTTTCTAAGCCCCCATTCGGTTGCTATCTCCCACATCATGCTGTGATTAGAGAAAATAGTGAGACTACGAAGCTTCGTGTAGTTTTTGATGCTTCTGCAAAAACATCCACCGGAATCTCACTTAACGATATACAACATGTTGGCCCTGTAGTGCAGGACGACTTATTTTCCATTTTGCTAAGATATCGGCAACATAAATACGTTGTTACAGCAGATGTGGAAAAAATGTACCGTCAAATCATGGTAGATCCTAATCAACGAAATTTGCAAATGATTTTATGGCGTGATGAACCAGCACAGCAAATTAAAATATATCAATTAAATACAGTGACGTATGGAATGGCATCGGCGCCCTTTCTGAGTACACGTTGTCTATTGCAACTTTCAAAGGAATGCAAAGATAAAAAAATAGCACAGCTAATAAAGACAAACTTTTATGTTGACGACTTTCTTTCTGGTGCTGAGACTGAAAGTGAATTACAAAATATAATCCAATCGGTCACTACAGTTCTCAGTACCGCCTGCTTTCCCTCAAGAAAATGGCGAACTAATGCAAATATTCACTTTCAAGGTGAGTCAAATATATCGCTGCCAAAAAATTTAGATTAGACTTCGCAACCCAGCGTTTTAGGTCTTAAATGGGATCCAAGTAAAGACATTCTTCGATTCCCAGTTAACATTCAGTTAGATCAAAATATAACCAAAAGGACGATTTTGTCCAATTCGGCTAAATTATTCGACCCATTAGGTTTGCTTAGTCTTTGCACTATCATACCTAAAATAATTCTACAAAAATTATGGTTGACAAAATTTGATTGGGATGATTCGGTGGATAATGTATTAAAGGCAAAATGGCAAAATTTTATAAAGAATTTAAACAGCGTATCTTTCATTGAAATACCAAGATGCGTTCTCATTAATAAACCTGTGGTGATAGACTTACATACATTCTCTGATGCTTCACAAGCAGCATATGCATCTGCAATCTATCTTAGATCGGTTGATAGTTCAGGTAATGTTCTCGTCAGATTACTTTGTGCGAAAACTAAGGTTGCTCCAGTTAAACCGACGACAATACCTCGATTGGAACTGTGTGGTGCCCTGCTTTCGGCGCGATTAAGTGTTAAGGTGTTAAAGGCCCTTAGTTACAAAATTCGTTCAGTCTATCATTGGACTGATTCAACAGTCGTTTTAGGTTGGTTATCTTCTCAACCATGCGATTTGAAACCGTTTGTTTCAAACCGCGTTGGTGAAATAAATGAACTTACTAGTTCAGACGTTTGGAGGCACGTCCCTGGAGATAAAAACCCAGCGGATCTAGCCTCACGTGGTTTAAACCCTAAATTAATTAATTCTGCCACGCTTTGGTGGCAAGGACCGTCGTTTTTAACCGAGAATTCATGTAATTAGCCTAAAAATGTTAATATAAAAAATATTTCTTGTTTACCTGAAAGGAAGGCTTATACTAAATCACTACAATCTACAACTACACTACAGTCCACAACTACACTACAGTCTACTACACTCCAACTCCAACCAACTACACTCCAACCTACAACAGCACGACAATCTAAATGTTCATCAAATACTACTTCAACTCCTAGCAAGTCTATGATGGTAAATGTTGAAAGATATTCAAGATTCACAACATTACAAAGATGTTTAGCTTACGTTCTACGTTTTATACACAATTTACAACATAAACAACACAAATTCACTGGTCCCTTAACAATCAGCGAATAAGAGTCAGCTTTAGAAATCTTAATAAAACAACATCAGAACGAATGCTTTGCAGATGAAATTAAGGTTTTAAAAACTAAGGGAAACTTACCACCTAAGTCCCGCTTATTGGCGTTAAGTCCATTTCTAGATGCACGGGAAATAATTCGCGTTGGTGGCCGTACTCAAAACTCTAATGAAGCATACGAAAGAAAATATCCAATTTTATTAGAAACGAAAAATGCCTTTTGTAAATTGCTATTTGTTCATTATCATAAAAAACTTTTACATTGTGGACCACAATTTTTACTTACCGATATAAGAAACAAATTTTGGCCTTTAAGAGGTAGAGTATTGGCAAGATCAACTGTCAATAACTGCCAGCTGTGTAAAATAATAAAGGCGAAGTGTTTTAATCCTATAATGGGTAATTTGCCTGCTACTAGAGTCATTCCAAATCCTCCCTTTTACATAAGCGGGGTGGACTTTGCTGGGCCATTTTTTATTACTGACCGTAAAGGTCGCGGTTGCAAAATAACAAAATGTTACTTATGTTTATTTATTTGTTTCACTACAAAGGCCTTGCATCTTGAAGTAGCAAGCGATCTTACTACCGATATTTTTATATTATGTTTAAGACGTTTTATATCCCGAAGGGGAAAGCCTCTTAAATTATATTGTGACAATGGTAAAAATTTTGTCGGTGCAAATAATGAAATTACAAAATTTTTAAAATTGAACTGTGAAAGCATATCTGGTTTTGCTGCTGACGAAGGCATACAATTTAAATTTTCACCTGCGTATTCTCCGCATTTTGGCGGACTTTGGGAGGCAGGTGTCAAATCTGCGAAGTACCACGCAACTAGAATATTAGGCGACAAACATCTTACCTTTGAGGAGTTATCTACTTTATTTGCGCAAATTGAGGCAATCCTTAGTTCTAGGCCATTAACCCCGCTTTCCTCAGACCCCAATGACCTCAATCCTTTAACACCAGCGCACTTCTTGATCGGCAGGCCACTTACATCGCTACCATCGGAAAGTTTATTACATATTAATTTAAATAGACTTGATAGGTACCGATGCCTTGAAAAACTGCGTCAACACTTCTGGGAACGCTGGCGAAAAGAATACTTGAGCGAATTACAACAAAGGTACAAATGGCAGATCAATCAACGAGGATTTCAGGAAGGGGATTTAGCAATTATAAAAGAGGCTAATGTACCACCTTTGAAATGGCGTATGGCGCGAATACATAAATTACATCCGGGTTCTGATGGAATTGTACGAGTTGCAGATGTCTACACGACGAATGGCATTGTGCGCCGTGCCGTCCACAACCTGTGCCCTTTGTCGAGTTCAGCCACACCAGAAGCACCTCAAATTCCTGAAGACTTTGAGGGGGGGGAGGATGTTTAATCTCAATTCTTGAACGCGTCCGATAGTGACGTCTCTCATCGTCACGAACTGGCCGGGCGCGACTTTACGCTCTGAGCTCTGTACCCGACAACTAGTGTCAAATAAATCATTGTAATTAACTCATTAAATGTACTACTATATCCTATCGCGGAGTTTCATTGTACTTCAAATCTTCAAGAAATTGAAGATCAGCGTAATCACATTTATAGATATTACCATGAAAATGTTAAACTTCGTTGAAACTCTTATTGATTTGCATATACTCGTATTATACACAACATAATGCTTATACCGACGGTTGCCAGTTGATTACGATGAGTTGCCATACGGGAAAATAATTGTTATGTTCTGTCTTCTGGTTTTGAATTGTGTCACGACCTCTATATTTTATTTCTGAAGCCAGCTATTATTACTTATTGATCGAAACTTGCTAAGCTTCCAGGAATTATTAAATTGAGTACACCAGCTATGGTTGTGCCGGCGCTTTTCAACTATGGTTAATTTGACTTACTATTGCAGTTGAGTAATTCTGTCACGTTCTCAAAAATATTAATTTATTTTAATTGATTTACTTATTCAATCATCAAATCAAATACATCGAAAATTAATACACGACAATTTTTTCTATATGAAACTAGCTTGCCAGGCAGACGTTGTTCTGCCACTTTTGACGACCCTTTGTCATGTCCTATTAAAAAAAAGACGTGTGGCACTCGGGGACTGCCGCGGTAAAGCTATTGCATAGCATTTTGTATTAACTTATGCAATTATAATTATTTATTTATTTTATTTATGCAGTATTTCTTTTTCTTTGATAATAATTCAAGTTACACTTTTTGAGCGTGGTGACCGATGAGAAAACAATTTTTTTTTCTTTTATTAAATAAATAAATAATAAATGCACTTTGTTCATTACACTTTATACACAAATTTTACAAGTACAGCTAGCTATTCACTGTTGTACATAAATACCTATACACCTATATACTTTCTAATAAACAGCTGCTTATGTATTCGTCCGATTTCGGAGCAGCTCGTCTCGATTCGTGCGAGCTTCGTAGAGTCGTACAATACGTCTAGTTGCACGCACACAAACACTGTGTCGAAGACTGCCGAAAAGAAACGACGTTAGACAATGCACGGCCTTCAAGCCACACCTCCGTGCCCGTCGGAGTGGGGAGCGTGAGGTTTTTTCGTTACGGAATAAATTTCTGGATTTGGTCCCCGCGCTCAAGGCCCACGATAGAAGCTATGCAATAGCTTAAAATCCTTAAATTATCAAAAAAAATTGTGGGTCACTGATAGGCAAAATAAAAACTATCCTATCTCTCAAGTTGGACCAAACTGCACACGGTGTGCAAATTTGATTAAAATCGTTTTATTAGTTTAAGAGTCAAAACAAAAAACAAAGTGACATGTAATTTATATATATTAAGATTTTGAATATATATCGATGCTAGAGTTATTAAAATTATCGTTCAAATCTACTTATATAATAACGCTAGTAATATTTTAATACGCACGCACTCATACTATCTATAAGATGAGGCTAACAGTATATTACTCGTATAATAATTTATATCCAATTAAACGCGCTTTTATGTTAACAAAACTGTAGGCTACATTTATATTGTAAATAATTTATTCTTATCAACCCATGACTACATTAGGCTTATACATAAGTACATCAGAGCTAAAAAAATAAGATTTGCATTTAACAATGTAACCCCATTACGTCACAACCAGCTTCAGTTTCATAAATAAGAAATGGCAATTTTGCAAGCTCTCGCTTCAACGTGACTCCCGCGTACAATATTAGCTAGCATCACTTATGAAGAGGGGATGAGATAAAAATGAATTTGTCAACTTAAGTTAGATAAAATACTGAGCTTCGCAATTCAGTATTTCATTTACTTTTAATTCATAAATGAACGAAACGATGAACAAAGAAATGTACAAGCAATCGGTTGCACTTTATCTCATGTAAATGCTCGTAATCGAGTCATTACCCTTTGATATAACACGACACGACACGAGTTGACAGTTGACACGAATGTATACATTACATTTGTAACTTAACTTTTGTTAATGTAAACGTATTAATAAATCATATCTTTTCATCAAGTAAAGCAAAAACCATTAAAACAATTATGTCGAATAAAAATTATACTTTAAATAAAAATAAAAGCAACTTAAAAGAACTCACGAGAACTATATTTTCCACAAAATAGCTTCTAAAATAGGCGCTTACGCATAGTGTATCAATAAACGGAGTCCCGATTTCATAAGCTATTGTGAAATATTATATACAAGTGGAAATTATTTTAATGTCTTTTGTTCTTTGAATTGGACTTTTACTTTTTATTAATAGTATATTTTTTTACCTTTTGTGTAGACTAATAATGTCCTCCAGACCGAATTCCGACCACGGCGGCCTGCCTCAACAGAGGCTAGACACCAGCGCAGGACAGGATCATAGCGCCCAAGTGTATGCGCTAGCACAGGTGCACTCTTTATTCCCTCACTCTCATAACCCGATGGGACGGTAAACCGACACGATCGGAGAGAGATCAGGCACAGGACCAACGGCTTTACGTGCTTTCCGAGGCACGGGGGTGAGGCACCGCCAACTTCCTGACTCCGGGCAACTACTGACAATTTCTAGACGGAAAAACTCAATAATTAATTTTTTGGCCCGACCCGGGATTTGAACCCAGGACCTCATGATCCGCAGTCGCACTACTACAACCACTAAACCAACGAGGCAGTCGTAGTGTATAGACTAAGGAATATCACAACTTCAAGATAACAGGTGTCAGTCCGCGCGCGTATCTATTCCGTGACACACGTGTGATCGATTACGAAATTGTGTTAGGAGTAAAAATGTCGAGTACAGTGAAGTGTGTTAGCTGTAATATCGTAATTGATGAGCTTCTGTCTTATGTACAGAATAAAATATCGATAGCTGACGAAGAAAGCTTGGTTAAAATTTGTGCATCATCTTTTACGAGTGAACAAATTCAAAAATCCCATACGTTATTATTTGAATCAGTACCGTCCGAACTGCGAAAAATTGTGCGTAAAGGAAAAGGAAAGGATAATCGAGTGCTGCATGACATACTCAACTTTTTTAAAGTCACGGATCCTGATAAGCTCCCTATTTTTGTAGCTAGGGACCTCGAAAAGCTACCACCTATAACTTTCGACCACTTAGATGTCTCCAAGTTTTTAAAAGATCTTGTACGGATACAGTCTGAAATTAAGGAGATTAAATCGACGTACGTAACGGTTGAGCAGCTAGAGGATATAAAGAAAGAGTTATGTAATTTTAAAAATAACTCGCCACCTTTCTCAGCGGCTAAGATCAACATCAAGAGAGGCACGTATCGTGACAGCGGCCCTATAGGGTTATCGCTATTCGATGAGTCGACTGTTAATAGTAGTGAAGGCAAACCGAGCTGTGAATCTTCAACAGCTAAGGATTATAGTTTAAAAAATATAAAAATTAACGAAAAGCAGTCTGAGGGCAGTAGTGAAACATTATCTCATGCAACATTTCAACAAACGCCTGGCTCAGTGACGGGTAGTCGCAGGGACGATGCGAACCGCGATGAGTCACAGCCTATCGTAAGTGACCGTAATCGGCTGTCGCCTAACCACCAGTCAGCTGGCATTGGAACGACGGATAATGAGTCGT
The DNA here is from genome assembly GCA_036936625.1 of Parnassius smintheus behrii. Classification (NCBI taxonomy): domain Eukaryota; kingdom Metazoa; phylum Arthropoda; class Insecta; order Lepidoptera; family Papilionidae; genus Parnassius; species Parnassius smintheus. Next base: position 34,520,895 of record JAUPFT010000029.1, read on the forward strand.
ATGCGCAAGTGACTTTAAAGTCTAATAACGAGTGGACAGTTGTTCAGAGGAAGGGAAAGAAATCCAAAAATCGCGTTGAAGGAAAATCAGGGATAGCTGTGGTAGAAGCGGATGAGATGTTTAGAGCAGCGAAAAGAAAAACTCCTCTGTTTATAACCAATGTGCATAAAAATACTTCCGAAGCAGACATTGTTCGATATATCAACAAGATGACACAAGAGACGGTCAAGTTAGAAAAAATATCCATCAGGCGTCAATGTGACTACAACGCATATAAATTCTTCGTGGCACAAAATAAACTATCATTGTTTTTGGATGAGAAAATATGGCCACAAGGGATAATTTTCCGTCGCTTTATTAATTTCAAACTAAAGCGTAAAACTGAAACTTCTGGTAAAGAAAACGGCGCCACTAATTTAAATAAATAAATAATGGATAATAATACATACAGATTTGTTACTTTTAATTGTAAAAACGTGAAACGCTCCATAGATAACATACGCGATCTTTGTAAGAATTATGACATTATAGCATTACAAGAGACATGGTTATTCACAGAGGAAATTGATGTTCTGAACACCATAAGTAAGGATTTCAGCTATACGGGAGTGTCGGCGATGGACAAAAAGGCGGGCCTGATAAGGGGACGACCATACGGAGGTGTAGCTCTGCTGTGGAGGCGTAGCGTTTTTAACGATGTTACCGTTATTAAGTGTGATAACCCGCGTATATATGCTATTAAAATAAATTCAAAAGAAAGGTCATTTTTAGTGATGTGCGTGTACATGCCAACAGACGAGGCAGTCAACATGGTGGAGTTTACGGATTTACTTAGTTCGGTGAGTGCCATTGTAGACAGCTGTAGCATAGACTGTGTGTATGTACTGGGGGACTTTAATGCTCATCCCTATGAACGATTTTATAACGAATTATCGAGCTTTTGTATTGATCAAAAGTGGTCTTGCATTGTTATTGATATGTTAGGTATATCATCTAATACGTATACATTTGTTAGTGATGTCCATGGGTCGAAGAGGTGGCTCGATCACTGTCTGGTGACTAAAGCAGCGATAAAGTCCATACAAAATGTCTATGTTATTTATGATGTGTTTTGGTCAGACCACAACCCACTTGTAATAGAATGTAATTTAAATATCGTTTCGCCTGTAAAATTACCTAACCGTATTAGTAAGAATCTAGTTTTTTGGGGGGAGAGGACGCCTGAACAAATAAACATATATCGGAATGAATGTCATAAAAAGTTACGGCTCATTGACTACCCAAATGGATTGCATAAATGTAGCGATAACATGTGTTCTGATATTAGTCATAGAATTGTTATTGATAATTTGTATAAAAATATTGTAACGGCTCTAAAGGCGTCCTCCGTAGTAGGACGTAACTGTAAAAAATCGAAAAATAAGGTGGTTGTGGGCTGGAACAGGCATGTTGCGGAAGCACATCGAAGGGCCAGGTTAAAGTTCCACCTGTGGGAGTGGCATGGTAAACCTACTTCCGGTACCATATATGAGGAAATGTGTGAAGCTAGAAAAATATTCAAATCTCGCTTAAAGTGGTGTCAAGATCACGAAAATCAAGTTAGGATGGATATTCTAGCTTCACATCATTCGAAAAATGACTTTCGCTCTTTTTGGAAACATACCAATAGGTTACAATGTAAACCGGGCCTACCCGTGAGCATTAGTGGTGTAAGTGAGCCTGAAAAAATTGCCAACTTATTCGTAGATCATTTTGCAGTTAAATCTCCTCTTGGGGCTTCACGCTCGTTACTAAATACGGTGTATAACAAAGAAAAGAAAATAACTTTTACAATTAAAGAAATAGATCAGGTAGTTAAATCTATGTCTAGAGGTAAATCCCCTGGCCACGATGGGCTCAGTATCGAACATCTCAAGTTTGCTGGCCCGCACCTACCTAGGGTACTTTATTTATTATTTAATCTCTGCCTAGGACATGGTTACATGCCCCATGACATGATACGTACGGTTGTAGTGCCTATAGTGAAGAATAAAACAGGCGATCTCGCGGATAAAAACAACTATAGACCTATATCGTTAGCAACTGTCATTTCAAAAGTGTTTGATAGTGTGCTTAATTCGCAATTAAATAAATACATAAAACCATACGACAGTCAATTTGGGTTCAGACCGAAATTGTCTACAGAAAGCGCGGTGTTGTGTCTTAAGCACACTGTCACTTACTACACGGCACGCAAAACGCCAGTCTTCGCTTGTTTCTTAGACCTGACAAAGGCTTTTGACCTTGTGTCCTACGACTTACTGTGGGATAAACTGGAAAAGATCCAACTACCTTTGGAACTCATAAGTATTTTCAAGTATTGGTACGGGAACCAGGTCAATAATGTGAGATGGGAAGGTGCCCTATCTAGATCGTACAGTTTGGAGTGCGGGGTGAGACAGGGGGGTTTGAGTTCACCCACGCTCTTCAACCTGTATGAGAATGAGCTGATAGGTGAACTCAACAGCATCAGAGTCGGCTGTCACATAGACGATGTCTGCGTCAACAACATCAGTTACGCAGATGATATGGTGTTGTTGAGTGCATCTATATGCGGCCTACGAAGACTGGTGAAGATTTGTGAAGCTTTCGCCCTCACATATGGTCTGAATTATAATGTAAAAAAGAGCCACGTCATGGTCTTTGAGACCGGGAGTAAGAAACATGACTTAGTACCATCTATTTCAATTAATGGTAATATTTTACAAAGAGCGTTTAGGTATAAATATCTTGGCCATGTTCTGACCCCTCGTCTCAGGGATGATGATGACATTGAGAGGGAACGGAGGGCGTTGTCAGTAAGAGCGGAGGGAAGTTAAAATAGCCCTATTTAGAGCTTACTGCACGTCATTTTACACGTGCAGCCTGTGGGCTAGATATACTCAAAAGGCTTACAACGCCCTCCGAGTACAATATAACAACGCATTTAGGGTGCTGCTGGGACTGTCTCGCTTCTGTAGTGCATCAGGGATGTTCGCGGAAGCGCGAGTGGACTGTTTTTACGCGACCATGCGCAAGAGATGCGCGTCTCTGGTGCGCAGGGTGCGGGGGAGTAACAATAGTATCCTGAAAGTGATTGCTAGCAGGCTGGATTGCCTATACATGTGCCATTGTAGCGCCATATCGGGTGGATTGGTGAGAAAATGGCACATATAAATATAAATGTATTTTTTTTAATACTTCACATAATTATATGTAATAATAATATTATGCTTACTAACATAGCTATAAGTTTAGTTTATAAATAATACTAACAAAATATGAGCCTTGGTTGCTTGAATAAATGAAATGAAATGAAATGAAATGAAATGAATGAAAATGAATTAATGTCGTCTAAATGGTTATAATAGTGACTATTTTGTTTCGAGGTACGAGAATTTAAAAACTTCTTCCCCTATTTTATCATCAACCTATGAGTTGAAACCTGAAATTAACGGGAGTAAATTTGATGGAACTGTATCTGTGGCCTTCTTCATTTTAAGTGATAACTTCAAATGCCACAGATGCGTTGTCATCTCTGACGACTCAGATCAAAATGTCTCATGGCCTGTGATTAAACTTGCTTAAACGTCATTATACTTGATTATACTTTTCATTCCAAAACACAGCAGTGCACACAGATCTTCTTGGCGATAGAAATATTTAAGAGCTCAGTGCCTACCTACACAAACAATTTTCCAAAAAGGAGTCAACTTAGGCTTAAAAATAAAAAAGAAGCCTTTTTCATAGCAAAATCCATGATGTCTTTTTTATTTTTTTATAATATTTAACACGTAAGTATATTGGCTTGTTGGTACAATTTTTACAGAAATCCTTCACCCGAAAATATTTTGGCTCGATTCTCAATAGGTTTGCAATAACAGCGATCCATTTTCCGCCGGCTATTAGTGTCGTTCAAGGTTTTGAGTAGAATTTGAGATGAGTGAAAAAGCTCAGGGTACAGTTGTCTGCGGACTGCAAAAAAAGCTGGAGTATAAAAACTATAAAGGACAATTCTTTTAAATTACTTAAGTACTTATGTCGACGAAAAAAAAATATTTCAGGAAAGGTTAATGGCTGATGCTAGGTCAAGATGCATATTCAGTAAATTTTTCAATTTTTTTTTTCATATATCATTTTATTACATCTTTATTTTCTCAGTATTATTATTCCATATTATAATATGATTAAAAGAATTTACGGGTTAATGAAGAAGATAAGCGCATTTAAATAATCACATCGTTTAAATAATCACTGGAGTATGTTGTTTGAATACACTTAGGGGTGGAATTTAATCCAAATTTAATGATTTCTTATATTTACGCGAACACTACACATGATTAAAATTACTTTTACGGATTTTATCGCTTTTTTTTACTTATAATTACTTTTATTTTTAATTCCCGACGTTTCGGACGTTTTCCAGCACCCATGGTCACGGGGGATTGAGATGACTGGCGTCTCGATGTCATTGTAAAACCCGGAGTACCTTCAGCTTTTTTAATTATTGTTTATGGTCCGATCTATGCAAAATGAACTGACTATGTCCTTGCAGTGGTATGTTTGGGTTTAGTTTTAATTTTATTGATTATAGGTTCCCAAGCAGGTGGTAGTACCCTGCCTCCTTCTCTATTGAAATTAGGATGTTTTTTTAATTTCAATAGCCTCACGTGTCATCCTTGGTAGGAATCGGTGTTCTTTCGCGAGGATTTGTGGTCTATCAAATCTGATGTAATGGTTGGGGCCGTCTAGGATATGATCACAAACTGCAGACTTCCCGGAACGTTGATGCTTCACATCAGCTATATGTTCTTTTACGCAAGTTTGTCCTATATAAGAGAGACCACATTCAAAATCAAGCTTGTACGCTCCTGCATCTTGTAGAGGAATATGACACTTGACGGATGGTAGGAACTGACTAATCTTCTGACTAAGCTTATAGAATGTACTAATAGAAGCTCGCTTCAAGATATAGCCAATCTTGTCTGTGACACCTCTGACGTATGGTAGTACAGCAGGAGCGTTCCGAGCACAGTTATGTGGGAAGTGGGGCTGTAACATAACTTTAGTTTATTTATTCTTTCTGAAGTTGCAGGATTTCATCCTCTGAGTGTTCTTAACCTCTCGTCAGTCCAAAACCTTCTAAAGGTTGCTGTCAAAAAGTACGCATCTGTCCACAACCATCAGAAGGTTGCTGTTTACTTATAAACATCAGATTCGAAACAGCCCTTGTAAAAGTATACGTATCTCCCTATAACTGGTACAACATGCAGAGAATTAAACAAAGACGGCAATTAATATCACACACGCTTCATAAACGAACCATAGAAGCTGTGAAATAGTAATACATTTATTCCGTTCAGTTGCTCGTTCTGTGACTCGGTGTCGTGTGTTTACGTGCAAAGTATTAATTGTTGAAAGTGATTTCGGAAGTAACTATTAAAGATAAACATGAATGGGTAAGTCATAAATACTTTTCTATTAATTTAAAACATATTAGATGACGATTTGTACATAAATTGTTCCATTTTATCAAACATTGCTTGCCATTTCGACCGCCATGTTGATACCATGTTCGTATTAATTTCAATTGTTTTAAATTAAAAGTACAATTGTGAATAGTAAACATTGTTTTAATATCGTTAACATACTTATTTACAAACATAACAATAATTACAATTGTATGGTTTCGATTAAATATTTCATAAAACTAAAAATAACAAATTGCTTAAATTAAATCTCGCGTCCACCTGGCGGTCGTGGGCAGACATGGGTCGTAAAGTTATTTACACGAAATCCGCCATCTTAGAGAGCAGGTTGTATAGTATGGATACGATTTTGGGAATGCCAGTGTTGGTATATTTTTACGATAATTTTTGGTGTGGATTTTTATTTGTTTTTCTTATTTGTTTTGTTTTATTTTTTTGTCAGTAAATTGTTTTACTTTTTGTATGTGCATATCATTATATTTTTTTGCACTTGATTGACAAGTGAAACACTCTTTGTTTTCACTCTAAGCCCAAGGTTATCTGGAAGAGATTGCTTTTTGTACATAGTAGTTTTTATTGCTAAGTAATAAGCCTTAGCTCGTTGCGGTGCTATAGTTGAAATAGCCTCAAAGTACGAAACGGTCACCCATCCAGTTGCAAGCTAACGCGTGCATTGCTTAACCTTTGTTATGGATCTCGCACGCAAGCTATCACTAGGCTAGGGTCACTTCAAACATATCATATTATATAGTTCCCATACATAAATATTAAGATATTGCCATTTTAATGACATGCGCCACGTAGGCAATATATCACTAGTTTAGGGTTTGACAGATGCGCCAAAGCGGCTATTTTGGCCCGGACTGCTGAGAGGTTAAATAGGACACCTTATCTAAGAGTGATATGATGAGGCACTACATGTTTTGCGTCGCGCGGCTTACGTGAAACAGAGTGATGGAACATTTGTTTTATTTTCAACTCATTAATATTGAATTACCGTCAATGAGTTCGTCCCTCTCTCATTGTGCGGATCGCTGTTTTAAACGGTTAAGTGAATAACCAAAATACGACGGTATACAACTTGTTTCCGGCCGGCGCCTGTGTGACCTTGCCGCACGGAAACAAGCTTCAACGTTGAGAAAACTTACTCTGATCGAGATGTTTTATGAGCGCACGGAACTCTCCCTCTCTCTCTCTCTCTCTCTCTCTCTCTCTCTCTCTGTCTCAATAGTGCACTACTTACGTATTGTAGAACTGTGTTTGTTAAACTAAATAAAGTTTATTCTATGTGTGAAAGTTCGTTTTTATTTATTATGTGCCAGTCTATGTCCTAAATTTTGATTATCCGAATCGACACCGGTCCCAATTAATTCGGATAATCCGCGTTCTACTGTACATCTATTCACAAAACGAGTCCTATTACTTAGGATTTAAGAGAAAGAGAGGAATCCGTTTTCATAGCATTTTCATAACTTTTATCTACACTAATATTATAAAGAGGAAAGATCTGTTTGTTTGTTTGAATTGAATTGAATAGGCTCTGAAACTACCGAACCGATTTGAAAAATTTTTTCACCATTCGAATCCTAAATTATTCTTGATGAACATAGGCGATAGAACGTTTTCAAAAAATTTAGGGATCCGTATGAAAACTTCGTTAATGTAACCCAAGGTGTGAAAAAATACCAAAAAAAACCTTATATCGCGTACGCTGCGGAAACTATTGACAATAGAGCAAAGTGATGTGCTACAGTTTTATGGAGAACATCAATATCTACATAAAAGTCTGCAATACCATATGTCTAACTATTATAGTTACCTCACAATAACTACTTTTCATCATACTTATCATTATCTATACTTATATATATAATATTATAGAGGAAAGATGTATTTGTTAGTTTGTTTGTACCAATTAAGTTCGAAACTACTGGACCGATTTTAATCAATTTTTACCAATAGAAAGCTAAATTATAGGGGGGGGGGGGAGGGTGAGTGGATAAAATATCTCTATAATATCTATATCTAAAATATCTATATCTCTGTATAACGTGTATATACGCGGGTGAAACCGCGGGGTACAGCTAGTTGTTTTATAATATCTTGATTTTATTATATATAAAGGTTTTGAAACATTTAACGTAATGTTTGGTAAAACAATTTCAAATTAGACATGTCACATAATGGACTAGTTTACGATCAGTGCACGCATTTCCTTTGATATAATTTAAAAAAAAGAAAAATATTTGATACTGAGAGAAAGAAAACTAAGAAAATATTTTCCATACAACATACTATCGTAATTTCGATAGAACCACTTACACGATAATTCTATTCTTACACTTATAAACATAAACATTACATACTATTGATATTTATGGCGTAAGTTTGTAATCACCTGCTAATATTTTTATTCGTTGTAATCTTAAAATTGTTGGAAGCTTAGTGCGCCATGGATGAATCAAATGCTCAATAAATGTAACCGCATGCTACGCACACAAAATAACGCACGCACGTAAGCACGCACACTCAAACACACACTTTTAATAAAACGTATATAATGGATCTACCCTCCAGCAGGACTAGCAAAGGCAGGAGACAATTTATCTATGGGGAAAAGATAAAATGTTTATCCCTTGCTCAGTTCTATCCACCCTTTTAGCACGGGCCTACTGGTGGATACAATGGGAGATATACTTATCCTCACAATTATTGCCATTATAAGAAAATTACAAAATACTTCAAAATTGATGTCTACTTATGACCTATCATATAATCATTATTTTTTACCTTTATTCATGATTTTGACAGTTTAAGGTTTTTGTTTAATAAACATATAAAATAAACGTTTTCTGTTCTTCTAATTGATTGATAATACGTAAGTATTATAACATAAAATGTTGTAAAGCAACGATAGTATTATGAAAGCGAAATGTACACTTAACTAATTTTCTCTAAATGGATGGTATGAATAGCATGTATGGAGGAATAAAATGTTAAATTGTGCTTTGTATAGAGAAAGAGATTGAAAAATGGAAAACAAATGATAAATATTTTCCTGGTAGTTCTGTTTGGTTAGTGCAATAAAATAGCATACGCAATCCCACTTCATGTTGTTTAAATGAAACAAATCCTGTTACATGTAAAATAGATCGCTGAAACCAAGTTGCACTTTTTGTTTTATAAATGTTTAAACGCTCGGATTTTTAAAATGTTTTTGTTACCTGTACAAACTCATCTCTGTATTTTCCATACATCACGTTAATAATATTTTATAACACCAGATTATTTATATAGCTATTTGATACTGGTATAGTTGCAGCGCGAATGGGTCGGCTCAACGGGGAAAGGACCACGCTATCGGATTCAAATCCAGCAAGGAAAATTTTTTAATATATCGTACAAAATGTTCCATTTGTAATTTAATATAAATATCGATAAATAATTATTCTATTTATAAGCTGCATTTAATACTTAATATATTGCATATAATATAGAGACGAAATTTTTAGTGTTAATTCAAGGAAATAGATAGACAACCAAATATTATCAAATAAAATTATTATTTGTGGATATTGTACTTTACATTAGTGTGTAGGAGCTTATTTATTAAGACAGCTTATTTATTAGAACATCTCCGAACTATCACATGGAGTGTTGGCCGCTCCCCGGGCAGAACACCTTGCCCGGCGGGAGATCTCCCCTTTTCCTTCCACGGCCACAGTGGTGACCCCGACGTGATCTGAACACTCAACAAACAACCTTCGGAAACTTCAAGCTTCATCATCGTCATAATTACTTCAAGCTACTCTCTGCGGCATACAGTGTTCGGCACGGATCTGAGCCTTACTCCTCGCCTCAGCTTCACGGCACTCTCACAGATTACTTGCCTTCTTCTCGACTCACCGCAGACTACAAGGCAATCTCCTAGCACTTGCACATTCGTCGACAACGAGACTGCACTATCGATCTCTAGTCTGAGCAGGGGGGTGATGTGGCGGCGCTGTCGTCGCGCCACAAGCGAAATACACCGAAGCCTTAATCACGCTATTTACATTCTGAATCATAAACAGTATATATATAGAACATCTCCGAACTATCACACGGAGTGTTGGCCGCTCCCCGGGCAGAACACCTTGCCCGGCGGGAGATCTCCCCTTTTCTGTCCATGACCACAATTTTGATTTTCTTTTCATAAACCCATAAAATGTCTTTATAGAAAGAACTAAACTGCTCGAGAAATTTTGTCTTAAGTTATGTATGTTTTTTTATTTTAATTTGTATTTTTATTTTGAATAAATAAATAGAAATTTTGTAATTTTTGTTCTTTTATTTAACGCTGGGATAGGCAACCCAAAAATACCTCAACTAAAAAAAACCAAAAAATACCACGTTCAAATTTTCCCACCACATGAGAAGTGCAGGTAGGCTGACGATAGATGGAGCATTTGTTTTTAATTTTGTATGAAGTTGTCGTTCTGCGTCTTAAGCTCGCAACGACGTATGCGCTCACGTGTGTACCTGTTCGAGTTGCCGTCTCGCTTACATTAACTTCGTGAAAACTCGGCAGTTTCCGGCGAAGAGTCGAGTAATTACTAATTAATTAATTTGCTTGTTTGGCACCGACTCAAAATTACTTAGGTTTTTTCTGCGGTTTGATTTTTTTGTTAAAAAGTTTTTATTTTGTTTTTTATTTACAAGTAATAAAACATAAAAGTTTTTTTTTCATAAAGTAGTACTGAAATGTAGCTCGTTCTAATATGTTCGCTTGATCACTACCTAATGGTGATGACTGATCACTAGACGATAAAATATTGCCCGTCACCACTAATACCAGCACCACTAGTAGTGAAGTGATGTAAAGAGCAGTGCTGCTGGGATTAGTGGTAACGAGAATAGTACATTGAGGGAGGCCGGAAGGTACTCTTTGGACTAGGTAAGACACATTATTTCAATTTATGACGCGAATCTTGGCTAATAAATTTTTAATATCTTTCATATAATGGATTTCAACAAAGTGACGCCTGATTCTATAAAATTCACTAGAAGATCGTTTAACACACGTTAGGGAATATTCCGATGCAGTTTTTGCGTTACAATATAGCTAAATAATCTGACATTGAATGCAAAAATAACAAATTTAACACACAAAAATATTCTTTATTTTGGGATTCACTTACCAGCTACACTATGTCACACGATTGTCAACTTATAATCTGATTAAGAGTAGGTAGGTAGCACAGCGGCACATGTTTCTTGTACGAGTATGTTATTAGAGTGTAAGATTGTTTTATTTTCAGCAATTTTTATTATTTCAGAATACATTTTTTGTAGATGGGAGGTGAAGTTTAGTATAGCCCTAACGATTATGTATATATTAGAGTTAAGGTAGCACGAGGAAGTGCAGTATAATTAAAGTCTTAGAAGCAACAACTCGTCCTATTCTAAAAACTCTTTAACTCATCTCGTCCTTAAAGCCGATCACAAGTCCACAGCTGGACATTGACCTACCCCAAGTAATACTGGAAACCACTACTTAATCTCCGAGTAAATGTGAAATCATTAGTCATTACTTTATCAAGTCACGGTATGGAGCATACACACTGAGTGTAAACTGAAAAACGAGTAAATCAAATTTTCTGCGAGGGTAATTACTTTACGAAAAATTTATTTCAACCTCGAGACCTGAGTAAGAGGCCGCCAGGAGATCAACCTGGTAAGAGCCTGTTCCTTTAGAGTTGTTCTTTCCATGGCAGCTCATTTTTTCCGTCGTACCGACCAATAAAGTGAATTTGTCGTAAGTGTATGGTCCACAACCCGCCACGTGTCACGCCCGCCATTTTGTTTATAAGGTAGTAAACAGTAAGAAGCACTTAGGTTTAATTTATTTGACTTCAGACTATGGTGGTCATCCAAATTCCATGATTATATGAATTTGTACTTCTATAATATGAAACTTGTAATTGAAGGGGAAAAGGTTTTCATTGTGTACTCATACATGAGGCGTGAAACAATAAGAAGAATAAGCGGAACTATAATATACTATATTATACGAATGTAGTTGACGCATTTGCTATGTATTCTACTGAATTAAGAGGGCATATGCGTTTCGCGTCGAAAACTACATGTTTTATGGTTTTTCCAAAGGCGATATCGTAACGACGTGAGGAGATTATTTGCTGAAAATTAAGGCTTTAGAAAGATGAAGTCTTTATTTAGTACATAGCAATGCAAAATCATAGTTTTTAATGACGGTTTTTTAGGGCGAAGACAATCCCTTCACAGTGTTTTACGAAAATATGCATCAGAGTTATCTTTCACGTTGAATACAACTGTTATTATAAGCTAAAATACTTTATTTTAAGCGTTATTATAATGGAATATATAGTCTTTTAGTGTATAGCAAAACCTAAATTACGAAAATATTTCGATTTAATATTATAAAATAATATTATAAAATCACCAAAACTGTCTACTTCAATGTATTTTTTTTCCATGTATTTGCTTATAAACATATCTATTTTAATTATTTTATCAAAATACATGTTATGTTAAATATCCAATAAAATTTTTAGCTCGTTTTATTTTGTCAATTATTTTATATAATTATTTTAAAAATACTATAAAACATCATGTGCAGACGCCGATCGATTCAGTACGCTCCGGGTAATCCCAACGACAGGACGTATTACTTTTTCTCACCGACACCGCGCGATCGCGTTGATACACCGATAGGGCTATACTACACCATACTATAACTAGATATCTATAGCACCATCGAGCATTTTAAACGATTCAGACTTTTATAAGCGATATTTTTGGTAGTAAGTAATTTTGAAATATGTATATGATTGTAATATTTAAATATTAAATGATATAATGGTGGCAAATTTTCATTTCATATATATTTTTTTAGAAATGAGTAATGAACGTAAGCAATTCGAATCAAGTAAAAATACAAAATCGTTGGCTTTCACCTTTGGCTCCGTGCCGGAGTGACTTGGTAATGAGTTGAAGCGCTGAGCGCCGCAGGTTCGAATCCCACATGGAACAAAAATTTGTATTACCTACAAATAATTGTTCCAGGTCTGAATGTTTGTCCTTGTAAAATTAATGTATTTAAACTGCCCCAACGATGTACTTAGGAAAAATTCCTAGTGTGGAGATAACGTTATGATTAAACAAAGACATGCCATCAAAAACATAACTTGTAAAATAACCAAGTCTCGCAATGATGATACGGCCGTGCCGCTGTTTTGGTCGACATGGCGGGGGCACTACCGTGCCCCTAGATATAAAACATATGAGCCGTGCTTGAGTTGAGTTACCGTTAATTGTCGTCTGCACGCACCAGGGTACGTGTAGGTATCGGGCCCCGGGGTAAACCCCATTACCCGGGTGTCATCATACCCCATTACTATGGGGCAGTCATTGTTAAGCCATCTTGGCATGGTTAATGCTACATTTATATATTAATGTAGCCGGATAAGAATGATTTTCCCGTAGTTCACCGACTACGGGAAAGGGAGGTAATCTATAGAGGTAGTCAAAGTTGGCCTATCAGCGGCATTGAGGGTTGTTACTCGACTCTCTAATCACATATAGAGAGGAGTTCTCTTGGAAGAGGTCGCCCGTCCGGTGGCCGGGTGTGCAACGGCGCAAAACCGTTGAGGTGTTCGTGTGGCCCGTTATCGGCACGGTCAAACATGCCGCGCGCTAAACGGGCCACAAAGTCGTGGATACTCTCGACCTTTAAGTCGGCCGCTATCACGTCATTTCGGACGTAGCGACCTGCTCCGACGATCGTTCTTAATGTCAGGTTCTGCTGGGCCTGTAGTCGCCGCCTCAGAGGGTCGCTCAGAAGTGCGTACCAGGCCGGTGCAGCGTAGGTGATGATGGTCCGGATATACATCTTGTATATCCGGAGCTTGGTTCGTAGTGGCAGCTTGGATGCCAGGACCGGCAAGAGCGTCGCCCGCGCACATCGGGCCCGGCGGACGACGAAGTCGACGTGCGCGGTCATGCGCAGCGTCCTGTCGATCCTGCACCCAAGGTAGGTTACAGCCTTCTGGTACGCAATCTCCTGGCCGTTGAGGGTCAGCGGAGGTGGAAAATTCCTGAGACGGCGAGTGAGCAGAGCGGTCGTCTTACCAACGTTGACGACCATCCTCCACTCATCCAGCCATGGTGGCAGCAGGTCCAGCAGACGCTGCATCTTGGCAGTGGCTATGTGGGCTCTTCTGGACGAAGTAAAATAGGCGCTATCGTCCGCAAATAGCGCCAGCTCGACGTCGTCCTCCCACTCTTGAAGCCTGCCTGCCAGTGTCGGTATGTCGTTGGTGTAAGCCGCGTACAGGACTGGAGACAAACAGCTGCCCTGTGGGACGCCGGCTTTGATGGATCTTGTAGCGGATTCGGCGTCCTCTACGCAGACGTAGAACTTCCTGTCTTCCAGGAAAGACGCTATTAGCCGCAATATAGCAGGAGGGACACTGGTCTGTTGTTCCAGCTTATATAATAGTCCTACGTGCCACACCCGGTCGAACGCCTTCTCGATATCGAGAAAGACGCCCAACGATATGCGGCCGCGATTGTACTCTGCCGCAAGCAGGTGCAGCACTCTAGTCAGTTGTGTAACTGTGGAGTGACCCCTCCTGAATCCGTGCTGCTCCGCCCGAAGTTGGATGCACGGACGGAGACGTCTTAGCAGCAATCTTTCAAACAGTTTAGCTATATGTGGTAATAGCGTGATCGGCCTGTAGTTGGCAGCTCTACGCCTGTCCTTCCCGGGTTTCGGCAAAACGATAATTTTACCTTTTTTCCAGTCCTCCGGGAAGTGGGATGTCCGCAATATCCCATTGTAGAGTCGACCAAGCTCTACTATGACTCTATTGGGCAGCTGTCGGAGTGCAGCGTTGGTAATCCCGTCGTGCCCCGGCGCCTTCCTCGGTTGCAGGCAGGTTATTGTCCTCCGCAATTCAGCGGGGGAGATGAACCAGTCTCCTGCAAGAGTGGGCGCGGGCGACGACAGGAACTCCTGCACGCGACTTTCCTTCTGGGCATGAAGCTCCATGAACTCCGCACTTGCTGTGTTCGGCATAAATTGCTCCTCGAAGTGCTCGACTAGGATATCCGCTCTGCCCTTGGCATCGTAACATCGTTTGCCCGTGTTATCAGTCAGCGGGCAAACGGGAGGTTTGGCTTTGGTTAGCTGTCGGTTTAGTCTGTATAGTGATACATCTTTCTCCTCAGCCTTCTGGATGCGCCGATCCCATGCGTCTCCTCTGAAGGCTTGGACTAAAACCGACAGTTCCTCCGTTAAGGTGTTCAACTGGGTTTTGATCCTGGGGCAGCGAGTGCGCGCCCAGAGCTTTCTCAGCGCTCTTTTGCGCTTGATCTGCACGCATATCTCACGCGGCAGATCATCTCGCCTTGCTGTAATCGGGACGACAGTAGAAGCCGCGTGGAGGGCTTCCTTGATGTTATTGGTGATTCTAGTCGCAGCGGCCTCTACGTCGTCCGCTGTGCTAATAGGTTGGTGTGCTGGAGGTCTCTGCTGGAGGTGTTGACAGTAGAGCCTCCAGTCGACACGGGTTTTGAAAGCTCTAGGCGGCGTAATCACTGCCTTTAAGCCAAGGGTTATCAGTAACGGGAGGTGCTGTGAAGGGAGGTCGTACAGCACTTCTACCACTATCGGATAGTTGACGTTCCTAGTGAGCACGATGTCTAACACATCCGGGTGCCTCCTTGGATCTGTAGGAACGTGTGTTGGTTCCTCGGGACCTAGAACGTCATACTGGTTCTTCTCAGCATCTTCGTATAGCTCACGACCCGGTGGGGTGATCACTCTGGACCCCCACGCCGGGTGTTTGGCGTTCAGGTCCCCGGCGATGATTACTGGTGCATCGCCTTCCATCACTGTCCGGATGTCTGAGGAGCAGAATGGAGTCCCTGGCGGGCGGTATGCTGCATATATCCTTAGTTCCTCACCCGCCGCCTCCATTCTTATGCCGATTGAGCGCATTGTCTGGTAGGATGGTAGTTCCAGCTCCTGGTGGACGATGTCCCTCCTCACTAGAACCGCCGTCCCTCTATAGGCGGCCCCTCGAGAAGTGACCTCGTCCCTTCTGTAAATGTGGTAGTTTGGCAGCTTTATGCGCGTCTTGGGGTTCAGTAATGTTTCGCCCAGCAGTATAATGTGTATGTCCTGTTGCTGGGCGACAGTGCGGAGTTCCTGCAGCTTCTGCTGTATTCCGTCTGAGTTGAGTAGCTCAAGGGCGTAGTGCTCGCCGTAAACGCGAACAATTCGGGTTCGATCCCCGCTAGTGTTGCCAGGTGTCCCGATTTGCGCGGACGTCCCGATTTTCAAGGGTCTAGTGACACGTACCGATTCACCCTTGATCGGGACGCCAAATGTCCCGATTTTCACTAACCTTGTTATTCTATACTTAATCCATAATTTTGACAGCAAAAATAATTATATCTGTTAGCTACTACCACATTAAAATATTTTTACTACGACATTGTCTCACCAGTCGAAAAAAAACCACAAAAGATTTAAACAGAATTATATTAAAATGAGTGATTTGAAAAATTCAGGGGCTGCAAAAAATAACAAATAGTTCAAAAATGTTTTTTTTTTAATTTTAATCTAAATGTTTTTTTTTATAATTTGCCTAAAATGAAAAAAATCAGTTTTTACGTTGTTTGGATGAAAAGTAATTCATTCATGAGATCAGACCCGAATAATAATTATAAAACACAAAAATAAAGTTACAGTCACAATTTCTCGCATTACTCGCATACTGTGATATTTACAGTTAGCGTTGACCATCTGAGCTACCACGGCTCTCAATAAAGCACAAAAGGCTACAAAGAAACCTATATTTTGTAGTCATTCTAGTTGTCCGGATATGAAAACCAAATCCTCGATTATTTTTACCTTCCGTCCCGAAATTTTACTTGCTAGACCTGGCAACACTAATCCCGCCGACACTAATGAAATTGTTAGGTTGATGAATTATGTTTACTTTATGAAACAGAATAAAAGTTTATCAAATGATATATATTTTATACAATACATATTTTTCAATTAGAACATATACACATATTATAATATACTCAATAGGGTGAAAATGTAAAGCCGACTTCAATTTACTAAAAGAATAAAACAATTTTCACATATTAGCCTCCGATTTCTATACACTATATAAGCCATTATATGGAAATTATTTTTTTATTATTTTAGTTCCAATAGTATCAAAGACAGGTATATCGCTTGTTTGCGAGAAGCTTGACATAATTCAAAAAGTGCAAGTTTTGGGTATGATGATTTAAAAGTTTAAAAAATAAATAAATGTATATTACAGTATGTACTGAAACATTGACTATGTTAAATCTTCTTCTGATTTATCAGTATCAATGTAAAACTAAAATACAAGACTAAAATGCAAGAACATTTTTTATAATTTCAAGTTTTCAACAATAGGGTATCACTTGTGACGTTATTACGGATAAAAAATAATATTTTTTTGTGTTATTTAAACATAAGTCTATTTTGATAATAAGTATTTTATTCAGATGAGTTTTTAATGAAATTAAGTCATTATTGAAAACAAGTATCTTTATCATCAGCCTTTTAATTTATAGTTAAATAGACACAATATTTACTGTAGGTAACTTAACTAGGTACTTAAGAAATAAAATAATCAACAATAACTTTCACTTAAACTTAAATCACTTTAACATTGGTCTTATCTAATTTAACAATAACTTTCAAATAAACTTTAAATCACTGTAACATTGTTTATAGCTTTTTGGACTTATCCTTGAAGATGATGAAGAACTTTTTACTTGCGTATCTAATTAAAAAATATTTAAAAAATCAACTTAATGTTTAAATTACGAATTTAAAGAGAGTTATAAAAAGGAGCGTAATATCTGGGAATGGCATTTTTTCTGATCAACTCCAACAAACCGTCTTTTTTCTTCTTATTTAATCCTGGTTTTACGTCATACGCTTTTTTCACTTCAACATCTACAGATTTTTTCTTTCTTATCACTTCTGCTTTTGTAAACACTTGCTGTTCATAAGGAGTTTTAAAAAATATGGCTCGAGGATGATTTTTATCTACTTTCACAACTTTCAAGTCTGCAAATTTGATAGTGTTTCCTTCTTCATCCTTTGTTATGTTTACACCCATTTGAGAACAGACACCTTTCCAATCGAGAAAATCATCATTGTTCATTATATTTACCCGAAAAGGTGTAGGGTTTGATCTAGCAACTTTGATTGCACTAATAAAGGCCTCAGGGGTGTACATTGGACCACTTCTGATTTGCTTTTTAACCTGCCTTTCAATGAGGGAATGCGCAGAGTCACCCTCGTTTTGGGTGTGTCCCTTAATTAAATATTTGTGAGTAATTGTTTTTATGTTTGGGTAATGTTGCACAGCAAACATGTACATAGATAACATAATTTTATTTTTTTGCTGGCCCACACAGTTATCGGTATAAAATATTACATCCACTGTGCCGTTGTTTTGGGCCAGATTTTGTAAATATTTAAATAGGCAGGTGCCTAGATCATTAACGCCCCTGTTGGCTGTAGCTTCATCCCAAACATAACATTTTACATCTTTAGAATGAAGATCGTATATAGTGAAGTTAAAGACATTTAACTTGCTTACATAATAAAATAATGAGATATCCCCTTTGGGGCATTGGAACACAGCTTGCATGTCATAAACAGCGACAACTGCATCTTTATTTTCCTTATCCTTGACTTTTTCTGCTCGGCATAGGTCTTTCTCTTTTAAATGCTTATCATATTCTTGCTTCTTCTTTTCTTTTTCTTCGCCTTCACAGTTCTCATAAGCAACGCAACAATCACAACGATCTTTTTTTGGTTGGAATAGTGAAATATTATATTCTTCTGTAAAAATTCTGTAGAACAGAGTATAATTCCCATATGGAATGTTTTTAGACTTACAGATTTCTATGTAATCTTTATGAATATCGACAATTGATCTACCACCATCTATATATTCTTTGGAAGAGGTGGCTCTACAATAATGGGAATCCATTCTGGGAATAGAATCAATGTGTTCCTTTATTGCTTTACGGATAGTATCATCAACTTTTGCGTGATTTTTGTGTTTCTCTCTATTATCGTCTGCTAAAAGATTCCCTGTAACTTTTTTTTATCTAACACTGTTCCGATAGGTCGATCTGTGATTCCAAGCGTATTTTTAAAAAACAATTTGCACACTCTTATTTTTTCTTCATGCAAATTAAAATAAAATGCACTATTGTACCGGCGCTTTTCTCTGGTGCCACCTTCACGTACATAGCGATACTTAGGTTTTATATCCTCTATACAATTAGAAATATAATTCCACCGTTTTAAAATACTGCCTAGCGACCAATAATCATCGAATATAGACATTCTTTCAGCTTTAGTAAACTTCGTGCTGCACTTCAATTTGCATTTTTCGAAACAGACATTTTTAATTTTACGCGCAGGTACAATTTTTTTAGAAGTACTCACATAGGATTTTCCTTCATTTCTTAGTTTTTTCATAACATTCTTTTGCCAGTTATTTTCATCTCTTTTACGTTTTCTTCTCTTCTTTATTGCATTTTCTGTATTTTCTTGATCTGGAACATGATTAGCATCACTGCTTATGACTAAATCTGATTGTACCGGCAACTGTCTAAATTGTTCATTATCATGTTCACTAAAGTAGTCAAACATTATTGGAGACACGGGAGCTTGACTGTCAGGTGGTTGGTAGGGAGGATCCTTGACGGAATCATCACTATCTGTAAAAAAAAAGAAATGTTAACGGTCTAATAGTAATATTATTTAACTACTACCAACTTATCTCTGCTAAGCAGGCCTTGAATAAATAGCAACATATTTGAAAATATAAACTCGTAAATTGGTATAAATCTGAAAAATTACCTTCAATTAATGAAGTAGATGATGAAGAACTTGTACTGCTATTGGAAGAGCTCGAGGAAGAGGAGCTGTTGGAGCGACTGCGTTGAGTATTTCCACTGCTATGTACCTTTGAAGAAACATTGCCCTCAATTTCGTTGGTATCATCGTTTTCTAAAAATCAAGTAAACAAGTAAATTAAAACAAACAAAGTGAATTAGGAAAAATAGGTTATAAATAAGTAACTATAATTAACCTTTTTCATCTGACACTGTTTTCGGAGGTCCATCTACACGGTGATTAATTAAAGCCAATATTCTTCTCCCTCTGCTATTTCTTAAACTGGAATCCATGACTATCAAAGAAGTACCTTAAACATAAAATTGTTATTATCAATAATGACTTAATATAAAATAGTGCAAATAACATCAAGAAATATTCTGTGGCTTTAACAACAATAACGGTGTAACTTACAATATGACATCATTGAAATAGTCTATTGATTTATTTTTGCTATCAAAAATGTACGATAACGAATTATGACTTTCGATATCTGTTTGTGTTTCCAGAAAGAACGACTTAACGGAAAATATGACGGTGGTTTTTTAAACGTATTTCAAATAAAAGGTCGTCATAAGTATAGTAATGACATCTTTCTATTAAAGGGTTACGTGATATTATTGACTTACCTTGCAAAAAGAACGTCGTAACACAAAATTTGTCGTCGTCGCTGAAATCAAGCACGTGCACAATCTAAAACGTTTCCACGCTAACTGAGATGCTACGGTCTCGAAACAAAGCAGCAGTAAGATTGCGACGGAACATAAAGGCACAACCTCTCTCGCTCTCTCATTTTTGTACTTAGCGTAATGTCGTTTTTGCAGCAAATAGAACAAAATTTTCTGCGTTCACCTGTATACTTAACTCAAAACTGCTGATTTTTGAATTATGTCGAGCTTCTCGCAAACAAGCGATATAATCAAAGATCAAAGTGATTCGTAGTCGTCGTTAGGCAACTATAGCATCGCGCTCGCCCTGACACGCACACAGAGATAACATTGTAGTGTGCGTCAATATTACGCCGTTCCAAAGCGATCGCGTAGATTTCGACTTGGACATATTTGAATATGCGCTCTTAAGGCTGCGCACAAAGCGAAAAGATGAACATGGTTTCACGTCGAGTATTTCAACTCTATAGTCCGTGTTTAGACTAATTTGTATTGTGTTATTTTCATACTATGTTAACATGAAATTAACAAGAAATCAGGTATTATGCAATTATAGTACGCATTACAAATCTACGTGTATGAGAAATATAATTCATGAATTTGTAAATATAACCGAAATTGTTTATGCGATTGTTTCGCCCTATAGTTTCGTTGTGATAAGATAATTATTAATTGCACATATTTATTTAATAAGAATAAAATATTGTAAAACTTAATTTATAATTGGTAGCTTCACTATAGGTTGTGTGTATTGTATTACTTTTAACTGCTTAGTACTTAATGTTTAATTATAAATACCATTTACTTATTTTTTTTAATCTTTAAACATATTGTGGTTGCAAGCTTTTGATATGTATTAGATATCTGTGGAAACTTCATTCGTTTTGGGATTGTTTTTATATGTGGTATAATGTATTTTTATTGTACTGTATGTTTATCTTAAAAACAAATAAATAAATAAAAAAAGATCCCATGCGCTTAATGTACCCAATATCATAGTGCAGCGAGAAGCGAGCTAACTGATAGCAAACTAGGCAGCTGCTAATGACTTCGCTGCTGAGTGCTGTCGCAGCATTCAACGCCAGTCGGTGCAGGAAGACATTAGCTCTCGTTCTAACAAAAACTCTCAAATCAATGGATTGCGAGAATTTTGTAGAAGTTCTACAATTACATGAAGTTTTAAAGAACGAGGAAAGGAAGAGGGATAATAATAATAATATCCTCCAGACCGATTTTTGGTCACGGCGGAGAGTCTGTTTAGAAAATATATCAGTAATTAACGCGATTTTGTAAACACAATTCCTAATTATGAGGTCGCGGATTTGAATCCAGGGTCAGGACAAAATCTGTTATTGGGTATTTCTGCTTAGAAATGCTCAGTAGTAGCTCGGAGTCAAAATTTTGACGGTATTTCATCCCCGCGCCTTGGAAAGTATGTGCAAATTATGCGCTTGATCTCTCTCCGGTCGTGTCGGGTTGCCGTCCCATCGGACTATGATTGTAAGAGAATAATGAGTGTTTTCCTACGCTGGTGGCTATCTGCTCCGATGACGCTGGCCACTGTAACCGACATTCGAATTGGAAGATATTATATATCCACAAGCACATCATCACCAGTGTAAATTTACGGTTTAATCCAGGGCAAGGGTCATGTAGACCGAGGACAATTAAAAAATGGTATAAAGTTAGAAATAAAGGAGCGAAACTCGACTTTATCTATTTTTAATGTGTTTTCACGATTTATATGTTTAAGCTCATGCATAACGATGCTATGGTTTTGAAAGGAGACAATTTCTTTTTGTAAGAAGGGAGGGCCCACCACAAATTTTAAGGATTCATAATGAAATTTATGTCGCTTTATTCTTTATAATCTATAGATTACTATAGTATTATTAATTTAACTGCATATAAACGGAGTACTAAAAATTAACAGTTAAAATATGAATGTACAATAACCTAAAAACAAAATGAAAGCAAATTTCTAGTAGCTTACACCGGTATTATAATTTAAAATAGTGCATTGTTCAATACACATACAACAAAGTTGTAGATATATTTAATATTTATTCGCACTTGAAGATCGTGTGCCCTGTGCACAAATGTCATATGGATTCTATTTTTGACATTTATTAATTGATTGTGGGTGTACATTCTAATTACCATTAAAGAAATACGATTAAAGCTAAGATGACCAAGGGATAATATGACCATTTATACTTATATTATTTCGACCAAACGATAAGAAAGATGCTTTAAACCGGTTGTATTAGAAAAAGCGAAAAATAATGTACTCGATTTATTATTGTAAATTATAATTTCTAAAGTATTCTATTAATTGTAGTACAGAATCAGAAACTTTTTATTCAGTATAGATTATAAATAATAATTTTCGAAAGTCACATTTTTTTTAATTTACCACTGGTTTGGAGGAAACTATTGTTTTAAGAAGAACCAGCAAAAAAACCCAGTGAGACTTTTTTCGATAACAGCTTACAATCATGTATGTTACAATTAACAACATAAAACAATTGATTAAAACTACTTTTATTGATTTCATCATCTTTAATTTTTTAATAGTCGACGTTTCGGTTCATGTTTACGAGGGACTGTGGTGACTATTGTCCCGATGTCATTGTTAAAATAAAATAAATTAATCGCGATAAAATCTGTAAAAGTAGTTTTAATCGCATCGCATTAATACAAGAAATCATTAACACAGAACAAATTAGAAATAGCTTGGTAGCGATCGCCTTGCCAGGGGTTATTATCGTCCATAAATTAATTAATATTATATCAACCCTTTTTATACAAACTTAGTTTAAATATCAAAGTCAGCACTAAACATTTAAATCTAAAGTCAAAATTAAACTTTTCTTTAAGCTGTAACTTCTATTTCGTATTTCACGATAATTCATTGAATAAGAATAGAAAGGAGCTTTCAACAAAAGAGCCCTTTAGTGTCAATGCATTACTCCAGAAGAAAGTAACATTTACCAAATATGAGGTTCATTGGTATTTACAGTAATTTTCGCAAATTTGCATCCTCACACAAGGACATTCTCCTGTATCGTAGTTACAGTTTACAAACATAATTTTTACAAGGACAAACATCCAGATTTTTTTTGCGCCCGAAGCATATATGGGCAACCCTCCGGAAAGCGGGGGAGGGAGGTTGGGAATGCTCATAGCATACCACGCAGCCGGCTGCGTGGTTATGTTGTGACTTTTACCCACTAAACCCAACCATTTAGGAACTGGCTTAACGATCTGACTAGAGATCTCTAGTCAGATCGTCAAGCCAGTTCCTAAAAGGTTGGGTTTATCTGAAACAATTATTTGTAGGCAATAGAAATACTTGTTCCGTGCAGGATTTGAACCTGCGCTCTTTAGATTCGCTCCTAACTACTAAGCCACAGCACAACCGAGTCGTCATGTTATAAATTAAAAACGTTAACATAGTTAAACTACGCGCTACCCTGCTGGATTGCAGCGAGCACCTGCCTGCTGCGGTTATCACCTTTCAACATATTCCATTTTCCACGAAACACGTATTGCTACACGCAAAAATTGGATTTAACAAATACAATATTTGTATATATTTTTTCAGAATAAGGTTGACAAATGAGCATACAGTCCACCTGATGTTAAGTGAATGCTGTGACCCATAGAAATTTACATTTATCCTTGCTTAAGTATTAAAATGCAGATGCGTTGTCATCCCTGGGGACTAAGATGGAATGCCTCTGTATGGTTTGTAGGGCCACTTTTAAGAAAGGAGTAGAGTTGTTGATGAGCACGTCGAAAGGAAAAGATCATCAAGTTAAAAGTTTAATTAAAAGTTTAATTAACTATTTTGTAGTTAATAAAGTTGGAGTGGCAAATCCTTCCTTGAGTAGTTGGTATATAAGGACGGTTGCTGACGTACTGCCGATCTTCAGCTTGCAATTAAATAGGTAAATTAACAAATTTATATACACGCGACGTCCGGCTAAAATAGGTTGCAAAGTTCACTAAATAAAAATGTGTGGTGTAACCATACAGCCTCGATTCCAGTAAAAAAAGGTTTCCGAATCTCTATACTCACCATACGAAACACAGCAGTATTAATCCGCTATTTTACGCTGGTATTCTGTGATAGCGTGGCCTTTCCCCGGTCGAGCCGACCCATTGGTGCTACAATCGTAATATAGCTGCAGCGTAGCACTATAACTTATATATTTCATAAACTAGTACTGAAGTGTAGCTCTTTCTGTTACATTCGCTCGATCACTTGACAATCAAAACTTCCCCGTCACCACTAATCCCAGCGCCACTATTAATGTAGTGGTGTTGGGAGCAGTGATGCTGGGTTAATAGTGACGGGAATAATACATTCAGAGATGCCGGAAGGTGCTCTTTAGACTATTAGTTATTTAATTTTTCACATCTTCAATATAATGCATTTCCGCAAAGTAACGCCTGATTCCATTAGTTACACTGGAAGATTGTTAAGTCAGCAGACGTTATAGGATATTCCAATGCAGAATCTGCGATACAGGATAGCTAAAAACATTCTGAAATGAACTCAAAATAACAATTTAGCACACAAAAATATTCTTTATTTTGGGATTCAAATCCAGGGCCTACGACTTACCAGCTACACTGTGTCATGCGATTATCAACTTATAATCAGATTAAGAGTAGTTAGGTAGCCCCAGGGGCGCTTTTTTCTTGTACTGTAATTGAATAAAATTGTATGGGGTTGCTCGGCTACCGATAATTATATCGATATTTTTTTATTTGTAATGAGCCCCTTATGATAATATGTCATTCAGTATATTCAGAATTAAAAGTACTCAAGCATTATTATTATGTTGTGACTTTCAAACCTTACAGAATTGTTATAAAATTTATTCGTATTTCGACAAATCCAAGGTATACGGTACATCAGAATCACATCTACTCAAGCGTCATTACTCTATTACGAAATCCGAATAAATCAGCTTAATAATTATTATGATCGTTTTAATTTTCATAAATTAAATTTGAATCTTTAAAGTTATTTTTCAATTATATTGTCAAATTTTTATATTAATATATAAAAAGACTTCAAATTGAATAAAACTATTTCTGTACGGTATTTCCTTTTTTTGGATACGCCCAACATTTACTGCCAACTTGATATGAAATCAGGGGTATCCGAGCTCAAGTTACTCGCACTTAACCTTCGCGTCAAGCCTCTATCTACTATCCTCGCAATAATATTAAGAGCTAAAATACTGGAAGTAAGATTGTCTTCATTTCTTATTACAGCCCTCTATTGCGTTCAAATATATAACAGCTTATATTTAAAACATTAATTTAAAATCTTGCCGCGTTTCTCTTAATCACGGATAGATGATAGGACGAAAATATAAGACCATATATGCTCGCAAAAAATGAATAGAAGAATTAAGTTGCTTGACTTCCAGTGAAACCAAATGAAACCAAACTCAAAAAAAAAAACCAAAATCATATTCGCAAATTTAAATACGATAATTTACCATTTAAATAAAATTAAGCACGACCTTTGTGTCTTTTTACTACTGTCAAAACAGTGTTTAACTTCGAGAAAATTCTTAAAATATAGTGAAAGATATAACATTATGAGGCTTAAATTGTTTTAGCTTTTTAAATAAAATTAAGATTAAGAATCAAGATACAAATAAGAGGACGTGGGCAATAAGATGTAACGCGTCATTATCTTTTTTTTTCTTTTTTTTTATAGAAGAGGGGGCAAACGAGCATTCGGCTCACCGGATGTTAAATGACTACCGCCGCCCATGATCAACCGCAACACCAGGGGAATGGCAGGTGCGTTGCCGGACCTTTAGAAAGGAGTAAGCTCTTTTCTTGAAAATACTCAGGTCGTATCGGTCCGGTAAAATGGCCGGTGGTAAACTATTCTACTGGGAGGTTGTACGCGGAAGAAAACTCCTTTTGAAACGTACAGTGGTGGACCGACAATTATCCAGATGTTGTGGATGGTATTGGGACGTTTGCCGCGTAGTGCGTTCACGAAATTTGGCGGCTGGGATTAATCCGAACAATTCCTCAGAGCACTCTCCATGGTATATACGAAAGAAAATGCAAAGAGATGCAACATCTCTTCGCAGTGCCAGTTAATCGAGCCGATTGGAAAGCACTTGGTCGTCGACGATTCGAGCCGCTCTGCGCTGGATGCGGTCAAGTGGAAGGAGCTGGTACTGGGGAGCCCCAGCCCAGAGATGGGAACAGTATTCCATGTGCGGCCGAACCTGCGCCTTGTAAAGTTGCAGGTGCAGTTATCTGTAAAAAGGTCTCCGGTTCTCGTCAATCATAGCAATAAACGCAGAAGCATTATCCTGTATGAAAACACTTTATCATGTGTAATAAAAGGCGAAAATACAAAAATATTTTAAGAGTCTTTAAGATTGAAACATAGCCGTAATTGAAACAACAACACTGATAATTAACGTACCGGTATTTGCTTGCGTGCTGCAAACGGGACGTGAATATATTGTTATAGAAATAAAACTTTACTAATCGAATTAGTTTTTTAACGATTAGAATAAAATTGCCAAAGTTGTTGATGTAATGTGATAGACAATACGCTGCAAGCTTTGATTTTACTTATCAACTATAAAACCATTCATTTTGACATATAGATCACTACTAAAATATTTTCATTTATTATTGAATTTACGTAAACACTAATAAAATAAAGTCTCTATGCTAACCCCACAACTGTGCACTTTCTCATTTCTGAGGTTATGAAGCATTTAATCCACCGCGCTACTGTAATACCTTTTGGTAAACTTTACTTGTCCAGTAGTGAATCAGGACTCCAAATTGGAATTAACACTTCTATTAGTGCTGGCGAGATTCGTACCAGGGTTCGCGTACTACGAAAGTGACTAGCATGTTGCTCCTGATCTATCATGGTTTTAACGACTTACTAACACATCGAAATATTTTCTTCCCAAATTGCTGATATGATTAAACTAATACGAAACTAACGGTTGGTTGTGGTGGATTAATTATTTGGGAAAGCAATTTATTTACTTCAACACTTTTATTCGAACAAGTTTTTCGGAAAAATTTCCTTGATTAGGAAAACGTAATGAGTTTTCTTCATACTCAAGAAATATTGGACACAGAAATTTTCGTTATCGAAGTTTATGGCCGCAGCGGGTAACAAGCACATTACGATAAATCAAGATTTAGCAATATCGAGAAGTTATTAGTTACATTTTAGTTAACTATTCCGTTCTCGATATTAATTAATTTGAAGCTACTAAACTAGCAATCGTCCACTCATATAGTAATCAGAACCGGCAAACGATGAAGAAAAAAGATATTTGAGTGGCATCCTCGTATTGATAATCGAACCTTAGGGTGGACACTCCACAGATTGAGTGATTGAGCGATAAAGGACGTAACTTTATCGAAGCATCCAAAGACTTGAATAAAGAATACAAAGATATCCTTGCAACCATCAATGAAGAGCTCCATATCAAGATCGATGACTATTATATTCAATGGCAGTTTAATGCGCCAGCCTACCCGCCAGCAGGTGGGCTGTGGGAGGTTGCTGTTAAAAGTTTAAAACACCATCTATGTCGTATGATAGATGAGAAAAAACTCACGTACGAAGGGGTTATCACACTTCTTCATCAGATAGAGGCGTGCCTCAACTCTCGACCTCTGATTACCTGAATGAAAATCCGGATGATGAATACTTAACACCTGGACACTTTCTGGTAGGAGGATCACTAATATCAAGACCACAAACGGATCCGGATCACATGAACTTGAAAACCAGATGGCAGATGATCCAAGCCATTAACAAACAGTTTAGGAAAAGTGGTCATCGGACTACTTACAACAGTTGCCAATTCGTACAAAGTGGAGAACACCATCAAGAAATATTTTATCGAGGTCAACGACATTTTCCTTATCAAAGTCGAAAACTTGCCCCCCAGGAAGTGGTCAATGGGTAAAGTCGTTGCCGTTCATCCTGGCAAGGACGGATATGCACGTATGTTATCCGTCAAAACTAAGAATGAAGTTATGCAGAGGCCGATTTAAAAATTATCACTTTTACCTGTGAGAGACTAACACACTGAACAACAAACAGGCGATATTCAATCATCGACTTGTGATGACGTCACACTGGCCGTCTCGCAACCAAAACGACGACGTTCAAGGCGCATGGCGTGAAGGCTCGTAGGAACATTTTTTTACGACGTTAATGATGCTGTTCCTATTTTGCTTCAACCCTGCTCAGTGTTCATACAATATAATATAATCTTTGAAAAACTATCAAAACATTTATTTTGACAAGATGTATGACATGAACCTCGTACGGGACGATTGGAAACTGATCGTTTATTATAACATGAGTACATACTGGTCAGCATTATATCACGTGCAGAATTACGTCGGTCACTACTGCACTACCAACATAGTACAAGAGTATCATATATTAATTACAACACGAACTTTCGAAAATTCATCATTACAACAGAATACTGAAGGACAGTGCTCATAGAATACAAAACAGAGGACTCATTAACGGCGTGAGCTCTCTACCTAACTCCTTATTCCTGGTCCTGGATGAGCGTTTCGTGAAGAAATATGAAAAGGACATAGAAAAAATCTCTATGAATGAAAACCACCTACAACTTCTGTGAAAAAATCAGACCAGCGTTATAGAAGTTCAATAGAACATTGTTCAGAGAAACGAAGCGATTATGAACAAGCAGTTTGAATTGGTTCAGAGGTATCTACAAAATGTTTCCTACGCTACCAACCGTCTAGAAAAAGTAACGAACAGCGAATTACACATCTTATCATCATCCATGTCGGCCATGATCATCACCTCTAACGTCCAACAAATACAAGAAAGTGTGATTGACATAACATGATGTCATGACATGACCATGACAGACCTAGCACATGTGCATATGGGTGCACATTTATTGTCTCCATAACAATCGAAAGAGCAGATGAACATCATATATAGACACATACCAAACGATCTGAATTTACCTGCCGACAGGCATGATTTTAAGGAATTATACAAGTTGATGAAAACAACTGGTGACTTGGCTCCTCACACCTGATCATTGAAATCAATATTCTCTTGGTGAATAAGGCTTTTGAGCTGGACAAAGTGATTAGTCTTCCTCGACACAACTACATCGTGGAATTCATCACACTCTACATCGCATTCAATTTACAAAAAGACCTACTCCTCGCTCAAACAGAATCAGACATTCAAAATTGTATCCATACACAGACAAACAAATTATTATGCTCTATAAATCAACCGATTTACATAATACATAATACATAATAAAACAACGTGCAGTACAAGGGAGGCGCCGTGTCGCGATCGATAGGTCAAGTTACATTGCGATAATAAGTGGCTATTTTCTTGCTGTGGGAAATGCACAGTGCGCAAATTTTGTATCAACACTGGAGTTTTAATGAAGTCACTGACCGGGAATAGTTTGCTATATACCGGTCAAGGTTGTGGGGTCTTGTTGTTTCAAGTTCAAGGGAACATACCGACCCCATCAGACACTTCGGTACTGAATTCCACTATCAATAATTTCAACTTTGAGCAGTTTATTCCCGAAGGCCATGAAGATGAGTGGCGTCGAATAAGGACTCAAATCACAAACCTCAAACAAGAAAACGCACCACTTATCGTACATGACGTACACCAGTACTCAGTTATGTAGTCAATACTGGGACTGATCGTTATAGCTATATATATATATATATATATATATATATATATATATATATATATATATATATATATATATATATATATATAATATATATGTGTGTGTTTACGTGATCATGCGATGTCGCAGAAGCAAGGGAGCACTGAGCTTGGCTGTGACGAACACCTCTGCGAACTCAATCACGATGACGGCGGTAATGAGCGGAGATCAAGAGGCTGTCACACCCCCGAGGACCCGATCGCGATCTGTGCGACTGGACATTCCGTCAAGAGTACAAGACACAAGAGTAGTGCAATTATGAAATATTTTATGATTTATATTATTTTACTTTTCGGCCGGCAGAATGTACGGGTTGCCGCACAATAGTTAATAAAGCATGCATTACTCACTAATTTAGGTCACTTAGAAATAATGTTATTATTTAATTACGCCCACATGTATAACTTCCATACTTCTGCTTGTACATCATTTTTATTATAATTATTTAACTATATAAAGTATATTCCAATACAACAGTGTTAAAACGACTTTCATTTGGTTTGTTTCGTACATTAACTTTCCCTTATATCTCGTTTTGCACTCATCTTGTAAACTGTAGACACACTACAGGTCCTTTGGTAATTCTGCTATAATTATACTGTATTGTTGGCAAACTGTATGATTTTGAAGACAGTCATAATAACAAAGTATCATAACAATAACGCTAACAGTTACAGAGAGAGCTTACAGTAATGCTTGGCACAGGCCTTTCCTAATAGCGGCTTTACTTAAATGTCGGTACATAAGCGTTATTTAAACAATTATACTCAGCCTAATCGTGTACGGCATGCGATAAACTGCATCTGAAAAAAATGACCTGATTGTACATTTATCCCCTATGTGCTAAAATGTAGAAGCAGCATAAAAAATTCCACTGCCCTGTTCCCTCTTTGTATTGTAAGCGGTGACTATGGATAATGCCAGAAAAATCACGCAGTGGACTAAAGTCATATCATTGAATCTCCTGAAAAAGTATCTAAGTATTCCACAAACCGATCGAACATTGATAGAACCAATAGTCCTTCGGGAAACATGGTTTAGAAAGCCGTGATGAGAGAACGTGCGAGCACTTTTCTTACATTAACGTCCGTGGAGATAGAACTTGTCGAATTATGTTAGAGGTAGGTATATTGCTATTGAATTTGAAGTTATTATATTACTATTGAGATTAAAAGTAAAATAATATGATGAAACTTAAGCCAAAGTCATGCTTAAACATACAACTCGCCTAATGTTTTATTGGTAAAACCTCTGCCAGTTTTTAAAATCACGCGCTCTCTCGTGTGATTCAGCAATGTTGAACTTGAGTCCATATACGAGTACGTGTGACTTTAATAAAAAAAGATATAAAACTATTCTCATGTTACTTGTCTGCAATGTTTTTCATAGTTTAACAAAAATTTTCGTGAGATCATTTATAAAATTATACACGCAAAACATTGCTAAATATTTTTAACCTAAGCATACATTACAAACTGTTTTATAAAAAAAATGGCCTCTTTTTCTACCTTGGAGGATATAAAAAGCTTATAATTTAGCTTTCACAATCGCTCATCATTAGTATATTGTTGTCTCAAGGATTTTAGAATAAAAAGATTGTCGGGATAATATATAGCAGACTACAGGCTGTGAGGCATTTCAACTTAGTCCTTAGAGGTAACAACGCATCTGTAGCCGTAGTGTAGTCTCTTGCTGTAAAATTATTCAATATCAGCACGTAAAAGGTCTCACGTTGTAGGAAGGGTTTGCTTTAATCACACTTTGCAGGCAGATTGACAATCTCAGAAATGACTATTAAACGTCTCGCATCTTCGACGCAGCTCACTGTCGCTGGTCTGAACGCTTTACGTCTGGAGTACGATTGATTCTACTTTTTTTACTGAACACGATACCTACATTGAAACAGAGTCCATTCAGTAATTTATTATTTTCCTGTGTTTATAATAGAATGATGCTGTCTCTTTCTTTGTTATTGTACACCTAATGGTGGGCGATCGTGTGATAGTGACGTAAGAGTATTCATCACCCTCCGAACGTGAACGACATGGATATATCGCAATCTATCAGAATATGTAGGGTCCTACGGGCTTTTCTCATAGTTGATTCTGTTGACATCCATGTGACGCTTTAACCAATCATTATCGTTTAACATGATAGATCCACTTTGCAGCTACATTATGGTTCAGAACAGAATATATTGGCAAAG
Source organism: Parnassius smintheus behrii (assembly GCA_036936625.1). Lineage (NCBI taxonomy): Eukaryota > Metazoa > Arthropoda > Insecta > Lepidoptera > Papilionidae > Parnassius > Parnassius smintheus. Next base: position 34,553,075 of record JAUPFT010000029.1, read on the forward strand.
ATCACGCCCTTACAGAATATCAGCGTGAAATAGCAGCTTAATGCTGCTGTGTTTGTATGGTGAGTGTAGAGAAGAGGAAACCCATTTTACTGGCGAATGTTTCTCGGGATAACGTCACCGAGTACCGGAAAAAGCCTGTCTTTGAAGTCGAGATATTGTTGAACAGAGTCGGACTAGGGGCGACTAAGTCTAGTCCAGTTCAATCCGCTGCTGACGCATGTTTGCACGTTTACCGCTGTAAAGACACCCTTTGTCGTATCTCCTCATTTTAAGGGCACTCAACTTAACCCGGCGTCATGGGGGTTGGGTCTGTGCGACCTGTCACATTTTATTGCGCTTCTAGTTCGGTTACTGTGCGTGCGACGTTGCCGATCTCCTCCATAGCTGGAACTATTGAGTTGTTCGATGCGTCTCAAGCAACATGTTAGTCGTGGCACAGCTGCAGTGGGAGTTACAGGTGCACAAAATTGAACAAGGTATGAGAGACCCATCCCCGCAGTCAGTGTAACAATTTCACGCTATTTTGTATAGATATTTTTATATTTATTATCTGTGTTTTTATCCTTTTATATTTGATTTTTTGTTGTTGTTTACAATTGTATTTACTGATATATATATATATATATATATATATATATATATATATATATATATATATATATATATATATATATATATATATATATATATATATATATCAATGTATTTTATTTGTATTTTGGTAAGTACTTAGTAAAACATGGATCGCGAGGAGATAGAACGACAGTGTATTTTTACAATTATACAAGAATCTGACTCTGATTCTGAGTTGTCAGACCAGGATGTGTGTGACGAAGAAGATCACTTGAGTGAGCGTAGTAATCCTAGTGACACAGAACAAGATATCTCAGAGGCTGATGATGATGACATTTCACTGTCTACTCTATAGCATAGAAGTCGTTCGCGAGAAGAGCAATGTACATCCGAATCGTCTAGTTCTTCAAACGCAAACCGTGAGTGTCTTTCGGGTTTTTATTGTGGCAAAGACGGTACGATGTGGTATAAGACGCCTTTTCGACACAATGTCAGAACCAGAACTGAAAACATAATCCATCTTGCCAGGTGTCGTCCCAGAAGCAAAATCAGCGATGTCTGAAGTGGAATGCTGGACTCTTTTCATTACTGAGGATATGCTGCAAATCATACTTATGCATACTAATGCACGCATTATACCTAAAATAGCTTCATGTACTGATTTATTTAAGTACACCCATGTAAAAGAATGTACTATAATTGAATTGAAAGCTTTTATAGGCCTTCTTTCGCTAGCTGGTCTTTACCGATCGGGAAGGCAAAATTTGAGTAATTTATGGGCTACTGATGGCACAGGTGTGGATATTTTTCGTCTTGTAATGTCTTTGCAGAGATTTCATTTTATTAAGAGTTCTTTGACGTTTGATGATTATTCTACTCGTGGGCAAAGACAGCAACTAGACAATCTGGCTCCAATTAGATAATTTTTTGAAGCATTAGTTGAAAATTGTAAAAAAACTTATACACCAAGTGATTGTCTAACAATTGACGAAATGCTTGTAGCTTTCCGAGGTAGGTGTAAATTTCGTCAATATATACCTTCCAAACCTGCTAAATACGGGATAAAAATCATCGCTCTAGTCAACGCAAGTAATTTTTATACAAAAAACTTAGAGATATATCCTGGGAAGCAGCCTGAAGGCCCTTATTCTGCCAGTAGCAAGCCATTTGATGTTGTTGACCAGATTGTACAATTACAAGAACAAACAGAAACGTTACCTTTGATAACTGGTTCGCTAGTTATGAACTGGTGCAGCATTTGATCAAAAAAACATAACTTGACATCAGTTGGTACCCTGCGCAAAAATAAAAGACAAGTTCCAGTAGAATTCACTAAAACTCGCGGAGTTGAAGTTTTCTCACCTCGATTTGGTTTTCAAAAGGATGTCACACTTGTCACTCATGTGCCTAAAAAGAACAAAATAGAATTGCTGATGTCTAGTTTACATCGCGACAACAAGATTGATGAAACAACAGGAGAACAGCGCAAAGCTGAAATAAATACTTATTATAATACGACAAAATGCGGTGTGGATGTAGCCGACGAGCTATGTGCTACGTACGACGTAAGTCGTAATTCTAAAAGGTGGTCATTGACAATTTTTTATGCCTCGTTGAACGTAGCTGCTATTAATGGCCTAATAATAAACAAAATAAATAATAATTGTTCAAAAACCAAACGAAGGAGATTTATAAAACAAATAGGTCTCAGTCTTGTTATGGAACACCTAAAACTTCGCCAAAATGTATCAGTGCTTCCACGTGAGTTGCGACAGAAAATTGGACAATTTGTTGGTGAATCTTCAGGGGAACCACCAGCAAAAAAGCCTAATGTTCACAAACGTTGCCAAGTGTGTTCAGCCAAAAAAGACCGTAAGACAAACTACACCTTCGAGAGTTGCAACAAATATATCTGTGTAGAACATAATAGAACCTTTTTGTGCTGACTGTACCAAAGATACGAATTGATTTTTTTACTTAAGTTAATTTAGTTTCCTAATTTATTTTCTCTAAAAAAAGTGACATTAAAACATTAAGGCTGATTGTTAATTAATAATATAAGTACCCGGTTGACCGACCTTTGCTCGGTATTTTTCGCTCGGTTTTTTTAATTCGCGTGTTTCGAAAATTATATTTAGATACAAATTACATACTGATGAAATATGAATAATATTTTTGATCTTAGCGACACAATAGAAAAAACTGAACTGGTACTTTGAATAAAAAATCATGAGTGCAATTAGTTTAATTTAAATTTTCGTGTTTTTAAAAAATACTAAAAAAAGGGCTAGAAAAAATAGATTTTCTCAAAAAAGAAAGGAACTTGAAAAAAAAATTAAAAAAGTCAGTCGGTCAGTCTGGGCTCGAACCGGGGTTTTACGATTCTGTGACCGCCCATTATACCAACTAAGCTATTTATAGTCATTGACAATCTGTCAAAATTTACCTTCCTATTCTAACGATATTGTAGCAGTTTTTTATTGCCCAAAAACACGGACAAAAAGACATTTTCTAAAAATAAATCCTAGCTAGATCGATTTATTATCCCCGAAACTCCCTGGACACTAAATTTTATGAAAATCGTTGGAGCCGTTTCCGAGATCCCGATTATATATATATATATATATATATATATATATATATATATATATATATATATATATATATATATATATATATATATATATATATATATATATATACAAGAATTGCTCGTTTAATAGTATAGGATTACATTTAAATAGAAGAGAAAAATTTTGTTGACATTTGTCGTTCTTTTTTTATACTTCTATTTAATGTAATTAAAACATAAATATAATATAATATTTGTGTTTCATTTATTTACTTAGATACCTATAGAACTAAACATGAATAATATTAACTTTATTATTTATACAGCATTGGAATAATTTTGACATTAATAAACGGGTCGGTGAGACCCACCCCAACGTCCGTGTAACACTTTTCCACCCCCATGACGCCGGGTTAATGCCTCCGCCAGTAAGGGAATACTCAGCGTTGACATATCGAATGACGTGTAGTATCGTAGTCACATGGAACAGAAGACCGAATTGGCTTCTAAAAAGCTTGGCACGCTAAGCAAAGCGCAGATCTGATCTCACATAGGATACTGTTTCCATCTCTGGACCGAGGCTTCCCAGTGCCGGCTGCTTCTATTTGACTGCATCCAACGCAGAGCGGTTTGATTCGTCAGCGAGCTAGCACTTTCTGATCGGCTTGATTCACTGACACTGCGAAGAGATGTTACATCTGCTTGCGTATTCTTTCGTATTTACCACGGGGAGTGCTCAGAGAAATCGCTCGCACTAATTTCAGCCACTCAATATCACTATCGCATATCGCGACACTACTCAAAATACCATCCTTACCACCTGGATGATAGGCAATTCACTACTGTGTGATTTACAAGAAGTTTTCTTTCTCGCAGAACTTTTTTGAAGAATTTGAAAGAAAACAAATCATTTTCCGGACCGATACGACTTAGGGACCTTCAAGAAAAGAGACCACTGCTTTTTAAAGGCTGCCAACCCGCCTTAAATTTCTGTGGTGTAGCAGTTGTTAATGGGTGGTGGTAGTCATTTACCGTAAGTTGAGCCGCGTGCTCAATGCCCCCACTCACATAAAGAAACGGATTCTTTTTGACAATCGTAAGCGCTCAGCAAGTTATTTGCATCCTGGTTCAGTACGTAAACGAAAACTTATCTCTAGGAAAGTGATAATCACTGTTTGACGGTCTAGTGCCGGTGTGATTCATCACAGCTGCTTACCAAACGGAATCAGCATTAATGCAAATGTGTACTGTGAAGAAATAACACAATGATAGAGAAACCAACCAGCTTCGGTCAATCACTCATCCCCCGCTCCTGCACGACTGTGTATAGTCCTCATGTAGTACCTCATGTTGCAAAACAGATGTTCTCCAAGTCCTTTTTTTATTTTGTTACAAGATTTTTTCGTGGATAATATAAGTCATTGATTTATTTTTGAATATAATAAATAGTCAATTCTTTTCATTTTGGACTTTCTGTAAATACAAAAATTTTAAAAAAACTCATCGAAACCGGATAATTTTTCGATTTTCTAGAGCGTTTATGATAACATTTAATGTCAAAGACTTACAGTAAAATAAAAAATTATTAACAAATATTTTACAATGCTTTTTTAATGTTTGTTTTTTATGTAGATTAACAATAAAAATATATAAACTTCGTTTAACGTTTTGCTGAAACGTTATAAACGATTATATTCGAAGGAGTGTGTTTATAATCACAATTAAATTCATAAAACTATAATATGAAATCTTGTGGTGAGATATTTTCCATATATTTTTCCATAAATCCGCCGTAAAGATGAAGATTTAAAAAAAATAATTGAATTCGGATGATTCTTCGATTTTCTAGAGCCAAAAAATGAGGTGACCGCGATAGTACTCGTATAAAATTACCCATATAATTTTTTTTCTATCTCAGTTTTTCCAAAGAGGTAAAACTTTCATTTTTCATCTAACCTACTCATAAGAAATAACTACAGTCTAAGATCAGTTGATCAACAATAAAACAGCATGCAGTCAAATCGCAATATATTAACTACATCATAATGACTTCACTCACGGAGACGGATAAAGGAAATCTTGGAGTAATACATACAAATGCAAAAAGAATCATAGAATATGCGTTCAGAAATATGAGTCTCTATTTTTAATTTTAGACTTCTATAATTTACGTGGTAGAGCTACGCTGCAGCTATATTTTGGCTGCAACATGAACTAGCTCGAGTGGGATCTCGCTCTCACAAAATACCGGCGTGAAACATCAGAACAATGTTGTGTTCAACGCATCTGCATATTGATTCTTAGTCGAGTAGTCAGATGTCTGTAGGCTGTGTCATCACATGTTATAATCTAAGTATCTGGTAGACCATGTGCTCGCTTGTCACCCTTGTTCTTTAAAAATGTACAACGTTCTAAAATTTATTTCATCATCATCATCATTCCTCCAGGCTTCCCCCAAGTAATGCCACAAAGCACGGTCCTGAGCCACCTGCATCCATCGACTTCCTGCATATCTTACCAGGTCGTCACTCCATCTAGTGGAGGGTCGCCCTACAATACGCTTACCGGTACGAGGCTGCCACACAAGAACCTTTCTTCCTCATCGGTTATCGGTTCTTCGAGCTATATGGCCGGCCCATTGCCACTTCAGCTTACTAATCCGTTGGGCTATGTTGGTCACTCTGGTTTTACTGCGGATATCCTCATTTCTGAGACTATCACGCAGAGAAACTCCGACCATAGCCCTCTCCATAGCTCGCTGAGTGACCTTGAGCGTCCTCATACGGCCAGCAGTGAAGGACCACGTCTCAGATCCGTAAATCATCACTGGCAACACGCACTGGTTGTACAATCTAGTTTTTAGATATTGAGGTATACCTGACGAGAATATATGTCGAAATTTCTCGAACGCTGCCCAGCCGAGTTGAATCCGTCGATTGACGTCTCGGTCGAAGTTGGACTTACCAAGTCGGACTATTTGTCCCAGGTAAACGTCAACAACTTCGAGCATAGTGCTCCCAACAACTACCGCCATAGGTGTGACATGGACATTGAACATGATCTTTGTTTTGTCCATGTTCATCTTAAGACCTATCCGTTGGGAGGCACTATTGAGGTCATTGAGCATAGTGCTTAAGTCCTCCAGCGATTCTGCCATAAGGACTGTATCGTCGGCAAATCGAAGGTGAGTGATGTAATCGCCATTGATGTCAATACCGTATCATTTCCAGTCCAGTATTTTGAAAACGTCTTCCAATGCAGCGGTGAAGAGTTTCGGGGATATAACGTCACCCTGTCTTACACCTCTCTGCAGTTGGATAGGTTTCGAGCTCTGGTTCTGCACTCGGACAGCCATCGTAGCCCTACTGTACAAACACTTCAGCAATTCGATATACCGACAGTCAACTTGGCACCGCTGAAGGGACTGTAGCACCGCCCAAATTTCGACGGAATCAAAGGCTTTCTCATAGCCCACATACGCCAGGCAAAGTGGCAGATTGTACTCTTCAGTCTTCTGTACAATCTGCTGCAGGGTATGTATGTGGTCTATGGTACTGAAGCCTTTTCGGAAACCGGCTTGTTCGGGAGGCTGGAAGTCGTCGAGTCTGCGTGCGAGACGATTAGTAATGACTCAAGAAAACAGCACGTAGACGCGGCTCAGAAGGGAAATCAGTCTGTAGTTTTTTAAGAGAGCGTTGTCGCCTTTTTTAAAGAACAAGACCACCACACTTCTGCTCCACGCCTCTGGAGTAGTGCCACAATAAAGGACGGAATTGAAGAGCTTCTGAAGGACTTAAAGTACCGGTGTTCCACCCGCTTTCAGAAGCTCCGCTGTAATTCCATCCTCGCCTGGGGCCCTGCCGTTTTTATGGTGCTGGAGAGCCATTCTAATCTCGTTTAGACTGACGTCCGGTATATCACCGGAATAGTGTCGGATAAGACTTGCTCTTGGATCGTTACTCACACTTGCGTGTGGCTCCATTGATGATGTGTACAGCTGCCCTAGAACCTCTTAATCTCACTCAAAATCTCAGGTGTCCCGGAAACGATGCTGCCACACTCAGTCTTCAGCTTTGACAGTTGGTTCTTACTGGCAGATAGATCTCTGGCAAAGACTTTGGAGCCCTGATTGCGCTCGATCGCTTCTTTAATAGGAGCAGTATTAAAGTTGCGTAAGTCTCGCCACATGCGTTTGGAGTTCTGTCTGTTCAGTAGCCTGTATGCTGTCAAATCTGTTGACGATTGCAGCCTCATCTCCCGTCTAACAGCCATGAGATTAAGAGTGTGATCGGAGAGTTTTTGTGTTCTTCTGCGGCGGGTCTTGCAGAACTTAGCTACGACCGCATGGACAGTCTCCACGAGCTTGTCAGTCATATCGTCTACTGAACTGCAATCTTGTAGGCACTGAAAGCGGTTACGTAACTCGAGCTGAAAGTTTTCGGGATTCTGGATTAGAGCACGAGGGGGACGGAGCGTTGACTTCATTAGACGAGACCTCTCCAACTTAACGTTTAGGTTCAGTGTGCCTCTAACCATTCGGTGATCGCTGCCAGCTTTCACCCTTGCGATCACTGAGACATCACTGAACAGTTGGCGTCTGGTCGTCATAATGAAGTCAATCTCATTTTTTGTCGAACCGTCGGGGCTCGACCAGGTCCACTTCCTGTGGGGCCGCTTCTGGAAGAAAGAGTTCATCATAAAGAGTCCCTCTTTCTTCATAAAGTCGGCCAGCTGCTGGCCCCTTCGGTTCCGTTGCCCTACTCCAAATTTCCCTAACTTCAGCTCACCGTTTTCTCTTGTGTCTAGTTTTGCGTTGAAGTCTCCCATCAACACCGTGTAGTGAGTTTTGGAGGAAAGCATGGCTTTGGAAATATCCTCATACATTTCCTCCACCTCCTCATCGGGATGTGCCGAGGTTGGTGCGTAAACCTGTATGACCTTCAGCGAATACCGTTTGGTTTGAATTACCGATGATTGCCGTGTAGTGGCGGTTAAGAATATCCACTACCCCATATCTTCCCGTGGGTGTCGTAAAAGGCGACAGAGGGACACAGGCAGGAGATGGGCAGCAGCATCTTTCTGATAACAGCAACTTTACGGTAAAAAAAAACTGCGGTTGCCAACCCGCTCGCCAAGCGTGGCAACTATGGCAATATACCCTCCATGAACAATTACACAAATAGACGGCCCCCAGTCCCCGGCGGCCCCGCTATTCCTGGCTACGGTGGCGACCATGGTAACGGCGGGGCAGGGGGTGCTTAGAATCTCCGGTGGAGATTCGGTTGCCACCTACGACGACTCGACCTGGCAACATTTAACGCACGCACTCTGAGGACCGACGAGAAGATCCTGGAGCTGGAAGAAGAGATAGACAAGTTGCGCTGGAATATTATAGGATTATCCGAGGTCCGAAGAGAGGGGGAGGACACGGTAATTCTCGAATCCGGCAACTTGTTCTATCACCGGGAGGGCGACCTTCTGTCCCAAGGAGGTGTCGGATTTATCGTCCACAAGTCTCTTGTCAACAACGTTGTAAAGATTGGGAGTGTGTCGACGAGGGTCGCGTACCTTATACTCAGAATCACCAAATTTATTTATGTTATCACAATTTTTAACAACACATGTACTACAATGCACAAAACTTTGCAAACATTTGTGTTTTACAAAGTTATTTGGTATTATCCTTTGTCATTTTGTAGTTAATATTTATTTTGAGCGTAAACAATAAACAGTCTCCATAATATAAAAGTGAAAAACTAAATTTATTAATACAAATTCAGATACTTATCCCTGTAGAGTGGAAGACTGCTTTAAAATTTTCGTAAATTTAGGCAAGAAAAATAGTTTGCCAAGTTAAAGTAAAATATGTCGCTGCTTAGGGAATTCGTTATTGAATTTGTGACTACTTTCTTGTAGAGCGTGGAAGTTTAATTTTATGTATGAGGTTTTCATCAAGTAGGAGTGCAACAAATATTTAAGTGTAAGTGGATATTTATATATTATTATTTATTTATATTATATTTTCGCAATATTTAAATATGCCAATACACATGTATAGTGGGGCTTTTTGCCAAGGCTTTAGTGAAGTTAGACAGGGCGTGCAATATAGTAGCCACGTGGCATAATTTTCGTGCGACGCCACTCAGCAATACAAAGCGTGTGCACGTCATGCGCGCGAACGCTTCGCCCTGCTACACGCCAAGGCTCAAGTAAAAGCAACAGGGCGGTAAACTTCACAAGCAGCGCCACTAAGTACGCTTCTATACAAAGTATGTGCTTGTCATGTTCGCAAACGCTCCGCCGCACTGCATGCCAAGGCTCGAATAGAGACGACAGGGTAACATACTTTCAAAGCGGCGCCACTCAGTACGCTGTTATACAAATGATAACCCGTATAGACGCTTTGTGGAATTATTTGGGGAATGTGTTCGGATATGTACTTGTGATCGGCTGTAATGATAATAATGGCATCATGTTTCTCGTTGCAAATAATGTTTTCAAATAAAATAAATTAAATTAAAACTTTCTATGACTTATTTATTCATTCATTCGTTCATTAAAGGTCTTCACAAGTCCACTGCTATAGATAGGCCTCTCCCAAGGAACGCCACAAAGTAAGGTTTCGAGCCACGTAGGAGTCCCCATACGCTAGACAGAAAGGCAGATTGTACTTTTTGGTATTGTTTCCACTTCCTTTTCACGTGCTACCGGCAATCTTCTTCGCCGCTGACGGATAGGCAATTCTTGTCCTGTGTTTATTTTGTGCTGAACTAAGCCAGTCTTTCCTATGTCAGCATCGTTCGATGAGAATACATCGGCGTACTTGAGTAACAACTTCTTCGGATAGCGCTGTCGGTTGAGAGATTTGTGATGTCATTTTCTGCAAAGCTCCCCTCGCTCTCGTTCCTGACACTAGATGGCTCTAGTTGACTTATTCACGCAACACTGCCCCCTCCTAAGACATGCTCGTCCCGAGCATTATCGGTCCCATAGTAACGCGCCAAGCGATCCACATGGACGATCTTAGGAGTCCCTCTTGCGCCTTTCCGTATCCGGTAGGTCACATTGTTGATCCTGGTTACAATCCGGTACGGGCCGTCCCATTTAGCTTGAAGCTTAGGAGATTTCCCTTTGCTGCGGACTGGATTATGCAACCACACTAATGAACCTTCGTTGAACCCTTTATTGTTCATTTTGCGGTCGTACCGGGTTTTCATTTTCTCAGACATTTGCTGGCCCGATTGTCTGACGTGCTCATAAATGTCTTTCATTTTGTTCCGCAAGTCATTTGCATAATCGGTTATACTGCGTGGAGCATCAAGTGGTATCCCGGTGATCAGGTCTGCAGGCAGCCGTAATTCTCTTCCAAAGTTTGCGAAAGCTGGTGTCACTGCTGTACTTTCGTGTACAGCGCTTCGATATGACAACAAAAACGGTTGTATGTGCTTGTCCCAATCTCGTTGCCGATTGTCTACAACTTTTGCTAGGTACCTCTCCAATGTCTGATTAAATCGTTCCACCATTCCATCAGATTGCGGGTGATAAGAAGTCGTTCTTGTTTTATGAGTACCCATAACTCGGCAAGTTTCCTGGAATATTTGAGACTCAAAATTCCTTCCTTGATCGCTGTGAATCTCTAAAGGTACTCCAAAACGACAGAAGACTTCTGTTGAAGCTTCTTGATTTGGAATGGCGAAGACTTCTGCTTACTTAGTGATGTAATCCATCACAACCATGAAATACTTGTTACCGCTTTCACTCTCCGGAAACGGCCCCGTCACGTCAATGGCTATTCTCTCCCATGGTGCACCAACATTGTACAACTTCAATGCACCCCTACTACGAGTCTGAGGTCCCTTTACAGCCGCACAACTTGTACATTTGCGACACCAGTCCTCGACATCGTTTCGACAGTGGACCCAGTAAAACCGTTCTCGGATTTTCAGTAGAGTTCGTTTAACTCCCAGATGGCCTCCTGAATAATCTTTATGGTACAGCTGTAGAACATTCGGTACTTTAGCTTTAGGGACAACCATTTGTAAATGACAGACACAGAACTCCATCCTGAAGCAGCAAGCTGTCCCACTGGGCCTAATAGCTTTTAGTGGTCGATCTCATTGCTGAGACGTCGCTCCACTTAGGCTTGGGAGTACTGGCCTTTATCCATTCCAGGATCGGCTTGATGTCCGGATCTTCCTGCTGTGCACGTTGTAAGCTGTCCTTCCTTGCTGAGGTGGTCTGCCCTGAGCATCCTCACCTAAGCTATTACGATCGTTTCCCCAAATACATGCTTCGCGAACCAAGGGTAAACAATGATCATCCATGAAAAGTAGCTCGAACCTTGGTCAGGACCACTGACATCTCAGGAGTACGTGTGCTGAACCTTTGCGACCGGGAACAGATTATAGAAAAAGGCACTCTGATTGGTACTTGTGAGGAAGTGGATTGGTTACGTCGGTGCCAATATATATCGAGTGGGACCCCCAGCAAGGAGGCAGAAACGAGAGTGACCACACTTTTGGAAGACTGTCGCAGTGTTCTCTCCCCGAACGAATTGGTCAAGGCGAAGAAGTTTTTACTCAAGTACGCCGATGTATTCTCATCAAACGATGCTGACATAGGAAAGACTGGCTTAGTTCAGCACAAAATAAACACAGGAGAAGAATTGCCTATCCGTCAGCGGCCAAGAAGATTGCCGGTAGCACGTGAAAAGGAAGTGGAAACCATGATTGAGAGATTTGTGATGTCATGTTCTGCAAAGCTCCCCTCGCTCTCGTTCCTGACACTGGATGGCGCTAAAGTGTTAATTTAGGTAATTTTATCGGCAATTTTTATTGTCACGAACCTCAATCTCGTAACAATTGGTGTCAGAAGTGGGATAAAATCATGCCAATTTTACCTAAGGAGGAAACGGAGGGTGTCCGTACCCGAAGTCAACGCCAGCAGGGGATGGACCAACAAAGATTTGGTGGTGCAACGCCGCAGACGTCGGAGGGCTAGCCACCGGCTGCAGGCCCGTCGGTAGCTCCTACATCTGCAGCACCTGACCTAGGTGCTCTGATGGTGATGCTGCAGGAGCAGGCTCGCCGACAGGAGTAACAGGCCCGCCGACAAGAGGAATAGGTCCGTCGGTTGGAAGAGCAGCTGCAGGGTGGACAGGATGAACAGGCCCGCCGACAAGAGGAACAGGCCCGCCGACAGGAGGAACAGACCCGTCGGCTGGAAGATCAGCAGACGGAACAGGCTCGTCGGTCGGAAGAGATGCTCCTCATGAAGGACCTTCATGCTACCTTTGGGAAAGAGATAAGGGATGTGAAGGATGGAGTTGCTCAACATGACAACCGCCTGTCGGAAGCTGAAACCCAAATCAAGGAAGCTAAAACCCAAATCGACCAAGTGAACAATCGGGTTGATTACGTGGTGGCTGACGTGAAGAAAACGCTGGTCGACCTCAAACTGGGTGATGGAACTACAGCTCCCGTAGTAGCAAATACACCTTCGCTACGTGGGTTCAAAGTGCCACCGTTCGACGGGACTTCTTCCTGGTCAGCCTACAAAATCCAGTTCGAGGCTGTTATGAAGGCAAACGGCTGGAATAAAAGTCAGGCCATGACTGCTCTCACACTAGGCCTGCGCGACTAGGCCTTAACAGTTCTGGAAGCTGTCGGGGAGGAAGTGACTTATGAGCAACTCCTTGAGGCATTGGAGGCGAGATATGGTGACGCTCACCTGGAACACGTCTTTCGCGCGCAGCTTAAAGATCGCGTGCAGCGCAGCAACGAAAACCTGCAGCAGTGGGCCCTTGAAGTGGAGAAGCTGGTGCAAAAAGCATTTCGGTCTGTACCTGCGCTCATTGAAGGGAACCTAGTGCAGACATTCATCGACGGCATCCGCGATCAGAGCTGCTGTGAGGCTCGGGCACCACGAGACGCTTATGGACGCCTTGGCCCATGCACTGGAAGTGGAAGCCGTGCGGCAGGATCATCGTTCCCATCGCGTCAGAGAGGTTGCAGCAGCTACAGTTCGCGACCGCAACAAAGGGTACGGCCCTAGGTGCTATGGCTGTGGGGAAAAGGGCCACCTTCGATCCAGCTGCCCTAAGCAAACTGTAGAAAGGAGAGTTGATCGATTTCGAGAGGGTAGTGGAGCTAACGGCACTGCCTGGCGGCGACAGAATCATCGTTCACCTCACGCTAGGGAGGTTCCATTAGTTACGGTTCGCGACCACAATAAAAGATATAGCCCTAGGTGCTATGGCTGTGAGGAAAGGGGCCATCTTCGGTCCAGCTGCCCTAAGCACACCCTAGGAAGGGAAGGTGAGCGGTCTCAGAAAGGAGTCTAGTGCGGCTAACAGCACCGCCCAGCAGCAGCAGAAATACGACTTTACTATCAGACACTGCAGCGGGAAATCTCACGGCAACGCAGATGCATTGTCAAGAAGACCTTATCCTGAAGATTGCAACCGTTGTAGTAGGCAAGAGAGTAAGGAAGTGGTATCCGTGAGGATCTCAGGACAGACCACCTCAGCAACGGGTGGAAGGACAGCCTACGACATGCACAGCAGGAAGATCCGGACATCAAGCCGATTGTGGGATGGATGAAGGCCCGTGCTACCAAGCCTAAGTGGAGGGACGTCTCAGCGATGAGTTCAACCACGAAAAGCTATTGGGCCTAATGGGACAGCTTGCTGCTTCAGGATGGAGTCCTGTGCCGTAAATGGGACAATGGTCGAGGAGACAGCTGTCGTTTGCAAATGGTTGTCCCTAAAGCTAAAGTGCCGAATGTTCTACAGCTGTGCCATAATGGTCGTACAAGAGTCCATCTGGGAGTTAAACGAACTCTGCTGAGGGTCCGAGAACAGTTTTACTGGGTCCATTATCGTGACGATGTCGAGGCTTGGTGTCATACATGTACAAGTTGTGCGGCCGTGCGGGGACCTCAGACACGTAGTAGAGGAGCACCGAAATTGTACAATGTTGGTGCAACACGTATCCCGTGTTGCAACAACATTGGACAGCCCTTGACATGGAGCCGTTACAGAAAGGCGCAAGAGGGACTCCTAAGATCGTCCATGTGGATCGCTTGGCGCGTTATTATGGGGCCGATAATGCTCGGGACGAGAATGTCTTAGGGGGGGGGGGGGCAGTGTTACGCGCTCAAGTCGACGATACACTAGCGCCATCTAGTGACAGAAACGAGAGCGAGATGAGCGTTGCAGAAAATGACATCACAAATCTCTCAACCGACAGCGCCATCCGAAGTACTAAGTTTCTAGAAAATCTACACTCGCACACTCGTCCCTTTGCGCGCATTTATTTGAATATTCCGGATGCTTCTTTGCTAATTTAAATAAATAGGCGCTGCAAGATGCGATCGAGGCAGTATTGAATTGGCGATACGAGCGAAGCTTCGGAGCGGAATAAATTGAATTAGTGTGTTTAATTATTAGTGTTTTAAGTTTTAATTTGTGTAAAGTAAATTAAAGTGTTAATTTAGGTAATTTTATCGGCAATTTTTATTGTCACGAACCTCAAGCTCGTAACAGTATTCTGTACAATTTTCCGAAGGGTATGTATATAGTCTATGGTGCTAAAGTTTTTTCGGAAACCAGTTCGTTCGGGAAGCTGGACTTCGTCGAGTTTGCGTGCTGTGAAGGGACTTCAGACTCGTAGTAGAGGTATATTGAAATTGTACAATGTTGGTGCACCATGGGAGAGGACAGCCCTTGACGTTGCAGAGCCGTTTCAGAAAGATGCAGGAGGTACTCCTAAGATCGTCCATGTGGATCGACTGGTGCGTTACTATGGGGTCGATAATGCTCGGGACGAGCATGTCTTAGGAGGGGGCAGTGTTGCGCGCTATAATAAGCGCTTGGTATGTGGCGGCTGATTATTAGCACCATCTGGTATCATGCAGCAGAAATAGGAGCGTCAAGATCTTTCTGGAACTCTCCCACTAGCGCCATCTAGTATCGAATTGGGGAGCTAATCTTTCTAGAGGGCTCCACACTCGAACTTTTAGCACCTGGCCGGTCGGGGGCCGGTATTTGCTGGAATATTCTGGATGTTTCGGTGGAAAAGGCCTATTTAAAGCCGTTGAGCTTGACCTCAACGGCTTATTGCATTGGCGATACAAGCGATACTTCGGAGCGAAATAAAGTGAACTAAAATGATCAGTGTGATTAATTATTAGTGGGTTTTAAGTTTTAATTGGTGTTCGGCAATTAAAATGTCAATTTCGGTTATTCAATCGGCAGTTTCTATTGTCACGAACCCTAAGCTCATAACACTAATATCATAGTTTCATAAAATAAATTTTTGTTGAAAATTTTGTTTAAAATTTTTGTCAGCATAGAAAATAATAACATTAGCTTTTATTTGTTGTAGAGAAATATTCTTTATATGTAGTCACTGGTGCGTCTGTTATTGATCGCATAACATTCGAATGACTTAGGTACTTACTTACTACTTACAAAAATCGACGTCAATTTAAACAATTCTCAAATTGTTCTCTCTCTCTTTTCACTCTATCATCAGCATAATCATTACAGAATGTCATATCTTACGCATTTTATTTAGATCATACAGTTTACAACAACAACAGTTTTATGTTCAACATAAGACCTACCGGTAGTTTGTTTCTTACATTAAGAGATATGCTTCAGCAAAAATTTTGTAATCCATCTAATGGCCTGGAGCAGCGCTAGCCTCAGCATTATGGGCCCCTAAGGTACCGTGGACATGTTTACAGGTCCAAGTTTTGTGACCGCTAAGTACCGAGGACATGTATACATGTCCGCATTACGTGCTACTATTTTCGTCATTAATTGATATAAAAATACAGTATATTTTCGATTGAACACTATTTCATTCGATTCTGAACGAACTAAAGAATATTCTGTAGCATTATATTCACTCGATTACATAGACATCATCAAATATAACAGCCATTCGCTTTTACGTGCCGGTGCGGTTGGTTGCGTAATCGTTGAAGTTTTGTGATTGTGATTTTAGTTGGATTTTCTTTCAAAAAAACTGTAAGTAATGATATTTATCTTTACTACGTAATGTTTTTGTATGATCTAAGTTACAACAACAGTAACTTTTTATGTTTCAATTGATAAAAAAGTAGAATCAAAAAACCTCTACGCAAACAATTCATAACGGTTAAGATTTCTAATAAGATAATAATAGTATATATCTTATTCGAATACCATAGTAAATACTTTTACTGGGAATGGCTAATCTATATGATTTTATAAGAAAAATAAAGGAAGACGCTATAATATAAACACAAAAAGGTTTTTAAAATGAGGTTACAAAGCGCGCGCAAACTGTCTATTGTCGAATTTTTAGCAAATGTTTGCAAGTTAAAAAGTAGAATTATTATAATTATTACATGCATAATTTTGATTTATTTATGAAGAATATGTTGTGTTGATTGTAAGGACGTAAAAATAAAATAAAAACTTACGATATTTCATTCATAAAACAAAATTTATTTTCAGTAAGTACACTTTATCAAGATCCGTTAGAAACAAAGAGCTGTACATACGAGGGTGGATTGAAAAGTACTCGGCCTAACCAGGAAAATAAACACATACTAAATCAGTTATATTTTTATTTTTCTACATAATCACCATCAAGTTCAATACACTTTTGCCACCTCCCCTTCCAAGCATTTAGACCGTCGAAAAAAAATGATTCTTCCTTAGAGTCAAAATATGCGTCTACAGTTGCTTTGACCTCGTCGTTTGACGAAAATCTTTGACCTCCCAAGTGCTTTTTTAGGTTAGGGAACAGAAAGAAGTCTGATGGTGCCAGATCAGGTGAATACGGTGGATGCGGTAACAGTTAAAAGCCACAGTTGTGAAATTCAGCCATTGACTGTACTGACGTGTGAACACGGGGGTTATCTTGATGAAACAGGACTTTTCTTATGAGCATTCCTCGACGTTTTTCTTTTATTTCCTCTTGTAAACGACGTAGTAAGGTGTAGTAGTAATCAGAGTTTATAGTCTGACCCCTTTCACACCTTTCGAGTCCCAGAATACTGAAGCCATCACCTTATTTGCCGACAAAATCGACTTAGCCTTTTTAGGGGGTGGTGAACCAGGTCTTCTCCACTGTTTTGATTGTTGTTTTGTTTCCGGTGTATAGTAATGAACCCATGTTTCGTCCATAGTAACAAAACGATTCAAAAAATCATCTGCATCGGCTTCAAATAACTCCAAACATTCGCGTGAAATAGTCAATTGCGTCCTTTTTTGTTCAACTGAAAACAGTCGCGGAACCCACCTCGCAGACACCTTGTGGAAACCCAACTCGTTGACAATGATGTTTTGAGTTCGTTCATAAGAGATGCCTATAATCTCGGCTATCTCTCTAATTTTTAATCTGCGGTCTCCCATTATTAAATCAAGTACTTTTTTAATATTTTCGTCAGTAGTTGACGTCGAAGGCCTTCCAGAGCGGGGTTCATCTTTCACACTCTCTCTACCGCGCTTAAATTCTGCTATCCATTTTTTGACGGATGAATATGACAGAACACAATCGCTTAATGTACTGACCATGTCATCATGGATGGCTTTTGATGATAGCCCCTTCTTATGGAGGTACTTAATGACGGCACGCTGCTCGATTTGCTCCATTCGCGGAAATTATGTCCGATTACTTTGTTAATAAATTTATAAAATCACAACTAATTATCGCACACGTTTCGAACTTCACACAATGAACTAGTCTGAACTGAACTAAATAATGTGGGTAGATTTGATTTTTAGAATTGAATGGATCTGTGTTAGGCCGAGTACTTTTCAATCCACCCTCGTAATAAAATAAACATTTAAATGTTACGGTTATTGTTTCTACTTATCGAAAATCTTATCGGCTTTAAATAACTGTAACTAAAACCTCTTTAAACATAAATGAAAGGTCGTGAGAAACATAAATATTTAAAAAAAAGTGCCGCCAGCTGAGGTGATGACAGAGGCCGCCGTACAAAGCTGTTTTTTTTGTTATGGCGATGGCAGTAAGGGAAAGGTTAATACAGAAACTTTTATTAGTAATTTGCTTAAAGTTAGTCCAAATTTGTTAGGTACGTCATTTATGTTGTATTCCGTTATTTATTAAGCCTTAATATAAATTTTTAAACATTTGGATCGCTACATCTTGAAACAACTTTTTTAAGTACCTAATACAGCGTAAAACATCAGGCGAGATTTATATAGATAATAAACTCAACTTTTGGCATATATACGAAACTTTAACTTATTATTGTTCTGACAGGTATACAGATCGTCGATAATAATTAATAGTATGTAGACTAACGAGCTTTTCTCTCTTTGTTAGGTTTCTTAAAAGTCACTTACACAACTAAATCATATTAATTATTTATTATTTGACCGTGTAGTGGCGGTGGAATCCACTACTCAACGTCATCCAGTAGGTGTCGTAATAGGCGACAGAAAGAGAAAAAACCAGGAAATGGGCGGCGGCGTCTTCCTGATAGCAAGTTGAAAATTGAGAGCTGCGGTTGCAAGCCCGTCTGCCAAGCATGGCAACTATGGCAAATATTATACCGCCAATGAGGTGATCTATGGGGGATACCTAATTCAAACAGTGGTAAACTTTTGGTAGGCTAAAGTACGATATAATTACGTATAATAATGACAAAATGCTGCAATCAATTACTGTTTTTCTCGGTGCTGAAAAAAAATCCTTAAAGATTATACATAATATATACCAAAATACAATAGCTATCCAAATCGTTACTACAGTTTATATAACCAAGCACTCGTTGTACAATTATGTTGAAAAGAATTGCTCACTTAAAATATAGGATTTAATAAAATCACAAATCAATCAATCCTGTAATTATAATTCTTACTAAGACTTTTATTCAAAAATAATGAGTACGTTGTAAAAAGCTCTAAACGCAATGATTTCAAAAGGAAGGATATGCCCATCTAAATATTTTACTCATAACTTTTTCATACAAGAAAATTAACGCATCTGTCATAGTACAAACATCATATCGTAACACGACGTAACCAGGGTTGGATTTCGTAATATAATTATTATCCTAACTGTACCATTAATAAATATATATATATATATATATATATATATATATATATATATATATATATATATATATATATATATATATATTAGTGAGAACCTTAATTATGGCACGAAACTTAATATTCATTTTCCGATTGACTTATTTATATCGCGATATCTTACAGGTTAATGAACCGATCTGGCTAGCCTGGCTGGCTGAGTAATGACAAAAACTCTAACCCCCTCCCTCTAACCCCTCCATTCCGCGAACTTTTTCACCCACCCTCGTAACAGCGATGTTAGCGACATAGTTATAATACCTAGTCTTTAAAAAAAGTGTTACATGAAGATGTACGCAAGAGCTTGTTTACAAATAAAATTATAGACAAGCGTCTAAGACACTAAAACACTTTCGCACGGAGAAATAAACAAGTCGCAGTCGCTCAACGCGTTGTCTTTTTGAAGTGTAGGGAGGTGGAACTAGTATCGCACCGTAATTCGCTTACTGTGGTTTTACATTATAATAATTTGTATATTTAACTCAAAAGATTGTGGTATGTTTTGCTAACTTGAGTCATACAAACAAAGTCAAATTATTTTGCGACATCGGTCAAAGCAACCCATGACTTTTTCTGCCACCAGGGCGACGTTAAAATAAGGCGCCACGAAAAGTACAAAGGGTAATGTTACTTTCTGTACCAATTAGTTGCATTTTATTTTAATTAATTTAAAAATAAATAAACCAAACCACAGGTATTCCTAAAAATCGGAAAACTAAAAAAAAAACCGGCCAAGAGCGTGTTGGGGCACGCTCACTGTAGGGTTCCGCAGTTTCCCATCCGTCACAATAAGTGTTCCCACTTACGAGTTTAAAGGTGGGTACCCATTATATTCGCGCTCCAGCAGCGCTCCGCGCTCCTGCAACTGCTCCCGGTAGTGGGTACTGTTGTTTCCATCCAAGTTCAAAATAATTTTCCTAGAAAGTTCTTATAAAGTTCTACTTTTCAGATTTTTTTCATATTTTCTAAACTTATGGTTTAAAAGTTAGAGGGGGGGGGGGACACATTGTTTTTTACTTTTGGAGCGATTATTTCCGAAATTATTGACACTCATGTCACTCAAAAATGATTTGAGTAAACCCCTATTCATTTTTAAATACCTTTCCAACAATATATCACACGTTAGGGTTGAAATTAAAAAAAATCAGTTCCCACTTTACATATAGGGGCGCTACCCTAATAAAACATTTTTTTTTCAATTTTTTTTTACCACTTTGTCGGCGTAATTGATACACATATTTGTACCAAATTTCAGCTTTCTAGTGCTAACGGTCACAGAGATTAAGCGAGGACGGACAGACGGACAGACAGACATGGCGAAACTATAAGGGTTCCTAGTTGACTACGGAACCCTAAAAAAAAAATTAAAGAACGTACTACTGCGGCATTGTTTTGTGTATTAATATAACACTCTATAAACTGATAAACCTCTATTTAAAAATAATTTCTAAATTAAATTACATTTTGTAACAAAAAAATTCACCTCAATGTCAATTAGCGACATTTAGAGCGCGGAAGATTATTAGCCCTCATTGGAACTTTAAGATACGTTGGTTGGTCGGCCCGGTCCTTACGCTAGTAATATATAAGTCAATGTCTAAACGTCATTTTTCTTTATAAATGTCAAAGTATTTATATACTCGGTGTCCTGAACGCTTTACTTAATATTTAGGAAGAGCTCTCTCTCCTCCATTATGTAAATAACAGTTAACAAACGAGAGCGTGCGGCACAGAGCCGTGTGACTTACTATTGTTTACTTTACTATACTCAAATCATTTTTGAGTGACATTTTTTGAGTGACATGAGGTACGACATCATTAACACGGACGATAAATTTGTAATGGCCGACGTAGTAACGTTTAACTTCAGGAATATATGTGATATTTTGTCATATGCACAGCACTCTCCAAACCGAGTTGTGATGTAATATTAAATTTATCGGCAAAAAGGTCAATATTAATAATTAATTTTATTATTATTTTAAAATCATATATTGTGCATAGAACTAAAGTTAGAAAACGAGCACACATTGCACCCGACAGGAAGCGAATATTATTATGTACTGTTATCGCTAATAAATAAATACAGTCAGTGATTATACTACTTTGACTGCTTAGCAATGAGTTGCGGCTTTGAGTTCCGCAGAAACAAACTACGCGCGTGACTAGTATTTTTATGACATGAAAATCTGTTTTTTGACGTTTGCTCTTGTGCAATTTATGTATGAAAACTGCCTAGCCACGATACATTTTGTAGTAGTATACTCGTTGTCTACTTGGGGTACAAATTTAAAAAATGTAAGAACGCAAGACAAGTCTTAATACAAAAGCCAGACATTGCTGCCTGGAGAGCCCGTTATTTACGAAGGAAGAAAGAAAACAATGAACTTGGGGTGGACAAAAAACCCGTAACTTATTTAGACGAAACATGGATTCACTCCCACTATACCGTGCGCAAATGCTGGCAAAATAACAATGACGCAAGCATTATAAAAAATGATAATCCAGGACAGCGGTGGATATTGGTGCACGCTGGCGGTGAAAACGGCTTTATCCCTGGTGCCGAATTGCTTTACAAATGCAAAAGTAATGCCGGGGACTACCATCACGAAATGGATAGTAAAAACTTTAAAAAGTGGCATATCACCCACACTCCCCCTCTCTCCCGTCCCGACGGCACGGTTGCCTTCGAGGACGAGGAAAAGGCTGAGTGCTTTGCAGATAGCATTGCCGCTCAATGCTCGCCTAGCTCTCAACCCGTCGACCCCTCACACGTCCAGGCAGTGGAGGATGAGGTCCGCCGCCGGAACTCACCCCCCACGACCTCCGAACCTATCTCTGTGTCCAATGATGAGATTTCATCCCTCATCAAAGGACTTAAGCCTAAAAAGGCTCCGGGCGCGGATGGCATCTCCAACCAAGCCCTGAAACACTTTCCTGAGCAGGTGTTAACCTTTTTATCTATTATCTTCAACGCCTGCTTCAACCTTAGTTACTTTCCCACTACGTGGAAAGAGGCAATTGTGATTGGAATTCCCAAGCCAGGTAAGCCTCTCAACCTCCCCTCCAGCCATCGCCCCATTAGCCTCCTCAAGGCAATGGGCAAGCTCTTCGAAAGAGTCATCCAAACACGGATGAGGCGCTATCTGTTTCCCACAGACGGTGACCCTCTCATCATTCCCCACCAATTCGGTTTCCGAGCCAAACACTCATGCCCTCAACAAGTTCACCGCATTGTGGAATATATCCTCAGCGGTTTCTATCCTCGACGTCATACTCTCTCGCTACTACTCGCTTCTCTCGCTACGCTCGCTCTACAAAATAGGTCTCCCCGATCGTCTAGTTCGTCTCGTGGCCTCCTATTTGAAACATCGTACCTTTCGTTTTAGACACGAAGGCACGCTATCTTCACAGCGAACTATCAAGGCTGGTGTCCCTCAGGGCTCAGTACTTGCTCCTCTGCTGTACATTCTGTTCACCAACGACATTCCCATCCCGTCGAAAAGTGTCCAACTCTCCCTCTTCGCAGACGACACTGCCATCTACTGCAAAGGTGTCTCACTACCCTTCATACGGAACAAGATCCAAAAGTCAGTTGATGACCTAGGAGCTTGGTTCAAAAAATGGCGCATCGATGTGAACCCGGAGAAGAGCTCCGCCGTTCACTTCGACTATAAACGACGCCGTCTTAAAAACACCCCTCCAATACGTATGCTATGGACCCCTGTCCCCTGGCATACGACCGCCAAATATTTAGGTGTCACTCTAGACACAGGGCTTACTTTTAGGCCCCACGTCAAACGAGTCACCCGTCACGCACGGTTTTATCTGAGTAGGCTCAACAGTATGTTGGGCAGACACAGTAAAATGTCCCTTCGAAACAAGCGTACCCTTTATAAGGTCTGTATATGACCAGTCATGTCCTACGCGGGCCCCGTCTTTGCCCACGCAAACCCCAAAATTATTAATGAACTCCAAATAGTTCAAAACCTTTTCTGTCGTCGAGCTACGAACGCACCTTGGTACGTCCGTAATGCCGACCTTCATCGGGACTTAGAGCTCCCAACAATTCAACAATTCCTTACAAAACTCTCTGAGAACTTCTTCAAAGCCTCAGAGTCGCACCCAAATCAATTAATTCGTGAGGCAGCTTCTTATGCAGCCCCACCCCCCTCTCGCTATCGTGTCCGCAGGCCGAGAAACTCTCTCTCGGACCCGCCTAATAAACTGTCAAACGACCTGAACTGCCTCCTGGCGGCTCAGGCCAGTTCTAATTAAATTAATTATTATTATATTAACTAATATTATTCTGCCTTCGTAGGCACTCCCTCAGTGGCGTTATCTTCGATTCATTTAATGGTGTATGATCGTGCACGGAACAAGTTCTGGCACCACAAAAAAATACTAAAATCGCAACTTCCGCTACCGACCAAGAAAATAGTCATGGATACTGGTCTTCTACCGTGCCTCACCTATGGATGCCAAACTTGGACTTTCGATCTCAAAACCAGGAACAAAATTCAGACTACCCAGAGAAGAATGGAAAGAAGTTGCCTAGGTATAAAATTGAAGGATAAGGTAAAGAACGTAAACATTCGAAAGAAGACCAAAATATGCGATGCCTTAACTTTTGCAATGAAGTCTAAATGGAAATGAGCGGGTCACGTAGCCCGTTACAAGGACGATAGATGGACTCTACGGGCAGTAAAGTGGTCTGGGCCAAAAGGCACCAGATCAAGAGGTCGACCAAAGGCCAGATGGGCCGATGAAACTGTAGCGTGCGCGGGTGGTAGTTGGCTAGACAGAGCTATTGACAAAGAAGGGTGGCATATCTTGGGGGAGGCTTTTACCCGAACGGGGTCCATGCGTTAAATAAATAGGTAGTGTGATAGTTAAAGCAAATAATAATTTAAAAAAAATTAAACTAATTACTATATATATATATATATATATATATATATATATATATATATATATATATATATATATATATATATATATATATATATATATATATATATATAACTAACGATACATTTCTTAACTTAAGTTAGTTATATATATATATATATATATATATATATATATATATATATATAACTAACTTAAGTTAAGAAATGTATCGTTTAATATGAACTATGCATGGAATTAAATAAAGCTTTATTATTATTATTATAAATAAATCAATTAAAAATTATAATAATAAAAACATTACGCACCCAATTAATAGTATTTATTGATAGATCAATTTCATAATATGTTAATGTAAATGATAAAACTGTATTGTAGAATTTGGAGAGTACTCCACCACTAAGCTATTACGACTTTCTTTTCACCCGATTGCCTACATTATAATCGCAAGAGAGACGTCCGCTGGCAAATTATTCCACTCCATTGCACATTGCGTACGATGGAACAACAGTTTGGTTTTTGCGCACTCTCCGACTGTCTATTAAATAATAAATAAAATATATAGCATGAGGGTGACAAACGATCGCACAGTCCACCTGATGGTAAGTAGAAGCTGTGGTCCATAGACTACATTTATCTTCGATTCAGAATCAAAATGCAGATACATTGCCACCCCTGAGGTCTAAGGTGGAATGCCTTTTTTCCAGTAAAGAGGGTCTATCTCCGTTTCTCTGCATTCGCCATACGAAACACAGCATCATTAAGCTGTTATTTTCCGCTGATATTCTGTGAGAGCGTGGTGCTTCCCCGAGCTGACTTATACATGCTACAACCATAATATAGCTGCATTGTGTCTCTACCAAGTCCTAATTATCAAATCAAAGGCAAGATTGCCATGTAGTATAGGCGTAGTCCCGAAATCATGAAAGACGGCCTTCATGCACCCGTTTCCTAAAAAAGATAATCGCTATAATCTGTCGAACTATAGGCTTATCGCCATCACTTCCTTGTTCTCAAAATAAATCGTCGGCAACCGAGCTCATTCCGATCGGTTTGACTCACTGGCTCTGCGAAGAGATGTTGCATCTCTTTGCGTATTTTGTCGCATCTACCACGGGGAGTGCTCTGAGTAATTTTTCGGACTAATTTCAGCCGCACAATTTCACCATCGCACAGCGCGACAAAACTCGCGATACCATCCGTACCATTTGGATGACTGGCGGTCCACCACTAAGCGATTTAAAAGAAGTTTCCTTCCTCACACGACTTCCTTGTGCAATTACCTACCACCAGAGATTTTTCCGGACCGATACGACCTAGAGACCTTCAAGAAAAGAGCCTGTTCTTTTTTAAAAGGCCGGAAACGCATTTGCAATCCCCGTGGTGTTGCAGCTGTTCATGGACGGCGCTAATCACTTTCTATCAGGTGAGCCGTATGCTCGTTTACCCCCTCTCCTATATTAAAAAAAAACCATTAAGCAACCGCCGCTTCAATATTTCACAATAATAATGACTTCATTTCTCTCCATCTTTATGCGAAAACTACATATTTATAAAACTAATTTTAAGAGATTTTATCGCGTTTAATTTTAATCGAAGGATCATTAGCGAGCCTATTGAAACTATATTCTAATTTCAAAAGAATAATACGACAGAAAAATATTATTTTGTGTGCGTATTTGTCAAGAAGTTGAGCATAGTTTCAGCGTCACTTGACATGTGCGCAGCGCTTCAGTTTCTTTTGTTAGTCTGAGATTAGCGAGCCCTATGCGAGTTCTAAACCGAGTAAATTCTATATTCGCTTATAGTTTTTTAACGTATTTTGATTAAATTTTGAAATTAAATAACATATAATTGTAATGTAAATTAGCCCCAAGAATAGAAAAATAGAAGATTTATAATGTAATTATTTACTTAACATTCTAGTGTTTAACCTACACTTGTGATGCTCCTGAAACCACACAAAAGGATAAAATAATTAAACGTATATGAAAAGAACAAATCGCTTTCTCAATTAATGAAAATCAAATAATTTCCACGCACACATTTCCACGCTCCTGAAATCAGAGAGAAGAAATATTTATTTTTCTAGGGTTGAAGTCGGTTTCTATTTTTATCTAATTAAAAAAATTATTACCTTTACTAAAAAGGTCCCACTTCCGAGCACTTCTCACTTCGGATAGGGTTTTAGGGCATGGGAATGTACGTCGCCCCACGTGCCGAATGGCAGACTACACATGTTTTCGAAATATTTTTTATTCTTGCGATGTTTTATTTCCCCGCCGTGCTTGTGTTAAATCAGCACTTAAAATTGCAATTACCTAATGTTATTGGTGCCGGCGGGGATCGAACCCGGGTTGCTCGCGTACTGTGAAGTTTAAAGCGAGCGCTTAGCCTCTGAGCTAGTGTGGCTCATTTTAATTACATAGTAAAATATCAACGGTATTATATTCATTGTTATATATTGCACGACCTTACTACAAACCAGTTATTATAAATAAAAAATAAATAAGTTGACGAAGTGGAGTCACGCTGCAAAAAAAATTAATTGAGGTACACAACATGTTAAAAATAGTTTCATTTGTACATGTCATAAAATGGCACCTTTTTAATTCATTACAAATTTTTAGTATACCATTATTTAAGTAATAATGTAATGTAATGTTTTAGCGTCTTTACATCCCACTACTGGGCACAGACCTCCCCTCATTTCTGAGAGGGTTTTAGGGCAAGGAAGCGTCCGCCGCGCTGCCCCAATGCGTGTTGGCAAACTTCACATGTCTTCGAATTTTTTTTCCTTATTCCTCAGACATGCAGATTTCCTCACGATGTTTTCCTTCACCGCCGAGCACGTGGTAAATCAGCACTTAAAACTGCAATTAAACAATTTCATTGGTGCCAGCGGGGATTGAACCCGGGTTACTCGCGTTCTGTTATATTTTTTTTTATAGAAGAGGGGCAAACGAGCATGTGGCTCACCTGATGTTAAGTGACTACCGCCGCCCATGATCAACCGCAACACCAGGGGAATCGCAGGTGCGTTGCCGGCCCTTTAGAAAGGAGTAAGCTCTTTTCTTGAAGGTCGCCAGGTCGTATCGGTCCGGAAAAATCGCCGGTGGTAAATTATTCCACAGAGAGGTTGTACGCGGAAGAAAACTCCTTTTGAAACGTACAGTGGTGGACCGCCAAGCATTCAGATGGTGTGGATCGGGAAGTTTGCCGCGTAGTGCGTTCACGAAATTAGGCGGCTGGGATTAAACCGAACAATTCCTCAGAGCACTCTCCATGGTATATGCGAAAGAAAATGCAAAGGGATGCAACATCTCTTCGCAGTGCCAGTGAATCGAGCCGATCGGAAAGCACTCGGTCGTCGACGATTCGAGCAGCTCTGCGCTGGATGCGGTCAAGTGGAAGGAGCTGGTACTGGGGAGCCCCAGCCCAGAGATTATATTTACAGCGAGCGTTAACCATCTGAGCTACCACGGCTCGTTATTATTTAAGTATATTAGTTAAGTCATATATATTAATAAACTCATTTTTAAATACATTTAACAAGAGTATGTCATTATTTTTAAATGTAATTAGTAATTTCCGAAGTTAGGAAAGCAAAATTTTTATATCGTAGTCGTTTTCCCCAAAACATAATATAAGTTTGTCATTGGGCGTTAAATCAACGTTATAACAGTCTTTTAAAATATCGGTAGTCAGAGCATCAGGCTTCGTTTGTGATGTGAATGTATATTTTTCGTATGACGTATTATCTCTTGATCAAATTAGGGCTGAGGATAGGCCGACACACTGTTGTGATCCGTGGATAAATATTCTTTTCCTGTTATCGTTTTTCTTGGCGGGTGTAGGGGTCAATTCAACATAGGGTTATGAACGTGCTGAATTCGTGTCATGCAATTTCAGTTTCAACTTGTTAATAAGTTTATTGAGGGTTTAATTTCTATTTGCATATCGCTCAATTTTTGTTGGAATTCCGTGAAGTGCCGTTGCAGGTTTACCTGATCGTCGGTTACAAAAGATTGTCTCTGTGTAGGGTAAAACACCCGGTAGTCAGCCCTGTGCCAGTACTCAGCCTTTACAGTTTTTAACTGTCGCTTTACGACATTTTTCTGTAAATATCTTTACAAATTTGAAATAAATTATTTTCTTTTTGGTTGTTTCGTTGTTAGGTTAAGTTCTTTAGTTTTTAATTGTCGCTTCACGACATTTTGGCGCCCGACGTAAAAGCTCTTCTTTCTTAATTTTTCTTTTTTCTCTTTTCTTCACCTTAACTACGCCTTATCCATTTCCTTTTGATTTAATTGCTTTCTCTTTCATTCTTAACTCTTTATTTACTCATCCTTATCATATCTTCCAAATTCTAAAACAAAACTTCATCTAGTTTTTCAACTTATCTGGATTATATTTAGACCTACATATAACACTTCACTTACATTCATCATTTTTATTCTAGATAACTTAAAGAGGTACAATTTTTAATTAAATTTTTATTTCTTAAACTTAAATTAATTATATACAAATTTCTTAACAAGGCCGAACTCGAATACGAAGTGAAGATTAGATGTGAGGAACCAGCTAATACTGTTTTGCATGACACTACATTTGTATATATGTTTGTATATTTGTATATAAGTTTGTATATATGTATAAATATCAATTTCAGACACATCTCGTTAGTGATGTTGCTGATCTCTGGCTTTGAGCCCTACCGCTCTGGCCGTTCTTAATCTTTACTTAAGTCATAGCGACTAAAGCTTGCTTAAGATTAATTTCTTTATGTTTATCTTCACTCAGGAGCGGATGACAACTCCTTAAATAAGCCTGAATGTCCTTTCAAAATGTTTTTTTTCCACGCAGGAGCGGATGACAACTCCTTAAATAAGCCTGAATGTCCTTTCGAAAACACACTTTTAGAGTGGTAGTCATTGAAAGTGAACTCCACCCTTACCTGAATGCAGATGATGAATGTAAGAGATAGTATATCTGATTTTGCCTGGTGATGTCTGTTTCTGCAAAGCTGTGTTTTTATGGTTTATTTTAAAATGTACATCTCAAAATTTTTGCTGAGTCAAAAATTTTCCAGGGTCGGGGGGTAAATGTAGTGTTATGCTACTTACATACCATTTTACACTATTTTAAATCTATTTTTCCATTCCGTTTTTGATTTTCTGCATTCATCTCAAAACTGGATATTTTACATCACCTTTATTTCCATAGGAACCTGTAACATTTTTAAACCATAAGAACACAATAACAAATCATTTTCACGTCGTATTTTCACGTTATCAGCACTTTATAAATTGATGTCAATGGAGTCTACCTTTTTCGGTCTTTTATTTAGTTCTCCGTAACTCTGCAATTTCGGGCTTCGTGCGCGCTGTTGCGCTACTTTTTTTCCTATATCAATAATATCTCATTTTTCACTTAAATCTTGCCGTTTCTCTATTACGAGCCTAAAACCAAAATTTGACATGTTTTGACATCGTTGTTTATCTGGTTGTCATGGCAATTTTTATTCAAATATCGTTACCGGCCTGATGTTTTTACTTCAAAAATACTCTTTTCTTCTTGGCCATTTACAAAAATTTGCTTTTAATTTAAATAATTTCAAATAATTTCTCGTTCTTATCCCAGATCCGTCAAAAAGTAAAAGCCGAAGAATCGGCCAATAGAGGTTCTCACTTCAGCTTTCATACGAGAAGCATTTCTTAAAGGCTTTATTTGCACTGCCTCGGGATCTTGCAAGCCTCTGCCTTCTCCTGAAGTCGTCGCCTAGCCACGCCTACGCCTCCTCTTTCTAGTGCCCGCGCTATCTTCGGCCGCTGTGCGTGCTTGTCTCAAGCGCTGCGTGTGTCTACTCCAGACGCTGCATGTTCCTACTCCAGACGCTGCGTGTCTACTCCGGGCGTTGTGTGTGCTTACTCCGAGCGGTGTGTGTGTGCCTACTTTAAGTGCTGCGTGTACCTGCTCAATACGCTGTGTGTACCTACTCCAGACGCTGCGTGGACCTACTCCAGACGCTGCGTGATAAATCTAAACAACGTAAAATTAACATTCGCAACAAGTTTTTAGTTTCGCTCCGACACTTCGCTCCGCAGTTTGTTGCAGTTGTATGGAGGCTTACGAAATGACTCCCAGTTGTACTGAAACATTATTGCACTTGTAAATATTGTTTAATAGTGAGTGATAAGACCGCCTATTGTACGTACTTTAATTTAGTTTTAACTGTACTTGATGTTTCTGTATTGTGGTGTACAAAAAAGAATAAATAAATAAATAATAAAGTCAATCCATAGATTTGGTTTTGTAATTTTTAACATCATAGTCATGATGCAGCTGTGTTACGGTTTAAGCACGGCTTGACCGGGGAACGACCACGCTCTCAAAGAATACTGGCGTAAAATAGTAGCTTAATGCTGCTTTGTTTCGTATGTTGAGTGTTGAGAACTGGAGACCCATTTTACCAGAAACGAGGTATTCCATTTGAGTCCTCAGGGGTGATAACGCATCTGCAATTTGGTTCTCAATCGAGGATAGATTATGATGTCTATGGGTCACAGCATCAACTTACCATCAGGTATACTGTGTGCATGTTTGTCACCCTTATTCTATTTTTGTTTAAACTTAGTCTACCTGTTGATAAATGTGGATGACGTGGCACATAGATCTCTCAATTATATTCTCGAACAAGAATCAAAATGCAGATGTGTTTTCACCCTTGAGAACTAAGATGGAATGCCTTGCTTCTCATTTATACTCGTATGTACGCAGCGTCCCGTCTGTTCTTATTTTTAAATGTAACACATAATTCTTAATACAATTTTATAAATACATTCTGCACATAAACGCCGACTGTCGCATTGCCTCCGTTCAGTATTCCAACGTCGAGTCGTTATCGTCGATGTAGCGACAAATATAACATCAGCTTTCAAAGAAATCGGGATTTAAAATAAAGGTTTCATTTCCAAACTTTTAAACACGTTAGTACAATGCTTTACTTTTTCAGTTATTTTTATAGCATATTACGAAATGGAATTTATCTACAGACACGCGATTGGCTCAAAAACTTTTTCTTTTACATAGAAGATGTATAATGTGATTTTGAAACCAGGATTAAATGAGGAATACTTTGGTGGTTGGTTTGTTCATGTGGAAATAATTACCTAATGAGGAAAGGATAACAAAGAAAATTTATGCTTCAGATGTGAATGGCAGAGTCGGGAAAGGATGCCCTAAGCCCTAGGCGGACTTTTCTAGACCAAATTAGGGACGTCTTGAAAAAAGGCCAGGTTAAGAGTACCCTAAACCGTAGAGCATGTATGAAGGGAATAATGAAAGTGGACGAAGCGAAACAAGTATGTAAGGATCGTAGCAAGTGGAAAGAAGTGGTCTCTGCCTACCCCTACGGGAAAGAGGCGTGATTATATGTATGTATGTAAATCGAATTTTAATCACGCCGGCAACTAGTCATGAGGGCAGGACAGGATATAGGATAGTAGTCTTAAATTCTAAGTAGCCTGTAATGTAAAAAGTTGGCCGAGTTTCAATGCCGTGTATTGTATCATATGTATTTGTCAACTGGGATAAAAGCTTAATGTCCTGAAATACAGATTCGTCGCTTAGTTTAGCAATCAGTCTTTCACGTCACTTTGAGCCTATTTTTGTTAAAAATTGAGATTGTCACAATTTGTCACATGTCATAAATGGTGAGAAAATAAAACACTATTATTTTTATTATTATTAATGCAATACAATTTGACTTTATTGCGTGTGTAAGTTTGGAATGTAACGTTTGTAGTGTTGGGGGATTTCAAATTATGAAGTGTATGAAGAAGTGTAAGGCAGCACAGCCAGCAATAAGATCTTATAAGATATGTTTTATGCAATAAGTTACAAAACGAGCACACAGTCTGCCTGGTCTTCATCCGTCTTCGATTAGAAATCAAGATGAGGACGCATTGTCCTTTTCCACATAATGTGAGAGCGTGGCCATAGAATAGCTAGAACTTAAAGTAAAAAGTGAAGTTACAGCCTATACGAGAAGACCAGCAGAGTCACCGTTTCGTTAGGGAAATTAGTGTTTTAAATTCTGATAAAAATATATACTATTAGTTAAGGATCTAGTCTAGTCAAAATCGCATTCAGTTAGAAAATCTAAAGAACTTCACTCGATAGAAAAAAATCCCGAAGTGACCCCTTTTTGTATTGTTTTTTCAATATTTTGACTAAACTACTAACATTTTACGCTTAAATTTTGTACTCAAATAAAGCCACTTAAATTTTACAGACAAATTCGCAGAGTTTGACTTGATAAAAATATTGTGTTAATTACTATATTTAGATACCTCGGCAAGCCTGACCAGTCGCGCGCTGGCGCTTATGGACGACGGACCCGTGTCAGTTTTCTCCGTGCACCAATAAATCAGTTCTTGACGAGTTCATATAATTGTTGTCACAGAATAAATATTGCGTTCTATTAATATAAATCCTCTGGTTTTAATAGTTATAATGAATTTCACTGTAAGTTTGACTTTCTCCCCTAGCGTTGTGTGTGTTCACACGAAACTTAAAAATAGTTCTCTACTCATACAGTTTCCATACCTATCAAAAGCGAACTGGTTGTTAATTTTCTTTTTGTTATGTAACTCTAATTTATCGCTATAATAAAAAAAGTTTGATCATAAAAAATGCATTTGTAAAGTCAAATAAAAAAGTCATCCTACTGCTTACTTCTATACTGTGTTGCTGGTTGGGTCATGCAAGTTCACTGCCTTGGAATCCGCGCGAAATAATTCGTGCGCGGCTGGGACAGCGCTAAATTTCTACTTTTGCAGGAATACATGGCCTTAACCAAACACGCTTTGTAAACGAGTTACCTCCGCGCTATTGTTGCCGACGCCCGACGTCTCGCTTTGAAAATTTCCGCGTCACTGGAGCGATCCATCAATTCTTTAAGGACATTTTTTACTTTATTTATGGCATATCTATTTAACGCCGAATGTAGGTTATTTTCTTATAAGGAAACGATCAGCGAACTAGTAAGTCCTCCCGGTGTTAAGTAAAACACCTAATAATACAGCTAACACTTCTAAGTCCACCATACATTTGGTGTATACATTTCCGGCTCCGTAGCGCAGTGGCCTAGCAATGAGTTATAGCGCTGAGGGCCACGGGTTCGAATCCCGCGCGGAACAAGTATTTATATGGCTTACAAGTAATTGTTCTGATTCTGGATGTTTCGCCTCGTGTAATTTGTGTATATAAACTGCATCCACGATACAGCAGAAAAAAAGAAAAGTATAAGAATGTACAGGTGAAGATTTTTGAAGGTGTGAACATGCATTCTTTTTCTATAAGACTTATTTTTATTTAAAAATACATCAATTCAACTTTCCTGTATCTTGGAGGCAGTTAATATACATAAATTGCAAAAAAATTAACCTCCAGACCCAGAACAAAATCTTCAGTACAAGTGATGTGAATGAGTTTACTCATATTAGTGTTGTTGGGGACCAGAGAAGTTTTAAATTTGTTACTCTTTATAATAGTACATAGAGGTCACATCCTTCATTGGATCATAGGGTGAACTTAGTTTTAAAATGACTTAAACCTAAACCTCAAGGTTGTGCGCACAACCCAAGGTAAACTTTTACCTTTACATAGTAGAATAAAGAAAATTGTATGTACCAACAAAATGAAATGAAAATGTAATATAGGTAATACTGTAAAAATAAATGGGGGGCCCCTATGTATAAAGTACCCCATGTCATGAAATAAATTGAATTAATTTATTTATTTATTTATTTATTTCTAATTAATTACAACGGATTTCGCTAATGACAGTAATTAATAGGTAAAACTAAACATATAACATAATTAACATAATTCAAAAACAAATAACAAGTCTGAGATCGAACATACTTAACAATAACTAGAGGAAATTAAATAATATAAAACAGAATAAAGTGATAACAACATACAACTTATTTACCTAACAAACATGGCCTTCACATAACATGAGACAGTTTGACATGATCACCTTGAGTGTGTCATTAAAGATGTCACATTCCGGGACTTTCTCCATTAAGGAGTTTAAAGCACCATGCATGCGACACACCGGGGATTGCGCGCGCGACACAGTGCGGCAATGGGGTGTGGCGAACAGCCGGTGTCGTCGAGTAGGCCTATGACGCAGGTAGTTGTTAGGCACATAAAGTGTACACAAAGTATTGTGCAGCTCTGGGGAATTTACCATGCTCCTTAAAAATTTTATGGCTATTAGGATCTGATCTCTGGCTCTACGCACTGAAAGGGAATTATATCCTAACATTCCCAGCAAGAAAAGAGTAGGATACATTAATGGATAATATCCGTAAATCTTCTTATATAAAAAACGCAGAAAGACTTTCTGAACCTTTTCAATCAACAATTCATACGTGGATTCGCGGGGAATCCAGACGGTTGCAGCAAGTTCTAACTTACTTCTAACTAGACAGTTAAATAATAATTTGATGACAATAGGATTATTGAAATCACGCGCATTGCGTAGGACAAAACCTAGGCGTCTGTAAGATTCTGAAGCTAGAGCAGACATGTGTGCATGGAAAGTCAATCCGCAGTCAAATGTCACGCCAAGATCTCTAATGGTTGACACGCGCTTTATTTCATATGCTGGTTCCCGATATCTAAGCAAAAAAGAACTAGTTCTAATTTAAAATTTATATTTGTGAGTGTTGTCAGCTGGTGAAACTTTATCTTAGTAAGTATCCTGAAGTATCGTGAGGAGAATCCGGTCGGTGATTGTAGTCAGTAGTTCAAGTGCTTAACTAAATCACACAAAAAAAGAATAAGTAAATCGGAAATTGTAACGCAATTTAAGCATTTCTGGAAATCCTTACTAGATTATTGACACGTAAATTGTAATAATCATAATGTACACATTGTCTTCTATATTGGAAAGTAAATTAAAAAAATAACGTAACTTTTCTTCAAAATCAATAGAAGAACTGTGTACATTCATAGTTACAAGACAAACATTTTTAGAGGTATGAAACAATTTTATATTAAAAAAAATATATATAAAATTATTTCATACCTCTAATTTATTATTTACGTGGGCAAAATTTTTATTTGCTTTTTATTTGACATCTACACATCCCGCATTGGAGATTTGGACGGTGCATGTAGAGCGAGCATAAGATTTTACCCTCACATCTAATTCACTATTTGGTGCTATAAACGTAATTTGTTGAAAACCTAGGATTAAATTTGTATACAAAGCATTTGACGGCTTTCGGCTTTCTCATAATACTAGCGTAAAATAGCAGCTTAATGCTGTGATTGGTATGATAAGTGTAGACAACCGTAGACCCACCCACACTAATAGATAGTATACAGGAGAAAGCAGGACATGTTGCTAGTAAATAATAAAAGAAATCGTGTCATTTTGTTGACTTTGCAACACTTAATAACCTGCAGCGTAATCAATAATCTAACGGGTCTCAGCAGTTGCAAAGTAATATCTCATCAAAGTTGCAGCAGCCAGAGATAAACCTGGGATGAACCGATTAACTACATCGATAAACTCTCCCGACCTCTGTCTGTCAGCCTACCATTTGTTAAACTAACAAACGGAGATTAAAATGCCGTACCGTGTTAACGTAGCTTGACGGTCAAATTAACATATCGA
This sequence comes from Parnassius smintheus behrii, assembly GCA_036936625.1. Lineage (NCBI taxonomy): Eukaryota > Metazoa > Arthropoda > Insecta > Lepidoptera > Papilionidae > Parnassius > Parnassius smintheus. Next base: position 34,588,952 of record JAUPFT010000029.1, read on the forward strand.
ACCAGATCTGAGTTTGAATTCCTATTTCAGGAAATAATTTAAAACCTATATATTTTTTCTTACCAAATTCCACCTGATGGTAAGTGGTTGCTGTGGCCCATTAAAATTTCACATCTTTTCTCGAATAAGAATCAAGATACAAATGTGTTTTCAACCCCAAGGACAAAGGTGGAATGCATCGTAACCAGTTAAAAGGGTCGACGATTTTTTAATCACACCATACGATACACAGCTTTCTGGTGATATTTTGTAAGAGCGTGATCCTTCACCAGTCGAGTCAACCCATTCATGATAACACCATAGTTAGCTGCAGAATGGTTCAACCACATATGTTATATGTAATACCGAGCAAGGTTGCAGAGCACAAAAAAGAAAAAAAAATTTGAAAATCTTTAATTTGTCCTTAAATACTTAATTTATAACAAAAAAAAAAAAACTCACAATTCTCTGAGGTGAGATCTTCAATTTTTTAATCGCATATTTAAATGAAGATATATGTAAATTTCTAAGTGCCACAGCATCCGCTTACCATTAGGTGGACTACACGTGTGTGCTCGTTCGTCACCCTTATTATACAATACATATTTAATTATATTTGAGACTCTCAGCGCACAAATACTAACCGCACTTGTTCGGTTTTAACGAAAGACCACAGGGTTATGCTAAAGGTACTGAGGAACACTACATTTCTCATAGGTAAATATTATACACATTCATTTTTAAATTGTAACTACTTAGTACAAGTGCACAAATAAACACATCTTAGCCATGGGTGCTGTAAATATATATATCTACAGCACCCATTCTATCGAGTGACGTGCAGTTTCGTGGTCACTTGGAAGGGAAGGCCAAATTGGCCTCTAAAAAGCTTGGCGTGCTCAGCAGAGTGGGACAGTATTTCATGCCGGCACACCGCCTGCAACTTTACAAGGCGCAGGTTCGGCCGCACATGGAATACTGTTCCCATCTCTGGGCTGGGGCTCCCCAGTACCAGCTCCTTCCACTTGACCGCATCCAGCGCAGAGCGGCTCGAATCGTCGACGACCGAGTGCTTTCCGATCGGCTCGATTCACTGGCGCTGCGAAGAGATGTTGCATCTCTTTGCGTAATTTATCGCATCTATCACCGGGAGTGCTCTGAGGAATTGTTCGGATTAATCCCAGCCGCCAAATTTCGTGAACGCACTACACGGCAAACGTCCCGATACCATCCACACCATCTGGATGTTTGGCGGTCCACCACTGTACGTTTCACAAGGAGTTTTCTTCCACGTACAACCTCTCTGTGGAATAGTTTACCACCGGCGATTTTTCCGGACCGATACGACCTGGGGACCTTCAAGAAAAGAGCTTACTCCTTTCTAAAGGGCCGGCAACGCACCCGCAATTCTCCTGGTGTTGCGGTTGATCATGGGCGGCGGTAGTCACTTAACATCAGGTGAGCCGCATGCTCGTTTGCCCCCTCTTCTATAAAAAAAATATATATATATATATATACATATAGTTATATTATTTATATGTGTAAGTGTATATAATATATATGTGTATATATATATATATATATATATATATATATATATATATATATATATATATATATATATATATATATATATATATATATATATATATTTAATGTGTGTGTAGCACGTACAGTTTTGAATTGAATGTGATCATGACAACTTTACTGCCCACAACTCACTCTCTGTTCTACCCAAGGTTAGCTGGTAGAGAATGCCATATAGCATTAAGCTCGCCTTTTGTACAAAATCTTTGGTGCAATAAAGAATAAATTAAATAAATTAATAAATAAATAAATAAATAGGATTGTACTGAGAACACTTCCCCATGAAACAGAATATTTATTGTATCTGTTTTCGGACAAAAACGGTATTATATTTCCATTTACATAGGCTTTAGTAACAATGACCCACTGTTGTCTATTATAAAGATATGATTATATCCACTGAATTGTAGGTCATCTAATCCCAATTTTTTCTATTTTTTTGTATTTTAGTATAGGTCGAAAAATAGTCCAGTGGTAAAATTATGGTTATATATGACGGTACTACTTTAGTGAGTAAAAAATCGCCAAAGTTGAAGATTAATCTATATGTTTATCAATTTATTTATGTGTACTAGTAAAGACTCAAATTCTTTTGATAAATAGGATATTGTATGTGTATTCTTCAAACCGAAACAGCGTTCAATTAAAAAAGATACTTTTAAAGGTGTTATTAGGTTATGTCAAGCAAAATTAAATCTTAATAAATATAATAAGTTTGATTTTAATTTATTCAGCTATATATATATATATATATATATATATATGGTTCGTTGAAATGGGCTGCTTTTTCCTTTTTTGAAATGGTTGCGTTAAAAATAAACAAAACAATTGATCATTTTAAATATTTTTTTTACATCATTCGCTCACCGGGATAAGGGTCTGTCTAAACTTTAGACCCCTTTAATGAAATTGTATTGCTTTACGACTCTAAAGGACTACAATTTCATTAAAGGGAATGAAGGAAATTTATATATTCAGAACAAGTTTTCAGAAACGATACGATAAATATGTTATTATAATAAATTCAATATTATTAGTACTCATGAAAGTCCAGTTGGGTTTCTTGCTGGTTTTCCTAAGAACGGAGGTTGTATTCCGAACCAGTGGTAAAGCTTAAACGAATTTCAATATGTGCTGTTGTAATCTATATTGAATAAATATATTTTTATTGTATAGTATTTATAACGTTTATTCCATCACGACATTTAGCCGCGGTGTGAGAGTGTGAGATCGTTCAGTGGGTGTCGTGTTTATTCCATCACGACATTTAGCCGCGGTGTGAGAGTGTGAGATCGTTCAGTGGGTGTCGTGTTTATTCCATCACGACATTTGGCCGCGGTGTGAGAGTGTGAGATCGTTCAGTGGGTGTCGTGTTTATTCCATCACGACATTTAGCCGCGGTGTGAGAGTGTGAGATCGTTCAGTGGGTGTCGTGTTTATTCCATCACGACATTTAGCCGCGGTGTGAGAGTGTGAGATCGTTCAGTGGGTGTCGTGTTTATTCCATCACGACATTTAGCCGCGGTGTGAGAGTGTGAGATCGTTCAGTGGGTGTCGTGTTTATTCCATCACGACATTTAGCCGCGGTGTGAGAGTGTGAGATCGTTCAGTGGGTGTCGTGTTTATTCCATCACGACATTTAGCCGCGGTGTGAGAGTGTGAGATCGTTCAGTGGGTGTCGTGTTTATTCCATCACGACATTTAGCCGCGGTGTGAGAGTGTGAGATCGTTCAGTGGGTGTCGTGTTTATTCCATCACGACATTTAGCTGCGGTGTGAGAGTGTGAGATCGTTCCGTGGGTGTCGTAAAAGGCGACAGAGTGGAATTAAACATAAGACACGCAGCAGTATCTTTCCGATAGAAACATTAAAGCTCGATTCTATTAAAACTGCGGTCGCCAATCCACCTGACGTGGCAACTGTGGCAAACATCCCCTATGAGGAGACCTGTACAGGAAATGTTTATTTTCAACGTGGGTCTTTGATAGGCTGTAACAATGATACGGAGAGTTCGGTAAATATAATAATGCTGAGAAAAACTAACATGAAACCTAACGCTCCAGTTTTTTTTTGTTTATAATTACTTATTATGTCGTATAATCAACTTCACAAATTATATTAGAAGAAGCTTGGTAGCGATCACCTCGTTATTATCATGGTATGGTAATGGAACACATGGAATCCATTACCATCCAACATACTATATAAAAATCAGCTGCTGAACATAGGTCTACGCTACTACGCTATTACGCACTATAGTTTTTCCATAGTTACCCTTCAAAGTTGTGCTTGCCAGTGTTTCATCATTTTGTATTATCATCAGAATGGTGACTAATCTTTTGTTTTATGTTCTCTCTGTCGCATCTTACGATCCCTACGGGAGGATATGGGGTAGTGGATATTCTTACATCGCCACTGCATGATAGTATTTTATGTATGTATTACATATTATAATAGAATATCTATTGTTCACGAATTTAAATGTAAACAAAACATTTTAATAGCTACGTCGTAGCATAACAATACGTGTATTGTCACCTGTGAGGACTTAGAAGGAATATCTCCTATCCAGTAAAAAGGGTATCCGGTTCTCTACACTCACCATACGAAACACAGCAGCGTTAAGCTGCTATTTTACGCTGTGTATTCTGTGTGAACGTGGTCCTTCCCCGGTCGAGCCGACCAATTCGTGGTACAACTACATTACTAATACAGCTGCAGCATGGCTCTACCACGTAACTACTATGCCATATCATCTCGTGGGTGTCGTCAGAGGCGACAGAGAGAAACAGAAACAGACGACGGGCAACAGCATCTTCTAATAATAATTAACTATAATAAATAAAAGAGAGTACCCTTAAACGATAAAGCGTTAAGCTGCTATTTTACACTGGTATTCTGTAAGAGCGTGGTCCTTCCCCGGTCGAGCCAACCCATTCCTGCTACAGAAACAGAAACAGAAACTTTTTTATTCAATGTAGATTATAACAATACTTATTGAAAATCACTTTTTTCATTTACCACTGGTGCGCAAAAAAAGCCTCTGTCCTGGGAAGAACCAGCAAGAAACCCAGCGGGACTATTTTTTTTCCAATAATAGCTTAAAATCATGTTTACAATTAGCAACACACAAGACAAATTAGATATAGCTTGGTAGCGATCACCCTTCCCAGAGGTTATTATCATCCGTAAATTCCTTAATATTATAATAACCCTTTTTTACAAATTTAGTTTAATAACATTTTTGAACTTTGTGTGTGATAAATTTTGTATTTTTTCTGGGATTTTGTTATAAAAGCGTATACATCGCCCCAAGAATGAATTACTGACTCGGTGGAGTCGAGTAACTGGTACTACTAGCTTCAACATATTACTAATATAGCTGTAGGATGGCTTTACCACGTATCAACGTTACAATCACTTTCATCTTCATTCATAATTCAAAAAAAATATTTTATCATCATCAGTTCACTAATTGTAGCCTATCAGTTCCTATTTTCTTGTTTGTCTCGTGTTTATGTGAATCCTGTAACAAAATAATATAAGCTAACTGTGGTAACCTGTTCTAAAACTTAAAACAAATTTTATTGATAAAGGAAACATTGTGTCGTCATAAATTATATGTAACGTAAAGTAATGTGTTAATTAGAATTATGTGTACATAATGTCGACAGCAATGCTGTACGGAAAAACTCTAATGAGTTTATGTTTATACTAAAACTGTTTTTGTAATCATTAACTTCTTTGATAAATTAAAAAAAACGAAACTTAACCTAAAAGTTCTTAGCTAGCACTGTTTTTCTCATGTTTATGTGATACTTGCCTAGCATGTCGTCTCCTCATCACTGTTTTAACACTTACCAAAGGAACGCAGATCTGCCGTCTAACCACTAAACGATTTTAAATAAGTCAGATTAAAGAAGCCGCATTAAAGTTTATCCATCTGTTTAATAAAATAATCAATCTTTCAAAAATATAAACCGACTAAAAAGTAAAATAATAAAACTATCGAAATCGATTAACTTGGTAAATAATTATTTGCTCATATGACGTGTTATTTTTATAATTAAAGAGATTAATATTTTTTTCATAGAGCCGTATTATTAGATGGTGACATATGTATTAAAATAGGAAGTTACAAATATAAACACATCAGCAGAATCCTACGGATACCTTAATAATAAACTATTTACGACTCTATAGTTTAAAAACTTTTTAGTTCCCATAAAAAGTTTATATACAGATTGAAAACTTAGAAATGTAAATTAAAAAAAATAAAGAAAAAACAAATTACGGCGGCAAAATTGCTGGTAATTTGTTACGTCAATAGAAATTAAAATTGTTCTATTGATATTAATTAGTAAAAAGGGATCAAATTGATTTTCTTTTTTAATTTAACGTGCCATGTGAGCTTCAACACACACACATACAGGCGCGCGCGTGCAATTTGGCCTTACAATAGGATTAGTACCATATTATCACTTTTTAATTTTTATTTTATTTTTTTAACTTACAAATTTTCTTTATAATAGTAATATACATTATAATACTTAGACAATAGATGGGGAAGTCTGAGGCCTGCAGCACAGTTTTTACTACAACAGTTTTTACTAATATGTAATGTATGTTAATAAATTTCATTTCATTTCATTTCATTTAAGAGTCATGTCACGTCGTCATTTGAGTCAAGATGAAATGTTACGTTAGCCATGGGCTCTGGAGCATTTACCATGGAGTGACGAACAATGTTCTTTGGTGTTGTTCACCGATGCGTCCCGGTTTTTGTTTCCTCTGGATTCACGAAGAACACGCGTTTAGATAACGCCAGGAGATTTAACCGTCTGCGGCACCCTCAGGAGGTCCATTCATACCAAGGCGAGACAATCATTGTGTGGGCAGGAATTCGTCTTGGCGGACGAACCCAGCTCGTTTGGATCCAACGCAGCATAACTGCACAAAAGTACAACGAGTAGGTAGTAGGGCCTGTTATTTTCCCATACGGAATCCAAATGGACGACATGTACGATAACGCTCCTCCCCGTACGGCGCGGCTGATGTCGGCCACTCTCCTAGACCACGATATTCAAGTTCTTGACGGGCCTGCACAGTCATCCGAATTAAATCCTATTGAGCAAGCATGAGACATGTTACAACGAAAAGTTTTGAGAGATTTCCCGCCTAATGTGACGATGAAACAACAACTTTATTAGTACTTACATAGAACGTGGGACCTCATACCGCAGCACGACATTGATATTTTAATTTTAAGTATGAACAATCGATGTCGGTGTGTAGTTAATATAAGAGGTGGCAACACCGATTGTTAATAATTAGAATTTTTCAATTTTAATTTAAATCAATAGGTTTTTAAGAAGAAGTGAAGTTTTTTTATCATACTAGTTTTCTACGGCGATTAAAAAAATAATTTTTTTATTGAAAACAAAAACACTAATAAAATATAAATGTTTCATATTTTTATTAAAGTCCTTAAAGTAACCTATTGTTACGAGCTTGAGGTTCGTGACAATAAAAATTGCCGATAAAATTACGGCGCTAGTTGACTTATTCACGCAACACTATCAATCTTCCATTTACTATATCAAAAAAAATCTATATAGATTTTTAGATATTTGATGAAATATAATATATCCCTAGATTCTGTTGATGTGTTTAAAGAAGTTAAAAGGAAGAAGTTAAAAAATAGAATGGGTTGGCTCGACCGGGGAAGGATCAAGCACACTTAGAAAAACTTGACTGTGTTTCATATGGTGCGTGTAGAAAACTGGAGACCACTTTTATTGGTGACGAGACATTCCATTTTAATCATCAGGGGTAACCATGCATCTGCATTTTTAATATTAATCGAGGGTAAATGTGTAAAAAATTGTTCAAATAATAAAAAACTGCGGCTGCTAATCAACTTGCCAAGAGTGGCCACTAAGGCATGAGGACTATGGACCAATCTATGGGGAGGTCTATGTTTATGTTACAATGATAATGGTCATGATTAAGGGATAATGTTTTTTAGATTCTAGAAAAATACTCCTTAGAATCACTGCACGCAGTCTTGTCAGTTATAGTGACAGACTCGACAAATTTAAAGTGACCTCTTTACTTATTCGCCGTAAGGAAATTGTTCTTATATATTTACATAAAACTCTCCAAAAAATACTTATAAAACGTACATTTTAAAAGCTGAATTAAACGTAATTTCAGCAGATATTATATGTCTATATTAAATATAATACAATTTAATTAAACTGTAAATAATCTGAAACAAAATATAACAACGGCTCGCGGGATATATCGATCACTAAGTAGTAAGTAATAAAGTGATGTAATTTAATAATTTATAGTTATTACTAATTATAAATTATTAAATTACATCACTTTGTCCTCTTTCTATGCAAAAGAGATTGCGACAAACACAGTTAAGTAATGTTTTGCGTGAGGGCGAAACAGGTGGTTGCGAGAGGTTGGGCGGGCGCGGACACGAGCGCTCCGGACCAGCGCACTGGTGACACTGTCGGAGCTGAACTCTGCAGCTTCACCTCCAACTTCAGCCACCGTATTGCCAATCCTTAAAACTTATTACCGATTTTCACAAACGCTTATAGCAGTACATTTATAAGCGGTATACACAAGAAAAAAGTGAATAGGTACTTTGGCTCAAGTCGTAGCTGCACCATCTAAATACTTTTTTTTATTGTTTTTACTTTATTATTATAACTGCGAACAGATGTTGCACCTCTTTGCATATTTAATCGCATCCACCACGGGGAGTGCTCTGAGGAATTGTTCAGACTAATTCCATCGCACATCGCGACAAAACTCGCGATACCATCCGTACCATCTGGATGACTGGCGGTCCACCACTGCGCGGTTCAAAAGAAGTATTCTTCCTCGCACAACTTCCTTGTGGAATCACTATCACCAGAGAATTTCCGGACCAATACGACTTAGGGGTCTTCAAGAAAAGAACTTACTCCTTTTTACAAGGCCGGCAACGCATCTGCAATTCCCCTGATGTTACAGTTGTAGATGGGCGGCGGTAATCACTTACCATCAGGTGAGCTCGTTTACCCCTCTCCTATATAAAAAAAACTGTTGAATTGTAATTATTATTAATCAGGTACCTCATTGCATTACACATATTTCTTCTAAACGATTATTGGTTCACCGGCAAATACTAGCAGGACTCCTTCCTTCCTATGTTACCATCGGGATAAGTACCGTCCTCTTAGATATTTCTGTCAGCAAAAAAGCAGTACGTGAAATACTATGTATACAGGCCTGTTGGTCTAGTGGTTAGTGACCCTGACTGCTAAGCCGGAGGTCGTGGGTTCGATTCCCACTTAGGACCGGGATGTTTGTGTGATGAGCACGATCATTTGTTCTGTGTCTGGGTGTAATCTATCTATAATATTTATGTATTTAGAAATATATAAGTATGTTTATCAGTTGTCTAGTACCCATAGCACAAGCTCTGCTTAGCTTGAGACTAGATGGCGTTGTGTGTGATAGCTGTGGAATAGCTGTGGAATATGTGTTCCGGTTTGAAGGCTATCACAAGCAAGTTTAACAACAGACTGAGGCATCCCAGCTTAGTGCATTACATGTGATATCGCAGCTTTAGACTTATTTGTATAAAGTTTGTTTATAAGCTGCCACTTACCATCAAATCGACTCCAAGTTTGTTTGTTAATTCAATTTTATTACAAAGAAACCTGAAATAAAACTGACTTTACGGATTTTATCACGTTTAATTTTAACTTTTTTAATTCCCGACGTTTCGGGCACTTTACGGCATCTATGATCGCAGGGGAGACTGGAGTGTTTGAATTCCTGTTTGATTCTAGGGGTGGATTAAATGTCGGCGGCGGCCTAGGCTAGCACCTCATCGGCGCCCCTCTGGCGACCATATTTTATGAATTACAACTATATACTTATTTTGCAAGTAAACTATACTGTAATTTATAACATAGTTCAGTTGCAATATAATTAAGACGTCACGTACACATGAGCGAAAAACGTGATGAGTGAGTCATTTTAACTTGGAGTATACATAAGCAAGTAAGGTGCGGGTGATAGAAGTATTGAAATAGACAGAGTGGCGCTCTGGTAGGTCTAACTCTTTATCATTCATTACAGCCCTTCACAAGTGCCCTGCCGAACATAGGCCTCCCCCAAGGAACGCCACAAAGCACGGTCCTGTGCCACTTGTATCCATCAACTTCCTGCATGTCTTACCAGGTCGTCGCTCCATCTAGTGGCGAGACGCTCTACAATTCGCCTGCCCTTACGAGGCTGCCACTCGATAACCTTTTCCCTTATCGGTTATCCGTACTTCGAGCTATGTGGCCGGACCACTTCAGTTTACTAATCCTTTGTGCTATGTAGGTAACTCTGGTTCTACTGCGGATATCCTCATTCCTAAGTTTATCATGAAGAGACAATTAGAGCATAGCCCTCTCCATAGCTCGCTGAGCGACTCTAAGCTTCCTCTTACGACCAGCGGAGCTAATTCTCTATAGAAAGTATAATTTTTTTATTTTATGTCAGTAGATACTTAATTTTTTATTTTCGTTTCTAAATTCCGCGTGCGCTCCGTATTATTGCGCCCCTATAAACGTGCCTTGTTCGCCTTAAGGATAATCTTTTACTGTTTATTCAATATTTCGTAGTTCTGTCTGGAGTTCTTCGTGTTCGCTTGCATACTAAGTTAAAGTAAGCACTTAATTTAATAAACAAAAACTGTAAAAAGTGTTATAATCATATAAATTAATACAGGGTTGATAATAAACCCTGGAATGAGGTGGTCACTTCCAAGCTGTTTCCAAAATGAATTTTTGAAAAATGTAAAAAAATATCGAAAATAAAGGTGGGTTTCTTGCTTGTTATTCCCAGAACAAAAGTTTTTTTCCGAATCAAGGATAAAAGTAACAAAAGTTCAATAGGAATAACTTGTAATCTATATTGATATAAAAAATTATTACGCTTTGTAATTATTTACTGTCCGATCTACGCAGAATGAACTTACTGTGTCTTGAAATCTTGCAGTGGTATACTTGGGTTTAGTTTTAATTTTATTAATTACAGGATCCCAAGTGAGTGATAATACCCAGCCTCCTTCTCTATTGAAATTAGGATGTTTTTTTTTTAATTTCAATAGCCTCACATATCATCCTTGGTAAGAAACGATGTTCTTGAGCAAGGATTTGTGATCCATCAAATCTGATATAATGGCGGAGGCCCTATAAGATATGACCACAAACATCGGGAATTAAAAATCGAGAAGTTAAACGCGATTAAATCCGTTAAAGTAGTTTTAATCAATGTGTAGTGTTCGCGTGAATATAATAAATCAATATTAGTTTAAAAAAATGTGTGGATGCTTCAACTACGTTATCCACGTAATGAAAATATCCCTAGCGGGCAGTAATATTACGAGTATTAAAAAGTTTTTATTGAGTCACTTTCTTGTTTATCTGTCGTTCCGGATGGAATTTAGTGATTGATTTTTAACTAACTTCTCGATGAAACTTGAAATTTTAAATATAGCTTGAATTCGGATGAAAATTCAAGAATATGATAAAAAATGTGGTATTTTTTTAAATTAAAAAATGTTAACTTGTTTCTTGTTTTTTATAGAATAAGGGTGACAAAGGAGCACGATGCACCTGATGGTAAATGGATGCTGTGGCCCATAGACACCTAAATTTATCCACGATTAAGAATCAAAACGCAAATGCGTTGTTACCCCTAAGGACTAAGATTTAATGCCTCGTTTTCAGCTAAAAAAGTGTCTCCGGATCTCTACAGTCACCATACGAAACACAGCAGTAGTAAGCCTTTATTTTACGCCAGTATTCTGTGAGAGCGTGGTCCTTCCCCGTCCGAGACAACTCTTTCGTGCTACAAGTAAGGCTGCAGCGTGGCTTTTCCACGTATAAGAAAGATATCTATTATAATCCGAATAGAGTTTGATGATTTCAAAACAACCAAGGAGTATTCGAGCTTAATTTCAAACATAAGAAAAGTGCTAAATAATATTCAACGTACAAACGTTATACTTTGCATGCCCACGTACAAAATATGTGCAAGTAATGTAACAATGTATAATAGGAGAGTAGAATATTTTAATCATCTCCTTTACCAAGACATATTAGTCCACGAACATGCTTTTTTTGTTGACACAAACAAAAAACTTATATGGGATTCCAAAATGTACAAAAAAAATACCAGAACAGTAAAGAATTTTGGCATGCAAATAATTTTCGAAGACATCACTAAGCTCATACACTATGTGAATAATACTTACTATACGAATACACATTGTGAGCAAATTGAAGAGGTAAAAAATCAACAGACAACAGAGCAGTTTTTTCTATTATAAGCACCTGAATCTAATTCATCAAAACATTGCTGGCTTACTGAACAAGAGTAATGAGCTTACTGTATGTCTTGAAGAAATGTCAGATAAAGATACTGAAATTGACGTAATCTGTCTATCAGAACATTTTATGATGGCTGGTCATGAAAAGCAATTGTTAATCCCTAATTACATTTTGGCTGCATCCTACACACGAAAAGACTGTAAAAAAAGAGGCGGAACGTGTATTCTTACAAAGAAAGGTCACCAGTATAAAGAAATTTCAGATATAGCCAAACTCTCCATAAATGGGGTATTCGAATGTTGCGCTATTGATTTAATTAATTACAAAACTATTGTTGTCTGTATTTATAGGGTACCAAAGTCTAACAAATTAACGGTATTTTTTGAACAGTTGGAAAAGCTGTTACTATACATTTCATATAGAAATAAAACAAAGAGAAATGTCGTAATTGCAGGTGATTTTAACATTGACTGTCTTAAGCGTAATAATACTTTAATGGAATTGGAATGTTTGCTCTTAAATTTTAATCTAAAATTGGAAATAAATCAGCCAACGCGACTTACGAGCATGACGTGCATCGATAACTTTGCACATAATCTAAAGAAGTGTAAATCCGATGTATTAGACTTTGGCTTATCAGACCATACAGCACAAATATTGAAATTACCGGTCCATAAAACTTTCGTAATTAACCAGTGGCAAATAAATAGACGTGACTATAGTCAAGAAAACATGCAAAAATTTAAAATATATTTACAGTGTATTTCTTTCTCTGAAATCTATAATACTGATAATCCAAACATAGCCTTCAATGCGTTTATAGATACTTTCAAACTTCTTTATAATTTATGTTTCTCTTTTAAAAAAAATACTATTAGAACTAAAGAAAAATCGCAATGGCTAACACGCGGAATAAAAATTTGTAGCAAAAAAAAAGAGAGCTGATGTGGAAGTATAGGCTTAAACGAAATGAGATAAACAAAATTAAATTTAAAAGATATGCTAAGCTTTGTAAAAAAATTATCCAACTAACACAACGAGTTCAAAACAACCATAAAATTAAAACGGCGATTAATAAATCTAAAGCGACGTGGGCAATAATAAATAGATCAAAAATGAATGTGCCAAAGCATATGATAACTTCCATAAAAGTAGGTAATAAAACGTTAACTAGTCAAGAGATCACGAATGCCTTTAACAATTTTTTGTAGATAAAATAAAACCTATATCGGGCACGGGAAAGCAAGTAACCTCAAATATTGTCAAATTAACTCAGTCAATGTTTATGGCACCGAGCACACCATACGATATACTTAAAATCATAAGATCACTAAGAAATACTACAAGTGTAGGGCATGATGGGATCTCAACTAAAATTTTAAAGTATGTCACTTATTACATTTGTGATCATCTCAGCCATATTTTGAATATTTGTATAAGCACAGGATCTTATCCCGAAAGTTTAAAAAATTCAATTGTTAAGCCAATGTTTAAAAAAGATGACAAACAAAATATGAACTGCTATAGACCTATTGCGCTTGCGTCTATACTATCAAAAGTTTTTGAAAAATATATATATTTAGAAATTTATAACTTTTTAGAAAATTAAACATTCTTACATAAGACCAAAAAGGATTCCGCAAAAACAAAACCATAAATATGGCTATATTTGATTTTTTAAATAGAGTGATGATGAATGTTGACAAAAAGATACCCGTATGCGCTATCTATTGCGATATGACTCAGGCTTTTGATTATATTGACCATGATATTCTGCTCAGTAAATCGGAAGCCTATGGCATCAGAGGCAACGTATTATATCTCATGGAATCCTATCTTAAAAATCGAACACAATATACCGAAATTTCTAGAATAAATATTAACACCAAAAAAGAAGAAATATGCATATCAAACAAAGAAATAGTTAAATACGGTGTCCCACAAGGAAGTGTGTTAGGTCCTTTATTGTTCATCATCTACATAAATGATTTACCAAAAATTATAAAATATCCAATATCGCTATTTGCCGATGACAGTACGGTAACAATAAACTCCATCAATGAGGATAAATTTGAAAGTGAAATTAATAATACAATTAATTTAATAATAAACTGGTTAAATAATAATAATTTAAAAATTAATCTTCAAAAAACTAAAATTATGTACTTCAGTCAACGCTTAGCAACACCAAATATTAACGTTAATTACCAAGGGACAGAAATCAACCAAGTAGATACAACAAAATTTCTAGGTGTAACCATTGATAAAAGTTTGAACTGGAAAGCGCACACAGAAGAACTAAACAAAAGAATTAGTTCTTCAGCTTATGCGCTCTATAAACTCTCATCCGTCGTAAGTACCGATGCGCTTCTCACGGCATACCATGGTACTGTTGATTCCATCTTGAGGTATGGCATCATATTCTGGGGAAATTCCACTAATAAGGAAATTATATTTAAGTCCCAAAAAAGGTGCATCAGAGCTATGTTCGGTCTTAAAATTACTGATAGCTGCAAACCATATTTCATTGAGCATAACATTTTGAGCTTACCCTCCTTATTTATATATGAAGTAGCAAACTTCGTTCAAAGTAACCCTAAATTGTTTAACAAACCATCGCACGTCACAATTCGCAATCGCAGGGATAATAGTAGGTTATGCGCAGTTGGTTCAAGAACGGCATTGATGCATAAAAGTATTTTCTGTCTGGCGCCAATAATATACAATAAAATCCCCAAACACATCAAACAATTGCCTACCAGACTTTTTAAGCTACATCTTAAAAAATATTTGATAGCCAAATGTTATTACAGCTTGCCTGATTTCTTAAGTGACTGATTTGTTTAAAGCTAAATTATCAATTGCAAATTTTACGAGACGCCATTGAAATTTTTGCACATCTAAAATTATGAACATAGGGTTAGTAAATTTGTCTTGTAGAATAATTAATATATGTAGTATAATTTTTGTACGCCATAAATGGCAAAATATGTAGCTCGTATTAAGTTTTTTTTAACACCTGTATTTTTTACTCATGTTTTACAAAATAAATATCTTTATTTTAATCTTTATGCTTCACTTAAATTATTTATTTATAATGTTATGAACGGGTGGTATGTGTGTAAACACTTAAAACAATGAGTCAATATTTGTAATAAAGATATTGATTAATTTGCAACCTTCCGCTAACTAAATACAATGATGTGTCTTACCTGGATTGAAGAGGTAAGAAGTAAGAAGACACATCATTGTATTTAGTTAGCGGAAGGTTGCAAATTAATCAATATCTTTATTATAATGGATTTCCGCAAAGTGACGCCTGATTCTATCAATTATCAATATTTGTATTGATAATTTTTTTAAACAGGTAAAATAAACATTTTATTATGTATCACCAGTGCACGCACTGTAATATCGATGAATTCTTTTTCGCTAAAGTACAGTTTCAAAACTATATTTTATTAATAAAGCGAGATACAAGTCAACAGTCCATCGTATGGTAAGCGGCACCTGCAGCCCGTGGACATCTGCTACCTACATTAATCAAATCCTCATACGGTGAATGAAAAATGAATGAATAAATAACTTTATTTAAATGTTCTTCCTCGCAAGACTTCTTTGTGGAATTGTTTACACCGACGAATTTTTCAGATCGATGTGACTTAGGGACTTTAAAGAAACGATCTTACTACTCCTTTTTAAAAGGTTGGCAATGCACCTGCTATCCCTTGGTGTTTAGCCACTAGGTTAGCCGCGTTTGCTACCCCTTCTATAAAAAATGTATTTATATTATTTTATAATTAGGTACTGTTTTAATTTATTTATTGCATATTGATTTATTGCAGCTAGCAGCACTCCATGGGATTCGCGTCCGTCCAGTAAGGACGCATGCGTTTTGACATTTTAAATTTGGAAGCCTTCATAAACTTTATTGCCAATTTATACTTTATATCGAATATGTTCAAGAGCTATTTTCCTTTGTTTGATTTTACAATGATTTGTCTAAAATTTCGCTGACTTTCTATTAGAAAATACATACGTCGAAAATTGTACCTCATTATGAATTAGGTAAGGTTGAAGTTATTTAAGATACAGTAATATTTATCTTTATTAGGACGTCTAAGCTAAATTAAATAACGTTAAGCAAATTAATATTCGTATTGAACGAATTAAGGCACAAATTTCTTTGACAAATATAGGTTTATATGTCCTTTTCTCGACGTAAACATCGTTCAATGCCAATTATGCGCATTTAAGAGGTATTACTAGGTTTTGTACAAACGAAATTGAACTTTAAAATTAATATTTTTAAATTAAGAATATTTTTTTTGGTTCAGCCACGTTCATTATTCGTTGAAATATTCTGCTTTTCAGTAAGAGAAGTGTTAATGGTTACGTTAAAAAGAAACAAAAGCTTTCTCATTTCAAAACTTTTTTTACAACTTTCGCTTACCGGGAAAAGGGTCTGTAACTAAAAAAATACAATTTCATTAAAGGGAACGAAAGAAAAAAAAACTCAGAACAAGGAAACGACATGATATTTTTGTTTCTACATTAAATTCAATGTTACTTATACTCATTAACTATTCTTCATCACGCCGTGTAGTGGCCGCTTAAGAAAATCCACTACCCGACATCATCCTGGGCACAGGCAGTAGCATCTTGATAACAACTCAAAAATATAAAACTGCGGTTCACATAATGATTTATTATAATTATGCGAATACTACGCACGGAATAAAACCAAAAATAAAACCAATTCCTACCAAGGATGATTCGCGAAATTAAAACACATCATTATCAATATTGTCACTAGAGAATATGGCTGGATGTTGCAATCCGCTTGGGATCCCAGAATTAACAAAATTAAACCCGAACCCAAGGATACTACTGCAAGACTTCAAGTAAGCTTGTTATGCGTAGATCGGACCAAAAATTAATATTTAAAAGTTGATTGCTTTCTTGCCTTCATTAACTATGATATCAAGACGTCAAACACCTCAGTCACCACCGTGACCATAGGCGCTGGAAAGTGCCCGAAATTAGAGATGCGCCGAATATGGATTTTACCGAATACGAATATTTGGCCGAACGTTCGGTAAAAATTTTACCGAACCGAATATTCGGCCGAACACTATTCGGCAGGATCATCTCCGTACCTAACCAATTTATGTCGAAACTTGTTACTACAAAGCGCGCGGGATTAGCGCCGGACCCTATCCCTTGCTTCGCGGCCACACCTGACATGTTATTGCATCAACTACTACTGAGCAAATTGCCGGCACATGCTTATGTTTTGACTATTTTTGTGAGAAAAAAATATTTTGTTTTTCTAATGAGTGGAAGGAGATCTACTATTTGGACTTATTTTAGAGAGACTGACGACCAAAGTAAAGTGAAATGTACTAATGTAATGTAATGTTTGTTTTGTTTGATACCTAAAACATTTTATGAAGCTTTAATATATATATATATATATATATATATATATATATATATATATATATATATATATATATATATATATATATATATATATATATAAAATTGGAAATAAATCTACAGTGCCTAAAAACATAACGCTATACAAGCATATTTAACCCACGAACAAAATATACTTTTAACAGTAAAATTACGAAAGACATGGCATTACTCAATTTTCGTACCTTTCACAGTGGACACTTTGAGTAGCACTCTAACGAATGTTCGGTGATTTAACCGAATATTCGGCCGAATACGAATATGAAACGAATATTCGGCCCATCCCAACCCGAAATGTCGAGAATTATAAAAGTTAAAATTAAAACCGGTATAATCCGTAACGTTTTACGTAGTATAGCCACGCTGCAGCTATATTGTGGTTGCAGCTTGAGTAGGTCAGCTCGACTGGGGTAGGACCACGCTCTCACAGAATACCAGCGTTAAATAGCAGCTTAATGCTGCTGGGTTTTGTATGGTGAGTGTAGATAACCGGAGACCCCTTTTTACTGGAAACGAGGCATTGCATCTCAGTCCTCAGGGGTGGCAACGCAAACGCATCTGCATTTTGGTTCTTAATTGAAGATAAATATAGATGTCTATGTGCCACAGCATCCACTTACCATCAGGTGGACTGTGTACTCGTTAGTCACCGTTATTCCATAAAAAAATTTAGTTTTATTCCAAAACTATGATTGCAATCACTCCTGCCAAGTGGGTGTTGGCAATCGCAGTATTTTTGTAATTGTGACTTCTGAAGAAGATTTCACCTACTATAGTTTATAAAGGTCCACTGCCGAACGTAAGCTTTTGTCACAGTTGCCAACTGCTCTGCTGCTCCTCATCTCGTTTATGTGTTCCATATCATAACATATTTTTACCAGGGTTGACGTATTCAAATGTAAACAAAAAATTCCCTACACTCTCGCTTAATAGGTACGTCGTAGCATAACGATACATGCTAAGGGATTTCGTAGGCGGTACGTAGAAAAGCTACGGTAATGTCGCGGTCATACAACGTGTATATTTATGTCGCAGCCTAATTGTATGATTCGGCTAAAACGCATGGGCTGAATATCATTCAGGCGGTTAGTTGTTTTGGTTACTTTTTTCGATATAAAATTTTTTGAACTAAAACAGTTTTTATTTTTGGTTAACATGGTCACCCTGCAATGCAAATTGAACATACAATATGACCGAACGTTGGCCGCCGTATTGCAATACGTCGTTCAGGCTTTACGTTCGCCAGCTGTAATACGAAACGGTTCTGTTTTATAAAAAGGCTAGATTATACAAACAGGCGAATTATACAATAAGCCTGCGACATGTGGCGGCGCTGTCGTCGCGCCGCAACCGAAACACACCGAAGCTTAAATCACGCTATCAACATTCCGAATCATAAACAGCATATGTAGAACATCTCCGAACTATCACACGGAGCGTTGGTCGCTCCCCGGGCAGAACACCTTGCCCGGTGGGAGATCTCCCCTTTTCCTTCCTACGGCCACAGTGGTGACCCCGACGTGATCTGAACACGCAACCAACAACCTTCGGAAACTACAACTTCAAGCCTTCGTTATTATCTTCAAGAACTCCCACCATTCACTATTGAGAATCGTCTTCTTCAGTCTTCAGTTCCTGCAAGCCAGTCCAACTTGTCTTCATATCGACTCACCGCAGATTTATAAGGCAGGCTTCTGACACTTGCTCCGGCACATCGTTCTCACCGGCATCACTCGCCAGTAAGTAGTACGGCATGCATTACACATCGGTATATTATTCGCACCGGTGTCACTTGCACACACACACACACACACACAGCATGCATTCCCCACCGACATTAAAAGAACACACCGGCAATCGGACTGCACTATCGACCTCCGGTCTGAGCAGGAGGGGGGGGGGGGGGTGATGTGGCGGCGCTGTCGTCGCGCCGCAACCGAAACACACCGAAGCTCAAACCACGCTATCAACATTCCGAATCATAAACAGCATATATAGAACATCTCCGAACTATCACATGGAGTGTCGGCCGCTTCCCGGGCAGAACACCTTGCCCGGCGGGAGATCTCCCCTTTTATTACCACGACCATAGACATTTATACATAATATAACAAAAAGTACAACAGTAAAAAGTACAAAAGTATTTAGTGTCAAGTTTAAACTGGAGTCTGTTTCAATAAATATGCCTCTGAAAAATATGCGAAACAAAATATATAAATTACGAAAATCGACAACAACTAAAAATGTAAAGTAATGTAACTTACCAAGTTTAAAAATCACGTTCTGCCCACCCTGAATTGTGTGGACTATCTCCGTCACCTGATTCCAAAATCACTACTCCTAACACCACTACTCCCAGTACCACAAGGGAATTGCCATCAACGTCAATAATGCGACCCGTGTTTCGCCTCTAAACCAGGCATCATCTGATGGAGTATACTCTGCAGTGGCGTGCCGCTAGGTGTAAGTGATGAATTTTTAACATCTTGCATGTAATGGATATAAGTAGATTCTAAGTATTAATTATCGTTAAAGAAATTGTTAAATTTCGGTAAGGCTCCAGCAAGCTAAGGGACTTTTTTCATCATCATCATCATCATTACAGCCCTTCACAAGATGATTGCTGAACAAAGGCTTCCCTAAGGAATAAAACAAAGCACGGTCCTGAGTCATCTACATCTATTGACTTCTGGCTAATCTGGATAAAAAAAACAAGCACACAGTCCACCTATTGGTAAATGGATGCTGTGGCCCATGGGCATCTGCATCCATCCTCGATTAAGAATCAAAATGCCGATGCGTTGTCACCCCTGAAAACTTTTTTTACAATGCCTCGTTTTCAATACTAGGGTCTTCGGTTCTCTACACTCACTATACGAAACACAGCAGTATTTAGCTGCTATTTCACGCTGGTATTCTGTGAGAACGTTGTCCTACCCCGGTCGATCCGACCCATTCGTGCTATTACTAATATAGCTGCAGCGTGGCTCTACCACGTATGTTTATCTTTGCTTACCGATACGAGGTTGCCGAGGTTGGTTGTTGGCGAGGTTAGTCGGTTCTTCGAGCTATATGGCCTGCCGATTGCCACTATAACTGACTGTTCCGTATTACGTATTAGCTTAAAACTAGCGACGAACTTACTTTTATATTAAAACGTAGTTAGCCTGACGATGCTACGATCATAAATAAAAAAATACTATTTTGTTATATTGTTTTTCTTTTTTCTCCAGTCCTTGGATTTATTTATTTATTTAATCTTTGTTGCAAAAATAAGTACAAATGCGGACTTAATGCCTTGAGACGTTCTCTACTAGTCAACCTGTAAGTAAGTAAGGAGAAAACACCGATCTACTTGGGAAGTGCAATAAGATTTTAGCAGTTCTGTGGCGCAGTGGCTTAGCAATGAGTGGCTGCGCTAGGGGTTGCGGGTTTGAATCCCGCACGTAACACCTATTTGTATGGTCTAAAAATAATTGTTCCGGGTCTGGATGTTTGTTCTTGTGCAATTTATGCCTTTACAATACAGAAGAAGCCTTGGTAGTTCAGATGGTTAACGCTCGCAGTAACCCGGGTTCGATCCCCGCCGGCACCAAAGAAATTGTTAGTTGCAATTTTAAGTGCTGATTTACCACATGCTCGGCGGTGAAGGAAAACGTCTTGAGGAAACCTGCATGTCTGAGAAATAAAAAGAAAATATTTCCATGACATGTGAAGTTCGCCAACACGCATTTGGGGCAGCGCGGCGGACACTTCCTTGCCCTAAAACCCAGAAACGCAGAAATGAGGGAAGACCTGTGCCCAGCAGTGGGACGTATATAGGCTGTAACTTCAATACAGAAGAAATTCCTTGCGTAGATGTAGCGTTTGTTTTAGATAAGAATTAAAAATAATTCGATATATGAAAAAAGAATGAATGAACAGATATACAATTATTCACCTATACCACATGTGTTCATTGGGGCAAGAAATTCTCAGCGTGGAGTCAGGATGCTGGCATTTTTTCATCCCCGTGCCTCAGAAAGTACAAAAGCCGTTGGTGCACATGATCCCCCTTCGGTTGGATCATCGGACTGAAAGTGAGGGAATAGATAGTAAACCTGCGTGTACGATAGACACACGCGTGCACTATAATACTGTCTCGCACAGATGGCTAGTGTCCGTTATGACCTTTTTTATATAGAAAAAGAGTGACAAACAAACACATAGTCCACCTGATGGTTAGTGGATGCTGTGGCCCATAGACATCTACATTTATCCTCGATTAAGAATCAAAACGCAGATGCGCTGTCACCCCTGAGGACTAGGATGGAATGCCTCGTTTCCAGTAAAAAAGGGTCTCCAGATTTTTACACTCACTGTACGAAACAGAGCAGTGTTAAGCTAAAATTTTACGCTGGTGGTCCTTCTCCGGTCAAGCCGAACCATTTGTGCTACAACCATAATATAGCTGCAGGGTGACTCTGCCACGTATAATGATCTCCGTTGAGACTGACCAAAAGTCGATCTGGAATAGATTATTATTATTAGTTCGCTAATCACTTCAATTTTCTTATGAAAAAATAACGTAAAATTGACGTTAATTAGATCCTTCCTCAATAAAGCAAAACATGTCGGCAAAGGATTGATGGGATTTAATTTTATTACGCCGTGGAAGGAGGGCGGGGTGTGATTAGGTAAGCTGGGTAAGACGAGATTAATTAGTATTTAACATATTTATTATAGTGCACTTTCGAAAAGTAATGCCTAATTCTGTTAATTACTTTTTAAGGCCTCGCAGTGTTTCTTTTGCCCTTTCTTTTCCGGTCAAAGATGTGATGTGTCCGGTGTGAGAGTGTGAGATCGTTCCGTGGGTGTCGTAAAAGGCGACAGAGTGGAATTAAACATAAGACACGCAGCAGTATCTTTCCGATAGAAACATTAAAGCTCGATTATATTAAAACTGCGGTCGCCAATCCACCTGACGTGGCAACTGTGGCAAACATCCCCTATGAGGAGACCTGTACAGGAAATGTTTATTTTCAACGTGGGTCTTTGATAGGCTGTAACAATGATACGGAGAGTTCGGTAAATATAATAATGCTGAGAAAAACTAACATGAAACCTAACGCTCCAGTTTTTTTTTGTTTATAATTACTTATTATGTCGTATAATCAACTTCACAAATTATATTAGAAGAAGCTTGGTAGCGATCACCTCGTTATTATCATGGTATGGTAATGGAACACATGGAATCCATTACCATCCAACATACTATATAAAAATCAGCTGCTGAACATAGGTCTACGCTACTACGCTATTACGCACTATAGTTTTTCCATAGTTACCCTTCAAAGTTGTGCTTGCCAGTGTTTCATCATTTTGTATTATCATCAGAATGGTGACTAATCTTTTGTTTTATGTTCTCTCTGTCGCATCTTACGATCCCTACGGGAGGATATGGGGTAGTGGATATTCTTACATCGCCACTGCATGATAGTATTTTATGTATGTATTACATATTATAATAGAATATCTATTGTTCACGAATTTAAATGTAAACAAAACATTTTAATAGCTACGTCGTAGCATAACAATACGTGTATTGTCACCTGTGAGGACTTAGAAGGAATATCTCCTATCCAGTAAAAAGGGTATCCGGTTCTCTACACTCACCATACGAAACACAGCAGCGTTAAGCTGCTATTTTACGCTGTGTATTCTGTGTGAACGTGGTCCTTCCCCGGTCGAGCCGACCAATTCGTGGTACAACTACATTACTAATACAGCTGCAGCATGGCTCTACCACGTAACTACTATGCCATATCATCTCGTGGGTGTCGTCAGAGGCGACAGAGAGAAACAGAAACAGACGACGGGCAACAGCATCTTCTAATAATAATTAACTATAATAAATAAAAGAGAGTACCCTTAAACGATAAAGCGTTAAGCTGCTATTTTACACTGGTATTCTGTAAGAGCGTGGTCCTTCCCCGGTCGAGCCAACCCATTCCTGCTACAGAAACAGAAACAGAAACAGACGACGGGCAACAGCATCTTCTAATAATAATTAACTATAATAAATAAAAGAGAGTACCCTTAAACGATAAAGCGTTAAGCTGCTATTTTACACTGGTATTCTGTAAGAGCGTGGTCCTTCCCCGGTCGAGCCAACCCATTCCTGCTACAGAAACAGAAACAGAAACTTTTTTATTCAATGTAGATTATAACAATACTTATTGAAAATCACTTTTTTCATTTACCACTGGTGCGCAAAAAAAGCCTCTGTCCTGGGAAGAACCAGCAAGAAACCCAGCGGGACTATTTTTTTTCCAATAATAGCTTAAAATCATGTTTACAATTAGCAACACACAAGACAAATTAGATATAGCTTGGTAGCGATCACCCTTCCCAGAGGTTATTATCATCCGTAAATTCCTTAATATTATAATAACCCTTTTTTACAAATTTAGTTTAATAACATTTTTGAACTTTGTGTGTGATAAATTTTGTATTTTTTCTGGGATTTTGTTGTAAAAGCGTATACATCGCCCCAAGAATGAATTACTGACTCGGTCCGATGATCCAACCGAAGGGGGATCATGTGCACCAACGGCTTTTGTACTTTCTGAGGCACGGGGATGAAAAAATGCCAGCATCCTGACTCCACGCTGAGAATTTCTTGCCCCAATGAACACATGTGGTATAGGTGAATAATTGTATATCTGTTCATTCATTCTTTTTTCATATATCGAATTATTTTTAATTCTTATCTAAAACAAACGCTACATCTACGCAAGGAATTTCTTCTGTATTGAAGTTACAGCCTATATACGTCCCACTGCTGGGCACAGGTCTTCCCTCATTTCTGCGTTTCTGGGTTTTAGGGCAAGGAAGTGTCCGCCGCGCTGCCCCAAATGCGTGTTGGCGAACTTCACATGTCATGGAAATATTTTCTTTTTATTTCTCAGACATGCAGGTTTCCTCAAGACGTTTTCCTTCACCGCCGAGCATGTGGTAAATCAGCACTTAAAATTGCAACTAACAATTTCTTTGGTGCCGGCGGGGATCGAACCCGGGTTACTGCGAGCGTTAACCATCTGAACTACCAAGGCTTCTTCTGTATTGTAAAGGCATATAAAAAACAAGAAACAAGTTAACATTTTTTAATTTAAAAAAATACCACATTTTTTATCATATTCTTGAATTTTCATCCGAATTCAAGCTATATTTAAAATTTCAAGTTTCATCGAGAAGTTAGTTAAAAATCAATCACTAAATTCCATCCGGAACGACAGATAAACGAGAAAGTGACTCAATAAAAACTTTTTAATACTCGTAATATTACTGCCCGCTAGGGATATTTTCATTACGTGGATAACGTAGTTGAAGCATCCACACATTTTTTTAAACTAATATTGATTTATTATATTCACGCGAACACTACACATTGATTAAAACTACTTTAACGGATTTAATCGCGTTTAACTTCTCGATTTTTAATTCCCGATGTTTGTGGTCATATCTTATAGGGCCTCCGCCATTATATCAGATTTGATGGATCACAAATCCTTGCTCAAGAACATCGTTTCTTACCAAGGATGATATGTGAGGCTATTGAAATTAAAAAAAAAACATCCTAATTTCAATAGAGAAGGAGGCTGGGTATTATCACTCACTTGGGATCCTGTAATTAATAAAATTAAAACTAAACCCAAGTATACCACTGCAAGATTTCAAGACACAGTAAGTTCATTCTGCGTAGATCGGACAGTAAATAATTACAAAGCGTAATAATTTTTTATATCAATATAGATTACAAGTTATTCCTATTGAACTTTTGTTACTTTTATCCTTGATTCGGAAAAAAACTTTTGTTCTGGGAATAACAAGCAAGAAACCCACCTTTATTTTCGATATTTTTTTACATTTTTCAAAAATTCATTTTGGAAACAGCTTGGAAGTGACCACCTCATTCCAGGGTTTATTATCAACCCTGTATTAATTTATATGATTATAACACTTTTTACAGTTTTTGTTTATTAAATTAAGTGCTTACTTTAACTTAGTATGCAAGCGAATACGAAGAACTCCAGACAGAACTACGAAATATTGAATAAACAGTAAAAGATTATCCTTAAGGCGAACAAGGCACGTTTATAGGGGCGCAATAATACGGAGCGCACGCGGAATTTAGAAACGAAAATAAAAAATTAAGTATCTACTGACATAAAATAAAAAAATTATACTTTCTATAGAGAATTAGCTCCGCTGGTCGTAAGAGGAAGCTTAGAGTCGCTCAGCGAGCTATGGAGAGGGCTATGCTCTAATTGTCTCTTCATGATAAACTTAGGAATGAGGATATCCGCAGTAGAACCAGAGTTACCTACATAGCACAAAGGATTAGTAAACTGAAGTGGTCCGGCCACATAGCTCGAAGTACGGATAACCGATAAGGGAAAAGGTTATCGAGTGGCAGCCTCGTAAGGGCAGGCGAATTGTAGAGCGTCTCGCCACTAGATGGAGCGACGACCTGGTAAGACATGCAGGAAGTTGATGGATACAAGTGGCACAGGACCGTGCTTTGTGGCGTTCCTTGGGGGAGGCCTATGTTCGGCAGGGCACTTGTGAAGGGCTGTAATGAATGATAAAGAGTTAGACCTACCAGAGCGCCACTCTGTCTATTTCAATACTTCTATCACCCGCACCTTACTTGCTTATGTATACTCCAAGTTAAAATGACTCACTCATCACGTTTTTCGCTCATGTGTACGTGACGTCTTAATTATATTGCAACTGAACTATGTTATAAATTACAGTATAGTTTACTTGCAAAATAAGTATATAGTTGTAATTCATAAAATATGGTCGCCAGAGGGGCGCCGATGAGGTGCTAGCCTAGGCCGCCGCCGACATTTAATCCACCCCTAGAATCAAACAGGAATTCAAACACTCCAGTCTCCCCTGCGATCATAGATGCCGTAAAGTGCCCGAAACGTCGGGAATTAAAAAAGTTAAAATTAAACGTGATAAAATCCGTAAAGTCAGTTTTATTTCAGGTTTCTTTGTAATAAAATTGAATTAACAAACAAACTTGGAGTCGATTTGATGGTAAGTGGCAGCTTATAAACAAACTTTATACAAATAAGTCTAAAGCTGCGATATCACATGTAATGCACTAAGCTGGGATGCCTCAGTCTGTTGTTAAACTTGCTTGTGATAGCCTTCAAACCGGAACACATATTCCACAGCTATTCCACAGCTATCACACACAACGCCATCTAGTCTCAAGCTAAGCAGAGCTTGTGCTATGGGTACTAGACAACTGATAAACATACTTATATATTTCTAAATACATAAATATTATAGATAGATTACACCCAGACACAGAACAAATGATCGTGCTCATCACACAAACATCCCGGTCCTAAGTGGGAATCGAACCCACGACCTCCGGCTTAGCAGTCAGGGTCACTAACCACTAGACCAACAGGCCTGTATACATAGTATTTCACGTACTGCTTTTTTGCTGACAGAAATATCTAAGAGGACGGTACTTATCCCGATGGTAACATAGGAAGGAAGGAGTCCTGCTAGTATTTGCCGGTGAACCAATAATCGTTTAGAAGAAATATGTGTAATGCAATGAGGTACCTGATTAATAATAATTACAATTCAACAGTTTTTTTTATATAGGAGAGGGGTAAACGAGCATACGGCTCACCTGATGGTAAGTGATTACCGCCGCCCATCTACAACTGTAACAGGGGAATTGCAGATGCGTTGCCGGCCTTGTAAAAAGGAGTAAGTTCTTTTCTTGAAGACCCCTAAGTCGTATTGGTCCGGAAATTCTCTGGTGATAGTGATTCCACAAGGAAGTTGTGCGAGGAAGAATACTTCTTTTGAACCGCGCAGTGGTGGACCGCCAGTCATCCAGATGGTACGGATGGTATCGCGAGTTTTGTCGCGATGTGCGATGGAATTAGTCTGAACAATTCCTCAGAGCACTCCCCGTGGTGGATGCGATTAAATATGCAAAGAGGTGCAACATCTGTTCGCAGTTATAATAATAAAGTAAAAACAATAAAAAAAAGTATTTAGATGGTGCAGCTACGACTTGAGCCAAAGTACCTATTCACTTTTTTCTTGTGTATACCGCTTATAAATGTACTGCTATAAGCGTTTGTGAAAATCGGTAATAAGTTTTAAGGATTGGCAATACGGTGGCTGAAGTTGGAGGTGAAGCTGCAGAGTTCAGCTCCGACAGTGTCACCAGTGCGCTGGTCCGGAGCGCTCGTGTCCGCGCCCGCCCAACCTCTCGCAACCACCTGTTTCGCCCTCACGCAAAACATTACTTAACTGTGTTTGTCGCAATCTCTTTTGCATAGAAAGAGGACAAAGTGATGTAATTTAATAATTTATAATTAGTAATAACTATAAATTATTAAATTACATCACTTTATTACTTACTACTTAGTGATCGATATATCCCGCGAGCCGTTGTTATATTTTGTTTCAGATTATTTACAGTTTAATTAAATTGTATTATATTTAATATAGACATATAATATCTGCTGAAATTACGTTCAATTCAGCTTTTAAAATGTACGTTTTATAAGTATTTTTTGGAGAGTTTTATGTAAATATATAAGAACAATTTCCTTACGGCGAATAAGTAAAGAGGTCACTTTAAATTTGTCGAGTCTGTCACTATAACTGACAAGACTGCGTGCAGTGATTCTAAGGAGTATTTTTTTAGAATCTAAAAAACATTATCCCTTAATCATGACCATTATCAATGTAACATAAACATAGACCTCCCCATAGATTGGTCCATAGTCCTCATGCCTTAGTGGCCACTCTTGGCAAGTTGATTAGCAGCCGCAGTTTTTTATTATTTGAACAATTTTTTACACATTTACCCTCGATTAATATTAAAAATGCAGATGCATGGTTACCCCTGATGATTAAAATGGAATGTCTCGTCACCAATAAAAGTGGTCTCCAGTTTTCTACACGCACCATATGAAACACAGTCAAGTTTTTCTAAGTGTGCTTGATCCTTCCCCGGTCGAGCCAACCCATTCTATTTTTTAACTTCTTCCTTTTAACTTCTTTAAACACATCAACAGAATCTAGGGATATATTATATTTCATCAAATATCTAAAAATCTATATAGATTTTTTTTGATATAGTAAATGGAAGATTGATAGTGTTGCGTGAATAAGTCAACTAGCGCCGTAATTTTATCGGCAATTTTTATTGTCACGAACCTCAAGCTCGTAACAATAGGTTACTTTAAGGACTTTAATAAAAATATGAAACATTTATATTTTATTAGTGTTTTTGTTTTCAATAAAAAAATTATTTTTTTAATCGCCGTAGAAAACTAGTATGATAAAAAAACTTCACTTCTTCTTAAAAACCTATTGATTTAAATTAAAATTGAAAAATTCTAATTATTAACAATCGGTGTTGCCACCTCTTATATTAACTACACACCGACATCGATTGTTCATACTTAAAATTAAAATATCAATGTCGTGCTGCGGTATGAGGTCCCACGTTCTATGTAAGTACTAATAAAGTTGTTGTTTCATCGTCACATTAGGCGGGAAATCTCTCAAAACTTTTCGTTGTAACATGTCTCATGCTTGCTCAATAGGATTTAATTCGGATGACTGTGCAGGCCCGTCAAGAACTTGAATATCGTGGTCTAGGAGAGTGGCCGACATCAGCCGCGCCGTACGGGGAGGAGCGTTATCGTACATGTCGTCCATTTGGATTCCGTATGGGAAAATAACAGGCCCTACTACCTACTCGTTGTACTTTTGTGCAGTTATGCTGCGTTGGATCCAAACGAGCTGGGTTCGTCCGCCAAGACGAATTCCTGCCCACACAATGATTGTCTCGCCTTGGTATGAATGGACCTCCTGAGGGTGCCGCAGACGGTTAAATCTCCTGGCGTTATCTAAACGCGTGTTCTTCGTGAATCCAGAGGAAACAAAAACCGGGACGCATCGGTGAACAACACCAAAGAACATTGTTCGTCACTCCATGGTAAATGCTCCAGAGCCCATGGCTAACGTAACATTTCATCTTGACTCAAATGACGACGTGACATGACTCTTAAATGAAATGAAATGAAATGAAATTTATTAACATACATTACATATTAGTAAAAACTGTTGTAGTAAAAACTGTGCTGCAGGCCTCAGACTTCCCCATCTATTGTCTAAGTATTATAATGTATATTACTATTATAAAGAAAATTTGTAAGTTAAAAAAATAAAATAAAAATTAAAAAGTGATAATATGGTACTAATCCTATTGTAAGGCCAAATTGCACGCGCGCGCCTGTATGTGTGTGTGTTGAAGCTCACATGGCACGTTAAATTAAAAAAGAAAATCAATTTGATCCCTTTTTACTAATTAATATCAATAGAACAATTTTAATTTCTATTGACGTAACAAATTACCAGCAATTTTGCCGCCGTAATTTGTTTTTTCTTTATTTTTTTTAATTTACATTTCTAAGTTTTCAATCTGTATATAAACTTTTTATGGGAACTAAAAAGTTTTTAAACTATAGAGTCGTAAATAGTTTATTATTAAGGTATCCGTAGGATTCTGCTGATGTGTTTATATTTGTAACTTCCTATTTTAATACATATGTCACCATCTAATAATACGGCTCTATGAAAAAAATATTAATCTCTTTAATTATAAAAATAACACGTCATATGAGCAAATAATTATTTACCAAGTTAATCGATTTCGATAGTTTTATTATTTTACTTTTTAGTCGGTTTATATTTTTGAAAGATTGATTATTTTATTAAACAGATGGATAAACTTTAATGCGGCTTCTTTAATCTGAATTATTTAAAATCGTTTAGTGGTTAGACGGCAGATCTGCGTTCCTTTGGTAAGTGTTAAAACAGTGATGAGGAGACGACATGCTAGGCAAGTATCACATAAACATGAGAAAAACAGTGCTAGCTAAGAACTTTTAGGTTAAGTTTCGTTTTTTTTAATTTATCAAAGAAGTTAATGATTACAAAAACAGTTTTAGTATAAACATAAACTCATTAGAGTTTTTCCGTACAGCATTGCTGTCGACATTATGTACACATAATTCTAATTAACACATTACTTTACGTTACATATAATTTATGACGACACAATGTTTCCTTTATCAATAAAATTTGTTTTAAGTTTTAGAACAGGTTACCACAGTTAGCTTATATTATTTTGTTACAGGATTCACATAAACACGAGACAAACAAGAAAATAGGAACTGATAGGCTACAATTAGTGAACTGATGATGATAAAATATTTTTTTTGAATTATGAATGAAGATGAAAGTGATTGTAACGTTGATACGTGGTAAAGCCATCCTACAGCTATATTAGTAATATGTTGAAGCTAGTAGTACCAGTTACTCGACTCCACCGAGTCAGTAATTCATTCTTGGGGCGATGTATACGCTTTTACAACAAAATCCCAGAAAAAATACAAAATTTATCACACACAAAGTTCAAAAATGTTATTAAACTAAATTTGTAAAAAAGGGTTATTATAATATTAAGGAATTTACGGATGATAATAACCTCTGGGAAGGGTGATCGCTACCAAGCTATATCTAATTTGTCTTGTGTGTTGCTAATTGTAAACATGATTTTAAGCTATTATTGGAAAAAAAATAGTCCCGCTGGGTTTCTTGCTGGTTCTTCCCAGGACAGAGGCTTTTTTTGCGCACCAGTGGTAAATGAAAAAAGTGATTTTCAATAAGTATTGTTATAATCTACATTGAATAAAAAAGTTTCTGTTTCTGTTTCTGTAGCAGGAATGGGTTGGCTCGACCGGGGAAGGACCACGCTCTTACAGAATACCAGTGTAAAATAGCAGCTTAACGCTTTATCGTTTAAGGGTACTCTCTTTTATTTATTATAGTTAATTATTATTAGAAGATGCTGTTGCCCGTCGTCTGTTTCTGTTTCTGTTTCTGTAGCAGGAATGGGTTGGCTCGACCGGGGAAGGACCACGCTCTTACAGAATACCAGTGTAAAATAGCAGCTTAACGCTTTATCGTTTAAGGGTACTCTCTTTTATTTATTATAGTTAATTATTATTAGAAGATGCTGTTGCCCGTCGTCTGTTTCTGTTTCTCTCTGTCGCCTCTGACGACACCCACGAGATGATATGGCATAGTAGTTACGTGGTAGAGCCATGCTGCAGCTGTATTAGTAATGTAGTTGTACCACGAATTGGTCGGCTCGACCGGGGAAGGACCACGTTCACACAGAATACACAGCGTAAAATAGCAGCTTAACGCTGCTGTGTTTCGTATGGTGAGTGTAGAGAACCGGATACCCTTTTTACTGGATAGGAGATATTCCTTCTAAGTCCTCACAGGTGACAATACACGTATTGTTATGCTACGACGTAGCTATTAAAATGTTTTGTTTACATTTAAATTCGTGAACAATAGATATTCTATTATAATATGTAATACATACATAAAATACTATCATGCAGTGGCGATGTAAGAATATCCACTACCCCATATCCTCCCGTAGGGATCGTAAGATGCGACAGAGAGAACATAAAACAAAAGATTAGTCACCATTCTGATGATAATACAAAATGATGAAACACTGGCAAGCACAACTTTGAAGGGTAACTATGGAAAAACTATAGTGCGTAATAGCGTAGTAGCGTAGACCTATGTTCAGCAGCTGATTTTTATATAGTATGTTGGATGGTAATGGATTCCATGTGTTCCATTACCATACCATGATAATAACGAGGTGATCGCTACCAAGCTTCTTCTAATATAATTTGTGAAGTTGATTATACGACATAATAAGTAATTATAAACAAAAAAAAACTGGAGCGTTAGGTTTCATGTTAGTTTTTCTCAGCATTATTATATTTACCGAACTCTCCGTATCATTGTTACAGCCTATCAAAGACCCACGTTGAAAATAAACATTTCCTGTACAGGTCTCCTCATAGGGGATGTTTGCCACAGTTGCCACGTCAGGTGGATTGGCGACCGCAGTTTTAATAGAATCGAGCTTTAATGTTTCTATCGGAAAGATACTGCTGCGTGTCTTATGTTTAATTCCACTCTGTCGCCTTTTACGACACCCACGGAACGATCTCACACTCTCACACCGGACACATCACATCTTTGACCGGAAAAGAAAGGGCAAAAGAAACACTGCGAGGCCTTAAAAAGTAATTAACAGAATTAGGCATTACTTTTCGAAAGTGCACTATAATAAATATGTTAAATACTAATTAATCTCGTCTTACCCAGCTTACCTAATCACACCCCGCCCTCCTTCCACGGCGTAATAAAATTAAATCCCATCAATCCTTTGCCGACATGTTTTGCTTTATTGAGGAAGGATCTAATTAACGTCAATTTTACGTTATTTTTTCATAAGAAAATTGAAGTGATTAGCGAACTAATAATAATAATCTATTCCAGATCGACTTTTGGTCAGTCTCAACGGAGATCATTATACGTGGCAGAGTCACCCTGCAGCTATATTATGGTTGTAGCACAAATGGTTCGGCTTGACCGGAGAAGGACCACCAGCGTAAAATTTTAGCTTAACACTGCTCTGTTTCGTACAGTGAGTGTAAAAATCTGGAGACCCTTTTTTACTGGAAACGAGGCATTCCATCCTAGTCCTCAGGGGTGACAGCGCATCTGCGTTTTGATTCTTAATCGAGGATAAATGTAGATGTCTATGGGCCACAGCATCCACTAACCATCAGGTGGACTATGTGTTTGTTTGTCACTCTTTTTCTATATAAAAAAGGTCATAACGGACACTAGCCATCTGTGCGAGACAGTATTATAGTGCACGCGTGTGTCTATCGTACACGCAGGTTTACTATCTATTCCCTCACTTTCAGTCCGATGATCCAACCGAAGGGGGATCATGTGCACCAACGGCTTTTGTACTTTCTGAGGCACGGGGATGAAAAAATGCCAGCATCCTGACTCCACGCTGAGAATTTCTTGCCCCAATGAACACATGTGGTATAGGTGAATAATTGTATATCTGTTCATTCATTCTTTTTTCATATATCGAATTATTTTTAATTCTTATCTAAAACAAACGCTACATCTACGCAAGGAATTTCTTCTGTATTGAAGTTACAGCCTATATACGTCCCACTGCTGGGCACAGGTCTTCCCTCATTTCTGCGTTTCTGGGTTTTAGGGCAAGGAAGTGTCCGCCGCGCTGCCCCAAATGCGTGTTGGCGAACTTCACATGTCATGGAAATATTTTCTTTTTATTTCTCAGACATGCAGGTTTCCTCAAGACGTTTTCCTTCACCGCCGAGCATGTGGTAAATCAGCACTTAAAATTGCAACTAACAATTTCTTTGGTGCCGGCGGGGATCGAACCCGGGTTACTGCGAGCGTTAACCATCTGAACTACCAAGGCTTCTTCTGTATTGTAAAGGCATAAATTGCACAAGAACAAACATCCAGACCCGGAACAATTATTTTTAGACCATACAAATAGGTGTTACGTGCGGGATTCAAACCCGCAACCCCTAGCGCAGCCACTCATTGCTAAGCCACTGCGCCACAGAACTGCTAAAATCTTATTGCACTTCCCAAGTAGATCGGTGTTTTCTCCTTACTTACTTACAGGTTGACTAGTAGAGAACGTCTCAAGGCATTAAGTCCGCATTTGTACTTATTTTTGCAACAAAGATTAAATAAATAAATAAATCCAAGGACTGGAGAAAAAAGAAAAACAATATAACAAAATAGTATTTTTTTATTTATGATCGTAGCATCGTCAGGCTAACTACGTTTTAATATAAAAGTAAGTTCGTCGCTAGTTTTAAGCTAATACGTAATACGGAACAGTCAGTTATAGTGGCAATCGGCAGGCCATATAGCTCGAAGAACCGACTAACCTCGCCAACAACCAACCTCGGCAACCTCGTATCGGTAAGCAAAGATAAACATACGTGGTAGAGCCACGCTGCAGCTATATTAGTAATAGCACGAATGGGTCGGATCGACCGGGGTAGGACAACGTTCTCACAGAATACCAGCGTGAAATAGCAGCTAAATACTGCTGTGTTTCGTATAGTGAGTGTAGAGAACCGAAGACCCTAGTATTGAAAACGAGGCATTGTAAAAAAAGTTTTCAGGGGTGACAACGCATCGGCATTTTGATTCTTAATCGAGGATGGATGCAGATGCCCATGGGCCACAGCATCCATTTACCAATAGGTGGACTGTGTGCTTGTTTTTTTTATCCAGATTAGCCAGAAGTCAATAGATGTAGATGACTCAGGACCGTGCTTTGTTTTATTCCTTAGGGAAGCCTTTGTTCAGCAATCATCTTGTGAAGGGCTGTAATGATGATGATGATGATGAAAAAAGTCCCTTAGCTTGCTGGAGCCTTACCGAAATTTAACAATTTCTTTAACGATAATTAATACTTAGAATCTACTTATATCCATTACATGCAAGATGTTAAAAATTCATCACTTACACCTAGCGGCACGCCACTGCAGAGTATACTCCATCAGATGATGCCTGGTTTAGAGGCGAAACACGGGTCGCATTATTGACGTTGATGGCAATTCCCTTGTGGTACTGGGAGTAGTGGTGTTAGGAGTAGTGATTTTGGAATCAGGTGACGGAGATAGTCCACACAATTCAGGGTGGGCAGAACGTGATTTTTAAACTTGGTAAGTTACATTACTTTACATTTTTAGTTGTTGTCGATTTTCGTAATTTATATATTTTGTTTCGCATATTTTTCAGAGGCATATTTATTGAAACAGACTCCAGTTTAAACTTGACACTAAATACTTTTGTACTTTTTACTGTTGTACTTTTTGTTATATTATGTATAAATGTCTATGGCCGTGGTAATAAAAGGGGAGATCTCCCGCCGGGCAAGGTGTTCTGCCCGGGAAGCGGCCGACACTCCATGTGATAGTTCGGAGATGTTCTATATATGCTGTTTATGATTCGGAATGTTGATAGCGTGGTTTGAGCTTCGGTGTGTTTCGGTTGCGGCGCGACGACAGCGCCGCCACATCACCCCCCCCCCCCCTCCTGCTCAGACCGGAGGTCGATAGTGCAGTCCGATTGCCGGTGTGTTCTTTTAATGTCGGTGGGGAATGCATGCTGTGTGTGTGTGTGTGTGTGTGCAAGTGACACCGGTGCGAATAATATACCGATGTGTAATGCATGCCGTACTACTTACTGGCGAGTGATGCCGGTGAGAACGATGTGCCGGAGCAAGTGTCAGAAGCCTGCCTTATAAATCTGCGGTGAGTCGATATGAAGACAAGTTGGACTGGCTTGCAGGAACTGAAGACTGAAGAAGACGATTCTCAATAGTGAATGGTGGGAGTTCTTGAAGATAATAACGAAGGCTTGAAGTTGTAGTTTCCGAAGGTTGTTGGTTGCGTGTTCAGATCACGTCGGGGTCACCACTGTGGCCGTAGGAAGGAAAAGGGGAGATCTCCCACCGGGCAAGGTGTTCTGCCCGGGGAGCGACCAACGCTCCGTGTGATAGTTCGGAGATGTTCTACATATGCTGTTTATGATTCGGAATGTTGATAGCGTGATTTAAGCTTCGGTGTGTTTCGGTTGCGGCGCGACGACAGCGCCGCCACATGTCGCAGGCTTATTGTATAATTCGCCTGTTTGTATAATCTAGCCTTTTTATAAAACAGAACCGTTTCGTATTACAGCTGGCGAACGTAAAGCCTGAACGACGTATTGCAATACGGCGGCCAACGTTCGGTCATATTGTATGTTCAATTTGCATTGCAGGGTGACCATGTTAACCAAAAATAAAAACTGTTTTAGTTCAAAAAATTTTATATCGAAAAAAGTAACCAAAACAACTAACCGCCTGAATGATATTCAGCCCATGCGTTTTAGCCGAATCATACAATTAGGCTGCGACATAAATATACACGTTGTATGACCGCGACATTACCGTAGCTTTTCTACGTACCGCCTACGAAATCCCTTAGCATGTATCGTTATGCTACGACGTACCTATTAAGCGAGAGTGTAGGGAATTTTTTGTTTACATTTGAATACGTCAACCCTGGTAAAAATATGTTATGATATGGAACACATAAACGAGATGAGGAGCAGCAGAGCAGTTGGCAACTGTGACAAAAGCTTACGTTCGGCAGTGGACCTTTATAAACTATAGTAGGTGAAATCTTCTTCAGAAGTCACAATTACAAAAATACTGCGATTGCCAACACCCACTTGGCAGGAGTGATTGCAATCATAGTTTTGGAATAAAACTAAATTTTTTTATGGAATAACGGTGACTAACGAGTACACAGTCCACCTGATGGTAAGTGGATGCTGTGGCACATAGACATCTACATTTATCTTCAATTAAGAACCAAAATGCAGATGCGTTTGCGTTGCCACCCCTGAGGACTGAGATGCAATGCCTCGTTTCCAGTAAAAAGGGGTCTCCGGTTATCTACACTCACCATACAAAACCCAGCAGCATTAAGCTGCTATTTAACGCTGGTATTCTGTGAGAGCGTGGTCCTACCCCAGTCGAGCTGACCTACTCAAGCTGCAACCACAATATAGCTGCAGCGTGGCTATACTACGTAAAACGTTACGGATTATACCGGTTTTAATTTTAACTTTTATAATTCTCGACATTTCGGGTTGGGATGGGCCGAATATTCGTTTCATATTCGTATTCGGCCGAATATTCGGTTAAATCACCGAACATTCGTTAGAGTGCTACTCAAAGTGTCCACTGTGAAAGGTACGAAAATTGAGTAATGCCATGTCTTTCGTAATTTTACTGTTAAAAGTATATTTTGTTCGTGGGTTAAATATGCTTGTATAGCGTTATGTTTTTAGGCACTGTAGATTTATTTCCAATTTTATATATATATATATATATATATATATATATATATATATATATATATATATATATATATATTAAAGCTTCATAAAATGTTTTAGGTATCAAACAAAACAAACATTACATTACATTAGTACATTTCACTTTACTTTGGTCGTCAGTCTCTCTAAAATAAGTCCAAATAGTAGATCTCCTTCCACTCATTAGAAAAACAAAATATTTTTTTCTCACAAAAATAGTCAAAACATAAGCATGTGCCGGCAATTTGCTCAGTAGTAGTTGATGCAATAACATGTCAGGTGTGGCCGCGAAGCAAGGGATAGGGTCCGGCGCTAATCCCGCGCGCTTTGTAGTAACAAGTTTCGACATAAATTGGTTAGGTACGGAGATGATCCTGCCGAATAGTGTTCGGCCGAATATTCGGTTCGGTAAAATTTTTACCGAACGTTCGGCCAAATATTCGTATTCGGTAAAATCCATATTCGGCGCATCTCTAATTTCGGGCACTTTCCAGCGCCTATGGTCACGGTGGTGACTGAGGTGTTTGACGTCTTGATATCATAGTTAATGAAGGCAAGAAAGCAATCAACTTTTAAATATTAATTTTTGGTCCGATCTACGCATAACAAGCTTACTTGAAGTCTTGCAGTAGTATCCTTGGGTTCGGGTTTAATTTTGTTAATTCTGGGATCCCAAGCGGATTGCAACATCCAGCCATATTCTCTAGTGACAATATTGATAATGATGTGTTTTAATTTCGCGAATCATCCTTGGTAGGAATTGGTTTTATTTTTGGTTTTATTCCGTGCGTAGTATTCGCATAATTATAATAAATCATTATGTGAACCGCAGTTTTATATTTTTGAGTTGTTATCAAGATGCTACTGCCTGTGCCCAGGATGATGTCGGGTAGTGGATTTTCTTAAGCGGCCACTACACGGCGTGATGAAGAATAGTTAATGAGTATAAGTAACATTGAATTTAATGTAGAAACAAAAATATCATGTCGTTTCCTTGTTCTGAGTTTTTTTTTCTTTCGTTCCCTTTAATGAAATTGTATTTTTTTAGTTACAGACCCTTTTCCCGGTAAGCGAAAGTTGTAAAAAAAGTTTTGAAATGAGAAAGCTTTTGTTTCTTTTTAACGTAACCATTAACACTTCTCTTACTGAAAAGCAGAATATTTCAACGAATAATGAACGTGGCTGAACCAAAAAAAATATTCTTAATTTAAAAATATTAATTTTAAAGTTCAATTTCGTTTGTACAAAACCTAGTAATACCTCTTAAATGCGCATAATTGGCATTGAACGATGTTTACGTCGAGAAAAGGACATATAAACCTATATTTGTCAAAGAAATTTGTGCCTTAATTCGTTCAATACGAATATTAATTTGCTTAACGTTATTTAATTTAGCTTAGACGTCCTAATAAAGATAAATATTACTGTATCTTAAATAACTTCAACCTTACCTAATTCATAATGAGGTACAATTTTCGACGTATGTATTTTCTAATAGAAAGTCAGCGAAATTTTAGACAAATCATTGTAAAATCAAACAAAGGAAAATAGCTCTTGAACATATTCGATATAAAGTATAAATTGGCAATAAAGTTTATGAAGGCTTCCAAATTTAAAATGTCAAAACGCATGCGTCCTTACTGGACGGACGCGAATCCCATGGAGTGCTGCTAGCTGCAATAAATCAATATGCAATAAATAAATTAAAACAGTACCTAATTATAAAATAATATAAATACATTTTTTATAGAAGGGGTAGCAAACGCGGCTAACCTAGTGGCTAAACACCAAGGGATAGCAGGTGCATTGCCAACCTTTTAAAAAGGAGTAGTAAGATCGTTTCTTTAAAGTCCCTAAGTCACATCGATCTGAAAAATTCGTCGGTGTAAACAATTCCACAAAGAAGTCTTGCGAGGAAGAACATTTAAATAAAGTTATTTATTCATTCATTTTTCATTCACCGTATGAGGATTTGATTAATGTAGGTAGCAGATGTCCACGGGCTGCAGGTGCCGCTTACCATACGATGGACTGTTGACTTGTATCTCGCTTTATTAATAAAATATAGTTTTGAAACTGTACTTTAGCGAAAAAGAATTCATCGATATTACAGTGCGTGCACTGGTGATACATAATAAAATGTTTATTTTACCTGTTTAAAAAAATTATCAATACAAATATTGATAATTGATAGAATCAGGCGTCACTTTGCGGAAATCCATTATAATAAAGATATTGATTAATTTGCAACCTTCCGCTAACTAAATACAATGATGTGTCTTCTTACTTCTTACCTCTTCAATCCAGGTAAGACACATCATTGTATTTAGTTAGCGGAAGGTTGCAAATTAATCAATATCTTTATTACAAATATTGACTCATTGTTTTAAGTGTTTACACACGTACCACCCGTTCATAACATTATAAATAAATAATTTAAGTGAAGCATAAAGATTAAAATAAAGATATTTATTTTGTAAAACATGAGTAAAAAATACAGGTGTTAAAAAAAACTTAATACGAGCTACATATTTTGCCATTTATGGCGTACAAAAATTATACTACATATATTAATTATTCTACAAGACAAATTTACTAACCCTATGTTCATAATTTTAGATGTGCAAAAATTTCAATGGCGTCTCGTAAAATTTGCAATTGATAATTTAGCTTTAAACAAATCAGTCACTTAAGAAATCAGGCAAGCTGTAATAACATTTGGCTATCAAATATTTTTTAAGATGTAGCTTAAAAAGTCTGGTAGGCAATTGTTTGATGTGTTTGGGGATTTTATTGTATATTATTGGCGCCAGACAGAAAATACTTTTATGCATCAATGCCGTTCTTGAACCAACTGCGCATAACCTACTATTATCCCTGCGATTGCGAATTGTGACGTGCGATGGTTTGTTAAACAATTTAGGGTTACTTTGAACGAAGTTTGCTACTTCATATATAAATAAGGAGGGTAAGCTCAAAATGTTATGCTCAATGAAATATGGTTTGCAGCTATCAGTAATTTTAAGACCGAACATAGCTCTGATGCACCTTTTTTGGGACTTAAATATAATTTCCTTATTAGTGGAATTTCCCCAGAATATGATGCCATACCTCAAGATGGAATCAACAGTACCATGGTATGCCGTGAGAAGCGCATCGGTACTTACGACGGATGAGAGTTTATAGAGCGCATAAGCTGAAGAACTAATTCTTTTGTTTAGTTCTTCTGTGTGCGCTTTCCAGTTCAAACTTTTATCAATGGTTACACCTAGAAATTTTGTTGTATCTACTTGGTTGATTTCTGTCCCTTGGTAATTAACGTTAATATTTGGTGTTGCTAAGCGTTGACTGAAGTACATAATTTTAGTTTTTTGAAGATTAATTTTTAAATTATTATTATTTAACCAGTTTATTATTAAATTAATTGTATTATTAATTTCACTTTCAAATTTATCCTCATTGATGGAGTTTATTGTTACCGTACTGTCATCGGCAAATAGCGATATTGGATATTTTATAATTTTTGGTAAATCATTTATGTAGATGATGAACAATAAAGGACCTAACACACTTCCTTGTGGGACACCGTATTTAACTATTTCTTTGTTTGATATGCATATTTCTTCTTTTTTGGTGTTAATATTTATTCTAGAAATTTCGGTATATTGTGTTCGATTTTTAAGATAGGATTCCATGAGATATAATACGTTGCCTCTGATGCCATAGGCTTCCGATTTACTGAGCAGAATATCATGGTCAATATAATCAAAAGCCTGAGTCATATCGCAATAGATAGCGCATACGGGTATCTTTTTGTCAACATTCATCATCACTCTATTTAAAAAATCAAATATAGCCATATTTATGGTTTTGTTTTTGCGGAATCCTTTTTGGTCTTATGTAAGAATGTTTAATTTTCTAAAAAGTTATAAATTTCTAAATATATATATTTTTCAAAAACTTTTGATAGTATAGACGCAAGCGCAATAGGTCTATAGCAGTTCATATTTTGTTTGTCATCTTTTTTAAACATTGGCTTAACAATTGAATTTTTTAAACTTTCGGGATAAGATCCTGTGCTTATACAAATATTCAAAATATGGCTGAGATGATCACAAATGTAATAAGTGACATACTTTAAAATTTTAGTTGAGATCCCATCATGCCCTACACTTGTAGTATTTCTTAGTGATCTTATGATTTTAAGTATATCGTATGGTGTGCTCGGTGCCATAAACATTGACTGAGTTAATTTGACAATATTTGAGGTTACTTGCTTTCCCGTGCCCGATATAGGTTTTATTTTATCTACAAAAAATTGTTAAAGGCATTCGTGATCTCTTGACTAGTTAACGTTTTATTACCTACTTTTATGGAAGTTATCATATGCTTTGGCACATTCATTTTTGATCTATTTATTATTGCCCACGTCGCTTTAGATTTATTAATCGCCGTTTTAATTTTATGGTTGTTTTGAACTCGTTGTGTTAGTTGGATAATTTTTTTACAAAGCTTAGCATATCTTTTAAATTTAATTTTGTTTATCTCATTTCGTTTAAGCCTATACTTCCACATCAGCTCTCTTTTTTTTTGCTACAAATTTTTATTCCGCGTGTTAGCCATTGCGATTTTTCTTTAGTTCTAATAGTATTTTTTTTAAAAGAGAAACATAAATTATAAAGAAGTTTGAAAGTATCTATAAACGCATTGAAGGCTATGTTTGGATTATCAGTATTATAGATTTCAGAGAAAGAAATACACTGTAAATATATTTTAAATTTTTGCATGTTTTCTTGACTATAGTCACGTCTATTTATTTGCCACTGGTTAATTACGAAAGTTTTATGGACCGGTAATTTCAATATTTGTGCTGTATGGTCTGATAAGCCAAAGTCTAATACATCGGATTTACACTTCTTTAGATTATGTGCAAAGTTATCGATGCACGTCATGCTCGTAAGTCGCGTTGGCTGATTTATTTCCAATTTTAGATTAAAATTTAAGAGCAAACATTCCAATTCCATTAAAGTATTATTACGCTTAAGACAGTCAATGTTAAAATCACCTGCAATTACGACATTTCTCTTTGTTTTATTTCTATATGAAATGTATAGTAACAGCTTTTCCAACTGTTCAAAAAATACCGTTAATTTGTTAGACTTTGGTACCCTATAAATACAGACAACAATAGTTTTGTAATTAATTAAATCAATAGCGCAACATTCGAATACCCCATTTATGGAGAGTTTGGCTATATCTGAAATTTCTTTATACTGGTGACCTTTCTTTGTAAGAATACACGTTCCGCCTCTTTTTTTACAGTCTTTTCGTGTGTAGGATGCAGCCAAAATGTAATTAGGGATTAACAATTGCTTTTCATGACCAGCCATCATAAAATGTTCTGATAGACAGATTACGTCAATTTCAGTATCTTTATCTGACATTTCTTCAAGACATACAGTAAGCTCATTACTCTTGTTCAGTAAGCCAGCAATGTTTTGATGAATTAGATTCAGGTGCTTATAATAGAAAAAACTGCTCTGTTGTCTGTTGATTTTTTACCTCTTCAATTTGCTCACAATGTGTATTCGTATAGTAAGTATTATTCACATAGTGTATGAGCTTAGTGATGTCTTCGAAAATTATTTGCATGCCAAAATTCTTTACTGTTCTGGTATTTTTTTTGTACATTTTGTAATCCCATATAAGTTTTTTGTTTGTGTCAACAAAAAAAGCATGTTCGTGGACTAATATGTCTTGGTAAAGGAGATGATTAAAATATTCTACTCTCCTATTATACATTGTTACATTACTTGCACATATTTTGTACGTGGGCATGCAAAGTATAACGTTTGTACGTTGAATATTATTTAGCACTTTTCTTATGTTTGAAATTAAGCTCGAATACTCCTTGGTTGTTTTGAAATCATCAAACTCTATTCGGATTATAATAGATATCTTTCTTATACGTGGAAAAGCCACGCTGCAGCCTTACTTGTAGCACGAAAGAGTTGTCTCGGACGGGGAAGGACCACGCTCTCACAGAATACTGGCGTAAAATAAAGGCTTACTACTGCTGTGTTTCGTATGGTGACTGTAGAGATCCGGAGACACTTTTTTAGCTGAAAACGAGGCATTAAATCTTAGTCCTTAGGGGTAACAACGCATTTGCGTTTTGATTCTTAATCGTGGATAAATTTAGGTGTCTATGGGCCACAGCATCCATTTACCATCAGGTGGATCGTGCTCCTTTGTCACCCTTATTCTATAAAAAACAAGAAACAAGTTAACATTTTTTAATTTAAAAAAATACCACATTTTTTATCATATTCTTGAATTTTCATCCGAATTCAAGCTATATTTAAAATTTCAAGTTTCATCGAGAAGTTAGTTAAAAATCAATCACTAAATTCCATCCGGAACGACAGATAAACAAGAAAGTGACTCAATAAAAACTTTTTAATACTCGTAATATTACTGCCCGCTAGGGATATTTTCATTACGTGGATAACGTAGTTGAAGCATCCACACATTTTTTTAAACTAATATTGATTTATTATATTCACGCGAACACTACACATTGATTAAAACTACTTTAACGGATTTAATCGCGTTTAACTTCTCGATTTTTAATTCCCGATGTTTGTGGTCATATCTTATAGGGCCTCCGCCATTATATCAGATTTGATGGATCACAAATCCTTGCTCAAGAACATCGTTTCTTACCAAGGATGATATGTGAGGCTATTGAAATTAAAAAAAAAACATCCTAATTTCAATAGAGAAGGAGGCTGGGTATTATCACTCACTTGGGATCCTGTAATTAATAAAATTAAAACTAAACCCAAGTATACCACTGCAAGATTTCAAGACACAGTAAGTTCATTCTGCGTAGATCGGACAGTAAATAATTACAAAGCGTAATAATTTTTTATATCAATATAGATTACAAGTTATTCCTATTGAACTTTTGTTACTTTTATCCTTGATTCGGAAGAAAACTTTTGTTCTGGGAATAACAAGCAAGAAACCCACCTTTATTTTCGATATTTTTTTACATTTTTCAAAAATTCATTTTGGAAACAGCTTGGAAGTGACCACCTCATTCCAGGGTTTATTATCAACCCTGTATTAATTTATATGATTATAACACTTTTTACAGTTTTTGTTTATTAAATTAAGTGCTTACTTTAACTTAGTATGCAAGCGAACACGAAGAACTCCAGACAGAACTACGAAATATTGAATAAACAGTAAAAGATTATCCTTAAGGCGAACAAGGCACGTTTATAGGGGCGCAATAATACGGAGCGCA
The DNA here is from genome assembly GCA_036936625.1 of Parnassius smintheus behrii. Taxonomy (NCBI): domain Eukaryota; kingdom Metazoa; phylum Arthropoda; class Insecta; order Lepidoptera; family Papilionidae; genus Parnassius; species Parnassius smintheus. The sequence continues at coordinate 34,633,639 of JAUPFT010000029.1, forward strand.
CGCGGAATTTAGAAACGAAAATAAAAAATTAAGTATCTACTGACATAAAATAAAAAAATTATACTTTCTATAGAGAATTAGCTCCGCTGGTCGTAAGAGGAAGCTTAGAGTCGCTCAGCGAGCTATGGAGAGGGCTATGCTCTAATTGTCTCTTCATGATAAACTTAGGAATGAGGATATCCGCAGTAGAACCAGAGTTACCTACATAGCACAAAGGATTAGTAAACTGAAGTGGTCCGGCCACATAGCTCGAAGTACGGATAACCGATAAGGGAAAAGGTTATCGAGTGGCAGCCTCGTAAGGGCAGGCGAATTGTAGAGCGTCTCGCCACTAGATGGAGCGACGACCTGGTAAGACATGCAGGAAGTTGATGGATACAAGTGGCACAGGACCGTGCTTTGTGGCGTTCCTTGGGGGAGGCCTATGTTCGGCAGGGCACTTGTGAAGGGCTGTAATGAATGATAAAGAGTTAGACCTACCAGAGCGCCACTCTGTCTATTTCAATACTTCTATCACCCGCACCTTACTTGCTTATGTATACTCCAAGTTAAAATGACTCACTCATCACGTTTTTCGCTCATGTGTACGTGACGTCTTAATTATATTGCAACTGAACTATGTTATAAATTACAGTATAGTTTACTTGCAAAATAAGTATATAGTTGTAATTCATAAAATATGGTCGCCAGAGGGGCGCCGATGAGGTGCTAGCCTAGGCCGCCGCCGACATTTAATCCACCCCTAGAATCAAACAGGAATTCAAACACTCCAGTCTCCCCTGCGATCATAGATGCCGTAAAGTGCCCGAAACGTCGGGAATTAAAAAAGTTAAAATTAAACGTGATAAAATCCGTAAAGTCAGTTTTATTTCAGGTTTCTTTGTAATAAAATTGAATTAACAAACAAACTTGGAGTCGATTTGATGGTAAGTGGCAGCTTATAAACAAACTTTATACAAATAAGTCTAAAGCTGCGATATCACATGTAATGCACTAAGCTGGGATGCCTCAGTCTGTTGTTAAACTTGCTTGTGATAGCCTTCAAACCGGAACACATATTCCACAGCTATTCCACAGCTATCACACACAACGCCATCTAGTCTCAAGCTAAGCAGAGCTTGTGCTATGGGTACTAGACAACTGATAAACATACTTATATATTTCTAAATACATAAATATTATAGATAGATTACACCCAGACACAGAACAAATGATCGTGCTCATCACACAAACATCCCGGTCCTAAGTGGGAATCGAACCCACGACCTCCGGCTTAGCAGTCAGGGTCACTAACCACTAGACCAACAGGCCTGTATACATAGTATTTCACGTACTGCTTTTTTGCTGACAGAAATATCTAAGAGGACGGTACTTATCCCGATGGTAACATAGGAAGGAAGGAGTCCTGCTAGTATTTGCCGGTGAACCAATAATCGTTTAGAAGAAATATGTGTAATGCAATGAGGTACCTGATTAATAATAATTACAATTCAACAGTTTTTTTTTATATAGGAGAGGGGTAAACGAGCATACGGCTCACCTGATGGTAAGTGATTACCGCCGCCCATCTACAACTGTAACAGGGGAATTGCAGATGCGTTGCCGGCCTTGTAAAAAGGAGTAAGTTCTTTTCTTGAAGACCCCTAAGTCGTATTGGTCCGGAAATTCTCTGGTGATAGTGATTCCACAAGGAAGTTGTGCGAGGAAGAATACTTCTTTTGAACCGCGCAGTGGTGGACCGCCAGTCATCCAGATGGTACGGATGGTATCGCGAGTTTTGTCGCGATGTGCGATGGAATTAGTCTGAACAATTCCTCAGAGCACTCCCCGTGGTGGATGCGATTAAATATGCAAAGAGGTGCAACATCTGTTCGCAGTTATAATAATAAAGTAAAAACAATAAAAAAAAGTATTTAGATGGTGCAGCTACGACTTGAGCCAAAGTACCTATTCACTTTTTTCTTGTGTATACCGCTTATAAATGTACTGCTATAAGCGTTTGTGAAAATCGGTAATAAGTTTTAAGGATTGGCAATACGGTGGCTGAAGTTGGAGGTGAAGCTGCAGAGTTCAGCTCCGACAGTGTCACCAGTGCGCTGGTCCGGAGCGCTCGTGTCCGCGCCCGCCCAACCTCTCGCAACCACCTGTTTCGCCCTCACGCAAAACATTACTTAACTGTGTTTGTCGCAATCTCTTTTGCATAGAAAGAGGACAAAGTGATGTAATTTAATAATTTATAATTAGTAATAACTATAAATTATTAAATTACATCACTTTATTACTTACTACTTAGTGATCGATATATCCCGCGAGCCGTTGTTATATTTTGTTTCAGATTATTTACAGTTTAATTAAATTGTATTATATTTAATATAGACATATAATATCTGCTGAAATTACGTTTAATTCAGCTTTTAAAATGTACGTTTTATAAGTATTTTTTGGAGAGTTTTATGTAAATATATAAGAACAATTTCCTTACGGCGAATAAGTAAAGAGGTCACTTTAAATTTGTCGAGTCTGTCACTATAACTGACAAGACTGCGTGCAGTGATTCTAAGGAGTATTTTTCTAGAATCTAAAAAACATTATCCCTTAATCATGACCATTATCATTGTAACATAAACATAGACCTCCCCATAGATTGGTCCATAGTCCTCATGCCTTAGTGGCCACTCTTGGCAAGTTGATTAGCAGCCGCAGTTTTTTATTATTTGAACAATTTTTTACACATTTACCCTCGATTAATATTAAAAATGCAGATGCATGGTTACCCCTGATGATTAAAATGGAATGTCTCGTCACCAATAAAAGTGGTCTCCAGTTTTCTACACGCACCATATGAAACACAGTCAAGTTTTTCTAAGTGTGCTTGATCCTTCCCCGGTCGAGCCAACCCATTCTATTTTTTAACTTCTTCCTTTTAACTTCTTTAAACACATCAACAGAATCTAGGGATATATTATATTTCATCAAATATCTAAAAATCTATATAGATTTTTTTTGATATAGTAAATGGAAGATTGATAGTGTTGCGTGAATAAGTCAACTAGCGCCGTAATTTTATCGGCAATTTTTATTGTCACGAACCTCAAGCTCGTAACAATAGGTTACTTTAAGGACTTTAATAAAAATATGAAACATTTATATTTTATTAGTGTTTTTGTTTTCAATAAAAAAATTATTTTTTTAATCGCCGTAGAAAACTAGTATGATAAAAAAACTTCACTTCTTCTTAAAAACCTATTGATTTAAATTAAAATTGAAAAATTCTAATTATTAACAATCGGTGTTGCCACCTCTTATATTAACTACACACCGACATCGATTGTTCATACTTAAAATTAAAATATCAATGTCGTGCTGCGGTATGAGGTCCCACGTTCTATGTAAGTACTAATAAAGTTGTTGTTTCATCGTCACATTAGGCGGGAAATCTCTCAAAACTTTTCGTTGTAACATGTCTCATGCTTGCTCAATAGGATTTAATTCGGATGACTGTGCAGGCCCGTCAAGAACTTGAATATCGTGGTCTAGGAGAGTGGCCGACATCAGCCGCGCCGTACGGGGAGGAGCGTTATCGTACATGTCGTCCATTTGGATTCCGTATGGGAAAATAACAGGCCCTACTACCTACTCGTTGTACTTTTGTGCAGTTATGCTGCGTTGGATCCAAACGAGCTGGGTTCGTCCGCCAAGACGAATTCCTGCCCACACAATGATTGTCTCGCCTTGGTATGAATGGACCTCCTGAGGGTGCCGCAGACGGTTAAATCTCCTGGCGTTATCTAAACGCGTGTTCTTCGTGAATCCAGAGGAAACAAAAACCGGGACGCATCGGTGAACAACACCAAAGAACATTGTTCGTCACTCCATGGTAAATGCTCCAGAGCCCATGGCTAACGTAACATTTCATCTTGACTCAAATGACGACGTGACATGACTCTTAAATAAAATGAAATGAAATGAAATTTATTAACATACATGACATATTAGTAAAAACTGTTGTAGTAAAAACTGTGCTGCAGGCCTCAGACTTCCCCATCTATTGTCTAAGTATTATAATGTATATTACTATTATAAAGAAAATTTGTAAGTTAAAAAAATAAAATAAAAATTAAAAAGTGATAATATGGTACTAATCCTATTGTAAGGCCAAATTGCACGCGCGCGCCTGTATGTGTGTGTGTTGAAGCTCACATGGCACGTTAAATTAAAAAAGAAAATCAATTTGATCCCTTTTTACTAATTAATATCAATAGAACAATTTTAATTTCTATTGACGTAACAAATTACCAGCAATTTTGCCGCCGTAATTTGTTTTTTCTTTATTTTTTTTAATTTACATTTCTAAGTTTTCAATCTGTATATAAACTTTTTATGGGAACTAAAAAGTTTTTAAACTATAGAGTCGTAAATAGTTTATTATTAAGGTATCCGTAGGATTCTGCTGATGTGTTTATATTTGTAACTTCCTATTTTAATACATATGTCACCATCTAATAATACGGCTCTATGAAAAAAATATTAATCTCTTTAATTATAAAAATAACACGTCATATGAGCAAATAATTATTTACCAAGTTAATCGATTTCGATAGTTTTATTATTTTACTTTTTAGTCGGTTTATATTTTTGAAAGATTGATTATTTTATTAAACAGATGGATAAACTTTAATGCGGCTTCTTTAATCTGACTTATTTAAAATCGTTTAGTGGTTAGACGGCAGATCTGCGTTCCTTTGGTAAGTGTTAAAACAGTGATGAGGAGACGACATGCTAGGCAAGTATCACATAAACATGAGAAAAACAGTGCTAGCTAAGAACTTTTAGGTTAAGTTTCGTTTTTTTTAATTTATCAAAGAAGTTAATGATTACAAAAACAGTTTTAGTATAAACATAAACTCATTAGAGTTTTTCCGTACAGCATTGCTGTCGACATTATGTACACATAATTCTAATTAACACATTACTTTACGTTACATATAATTTATGACGACACAATGTTTCCTTTATCAATAAAATTTGTTTTAAGTTTTAGAACAGGTTACCACAGTTAGCTTATATTATTTTGTTACAGGATTCACATAAACACGAGACAAACAAGAAAATAGGAACTGATAGGCTACAATTAGTGAACTGATGATGATAAAATATTTTTTTTGAATTATGAATGAAGATGAAAGTGATTGTAACGTTGATACGTGGTAAAGCCATCCTACAGCTATATTAGTAATATGTTGAAGCTAGTAGTACCAGTTACTCGACTCCACCGAGTCAGTAATTCATTCTTGGGGCGATGTATACGCTTTTACAACAAAATCCCAGAAAAAATACAAAATTTATCACACACAAAGTTCAAAAATGTTATTAAACTAAATTTGTAAAAAAGGGTTATTATAATATTAAGGAATTTACGGATGATAATAACCTCTAGGAAGGGTGATCGCTACCAAGCTATATCTAATTTGTCTTGTGTGTTGCTAATTGTAAACATGATTTTAAGCTATTATTGGAAAAAAAATAGTCCCGCTGGGTTTCTTGCTGGTTCTTCCCAGGACAGAGGCTTTTTTTGCGCACCAGTGGTAAATGAAAAAAGTGATTTTCAATAAGTATTGTTATAATCTACATTGAATAAAAAAGTTTCTGTTTCTGTTTCTGTAGCAGGAATGGGTTGGCTCGACCGGGGAAGGACCACGCTCTTACAGAATACCAGTGTAAAATAGCAGCTTAACGCTTTATCGTTTAAGGGTACTCTCTTTTATTTATTATAGTTAATTATTATTAGAAGATGCTGTTGCCCGTCGTCTGTTTCTGTTTCTCTCTGTCGCCTCTGACGACACCCACGAGATGATATGGCATAGTAGTTACGTGGTAGAGCCATGCTGCAGCTGTATTAGTAATGTAGTTGTACCACGAATTGGTCGGCTCGACCGGGGAAGGACCACGTTCACACAGAATACACAGCGTAAAATAGCAGCTTAACGCTGCTGTGTTTCGTATGGTGAGTGTAGAGAACCGGATACCCTTTTTACTGGATAGGAGATATTCCTTCTAAGTCCTCACAGGTGACAATACACGTATTGTTATGCTACGACGTAGCTATTAAAATGTTTTGTTTACATTTAAATTCGTGAACAATAGATATTCTATTATAATATGTAATACATACATAAAATACTATCATGCAGTGGCGATGTAAGAATATCCACTACCCCATATCCTCCCGTAGGGATCGTAAGATGCGACAGAGAGAACATAAAACAAAAGATTAGTCACCATTCTGATGATAATACAAAATGATGAAACACTGGCAAGCACAACTTTGAAGGGTAACTATGGAAAAACTATAGTGCGTAATAGCGTAGTAGCGTAGACCTATGTTCAGCAGCTGATTTTTTATAGTATGTTGGATGGTAATGGATTCCATGTGTTCCATTACCATACCATGATAATAACGAGGTGATCGCTACCAAGCTTCTTCTAATATAATTTGTGAAGTTGATTATACGACATAATAAGTAATTATAAACAAAAAAAAACTGGAGCGTTAGGTTTCATGTTAGTTTTTCTCAGCATTATTATATTTACCGAACTCTCCGTATCATTGTTACAGCCTATCAAAGACCCACGTTGAAAATAAACATTTCCTGTACAGGTCTCCTCATAGGGGATGTTTGCCACAGTTGCCACGTCAGGTGGATTGGCGACCTCAGTTTTAATAGAATCGAGCTTTAATGTTTCTATCGGAAAGATACTGCTGCGTGTCTTATGTTTAATTCCACTCTGTCGCCTTTTACGACACCCACGGAACGATCTCACACTCTCACACCGCGGCTAAATGTCGTGATGGAATAAACACGACACCCACTGAACGATCTCACACTCTCACACCGCGACTAAATGTCGTGATGGAATAAACACGACACCCACTGAACGATCTCACACTCTCACACCGCGGCTAAATGTCGTGATGGAATAAACACGACACCCACTGAACGATCTCACACTCTCACACCGCGGCTAAATGTCGTGATGGAATAAACACGACACCCACTGAACGATCTCACACTCTCACACCGCGGCTAAATGTCGTGATGGAATAAACACGACACCCACTGAACGATCTCACACTCTCACACCGCGGCTAAATGTCGTGATGGAATAAACACGACACCCACTGAACGATCTCACACTCTCACACCGCGGCTAAATGTCGTGATGGAATAAACACGACACCCACTGAACGATCTCACACTCTCACACCGCGGCTAAATGTCGTGATGGAATAAACACGACACCCACTGAACGATCTCACACTCTCACACCGCGGCTAAATGTCGTGATGGAATAAACACGACACCCACTGAACGATCTCACACTCTCACACCGCGGCTAAATGTCGTGATGGAATAAACACGACACCCACTGAACGATCTCACACTCTCACACCGCGGCTAAATGTCGTGATGGAATAAACACGACACCCACTGAACGATCTCACACTCTCACACCGCGGCTAAATGTCGTGATGGAATAAACACGACACCCACTGAACGATCTCACACTCTCACACCGCGGCTAAATGTCGTGATGGAATAAACACGACACCCACTGAACGATCTCACACTCTCACACCGCGGCTAAATGTCGTGATGGAATAAACGTTATAAATACTATACAATAAAAATATATTTATTCAATATAGATTACAACAGCACATATTGAAATTCGTTTAAGCTTTACCACTGGTTCGGAATACAACCTCCGTTCTTAGGAAAACCAGCAAGAAACCCAACTGGACTTTCATGAGTACTAATAATATTGAATTTATTATAATAACATATTTATCGTATCGTTTCTGAAAACTTGTTCTGAATATATAAATTTCCTTCATTCCCTTTAATGAAATTGTAGTCCTTTAGAGTCGTAAAGCAATACAATTTCATTAAAGGGGTCTAAAGTTTAGACAGACCCTTATCCCGGTGAGCGAATGATGTAAAAAAAATATTTAAAATGATCAATTGTTTTGTTTATTTTTAACGCAACCATTTCAAAAAAGGAAAAAGCAGCCCATTTCAACGAACCATATATATATATATATATATATATATATATATATATATATATATATAGCTGAATAAATTAAAATCAAACTTATTATATTTATTAAGATTTAATTTTGCTTGACATAACCTAATAACACCTTTAAAAGTATCTTTTTTAATTGAACGCTGTTTCGGTTTGAAGAATACACATACAATATCCTATTTATCAAAAGAATTTGAGTCTTTACTAGTACACATAAATAAATTGATAAACATATAGATTAATCTTCAACTTTGGCGATTTTTTACTCACTAAAGTAGTACCGTCATATATAACCATAATTTTACCACTGGACTATTTTTCGACCTATACTAAAATACAAAAAAATAGAAAAAATTGGGATTAGATGACCTACAATTCAGTGGATATAATCATATCTTTATAATAGAAAACAGTGGGTCATTGTTACTAAAGCCTATGTAAATGGAAATATAATACCGTTTTTGTCCGAAAACAGATACAATAAATATTCTGTTTCATGGGGAAGTGTTCTCAGTACAATCCTATTTATTTATTTATTTATTAATTTATTTAATTTATTCTTTATTGCACCAAAGATTTTGTACAAAAGGCGAGCTTAATGCTATATGGCATTCTCTACCAGCTAACCTTGGGTAGAACAGAGAGTGAGTTGTGGGCACTAAAGTTGTCATGATCACATTCAATTCAAAACTGTACATGCTACACACACATTAAATATATATATATATATATATATATATATATACACATATATATTATATACACTTACACATATAAATAATATAACTATATGTATATATATATATATATATATATATATATATATATATATATATATATATATATATATATATATATATATATATATATATATATATATATATATATATATATATATTTTATAGAAGAGGGGGCAAACGAGCATGCGGCTCACCTGATGTTAAGTGACTACCGCCGCCCATGATCAACCGCAACACCAGGAGAATTGCGGGTGCGTTGCCGGCCCTTTAGAAAGGAGTAAGCTCTTTTCTTGAAGGTCCCCAGGTCGTATCGGTCCGGAAAAATCGCCGGTGGTAAACTATTCCACAGAGAGGTTGTACGTGGAAGAAAACTCCTTGTGAAACGTACAGTGGTGGACCGCCAAACATCCAGATGGTGTGGATGGTATCGGGACGTTTGCCGTGTAGTGCGTTCACGAAATTTGGCGGCTGGGATTAATCCGAACAATTCCTCAGAGCACTCCCGGTGATAGATGCGATAAATTACGCAAAGAGATGCAACATCTCTTCGCAGCGCCAGTGAATCGAGCCGATCGGAAAGCACTCGGTCGTCGACGATTCGAGCCGCTCTGCGCTGGATGCGGTCAAGTGGAAGGAGCTGGTACTGGGGAGCCCCAGCCCAGAGATGGGAACAGTATTCCATGTGCGGCCGAACCTGCGCCTTGTAAAGTTGCAGGCGGTGTGCCGGCATGAAATACTGTCCCACTCTGCTGAGCACGCCAAGCTTTTTAGAGGCCAATTTGGCCTTCCCTTCCAAGTGACCACGAAACTGCACGTCACTCGATAGAATGGGTGCTGTAGATATATATATTTACAGCACCCATGGCTAAGATGTGTTTATTTGTGCACTTGTACTAAGTAGTTACAATTTAAAAATGAATGTGTATAATATTTACCTATGAGAAATGTAGTGTTCCTCAGTACCTTTAGCATAACCCTGTGGTCTTTCGTTAAAACCGAACAAGTGCGGTTAGTATTTGTGCGCTGAGAGTCTCAAATATAATTAAATATGTATTGTATAATAAGGGTGACGAACGAGCACACACGTGTAGTCCACCTAATGGTAAGCGGATGCTGTGGCACTTAGAAATTTACATATATCTTCATTTAAATATGCGATTAAAAAATTGAAGATCTCACCTCAGAGAATTGTGAGTTTTTTTTTTGTTATAAATTAAGTATTTAAGGACAAATTAAAGATTTTCAAATTTTTTTTTCTTTTTTGTGCTCTGCAACCTTGCTCGGTATTACATATAACATATGTGGTTGAACCATTCTGCAGCTAACTATGGTGTTATCATGAATGGGTTGACTCGACTGGTGAAGGATCACGCTCTTACAAAATATCACCAGAAAGCTGTGTATCGTATGGTGTGATTAAAAAATCGTCGACCCTTTTAACTGGTTACGATGCATTCCACCTTTGTCCTTGGGGTTGAAAACACATTTGTATCTTGATTCTTATTCGAGAAAAGATGTGAAATTTTAATGGGCCACAGCAACCACTTACCATCAGGTGGAATTTGGTAAGAAAAAATATATAGGTTTTAAATTATTTCCTGAAATAGGAATTCAAACTCAGATCTGGTTCGATATGTTAATTTGACCGTCAAGCTACGTTAACACGGTACGGCATTTTAATCTCCGTTTGTTAGTTTAACAAATGGTAGGCTGACAGACAGAGGTCGGGAGAGTTTATCGATGTAGTTAATCGGTTCATCCCAGGTTTATCTCTGGCTGCTGCAACTTTGATGAGATATTACTTTGCAACTGCTGAGACCCGTTAGATTATTGATTACGCTGCAGGTTATTAAGTGTTGCAAAGTCAACAAAATGACACGATTTCTTTTATTATTTACTAGCAACATATCCTGCTTTCTCCTGTATACTATCTATTAGTGTGGGTGGGTCTACGGTTGTCTACACTTATCATAGCAATCACAGCATTAAGCTGCTATTTTACGCTAGTACAAGAAAGCCGAAAGCCGTCAAATGCTTTGTATACAAATTTAATCCTAGGTTTTCAACAAATTACGTTTATAGCACCAAATAGTGAATTAGATGTGAGGGTAAAATCTTATGCTCGCTCTACATGCACCGTCCAAATCTCCAATGCGGGATGTGTAGATGTCAAATAAAAAGCAAATAAAAATTTTGCCCACGTAAATAATAAATTAGAGGTATGAAATAATTATATATATATTTTTTTTTAATATAAAATTGTTTCATACCTCTAAAAATGTTTGTCTTGTAACTATGAATGTACACAGTTCTTCTATTGATTTTGAAGAAAAGTTACGTTATTTTTTTAATTTACTTTCCAATATAGAAGACAATGTGTACATTATGATTATTACAATTTACGTGTCAATAATCTAGTAAGGATTTCCAGAAATGCTTAAATTGCGTTACAATTTCCGATTTACTTATTCTTTTTTTGTGTGATTTAGTTAAGCACTTGAACTACTGACTACAATCACCGACCGGATTCTCCTCACGATACTTCAGGATACTTACTAAGATAAAGTTTCACCAGCTGACAACACTCACAAATATAAATTTTAAATTAGAACTAGTTCTTTTTTGCTTAGATATCGGGAACCAGCGTACATAGGCGTGACATTTGACTGCGGATTGACTTTCCATGCACACATGTCTGCTCTAGCTTCAGAATCTTACAGACGCCTAGGTTTTGTCCTACGCAATGCGCGTGATTTCAATAATCCTATTGTCATCAAATTATTATTTAACTGTCTAGTTAGAAGTAAGTTAGAACTTGCTGCAACCGTCTGGATTCCCCGCGAATCCACGTATGAATTGTTGATTGAAAAGGTTCAGAAAGTCTTTCTGCGTTTTTTATATAAGAAGATTTACGGATATTATCCATTAATGTATCCTACTCTTTTCTTGCTGGGAATGTTAGGATATAATTCCCTTTCAGTGCGTAGAGCCAGAGATCAGATCCTAATAGCCATAAAATTTTTAAGGAGCATGGTAAATTCCCCAGAGCTGCACAATACTTTGTGTACACTTTATGTGCCTAACAACTACCTGCGTCATAGGCCTACTCGACGACACCGGCTGTTCGCCACACCCCATTGCCGCACTGTGTCGCGCGCGCAATCCCCGGTGTGTCGCATGCATGGTGCTTTAAACTCCTTAATGGAGAAAGTCCCGGAATGTGACATCTTTAATGACACACTCAAGGTGATCATGTCAAACTGTCTCATGTTATGTGAAGGCCATGTTTGTTAGGTAAATAAGTTGTATGTTGTTATCACTTTATTCTGTTTTATATTATTTAATTTCCTCTAGTTATTGTTAAGTATGTTCGATCTCAGACTTGTTATTTGTTTTTGAATTATGTTAATTATGTTATATGTTTAGTTTTACCTATTAATTACTGTCATTAGCGAAATCCGTTGTAATTAATTAGAAATAAATAAATAAATAAATTAATTAATTCAATTCATTTCATGACATGGGGTACTTTATACATAGGGGCCCCCCATTTACTTGAGTATTACCTATATTATATTTTCATTTCATTTTGTTGGTACATACAATTTTCTTTATTCTACTATGTAAAGGTAAAAGTTTACCTTGGGTTGTGCGCACAACCTTGAGGTTTAGGTTTAAGTCATTTTAAAACTAAGTTCACCCTATGATCCAATGAAGGATGTGACCTCTATGTACTATTATAAAGAGTAACAAATTTAAAACTTCTCTGGTCCCCAACAACACTAATATGAGTAAACTCATTCACATCACTTGTACTGAAGATTTTGTTCTGGGTCTGGAGGTTAATTTTTTTGCAATTTATGTATATTAACTGCCTCCAAGATACAGGAAAGTTGAATTGATGTATTTTTAAATAAAAATAAGTCTTATAGAAAAAGAATGCATGTTCACACCTTCAAAAATCTTCACCTGTACATTCTTATACTTTTCTTTTTTTCTGCTGTATCGTGGATGCAGTTTATATACACAAATTACACGAGGCGAAACATCCAGAACCAGAACAATTACTTGTAAGCCATATAAATACTTGTTCCGCGCGGGATTCGAACCCGTGGCCCTCAGCGCTATAACTCATTGCTAAGCCACTGCGCTACGGAGCCGGAAATGTATACACCAAATGTATGGTGGACTTAGAAGTGTTAGCTGTATTATTAGGTGTTTTACTTAACACCGGGAGGACTTACTAGTTCGCTGATCGTTTCCTTATAAGAAAATAACCTACATTCGGCGTTAAATAGATATGCCATAAATAAAGTAAAAAATGTCCTTAAAGAATTGATGGATCGCTCCAGTGACGCGGAAATTTTCAAAGCGAGACGTCGGGCGTCGGCAACAATAGCGCGGAGGTAACTCGTTTACAAAGCGTGTTTGGTTAAGGCCATGTATTCCTGCAAAAGTAGACATTTAGCGCTGTCCCAGCCGCGCACGAATTATTTCGCGCGGATTCCAAGGCAGTGAACTTGCATGACCCAACCAGCAACACAGTATAGAAGTAAGCAGTAGGATGACTTTTTTATTTGACTTTACAAATGCATTTTTTATGATCAAACTTTTTTTATTATAGCGATAAATTAGAGTTACATAACAAAAAGAAAATTAACAACCAGTTCGCTTTTGATAGGTATGGAAACTGTATGAGTAGAGAACTATTTTTAAGTTTCGTGTGAACACACACAACGCTAGGGGAGAAAGTCAAACTTACAGTGAAATTCATTATAACTATTAAAACCAGAGGATTTATATTAATAGAACGCAATATTTATTCTGTGACAACAATTATATGAACTCGTCAAGAACTGATTTATTGGTGCACGGAGAAAACTGACACGGGTCCGTCGTCCATAAGCGCCAGCGCGCGACTGGTCAGGCTTGCCGAGGTATCTAAATATAGTAATTAACACAATATTTTTATCAAGTCAAACTCTGCGAATTTGTCTGTAAAATTTAAGTGGCTTTATTTGAGTACAAAATTTAAGCGCAAAATGTTAGTAGTTTAGTCAAAATATTGAAAAAACAATACAAAAAGGGGTCACTTCGGGATTTTTTTCTATCGAGTGAAGTTCTTTAGATTTTCTAACTGAATGCGATTTTGACTAGACTAGATCCTTAACTAATAGTATATATTTTTATCAGAATTTAAAACACTAATTTCCCTAACGAAACGGTGACTCTGCTGGTCTTCTCGTATAGGCTGTAACTTCACTTTTTACTTTAAGTTCTAGCTATTCTATGGCCACGCTCTCACATTATGTGGAAAAGGACAATGCGTCCTCATCTTGATTTCTAATCGAAGACGGATGAAGACCAGGCAGACTGTGTGCTCGTTTTGTAACTTATTGCATAAAACATATCTTATAAGATCTTATTGCTGGCTGTGCTGCCTTACACTTCTTCATACACTTCATAATTTGAAATCCCCCAACACTAGAAACGTTACATTCCAAACTTACACACGCAATAAAGTCAAATTGTATTGCATTAATAATAATAAAAATAATAGTGTTTTATTTTCTCACCATTTATGACATGTGACAAATTGTGACAATCTCAATTTTTAACAAAAATAGGCTCAAAGTGACGTGAAAGACTGATTGCTAAACTAAGCGACGAATCTGTATTTCAGGACATTAAGCTTTTATCCCAGTTGACAAATACATATGATACAATACACGGCATTGAAACTCGGCCAACTTTTTACATTACAGGCTACTTAGAATTTAAGACTACTATCCTATATCCTGTCCTGCCCTCATGACTAGTTGCCGGCGTGATTAAAATTCGATTTACATACATACATATAATCACGCCTCTTTCCCGTAGGGGTAGGCAGAGACCACTTCTTTCCACTTGCTACGATCCTTACATACTTGTTTCGCTTCGTCCACTTTCATTATTCCCTTCATACATGCTCTACGGTTTAGGATACTCTTAACCTGGCCTTTTTTCAAGACGTCCCTAATTTGGTCTAGAAAAGTCCGCCTAGGGCTTAGGGCATCCTTTCCCGACTCTGCCATTCACATCTGAAGCATAAATTTTCTTTGTTATCCTTTCCTCATTAGGTAATTATTTCCACATGAACAAACCAACCACCAAAGTATTCCTCATTTAATCCTGGTTTCAAAATCACATTATACATCTTCTATGTAAAAGGAAAAGTTTTTGAGCCAATCGCGTGTCTGTAGATAAATTCCATTTCGTAATATGCTATAAAAATAACTGAAAAAGTAAAGCATTGTACTAACGTGTTTAAAAGTTTGGAAATGAAACCTTTATTTTAAATCCCGATTTCTTTGAAAGCTGATGTTATATTTGTCGCTACATCGACGATAACGACTCGACGTTGGAATACTGAACGGAGGCAATGCGACAGTCGGCGTTTATGTGCAGAATGTATTTATAAAATTGTATTAAGAATTATGTGTTACATTTAAAAATAAGAACAGACGGGACGCTGCGTACATACGAGTATAAATGAGAAGCAAGGCATTCCATCTTAGTTCTCAAGGGTGAAAACACATCTGCATTTTGATTCTTGTTCGAGAATATAATTGAGAGATCTATGTGCCACGTCATCCACATTTATCAACAGGTAGACTAAGTTTAAACAAAAATAGAATAAGGGTGACAAACATGCACACAGTATACCTGATGGTAAGTTGATGCTGTGACCCATAGACATCATAATCTATCCTCGATTGAGAACCAAATTGCAGATGCGTTATCACCCCTGAGGACTCAAATGGAATACCTCGTTTCTGGTAAAATGGGTCTCCAGTTCTCAACACTCAACATACGAAACAAAGCAGCATTAAGCTACTATTGTACGCCAGTATTCTTTGAGAGCGTGGTCGTTCCCCGGTCAAGCCGTGCTTAAACCGTAACACAGCTGCATCATGACTATGATGTTAAAAATTACAAAACCAAATCTATGGATCGACTTTATTATTTATTTATTTATTCTTTTTTGTACACCACAATACAGAAACATCAAGTACAGTTAAAACTAAATTAAAGTACGTACAATAGGCGGTCTTATCACTCACTATTAAACAATATTTACAAGTGCAATAATGTTTCAGTACAACTGGGAGTCATTTCGTAAGCCTCCATACAACTGCAACAAACTGCGGAGCGAAGTGTCGGAGCGAAACTAAAAACTTGTTGCGAATGTTAATTTTACGTTGTTTAGATTTATCACGCAGCGTCTGGAGTAGGGCCACGCAGCGTCTGGAGTAGGTACACACAGCGTATTGAGCAGGTACACGCAGCACTTAAAGTAGGCACACACACACCGCTCGGAGTAAGCACACACAACGCCCGGAGTAGACACGCAGCGTCTGGAGTAGGAACATGCAGCGTCTGGAGTAGACACACGCAGCGCTTGAGACAAGCACGCACAGCGGCCGAAGATAGCGCGGGCACTAGAAAGAGGAGGCGTAGGCGTGGCTAGGCGACGACTTCAGGAGAAGGCAGAGGCTTGCAAGATCCCGAGGCAGTGCGGATAAAGCCTTTAAGAAATGCTTCTCGTATGAAAGCTGAAGTGAGAACCTCTATTGGCCGATTCTTCGGCTTTTACTTTTTGACGGATCTGGGATAAGAACGAGAAATTATTCGAAATTATTTAAATTAAAAGCAAATTTTTGTAAATGGCCAAGAAGAAAAGAGTATTTTTGAAGTAAAAACATCAGGCCGGTAACGATATTTGAATAAAAATTGCCATGACAACCAGATAAACAACGATGTCAAAACATGTCAAATTTTGGTTTTAGGCTCGTAATAGAGAAACGGCAAGATTTAAGTGAAAAATGAGATATTATTGATATAGGAAAAAAAGTAGCGCAACAGCGCGCACGAAGCCCGAAATTGCAGAGTTACGGAGAACTAAATAAAAGACCGAAAAAGGTAGACTCCATTGACATCAATTTATAAAGTGCTGATAACGTGAAAATACGACGTGAAAATGATTTGTTACTCGCGTTCTGTTATATTTTTTTTTATAGAAGAGGGGCAAACGAGCATGTGGCTCACCTGATGTTAAGTGACTACCGCCGCCCATGATCAACCGCAACACCAAGGGAATCGCAGGTGCGTTGCCGGCCCTTTAGAAAGGAGTAAGCTCTTTTCTTGAAGGTCGCCAGGTCTTATCGGTCCGGAAAAATCGCCGGTGGTAAATTATTCCACAGAGAGGTTGTACGCGGAAGAAAACTCCTTTTGAAACGTACAGTGGTGGACCGCCAAGCATTCAGATGGTGTGGATCGGGAAGTTTGCCGCGTAGTGCGTTCACGAAATTAGGCGGCTGGGATTAAACCGAACAATTCCTCAGAGCACTCTCCATGGTATATGCGAAAGAAAATGCAAAGGGATGCAACATCTCTTCGCAGTGCCAGTGAATCGAGCCGATCGGAAAGCACTCGGTCGTCGACGATTCGAGCAGCTCTGCGCTGGATGCGGTCAAGTGGAAGGAGCTGGTACTGGGGAGCCCCAGCCCAGAGTATTTGTCTTTTTCTTATTTGTCTTGTCGTTTGTTTAAAAGGAAAAGGCCAATTTTCAGCCGTGCTATCGATGAATACGTGTTTTTATTGATGAATTCACGTAAATAAGAGACCGAAATTATGAAAATTATATATATAACGTAAGGAATTAACCAAGAAAACTGTATAGGATTACGGGAAGCAGTTAGCTACACTATTTAAATAGAAAATTTAAAAGGAAAAGACCACTTTTCAGCCGAGTTATAGATGAATACGTGTTTTTATTGATGACTTTACGTAAATATGAGACTGAAAATATGAAAATTATATATATAACGTTAGGAATTAACCAAGAAAACTGTATAGGATTACGGGAAGCAGTTAGTTACACTATTTGAATAGAAAATTTAAAAGGAAAAGGCCACTTAATAGCCGAGTTATAGATGAATACGTGTTTTATTGATGAATTCAGGTAAATAGAAGACTGAAAATATGAAAATTATATATATAACGTTGGGATTTAACAAAGAAAACTATATAGGATTACGGGGGGCAGTTAGTTACACTATTTTAATAGAAATCTTAAAAGGAAAAGGCCACTTTTCAGCCGAGTTATCGATGAATACGTGTTTTTATTGATGAATTCACGTGAATAAGAGACTGAAACTATGAAAATTATATATATAACGTTAGGAATTAACCAAGAAAACTGTATAGGATTACGCGGAGCAGTTAGTTACACTATTTAAATAGAAAATTTAAAAGGAAAAGGCCAATTTTTAGCCGTGATATAGAATAATACGTGTTTTTATTGATGAATTTAAGTAAGAAATAGACTGAAAATATGAAAATTAAATATATAACGTTATGAATTTACTGAGAAAACTATAAGAAAACTATAAAGGATTACAGGAAGCAGTTAGATAAACTATTTAAATAGAAAATTTAAAAGGAAAAGGCCACTTTTCAGCCGAGTTATAGATGAATACGTGTTTTTATTGATGAATTCACGTAAATAAGAGACTGAAACTATGAAAATTATATATATAACGTTAGGAATTAACCAAGAAAACTACATAGGATTACGGATTGCAATTAGTTACACTATTTAAATAGAAAATTTAAAAGGAAAAGGCCAATTTTCAGCCGTGCTATCGATGACTACGTGTTTTTATTGATGAATTCACGTAAATAAGAGACCGAAATTATGAAAATTATATATATAACGTAAGGAATTAACCAAGAAAACTGTATAGGATTACGGGGGGCAATTAGTTACACTATTTAAATAGAAAATTTAAAAGGAAAAGGCCAATTTTCAGCCGTGCTATAGATGAATACGTTATTTTATTGATGAATTTAAGTAAGAAATAGACTGAAAATATGAAAATTAAATATATAACGTTACGAATTTACTGAGAAAAGGAAATGTGGGGAGCAATTCACTTCACATATTAAAGAAGATTTGAAAAAAATACCAATTTTTAGAAAAGGAATAAGCGAATTTATAGTCGAATTTATGTGATTGTATTGATTGACCACTATACCTCGGTTTAGGTAAATTGTGATTTTTTCCAGTTGTGCATGTTTTATAAAGCATATAGAAGTGCAGATGGTAAAGGCCAATTTTCAGCCGTGCTATCGATGAATACGGGTTTTTATTGATGAATTCACGTAAATAAGAGACCGAAATTATGAAAATTATATATATAACGTAAGGAATTAACCAAGAAAACTGTATAGGATTACGGGAAGCAGTTAGTTACACTATTTAAATAGAAAATTTAAAAGGAAAAGACCACTTTTCAGCCGAGTTATAGATGAATACGTGTTTTTATTGATGAATTTACGTAAATATGAGACTGAAAATATGAAAATTATATATATAACGTTAGGAATTAACCAAGAAAACTGTATAGGATTACGGGGGGCAGTTAGTTACACTATTTGAATAGAAAATTTAAAAGGAAAAGGCCACTTAACAGCCGAGATATAGATGAATACGTGTTTTATTGATGAATTCAGGTAAATAAGAGACTGAAACTATGAAAATTATATATATAACGTTAGGAATTAACCAAGAAAACTGTATAGGATTACGCGGAGCAGTTAGTTACACTATTTAAATAGAAAATTTAAAAGGAAAAGGCCAATTTTTAGCCGTGATATAGAATAATACGTGTTTTTATTGATGAATTTAAGTAAGAAATAGACTGAAAATATGAAAATTAAATATATAACGTTATGAATTTACTGAGAAAACTATAAGAAAACTATAAAGGATTACGGGAAGCAGTTAGATACACTATTTAAATAGAAAATTTAAAAGGAAAAGGCCACTTTTCAGCCGAGTTATAGATGAATACGTGTTTTTATTGATGAATTCACGTAAATAAGAGACTGAAACTATGAAAATTATATATATAACGTTAGGAATTAACCAAGAAAACTACATAGGATTACGGATTGCAAATAGTTACACTATTTAAATAGAAAATTTAAAAAGAAAAGGCCAATTTTCAACCGTGCTATCGATGAATACGTGTTTTTATTGATGAATTCACGTAAATAAGAGACCGAAATTATGAAAATTATATATATAACGTAAGGAATTAACCAAGAAAACTGTATAGGATTACGGGAAGCAGTTAATTACACTATTTAAATAGAAAATTTAAAAGGAAAAGACCACTTTTCAGCCGAGTTATAGATGAATACGTGTTTTTATTGATGAATTTACGTAAATAAGAGACAGAAACTATGAAAATTATATATGTAACGTTAGGAATTAACCAAGAAAACCATATAAGATTACGAGGGGCAATTAGTTACACTATTTAAATAGAAAATTTAAAAGGAAAAGGCCAATTTTCAGCCGAGTTATCGATGAATACGTGTTTTTGTTGATGAACTCACGTAAATAAGAGACCGAAAATATGAAAATTATATATATATAACGTTAGGAATTAACCAAGAAAACTGTATAGGATTACGGGGAGCAGTTAGTTACACTATTTGAATAGAAAATTTAAAAGGAAAAGGCCACTTAACAGCCGAGTTATAGATGAATACGTGTTTTATTGATGAATTCAGGTAAATAGAAGACTGAAAATATGAAAATTATATATATATATAACGTTGGGAATTAACAAAGAAAACTATATAGGATTACGGGGGGCAGTTAGTTACACTATTTAAATAGAAAACTTAAAAGGAAAAGGCCACTTTTCAGCCAAGTTATCGATGAATACGTGTTTTTATTGATGAATTCACGTAAATAAGAGACTGAAACTATGAAAATTATATATATAACTTCAGGAATTAACCAAGAAAACCGTATAGGATTACGCGGAGCAGTTAGTTACACTATTTAAATAGAAAATTTAAAAGGAAAAGGCCAATTTTTAGCCGTGATATAGAATAATACGTGTTTTTATTGATGAATTTAAGTAAGAAATAGACTGAAAATATGAAAATTAAATATATAACGTTACGAATTTACTGAGAAAACTATAAGAAAACTATATAGGATTACGGGCAGCAGTTAGATACACTATTTAAATAGAAAATTTAAAAGGAAAAGGCCACTTTTCAGCCGAGTTATAGATGAATACTTGTTTTTATTGATGAATTCACGTAAATAAGAGACTGAAACTATGAAAATTATATATATAACGTTAGGAATTAACCAAGAAAACCATATAAGATTACGAGGGGCAATTAGTTACACTATTTAAATAGAAAATTTAAAAGGAAAAGGCCAATTTTCAGCCGAGTTATCGATGAATACGTGTTTTTGTTGATGAACTCACGTAAATAAGAGACCGAAAATATGAAAATTATGTATATAACGTAAGGAATTAACCAAGAAAACTGTATAGGATTACGGGACGCAATTAGTTACACTATTTAAATAGAAAATTTAAAAGGAAAAGGCCACTTAACAGCCGAGTTATAGATGAATATGTGTTTTATTGATGAATTCACGTAAATAGGAGACCGAAAATATGAAAATTATATATATAACATTAGGAATTAACCAAGAAAACTGTATAGGATTACGGGGGGCAATTAGTTACACTATTTAAATAGAAAATTTTAAAGGAAAAGGCCTCTTAACAGCCGAGTTATAGATGAATACGTGTTTTTATTGATGAATTTACGTAAATAAGAGACTGAAAATATGAAAATTATATATATAACGTTAGGAATTAACCAAGAAAACTGTATAGGATTACGGGAGACAGTTAGTTACACTATTTCAATAGAAAATTTAAAAGGAAAAGGCCACTTAACAGCCGAGTTATAGATGAATACTTGTTTTATTGATGAATTTACGTAAATAAGAGACTGAAAATATGAAAATTATATATATACGGTAGGAATTAACCAAGAAAACTATATAGGATTACGAGGGGCAATTAGTTACACTATTTTAATAGAAAATTTAAAAGGAAAAGGCCAATTTTAAGCCGTGATATAGAATAATACGTGTTTTTATTGATGAATTTAAGTAAGAAATAGACAGAAAATGTGAAAATTAAATATATAACGTTATGAATTTACTGAGAAAACTATAAGAAAACTATAAAGGATTACGGGAAGCAGTTAGATACACTATTTAAATAGAAAATTTAAAAGGAAAAGGCCACTTTTCAGCCGAGTTATAGATGAATACGTGTTTTTATTGATGAATTCACGTAAATAAGAGACTGAAACTATGAAAATTATATATATAACGTTAGGAATTAACCAAGAAAACTACATAGGATTACGGATTGCAAATAGTTACACTATTTAAATAGAAAATTTAAAAAGAAAAGGCCAATTTTCAACCGTGCTATCGATGAATACGTGTTTTTATTGATGAATTCACGTAAATAAGAGACCGAAATTATGAAAATTATATATATAACGTAAGGAATTAACCAAGAAAACTGTATAGGATTACGGGAAGCAGTTAATTACACTATTTAAATAGAAAATTTAAAAGGAAAAGACCACTTTTCAGCCGAGTTATAGATGAATACGTGTTTTTATTGATGAATTTACGTAAATAAGAGACAGAAACTATGAAAATTATATATGTAACGTTAGGAATTAACCAAGAAAACCATATAAGATTACGAGGGGCAATTAGTTACACTATTTAAATAGAAAATTTAAAAGGAAAAGGCCAATTTTCAGCCGAGTTATCGATGAATACGTGTTTTTGTTGATGAACTCACGTAAATAAGAGACCGAAAATATGAAAATTATATATATATAACGTTAGGAATTAACCAAGAAAACTGTATAGGATTACGGGGAGCAGTTAGTTACACTATTTGAATAGAAAATTTAAAAGGAAAAGGCCACTTAACAGCCGAGTTATAGATGAATACGTGTTTTATTGATGAATTCAGGTAAATAGAAGACTGAAAATATGAAAATTATATATATATATAACGTTGGGAATTAACAAAGAAAACTATATAGGATTACGGGGGGCAGTTAGTTACACTATTTAAATAGAAAACTTAAAAGGAAAAGGCCACTTTTCAGCCAAGTTATCGATGAATACGTGTTTTTATTGATGAATTCACGTAAATAAGAGACTGAAACTATGAAAATTATATATATAACTTCAGGAATTAACCAAGAAAACCGTATAGGATTACGCGGAGCAGTTAGTTACACTATTTAAATAGAAAATTTAAAAGGAAAAGGCCAATTTTTAGCCGTGATATAGAATAATACGTGTTTTTATTGATGAATTTAAGTAAGAAATAGACTGAAAATATGAAAATTAAATATATAACGTTACGAATTTACTGAGAAAACTATAAGAAAACTATAAAGGATTACGGGCAGCAGTTAGATACACTATTTAAATAGAAAATTTAAAAGGAAAAGGCCACTTTTCAGCCGAGTTATAGATGAATACTTGTTTTTATTGATGAATTCACGTAAATAAGAGACTGAAACTATGAAAATTATATATATAACGTTAGGAATTAACCAAGAAAACCATATAAGATTACGAGGGGCAATTAGTTACACTATTTAAATAGAAAATTTAAAAGGAAAAGGCCAATTTTCAGCCGAGTTATCGATGAATACGTGTTTTTGTTGATGAACTCACGTAAATAAGAGACCGAAAATATGAAAATTATGTATATAACGTAAGGAATTAACCAAGAAAACTGTATAGGATTACGGGACGCAATTAGTTACACTATTTAAATAGAAAATTTAAAAGGAAAAGGCCACTTAACAGCCGAGTTATAGATGAATATGTGTTTTATTGATGAATTCACGTAAATAGGAGACCGAAAATATGAAAATTATATATATAACATTAGGAATTAACCAAGAAAACTGTATAGGATTACGGGGGGCAATTAGTTACACTATTTAAATAGAAAATTTTAAAGGAAAAGGCCTCTTAACAGCCGAGTTATAGATGAATACGTGTTTTTATTGATGAATTTACGTAAATAAGAGACTGAAAATATGAAAATTATATATATAACGTTAGGAATTAACCAAGAAAACTGTATAGGATTACGGGAGACAGTTAGTTACACTATTTCAATAGAAAATTTAAAAGGAAAAGGCCACTTAACAGCCGAGTTATAGATGAATACTTGTTTTATTGATGAATTTACGTAAATAAGAGACTGAAAATATGAAAATTATATATATACGGTAGGAATTAACCAAGAAAACTATATAGGATTACGAGGGGCAATTAGTTACACTATTTTAATAGAAAATTTAAAAGGAAAAGGCCAATTTTAAGCCGTGATATAGAATAATACGTGTTTTTATTGATGAATTTAAGTAAGAAATAGACAGAAAATGTGAAAATTAAATATATAACGTTATGAATTTACTGAGAAAACTATAAGAAAACTATAAAGGATTACGAGAAGCAGTTAGATACACTATTTAAATAGAAAATTTAAAAGGAAAAGGCCACTTTTCAGCCGAGTTATAGATGAATACGTGTTTTTATTGATGAATTCACGTAAATAAGAGACTGAAACTATGAAAATTATATATATAACGTTAGGAATTAACCAAGAAAACTACATAGGATTACTTAAATTCATCAATAAAAACACGTATTATTCTATATCACGGCTAAAAATTGGCCTTTTCCTTTTAAATTTTCTATTTAAATAGTGTAACTAACTGCTCCGCGTAATCCTATACAGTTTTCTTGGTTAATTCCTAACTAAATTATTTTTCTATTCAAATAAATTTTCTATTCAAATTTATAATTATATAATTATACATTATTAATAATTAAATTTTCTATTCAAATAGTGTAAATAACTGCTTCCCGTAATCCTATACAGTTTTCTTGGTTAATTCCTAACGTTATATATATAATTTTCATAGTTTCAGTCTCTTATTTACGTGAATTCATCAATAAAAACACGTATTCATCTGTAACTCGGCTGAAAAGTGGCCTTTTCCTTTTAAATTTTCTATTTAAATAGTGTATCTAACTGCTTCTCGTAATCCTTTATAGTTTTCTTATAGTTTTCTCAGTAAATTCATAACGTTATATATTTAATTTTCATATTTTCAGTCTATTTCTTACTTAAATTCATCAATAAAAACACGTATTATTCCATATCACGGCTAAAAATTGGCCTTTTCCTTTTAAATTTTCTATTAAAATAGTGTTACTAATTGCCCCTCGTAATCCTATATAGTTTTCTTGGTTAATTCCTAACGTTATATATATAATTTTCATATTTTCAGTCTCTTATTTACGTAAATTCATCAATAAAACAAGTATTCATCTATAACTCGGCTGTTAAGTGGCCTTTTCCTTTTAAATTTTCTATTGAAATAGTGTAACTAACTGTCCCCCGTAATCCTATACAGTTTTCTTGGTTAATTCCTAACGTTATATATATAATTTTCATATTTTCAGTCTCTTATTTACGTAAATTCATCAATAAAAACACGTATTCATCTATAACTCGGCTGTTAAGAGGCATTTTCCTTTTAAATTTTCTATTTAAATAGTGTAATTAATTGCCCCCCGTAATCCTATACAGTTTTCTTGGTTAATTCCTTACGTTATATATATAATTTTCATAATTTCGGTCTCTTATTTACGTGAATTCATCAATAAAAACACGTATTCATCGATAGCACGGCTGAAAATTGGCCTTTTCCTTTTAAATTTTCTATTAAAATAGTGTAACTAATTGCCCCCCGTAATCCTATACAGATTTCTTGGTTAATTCCTTACGTTATATATATAATTTTCATATTTTCGGTCTCTTATTTACGTGAGTTCATCAACAAAAACACGTATTCATCGATAACTCGGCTGAAAATTGGCCTTTTCCTTTTAAATTTTCTATTTAAATAGTATAACTAATTGCCCCTCGTAATCTTATATGGTTTTCTTGGTTAATTCCTAACGTTATATATATAATTTTCATAGTTTCAGTCTCTTATTTACGTGAATTCATCAATAAAAACAAGTATTCATCTATAACTCGGCTGTTAAGTGGCCTTTTCCTTTTAAATTTTCTATTGAAATAGTGTAACTAACTGTCCCCCGTAATCCTATACAGTTTTCTTGGTTAATTCCTAACGTTATATATATAATTTTCATATTTTCAGTCTCTTATTTACGTAAATTCATCAATAAAAACACGTATTCATCTATAACTCGGCTGTTAAGAGGCCTTTTCCTTTTAAATTTTCTATTTAAATAGTGTAATTAATTGCCCCCCGTAATCCTATACAGTTTTCTTGGTTAATTCCTTACGTTATATATATAATTTTCATAATTTCGGTCTCTTATTTACGTGAATTCATCAATAAAAACACGTATTCATCGATAGCACGGCTGAAAATTGGCCTTTTCCTTTTAAATTTTCTATTTAAATAGTGTAACTAATTGCCCCCCGTAATCCTATACAGTTTTCTTGGTTAATTCCTTACGTTATATATATAATTTTCATATTTTCGGTCTCTTATTTACGTGAGTTCATCAACAAAAACACGTATTCATCGATAACTCGGCTGAAAATTGGCCTTTTCCTTTTAAATTTTCTATTTAAATAGTGTAACTAATTGCCCCTCGTAATCTTATATGGTTTTCTTGGTTAATTCCTAACGTTATATATATAATTTTCATAGTTTCAGTCTCTTATTTACGTGAATTCATCAATAAAAACAAGTATTCATCTATAACTCGGCTGAAAAGTGGCCTTTTCCTTTTAAATTTTCTATTTAAATAGTGTATCTAACTGCTTCCCGTAATCCTATATAGTTTTCTTATAGTTTTCTCAGTAAATTCGTAACGTTATATATTTAATTTTCATATTTTCAGTCTATTTCTTACTTAAATTCATCAATAAAAACACGTATTATTCTATATCACGGCTAAAAATTGGCCTTTTCCTTTTAAATTTTCTATTTAAATAGTGTAACTAACTGCTCCGCGTAATCCTATACGGTTTTCTTGGTTAATTCCTAACTTTATATATATAATTTTCATAGTTTAAGTCTCTTATTTACGTGAATTCATCAATAAAAACACGTATTCATCGATAACTCGGCTGAAAAGTGGCCTTTTCCTTTTAAGTTTTCTATTAAAATAGTGTAACTAACTGCCCCCCGTAATCCTATATAGTTTTCTTTGTTAATTCCCAACGTTATATATATAATTTTCATATTTTCAGTCTTCTATTTACCTGAATTCATCAATAAAACACGTATTCATCTATAACTCGGCTGTTAAGTGGCCTTTTCCTTTTAAATTTTCTATTCAAATAGTGTAACTAACTGCCCCCCGTAATCCTATACAGTTTCCTTGGTTAATTCCTAACGTTATATATATAATTTTCATATTTTCGGTCTCTTATTTACGTGAGTTCATCAACAAAAACACGTATTCATCGATAACTCGGCTGAAAATTGGCCTTTTCCTTTTAAATTTTCTATTTAAATAGTGTAACTAATTGCCCCTCGTAATCTTATATGGTTTTCTTGGTTAATTCCTAACGTTACATATATAATTTTCATAGTTTCAGTCTCTTATTTACGTAAATTCATCAATAAAAACACGTATTCATCTATAACTCGGCTGAAAAGTGGTCTTTTCTTTTTAAATTTTCTATTTAAATAGTGTAACTAACTGCTTCCCGTAATCCTATACAGTTTTCTTGGTTAATTCCTTACGTTATATATATAATTTTCATAATTTCGGTCTCTTATTTACGTGAATTCATCAATAAAAACACGTATTCATCGATAGCACGGCTGAAAATTGGCCTTTTCCTTTTAAATTTTCTATTTAAATAGTGTAACTATTTGCAATCCGTAATCCTATGTAGTTTTCTTGGTTAATTCCTAACGTTATATATATAATTTTCATAGTTTCAGTCTCTTATTTACGTGAATTCATCAATAAAAACACGTATTCATCTATAACTCGGCTGAAAAGTGGCCTTTTCCTTTTAAATTTTCTATTTAAATGGTGTATCTAACTGCTTCCCGTAATCCTTTATAGTTTTCTTATAGTTTTCTCAGTAAATTCATAACGTTATATATTTAATTTTCATATTTTCAGTCTATTTCTTACTTAAATTCATCAATAAAAACACGTTTTATTCTATATCACGGCTAAAAATTGGCCTTTTCCTTTTAAATTTTCTATTTAAATAGTGTAACTAACTGCTCCGCGTAATCCTATACAGTTTTCTTGGTTAATTCCTAACGTTATATATATAATTTTCATAGTTTCAGTCTCTTATTTACCTGAATTCATCAATAAAACACGTATTCATCTATAACTCGGCTGTTAAGTGGCCTTTTCCTTTTAAATTTTCTATTCAAATAGTGAAACTAACTGCCCCCCGTAATCCTATACAGTTTTCTTGGTTCATTCCTAACGTTATATATATAATTTTCATATTTTCAGTCTCATATTTACGTAAATTCATCAATAAAAACATGTATTCATCTATAACTCGGCTGAAAAGTGGTCTTTTCCTTTTAAATTTTCTATTTAAATAGTGTAACTAACTGCTTCCCGTAATCCTATACAGTTTTCTTGGTTAATTCCTTACGTTATATATATAATTTTCATAATTTCGGTCTCTTATTTACGTGAATTCATCAATAAAAACCCGTATTCATCGATAGCACGGCTGAAAATTGGCCTTTACCATCTGCACTACTATATGCTTTATAAAACATGCACAACTGGAAAAAATCACTATTTACCTAAACCGAGGTATAGTGGTCAATCAATACAATCACATAAATTCGACTATAAATTCGCTTATTCCTTTTCTAAAAATTGGTATTTTTGTTCAAATCTTCTTTAATATGTGAAGTGAATTGCTCCCCACATTTCCTTTTCTCAGTAAATTCGTAACGTTATATATTTAATTTTCATATTTTCAGTCTACTTCTTACTTAAATTCATCAATAAAATAACGTATTCATCTATAGCACGGCTGAAAATTGGCCTTTTCCTTTTAAATTTTCTATTTAAATAGTGTAACTAATTGCCCCTCGTAATCCTATACAGTTTTCTTGGTTAATTCCTTACGTTATATATATAATTTTCATAATTTCGGTCTCTTATTTACGTGAATTCATCAATAAAAACACGTAGTCATCGATAGCACGGCTGAAAATTGGCCTTTTCCTTTTAAATTTTCTATTTAAATAGTGTAACTAATTGCAATCCGTAATCCTATGTAGTTTTCTTGGTTAATTCCTAACGTTATATATATAATTTTCATAGTTTCAGTCTCTTATTTACGTGAATTCATCAATAAAAACACGTATTCATCTATAACTCGGCTGAAAAGTGGCCTTTTCCTTTTAAATTTTCTATTTAAATAGTTTATCTAACTGCTTCCTGTAATCCTTTATAGTTTTCTTATAGTTTTCTCAGTAAATTCATAACGTTATATATTTAATTTTCATATTTTCAGTCTATTTCTTACTTAAATTCATCAATAAAAACACGTATTATTCTATATCACGGCTAAAAATTGGCCTTTTCCTTTTAAATTTTCTATTTAAATAGTGTAACTAACTGCTCCGCGTAATACTATACAGTTTTCTTGGTTAATTCCTAACGTTATATATATAATTTTCATAGTTTCAGTCTCTTATTCACGTGAATTCATCAATAAAAACACGTATTCATCGATAACTCGGCTGAAAAGTGGCCTTTTCCTTTTAAGATTTCTATTAAAATAGTGCAACTAACTGCCCCCCGTAATCCTATATAGTTTTCTTTGTTAAATTCCAACGTTATATATATAATTTTCATATTTTCAGTCTTCTATTTACCTGAATTCATCAATAAAACACGTATTCATCAATAACTCGGCTATTAAGTGGCCTTTTCCTTTTAAATTTTCTATTCAAATAGTGTAACTAACTGCTTCCCGTAATCCTATACAGTTTTCTTGGTTAATTCCTAACGTTATATATATAATTTTCATATTTTCAGTCTCATATTTACGTAAAGTCATCAATAAAAACACGTATTCATCTATAACTCGGCTGAAAAGTGGTCTTTTCCTTTTAAATTTTCTATTTAAATAGTGTAGCTAACTGCTTCCCGTAATCCTATACAGTTTTCTTGGTTAATTCCTTACGTTATATATATAATTTTCATAATTTCGGTCTCTTATTTACGTGAATTCATCAATAAAAACACGTATTCATCGATAGCACGGCTGAAAATTGGCATTTTCCTTTTAAATTTTCTATTTAAATAGTGTAACTAATTGCAATCCGTAATCCTATGTAGTTTTCTTGGTTAATTCCTAACGTTATATATATAATTTTCATAGTTTCAGTCTCTTATTTACGTGAAGTCATCAATAAAACACGTATTCATCTGTAACTCGGCTGAAAAGTGGCCTTTTCCTTTTAAATTTTCTATTTAAATAGTGTATCTAACTGCTTCCCGTAATCCTTTATAGTTTTCTTATAGTTTTCTCAGTAAATTCATAACGTTATATATTTAATTTTCATATTTTCAGTCTATTTCTTACTTAAATTCATCAATAAAAACACGTTTTATTCTATATCACGGCTAAAAATTGGCCTTTTCCTTTTAAATTTTCTATTAAAATAGTGTTACTAATTGCCCCTCGTAATCCTATATAGTTTTCTTGGTTAATTCCTAACGTTATATATATATAATTTTCATATTTTCAGTCTCTTATTTACGTAAATTCATCAATAAAACAAGTATTCATCTATAACTCGGCTGTTAAGTGGCCTTTTCCTTTTAAATTTTCTATTGAAATAGTGTAACTAACTGTCCCCCGTAATCCTATACAGTTTTCTTGGTTAATTCCTAACGTTATATATATAATTTTCATATTTTCAGTCTCTTATTTACGTAAATTCATCAATAAAAACACGTATTTATCTATAACTCGGCTGTTAAGAGGCCTTTTCCTTTTAAATTTTCTATTTAAATTGTGTAATTTATTGCCCCCCGTAATCCTATACAGTTTTCTTGGTTAATTCCTTACGTTATATATATAATTTTCATAATTTCGGTCTCTTATTTACGTGAATTCATCAATAAAAACACGTATTCATCTATAACTCGGCTGTTAAGTGGCCTTTTCCTTTTAAATTTTCTATTTAAATAGTGTAACTAATTGCCCCCCGTAATCCTATACAGTTTTCTTGGTTAATTCCTTACGTTATATATATAATTTTCATATTTTCGGTCTCTTATTTACGTGAGTTCATCAACAAAAACACGTATTCATCGATAACTCGGCTGAAAATTGGCCTTTTCCTTTTAAATTTTCTATTTAAATAGTGTAACTAATTGCCCCTCGTAATCTTATATGGTTTTCTTGGTTAATTCCTAACGTTATATATATAATTTTCATAGTTTCAGTCTCTTATTTACGTGAATTCATCAATAAAAACAAGTATTCATCTATAACTCGGCTGAAAAGTGGCCTTTTCCTTTTAAATTTTCTATTTAAATCGTGTATCTAACTGCTTCCCGTAATCCTATATAGTTTTCTTATAGTTTTCGCAGTAAATTCGTAACGTTATATATTTAATTTTCATATTTTCAGTCTATTTCTTACTTAAATTCATCAATAAAAACACGTATTATTCTATATCACGGCTAAAAATTGGCCTTTTCCTTTTAAATTTTCTATTTAAATAGTGTAACTAACTGCTCCGCGTAATCCTATGCGGTTTTCTTGGTTAATTCCTAACGTTATATATATAATTTTCATAGTTTCAGTCTCTTATTTACGTGAATTCATCAATAAAAACACGTATTCATCGATAACTCGGCTGAAAAGTGGCCTTTTCCTTTTAAGTTTTCTATTAAAATAGTGTAACTAACTGCCCTCCGTAATCCTATATAGTTTTCTTTGTTAATTCCCAACGTTATATATATAATTTTCATATTTTCAGTCTTCTATTTACCTGAATTCATCAATAAAACACGTATTCATCTATAACTCGGCTGTTAAGTGGCCTTTTCCTTTTAAATTTTCTATTCACATAGTGTAACTAACTGCCCCCCGTAATCCTATACAGTTTTCTTGGTTAATTCCTTACGTTATATATATAATTTTCATAATTTCGTTCTCTTATTTACGTGAATTCATCAATAAAAACCCGTATTCATCGATAGCACGGCTGAAAATTGGCCTTTACCATCTGCACTACTATATGCTTTATAAAACATGCACAACTGGAAAAAATCACTATTTACCTAAACCGAGGTATAGTGGTCAATCAATCCCTGTTACGGCGGCCAAAACCATAGTGGAGGGCCGAAGGCTTCTGGTGGGCTGGGTCTCAGCGCAGGTTAAGCTGCTGGAGCCCAGACCTCTGAGGTGCTATCGCTGTCTCGTGGGGCACCACGTATCAGTGAGATGCGCCTCGGAGGTTGACCGCAGTGGCCTTTGCTTCCGCTGCTGTCAGCCCGGACACATATCGGCGACCTGCTGCGCCACGCCGCACTGTGTTGCATGTGCGGCGACCGGCAAGCCAGCCGATCACCGGGCCGGAAGCAAGGCCTGCATGCCACCCGCCAAGGCCAAGGCCGCGGGTAGGGTAGGGGCCAAAGCCGCCACTGCCTCTGTGGCCTCCGCCGCGGCCGCAACTGCCACCGCCACCGCTGTCACTGTCGCCGCCGCCGCCGCCGTGACACCGACGCCCGCAGAGGGGCCCCCCGTGGAGGAAGCTGAAATGGAATGCCTATAACGGCCCCATTAAGCTTCCTCCAGGCGAATATCAACCACTGCGCCTGCGCTCAGGATCTGTTGCTCCAGAGCATGGCGCAGTGGTCGATTAACATCGCTGTGGTCGCTGAGCCGTATTTTGTCTGGCCTAGTGAGGACTGGGTGGCGGACCTTAACGGCTCGGTGGCCATCATCTCTTCGGCCGCCGCCGGTACCCCGACCCTTGAAGGTGTCAGGAGGGGTCAGGGGTGCGTAGCAGCACGATTCGGGGAGTTCGTCGTTGTGGGGGTGTACTTCTCCCCGAACCGATCTCTCGCCGAGCTCCACAACTCTCTTGCAGAGCTGAGAGCAGTCGTCGTCGGAAGTTATCCCCTCCCCGTACTTGTCCTCGGGGACTTCAATGCCAAGAACTTGGCTTGGGGTTCTCGTCGTACAGATGTGCGGGGTAGGATGGTGGAAGACTGGGCTCTGGAGACAGGCCTGGTCGTCTTAAATCGGGGTTCTGTCCCCACGTGTGTGCGGATGCGGGGCGAGTCGGTGGTGGACATCTCGTTCGCTAGCCCCGCTCTGTCGCCGCGTGCCATTGACTGGCGTGTCATGGAGGGGGTGGAGACCTACTCCGACCACCGGTACATCCGGTTTGATGTCTCCACCCAGCCCTCGAGCGCGCCAGTCCAACAGGCCCCGAGTGGTCCGCGTTGGGCGCTAAAGCAGCTGGACCGGGAGCTCCTCCTGGAAGCCTCGATCGTGCAGGCCTGGGTGTCATCACCGGACAGGCCTGCCGACGTCAATGATGAGGCAGGGTGGTTCCAGGAGGCCATGTCTGAGATATGTGACGTGGCAATGCCCCGCGTCCGGCCAGGAAGCGCCCGGCGTCAGGTGTATTGGTGGTCGCGTGAGCTGACGTCTCTGCGCGAGGCGTGTGTCGCCGCGCGGCACCTGTACACCAGACATCGCAGGCTCCGCATTCGTCCACCGAATGCGGCAGCCATTGAGGCGGAGCTGTATGAGGGATACAGAGCGGCGAAAAACGCCCTCCGAGAGGCTGTCCTGCGGGCCCGGAATCGGGCCCGTGAGGAGATGCTGGAGACTCTCAACAGAGATCCGTGGGGGCGCCCTTACAAGATGGTGCGGGATAAACTCCGCACCTGGGCCCCCCCGCTGACGCAAAGTCTCCGGCCCCAGCTCGTGGAGGACGTGGTGAGCGCTCTGTTCCCTGCGCGACGGGAACATCCGCCCCCGCGTATGGCTCCGCCACCTGCGGTGCCGGACCACCAGGACGACGACGACGACATCCCGGAAGGGACCGGGGTAGACCTGAGAGTGGCGGTACGTAGGCTCAAGGCCAGGAATACCGCCCCAGGACCCGATGGCTTGCCTGGCAAAGCCTGGGTCCTGGCCTCGGAGGCTCTCGGGCCCCGACTGCAGGGGCTCCTAAGCGCATGCTTGGAGAGAGGCCAATTCCCGCTTCGTTGGAAGACGGGGAAGCTGGTCCTCATTCGGAAGCCAGGGCGCCCTGCGGACTCTCCGTCCGCATACCGGCCCGTGGTGCTGCTCGACGAGGTGGGCAAGCTCTTTGAAAGAGTCATTGCAAACCGCCTCGCCGAGCACCTTGCGGGGACGGGGCCGGATCTTGCGGAACACCAGTTTGGTTTCCGCAAGAGGCGCTCTACGGTGGACGCCATCATGCGCGTGAGAGCCCTCACGACGGGGGATGCAGTGGCCAGAGGGGGGGTTGTCTTGGCGGTGTCTCTCGACATCGCCAACGCCTTCAACTCCATGCCCTGGAGCTGCATTAGGGAGGCACTCCGGTATCACCGGGTGCCGAACTATCTCCGTCGTATAGTCGGGGACTACCTGACGGACAGGGCCGTCATCTACCCTGGTCGCAACGGTGAGTGGAACCGGCGAGAGATGTCGTGCGGTGTCCCACAGGGTTCGGTTCTGGGGCCACTTCTGTGGAACATCGGTTACGACTGGGTGCTGCGCGCCGACCTCCCTACCGGCGTCAGCGTAGTTTGCTACGCTGACGACACGCTGGTACTGGCACAAGGGGGATCGTACGAGGCGGCGGCGGAAAATATGACACGCGGGGTTGCGATAGTCGTTGAGAGGATTCGGCAACTGGGTCTTGAGGTGGCTCTGCACAAGTCCGAGGCCATGCACTTCCATGGTCCTCGGAACAGGCCACCACCGGGATCCTCAGTGATGGTAGGAGGGGTATCCATCGACGTCGAGTCAACGCTGAAGTACCTAGGACTCGTCCTCGACGGCCGATGGAACTTCGCTGAGCACTTCCGACGTTTGGCTCCCAAACTGGAACGGACCGGGGCTGCCTTCAGGCGGCTCCTGCCGAACCTGGGAGGGCCAAACGCCTCCTGCCGGAGGCTCTACGCGGGGGTCGTGCGGTCCATGGCCCTTTACGGGGCCCCGGTGTGGGCGCGTGGTTTGGCGCGGCTTGCCGTCCACCACCTGAACGCGCCCCAAAGGGTGATAGCCGTGAAAATGGTTCGCGGCTACCGCACGATCTCCCGCGAGGCGGCGAGCCTCCTTGCCGGATTGCCGCCATGGGATCTGGAGGCGATAGTCCTCGCACGCCTGCACGAATGGCGTGCGGAGGCACTATGCCGTGGGGAAACCCCGCTGCCGCGGCAAGTTGTCGCGCAGCGGACAGACTTCCGGCACGATCTCATGGCGACATGGAGACAGCGACTGTCGCAACCCCGTGCTGGGCACGCCACTATAGCGGCGATAAGACCCCTCTTTGAGGAGTGGCTTGAGAGACGCCACGGCATCCTCACCTTCCGCCTGACGCAGGTCCTCACCGGACACGGTGTGTTTGGGAGGTTCCTGCACCGAATCGGGCGGGAGGAAACGCCCGGGTGCTCCCACTGCGAGGATGGACCGGAGGACACGGTGAAACACACCGTGGAGATGTGCCCTGCTTGGGCGGAGCACCGCCGTGTCCTCGTAGCGGCGATAGGCGGCGGCGACCTCTCGCGTCCGGCCCTGGTCGAAGCCATGGTCCGGAGCGAGACGGAATGGGATGCCGTCACCACCTTCTGCGA
Organism: Parnassius smintheus behrii; assembly: GCA_036936625.1. Lineage (NCBI taxonomy): Eukaryota > Metazoa > Arthropoda > Insecta > Lepidoptera > Papilionidae > Parnassius > Parnassius smintheus. The sequence goes on from JAUPFT010000029.1 coordinate 34,669,303, forward strand.
AGCAGTGATGCTAGCGAAGGAGGTGGCGGAGCGGGAGAAGGAGAGAGCAGCAGCTTTCCTCCCCGGCCGCCGCGGGAGACGCCCTGGGCGTCGGGGGCTACGTCGTGGCCCCCGGCCACCGTAGGCGCAGGCCTGTGGACGGCGAGCAATGGGTAGCTCGTCGTCCGTCCGTCTAATGACGACAGGCCGTGTCGACGGCGCGTTTTGTTCCACGCGCGCCTCAAAGAGCTGTCAGCAGCGTGAAGGGGCCCGCAAGGGCCGACGCCTGCCGGGGCTGCGGGCTGTTCGAAAGAGATACCGCGGCTCCGGAACGTAAGGGCACTGAAGGAACACGGATGGTTTTTAGTCAGTAAAAGTCTGACACTCCCTTACGCTCCACCCAGAGCGAAAGGGGTCATTAGATGATTTTCCATCCGCAAAAAAAAAAAAAAAAAAAGTGGTCAATCAATACAATCACATAAATTCGACTATAAATTCGCTTATTCCTTTTCTAAAAATTGGTATTTTTGTTCAAATCTTCTTTAATATGTGAAGTGAATTGCTCCCCACATTTCCTTTTCTCAGTAAATTCGTAACGTTATATATTTAATTTTCATATTTTCAGTCTATTTCTTACTTAAATTCATCAATAAAATAACGTATTCATCTATAGCACGGCTGAAAATTGGCCTTTTCCTTTTAAATTTTCTATTTAAATAGTGTAACTAATTGCCCCTCGTAATCCTATACAAATTTCTTGGTTAATTCCTTACGTTATATATATAATTTTCATAATTTCGGTCTCTTATTTACGTGAATTCATCAATAAAAACACGTAGTCATCGATAGCACGGCTGAAAATTGGCCTTTTCCTTTTAAATTTTCTATTTAAATAGTGTAACTAATTGCAATCCGTAATCCTATGTAGTTTTCTTGGTTAATTCCTAACGTTATATATATAATTTTCATAGTTTCAGTCTCTTATTTACGTGAATTCATCAATAAAAACACGTATTCATCTATAACTCGGCTGAAAAGTGGCCTTTTCCTTTTAAATTTTCTATTTAAATAGTTTATCTAACTGCTTCCTGTAATCCTTTATAGTTTTCTTATAGTTTTCTCAGTAAATTCATAACGTTATATATTTAATTTTCATATTTTCAGTCTATTTCTTACTTAAATTCATCAATAAAAACACGTATTATTCTATATCACGGCTAAAAATTGGCCTTTTCCTTTTAAATTTTCTATTTAAATAGTGTAACTAACTGCTCCGCGTAATCCTATACAGTTTTCTTGGTTAATTCCTAACGTTATATATATAATTTTCATAGTTTCAGTCTCTTATTCACGTGAATTCATCAATAAAAACACGTATTCATCGATAACTCGGCTGAAAAGTGGCCTTTTCCTTTTAAGATTTCTATTAAAATAGTGTAACTAACCGCCTCCCGTAATCCTATATAGTTTTCTTTGTTAAATCCCAACGTTATATATATAATTTTCATATTTTCAGTCTTCTATTTACCTGAATTCATCAATAAAACACGTATTCATCTATAACTCGGCTATTAAGTGGCCTTTTCCTTTTAAATTTTCTATTCAAATAGTGTAACTAACTGCTTCCCGTAATCCTATACAGTTTTCTTGGTTAATTCCTAACGTTATATATATAATTTTCATATTTTCAGTCTCATATTTACGTAAAGTCATCAATAAAAACACGTATTCATCTATAACTCGGCTGAAAAGTGGTCTTTTCCTTTTAAATTTTCTATTTAAATAGTGTAGCTAACTGCTTCCCGTAATCCTATACAGTTTTCTTGGTTAATTCCTTACGTTATATATATAATTTTCATAATTTCGGTCTCTTATTTACGTGAATTCATCAATAAAAACACGTATTCATCGATAGCACGGCTGAAAATTGGCCTTTTCCTTTTAAATTTTCTATTTAAATAGTGTAACTAATTGCAATCCGTAATCCTATGTAGTTTTCTTGGTTAATTCCTAACGTTATATATATAATTTTCATAGTTTCAGTCTCTTATTTACGTGAAGTCATCAATAAAAACACGTATTCATCTGTAACTCGGCTGAAAAATGGCCTTTTCCTTTTAAATTTTTTATTTAAATAGTGTATCTAACTGCTTCCCGTAATCCTTTATAGTTTTCTTATAGTTTTCTCAGTAAATTCTTAACGTTATATATTTAATTTTCATATTTTCAGTCTATTTCTTACTTAAATTCATCAATAAAAACACGTTTTATTCTATATCACGGCTAAAAATTGGCCTTTTCCTTTTAAATTTTCTATTAAAATAGTGTTACTAATTGCCCCTCGTAATCCTATATAGTTTTCTTGGTTAATTCCTAACGTTATATATATATAATTTTCATAGTTTCAGTCTCTTATTTACGTGAATTCATCAATAAAAACAAGTATTCATCTATAACTCGGCTGAAAAGTGGCCTTTTCCTTTTAAATTTTCTATTTAAATCGTGTATCTAACTGCTTCCCGTAATCCTATATAGTTTTCTTATAGTTTTCTCAGTAAATTCGTAACGTTATATATTTAATTTTCATATTTTCAGTCTATTTCTTACTTAAATTCATCAATAAAAACACGTATTATTCTATATCACGGCTAAAAATTGGCCTTTTCCTTTTAAATTTTCTATTTAAATAGTGTAACTAACTGCTTCGCGTAATCCTATACGGTTTTCTTGGTTAATTCCTAACGTTATATATTTAATTTTCATATTTTCAGTCTATTTCTTACTTAAATTCATCAATAAAAACACGTATTATTCTATATCACGGCTAAAAATTGGCCTTTTCTTTTTAAATTTTTTATTTAAATAGTGTAACTAACTGCTCCGCGTAATCCTATACAGTTTTCTTGGTTAATTCCTAACGTTATATATATAATTTTCATAGTTTCAGTCTCTTATTTACCTGAATTCATCAATAAAACACGTATTCATCTATAACTCGGCTGTTAAGTGGCCTTTTCCTTTTAAATTTTCTATTCAAATAGTGTAACTAACTGCTTCCCGTAATCCTATACAGTTTTCTTGGTTAATTCCTAACGTTATATATATAATTTTCATATTTTCAGTCTCATATTTACGTAAATTCATCAATAAAAACACGTATTCATCTATAACTCGGCTGAAAAGTGGTCTTTTCCTTTTAAATTTTCTATTTAAATAGTGTAACTAACTGCTTCCCGTAATCCTATACAGTTTTATTGGTTAATTCCTTACGTTATATATATAATTTTCATAATTTCGGTCTCTTATTTACGTGAATTCATCAATAAAAACCCGTATTCATCGATAGCACGGCTGAAAATTGGCCTTTTCCTTTTAAATTTTCTATTTAAATAGTGTAACTAATTGCAATCCGTAATCCTATGTAGTTTTCTTGGTTAATTCCTAACGTTATATATATAATTTTCATAGTTTCAGTCTCTTATTTACGTGAATTCATCAATAAAAACACGTATTCATCTATAACTCGGCTGAAAAGTGGCCTTTTCCTTTTAAATTTTCTATTTAAATAGTGTATCTAACTGCTTCCCGTAATCCTTTATAGTTTTCTTATAGTTTTCTCAGTAAATTCATAACGTTATATATTTAATTTTCATATTTTCAGTCTATTTCTTACTTAAATTCATCAATAAAAACACGTATTATTCTATATCACGGCTAAAAATTGGCCTTTTCCTTTTAAATTTTTTATTTAAATAGTGTAACTAACTGCTCCGCGTAATCCTATACAGTTTTCTTGGTTAATTCCTAACGTTATATATATAATTTTCATAGTTTCAGTCTCTTATTTACCTGAATTCATCAATAAAACACGTATTCATCTATAACTCGGCTGTTAAGTGGCCTTTTCCTTTTAAATTTTCTATTCAAATAGTGTAACTAACTGCTTCCCGTAATCCTATACAGTTTTCTTGGTTAATTCCTAACGTTATATATATAATTTTCATATTTTCAGTCTCATATTTACGTAAATTCATCAATAAAAACATGTATTCATCTATAACTCGGCTGAAAAGTGGTCTTTTCCTTTTAAATTTTCTATTTAAATAGTGTAACTAACTGCTTCCCGTAATCCTATACAGTTTTATTGGTTAATTCCTTACGTTATATATATAATTTTCATAATTTCGGTCTCTTATTTACGTGAATTCATCAATAAAAACCCGTATTCATCGATAGCACGGCTGAAAATTGGCCTTTTCCTTTTAAATTTTCTATTTAAATAGTGTAACTAATTGCAATCCGTAATCCTATGTAGTTTTCTTGGTTAATTCCTAACGTTATATATATAATTTTCATAGTTTCAGTCTCTTATTTACGTGAATTCATCAATAAAAACAAGTATTCATCTATAACTCGGCTGAAAAGTGGCCTTTTCCTTTTAAATTTTCTATTTAAATAGTGTATCTAACTGCTTCCCGTAATCCTTTATAGTTTTCTTATAGTTTTCTCAGTAAATTCATAACGTTATATATTTAATTTTCATATTTTCAGTCTATTTCTTACTTAAATTCATCAATAAAAACACGTATTATTCTATATCACGGCTTAAAATTGGCCTTTTCCTTTTAAATTTTCTATTAAAATAGTGTAACTAATTGCCCCTCGTAATCCTATATAGTTTTCTTGGTTAATTCCTAACGTTATATATATAATTTTCATATTTTCAATCTCTTATTTACGTAAATTCATCAATAAAACAAGTATTCATCTATAACTCGGCTGTTAAGTGGCCTTTTCCTTTTAAATTTTCTATTGAAATAGTGTAACTAACTGTCCCCCGTAATCCTATACAGTTTTCTTGGTTAATTCCTAACGTTATATATATAATTTTCATATTTTCAGTCTCTTATTTACGTAAATTCATCAATAAAAACACGTATTCATCTATAACTCGGCTGTTAAGAGGCCTTTTCCTTTTAAATTTTCTATTTAAATAGTGAAACTAATTGCCCCCCGTAATCGTATACAGTTTTCTTGGTTAATTCCTAATGTTATATATATAATTTTCATATTTTCGGTCTCCTATTTACGTGAATTCATCAATAAAACACATATTCATCTATAACTCGGCTGTTAAGTGGCCTTTTCCTTTTAAATTTTCTATTTAAATAGTGTAACTAATTGCCCCTCGTAATCCTATACAGTTTTCTTGGTTAATTCCTAACGTTATATATATAATTTTCATATTTTCATTCCCTTATTTACGTAAATTCATCAATAAAAACACGTATTTATCTATAACTCGGCTGAAAAGTGGTCTTTTCCTTTTAAAATTTCTATTTAAATAGTAAAACTAACTGCTTCCCGTAATTCTATACAGTTTTCTTGGTTAATTCCTAACGTTATATATATAATTTTCATATTTTCGGTCTCTTATTTACGTGAATTCATCAATAAAAACACGTATTCATCGATAACTCGGCTGAAAATTGGCCTTTTCCTTTTAAATTTTCCATTTAAATAGTGTAACTAATTGCCCCTCGTAATCTTATATGGTTTTCTTGGTTAATTCCTAACGTAATATATATAATTTTCATAGTTTCAGTCTCTTATTTACGTGAATTCATCAATAAAAACACGTATTCATCTATAACTCGGCTGAAAAGTGGCTTTTTCCGTTTAAATTTTCTATTTAAATAGTGTATCTAACTGCTTCCCGTAATCCTTTATAGTTTTCTTATAGTTTTCTCAGTAAATTCATAACGTTATATATTTAATTTTCATATTTTCAGTCTATTTCTTACTTAAATTCATCAATAAAAACACTTATTATTCTATATCACGGCTTAAAATTGGCCTTTTCCTTTTAAATTTTCTATTAAAATAGTGTAACTAATTGCCCCTCGTAATCCTATATAGTTTTCTTGGTTAATTCCTAACGTTATATATATAATTTTCATATTTTCAGTCTCTTATTTACGTAAATTCATCAATAAAACAAGTATTCATCTATAACTCGGCTGTTAAGTGGCCTTTTCCTTTTAAATTTTCTATTGAAATAGTGTAACTAACTGTCCCCCGTAATCCTATACAGTTTTCTTGGTTAATTCCTAACGTTATATGTATATAATTTTCATATTTTCAGTCTCTTATTTACGTAAATTCATCAATAAAAACACGTATTCATCTATAACTCGGCTGTTAAGAGGCCTTTTCCTTTTAAATTTTCTATTAAAATAGTGTAACTAATTGCCCCCCGTAATCCTATACAGTTTTCTTGGTTAATTCCTAATGTTATATATATAATTTTCATATTTTCGGTCTCCTATTTACGTGAATTCATCAATAAAACACATATTCATCTATAACTCGGCTGTTAAGTGGCATTTTCCTTTTAAATTTTCTATTTAAATAGTGTAACTAATTGCCCCTCGTAATCCTATACAGTTTTCTTGGTTAATTCCTAATGTTATATATATAATTTTCATATTTTCAGTCTCCTATTTACGTGAATTCATCAATAAAACACATATTCATCTATAACTCGGCTGTTAAGTGGCCTTTTCCTTTTAAATTTTCTATTTAAATAGTGTAACTAATTGCTCCTCGTAATCCTATACAGTTTTCTTGGTTAATTCCTAACGTTATATATATAATTTTCATATTTTCAGTCCCTTATTTACGTAAATTCATCAATAAAAACACGTATTTATCTATAGCTCGGCTGAAAAGTGGTCTTTTCCTTTTAAATTTTCTATTTAAATAGTGTTACTAACTCCTACCCGTAATTCTATACAGTTTTCTTGGTGATTCCTAACGTTATATATATAATTTTCATATTTTCGGTCTCTTATTTACGTGAATTCATCAATAAAAACAAGTATTCATCGATAACTCGGCTGAAAATTGGCCTTTTCCTTTTAAATTTTCCATTTAAATAGTGTAACTAATTGCCCCTCGTAATCTTATATGGTTTTCTTGGTTAATTCCTAACGTTATATATATAATTTTCATAGTTTCACTCTCTTATTTACGTGAATTCATCAATAAAAACACGTATTCATCTATAACTCGGCTGTTAAGTGGCCTTTTCCTTTAAAATTTTCTATTAAAATAGTGTAACTAATTGCTCCTCGTAATCCTATACAGTTTTCTTGGTTAATTCCTAACGTTATATATATAATTTTAATATTTTCAGTCCCTTATTTACGTAAATTCATCAATAAAAACACGTATTTATCTATAACTCGGCTGAAAAGTGGTCTTTTCCTTTTAAATTTTCTATTTAAATAGTGTTACTAACTCCTACCCGTAATTCTATACAGTTTTCTTGGTGATTCCTAACGTTAAATATATAATTTTCATATTTTCGGTCTCTTATTTACGTGAATTCATCAATAAAAACAAGTATTCATCGATAACTCGGCTGAAAATTGGCCTTTTCCTTTTAAATTTTCTATTTAAATAGTGTAACTAATTGCCCCTCGTAATCTTATATGGTTTTCTTGGTTAATTCCTAACGTTACATATATAATTTTCATAGTTTCAGTCTCTTATTTACGTAAATTCATCAATAAAAACACGTATTCATCTATAACTCGGCTGAAAAGTGGTCTTTTCCTTTTAAATTTTCTATTTAAATAGTGTAACTAACTGCTTCCCGTAATCCTATACAGTTTTCTTAGTTAATTCCTTACGTTATATATATAATTTTCATAATTTCGGTCTCTTATTTACGTGAATTCATCAATAAAAACACGTATTCATCGATAGCACGGCTGAAAATTGGCCTTTTCCTTTTAAATTTTCTATTTAAATAGTGTAACTATTTGCAATCCGTAATCCTATGTAGTTTTTTTGGTTAATTCCTAACGTTATATATATAATTTTCATAGTTTCAGTCTCTTATTTACGTGAATTCATCAATAAAAACACGTATTCATCTATAACTCGGCTGAAAAGTGGCCTTTTCCTTTTAAATTTTCTATTTAAATAGTGTATCTAACTGCTTCCCGTAATCCTTTATAGTTTTCTTATAGTTTTCTCAGTAAATTCATAACGTTATATATTTAATTTTCATATTTTCAGTCTGTTTCTTACTTAAATTCATCAATAAAAACACGTATTATTCTATATCACGGCTAAAAATTGGCCTTTTCCTTTTAAATTTTTTATTTAAATAGTGTAACTAACTGCTCCGCGTAATCCTATACAGTTTTCTTGGTTAATTCCTAACGTTATATATATAATTTTCATAGTTTCAGTCTCTTATTTACCTGAATTCATCAATAAAACACGTATTCATCTATAACTCGGCTGTTAAGTGGCCTTTTCCTTTTAAATTTTCTATTCAAATAGTGTAACTAACTGCTTCCCGTAATCCTATACAGTTTTCTTGGTTAATTCCTAACGTTATATATATAATTTTCATATTTTCAGTCTCATATTTACGTAAATTCATCAATAAAAACACGTATTCATCTATAACTCGGCTGAAAAGTGGTCTTTTCCTTTTAAATTTTCTATTTAAATAGTGTAACTAACTGCTTCCCGTAATCCTATACAGTTTTATTGGTTAATTCCTTACGTTATATATATAATTTTCATAATTTCGGTCTCTTATTTACGTGAATTCATCAATAAAAACCCGTATTCATCGATAGCACGGCTGAAAATTGGCCTTTTCCTTTTAAATTTTCTATTTAAATAGTGTAACTAATTGCAATCCGTAATCCTATGTAGTTTTCTTGGTTAATTCCTAACGTTATATATATAATTTTCATAGTTTCAGTCTCTTATTTACGTGAATTCATCAATAAAAACACGTATTCATCTATAACTCGGCTGAAAAGTGGCCTTTTCCTTTTAAATTTTCTATTTAAATAGTGTATCTAACTGCTTCCCGTAATCCTTTATAGTTTTCTTATAGTTTTCTCAGTAAATTCATAACGTTATATATTTAATTTTCATATTTTCAGTCTATTTCTTACTTAAATTCATCAATAAAAACACGTATTATTCTATATCACGGCTAAAAATTGGCCTTTTCCTTTTAAATTTTTTATTTAAATAGTGTAACTAACTGCTCCGCGTAATCCTATACAGTTTTCTTGGTTAATTCCTAACGTTATATATATAATTTTCATAGTTTCAGTCTCTTATTTACCTGAAATCATCAATAAAACACGTATTCATCTATAACTCGGCTGTTAAGTGGCCTTTTCCTTTTAAATTTTCTATTCAAATAGTGTAACTAACTGCTTCCCGTAATCCTATACAGTTTTCTTGGTTAATTCCTAACGTTATATATATAATTTTCATATTTTCAGTCTCATATTTACGTAAATTCATCAATAAAAACACGTATTCATCTATAACTCGGCTGAAAAGTGGTCTTTTCCTTTTAAATTTTCTATTTAAATAGTGTAACTAACTGCTTCCCGTAATCCTATACAGTTTTATTGGTTAATTCCTTACGTTATATATATAATTTTCATAATTTCGGTCTCTTATTTACGTGAATTCATCAATAAAAACCCGTATTCATCGATAGCACGGCTGAAAATTGGCCTTTTCCTTTTAAATTTTCTATTTAAATAGTGTAACTAATTGCAATCCGTAATCCTATGTAGTTTTCTTGGTTAATTCCTAACGTTATATATATAATTTTCATAGTTTCAGTCTCTTATTTACGTGAATTCATCAATAAAAACACGTATTCATCTATAACTCGGCTGAAAAGTGGCCTTTTCCTTTTAAATTTTCTATTTAAATAGTGTATCTAACTGCTTCCCGTAATCCTTTATAGTTTTCTTATAGTTTTCTCAGTAAATTCATAACGTTATATATTTAATTTTCATATTTTCAGTCTATTTCTTACTTAAATTCATCAATAAAAACACGTATTATTCTATATCACGGCTTAAAATTGGCCTTTTCCTTTTAAATTTTCTATTAAAATAGTGTAACTAATTGCCCCTCGTAATCCTATATAGTTTTCTTGGTTAATTCCTAACGTTATATATATAATTTTCATATTTTCAATCTCTTATTTACGTAAATTCATCAATAAAACAAGTATTCATCTATAACTCGGCTGTTAAGTGGCCTTTTCCTTTTAAATTTTCTATTGAAATAGTGTAACTAACTGTCCCCCGTAATCCTATACAGTTTTCTTGGTTAATTCCTAACGTTATATATATAATTTTCATATTTTCAGTCTCTTATTTACGTAAATTCATCAATAAAAACACGTATTCATCTATAACTCGGCTGTTAAGAGGCCTTTTCCTTTTAAATTTTCTATTTAAATAGTGAAACTAATTGCCCCCCGTAATCGTATACAGTTTTCTTGGTTAATTCCTAATGTTATATATATAATTTTCATATTTTCGGTCTCCTATTTACGTGAATTCATCAATAAAACACATATTCATCTATAACTCGGCTGTTAAGTGGCCTTTTCCTTTTAAATTTTCTATTTAAATAGTGTAACTAATTGCCCCTCGTAATCCTATACAGTTTTCTTGGTTAATTCCTAACGTTATATATATAATTTTCATATTTTCATTCCCTTATTTACGTAAATTCATCAATAAAAACACGTATTTATCTATAACTCGGCTGAAAAGTGGTCTTTTCCTTTTAAAATTTCTATTTAAATAGTAAAACTAACTGCTTCCCGTAATTCTATACAGTTTTCTTGGTTAATTCCTAACGTTATATATATAATTTTCATATTTTCGGTCTCTTATTTACGTGAATTCATCAATAAAAACACGTATTCATCGATAACTCGGCTGAAAATTGGCCTTTTCCTTTTAAATTTTCCATTTAAATAGTGTAACTAATTGCCCCTCGTAATCTTATATGGTTTTCTTGGTTAATTCCTAACGTAATATATATAATTTTCATAGTTTCAGTCTCTTATTTACGTGAATTCATCAATAAAAACACGTATTCATCTATAACTCGGCTGAAAAGTGGCCTTTTCCGTTTAAATTTTCTATTTAAATAGTGTATCTAACTGCTTCCCGTAATCCTTTATAGTTTTCATATAGTTTTATCAGTAAATTCATAACGTTATATATTTAATTTTCATATTTTTAGTCTATTTCTTACTTAAATTCATCAATAAAAACACTTATTATTCTATATCACGGCTTAAAATTGGCCTTTTCCTTTTAAATTTTCTATTAAAATAGTGTAACTAATTGCCCCTCGTAATCCTATATAGTTTTCTTGGTTAATTCCTAACGTTATATATATAATTTTCATATTTTCAGTCTCTTATTTACGTAAATTCATCAATAAAACAAGTATTCATCTATAACTCGGCTGTTAAGTGGCCTTTTCCTTTTAAATTTTCTATTGAAATAGTGTAACTAACTGTCCCCCGTAATCCTATACAGTTTTCTTGGTTAATTCCTAACGTTATATGTATATAATTTTCATATTTTCAGTCTCTTATTTACGTAAATTCATCAATAAAAACACGTATTCATCTATAACTCGGCTGTTAAGAGGCCTTTTCCTTTTAAATTTTCTATTGAAATAGTGTAACTAACTGTCCCCCGTAATCCTATACAGTTTTCTTGGTTAATTCCTAACGTTATATGTATATAATTTTCATATTTTCAGTCTCTTATTTACGTAAATTCATCAATAAAAACACGTATTCATCTATAACTCGGCTGTTAAGAGGCCTTTTCCTTTTAAATTTTCTATTAAAATAGTGTAACTAATTGCCCCCCGTAATCCTATACAGTTTTCTTGGTTAATTCCTAATGTTATATATATAATTTTCATATTTTCGGTCTCCTATTTACGTGAATTCATCAATAAAACACATATTCATCTATAACTCGGCTGTTAAGTGGCATTTTCCTTTTAAATTTTCTATTTAAATAGTGTAACTAATTGCCCCTCGTAATCCTATACAGTTTTCTTGGTTAATTCCTAATGTTATATATATAATTTTCATATTTTCAGTCTCCTATTTACGTGAATTCATCAATAAAACACATATTCATCTATAACTCGGCTGTTAAGTGGCCTTTTCCTTTTAAATTTTCTATTTAAATAGTGTAACTAATTGCTCCTCGTAATCCTATACAGTTTTCTTGGTTAATTCCTAACGTTATATATATAATTTTCATATTTTCAGTCCCTTATTTACGTAAATTCATCAATAAAAACACGTATTTATCTATAACTCGGCTGAAAAGTGGTCTTTTCCTTTTAAATTTTCTATTTAAATAGTGTTACTAACTCCTACCCGTAATTCTATACAGTTTTCTTGGTGATTCCTAACGTTATATATATAATTTTCATATTTTCGGTCTCTTATTTACGTGAATTCATCAATAAAAACAAGTATTCATCGATAACTCGGCTGAAAATTGGCCTTTTCCTTTAAAATTTTCTATTAAAATAGTGTAACTAATTGCTCCTCGTAATTCTTAATAGTTTTCTTGGTTAATTCCTAACGTTATGTATATAATTTTCATATTTTCAGTCTCTTATTTACGTAAATTCATCAATAAAACACGTATTCATCTATAACTCGGCTGTTAAGTGGCCTTTTCCTTTTAAATTTTTATTTAAATAGTGTAACTAACTGCCCCCCGTAATCCTATACAGTTTTCTTGGTTAATTCCTAACGTTATATATATAATTTTCATATTTTCACTCTCTTATTTACGTAAATTCATCAATAAAAACACGTATTCATCTATAACTCGGCTGAAAAGTGGTCTTTTCCTTTTAAATTTTTATTTAAATAGTGTAACTAACTGCCCCCCGTAATCCTATACAGTTTTCTTGGTTAATTCCTAACGTTATATATATAATTTTCATATTTTCAGTCTCTTATTTACGTAAATTCATCAATAAAAACACGTATTCATCTATAACTCGGCTGAAAAGTGGTCTTTTCCTTTTAAATTTTCTATTTAAATAGTGTAACTAACTGCTTCCCGTAATTCTATACAGTTTTCTTGGTAAATTCCTAACGTTATATACATAATTTTCATATTTTCGGTCTCTTATTTACGTGAATTCATCAATAAAAACACGTATTCATCGATAACTCGGCTGAAAATTGGCCTTTACCTTTTAAATTTTCCATTTAAATAGTGTAACTAATTGCCCCTCGTAATCTTATATGGTTTTCTTGGTTAATTCCTAACGTTATATATATAATTTTCATAGTTTCAGTCTCCTATTTACGTGAATTCATCAATAAAACACATATTCATCTATAACTCGGCTGTTAAGTGGCCTTTTCCTTTTAAATTTTCTATTTAAATAGTGTAACTAATTGCCCCCCGTAATCCTATACAGTTTTCTTGGTTAATTCCTAACGTTATATATATAATTTTCGTATTTTCATTCTCTTATTTACGTGAATTCATCAATAAAAACAGGTATTCATCTATAACTCGGCTGAAAAGTGGCCTTTTCCGTTTAAATTTTCTTTGTTTAAAGTGTATTTAACCGCCCCCCGTACTTATCTATAGTTATTATAATAAATTTCTACCGCTAAAATATTGATTTCCACATAATTCGTTTTCCCATAATCGTAATTTCCAAAAATTTTTATAATTTTTAAAATATTCATTTCTTTCGCTCTTTTCTTTTATTAGGTCCGACCAGTGTAGAAACTACCATCTGCACTATTATTTGCTTTATAAAACATGCAAAACTGGAAAAAATCACTATTTACCTAAACCGAGGTATAGTGGTCAATCAATGCAATCACATAAATTCAACTATAAACTCGCTTATTACTTTTTTAAAAATTGGTATTTTTGTTCAAATCTTCTTTAATATGTGTAGTTATTTACTCCCCACATTTTCTTATGGTTTTCTCAGTAAATTCGTAACGTAATATATTTAATTTTCATATTTTCAGTCTATTTCTTACTTAAATTCACCAATAAAAACACGTATTCATCGATAGCACGGCTGAAAATTGGCCTTTTCCTTTTAAATTATCTATTTAAATAGTGTAACTAATTGCTCTCCGTAATCTTATGAAGTTTTCTTGGTTAATTCCTAACGTTATATATATAATTTTCATAGTTTCAGTCTCTTATTTACGTGAATTCATCAATAAAAACACGTATTCATCTATAACTCGGCTGAAAAGTGGCCTTTTCCCTTTAAATTTTCTATTTAAATAGTGTAACTAGCTTCCCCCCTTAATCCTATACTGTTTTCTTGGTTAATTATTAACGTTATATATATAATTTTCATATTTTCAGTCTCCTATTTACGTGAATTCATCAATAAAAACACGTATTCATCTATAACTCGGCTGTTAAGTGGCCTTTTCCTTTTAAATTTTCTATTTAAATAGTGTAACTAACTGCCTTCCGTAATCCTATACAGTTTTTTTTGTTAATTCCTAACGTTATATATATAGTTTTCGTATTTTAAGTCTCTTATTTACGTGAATTCATCAATAAAAACAGGTATTCATCAATAACTCGGCTGAAAAGTGGCCTTTTCTTTTTAAATTTTCTATTTAAATAGCGTAACTAGCTGCCCCCCGTAATCCTTTTACTGTTTTCTTGGTTAATTCCTAACGTTATATATATAATTTTCATATTTTCAGTCTCTTATTTACGTGAATTCATCAATAAAACAGGTATTCATCTATAAATCGGCTGAAAAGTGGCCTTTTTCTTTTAAATTTTCTATTTAAATATAGTAACTAACTGCTCCTCGTAATCTCATACAGTTTTCTTGGTTAACTCCTAACGTTATATATATAATTTTCGTATTTCCAGTCTCTTATTTACGTCAATTCATCAATAAAAACAGGTTTCTTCATTCATCTATAACTCGGCTGAAAAGTGGCCTTTTCCGTTTAAATTTTCTTTGTTTATAGTGTATTTAACCGCCCCCCGTGTTTATCTATAGTTATTATAATAAATTTCTAACGCTAAAATATTGATTTCCACATAATTCGTTTTCCCATAATCGTAATTTCCTAAAATTTTTAAAATTTTTAAAATCTTAATTTCTTTCGCTCTTTTCTTTTATTAGGTCCGACCAGTGTAGAAACTACCATCTGCACTACTATATGCTTTATAAAACATGCACAACTGGAAAAAATCACTATTTACCTAAACCGAGGTATTGTGGTCAATCAATACAATCACATAAATTCGACTATAAATTCGCTTATTCCTTTTCTAAAAATTGGTATTTTTGTTCAAATCTTCTTTAATATGTGTAGTGAATTGCTCCCCACATTTCCTTTTCTCAGTAAATTCGTAACGTTATATATTTAATTTTCATATTTTCAGTCTATTTCTTACTTAAATTCATCAATAAAATAACGTATTCATCAATAGCACGGCTGAAAATTGGCCTTTTCCTTTTAAATTTTCTATTTAAATAGTGTAACTAACTGCCCTCCGTAATCCTATACAGTTTTCTTGGTTAATTCCTAACGTTATATATATAGTATTCATATTTTAAGTCTCTTATTTACGTGAATTCATCAATAAAAACAGGTATTCATCAATAACTCGGCTGAAAAGTGGCCTTTTCCTTTTAAATTTTCTATTGAAATAGTGTAACTAACTGTCCCCCGTAATCCTATACAGTTTTCTTGGTTAATTCCTAACGTTATATATATAATTTTCATATTTTCAGTCTCTTATTTACGTAAATTCATCAATAAAAACACGTATTCATCTATAACTCGGCTGTTAAGAGGATTTTTCCTTTTAAATTTTCTATTTAAATAGTGTAACTAATTGCCCCCCGTAATCCTATACAGTTTTCTTGGTTAATTCCTAATGTAATATATATAATTTTCATATTTTCAGTCTCCTATTTACGTGAATTCATCAATAAAACACATATTCATCTATAACTCGGCTGTTAAGTGGCCTTTTCCTTTTAAATTTTCTATTTAAATAGTGTAACTAATTGCCCCCCGTAATCCTATACAGTTTTCTTGGTTAATTCCTAACGTTATATATATAATTTTCGTATTTTCATTCTCTTATTTACGTGAATTCATCAATAAAAACAGGTATTCATCTATAACTCGGCTGAAAAGTGGCCTTTTCCGTTTAAATTTTCTTTGTTTAAAGTGTATTTAACCGCCCCCCGTACTTATCTATAGTTATTATAATAAATTTCTACCGCTAAAATATTGATTTCCACATAATTCGTTTTCCCATAATCGTAATTTCCAAAAATTTTTATAATTTTTAAAATATTCATTTCTTTCGCTCTTTTCTTTTATTAGGTCCGACCAGTGTAGAAACTACCATCTGCACTATTATTTGCTTTATAAAACATGCAAAACTGGAAAAAATCACTATTTACCTAAACCGAGGTATAGTGGTCAATCAATGCAATCACATAAATTCAACTATAAACTCGCTTATTACTTTTTTAAAAATTGGTATTTTTGTTCAAATCTTCTTTAATATGTGTAGTTATTTACTCCCCACATTTTCTTATGGTTTTCTCAGTAAATTCGTAACGTAATATATTTAATTTTCATATTTTCAGTCTATTTCTTACTTAAATTCACCAATAAAAACACGTATTCATCGATAGCACGGCTGAAAATTGGCCTTTTCCTTTTAAATTATCTATTTAAATAGTGTAACTAATTGCTCTCCGTAATCTTATGAAGTTTTCTTGGTTAATTCCTAACGTTATATATATAATTTTCATAGTTTCAGTCTCTTATTTACGTAAATTCATCAATAAAACACGTATTCATCTATAACTCGGCTGTTAAGTGGCCTTTTCCTTTTAAATTTTTATTTAAATAGTGTAACTAACTGCCCCCCGTAATCCTATACAGTTTTCTTGGTTAATTCCTAACGTTATATATATAATTTTCATATTTTCACTCTCTTATTTACGTAAATTCATCAATAAAAACACGTATTCATCTATAACTCGGCTGAAAAGTGGTCTTTTCCTTTTAAATTTTTATTTAAATAGTGTAACTAACTGCCCCCCGTAATCCTATACAGTTTTCTTGGTTAATTCCTAACGTTATATACATAATTTTCATATTTTCAGTCTCTTATTTACGTAAATTCATCAATAAAAACACGTATTCATCTATAACTCGGCTGAAAAGTGGTCTTTTCCTTTTAAATTTTCTATTTAAATAGTGTAACTAACTGCTTCCCGTAATTCTATACAGTTTTCTTGGTAAATTCCTAACGTTATATACATAATTTTCATATTTTCGGTCTCTTATTTACGTGAATTCATCAATAAAAACACGTATTCATCGATAACTCGGCTGAAAATTGGCCTTTACCTTTTAAATTTTCCATTTAAATAGTGTAACTAATTGCCCCTCGTAATCTTATATGGTTTTCTTGGTTAATTCCTAACGTTATATATATAATTTTCATAGTTTCAGTCTCCTATTTACGTGAATTCATCAATAAAACACATATTCATCTATAACTCGGCTGTTAAGTGGCCTTTTCCTTTTAAATTTTCTATTTAAATAGTGTAACTAATTGCCCCCCGTAATCCTATACAGTTTTCTTGGTTAATTCCTAACGTTATATATATAATTTTCGTATTTTCATTCTCTTATTTACGTGAATTCATCAATAAAAACAGGTATTCATCTATAACTCGGCTGAAAAGTGGCCTTTTCCGTTTAAATTTTCTTTGTTTAAAGTGTATTTAACCGCCCCCCGTACTTATCTATAGTTATTATAATAAATTTCTACCGCTAAAATATTGATTTCCACATAATTCGTTTTCCCATAATCGTAATTTCCAAAAATTTTTATAATTTTTAAAATATTCATTTCTTTCGCTCTTTTCTTTTATTAGGTCCGACCAGTGTAGAAACTACCATCTGCACTATTATTTGCTTTATAAAACATGCAAAACTGGAAAAAATCACTATTTACCTAAACCGAGGTATAGTGGTCAATCAATGCAATCACATAAATTCAACTATAAACTCGCTTATTACTTTTTTAAAAATTGGTATTTTTGTTCAAATCTTCTTTAATATGTGTAGTTATTTACTCCCCACATTTTCTTATGGTTTTCTCAGTAAATTCGTAACGTAATATATTTAATTTTCATATTTTCAGTCTATTTCTTACTTAAATTCACCAATAAAAACACGTATTCATCGATAGCACGGCTGAAAATTGGCCTTTTCCTTTTAAATTATCTATTTAAATAGTGTAACTAATTGCTCTCCGTAATCTTATGAAGTTTTCTTGGTTAATTCCTAACGTTATATATATAATTTTCATAGTTTCAGTCTCTTATTTACGTGAATTCATCAATAAAAACACGTATTCATCTATAACTCGGCTGAAAAGTGGCCTTTTCCCTTTAAATTTTCTATTTAAATAGTGTAACTAGCTTCCCCCCTTAATCCTATACTGTTTTCTTGGTTAATTATTAACGTTATATATATAATTTTCATATTTTCAGTCTCCTATTTACGTGAATTCATCAATAAAAACACGTATTCATCTATAACTCGGCTGTTAAGTGGCCTTTTCCTTTTAAATTTTCTATTTAAATAGTGTAACTAACTGCCTTCCGTAATCCTATACAGTTTTTTTTGTTAATTCCTAACGTTATATATATAGTTTTCGTATTTTAAGTCTCTTATTTACGTGAATTCATCAATAAAAACAGGTATTCATCAATAACTCGGCTGAAAAGTGGCCTTTTCTTTTTAAATTTTCTATTTAAATAGCGTAACTAGCTGCCCCCCGTAATCCTTTTACTGTTTTCTTGGTTAATTCCTAACGTTATATATATAATTTTCATATTTTCAGTCTCTTATTTACGTGAATTCATCAATAAAACAGGTATTCATCTATAAATCGGCTGAAAAGTGGCCTTTTTCTTTTAAATTTTCTATTTAAATATAGTAACTAACTGCTCCTCGTAATCTCATACAGTTTTCTTGGTTAACTCCTAACGTTATATATATAATTTTCGTATTTCCAGTCTCTTATTTACGTCAATTCATCAATAAAAACAGGTTTCTTCATTCATCTATAACTCGGCTGAAAAGTGGCCTTTTCCGTTTAAATTTTCTTTGTTTATAGTGTATTTAACCGCCCCCCGTGTTTATCTATAGTTATTATAATAAATTTCTAACGCTAAAATATTGATTTCCACATAATTCGTTTTCCCATAATCGTAATTTCCTAAAATTTTTAAAATTTTTAAAATCTTAATTTCTTTCGCTCTTTTCTTTTATTAGGTCCGACCAGTGTAGAAACTACCATCTGCACTACTATATGCTTTATAAAACATGCACAACTGGAAAAAATCACTATTTACCTAAACCGAGGTATTGTGGTCAATCAATACAATCACATAAATTCGACTATAAATTCGCTTATTCCTTTTCTAAAAATTGGTATTTTTGTTCAAATCTTCTTTAATATGTGTAGTGAATTGCTCCCCACATTTCCTTTTCTCAGTAAATTCGTAACGTTATATATTTAATTTTCATATTTTCAGTCTATTTCTTACTTAAATTCATCAATAAAATAACGTATTCATCAATAGCACGGCTGAAAATTGGCCTTTTCCTTTTAAATTTTCTATTTAAATAGTGTAACTAACTGCCCTCCGTAATCCTATACAGTTTTCTTGGTTAATTCCTAACGTTATATATATAGTATTCATATTTTAAGTCTCTTATTTACGTGAATTCATCAATAAAAACAGGTATTCATCAATAACTCGGCTGAAAAGTGGCCTTTTCCTTTTAAATTTTCTATTGAAATAGTGTAACTAACTGTCCCCCGTAATCCTATACAGTTTTCTTGGTTAATTCCTAACGTTATATATATAATTTTCATATTTTCAGTCTCTTATTTACGTAAATTCATCAATAAAAACACGTATTCATCTATAACTCGGCTGTTAAGAGGATTTTTCCTTTTAAATTTTCTATTTAAATAGTGTAACTAATTGCCCCCCGTAATCCTATACAGTTTTCTTGGTTAATTCCTAATGTAATATATATAATTTTCATATTTTCAGTCTCCTATTTACGTGAATTCATCAATAAAACACATATTCATCTATAACTCGGCTGTTAAGTGGCCTTTTCCTTTTAAATTTTCTATTTAAATAGTGTAACTAATTGCCCCCCGTAATCCTATACAGTTTTCTTGGTTAATTCCTAACGTTATATATATAATTTTCGTATTTTCATTCTCTTATTTACGTGAATTCATCAATAAAAACAGGTATTCATCTATAACTCGGCTGAAAAGTGGCCTTTTCCGTTTAAATTTTCTTTGTTTAAAGTGTATTTAACCGCCCCCCGTACTTATCTATAGTTATTATAATAAATTTCTACCGCTAAAATATTGATTTCCACATAATTCGTTTTCCCATAATCGTAATTTCCAAAAATTTTTATAATTTTTAAAATATTCATTTCTTTCGCTCTTTTCTTTTATTAGGTCCGACCAGTGTAGAAACTACCATCTGCACTATTATTTGCTTTATAAAACATGCAAAACTGGAAAAAATCACTATTTACCTAAACCGAGGTATAGTGGTCAATCAATGCAATCACATAAATTCAACTATAAACTCGCTTATTACTTTTTTAAAAATTGGTATTTTTGTTCAAATCTTCTTTAATATGTGTAGTTATTTACTCCCCACATTTTCTTATGGTTTTCTCAGTAAATTCGTAACGTAATATATTTAATTTTCATATTTTCAGTCTATTTCTTACTTAAATTCACCAATAAAAACACGTATTCATCGATAGCACGGCTGAAAATTGGCCTTTTCCTTTTAAATTATCTATTTAAATAGTGTAACTAATTGCTCTCCGTAATCTTATGAAGTTTTCTTGGTTAATTCCTAACGTTATATATATAATTTTCATAGTTTCAGTCTCTTATTTACGTGAATTCATCAATAAAAACACGTATTCATCTATAACTCGGCTGAAAAGTGGCCTTTTCCCTTTAAATTTTCTATTTAAATAGTGTAACTAGCTTCCCCCCTTAATCCTATACTGTTTTCTTGGTTAATTATTAACGTTATATATATAATTTTCATATTTTCAGTCTCCTATTTACGTGAATTCATCAATAAAAACACGTATTCATCTATAACTCGGCTGTTAAGTGGCCTTTTCCTTTTAAATTTTCTATTTAAATAGTGTAACTAACTGCCTTCCGTAATCCTATACAGTTTTTTTTGTTAATTCCTAACGTTATATATATAGTTTTCGTATTTTAAGTCTCTTATTTACGTGAATTCATCAATAAAAACAGGTATTCATCAATAACTCGGCTGAAAAGTGGCCTTTTCTTTTTAAATTTTCTATTTAAATAGCGTAACTAGCTGCCCCCCGTATTCCTTTTACTGTTTTCTTGGTTAATTCCTAACGTTATATATATAATTTTCATATTTTCAGTCTCTTATTTACGTGAATTCATCAATAAAACAGGTATTCATCTATAAATCGGCTGAAAAGTGGCCTTTTTCTTTTAAATTTTCTATTTAAATATAGTAACTAACTGCTCCTCGTAATCTCATACAGTTTTCTTGGTTAACTCCTAACGTTATATATATAATTTTCGTATTTCCAGTCTCTTATTTACGTCAATTCATCAATAAAAACAGGTTTCTTCATTCATCTATAACTCGGCTGAAAAGTGGCCTTTTCCGTTTAAATTTTCTTTGTTTATAGTGTATTTAACCGCCCCCCGTGTTTATCTATAGTTATTATAATAAATTTCTAACGCTAAAATATTGATTTCCACATAATTCGTTTTCCCATAATCGTAATTTCCTAAAATTTTTAAAATTTTTAAAATCTTAATTTCTTTCGCTCTTTTCTTTTATTAGGTCCGACCAGTGTAGAAACTACCATCTGCACTACTATATGCTTTATAAAACATGCACAACTGGAAAAAATCACTATTTACCTAAACCGAGGTATTGTGGTCAATCAATACAATCACATAAATTCGACTATAAATTCGCTTATTCCTTTTCTAAAAATTGGTATTTTTGTTCAAATCTTCTTTAATATGTGTAGTGAATTGCTCCCCACATTTCCTTTTCTCAGTAAATTCGTAACGTTATATATTTAATTTTCATATTTTCAGTCTATTTCTTACTTAAATTCATCAATAAAATAACGTATTCATCAATAGCACGGCTGAAAATTGGCCTTTTCCTTTTAAATTTTCTATTTAAATAGTGTAACTAACTGCCCTCCGTAATCCTATACAGTTTTCTTGGTTAATTCCTAACGTTATATATATAGTATTCATATTTTAAGTCTCTTATTTACGTGAATTCATCAATAAAAACAGGTATTCATCAATAACTCGGCTGAAAAGTGGCCTTTTCCTTTTAAATTTTCTATTGAAATAGTGTAACTAACTGTCCCCCGTAATCCTATACAGTTTTCTTGGTTAATTCCTAACGTTATATATATAATTTTCATATTTTCAGTCTCTTATTTACGTAAATTCATCAATAAAAACACGTATTCATCTATAACTCGGCTGTTAAGAGGATTTTTCCTTTTAAATTTTCTATTTAAATAGTGTAACTAATTGCCCCCCGTAATCCTATACAGTTTTCTTGGTTAATTCCTAATGTAATATATATAATTTTCATATTTTCAGTCTCCTATTTACGTGAATTCATCAATAAAACATATATTCATCTATAACTCGGCTGTTAAGTGGCCTTTTCCTTTTAAATTTTCTATTTAAATAGTGTAACTAATTGCGCCCCGTAATCCTATATAGTTTTCTTGGTTAATTCCTAACGTTATATATATAATTTTCATATTTTCAGTCTATTTCTTACTTAAATTCATCAATAAAAACACGTATTCATCTATAGCACGGCTGAAAAGTGGACTTTTCCCTTTAAATTTTCCATTTAAATAGTGTAACTAATTGCCCTCCGTAATTCTATGTAGTTTTCTTGGTTAATTCCTTACGTTATATATATAATTTTCATAGTTTCAGTCTCTTATTTACGTGAATTCATCAATAAAAACACGTATTCATCTATAACTCGGCTGTTAAGTGGCCTTTTCCTTTTAAATTTTCTATTAAAATAGTGTAACTAACTGCCTCCCGTGATCCTATGTAGTTTTCTTGGTTAATTACTTACGTTATATATATATATATATATAATTTTATTTTCAGTCTCCTATTTACGTGAATTCATCAATAAAAACACGTATTCATCTATAACTCGGCTGAAAAGTGGTCTTTTCCTTTTAAATTTTCTATTTAAATATTGTAACTAACTGCTTCCCGTAATCCTATACAGCTTTCTTGGTTAATTCCTAACGTTATATATATAATTTTCATATTTTCGGTCTCTTATTTACGTGAATTCATCAATAAAAACACGTATTCATCGATAACTCGGCTGAAAAGTGGCCTTTTCCTTTTAAATTTTCTATTTAAATAGTGTATCTAACTGCTTCTCGTAATCCTTTATTGTTTTCTTATAGTTTTCTTAGTAAATTCATAACGTTATATATTTAATTTTCATATTTTCAGCCTATTTCTTACTTAAATTCATCAATAAAAACACGTATTATTGTATATCACGGCTAAAACTTGGCCTTTTCCTTTAAAATTTTCTATTTAAATAGTGTAACTAATTGCCCCTCGTAATCCTATATAGTTTTCTTGGTTAATTCCTAACGTTATATATATAATTTTCATATTTTCAGTCTCTTATTTACGTAAATTCATCAATAAAACAAGTATTCATCTATAACTCGGCTGTTAAGTGGCCTTTTCCTTTTAAATTTTCTATTTAAATAGTGTAACTAACTGCATCCCGTAATCCTATACAGTTTTCTTGGTTAATTCCTAATGTTATATATATATATAATTTTCATATTTTCAGTCTCTTATTTACGTAAATTCATCAATAAAAACACGTATTCATCTATAACTCGGCTGAAAAGTGGTCTTTTCCTTTTAAATTTTCTATTTAAATAGTGTAACTAACTGCTCCCCGTAATCCTATACAGTTTTCTTGGTTAATTCCTAACGTAATATATATAATTTTCATAGTTTCAGTCTCTTATTTACGTGAATTCATCAATAAAAACACGTATTCATCAATAACTCGGCTGAAAAGTGGCCTTTTCTTTTTAAATTTTCTATTTAAATAGTGTAACTAGCTGCCCCCCTTAATCCTATACTGTTTTCTTGGTTAATTCTTAACGTTATATATATAATTTTCATATTTTCAGTCTCCTATTTACGTGAATTCATCAATAAAAACACGTATTCATCTATAACTCGGCTGTTAAGTGGCCTTTTCCTTTTAAATTTTCTATTTAAATAGTGTAACTAACTGCCTTCCGTAATCCTATACAGTTTTTTTTGTTAATTCCTAACGTTATATATATAGTTTTCGTATTTTAAGTCTCTTATTTACGTGAATTCATCAATAAAAACAGGTATTCATCAATAACTCGGCTGAAAATTGGCCTTTTCTTTTTAAATTTTCTATTTAAATAGCGTAACTAGCTGCCCCCCGTAATCCTTTTACTGTTTTCTTGGTTAATTCCTAACGTTATATATATAATTTTCATATTTTCAGTCTCTTATTTACGTGAATTCATCAATAAAACAGGTATTCATCTATAAATCGGCTGAAAAGTGGCCTTTTTCTTTTAAATTTTCTATTTAAATATAGTAACTAACTGCTCCTCGTAATCCCATACAGTTTTCTTGGTTAATTCCTAACGTTATATATATAATTTTCGTATTTTCAGTCTCTTATTTACGTCAATTCATCAATAAAAACAGGTTTCTTCATTCATCTATAACTCGGCTGAAAAGTGGCCTTTTCCGTTTAAATTTTCTTTGTTTATAGTGTATTTAACCGCCCCCCGTGTTTATCTATAGTTATTATAATAAATTTCTAACGCTAAAATATTGATTTCCACATAATTCGTTTTCCCATAATCGTAATTTCCTAAAATTTTTAAAATTTTTAAAATCTTAATTTCTTTCGCTCTTTTCTTTTATTAGGTCCGACCAGTGTAGAAACTACCATCTGCACTACTATATGCTTTATAAAACATGCACAACTGGAAAAAATCACTATTTACCTAAACCGAGGTATAGTGGTCAATCAATACAATCACATAAATTCGACTATAAATTCGCTTATTCCTTTTCTAAAAATTGGTATTTTTGTTCAAATCTTCTTTAATATGTGTAGTGAATTGCTCCCCACATTTCCTTTTCTCAGTAAATTCGTAACGTTATATATTTAATTTTCATATTTTCAGTCTATTTCTTACTTAAATTCATCAATAAAATAACGTATTCGTCTATAGCACGGCTGAAAATTGGCCTTTTCCTTTTAAATTTTCTATTTAAATAGTGTAACTAACTGCCCCCCGTAATCCTATACAGTTTTCTTGGTTAATTCCTAACGTTATATATATAGTATTCATATTTTAAGTCTCTTATTTACGTGAATTCATCAATAAAAACAGGTATTCATCAATAACTCGGCTGAAAAGTGGCCTTTTCCTTTTAAATTTTCTATTGAAATAGTGTAACTAACTGTCCCCCGTAATCCTATACAGTTTTTTTGGTTAATTCCTAACGTTATATATATAATTTTCATATTTTCAGTCTCTTATTTACGTAAATTCATCAATAAAAACACGTATTCATCTATAACTCGGCTAAAAAGTGGCCTTTTCCCTTTAAATTTTCTATTTAAATAGTGTAACTAGCTGCCCCCCTTAATCCTATACTGTTTTCTTGGTTAATTCTTAACGTTATATATATAATTTTCATATTTTCAGTCTCCTATTTACGTGAATTCATCAATAAAAACACGTATTCATCTATAACTCGGCTGTTAAGTGGCCTTTTCCTTTTAAATTTTCTATTTAAATAGTGTAACTAACTGCCTTCCGTAATCCTATACAGTTTTTTTTGTTAATTCCTAACGTTATATATATAGTTTTCGTATTTTAAGTCTCTTATTTACGTGAATTCATCAATAAAAACAGGTATTCATCAATAACTCGGCTGAAAAGTGGCCTTTTCTTTTTAAATTTTCTATTTAAATAGCGTAACTAGCTGCCCCCCGTAATCCTTTTACTGTTTTCTTGGTTAATTCCTAACGTTATATATATAATTTTCATATTTTCAGTCTCTTATTTACGTGAATTCATCAATAAAACAGGTATTCATCTATAAATCGGCTGAAAAGTGGCCTTTTTCTTTTAAATTTTCTATTTAAATATAGTAACTAACTGCTCCTCGTAATCCCATACAGTTTTCTTGGTTAATTCCTAACGTTATATATATAATTTTCGTATTTTCAGTCTCTTATTTACGTCAATTCATCAATAAAAACAGGTTTCTTCATTCATCTATAACTCGGCTGAAAAGTGGCCTTTTCCGTTTAAATTTTCTTTGTTTATAGTGTATTTAACCGCCCCCCGTGTTTATCTATAGTTATTATAATAAATTTCTAACGCTAAAATATTGATTTCCACATAATTCGTTTTCCCATAATCGTAATTTCCTAAAATTTTTAAAATTTTTAAAATCTTAATTTCTTTCGCTCTTTTCTTTTATTAGGTCCGACCAGTGTAGAAACTACCATCTGCACTACTATATGCTTTATAAAACATGCACAACTGGAAAAAATCACTATTTACCTAAGCCGAGGTATAGTGGTCAATCAATACAATCACATAAATTCGACTATAAATTCGCTTATTCCTTTTCTAAAAATTGGTATTTTTGTTCAAATCTTCTTTAATATGTGTAGTGAATTGCTCCCCACATTTCCTTTTCTCAGTAAATTCGTAACGTTATATATTTAATTTTCATATTTTCAGTCTATTTCTTACTTAAATTCATCAATAAAATAACGTATTCATCTATAGCACGGCTGAAAATTGGCCTTTTCCTTTTAAATTTTCTATTAAAATAGTGTAACTAACTGCCCCCCGTAATCCTATACAGTTTTCTTGGTTAATTCCTAACGTTATATATATAGTATTCATATTTTAAGTCTCTTATTTACGTGAATTCATCAATAAAAACAGGTATTCATCAATAACTCGGCTGAAAAGTGGCCTTTTCCTTTTAAATTTTCTATTGAAATAGTGTAACTAACTGTCCCCCGTAATCCTATACAGTTTTCTTGGTTAATTCCTAACGTTATATATATAATTTTCATATTTTCAGTCTCTTATTTACGTAAATTCATCAATAAAAACACGTATTCATCTATAACTCGGCTGTTAAGAGGATTTTTCCTTTTAAATTTTCTATTTAAATAGTGTAACTAATTGCCCCCCGTAATCTTATACAGTTTTCTTGGTTAATTCCTAATGTAATATATATAATTTTCATATTTTCAGTCTCCTATTTACGTGAATTCATCAATAAAAACACGTATTCATCTATAACTCGGCTGTTAAGTGGCCTTTTCCTTTTAAATTTTCTATTTAAATAGTGTAACTAATTGCGCCCCGTAATCCTATATAGTTTTCTTGGTTAATTCCTAACGTTATATATACAATTTTCATATTTTCAGTCTATTTCTTACTTAAATTCATCAATAAAAACACGTATTCATCTATAGCACGGCTGAAAAGTTGACTTTTCCCTTTAAATTTTCCATTTAAATAGTGTAACTAATTGCCCTCCGTAATTCTATGTAGTTTTCTTGGTTAATTCCTAACGTTATATATATAATTTTCATAGTTTCAGTCTCTTATTTACGTGAATTCATCAATAAAAACACGTATTCATCTATAACTCGGCTGAAAAGTGGCCTTTTCCTTTTAAATTTTCTATTAAAATAGTGTTACTAACTGCCTCCCGTGATCCTATGTAGTTTTCTTGGTTAATTACTTACGTTATATATATATATATATATAATTTTATTTTCAGTCTCCTATTTACGTGAATTCATCAATAAAAACACGTATTCATTTATAACTCGGCTGAAAAGTGGTCTTTTCCTTTTAAATTTTCTATTTAAATAGTGTAACTAACTGCTTCCCGTAATCCTATACAGTTTTCTTGGTTAATTCCTAACGTTATATATATAATTTTCATATTTTCGGTCTCTTATTTACGTGAATTCATCAATAAAAACACGTATTCATCGATAACTCGGCTGAAAAGTGGCCTTTTCCTTTTAAATTTTCTATTTAAATAGTGTATCTAAATGCTTCTCGTAATCCTTTATTGTTTTCTTATAGTTTTCTTAGTAAATTCATAACGTTATATATTTAATTTTCATATTTTCAGCCTATTTCTTACTTAAATTCATCAATAAAAACACGTATTATTCTATATCACGGCTAAAACTTGGCCTTTTCCTTTTAAATTTTCTATTTAAATAGTGTAACTAACTGCATCCCGTAATCCTATACAGTTTTCTTGGTTAATTCCTAATGTTATATATATAATTTTCATATTTTCAGTCTCTTATTTACGTAAATTCATCAATAAAAACACGTATTCATCTATAACTCGGCTGAAAAGTGGTCTTTTCCTTTTAAATTTTCTATTTAAATAGTGTAACTAACTGTCCCCGTAATCCTATACAGTTTTCTTGGTTAATTCCTAACGTAATATATATAATTTTCATAGTTTCAGTCTCTTATTTACGTGAATTCATCAATAAAAACACGTATTCATCAATAACTCGGCTGAAAAGTGGCCTTTTCTTTTTAAATTTTCTATTTAAATAGCGTAACTAGCTGCCCCCCGTAATCCTTTTACTGTTTTCTTGGTTAATTCCTAACGTTATATATATAATTTTCATATTTTCAGTCTCTTATTTACGTGAATTCATCAATAAAACAGGTATTCATATATAAATCGGCTGAAAAGTGGCCTTTTTCTTTTAAATTTTCTATTTAAATATAGTAACTAACTGCTCCTCGTAATCCCATACAGTTTTCTTGGATAATTACTAACGTTATATATATAATTTTCGTATTTTCAGTCTCTTATTTACGTCAATTCATCAATAAAAACAGGTTTCTTCATTCATCTATAACTCGGCTGAAAAGTGGCCTTTTCCGTTTAAATTTTCTTTGTTTATAGTGTATTTAACCGCCCCCCGTGTTTATCTATAGTTATTATAATAAATTTCTAACGCTAAAATATTGATTTCCACATAATTCGTTTTCCCATAATCGTAATTTCCTAAAATATTTAAAATTTTTAAAATCTTAATTTCTTTCGCTCTTTTCTTTTATTAGGTCCGACCAGTGTAGAAACTACCATCTGCACTACTATATGCTTTATAAAACATGCACAACTGGAAAAAATCACTATTTACCTAAACCGAGGTATAGTGGTCAATCAATACAATCACATAAATTCGACTATAAATTCGCTTATTCCTTTTCTAAAAATTGGTATTTTTGTTCAAATCTTCTTTAATATGTGTAGTGAATTGCTCCCCACATTTCCTTTTCTCAGTAAATTCGTAACGTATATATATTTTATTTTCATATTTTCAGTCTATTTCTTACTTAAGTTCATCAATAAAATAACGTATTCATCTATAGCACGGCTGAAAATTGGCCTTTTCCCTTTAAATTTTCTATTTAAATAGTGTAACTAACTGCCCCCCGTAATCCTATACAGTTTTCTTGGTTAATTCCTAACGTTATATATATAGTATTCATATTTTAAGTCTCTTATTTACGTGAATTCATCAATAAAAACAGGTATTCATCAATAACTCGGCTGAAAAGTGGCCTTTTCCTTTTAAATTTTCTTTTGAAATAGTGTAACTAACTGTCCCCCGTAATCCTATACAGTTTTCTTGGTTAATTCCTAACGATATATATATATATAATTTTCATATTTTCAGTCTCTTATTTACGTAAATTCATCAATAAAAACACGTATTCATCTATAACTCGGCTGTTAAGAGGATTTTTCCTTTTAAATTTTCTATTTAAATAGTGTAACTAATTGCCCCCCGTAATCCTATACAGTTTTCTTGGTTAATTCCTAATGTAATATATATAATTTTCATATTTTCAGTCTCCTATTTACGTGAATTCATCAATAAAACACATATTCATCTATAACTCGGCTGTTAAGTGGCCTTTTCCTTTTAAATTTTCTATTTAAATAGTGTAACTAACTGCATCCCGTAATCCTATACAGTTTTCTTGGTTAATTCCTAACGTTATATATATAGTATTCATATTTTAAGTCTCTTATTTACGTGAATTCATCAATAAAAACAGGTATTCATCAATAACTCGGCTGAAAAGTGGCCTTTTCCTTTTAAATTTTCTATTGAAATAGTGTAACTAACTGTCCCCCGTAATCCTATACAGTTTTCTTGGTTAATTCCTAACGTTATATATATAATTTTCATATTTTCAGTCTCTTATTTACGTAAATTCATCAATAAAAACACGTATTCATCTATAACTCGGCTGTTAAGAGGATTTTTCCTTTTAAATTTTCTATTTAAATAGTGTAACTAATTGCCCCCCGTAATCCTATATAGTTTTCTTGGTTAATTCCTAACGTTATATATATAATTTTCATATTTTCAGTCTATTTCTTACTTAAATTCATCAATAAAAACACGTATTCATCTATAACTCGGCTGAAAAGTGGCCTTTTCCTTTTAAATTTTCTATTAAAATAGTGTTACTAACTGCCTCCCGTGATCCTATGTAGTTTTCTTGGTTAATTACTTACGTTATATATATATATATATAATTTTATTTTCAGTCTCCTATTTACGTGAATTCATCAATAAAAACACGTATTCATTTATAACTCGGCTGAAAAGTGGTCTTTTCCTTTTAAATTTTCTATTTAAATAGTGTAACTAACTGCTTCCCGTAATCCTATACAGTTTTCTTGGTTAATTCCTAACGTTATATATATAATTTTCATATTTTCGGTCTCTTATTTACGTGAATTCATCAATAAAAACACGTATTCATCGATAACTCGGCTGAAAAGTGGCCTTTTCCTTTTAAATTTTCTATTTAAATAGTGTATCTAAATGCTTCTCGTAATCCTTTATTGTTTTCTTATAGTTTTCTTAGTAAATTCATAACGTTATATATTTAATTTTCATATTTTCAGCCTATTTCTTACTTAAATTCATCAATAAAAACACGTATTATTCTATATCACGGCTAAAACTTGGCCTTTTCCTTTTAAATTTTCTATTTAAATAGTGTAACTAACTGCATCCCGTAATCCTATACAGTTTTCTTGGTTAATTCCTAATGTTATATATATAATTTTCATATTTTCAGTCTCTTATTTACGTAAATTCATCAATAAAAACACGTATTCATCTATAACTCGGCTGAAAAGTGGTCTTTTCCTTTTAAATTTTCTATTTAAATAGTGTAACTAACTGTCCCCGTAATCCTATACAGTTTTCTTGGTTAATTCCTAACGTAATATATATAATTTTCATAGTTTCAGTCTCTTATTTACGTGAATTCATCAATAAAAACACGTATTCATCAATAACTCGGCTGAAAAGTGGCCTTTTCTTTTTAAATTTTCTATTTAAATAGCGTAACTAGCTGCCCCCCGTAATCCTTTTACTGTTTTCTTGGTTAATTCCTAACGTTATATATATAATTTTCATATTTTCAGTCTCTTATTTACGTGAATTCATCAATAAAACAGGTATTCATATATAAATCGGCTGAAAAGTGGCCTTTTTCTTTTAAATTTTCTATTTAAATATAGTAACTAACTGCTCCTCGTAATCCCATACAGTTTTCTTGGATAATTACTAACGTTATATATATAATTTTCGTATTTTCAGTCTCTTATTTACGTCAATTCATCAATAAAAACAGGTTTCTTCATTCATCTATAACTCGGCTGAAAAGTGGCCTTTTCCGTTTAAATTTTCTTTGTTTATAGTGTATTTAACCGCCCCCCGTGTTTATCTATAGTTATTATAATAAATTTCTAACGCTAAAATATTGATTTCCACATAATTCGTTTTCCCATAATCGTAATTTCCTAAAATATTTAAAATTTTTAAAATCTTAATTTCTTTCGCTCTTTTCTTTTATTAGGTCCGACCAGTGTAGAAACTACCATCTGCACTACTATATGCTTTATAAAACATGCACAACTGGAAAAAATCACTATTTACCTAAACCGAGGTATAGTGGTCAATCAATACAATCACATAAATTCGACTATAAATTCGCTTATTCCTTTTCTAAAAATTGGTATTTTTGTTCAAATCTTCTTTAATATGTGTAGTGAATTGCTCCCCACATTTCCTTTTCTCAGTAAATTCGTAACGTATATATATTTTATTTTCATATTTTCAGTCTATTTCTTACTTAAGTTCATCAATAAAATAACGTATTCATCTATAGCACGGCTGAAAATTGGCCTTTTCCCTTTAAATTTTCTATTTAAATAGTGTAACTAACTGCCCCCCGTAATCCTATACAGTTTTCTTGGTTAATTCCTAACGTTATATATATAGTATTCATATTTTAAGTCTCTTATTTACGTGAATTCATCAATAAAAACAGGTATTCATCAATAACTCGGCTGAAAAGTGGCCTTTTCCTTTTAAATTTTCTATTGAAATAGTGTAACTAACTGTCCCCCGTAATCCTATACAGTTTTCTTGGTTAATTCCTAACGATATATATATAATTTTCATATTTTCAGTCTCTTATTTACGTAAATTCATCAATAAAAACACGTATTCATCTATAACTCGGCTGTTAAGAGGATTTTTCCTTTTAAATTTTCTATTTAAATAGTGTAACTAATTGCCCCCCGTAATCCTATACAGTTTTCTTGGTTAATTCCTAATGTAATATATATAATTTTCATATTTTCAGTCTCCTATTTACGTGAATTCATCAATAAAACACATATTCATCTATAACTCGGCTGTTAAGTGGCCTTTTCCTTTTAAATTTTCTATTTAAATAGTGTAACTAACTGCATCCCGTAATCCTATACAGTTTTCTTGGTTAATTCCTAACGTTATATATATAGTATTCATATTTTAAGTCTCTTATTTACGTGAATTCATCAATAAAAACAGGTATTCATCAATAACTCGGCTGAAAAGTGGCCTTTTCCTTTTAAATTTTCTATTGAAATAGTGTAACTAACTGTCCCCCGTAATCCTATACAGTTTTCTTGGTTAATTCCTAACGTTATATATATAATTTTCATATTTTCAGTCTCTTATTTACGTAAATTCATCAATAAAAACACGTATTCATCTATAACTCGGCTGTTAAGAGGATTTTTCCTTTTAAATTTTCTATTTAAATAGTGTAACTAATTGCCCCCCGTAATCCTATATAGTTTTCTTGGTTAATTCCTAACGTTATATATATAATTTTCATATTTTCAGTCTATTTCTTACTTAAATTCATCAATAAAAACACGTATTCATCTATAGCACGGCTGAAAAGTGGACTTTTCCCTTTAAATTTTCCATTTAAATAGTGTAACTAATTGCCCTCCGTAATTCTATGTAGTTTTCTTGGTTAATTCCTAACGTTATATATATAATTTTCATAGTTTCAGTCTCTTATTTACGTGAATTCATCAATAAAAACACGTATTCATCTATAACTCGGCTGGAAAGTGGCCTTTTCCTTTTAAATTTTCTATTAAAATAGTGTAACTAACTGCCTCCCGTGATCCTATGTAGTTTTCTTGGTTAATTACTTACGTTATATATATATATAATTTTATTTTCAGTCTCCTATTTACGTGAATTCATCAATAAAAACACGTATTCATCTATAACTCGGCTGAAAAGTGGTCTTTTCCTTTTAAATTTTCTATTTAAATAGTGTAACTAACTGCTTCCCGTAATCCTATACAGTTTTCTTGGTTAATTCCTAACGTTATATATATAATTTTCATATTTTCGGTCTCTTATTTACGTGAATTCATCAATAAAATCACGTATTCATCGATAACTCGGCTGAAAAGTGGCCTTTTCCTTTTAAATTTTCTATTTAAATAGTGTATCTAACTGCTTCTTGTCATCCTTTATTGTTTTCTTATAGTTTTCTTAGTAAATTCATAACGTTATATATTTAATTTTCATATTTTCAGCCTATTTCTTACTTAAATTCATCAATAAAAACACGTATTATTCTATATCACGGCTAAAACTTGGCCTTTTCCTTTTAAATTTTCTATTTAAATAGTGTAACTAATTGCCCCTCGTAATCCTATATAGTTTTCTTGGTTAATTCCTAACGTTATATATATATATATATATATATATATTTTCATATTTTCAGTCTCTTATTTACGTAAATTCATCAATAAAACAAGTATTCATCTATAACTTGGCTGTTAAGTGGCCTTTTCCTTTTAAATTTTCTATTTAAATAGTGTTATTAACTGCATCCCGTAATCCTATACAGTTTTCTTGGTTAATTCCTAATGTTATATATATATAATTTTCATATTTTAATTCTCTTATTTACGTAAATTCATCAATAAAAACACGTATTCATCTATAACTCGGCTGAAAAGTGGTCTTTTCCTTTTAAATTTTCTATTTAAATAGTGTAACTAACTGCTCCCCGTAATCCTATACAGTTTTCTTGGTTAATTCCTAACGTAATATATATAATTTTCATAGTTTCAGTCTCTTATTTACGTGAATTCATCAATAAAAACACGTATTCATCTATAACTCGGCTGAAAAGTGGCCTTTTCCTTTTAAATTTTCTATTAAAATAGTGTAACTAACTGCCTCCCGTGATCCTATGTGGTTTTCTTGGTTAATTACTTACGTTATATATATATATATATATATATATATATATATATATAATTTTATTTTCAGTCTCCTATTTACGTGAATTCATCAATAAAAACACGCATTCATCTATAACTCGGCTGAAAAGTGGTCTTTTCCTTTTAAATTTTCTATTTAAATAGTGTAACTAACTGCTTCCCGTAATCCTATACAGTTTTCTTGGTTAATTCCTAACGTTATATATATAATTTTCATATTTTCGGTCTCTTATTTACGTGAATTCATCAATAAAAACACGTATTCATCGATAACTCGGCTGAAAAGTGGCCTTTTCCTTTTAAATTTTCTATTTAAATAGTGTATCTAACTGCTTCTCGTAATCCTTTATTGTTTTCTTATAGTTTTCTTAGTAAATTCATAACGTTATATATTTAAATTTCTTATTTTCAGCCTATTTCTTACTTAAATTCATCAATAAAAACACGTATTATTCTATATCACGGCTAAAAATTGGCCTTTTCCTTTTAAATTTTCTATTTAAATAGTGTAACTAATTGCCCCTCGTAATCCTATATAGTTTTCTTGGTTAATTCCTAACGTTATATATATAATTTTCATATTTTCAGTCTCTTATTTACGTAAATTCATCAATAAAACAAGTATTCATCTATAACTCGGCTGTTAAGTGGCCTTTTCCTTTTAAATTTTCTATTTAAATAGTGTAACTAACTGCTTCCCGTAATCCTATACAGCTTTCTTGGTTAATTCCTAAAGTTATATATATAATTTTCATATTTTCGGTCTCTTATTTACGTGAATTCATCAATAAAAACACGTATTCATCGATAACTCGGCTGAAAAGTGGCCTTTTCCTTTTAAATTTTCTATTTAAATAGTGTATCTAACTGCTTCTCGTAATCCTTTATTGTTTTCTTATAGTTTTCTTAGTAAATTCATAACGTTATATATTTAATTTTCATATTTTCAGCCTATTTGTTACTTAAATTCATCAATAAAAACACGTATTATTGTATATCACGGCTAAAACTTGGCCTTTTCCTTTAAAATTTTCTATTTAAATTGTGTAACTAATTGCCCCTCGTAATCCTATATAGTTTTCTTGGTTAATTCCTAACGTTATATATATAATTTTCATATTTTCAGTCTCTTATTTACGTAAATTCATCAATAAAACAAGTATTCATCTATAACTCGGCTGTTAAGTGGCCTTTTCCTTTTAAATTTTCTATTTAAATAGTGTAACTAACTGCATCCCGTAATCCTATACAGTTTTCTTGGTTAATTCCTAATGTTATATATATATAATTTTCATATTTTCAGTCTCTTATTTACGTAAATTCATCAATAAAAACACGTATTCATCTATAACTCGGCTGAAAAGTGGTCTTTTCCTTTTAAATTTTCTATTTAAATAGTGTAACTAACTGCTCCCCGTAATCCTATACAGTTTTCTTGGTTAATTCCTAACGTAATATATATAATTTTCATAGTTTCAGTCTCTTATTTACGTGAATTCATCAATAAAAACACGTATTCATCAATAACTCGGCTGAAAAGTGGCCTTTTCTTTTTAAATTTTCTATTTAAATAGCGTAACTAGCTGCCCCCCGTAATCCTTTTACTGTTTTCTTGGTTAATTCCTAACGTTATATATATAATTTTCATATTTTCAGTCTCTTATTTACGTGAATTCATCAATAAAACAGGTATTCATCTATAAATCGGCTGAAAAGTGGCCTTTTTCTTTTAAATTTTCTGTTTAAATATAGTAACTAACTGCTCCTCGTAATCCCATACAGTTTTCTTGGTTAATTCCTAACGTTATATATATAATTTTCGTATTTTCAGTCTCTTATTTACGTCAATTCATCAATAAAAACAGGTTTCTTCATTCATCTATAACTCGGCTGAAAAGTGGCCTTTTCCGTTTAAATTTTCTTTGTTTATAGTGTATTTAACCGCCCCCCGTGTTTATCTATAGTTATTATAATAAATTTCTAACGCTAAAATATTGATTTCCACATAATTCGTTTTCCCATAATCGTAATTTCCTAAAATTTTTAAAATTTTTAAAATCTTAATTTCTTTCGCTCTTTTCTTTTATTAGGTCCGACCAGTGTAGAAACTACCATCTGCACTACTATATGCTTTATAAAACATGCACAACTGGAAAAAATCACTATTTACCTAAACCGAGGTATAGTGGTCAATCAATACAATCACATAAATTCGACTATAAATTCGCTTATTCCTTTTCTAAAAATTGGTATTTTTGTTCAAATCTTCTTTAATATGTGTAGTGAATTGCTCCCCACATTTCCTTTTCTCAGTAAATTCGTAACGTTATATATTTAATTTTCATATTTTCAGTCTATTTCTTACTTAAATTCATCAATAAAATAAAGTATTCGTCTATAGCACGGCTGAAAATTGGCCTTTTCCTTTTAAATTTTCTATTTAAATAGTGTAACTAACTGCCCCCCGTAATCCTATACAGTTTTCTTGGTTAATTCCTAACGTTATATATATAGTATTCATATTTTAAGTCTCTTATTTACGTGAATTCATCAATAAAAACAGGTATTCATCAATAACTCGGCTGAAAAGTGGCCTTTTCCTTTTAAATTTTCTATTGAAATAGTGTAACTAACTGTCCCCCGTAATCCTATACAGTTTTCTTGGTTAATTCCTAACGTTATATATATAATTTTCATATTTTCAGTCTCTTATTTACGTAAATTCATCAATAAAAACACGTATTCATCTATAACTCGGCTAAAAAGTGGCCTTTTCCCTTTAAATTTTCTATTTAAATAGTGTAACTAGCTGCCCCCCTTAATCCTATACTGTTTTCTTGGTTAATTCTTAACGTTATATATATAATTTTCATATTTTCAGTCTCCTATTTACGTGAATTCATCAATAAAAACACGTATTCATCTATAACTCGGCTGTTAAGTGGCCTTTTCCTTTTAAATTTTCTATTTAAATAGTGTAACTAACTGCCTTCCGTAATCCTATACAGTTTTTTTGTTAATTCCTAACGTTATATATATAGTTTTCGTATTTTAAGTCTCTTATTTACGTGAATTCATCAATAAAAACAGGTATTCATCAATAACTCGGCTGAAAAGTGGCCTTTTCTTTTTAAATTTTCTATTTAAATAGCGTAACTAGCTGCCCCCCGTAATCCTTTTACTGTTTTCTTGGTTAATTCCTAACGTTATATATATAATTTTCATATTTTCAGTCTCTTATTTACGTGAATTCATCAATAAAACAGGTATTCATATATAAATCGGCTGAAAAGTGGCCTTTTTCTTTTAAATTTTCTATTTAAATATAGTAACTAACTGCTCCTCGTAATCCCATACAGTTTTCTTGGTTAATTCCTAACGTTATATATATAATTTTCGTATTTTCAGTCTCTTATTTACGTCAATTCATCAATAAAAACAGGTTTCTTCATTCATCTATAACTCGGCTGAAAAGTGGCCTTTTCCGTTTAAATTTTCTTTGTTTATAGTGTATTTAACCGCCCCCCGTGTTTATCTATAGTTATTATAATAAATTTCTAACGCTAAAATATTGATTTCCACATAATTCGTTTTCCCATAATCGTAATTTCCTAAAATTTTTAAAATTTTTAAAATCTTAATTTCTTTCGCTCTTTTCTTTTATTAGGTCCGACCAGTGTAGAAACTACCATCTGCACTACTATATGCTTTATAAAACATGCACAACTGGAAAAAATCACTATTTACCTAAACCGAGGTATAGTGGTCAATCAATACAATCACATAAATTCGACTATAAATTCGCTTATTCCTTTTCTAAAAATTGGTATTTTTGTTCAAATCTTCTTTAATATGTGTAGTGAATTGCTCCCCACATTTCCTTTTCTCAGTAAATTCGTAACGTTATATATTTAATTTTCATATTTTCAGTCTATTTCTTACTTAAATTCATCAATAAAATAACGTATTCATCTATAGCACGGCTGAAAATTGGCCTTTTCCTTTTAAATTTTCTATTTAAATAGTGTAACTAACTGCCCCCCGTAATCCTATACAGTTTTCTTGGTTAATTCCTAACGTTATATATATAGTATTCATATTTTAAGTCTCTTATTTACGTGAATTCATCAATAAAAACAGGTATTCATCAATAACTCGGCTGAAAAGTGGCCTTTTCCTTTTAAATTTTCTATTGAAATAGTGTAACTAACTGTCCCCCGTAATCCTATACAGTTTTCTTGGTTAATTCCTAACGTTATATATATAATTTTCATATTTTCAGTCTCTTATTTACGTAAATTCATCAATAAAAACACGTATTCATCTATAACTCGGCTGTTAAGAGGATTTTTCCTTTTAAATTTTCTATTTAAATAGTGTAACTAATTGCCCCCCGTAATCTTATACAGTTTTCTTGGTTAATTCCTAATGTAATATATATAATTTTCATATTTTCAGTCTCCTATTTACGTGAATTCATCAATAAAAACACGTATTCATCTATAACTCGGCTGTTAAGTGGCCTTTTCCTTTTAAATTTTCTATTTAAATAGTGTCACTAATTGCGCCCCGTAATCCTATATAGTTTTCTTGGTTAATTCCTAACGTTATATATACAATTTTCATATTTTCAGTCTATTTCTTACTTAAATTCATCAATAAAAACACGTATTCATCTATAGCACGGCTGAAAAGTGGACTTTTCCCTTTAAATTTTCCATTTAAATAGTGTAACTAATTGCCCTCCGTAATTCTATGTAGTTTTCTTGGTTAATTCCTAACGTTATATATATAATTTTCATAGTTTCAGTCTCTTATTTACGTGAATTCATCAATAAAAACACGTATTCATCTATAACTCGGCTGAAAAGTGGCCTTTTCCTTTTAAATTTTCTATTAAAATAGTGTTACTAACTGCCTCCCGTGATCCTATGTAGTTTTCTTGGTTAATTACTTACGTTATATATATATATATATATAATTTTATTTTCAGTCTCCTATTTACGTGAATTCATCAATAAAAACACGTATTCATCTATAACTCGGCTGAAAAGTGGTCTTTTCCTTTTAAATTTTCTATTTAAATAGTGTAACTAACTGCTTCCCGTAATCCTATACAGTTTTCTTGGTTAATTCCTAACGTTATATATATAATTTTCATATTTTCGGTCTCTTATTTACGTGAATTCATCAATAAAAACACGTATTCATCGATAACTCGGCTGAAAAGTGGCCTTTTCCTTTTAAATTTTCTATTTAAATAGTGTATCTAAATGCTTCTCGTAATCCTTTATTGTTTTCTTATAGTTTTCTTAGTAAATTCATAACGTTATATATTTAATTTTCATATTTTCAGCCTATTTCTTACTTAAATTCATCAATAAAAACACGTATTATTCTATATCACGGCTAAAACTTGGCCTTTTCCTTTTAAATTTTCTATTTAAATAGTGTAACTAACTGCATCCCGTAATCCTATACAGTTTTCTTGGTTAATTCCTAATGTTATATATATAATTTTCATATTTTCAGTCTCTTATTTACGTAAATTCATCAATAAAAACACGTATTCATCTATAACTCGGCTGAAAAGTGGTCTTTTCCTTTTAAATTTTCTATTTAAATAGTGTAACTAACTGTCCCCGTAATCCTATACAGTTTTCTTGGTTAATTCCTAACGTAATATATATAATTTTCATAGTTTCAGTCTCTTATTTACGTGAATTCATCAATAAAAACACGTATTCATCAATAACTCGGCTGAAAAGTGGCCTTTTCTTTTTAAATTTTCTATTTAAATAGCGTAACTAGCTGCCCCCCGTAATCCTTTTACTGTTTTCTTGGTTAATTCCTAACGTTATATATATAATTTTCATATTTTCAGTCTCTTATTTACGTGAATTCATCAATAAAACAGGTATTCATATATAAATCGGCTGAAAAGTGGCCTTTTTCTTTTAAATTTTCTATTTAAATATAGTAACTAACTGCTCCTCGTAATCCCATACAGTTTTCTTGGATAATTACTAACGTTATATATATAATTTTCGTATTTTCAGTCTCTTATTTACGTCAATTCATCAATAAAAACAGGTTTCTTCATTCATCTATAACTCGGCTGAAAAGTGGCCTTTTCCGTTTAAATTTTCTTTGTTTATAGTGTATTTAACCGCCCCCCGTGTTTATCTATAGTTATTATAATAAATTTCTAACGCTAAAATATTGATTTCCACATAATTCGTTTTCCCATAATCGTAATTTCCTAAAATATTTAAAATTTTTAAAATCTTAATTTCTTTCGCTCTTTTCTTTTATTAGGTCCGACCAGTGTAGAAACTACCATCTGCACTACAATATGCTTTATAAAACATGCACAACTGGAAAAAATCACTATTTACCTAAACCGAGGTATAGTGGTCAATCAATACAATCACATAAATTCGACTATAAATTCGCTTATTCCTTTTCTAAAAATTGGTATTTTTGTTCAAATCTTCTTTAATATGTGTAGTGAATTGCTCCCCACATTTCCTTTTCTCAGTAAATTCGTAACGTATATATATTTTATTTTCATATTTTCAGTCTATTTCTTACTTAAGTTCATCAATAAAATAACGTATTCATCTATAGCACGGCTGAAAATTGGCCTTTTCCCTTTAAATTTTCTATTTAAATAGTGTAACTAACTGCCCCCCGTAATCCTATACAGTTTTCTTGGTTAATTCCTAACGTTATATATATAGTATTCATATTTTAAGTCTCTTATTTACGTGAATTCATCAATAAAAACAGGTATTCATCAATAACTCGGCTGAAAAGTGGCCTTTTCCTTTTAAATTTTCTATTGAAATAGTGTAACTAACTGTCCCCCGTAATCCTATACAGTTTTCTTGGTTAATTCCTAACGATATATATATAATTTTCATATTTTCAGTCTCTTATTTACGTAAATTCATCAATAAAAACACGTATTCATCTATAACTCGGCTGTTAAGAGGATTTTTCCTTTTAAATTTTCTATTTAAATAGTGTAACTAATTGCCCCTCGTAATCCTATACAGTTTTCTTGGTTAATTCCTAATGTAATATATATAATTTTCATATTTTCAGTCTCCTATTTACGTGAATTCATCAATAAAACACATATTCATCTATAACTCGGCTGTTAAGTGGCCTTTTCCTTTTAAATTTTCTATTTTAATAGTGTAACTAACTGCATCCCGTAATCCTATACAGTTTTCTTGGTTAATTCCTAACGTTATATATATAGTATTCATATTTTAAGTCTCTTATTTACGTGAATTCATCAATAAAAACAGGTATTCATCAATAACTCGGCTGAAAAGTGGCCTTTTCCTTTTAAATTTTCTATTGAAATAGTGTAACTAACTGTCGTCCGTAATCCTATACAGTTTTCTTGGTTAATTCCTAACGTTATATATATAATTTTCATATTTTCAGTCTCTTATTTACGTAAATTCATCAATAAAAACACGTATTCATCTATAACTCGGCTGTTAAGAGGATTTTTCCTTTTAAATTTTCTATTTAAATAGTGTAACTAATTGCCCCCCGTAATCCTATATAGTTTTCTTGGTTAATTCCTAACGTTATATATATAATTTTCATATTTTCAGTCTATTTCTTACTTAAATTCATCAATAAAAACACGTATTCATCTATAGCACGGCTGAAAAGTGGACTTTTCCCTTTAAATTTTCCATTTAAATAGTGTAACTAATTGCCCTCCGTAATTCTATGTAGTTTTCTTGGTTAATTCCTAACGTTATATATATAATTTTCATAGTTTCAGTCTCTTATTTACGTGAATTCATCAATAAAAACACGTATTCATCTATAACTCGGCTGGAAAGTGGCCTTTTCCTTTTAAATTTTCTATTAAAATAGTGTAACTAACTGCCTCCCGTGATCCTTTGTAGTTTTCTTGGTTAATTACTTACGTTATATATATATATAATTTTATTTTCAGTCTCCTATTTACGTGAATTCATCAATAAAAACACGTATTCATCTATAACTCGGCTGAAAAGTGGTCTTTTCCTTTTAAATTTTCTATTTAAATAGTGTAACTAACTGCTTCCCGTAATCCTATACAGTTTTCTTGGTTAATTCCTAACGTTATATATATAATTTTCATATTTTCGGTCTCTTATTTACGTGAATTCATCAATAAAATCACGTATTCATCGATAACTCGGCTGAAAAGTGGCCTTTTCCTTTTAAATTTTCTATTTAAATAGTGTATCTAACTGCTTCTTGTCATCCTTTATTGTTTTCTTATAGTTTTCTTAGTAAATTCATAACGTTATATATTTAATTTTCATATTTTCAGCCTATTTCTTACTTAAATTCATCAATAAAAACACGTATTATTCTATATCACGGCTAAAACTTGGCCTTTTCCTTTTAAATTTTCTATTTAAATAGTGTAACTAATTGCCCCTCGTAATCCTATATAGTTTTCTTGGTTAATTCCTAACGTTATATATATATATATATATTTTCATATTTTCAGTCTCTTATTTACGTAAATTCATCAATAAAACAAGTATTCATCTATAACTTGGCTGTTAAGTGGCCTTTTCCTTTTAAATTTTCTATTTAAATAGTGTTATTAACTGCATCCCGTAATCCTATACAGTTTTCTTGGTTAATTCCTAATGTTATATATATATAATTTTCATATTTTAATTCTCTTATTTACGTAAATTCATCAATAAAAACACGTATTCATCTATAACTCGGCTGAAAAGTGGTCTTTTCCTTTTAAATTTTCTATTTAAATAGTGTAACTAACTGCTCCCCGTAATCCTATACAGTTTTCTTGGTTAATTCCTAACGTAATATATATAATTTTCATAGTTTCAGTCTCTTATTTACGTGAATTCATCAATAAAAACA
Source organism: Parnassius smintheus behrii (assembly GCA_036936625.1). NCBI lineage: Eukaryota > Metazoa > Arthropoda > Insecta > Lepidoptera > Papilionidae > Parnassius > Parnassius smintheus. Next base: position 34,713,057 of record JAUPFT010000029.1, read on the forward strand.
CGTATTCATCTATAACTCGGCTGAAAAGTGGCCTTTTCCTTTTAAATTTTCTATTAAAATAGTGTAACTAACTGCCTCCCGTGATCCTATGTAGTTTTCTTGGTTAATTACTTACGTTATATATATATATATATATATATATATATATATATATATATATATATATATATATATATATATATATATATATATATATATAATTTTATTTTCAGTCTCCTATTTACGTGAATTCATCAATAAAAACACGCATTCATCTATAACTCGGCTGAAAAGTGGTCTTTTCCTTTTAAATTTTCTATTTAAATAGTGTAACTAACTGCTTCCCGTAATCCTATACAGTTTTCTTGGTTAATTCCTAACGTTATATATATAATTTTCATATTTTCGGTCTCTTATTTACGTGAATTCATCAATAAAAACACGTATTCATCGATAACTCGGCTGAAAAGTGGCCTTTTCCTTTTAAATTTTCTATTTAAATAGTGTATCTAACTGCTTCTCGTAATCCTTTATTGTTTTCTTATAGTTTTCTTAGTAAATTCATAACGTTATATATTTAAATTTCTTATTTTCAGCCTATTTCTTACTTAAATTCATCAATAAAAACACGTATTATTCTATATCACGGCTAAAAATTGGCCTTTTCCTTTTAAATTTTCTATTTAAATAGTGTAACTAATTGCCCCTCGTAATCCTATATAGTTTTCTTGGTTAATTCCTAACGTTATATATATAATTTTCATATTTTCAGTCTCTTATTTACGTAAATTCATCAATAAAACAAGTATTCATCTATAACTCGGCTGTTAAGTGGCCTTTTCCTTTTAAATTTTCTATTTAAATAGTGTAACTAACTGTCATCCGTAATCCTATACAGTTTTCTTGGTTAATTCCTAACGTTTTATATATAATTTTCATATTTTCAGTCTCTTATTTACGTAAATTCATGAATAAAAACACGTATTCATCTATAACTCGGCTGTTAAGAGGATTTTTCCTTTTAAATTTTCTATTTAAATAGTGTAACTAATTGCCCCCCGTAATGCTATACAGTTTTCTTGGTTAATTCCTAATGTAATATATATAATTTTCATATTTTCAGTCTCCTATTTACGTGAATTCATCAATAAAACACATATTCATCTATAACTCGGCTGTTAAGTGGCCTTTTCCTTTTAAATTTTCTATTTAAATAGTGTCACTAATTGCGTCCCGTAATCCTATATAGTTTTCTTGGTTAATTCCTAACGTTATATATATAATTTTCATATTTTCAGTCTATTTCTTACTTAAATTCATCAATAAAAACACGTATTCATCTATAGCACGGCTGAAAAGTGGACTTTTTCCTTTAAATTTTCCATTTAAATAGTGTAACTAATTGCCTTCCGTAATTCTATGTAGTTTTCTTGGTTAATTCCTAACGTTATATATATATAATTTTCATAGTTTCAGTCTCTTATTTACGTGAATTCATCAATAAAAACACGTATTCATCTATAACTCGGCTGAAAAGTTGCCTTTTCCTTTTAAATTTTCTATTAAAATAGTGTAACTAACTGCCTCCCGTGATCCTATGTAGTTTTCTTGGTTAATTACTTACGTTATATATATATATAATTTTATTTTCAGTCTCCTATTTACGTGAATTCATCAATAAAAACACGTATTCATCTATAACTCGGCTGAAAAGTGGTCTTTTCCTTTTAAATTTTCTATTTAAATAGTGTAACTAACTGCTTCCCGTAATCCTATACAGTTTTCTTGGTTAATTCCTAACGTTATATATATAATTTTCATATTTTCGGTCTCTTATTTACGTGAATTCATCAATAAAAACACGTATTCATCGATAACTCGGCTGAAAAGTGGCCTTTTCCTTTTAAATTTTCTATTTAAATAGTGTATCTAACTGCTTCTCGTAATCCTTTATTGTTTTCTTATAGTTTTCTTAGTAAATTCATAACGTTATATATTTAATTTTCATATTTTCGGCCTATTTCTTACTTGAATTCATCAATAAATACACGTATTATTCTATATCACGGCTAAAACTTGGCCTTTTCCTTTTAAATTTTCTATTTAAATAGTGTAACTAATTGCCCCTCGTAATCCTATATAGTTTTCTTGGTTAATTCCTAACGTTATATATATAATTTTCATATTTTCATAGTTTCAGTCTCTTATTTACGTGAATTCATCAATAAAAACACGTATTCATCTATAACTCGGCTGAAAAGTGGCCTTTTCCTTTTAAATTTTCTATTAAAATAGTGTAACTAACTGCCTCCCGTGATCCTATGTAGTTTTCTTGGTTAATTACTTACGTTATATATATATATATATAATTTTCATATTTTCAGTCTCCTATTTACGTGAATTCATCAATAAAAACACGCATTCATCTATAACTCGGCTGAAAAGTGGTCTTTTCCTTTTAAATTTTCTATTTAAATAGTGTAACTAACTGTCATCCGTAATCCTATACAGTTTTCTTGGTTAATTCCTAACGTTATATATATAATTTTCATATTTTCAGTCTCTTATTTACGTAAATTCATCAATAAAAACACGTATTCATCTATAACTCGGCTGTTAAGAGGATTTTTCCTTTTAAATTTTCTATTTAAATAGTGTAACTAATTGCCCCTCGTAATCCTATATAGTTTTCTTGGTTAATTCCTAACGTTATATATATAATTTTCATATTTTCAGTCTCTTATTTACGTAAATTCATCAATAAAACAAGTATTCATCTATAACTCGGCTGTTAAGTGGCCTTTTCCTTTTAAATTTTCTATTTAAATAGTGTAACTAACTGTCATCCGTAATCCTATACAGTTTTCTTGGTTAATTCCTAACGTTATATATATAATTTTCATATTTTCAGTCTCTTATTTACGTAAATTCATCAATAAAAACACGTATTCATCTATAACTCGGCTGTTAAGAGGATTTTTCCTTTTAAATTTTCTATTTAAATAGTGTAACTAATTGCCCCCCGTAATGCTATACAGTTTTCTTGGTTAATTCCTAATGTAATATATATAATTTTCATATTTTCAGTCTCCTATTTACGTGAATTCATCAATAAAACACATATTCATCTATAACTCGGCTGTTAAGTGGCCTTTTCCTTTTAAATTTTCTATTTAAATAGTGTCACTGATTGCGCCCCGTAATCCTATATAGTTTTCTTGGTTAATTCCTAACGTTATATATATAATTTTCATATTTTCAGTCTATTTCTTACTTAAATTCATCAATAAAAACACGTATTCATCTATAGCACGGCTGAAAAGTGGACTTTTTCCTTTAAATTTTCCATTTAAATAGTGTAACTAATTGCCTTCCGTAATTCTATGTAGTTTTCTTGGTTAATTCCTAACGTTATATATATAATTTTCATAGTTTCAGTCTCTTATTTACGTGAATTCATCAATAAAAACACGTATTCATCTATAACTCGGATGAAAAGTGGCCTTTTCCTTTTAAATTTTCTATTAAAATAGTGTAACTAACTGCCTCCCATGATCCTATGTAGTTTTCTTGGTTAATTACTTACGTTATATATATATATAATTTTATTTTCAGTCTCCTATTTACGTGAATTCATCAATAAAAACACGTATTCATCTATAACTCGGCTGAAAAGTGGTCTTTTCCTTTTAAATTTTCTATTTAAATAGTGTAACTAACTGCTTCCCGTAATCCTATACAGTTTTCTTGGTTAATTCCTAACGTTATATATATAATTTTCATATATTCGGTCTCTTATTTACGTGAATTCATCAATAAAAACACGTATTCATCGATAACTCGGCTGAAAAGTGGCCTTTTCCTTTTAAATTTTCTATTTAAATAGTGTATCTAACTGCTTCTCGTAATCCTTTATTGTTTTCTTATAGTTTTCTTAGTAAATTCATAACGTTATATATTTAATTTTCATATTTTCGGCCTATTTCTTACTTAAATTCATCAATAAAAACACGTATTATTCTATATCACGGCTAAAACTTGGCCTTTTCCTTTTAAATTTTCTATTTAAATAGTGTAACTAATTGCCCCTCGTAATCCTATATAGTTTTCTTGGTTAATTCCTAACGTTATATATATAATTTTCATATTTTCAGTCTCTTATTTAAGTAAATTCATCAATAAAACAAGTATTCATCTATAACTCGGCTGAAAAGTGGTCTTTTCCTTTTAAATTTTCTATTTAAATAGTGTAACTAACTGTCCCCGTAATCCTATACAGTTTTCTTGGTTAATTCCTAATGTTATATATATAATTTTCATATTTTCAGTCTCTTATTTACGTAAATTCATCAATAAAAACACGTATTCATCTATAACTCGGCTGAAAAGTGGTCTTTTCCTTTTAAATTTTCTATTTAAATAGTGTAACTAACTGCTCCCCGTAATCCTATACAGTTTTCTTGGTTAATTCCTAACGTTATATATATAATTTTCATAGTTTCAGTCTCTTATTTACGTGAATTCATCAATAAAAACACGTATTCATCTATAACTCGGCTGAAAAGTGGCCTTTTCCTTTTAAATTTTCTATTAAAATAGTGTCACTAACTGCCTCCCGTGATCCTATGTAGTTTTCTTGGTTAATTACTTACGTTATATATATATATATATATATATATATATAATTTTATTTTCAGTCTCCTATTTACGTGAATTCATCAATAAAAACACGCATTCATCTATAACTCGGCTGAAAAGTGGTCTTTTCCTTTTAAATTTTCTATTTAAATAGTGTCACTAATTGCGCCCCGTAATCCTATATAGTTTTCTTGGTTAATTCCTAACGTTATATATACAATTTTCATATTTTCAGTCTATTTCTTACTTAAATTCATCAATAAAAACACGTATTCATCTATAGCACGGCTGAAAAGTGGACTTTTCCCTTTAAATTTTCAATTTAAATAGTGTAACTAATTGCCCTCCGTAATTCTATGTAGGTTTCTTGGTTAATTCCTAACGTTATATATATAATGTTCATAGTTTCAGTCTCTTATTTACGTGAATTCATCAATAAAAACACGTATTCATCTATAACTCGGCTGAAAAGTGGCCTTTTCCTTTTAAATTTTCTATTAAAATAGTGTTACTAACTGCCTCCCGTGATCCTATGTAGTTTTCTTGGTTAATTACTTACGTTATATATATATATATATAATTTTATTTTCAGTCTCCTATTTACGTGAATTCATCAATAAAAACACGTATTCATCTATAACTCGGCTGAAAAGTGGTCTTTTCCTTTTAAATTTTCTATTTAAATAGTGTAACTAACTGCTTCCCGTAATCCTATACAGTTTTCTTGGTTAATTCCTAACGTTATATATATAATTTTCATATTTTCGGTCTCTTATTTACGTGAATTCATCAATAAAAACACGTATTCATCGATAACTCGGCTGAAAAGTGGCCTTTTCCTTTTAAATTTTCTATTTAAATAGTGTATCTAAATGCTTCTCGTAATCCTTTATTGTTTTCTTATAGTTTTCTTAGTAAATTCATAACGTTATATATTTAATTTTCATATTTTCAGCCTATTTCTTACTTAAATTCATCAATAAAAACACGTATTATTCTATATCACGGCTAAAACTTGGCCTTTTCCTTTTAAATTTTCTATTTAAATAGTGTAACTAACTGCATCCCGTAATCCTATACAGTTTTCTTGGTTAATTCCTAATGTTATATATATAATTTTCATATTTTCAGTCTCTTATTTACGTAAATTCATCAATAAAAACACGTATTCATCTATAACTCGGCTGAAAAGTGGTCTTTTCCTTTTAAATTTTCTATTTAAATAGTGTAACTAACTGTCCCCGTAATCCTATACAGTTTTCTTGGTTAATTCCTAACGTAATATATATAATTTTCATAGTTTCAGTCTCTTATTTACGTGAATTCATCAATAAAAACACGTATTCATCAATAACTCGGCTGAAAAGTGGCCTTTTCTTTTTAAATTTTCTATTTAAATAGCGTAACTAGCTGCCCCCCGTAATCCTTTTACTGTTTTCTTGGTTAATTCCTAACGTTATATATATAATTTTCATATTTTCAGTCTCTTATTTACGTGAATTCATCAATAAAACAGGTATTCATATATAAATCGGCTGAAAAGTGGCCTTTTTCTTTTAAATTTTCTATTTAAATATAGTAACTAACTGCTCCTCGTAATCCCATACAGTTTTCTTGGATAATTACTAACGTTATATATATAATTTTCGTATTTTCAGTCTCTTATTTACGTCAATTCATCAATAAAAACAGGTTTCTTCATTCATCTATAACTCGGCTGAAAAGTGGCCTTTTCCGTTTAAATTTTCTTTGTTTATAGTGTATTTAACCGCCCCCCGTGTTTATCTATAGTTATTATAATAAATTTCTAACGCTAAAATATTGATTTCCACATAATTCGTTTTCCCATAATCGTAATTTCCTAAAATATTTAAAATTTTTAAAATCTTAATTTCTTTCGCTCTTTTCTTTTATTAGGTCCGACCAGTGTAGAAACTACCATCTTCACTCTTATTTGCTTTATAAAACATGCAGAAGTGGAAAAAACCACTATTAACCTAAACCGAGGTATAGTGGTCAATCAATACAATCACATAAATTCAACTATAAATTCGCTTATTACTTTTCTAAAAATTGGTGTTTATGTTCAAATCATCTTTAATATGTGTAGTTAATTGCTCCCCACATTTCCTTATAGTTTTCTCAGTAAATTCGTAACGTTATATATTTAATTTTCATATTTTCAGTCTGTTTCTTACTTAAAATCATCAATAAAATAACGTATTCATCTATAGCACGGCTGAAAATTGGCCTTTTCCTTTTAAATTTTCTATTTTAATAGTGTAACTAATTACCTCCCGTAATCTTATATAGTTTTCTTGGTTAATTCCTAACGTTATATATATAATTTTCATATTTTCAGTCTCTTATTTACGTGAATTCATCAATAAAAACACGTATTCATCTGTAACTCGGCTGAAAAGTGGCCTTTTCCTTTTAAATTTTCTATTTTAATAGTGATACTAACTGCTCCCCCGTAATCATATATAGTTTTCTTGGTTAATTCCTAACGTTATATATATATATATATATAATTTTCATATTTTCAGTCTCTTATTTACGTAAATTCATCAATAAAAACACGTATTCATCTATAACTCGGCTGTTAAGAGGATTTTTCCTTTTAAATTTTCTATTTAAATAGTGTAACTAATTGCCCCCCGTAATCCTATACAGTTTTCTTGGTTAATTCCTAATGTAATATATATAATTTTCATATTTTCAGTCTCCTATTTACGTGAATTCATCAATAAAACACATATTCATCTATAACTCGGCTGTTAAGTGGCCTTTTCCTTTTAAATTTTCTATTTAAATAGTGTAACTAACTGCATCCCGTAATCCTATACAGTTTTCTTGGTTAATTCCTAACGTTATATATATAGTATTCATATTTTAAGTCTCTTATTTACGTGAATTCATCAATAAAAACAGGTATTCATCAATAACTCGGCTGAAAAGTGGCCTTTTCCTTTTAAATTTTCTATTGAAATAGTGTAACTAACTGTCGTCCGTAATCCTATACAGTTTTCTTGGTTAATTCCTAACGTTATATATATAATTTTCATATTTTCAGTCTCTTATTTACGTAAATTCATCAATAAAAACACGTATTCATCTATAACTCGGCTGTTAAGAGGATTTTTCCTTTTAAATTTTCTATTTAAATAGTGTAACTAATTGCCCCCCGTAATCCTATATAGTTTTCTTGGTTAATTCCTAACGTTATATATATAATTTTCATATTTTCAGTCTATTTCTTACTTAAATTCATCAATAAAAACACGTATTCATCTATAGCACGGCTGAAAAGTGGACTTTTCCCTTTAAATTTTCCATTTAAATAGTGTAACTAATTGCCCTCCGTAATTCTATGTAGTTTTCTTGGTTAATTCCTAACGTTATATATATAATTTTCATAGTTTCAGTCTCTTATTTACGTGAATTCATCAATAAAAACACGTATTCATCTATAACTCGGCTGGAAAGTGGCCTTTTCCTTTTAAATTTTCTATTAAAATAGTGTAACTAACTGCCTCCCGTGATCCTTTGTAGTTTTCTTGGTTAATTACTTACGTTATATATATATATAATTTTATTTTCAGTCTCCTATTTACGTGAATTCATCAATAAAAACACGTATTCATCTATAACTCGGCTGAAAAGTGGTCTTTTCCTTTTAAATTTTCTATTTAAATAGTGTAACTAACTGCTTCCCGTAATCCTATACAGTTTTCTTGGTTAATTCCTAACGTTATATATATAATTTTCATATTTTCAGTCTCTTATTTACGTGAATTCATCAATAAAATCACGTATTCATCGATAACTCGGCTGAAAAGTGGCCTTTTCCTTTTAAATTTTCTATTTAAATAGTGTATCTAACTGCTTCTTGTCATCCTTTATTGTTTTCTTATAGTTTTCTTAGTAAATTCATAACGTTATATATTTAATTTTCATATTTTCAGCCTATTTCTTACTTAAATTCATCAATAAAAACACGTATTATTCTATATCACGGCTAAAACTTGGCCTTTTCCTTTTAAATTTTCTATTTAAATAGTGTAACTAATTGCCCCTCGTAATCCTATATAGTTTTCTTGCTTAATTCCTAACGTTATATATATATATATATATTTTCATATTTTCAGTCTCTTATTTACGTAAATTCATCAATAAAACAAGTATTCATCTATAACTTGGCTGTTAAGTGGCCTTTTCCTTTTAAATTTTCTATTTAAATAGTGTTATTAACTGCATCCCGTAATCCTATACAGTTTTCTTGGTTAATTCCTAATGTTATATATATATATAATTTTCATATTTTAATTCTCTTATTTACGTAAATTCATCAATAAAAACACGTATTCATCTATAACTCGGCTGAAAAGTGGTCTTTTCCTTTTAAATTTTCTATTTAAATAGTGTAACTAACTGCTCCCCGTAATCCTATACAGTTTTCTTGGTTAATTCCTAACGTAATATATATAATTTTCATAGTTTCAGTCTCTTATTTACGTGAATTCATCAATAAAAACACGTATTCATCTATAACTCGGCTGAAAAGTGGCCTTTTCCTTTTAAATTTTCTATTAAAATAGTGTAACTAACTGCCTCCCGTGATCCTATGTAGTTTTCTTGGTTAATTACTTACGTTATATATATATATATACATATATATATATATATATATATATATATATATATATATATATATATATATATATATATATATATATATATATAATTTTATTTTCAGTCTCCTATTTACGTGAATTCATCAATAAAAACACGCATTCATCTATAACTCGGCTGAAAAGTGGTCTTTTCCTTTTAAATTTTCTATTTAAATAGTGTAACTAACTGCTTCCCGTAATCCTATACAGTTTTCTTGGTTAATTCCTAACGTTATATATATAATTTTCATATTTTCGGTCTCTTATTTACGTGAATTCATCAATAAAAACACGTATTCATCGATAACTCGGCTGAAAAGTGGCCTTTTCCTTTTAAATTTTCTATTTAAATAGTGTATCTAACTGCTTCTCGTAATCCTTTATTGTTTTCTTATAGTTTTCTTAGTAAATTCATAACGTTATATATTTAAATTTCTTATTTTCAGCCTATTTCTTACTTAAATTCATCAATAAAAACACGTATTATTCTATATCACGGCTAAAAATTGGCCTTTTCCTTTTAAATTTTCTATTTAAATAGTGTAACTAATTGCCCCTCGTAATCCTATATAGTTTTCTTGGTTAATTCCTAACGTTATATATATAATTTTCATATTTTCAGTCTCTTATTTACGTAAATTCATCAATAAAACAAGTATTCATCTATAACTCGGCTGTTAAGTGGCCTTTTCCTTTTAAATTTTCTATTTAAATAGTGTAACTAACTGTCATCCGTAATCCTATACAGTTTTCTTGGTTAATTCCTAACGTTATATATATAATTTTCATATTTTCAGTCTCTTATTTACGTAAATTCATGAATAAAAACACGTATTCATCTATAACTCGGCTGTTAAGAGGATTTTTCCTTTTAAATTTTCTATTTAAATAGTGTAACTAATTGCCCCCCGTAATGCTATACAGTTTTCTTGGTTAATTCCTAATGTAATATATATAATTTTCATATTTTCAGTCTCCTATTTACGTGAATTCATCAATAAAACACATATTCATCTATAACTCGGCTGTTAAGTGGCCTTTTCCTTTTAAATTTTCTATTTAAATAGTGTCACTAATTGCGTCCCGTAATCCTATATAGTTTTCTTGGTTAATTCCTAACGTTATATATATAATTTTCATATTTTCAGTCTATTTCTTACTTAAATTCATCAATAAAAACACGTATTCATCTATAGCACGGCTGAAAAGTGGACTTTTTCCTTTAAATTTTCCATTTAAATAGTGTAACTAATTGCCTTCCGTAATTCTATGTAGTTTTCTTGGTTAATTCCTAACGTTATATATATAATTTTCATAGTTTCAGTCTCTTATTTACGTGAATTCATCAATAAAAACACGTATTCATCTATAACTCGGCTGAAAAGTTGCCTTTTCCTTTTAAATTTTCTATTAAAATAGTGTAACTAACTGCCTCCCGTGATCCTATGTAGTTTTCTTGGTTAATTACTTACGTTATATATATATATAATTTTATTTTCAGTCTCCTATTTACGTGAATTCATCAATAAAAACACGTATTCATCTATAACTCGGCTGAAAAGTGGTCTTTTCCTTTTAAATTTTCTATTTAAATAGTGTAACTAACTGCTTCCCGTAATCCTATACAGTTTTCTTGGTTAATTCCTAACGTTATATATATAATTTTCATATTTTCGGTCTCTTATTTACGTGAATTCATCAATAAAAACACGTATTCATCGATAACTCGGCTGAAAAGTGGCCTTTTCCTTTTAAATTTTCTATTTAAATAGTGTATCTAACTGCTTCTCGTAATCCTTTATTGTTTTCTTATAGTTTTCTTAGTAAATTCATAACGTTATATATTTAATTTTCATATTTTCGGCCTATTTCTTACTTGAATTCATCAATAAAAACACGTATTATTCTATATCACGGCTAAAACTTGGCCTTTTCCTTTTAAATTTTCTATTTAAATAGTGTAACTAATTGCCCCTCGTAATCCTATATAGTTTTCTTGGTTAATTCCTAACGTTATATATATAATTTTCATATTTTCATAGTTTCAGTCTCTTATTTACGTGAATTCATCAATAAAAACACGTATTCATCTATAACTCGGCTGAAAAGTGGCCTTTTCCTTTTAAATTTTCTATTAAAATAGTGTAACTAACTGCCTCCCGTGATCCTATGTAGTTTTCTTGGTTAATTACTTACGTTATATATATATATATATATATATATATAATTTTCATATTTTCAGTCTCTTATTTACGTAAATTCATCAATAAAAACACGTATTCATCTATAACTCGGCTGTTAAGAGGATTTTTCCTTTTAAATTTTCTATTTAAATAGTGTAACTAATTGCCCCTCGTAATCCTATATAGTTTTCTTGGTTAATTCCTAACGTTATATATATAATTTTCATATTTTCAGTCTCTTATTTACGTAAATTCATCAATAAAACAAGTATTCATCTATAACTCGGCTGTTAAGTGGCCTTTTCCTTTTAAATTTTCTATTTAAATAGTGTAACTAACTGTCATCCGTAATCCTATACAGTTTTCTTGGTTAATTCCTAACGTTATATATATAATTTTCATATTTTCAGTCTCTTATTTACGTAAATTCATCAATAAAAACACGTATTCATCTATAACTCGGCTGTTAAGAGGATTTTTCCTTTTAAATTTTCTATTTAAATAGTGTAACTAATTGCCCCCCGTAATGCTATACAGTTTTCTTGGTTAATTCCTAATGTAATATATATAATTTTCATATTTTCAGTCTCCTATTTACGTGAATTCATCAATAAAACACATATTCATCTATAACTCGGCTGTTAAGTGGCCTTTTCCTTTTAAATTTTCTATTTAAATAGTGTCACTGATTGCGCCCCGTAATCCTATATAGTTTTCTTGGTTAATTCCTAACGTTATATATATAATTTTCATATTTTCAGTCTATTTCTTACTTAAATTCATCAATAAAAACACGTATTCATCTATAGCACGGCTGAAAAGTGGACTTTTTCCTTTAAATTTTCCATTTAAATAGTGTAACTAATTGCCTTCCGTAATTCTATGTAGTTTTCTTGGTTAATTCCTAACGTTATATATATAATTTTCATAGTTTCAGTCTCTTATTTACGTGAATTCATCAATAAAAACACGTATTCATCTATAACTCGGATGAAAAGTGGCCTTTTCCTTTTAAATTTTCTATTAAAATAGTGTAACTAACTGCCTCCCATGATCCTATGTAGTTTTCTTGGTTAATTACTTACGTTATATATATATATAATTTTATTTTCAGTCTCCTATTTACGTGAATTCATCAATAAAAACACGTATTCATCTATAACTCGGCTGAAAAGTGGTCTTTTCCTTTTAAATTTTCTATTTAAATAGTGTAACTAACTGCTTCCCGTAATCCTATACAGTTTTCTTGGTTAATTCCTAACGTTATATATATAATTTTCATATTTTCGGTCTCTTATTTACGTGAATTCATCAATAAAAACACGTATTCATCGATAACTCGGCTGAAAAGTGGCCTTTTCCTTTTAAATTTTCTATTTAAATAGTGTATCTAACTGCTTCTCGTAATCCTTTATTGTTTTCTTATAGTTTTCTTAGTAAATTCATAACGTTATATATTTAATTTTCATATTTTCGGCCTATTTCTTACTTAAATTCATCAATAAAAACACGTATTATTCTATATCACGGCTAAAACTTGGCCTTTTCCTTTTAAATTTTCTATTTAAATAGTGTAACTAATTGCCCCTCGTAATCCTATATAGTTTTCTTGGTTAATTCCTAACGTTATATATATAATTTTCATATTTTCATAGTTTCAGTCTCTTATTTACGTAAATTCATCAATAAAAACACGTATTCATCTATAACTCGGCTGTTAAGAGGATTTTTCCTTTTAAATTTTCTATTTAAATAGTGTAACTAATTGCCCCCCGTAATCCTATATAGTTTTCTTGGTTAATTCCTAACGTTATATATATAATTTTCATATTTTCAGTCTATTTCTTACTTAAATTCATCAATAAAAACACGTATTCATCTATAGCACGGCTGAAAAGTGGACTTTTCCCTTTAAATTTTCCATTTAAATAGTGTAACTAATTGCCCTCCGTAATTCTATGTAGTTTTCTTGGTTAATTCCTAACGTTATATATATAATTTTCATAGTTTCAGTCTCTTATTTACGTGAATTCATCAATAAAAACACGTATTCATCTATAACTCGGCTGGAAAGTGGCCTTTTCCTTTTAAATTTTCTATTAAAATAGTGTAACTAACTGCCTCCCGTGATCCTTTGTAGTTTTCTTGGTTAATTACTTACGTTATATATATATATAATTTTATTTTCAGTCTCCTATTTACGTGAATTCATCAATAAAAACACGTATTCATCTATAACTCGGCTGAAAAGTGGTCTTTTCCTTTTAAATTTTCTATTTAAATAGTGTAACTAACTGCTTCCCGTAATCCTATACAGTTTTCTTGGTTAATTCCTAACGTTATATATATAATTTTCATATTTTCAGTCTCTTATTTACGTGAATTCATCAATAAAATCACGTATTCATCGATAACTCGGCTGAAAAGTGGCCTTTTCCTTTTAAATTTTCTATTTAAATAGTGTATCTAACTGCTTCTTGTCATCCTTTATTGTTTTCTTATAGTTTTCTTAGTAAATTCATAACGTTATATATTTAATTTTCATATTTTCAGCCTATTTCTTACTTAAATTCATCAATAAAAACACGTATTATTCTATATCACGGCTAAAACTTGGCCTTTTCCTTTTAAATTTTCTATTTAAATAGTGTAACTAATTGCCCCTCGTAATCCTATATAGTTTTCTTGGTTAATTCCTAACGTTATATATATATATATATATATTTTCATATTTTCAGTCTCTTATTTACGTAAATTCATCAATAAAACAAGTATTCATCTATAACTTGGCTGTTAAGTGGCCTTTTCCTTTTAAATTTTCTATTTAAATAGTGTTATTAACTGCATCCCGTAATCCTATACAGTTTTCTTGGTTAATTCCTAATGTTATATATATATATAATTTTCATATTTTAATTCTCTTATTTACGTAAATTCATCAATAAAAACACGTATTCATCTATAACTCGGCTGAAAAGTGGTCTTTTCCTTTTAAATTTTCTATTTAAATAGTGTAACTAACTGCTCCCCGTAATCCTATACAGTTTTCTTGGTTAATTCCTAACGTAATATATATAATTTTCATAGTTTCAGTCTCTTATTTACGTGAATTCATCAATAAAAACACGTATTCATCTATAACTCGGCTGAAAAGTGGCCTTTTCCTTTTAAATTTTCTATTAAAATAGTGTAACTAACTGCCTCCCGTGATCCTATGTAGTTTTCTTGGTTAATTACTTACGTTATATATATATATATACGTATATATATATATATATATATATATATATATATATATATATATATATATATATATATATATATATATATATATATATATAATTTTATTTTCAGTCTCCTATTTACGTGAATTCATCAATAAAAACACGCATTCATCTATAACTCGGCTGAAAAGTGGTCTTTTCCTTTTAAATTTTCTATTTAAATAGTGTAACTAACTGCTTCCCGTAATCCTATACAGTTTTCTTGGTTAATTCCTAACGTTATATATATAATTTTCATATTTTCGGTCTCTTATTTACGTGAATTCATCAATAAAAACACGTATTCATCGATAACTCGGCTGAAAAGTGGCCTTTTCCTTTTAAATTTTCTATTTAAATAGTATATCTAACTGCTTCTCGTAATCCTTTATTGTTTTCTTATAGTTTTCTTAGTAAATTCATAACGTTATATATTTAAATTTCTTATTTTCAGCCTATTTCTTACTTAAATTCATCAATAAAAACACGTATTATTCTATATCACGGCTAAAAATTGGCCTTTTCCTTTTAAATTTTCTATTTAAATAGTGTAACTAATTGCCCCTCGTAATCCTATATAGTTTTCTTGGTTAATTCCTAACGTTATATATATAATTTTCATATTTTCAGTCTCTTATTTACGTAAATTCATCAATAAAACAAGTATTCATCTATAACTCGGCTGTTAAGTGGCCTTTTCCTTTTAAATTTTCTATTTAAATAGTGTAACTAACTGTCATCCGTAATCCTATACAGTTTTCTTGGTTAATTCCTAACGTTATATATATAATTTTCATATTTTCAGTCTCTTATTTACGTAAATTCATGAATAAAAACACGTATTCATCTATAACTCGGCTGTTAAGAGGATTTTTCCTTTTAAATTTTCTATTTAAATAGTGTAACTAATTGCCCCCCGTAATGCTATACAGTTTTCTTGGTTAATTCCTAATGTAATATATATAATTTTCATATTTTCAGTCTCCTATTTACGTGAATTCATCAATAAAACACATATTCATCTATAACTCGGCTGTTAAGTGGCCTTTTCCTTTTAAATTTTCTATTTAAATAGTGTCACTAATTGCGTCCCGTAATCCTATATAGTTTTCTTGGTTAATTCCTAACGTTATATATATAATTTTCATATTTTCAGTCTATTTCTTACTTAAATTCATCAATAAAAACACGTATTCATCTATAGCACGGCTGAAAAGTGGACTTTTTCCTTTAAATTTTCCATTTAAATAGTGTAACTAATTGCCTTCCGTAATTCTATGTAGTTTTCTTGGTTAATTCCTAACGTTATATATATAATTTTCATAGTTTCAGTCTCTTATTTACGTGAATTCATCAATAAAAACACGTATTCATCTATAACTCGGCTGAAAAGTTGCCTTTTCCTTTTAAATTTTCTATTAAAATAGTGTAACTAACTGCCTCCCGTGATCCTATGTAGTTTTCTTGGTTAATTACTTACGTTATATATATATATATAATTTTATTTTCAGTCTCCTATTTACGTGAATTCATCAATAAAAACACGTATTCATCTATAACTCGGCTGAAAAGTGGTCTTTTCCTTTTAAATTTTCTATTTAAATAGTGTAACTAACTGCTTCCCGTAATCCTATACAGTTTTCTTGGTTAATTCCTAACGTTATATATATAATTTTCATATTTTCGGTCTCTTATTTACGTGAATTCATCAATAAAAACACGTATTCATCGATAACTCGGCTGAAAAGTGGCCTTTTCCTTTTAAATTTTCTATTTAAATAGTGTATCTAACTGCTTCTCGTAATCCTTTATTGTTTTCTTATAGTTTTCTTAGTAAATTCATAACGTTATATATTTAATTTTCATATTTTCGGCCTATTTCTTACTTGAATTCATCAATAAAAACACGTATTATTCTATATCACGGCTAAAACTTGGCCTTTTCCTTTTAAATTTTCTATTTAAATAGTGTAACTAATTGCCCCTCGTAATCCTATATAGTTTTCTTGGTTAATTCCTAACGTTATATATATAATTTTCATATTTTCATAGTTTCAGTCTCTTATTTACGTGAATTCATCAATAAAAACACGTATTCATCTATAACTCGGCTGAAAAGTGGCCTTTTCCTTTTAAATTTTCTATTAAAATAGTGTAACTAACTGCCTCCCGTGATCCTATGTAGTTTTCTTGGTTAATTACTTACGTTATATATATATATATATATATATAATTTTCATATTTTCAGTCTCTTATTTACGTAAATTCATCAATAAAAACACGTATTCATCTATAACTCGGCTGTTAAGAGGATTTTTCCTTTTAAATTTTCTATTTAAATAGTGTAACTAATTGCCCCTCGTAATCCTATATAGTTTTCTTGGTTAATTCCTAACGTTATATATATAATTTTCATATTTTCAGTCTCTTATTTACGTAAATTCATCAATAAAACAAGTATTCATCTATAACTCGGCTGTTAAGTGGCCTTTTCCTTTTAAATTTTCTATTTAAATAGTGTAACTAACTGTCATCCGTAATCCTATACAGTTTTCTTGGTTAATTCCTAACGTTATATATATAATTTTCATATTTTCAGTCTCTTATTTACGTAAATTCATCAATAAAAACACGTATTCATCTATAACTCGGCTGTTAAGAGGATTTTTCCTTTTAAATTTTCTATTTAAATAGTGTAACTAATTGCCCCCCGTAATGCTATACAGTTTTCTTGGTTAATTCCTAATGTAATATATATAATTTTCATATTTTCAGTCTCCTATTTACGTGAATTCATCAATAAAACACATATTCATCTATAACTCGGCTGTTAAGTGGCCTTTTCCTTTTAAATTTTCTATTTAAATAGTGTCACTGATTGCGCCCCGTAATCCTATATAGTTTTCTTGGTTAATTCCTAACGTTATATATATAATTTTCATATTTTCAGTCTATTTCTTACTTAAATTCATCAATAAAAACACGTATTCATCTATAGCACGGCTGAAAAGTGGACTTTTTCCTTTAAATTTTCCATTTAAATAGTGTAACTAATTGCCTTCCGTAATTCTATGTAGTTTTCTTGGTTAATTCCTAACGTTATATATATAATTTTCATAGTTTCAGTCTCTTATTTACGTGAATTCATCAATAAAAACACGTATTCATCTATAACTCGGATGAAAAGTGGCCTTTTCCTTTTAAATTTTCTATTAAAATAGTGTAACTAACTGCCTCCCATGATCCTATGTAGTTTTCTTGGTTAATTACTTACGTTATATATATATATAATTTTATTTTCAGTCTCCTATTTACGTGAATTCATCAATAAAAACACGTATTCATCTATAACTCGGCTGAAAAGTGGTCTTTTCCTTTTAAATTTTCTATTTAAATAGTGTAACTAACTGCTTCCCGTAATCCTATACAGTTTTCTTGGTTAATTCCTAACGTTATATATATAATTTTCATATTTTCGGTCTCTTATTTACGTGAATTCATCAATAAAAACACGTATTCATCGATAACTCGGCTGAAAAGTGGCCTTTTCCTTTTAAATTTTCTATTTAAATAGTGTATCTAACTGCTTCTCGTAATCCTTTATTGTTTTCTTATAGTTTTCTTAGTAAATTCATAACGTTATATATTTAATTTTCATATTTTCGGCCTATTTCTTACTTAAATTCATCAATAAAAACACGTATTATTCTATATCACGGCTAAAACTTGGCCTTTTCCTTTTAAATTTTCTATTTAAATAGTGTAACTAATTGCCCCTCGTAATCCTATATAGTTTTCTTGGTTAATTCCTAACGTTATATATATAATTTTCATATTTTCAGTCTCTTATTTACGTAAATTCATCAATAAAACAAGTATTCATCTATAACTCGGCTGTTAAGTGGCCTTTTCCTTTTAAATTTTCTATTTAAATAGTGTAACTAACTGCATCCCGTAATCCTATACAGTTTTCTTGGTTAATTCCTAATGTTATATATATAATTTTCATATTTTCAGTCTCTTATTTACGTAAATTCATCAATAAAAACACGTATTCATCTATAACTCGGCTGAAAAGTGGTCTTTTCCTTTTAAATTTTCTATTTAAATAGTGTAACTAACTGCTCCCCGTAATCCTATACAGTTTTCTTGGTTAATTCCTAACGTTATATATATAATTTTCATAGTTTCAGTCTCTTATTTACGTGAATTCATCAATAAAAACACGTATTCATCTATAACTCGGCTGAAAAGTGGCCTTTTCCTTTTAAATTTTCTATTAAAATAGTGTCACTAACTGCCTCCCGTGATCCTATGTAGTTTTCTTGGTTAATTACTTACGTTATATATATATATATAATTTTATTTTCAGTCTCCTATTTACGTGAATTCATCAATAAAAACACGCATTCATCTATAACTCGGCTGAAAAGTGGTCTTTTCCTTTTAAATTTTCTATTTAAATAGTGTAACTAACTGCTTCCCGTAATCCTATACAGTTTTCTTGGTTAATTCCTAATGTTATATATATAATTTTCATAGTTTCAATCTCTTATTTACGTGAATTCATCAATAAAAACACGTATTCATCGATAACTCGGCTGAAAAGTAGCCTTTTCCTTTTAAGTTTTCTATTAAATAGTGTAACTAACTGCCCCCCGTAATCCTATATAGTTTTCTTTGTTTTTTTTTTTTTTTTTTTTTTTTTTTTGCGCCCGAAGCAATTAAAGGGCTACCCTGTACGTAGGGAGGCGGAAAATGCATTACGCATACCACGATAGCCGGTCTATCGTGGTTATGGGGGACTCACTGTCCTACCGGGGACCCTAAGTGATACCCCCTAAAAACCGCCTTTGGGGACAGGCAGCTGGCTGATTAAGCTCTATTGTGCCTTATCATGAGCGACCCTCTTTTGGGAAAAGAGGGCGCAGGCGGCTAAGAGCCGCTGAGGGAGTGCCTACGAAGGCAAAATAATATTAGTTAATATAATAATAATTAATTAATTTAATTAGAACTGGCCTGAGCCGCCAGGAGGCAGTTCAGGTCGTTTGACAGTTTATTTGGCGGGTCCCAGAGAGAGTTTCTCGGCCTGCGGACACGATAGCGAGAGGGGGGTGGGGCTGCATAAGAAGCCGCCTCACGAATTAAATTGTTTGGGTGCGACTCTGAGGCTTTGAAGAAGTTCTCAGAGAGTTTTTTAAGGAACTGTTGAATTGTTGGGAGCTCTAAGTCCCGATGAAGGTCGGCATTACGGACGTACCAAGGTGCGTTCGCAGCTCGACGACAGAAGAGGTTCTGAACTATTTGGAGTTCATTTAATATGTTAGGGTTTGCGTGGGCAAAGACGGGGCCCGCGTAGGTCATGACGGGTCGTATACAGACCTTATAAAGGGTTCGCTTGTTCCGAAGGGACATTTTACTGTGTCTGCCCAACATACTGTTGAGCCTACTCAGGTAAAACCGTGCGTGACGGGTGACTCGTTTGACGTGGGGCCTAAAAGTGAGCCCTGTGTCTAGAGTGACACCTAAATATTTGGCTGTCGTATGCCAGGGGACAGGGGTCCCTAGCATACGTATTGGAGGAGTGTTTTTAAGACGGCGTCGTTTATAATCGAAGTGAACGGCGGAGCTCTTCTCCGGGTTCACATCGATGCGCCATTTTTTGAACCAATCTCCTAGGTCATCAACTGACTTTTGGATCTTGTTCCGTATGAAGGGTAGTGAGACACCTTTGCAGTAGATGGCAGTGTCGTCTGCGAAGAGGGAGAGTTGAACACCTTTCGACGGGATGGGAATGTCGTTGGTGAACAGGATGTACAGCAAAGGAGCAAGTACTGAGCCCTGAGGGACACCAGCCTTGATAGTTCGCTGTGAAGATAGCGTGCCTTCGTGTCTAAAACGAAAGGTACGATGCTTCAAATAGGAGGCCACGAGACGAACTAGACGATCGGGGAGACCTATTTTGTAGAGCTTGTAGATGAGGCCTGTGTGCCAGACTCTATCAAAAGCTTTGGCTATATCGAAGAAGACCGCGATGGTTTTATGACGTCGAGGATAGAAACCGCTGAGGATATATTCCACAATGCGGTGAACTTGTTGGGGACATGAGTGTTTGGCTCGGAAGCTGAATTGGTGGGGAATGATGAGAGGGTCACCGTCTGTGGGAAACAGATAGCGCCTCATCCGTGTTTGGATGACTCTTTCGAAAAGCTTGCCCATTGCCTTGAGGAGGCTAATGGGGCGATGGCTGGAGGGGAGGTTGAGAGGCTTGCCTGGCTTGGGAATTCCAATCACAGTTGCCTCTTTCCACGTAGTGGGAAAATAACTAAGGTTGAAGCAGGCGTTGAAGATAATAGATAAAAAGGTTAACACCTGCTCGGGAAAGTGTTTAAGGGCTTGGTTGGAGATGCCATCCGCGCCCGGAGCCTTTTTAGGCTTAAGTCCTTTGATGAGAGATGAAATCTCATCATTGGACACAGAGATAGGTTCGGAGGCGGTAGGGGGTGAGTTCCGGCGGCGGACCTCATCCTCTACTGCCTGGACGTGTGAGGGGTCGACAGGTTGAGAACTAGGGGAGCATTGATCGGCAATGCTATCCGCAAAGCACTCAGCCTTCTCCTCGTCCTCGAAGGCAACCGTGCCGTCGGGACGGGAGAGAGGGGGAGTGTGGGTGATAGCGTCTATGCGGAGGGCTCTAGCCATCTGATAGTACGCTGTGTGAGATGGAGAGATATTCTCCATGAGCTTACTCTTTTCGAGATCTTGAAATTCAGAGAGGCGGAAGCGGAGTTTTCGTTGAAGACGATTGGCCGCGCGCCTATATTCGGGGGTGGGATATTTTGCTGCTCTCCGGAAAGCAGCTTTTTTGGCTTTTAATAGGTTGCTAATATGTAGGGGAAGCCCACTATTGTTAGCAACCGGGACGACCCTTTCGTTCTCCTTAAGGGAGGATTTAATAATGGTGGAGAGTGAGTCGACCGCGGTGTCGATTTTTTCGGGACTGTCTAAGTCCGACGGAATGGAGATGGTAGAATCCTGTGAGTCCAGAGCTTTAGCTAGGGACTCCTTGAATCCCTTCCAATTAGTGAAGGTTTTTGTGTGTATTGCGGGAGGTGGCTGATGGCCAAGAATGAGGGAGACCGGTCTGTGATCTGATCCTAGATCGTCTAATGTCTCGATTGCTCCGAGGTTGAGAGAAACTCCTTGGAGTAACGCAAAATCTAACACATCGGGAGAGTGATCGGTGTTATCGGGAAAGTGAGTAACACCGAGAGGACTATGGACATTGATATCAAGAGACTGCGTGATATCGAGCAGTATCTTGCCACTAGGGGACGTAGTGCGGCATGTCCATTCAGTATGCTTGGAGTTAAAATCTCCAAACATAATGACTGAATTGCCCAAGGATAAAATGTCTTCAAAATCTTTTTTGAGGGGATAGGTTCCTGAAGGGATGTAACAGGAGGCTATGAGGATGGACTGATGTCCAGTCATAGCTAGCTTGCATACCGTGGCTTCCATACTGGTAAGCTGCGGGGTAGAAATGGGCGAGCAATGAAGTGTCTTCTTGTAATAGATGGCCGTTCCGCCGCCTCGGCGGTCGGGTCTGTCATTACGAAGAAGAGAGAAGTTTCTAATAGAAAGGCCTCTAGTGTCCTTAGCTTTAAGATTAGTTTCCTGTAGGAGGAGGAAATCGACTTCACGATTTCGAAGAAAGAGCTTAAGCTCTGGGAGGTTATTTCGCAAGCCGCGAATATTGAATGATACAAGCGATAAACCCTTAGGTTTGATACGACCGTGGGATCTTGGTAGGTTAATATTATTATCAGCCATTGAAGTTAAGTTAATTAAGTTAACTTAACTTACAACAGAGCAAGCAGAAGATTATTATGTTCAGCAAGAGCGTTTTCTTTGTTAATTCCCAACGTTATATATATAATTTTCATATTTTCAGTCTTCTATTTACCTGAATTCATCAATAAAACACGTATTCATCTATAACTCGGCTGTTAAGTGGCCTTTTCCTTTTAAATTTTCTATTCAAATAGTGTAACTAACTGCCTTCCGTAATCCTATACAGTATTCTTGGTTAATTCCTGACGTTATATATATAATTTTCATATTTTCAGTCTCATATTTACGTAAATTCATCAATAAAAACACGTATTCATCTATAACTCGGCAGAAAAGTGGTCTTTTCCTTTTAAATTTTCTATTTAAATAGTGTAACTAACCGCTTCCCGTAATCCTATACAGTTTTCTTGGTTAATTCCTTACGTTATATATATAATTTTCATAATTTCGGTCTCTTATTTACGTGAATTCATCAATAAAAACACGTATTCATCGATAGCACGGCTGAAAATTGGCCTTTTCCTTTTAAATTTTCTATTTAAATAGTGTAACTAATTGCAATCCGTAATCCTATGTAGTTTTCTTGGTTAATTCCTAACGTTATATATACAATTTTCATAGTTTCAGTCTCTTATTTACGTGAATTCATCAATAAAAACACGTATTCATCTATAACTCGGCTGAAAAGTGGCCTTTTCCTTTTAAATTTTCTATTTAAATAGTGTATCTAACTGCTTCCCGTAATCTTTTGTAGTTTTCTTATAGTTTTCTCAGTAAATTCATAACGTTATATATTTAATTTTCATATTTTCAGTCCATTTCTTACTTTAATTCATCAATAAAAACACGTATTATTCTATATCACGGCTAAAAATTGGCATTTTCCTTTTAAATTTTCTATTTAAATAGTGTAACTAATTGCCCTCCGTAATGCTATGTAGTTTTCTTGGTTAATTCCTAACGTTATATAAATAATTTTCATAGTTTCAGTCTCTTATTTACGTGAATTCATCAATAAAAACACGTATTCATCTATAACTCGGCTGAAAAGTGGCCTTTTCCTTTTAAATTTTCTATTAAAATAGTGTAACTAACTGCCTCCCGTGATCCTATGTAGTTTTCTTGGTTAATTACTTACGTTATATATATATATATATATATATATATATATATATATATATATATATATATATATATATATATATATATATATATATATATATATATATAATTTTATTTTCAGTCTCCTATTTACGTGAATTCATCAATAAAAACAGGTATTCATCTATAACTCGGCTGAAAAGTGGTCTTTTCCTTTTAAATTTTCTATTTAAATAGTGTAACTAACTGCTTTCCGTAATCCTATACAGTTTTCTTGGTTAATTCCTAACGTTATATATATAATTTTCATATTTTCAGTCTCTTATTTACCTGAATTCATCAATAAAACACGTATTCATCTATAACTCGGCTGTTAAGTGGCCTTTTCCTTTTAAATTTTCTATTCAAATAGTGTAACTAACTGCCTTTCGTAATCCTATACAGTTTTCTTGGTTAATTCCTGACGTTATATATATAATTTTCATATTTTCAGTCTCATATTTACGTAAATTCATCAATAAAAACACGTATTCATCTATAACTCGGCTGAAAAGTGGTCTTTTCCTTTTAAATTTTCTATTTAAATAGTGTAAATAACTGCTTCCCGTAATCCTATATAGTTTTCTTGGTTAATTCCTTACGTTATATATATAATTTTCATAATTTCGGTCTCTTATTTACGTGAATTCATCAATAAAAACACGTATTCATCGATAGCACGGCTGAAAATTGGCCTTCTCCTTTTAAATTTTCTATTTACATAGTGTAACTAATTGCAATCCGTAATCCTATGTAGTTTTCTTGGTTAATTCCTAACGTTATATATATAATTTTCATAGTTTCAGTCTCTTATTTACGTGAATTCATCAATAAAAACACGTATTCATCTATAACTCGGCTGAAAAGTGGCCTTTTCCTTTTAAATTTTCTATTTAAATAGTGTAACTAACTGCTTCCCGTAATCCTTTATAGTTTTCTTATAGTTTTCTCAGTAAATTCATAACGTTATATATTTAATTTTCATATTTTCCGTCCATTTCTTACTTAAATTCATCAATAAAAACACGTATTATTCTATATCACGGCTAAAAATTGGCCTTTTCCTTTTAAATTTTCTATTTAAATAGTGTAACTAACTGCTTCGCGTAATCCTATACAGTTTTCTTGATTAATTCCTAACGTTATATATATAATTTTTTATAGTTTCAGTCTCTTATTTACGTGAATTCATCAATAAAAACACGTATTCATCGATAACTCGGCTGAAAAGTGGCCTTTTCCTTTTAAGTTTTCTATTTAAATAGTGTAACTAATTGCAATCCGTAATCCTATGTAGTTTTCTTGGTTAATTCCTAACGTTATATATATAATTTTCATAGTTTCAGTCTCTTATTTACGTGAATTCATCAATAAAAACACGTATTCATCTATAACTCGGCTGAAAAGTGGCCTTTTCCTTTTAAATTTTCTATTTAAATAGTGTAACTAACTGCTTCCCGTAATCCTTTATAGTTTTCTTATAGTTTTCTCAGTAAATTCATAACGTTATATATTTAATTTTCATATTTTCCGTCCATTTCTTACTTAAATTCATCAATAAAAACACGTATTATTCTATATCACGGCTAAAAATTGGCCTTTTCCTTTTAAATTTTCTATTTAAATAGTGTAACTAACTGCCCCCCGTAATTCTATACAGTTTTCTTGGTTAATTCCTAACGTTATATATATATTTTTCATATTTTAAGTCTCTTATTTACGTGAATTCATCAATAAAAACAGGTATTCATCAATAACTCGGCTGAAAAGTGGCCTTTTCCTTTTAAATTTTCTATTTAAATAGCGTAACTAGCTGCTCCCCATAATCCTATACAGTTTTCTTGGTTAATTCCTTACGTTATATATATAATTTTCATAATTTCGGTCTCTTATTTACGTGAATTCATCAATAAAAACACGTATTCATCGATAGCACGACTGAAAATTGGCCTTTTCCTTTTAAATTTTCTATTTAAATAGTGTAACTAATTGCAATCCGTAATCCTATGTAGTTTTCTTGGTTAATTCCTAACGTTATATATATAATTTTCATAGTTTCAGTCTCTTATTTACGTGAATTCATCAATAAAAACACGTATTCATCTATAACCCGGCTTAAAAGTGGCCTTTTCCTTTTAAATTTTCTATTTAAATAGTGTATCTAACTGCTTCCCGTAATCCTTTATAGTTTTCTTATAGTTTTCTCAGTAAATTCATAACGTTATATATTTAATTTTCATATTTTCAGTCCATTTCTTACTTAAATTCATCAATAAAAACACGTATTATTCTATATCACGGCTAAAAATTGGCCCTTTCCTTTTAAATTTTCTATTTAAATAGTGTAACTAACTGCTCCGCGTAATCCTATACAGTTTTCTTGGTTAATTCCTAACGTTATATATATAATTTTTTATAGTTTCAGTCTCTTATTTACGTGAATTCATCAATAAAAACACGTATTCATCGATAACTCGGCTGAAAAGTGGCCTTTTCCTTTTAAGTTTTCTATTAAAATAGTGTAACTAACTGCCCCCCGTAATCCTATATAGTTTTCTTTGTTAATTCCCAACGTTATATATATAATTTTCATATTTTCAGTCTTCTATTTACCTGAATTCATCAATAAAACACGTATTCATCTATAACTCGGCTGTTAAGTGGCCTTTTCTTTTTAAATTTTCTATTCAAATAGTGTAAATAACTGCCCCCCGTAATCCTATACAGTTTTCTTGGTTAATTCCTAACGTTATATATATAATTTTCATATTTTCAGTCTCATATTTACGTAAATTCATCAATAAAAACACGTATTCATCTATAACTCGGCTGAAAAGTGGTCTTTTCCTTTTAAATTTTCTATTTAAATAGTGTAACTAACTGCTTCCCGTAATCCTATACAGTTTTCTTGGTTAATTCCTTACGTTATATATATAATTTTCATAATTTCGGTCTCTTATTTACGTGAATTCATCAATAAAAACACGTATTCATCGATAGCACGACTGAAAATTGGCCTTTTCCTTTTAAATTTTCTATTTAAATAGTGTAACTAATTGCAATCCGTAATCCTATGTAGTTTTCTTGGTTAATTCCTAACGTTATATATATAATTTTCATAGTTTCAGTCTCTTATTTACGTGAATTCATCAATAAAAACACGTATTCATCTATAACCCGGCTTAAAAGTGGCCTTTTCCTTTTAAATTTTCTATTTAAATAGTGTATCTAACTGCTTCCCGTAATCCTTTATAGTTTTCTTATAGTTTTCTCAGTAAATTCATAACGTTATATATTTAATTTTCATATTTTCAGTCTATTTCTTACTTAAATTCATCAATAAAAACACGTATTATTCTATATCACGGCTAAAAATTGGCCTTTTCCTTTTAAATTTTCTATTTAAATAGTGTAACTAACTGCCCCCCGTAATCCTATACAGTTTTCTTGGTTAATTCCTAACGTTATATATATATTTTTCATATTTTAAGTCTCTTATTTACGTGAATTCATCAATAAAAACAGGTATTCATCAATAACTCGGCTGAAAAGTGGCCTTTTCCTTTTAAATTTTCTATTTAAATAGCGTAACTAGCTGCTCCCCATAATCCTATACTGTTTTCTTGGTTAATTCCTAACGTTATATATATAATTTTTATATTTTCAGTCTCTTATTTACGTGAATTTATCAATAAAACAGGTATTCATCTATAACTCGGCTGAAAACTGGCCTTTTTCTTTTAAATTTTCTATTTAATTATAGTAACTAACTGCTCCTCGTAATCCCATACAGTTTTCTTGGTTAATTCCTAACGTTATATATATAATTTTCGTATTTTCAGTCTCTTATTTACGTCAATTCATCAATAAAAACAGGTTTCTTCATTCATCTATAACTCGGCTGAAAAGTGGCCTTTTCCGTTTAAATTTTCTTCGTTTATAGTGTATTTGACCGCCTTCCGCATTTATCTATAGTTACTATAATAAATTTCCATCGCTAAAATATTGATTTCCACATAATTCGTTTTCCCATAATCGTAATTTCCTAAAATTTTTAAAATTTTTAAAATCTTAATTTCTTTCGCTCTTTTCTTTTATTAGGTCCGACCAGTGTAGAAACTACCATCTGCACTACTATATGCTTTATAAAACATGCACAACTGGAAAAAATCACTATTTGCCTAAACCGAGGTATAGTGGTCAATCAATACAATCACATAAATTCAACTATAAATTCGCTTATAACTTTTCTAAAAATTGGTATTTTTGTTCATATCTCATTTAAATTGTGTAGTTAATTGCTCCCCACATTTTCTTATGGTTTTCTCAGTAAATTCGTAACGTTATATATTTAATTTTCATATTTTCAGTCTATTTCTTACTTAAATTCACCAATAAAACACGTATTCATCGATAGCACGGCTGAAAATTGGCCTTTTCCTTTTAAATTCTCTATTTAAATAGTGTAACTAATTGCTCTCCGTAATCCTATGTAGTTTTCTTGGTTAATTCCTAACGTTATATATATAATTTTCATAGTTTCAGTCTCTTATTTACGTGAATTCATCAATAAAAACAGGTATTCATCTATAACTCGGCTGAAAAGTGGCCTTTTCCTTTTAAATTTTCTATTTAAATAGTGTAACTAACTGCCCCCCTTAATCCTATACTGTTTTCTTGGTTAATTCCTAACGTTATATATATATAATTTTCATATTTTGAGTCTCCTATTTACTTGAATTCATCAATAAAAACACGTATTCATCTATAACTCGGCTGTTAAGTGGCCTTTTCCCTTTAAATTTTCTATTTAAATAGTGTAACTAACTGCCTTCCGTAATCCTATACAGTTTTCTTGGTTAATTCCTAACGTTATATATATAGTTTTCATATTTTAAGTCTCTTATTTACGTGAATTCATCAATAAAAACAGGTATTCATCAATAACTCGGCTGAAAAGTGGCCTTTTCTTTTTAAATTTTCTATTTAAATAGCGTAACTAGCTGCCCCCCGTAATTCTATACTGTTTTCTTGGTTAATTCCTAACGTTATATATATAATTTTCATATTTTTGTGTCTTATTTACGTGAATTCATCAATAAAACAGGTATTCATCTATAACTCGGCTGAAAAGTGGCCTTTTTCTTTTAAATTTTCTATTTAAATATAGTAACTAACTGCTCCTCGTAATCTCATACAGTTTTCTTGGTTAATTCCTAACGTTATATATATAATTTTCGTATTTTCATTCTCTTATTTACGTGAATTCATCAATAAAAACAGGTTTCTTCATTCATCTATAACTCGGCTGAAAAGTGGCCTTTTCCGTTTAAATTTTCTTTGTTTATAGTGTATTTAACCGCCCCCCGTATTTATCTATAGTTATTATAATAAATTTCTACCGCTAAAATATTGATTTCCACATAATTCGTTTTCCCATAATCGTAATTTCCTAAAATTTTTAAAATCTTCGTTTCTTTCGCTTTTTTCTTTTATTAGGTCCGACCAGTGTAAAAACTTTCATCTGCACTATTATTTGCTTTATAAAACATGCACAACTGGAAAAAATCACTATTTACCTAAACCGAGGTATAGTGGTCAATCAATACAATCACATAAATTCAACTATAAATTCGCTTATTACTTTTCTTAAAATTGGTATTTTTGTTCAAATCTTTAATATGTGTAGTTAATTGCTCCCCACATTTCCTTATAGTTTTCTCAGTAAATTCGTAACGTTATATATTAAATTTTCATATTTTCATTCTATTTCGTACTTAAATTCATCAATAAAAACACGTATTCATCTATAGCACGGCTGAAAATTGGCCTTTTCCTTTTAAATTTTCTATTTAAATAGTGTAACTAATTGCCCCCCGTAATCTTATATAGTATTCTTGGTTAATTCCTAACGTTATATATATAATTTTCATATTTTCAGTCTCTTATTTACGTGAATTCATCAATAAAAACAGGTATTCATCTATAACTCGGCTGAAAAGTGGCCTTTTCCTTTTAAATTTTCTATTTACATAGTGTAACTAACTGCCATCCGTAATCCTATACTGTTTTCTTGGTTAATTCCTAACGTTATATATATATATATATATATATATATATATATATATATATATATATATATATATATAATTTTCATATTTTCAGTCTCTCATTTACGTGAATTCATCAATAAAAACAGGTATTCATCTATAATTCGGCTGAAAAGTGGCCTTTTCCGTTTAAATTTTCTTCGTTTATAGTGTATTTGACCGCCTTCCGCATTTATCTATAGTTACTATAATAAATTTCCATCGCTAAAATATTGATTTCCATATAATTCGTTTTCCCATAATCGTAATTGCCTAAAATTTTTAAAATTTTTAAAATCTTCATTTCTTTCGCTCTTTTTGCTTTTATTGGGTCCGTCCAGTGTAGAAACTACCATCTGCACTCTTATTTGCTTTATAAAACATACAGAACTGGAAAAAATCACTATTTGCCTAAACCGAGGTATAGTGGTTTATCAAAACAATCACATAAATTCAACTATAAATTCGCTTATTACATATCTAAAAATTGGTATTTTTGTTCAAATCTTCTTTAATATGCGTAGTTAATTGCTCCCCACATTTCCTTATAGTTTTCTCAGTAAACTCGTAACGTTATATATTTAATTTTCATATTTTCAGTCTATTTCTTACTTAAATTCATCAACAAAAACACGTATTCATCTATAGCACGGCTGATAATTGGCCTTTTCCTTTTAAATTTTCTATTTAAATAGTGTAACTAATTGCCTCCCGTAATCTAATATAGTTTTCTTGGTTAATTCCTAACGTTATATATATATATATATATATATATATATATATATATATATATATATATATATATATATATATAATATTAATAATAATAATAAATATTGTAACTAATTGCCCTTCGTAATCTTATATGGTTTTCTTGGTTAATTCCTAACGTTATATATATAATTTTCATAGTTTCAGTCTCTTATTTACGTGAATTCATCAATAAAAACACGTATTCATCTATAACTCGGCTGAAAAGTGGCCTTTTCCTTTTAAATTTTCTATTTAAATAGTGTTTCTAACTGCTTCCCGTAATCCTATATAGTTTTCTTATAGTTTTCTCAGTAAATTCGTAACGTTATATATTTAATTTTCGTATTTTCAATCTATTTCTTACTTAAATTCATCAATAAAATCACGTAATATTCTATATCACGGCCAAAAATTGGCCTTTTCCTTTTAAATTTTCTATTTAAATAGTGAAACTAACTGCTCCCCGTAATCCTATACAGGTTTCTTGGTTAATTCCTAACTTTATATATATAATTTTCATATTTTCAGTCTCCTATTTACGTGAATTCATCAATAAAACACATATTCATCTATAACTCGGCTGTTAAGTGGCCTTTTCCTTTAAAATTTTCTATTTAAATAGTGTAACTAACTGTCCCCCGTAATCCTATACAGTTTTCTTGGTTAATTCCTAACGTTATATATATAATTTTCATATTTTCAGTCTCTTATTTACGTAAATTCATCAATAAAAACACGTATTAATCTATAACTCGGCTGTTAAGAGGCCTTTTTCTTTTAAATTTTCTATTTAAATAGTGTAACTAACTGCCCCCCGTAATCCTATACAGTTTTTTGGTTAATTCCTAATGTTATATATATAATTTTCATATTTTCAGTCTCCTATTTACGTGAATTCATCAATAAAACACATATTCATCTATAACTCGGCTGTTAAGTGGCCTTTTCCTTTTAAATTTTCTATTTAAATAGTGTAACTAATTGCCCCTCGTAATCCTATACAGTTTTCTTGTTTAATTCCTAACGTTATATATATAATTTTCATATTTTCAGTCCCTTATTTACGTAAATTCATCAATAAAAACACGTATTTATCTATAACTCGGCTGAAAAGTGGTCTTTTCCTTTTAAATTTTCTATTTAAATAGTGTTACTAACTCCTACCCGTAATTCTATACAGTTTTCTTGGTAATTCCTAACGTTATATATATAATTTTCATATTTTCGGTCTCTTATTTACGTGAATTCATCAATAAAAACACGTATTCATCGATAACTCGGCTGAAAATTGGCCTTTTCCTTTTAAATTTTCCATTGAAATAGTGTAACTAATTGCCCCTCGTAATCTTATATGGTTTTCTTGGTTAATTCCTAACGTTATATATATAATTTTCATAGTTTCAGTCTCTTATTTACGTGAATTCATCAATAAAAACACGTATTCATCTATAACTCGGCTGTTAAGTGGCCTTTTCCTTTTAAATTTTCTATTTAAATAGTGTAACTAATTGCTCCTCGTAATCTTTAATAGTTTTCTTGGTTAATTCCTAACGTTATGTATATAATTTTCATATTTTCAGTCTCTTATTTACGTAAATTCATCAATAAAACACGTATTCATCTATAACACGGTTGTTAAGTGGCCTTTTCCTTTTAAATTTTCTATTTAAATAGTGTATCTAACTGCCCCCCGTAATCCTATATAGTTTTCTTGGTTAATTCCTAACGTTATATATATAATTTTCATATTTTCAGTCTCTTATTTACGTGAATTCATCAATAAAAACACGTATTCATCTATAACTCGGCTGTTAAGTGGCCTTTTCCTTTAAAATTTTCTATTTAAATAGTGTAACTAATTGCTTTTCGTAATCTTTAATAGTTTTCTTGGTTAATTCCTAACGTTATGTATATAATTTTCATATGTTCAGTCTCTTATTTACGTAAATTCATCAATAAAAGCACGTATTCATCTATAACTCGGCTGAAAAGTGGTCTTTTCCTTTTAAATTTTCTATTAAAATAGTGTTACTAACTGCTCCCCGTAATCCTATATAGTTTTCTTGGTTAATTCCAAACGTTATATATATATAATTTTCATATTTTCGGTCTCTTATTTACGTGAATTCATCAATAAAACACGTATTCATCTATAACTCGGCTGTTAAGTGGCCTTTTCCTTTTAAATTTTTATTTAAATAGTGAAACTAACTGCCCCCCGTAATCCTATACAGTTTTCTTGGTTAATTCCTAACGTTATATATATAATTTTCATATTTTCAGTCTCTTATTTACGTAAATTCATCAATAAAAACACGTATTCATCTATAACTCGGCTGAAAAGTGGTCTTTTCCTTTTAAATTTTCTATTTAAATAGTGTAACTAACTGCTTCCCGTAATTCTATACAGTTTTCTTGGTTAATTCCTAACGTTATATATATAATTTTCATATTTTCGGTCTCTTATTTACGTGAATTCATCAATAAAAACACGTATTCATCGATAACTCGGCTGAAAATTGGCCTTTTCCTTTTAAATTTTCCATTTAAATATTGTAACTAATTGCCCCTCGTAATCTTATATGGTTTTCTTGGTTAATTCCTAACGTTATATATATAATTTTCATAGTTTCAGTCTCTTATTTACGTGAATTCATCAATAAAAACACGTATTCATCTATAACTCGGCTGAAAAGTGGCCTTTTCCTTTTAAATTTTCTATTTTAATAGTGTATCTAACTGCTTCCCGTAATCCTATATAGTTTTCTTATAGTTTTCTCAGTAAATTCGTAACGTTATATATTTAATTTTCATATTTTCAATCTATTTCTTACTTAAATTCATCAATAAAAACACGTAATATTCTATATCACGGCCAAAAATTGGCCTTTTCCTTTTAAATTTTCTATTTAAATAGTGAAACTAACTGCTCCCCGTAATCCTATATAGGTTTCTTGGTTAATTCCTAACGTTATATATATAATTTTCATATTTTCAGTCTCCTATTTACGTGAATTCATCAATAAAACACATATTCATCTATAACTCGGCTGTTAAGTGGCCTTTTGCTTTTAAATATTCTATTTAAATAGTGTAACTAATTGCCCCTCGTAATCCTATACAGTTTTCTTGGTTAATTCCTAACGTTATATATATAATTTTAATATTTTCGGTCTCTTATTTACGTGAATTCATCAATAAAACACGTATTCATCTATAACTCGGCTGTTAAGTGGCCTTTTCCTTTTAAATTTTCTATTTAAATAGTGTAACTAACTGCCCCCCGTAATCCTATACAGTTTTCTTGGTTAATTCCTAACGTTATATATATAATTTTCATATTTTCATTCTCTTATTTACGTAAATTCATCAATAAAAACACGTATTCATCTATAACTCGGCTGAAAAGTGGTCTTTTCCTTTTAAATTTTCTATTTAAATAGTGTAACTAATTGCAATCCGTAATCCTATGTAGTTTTCTTGGTTAATTCCTAACGTTATATATATAATTTTCATATTTTCAGTCTCTTATTTACGTAAATTCATCAATAAAAACACGTATTCATCTATAACTCGGCTGAAAAGTGGTCTTTTCCTTTTAAATTTTCTATTTAAATAGTGTAACTAACTGCTTCCCGTAATTCTATACAGTTTTCTTGGTTAATTCCTAACGTTATATATATAATTTTCATATTTTCGGTCTCTTATTTACGTGAATTCATCAATAAAAACACGTATTCATCTATAACTCGGCTGAAAATTGGCCTTTTCCTTTTAAATTTTCCATTTTAATAGTGTAACTTATTGCCCCTCGTAATCTTATATGGTTTTCTTGGTTAATTCCTAACGTTATATATATAATTTTCATAGTTTCAGTCTCTTATTTACGTGAATTCATCAATAAAAACACGTATTCATCTATAACTCGGCTGAAAAGTGGCCTTTTCCTTTTAAATTTTCTATTTAAATAGTGTATCTAACTGCTTCCCGTAATCCTATATAGTTTTCTTATAGTTTTCTCAGTAAATTCGTAGCGTTATATATTTAATTTTCATATTTTCAATCTATTTCTTATTTAAATTCATCAATAAAAACACGTAATATTCTATATCACGGCTAAAACTTGGCCTTTTCCTTTTAAATTTTCTATTTAAATAGTGAACCTAACTGCTCCCCGTAATCCTATACAGGTTTCTTGGTTAATTCCTAACGTTATATATATAATTTTCATATTTTCAGTCTCCTATTTACGTGAATTCATCAATAAAAATAATTATTCATCTATAACTCGGCTGAAAAGTGGCCTTTTCAGTTTAAATTTTCTTTGTTAATAGTGTATTTAACCGCTATCCGTATTTATTTATAGTTTTTATAATAAATTTCTACCGCTAAAATATTGATTTCCACATAATTCTTTTTCCCATAATCGTAATTTCCTAAAATTTTTAAAATTTTTCAAATCTTCATTTCTTTCGCTCTTTTTGCTTTTATTCGGTCCGTCTAGTGTATAAACCACCATCTGCACTCGTATTTGCTTTATAAAACATACAGAACTGGAAAAAATCACTATTTACCTAAACCGAGGTATAGTGGTCAATATATACAATCACATAAATTCAACTATAAATTCGCTTATAACTTTTCTAAAAATTGGTATTTTTGTTCATATCTCATTTAAATTGTGTAGTTAATTGCTCCCAATATTTTCTTATGGTTTTCTCAGTAAATTCGTAACGTTATATATTTAATTTTCATATTTTCAGTCTATTTCTTACTTAAATTCACCAATAAAACCACGTATTCATCGATAGCACGGCTGAAAATTGGCATTTTCTTTTTAAATTCTCTATTTAAATAGTGTAACTAATTGCCCTCCGTAATCCTATGTAGTTTTCTTGGTTAATTCCTAACGCTATATATATAATTTTCATATTTTCAGTCTCCTATTTACGTGAATTCATCAATAAAAGCAGGTTTTCATCTATAACTCGGCTGTTAAGTGGACTTTTCCTTTTAAGTTTTCTATTTAAATAGTGTAACTATTTGCCGCCCGTAATTCTATATAATTTTCTTGGTTAATTCCTAACGTGATATATATAATTTTCATATTTTCAGTCTCCTATTTACGTGAATTCATCAATAAAAACAGGTATTCATCTATAACTCGGCTGTTAAGTGTCCTTTTCCTTTTAAATTTTCTATTTAAATAGTGTAACTAACTGCCCCCTGTAATCCTATATATACAGTTTTCTTGGTTAATTCCTAACGTTATATATAATTTTCATATTTTCAGTCTCTTATTTACGTGAATTCATCAATAAAAGCACGTATTCATCTATAACTCGGCTGAAAAGTGGCCTTTTCCTTTGAAATTTTCTATTTAAATAGTGTTACTAATTGCCCCTCGTAATCCTATATAGTTTTCTTGGTTAATTCCTAACGTTATTATATATAATTTTCGTATTTTCATTCTCTTATTTACTTGAATTCATCAATAAAAACACGTATTCATCTATAACTCGGCTGAAAATTGGCCTTTTCCTTTTAAATTTTCTATTTAGATAGTGAAACTAACTGCCCCCGGTAATCCTATACAGTTTTCTTGGTTAATTCCTATCGTTATATATATAATTTTGATATTTTCAGTCTCTTATCTACGTGAATTCATCAATAAAAACAGGTTTTCATCGATAACTCGGCTGAAAAGTGGCCTTTTCCGTTTAAATTTTCTATGTTAATAGTGTATTTAACCGCCATCCGTATTTATCTATAGTTTTTATAATAAATTTCTACCGCTAAAATATTGATTTCCACATAATTCGTTTTCACATAATCGTAATTTCCTAAAATTTTTAAAATTTTTCAAATCTTCATTTCTTTCGCTCTTTTTGCTTTTATTCGGTCCGTCTAGTGTAAAAACCACCACCTGTACTCTTATTTGCCTTATAAAACACACAGAACTGGAAAAAATCACTATTTACCTAAACCGAGGTATAGTGGTCAATAAATACAATCATATAAATTGAACTATAAATTCGCTTATAACTTTTCTAAAAATTGGTGTTTTTGTTCATATCTCATTTAAATTGTGTAGTTAATTGCTCCCCACATTTTCTTATGGTTTTCTCAGTAAATTCGTAACGTTATATATTTCATTTTCATATTTTCATTCTATTTCTTACTTAAATTCATCAATAAAAACACGTATTCATTTATAGCACGGCTGAAAATTGGCCTTTTCCTTTTAAATTTTCTATTTAAATAGTGTAACTAATTGCCCTCTGTAATCCTATGTAGATTTATTGGTTAATTCCTAACGTTATATATATAATTTTCATAGTTTCAGTCTCTTATTTACGTGAATTCATCAATAAAAATAAGTATTCATCTATAACTCGGCTGAAAAGTGGCCTTTTCCTTCTAAATTTTCTATAAAAACAGTGTACCTAACTGCCCCCCGTAATCCTATGTAGTTTTCTTGGTTAATTCCTAACGATATATATATATATATATATATATATATATATATATATATATATATATATATATATATATATATATATATATATATATATAATTTTCATATTTTCAGTCTCTTATTTACGTGAATTCATCAATAAAAGCAGGTTTTCATCTATAACTCGGCTGTTAAGTGGACTTTTCCTTTTAAATTTTCTATTTAAATAGTGTAACTAACTGCTTCCCGTAATTCTATACAGTTTTCTTGGTTAATTCCTAACGTTATATATATAATTTTCATATTTTCGGTCTCTTATTTACGTGAATTCATCAATAAAAACACGTATTCATCGATAACTCGGCTGAAAATTGGCCTTTTCCTTTTAAATTTTCCATTTAAATATTGTAACTAATTGCCCCTCGTAATCTTATATGGTTTTCTTGGTTAATTCCTAACGTTATATATATAATTTTCATAGTTTCAGTCTCTTATTTACGTGAATTCATCAATAAAAACACGTATTCATCTATAACTCGGCTGAAAAGTGGCCTTTTCCTTTTAAATTTTCTATTTTAATAGTGTATCTAACTGCTTCCCGTAATCCTATATAGTTTTCTTATAGTTTTCTCAGTAAATTCGTAACGTTATATATTTAATTTTCATATTTTCAATCTATTTCTTACTTAAATTCATCAATAAAAACACGTAATATTCTATATCACGGCCAAAAATTGGCCTTTTCCTTTTAAATTTTCTATTTAAATAGTGAAACTAACTGCTCCCCGTAATCCTATACAGGTTTCTTGGTTAATTCCTAACGTTATATATATAATTTTCATATTTTCAGTCTCCTATTTACGTGAATTCATCAATAAAACACATATTCATCTATAACTCGGCTGTTAAGTGGCCTTTTGCTTTTAAATATTCTACTTAAATAGTGTAACTAATTGCCCCTCGTAATCCTATACAGTTTTCTTGGTTAATTCCTAACGTTATATATATAATTTTAATATTTTTGGTCTCTTATTTACGTGAATTCATCAATAAAACACGTATTCATCTATAACTCGGGTGTTAAGTGGCCTTTTCCTTTTAAATTTTCT
Source organism: Parnassius smintheus behrii (assembly GCA_036936625.1). Taxonomy (NCBI): domain Eukaryota; kingdom Metazoa; phylum Arthropoda; class Insecta; order Lepidoptera; family Papilionidae; genus Parnassius; species Parnassius smintheus. The sequence continues at coordinate 34,751,198 of JAUPFT010000029.1, forward strand.
ATTTAAATAGTGTAACTAACTGCCCCCCGTAATCCTATATAGTTTTCTTGGTTAATTCCTAACGTTATATATATAATTTTCATATTTTCATTCTCTTATTTACGTAAATTCATCAATAAAAACACGTATTCATCTATAACTCGGCTGAAAAGTGGTCTTTTCCTTTTAAATTTTCTATTTAAATAGTGTAACTAATTGCAATCCGTAATACTATGTAGTTTTCTTGGTTAATTCCTAACGTTATATATATAATTTTCATATTTTCAGTCTCTTATTTACGTAAATTCATCAATAAAAACAGGTATTCATCTATAACTCGGCTGAAAAGTGGTCTTTTCCTTTTAAATTTTCTATTTAAATAGTGTAACTAACTGCTTCCCGTAATTCTATACAGTTTTCTTGGTTAATTCCTAACGTTATATATATAATTTTCATATTTTCGGTCTCTTATTTACGTGAATTCATCAATAAAAACACGTATTCATCGATAACTCGGCTGAAAATTGGCCTTTTCCTTTTAAATTTTCCATTTAAATATTGTAACTAATTGCCCCTCGTAATCTTATATGGTTTTCTTGGTTAATTCCTAACGTTATATATATAATTTTCATAGTTTCAGTCTCTTATTTACGTGAATTCATCAATAAAAACACGTATTCATCTATAACTCGGCTGAAAAGTGGCCTTTTCCTTTCAAATTTTCTATTTTAATAGTGTATCTAACTGCTTCCCGTAATCCTATATAGTTTTCTTATAGTTTTCTCAGTAAATTCGTAACGTTATATATTTAATTTTCATATTTTCAATCTATTTCTTACTTAAATTCATCAATAAAAACACGTAATATTCTATATCACGGCCAAAAATTGGCCTTTTCCTTTTAAATTTTCTATTTAAATAGTGAAACTAACTGCTCCCCGTAATCCTATACAGGTTTCTTGGTTAATTCCTAACGTTATATATATAATTTTCATATTTTCAGTCTCCTATTTACGTGAATTCATCAATAAAACACATATTCATCTATAACTCGGCTGTTAAGTGGCCTTTTGCTTTTAAATATTCTATTTAAATAGTGTAACTAATTGCCCCTCGTAATCCTATACAGTTTTCTTGGTTAATTCCTAAAGTTATATATATAATTTTAATATTTTCGGTCTCTTATTTACGTGAATTCATCAATAAAACACGTATTCATCTATAACTCGGCTGTTAAGTGGCCTTTTCCTTTTAAATTTTCTATTTAAATAGTGTAACTAACTGCTTCCCGTAATCCTATACAGTTTTCTTGGTTAATTCCTAACGTTATATATATAATTTTCATATTTTCATTCTCTTATTTACGTAAATTCATCAATAAAAACACGTATTCATCTATAACTCGGCTGAAAAGTGGTCTTTTCCTTTTAAATTTTCTATTTTAATAGTGTAACTAATTGCAATCCGTAATCCTATGTAGTTTTCTTGGTTAATTCCTAACGTTATATATATAATTTTCATATTTTCAGTCTCTTATTTACGTAAATTCATCAATAAAAACACGTATTCATCTATAACTCGGCTGAAAAGTGGTCTTTTCCTTTTAAATTTTCTATTTAAATAGTGTAACTAACTGCTTCCCGTAATTCTATACAGTTTTCTTGGTTAATTCCTAAAGTTATATATATAATTTTAATATTTTCGGTCTCTTATTTACGTGAATTCATCAATAAAAACACGTATTCATCTATAACTCGGCTGAAAAGTGGCCTTTTCCTTTTAAATTTTCTATTTAAATAGTGTAACTAATTGCAATCCGTAATCCTATGTAGTTTTCTTGGTTAATTCCTAACGTTATATATATAATTTTCATATTTTCATTCTCTTATTTACGTAAATTCATCAATAAAAACACGTATTCATCTATAACTCGGCTGAAAAGTGGTCTTTTCCTTTTAAATTTTTTATTTAAATAGTGTAACTAATTGCAATCCGTAATCCTATGTAGTTTTCTTGGTTAATTCCTAACGTTATATATATAATTTTCATATTTTCAGTCTCTTATTTACGTAAATTCATCAATAAAAACACGTATTCATCTATAACTCGGCTGAAAAGTGGTCTTTTCCTTTTAAATTTTCTATTTAAATAGTGTAACTAACTGCTTCCCGTAATTCTATACAGTTTTCTTGGTTAATTCCTAACGTTATATATATAATTTTCATATTTTCGGTCTCTTATTTACGTGAATTCATCAATAAAAACAGGTATTCATCGATAACTCGGCTGAAAATTGGCCTTTTCCTTTTAAATTTTCCATTTAAATAGTGTAACTAATTGCCCCTCGTAATCTTATATGGTTTTCTTGGTTAATTCCTAACGTTATATATATAATTTTCATAGTTTCAGTCTCTTATTTACGTGAATTCATCAATAAAAACACGTATTCATCTATAACTCGGCTGAAAAGTGGCCTTTTCCTTTTAAATTTTCTATTTAAATAGTGTTTCTAACTGCTTCCCGTAATCCTATATAGTTTTCTTATAGTTTTCTAAGTAAATTCGTAGCGTTATATATTTAATTTTCATATTTTCAATCTATTTCTTATTTAAATTCATCAATAAAAACAGGTAATATTCTATATCACGGCTAAAACTTGGCCTTTTCCTTTTAAATTTTCTATTTAAATAGTGAAACTAACTGCTCCCCGTAATCCTATACAGGTTTCTTGGTTAATTCCTAACGTTATATATATAATTTTCATATTTTCAGTCTCCTATTTACGTGAATTCATCAATAAAAATAATTATTCATCTATAACTCGGCTGAAAAGTGGCCTTTTCAGTTTAAATTTTCTTTGTTAATAGTGTATTTAACCGCTATCCGTATTTATTTATAGTTTTTATAATAAATTTCTACCGCTAAAATATTGATTTCCACATAATTCTTTTTCCCATAATCGTAATTTCCTAAAATTTTTAAAATTTTTCAAATCTTCATTTCTTTCGCTCTTTTTGCTTTTATTCGGTCCGTCTAGTGTATAAACCACCATCTGCACTCGTATTTGCTTTATAAAACATACAGAACTGATAAAAATCACTATTTACCTAAACCGAGGTATAGTGGTCAATATATACAATCACATAAATTCAACTATAAATTCGCTTATAACTTTTCTAAAAATTGGTATTTTTGTTCATATCTCATTTAAATTGTGTAGTGAATTGCTCCCAATATTTTCTTATGGTTTTCTCAGTAAATTCGTAACGTTATATATTTAATTTTCATATTTTCAGTCTATTTCTTACTTAAATTCACCAATAAAACCACGTATTCATCGATAGCACGGCTGAAAATTGGCATTTTCTTTTTAAATTCTCTATTTAAATAGTGTAACTAATTGCCCTCCGTAATCCTATGTAGTTTTCTTGGTTAATTCCTAACGCTATATATATAATTTTCATATTTTCAGTCTCCTATTTACGTGAATTCATCAATAAAAGCAGGTTTTCATCTATAACTCGGCTGTTAAGTGGACTTTTCCTTTTAAATTTTCTATTTAAATAGTGTAACTATTTGCCGCCCGTAATTCTATATAGTTTTCTTGGTTAATTCCTAACGTGATATATATTATTTTCATATTTTCAGTCTCCTATTTACGTGAATTCATCAATAAAAACAGGTATTCATCTATAACTCGGCTGTTAAGTGTCCTTTTCCTTTTAAATTTTCTATTTAAATAGTGTAACTAACTGCCCCCTGTAATCCTATATATACAGTTTTCTTGGTTAATTCCTAACGTTATATATAATTTTCATATTTTCAGTCTCTTATTTACGTGAATTCATCAATAAAAGCACGTATTCATCTATAACTCGGCTGAAAAGTGGCCTTTTCCTTTGAAATTTTCTATTTAAATAGTGTTACTAATTGCCCCTCGTAATCCTATATAGTTTTCTTGGTTAATTCCTAACGTTATTATATATAATTTTCATATTTTCATTCTCTTATTTACTTGAATTCATCAATAAAAACACGTATCCATCTATAACTCGGCTGAAAATTGGCCTTTTCCTTTTAAATTTTCTATTTAGATAGTGAAACTAACTGCCCCCGGTAATCCTATACAGTTTTCTTGGTTAATTCCTATCGTTATATATATAATTTTGATATTTTCAGTCTCTTATCTACGTGAATTCATCAATAAAAACAGGTTTTCATCGATAACTCGGCTGAAAAGTGGCCTTTTCCGTTTAAATTTTCTATGTTAATAGTGTATTTAACCGCCATCCGTATTTATCTATAGTTTTTATAATAAATTTCTACCGCTAAAATATTGATTTCCACATAATTCGTTTTCACATAATCGTAATTTCCTAAAATTTTTAAAATTTTTCAAATCTTCATTTCTTTCGCTCTTTTTGCTTTTATTCGGTCCGTCTAGTGTAAAAACCACCACCTGTACTCTTATTTGCTTTATAAAACACACAGAACTGGAAAAAATCACTATTTACCTAAACCGAGGTATAGTGGTCAATAAATACAATCATATAAATTCAACTATAAATTCGCTTATAACTTTTCTAAAAATTGGTGTTTTTGTTCATATCTCATTTAAATTGTGTAGTTAATTGCTCCCCACATTTTCTTATGGTTTTCTCAGTAAATTCGTAACGTTATATATTTCATTTTCATATTTTCATTCTATTTCTTACTTAAATTCATCAATAAAAACACGTATTCATTTATAGCACGGCTGAAAATTGGCCTTTTCCTTTTAAATTTTCTATTTAAATAGTGTAACTAATTGCCCTCCGTAATCCTATGTAGTTTTATTGGTTAATTCCTAACGTTATATATATAATTTTCATAGTTTCAGTCTCTTATTTACGTGAATTCATCAATAAAAATAAGTATTCATCTATAACTCGGCTGAAAAGTGGCCTTTTCCTTCTAAATTTTCTATAAAAACAGTGTACCTAACTGCCCCCCGTAATCCTATGTAGTTTTCTTGGTTAATTCCTAACGATATATATATATATATATATATATATATATATATATATATATATATATATATATATATATATATATATATATAACGTTATATATATATAATTTTCATATTTTCAGTCTCTTATTTATGTGAATTCATCAATAAAAGCAGGTTTTCATCTATAACTCGGCTGTTAAGTGGACTTTTCCTTTTAAATTTTCTATTTAAATAGTGTAACTAACTGCCCCCCGTAATTCTATATAGTTTTCTTGGTTAATTCCTAACGTGATATATATAATTTTCATATTTTCAGTCTCCTATTTACGTGAATTCATCAATAAAAACAGGTATTCATCTATAACTCGGCTGTTAAGTGGCCTTTTCCTTTTAAATTTTCTATTTAAATAGTGTAAATAACTGCACCCTGTAATCCTGTATATACAGTTTTCTTGGTTAATTCCTAGCGTTATATATATAATTTTCATATTTTCAGTCTCTTATTTACGTGAATTCATCAATAAAAATACGTATTCATCTATAACTCGGCTGAAAAGTGGCCTTTTCCGTTAAAATTTTCTTTGTTAATAGAGTATTTAACCGCCATCCGTATTTATCTATAGTTTTTATAATAAATTTCTACCGCTAAAATATTGATTTCCACATAATTCGTTTTCACATAATCGTAATTTCCTAAAATTTTTAAAATTTTTCAAATTTTCATTTCTTACGCTCTTTTTGCTTTTATTCGGTCCGTCTAGTGTAAAAACCACCACCTGTACTCTTATTTGCTTTATAAAACATACAGAACTGGAAAAAAATCACTATTTACCTAAACCGAGGTATAGTGGTCAATAAATACAATCATATAAATTCAACTATAAATTCGCTTATAACTTTTCTAAAAATTGGTATTTTTGTTCATATCTCATTTAAATTGTGTAGTTAATTGCTCCCCACATTTTCTTATGGTTTTCTCAGTAAATTCGTAACGTTATATATTTAATTTTCATATTTTCAGTCTATTTCTTACTTAATCCACCAATAAAAACACGTATTCATCGATAGCACGGCTAAAAATTGGCTTTTCCTTTTAAATTCTCTATTTAAATAGTGAAACACTAATTGCCCTCCGTAATCCTATGTAGTTTTCTTGGTTAATTCCTAACGTTATATATATAATTTTCATAGTTTCTGTCTATTTCTTACTTAAATTCATCAATAAAAACACGTATTCATCTATAGCACGGCTAAAAATTGGCCTTTTCCTTTTAAATTTTCTATTTAAATAGTGTTACTAATTGCCCCTCGTAATCCTAAATAGTTTTCTTGGTTACTTCCTAACGTTATATATATATAATTTTCATAAATTTTCTATTTAAATAGTGTAACTAACTGCCCCCCGTAATCCTATTCAGTTTTCTTGGTTAATTCCTAACGTTATATATATAATTTTCATATTTTCAGTCTCTTATTTACGTAAATTCACCAATAAAACACGTATTCATCTATAACTCGGCTGAAAAGTGGCCTTTTCCTTTTAAATTTTTAATTTAAATAGTGTATCTAACTGCTTCCCGTAATTCTATATAGTTTTCTTATAGTTTTCTCAGTAAAGTCGTAACGTTATATATTTAATTTTCATATTTTCAGTCTATTTCTTACTTAAATTCATCAATAAAAACACGTATTATTCTATATCACGGCTAAAAATAGGCCTTTTCCTTTTAAATTTTCTATTAAAATAGTGCAACTAATTGCCCCTCGTAATCCTATATAGTTTTCTTGGTTAATTCCTAACGTTATATATATATATATATATATATATATATATATATATATATTGATATATTTTCATATTTTCAGTCTCTTATTTACGTAAATTCATCAATAAAACACGTATTCATCTATAACTCGGCTGTTAAGTGGCCTTTTCCTTTTAAATTTTCTATTTAAATAGTGTAACTAACTGCCCCCCGTAATCCTATATAGTTTTCTTGGTTAATTTCTAAAGTTTTATATATAATTTTCATATTTTCAGTCTCTTATTTACGTAAATTCATCAATAAAAACACGTATTCATCTATAACTCGGCTGAAAAGTGGTCTTTTCCTTTTAAATTTTCTATTTAAATAGTGTAACTAACTGATCCCCGTAATCCTATACAGTTTTCTTGGTTAATTCCTAACGTTATATATATATAATTTTCATAGTTTCAGTCTCTTATTTACGTGAATTCATCAATAAAAACACGTATTCATCGATTCGATAAAAGTGGCCTTTTCCTTTTAAGTGTTCTATTAAAATAGTGTAACTAACTGCCCCCCGTAATCCTATCCTCCGATTCGACAAAAGTGGCCTTTTCCTTTTAAGTTTTCTATTAAAATAGTGTTACTAACTGCCCCCCGTAATCCTATATAGTTTTCTTTGTTAATTCCTAACGTTATATATATATATAATTTTCATATTTTCAGTCTCTTATTTACGTGAATTCATCAATAAAAGCACGTATTCATCTATAACTCGGCTGAAAAGTGGCCTTTTCCTCTTGAATTTTCTATTTAAATAGTGTAACTAACTGCCCCCCGTAATCTTATACAGTTTTCTTGGTTAATTCCTAACGTTATATATATAACTTTCGTATTTTCAGTCTCTTATTTACGTAAATTCATCAATAAAAACACGTATTCATCTATAACTCGGCTGAAAAGTGGCCTTTTCCTTTTAAATTTTCTATTTAAATAGTGTAACTAATTAACCCTCGTAATCCTATATAGTTTTCTTGGTTAATTCCTAACGTTATATATATATAATTTTCATATTTTCAGTTTCTTATTTACGTAAATTCATCAATAAAAACACGTATTCTTTTGATATGTGAAGTTAATTGCTCCCCACATTTCCTTGTTGTTTTCTCAGTAAATTCGTAACGTTATATATTTAATTTTCATATTTTCCGTCTATTTCTTACTTAAATTCATCAATAAAAACACGTATTCATCGATAACTCGGCTGAAAATTGGCCTTTTCCTTTTAAATTTTCTATTTAAATAGTGTAACTAATTGCAACCCGTAATCTTTTATAGTTTTCTTGGTTAATTCCTAACGTTATTTATATAGTTTTCATATTTTCATTCTCTTATTTACGTGAATTCATCAATAAAAACAGGTATTCATCTATAACTCGGCTGAAAAGTGGCCTTTTCCTTTTAAATTTTCTATTAAAATAGTGAATCTAACTGCCCCTCGTAATCCTATACTGTTTTCTTGGTTAATTCCTAACGTTATATATACAATTTTCATATTTTCAGTCTCTTATTTACGTGAATTCATCAATAAAAACACGTATTCATCGATAACTCGGCTGAAAAGTGGCCTTTTCCTTTTAAGTTTTCTATTAAAATAGTGTAACTAACTGCCCCCCGTAATCCTATATAGTTTTCTTTGTTAATTCCTAACGTAATATATATAATTTTCATATTTACAGTCTCTTATTTACGTGAATTCATCAATAAAAGCACGTATTCATCTATAACTCGGCTGAAAAATGGCCTTTTCCTTTTAAATTTTCTATTTAAATAGTGAAAATAACTGCCCCCCGTAATCTTATACAGTTTTCTTGGTTAATTCCTAACGTAATATATATAATTTTCATATTTTCGGTCTCTTATTTACGTGAATTCATCAATAAAAACACGTATTCATCGATAACTCGGCTGAAAATTGGCCTTTTCCTTTTAAATTTGCTATTTAAATAGTGTAACTAATTGCCCCTCGTAATCTTATATAGTTTTCTTGGTTAATTCCTAACGTTATATATGTAATTTTCATAGTTTCAGCCTCCTATTTACGTGAATTCATCAATAAAAACACGTATTCATCTATAACTCGGCTGAAAAGTGGCCTTTTCCTTTTAAATTTTCTATTTAAATAGTGTATCTAACTGCTTCCCGTAATCCTATATAGTTTTCTTATAGTTTTCTCAGTAAATTCGAAACGTTATATATTTAATTTTCATATTTTCAGTCTATTTCTTACTTAAATTCATCAATAAAAACACGTATTATTCTATATCACGGCTAAAAATTGGCCTTTTCCTTTTAAATTTTCTATTTAAATAGTGTAACTAACTGCCCCTCGTAATCCTATACTGTTTTCTTGGTTAATTCCTAACGTTATATATATAATTTTCATATTTTAAATCTCTTATTTACGTGAATTCATCAATAAAAACACGTATTCATCTATAACTCGGCTGAAAAGCGGCCTTTTCCGTTTAAATTTTCTTTGTTTATAGTGTATTTAACTGCCCCCCGTATTTATCTATAGTTACTATAATAAATTTCTACCGCTAAAATATTGATTTCCACATAATTCCTTTTCCCATAATCGTAATTTCCTAAAATTTTTAAAACTTTTAAAATCTTCATTTCTTTCGCTATTTTTGCTTTTATTAGGTCCGACCAGTGTAGAAACTACCATCTGCATATTAATTTGCTTTATAAAACATGCAGAACTGGAAAAAATCACTATTTACCTAAACCAAGGTATAGTGGTCAATCAATACAATCACATAAATTCAACTATAAATTCGCTTATTACTTTTCTAAAAATTGGTATTTTTGTTCACATCTTCTTTAATATGTGTAGTAAATTGCTCCTCACATTTCCTTGTAGTTTTCTCAGAAAATTCGTAACGTTATATATTTAAATTTCATATTTTCAGTCTATTTCTTACTTAAATTCATCAATAAAACACGTATTCATCTATAGCATGGCTGAAAATTGGCCTTTCCCTTTTAAATTTTCTGTTTAAATAGTGTAACTGATTGCCCTTCGTAATCTTATATAGTTTTCTTGGTTTATTCCTAACGTTATATTTATAATTTTCATATTTTCAGTCTCTTATTTACGTGAATTCATCAATAAAAACACGTATTCATCTATAACTCGGCTGAAAAGTGGCCTTTTCCTTTTAAATTTTCTATTTGAATAGTGTAACTAATTTCAACCCGTAATCCTTTATAGTTTTCTTGGTTAATTCCTTACGTTATATATATAATTTTCATATTTTCAGTCTCTTATTTACGTGACTTCATCAATAAAAACAGGTATTCATCTATAACTCGGCTGAAAAATGGCCTTTTCCTTTAAAATTTTCTATTTAATTAAAGTAACTAACTGCCCCCCGTAATCCTATACAGTTTTTTTAGTTAATTCCTAACGTTATATATATATAGTTTTCATATTTTCAGTCCCTTATTTACGTGAATTCATCAATAAAAACACGTATTCATCTATAACTCGGCTGAAAAGTGGCCTTTTCCTTTAAAATTTTCTATTTTAATAGTGTTACTAACTGCTTTCCCGTAATCATATACAGTTTTCTTGGTTAATTCCTAACGTTATATATATAATTTTCATATTTTCAGTCTCTTATTTACGTGAATTCATTAATAAAAACACGTATTCATCTATAACTCGGCTGAAAAGTGGCCTATTCCGTTTAAATTTTCTTTGTTTGTGGTGTATTTAACTGACCCCGTATTTATCTATAGTAAATATAATAAATTTCTACCGCTAAAATATTGATTTCCACATAATTAGTTTTCCCATAATCGTATTTTCCTAAAATTTTTAAAATTTTTAAAATCTTCATTTCATTTCATTCGTGCTATAGATGAATACGTGTTTTTATTGATGAATTTAAGTAAGAAATAGACTGAAAATATGAAAATTAAATATATAACGTTACGAATTTACTGAGAAAACTATAAGGAAATGTGGGGAGCAATTAACTACACATATTAAAGAAGATTTGAACATAAATACCAATTTTTAGAAAATTAATAAGCGAATTTATAGTTGAATTTATGTGATTGTATTGATTGACCACTATACCTCGGTTTAGGCTAATAGTGATTTTTTCCAGTTCTGCATGTTTAATAAAGCAAATTAGAGTGCAGATGGTAGTTGCTACACTGGTCGGACGTAATAAAAGCAAAAAGAGCGAAAGAAATGAAGATTTTAAAAATTTTAGGAAATTACGATTATGGGAAAACGAATTATGTGGAAATCAATATTTTAGCGGTAGAAATTTATTTTATTTACTATAGATAAATACGGGGGGCAGTTAAATACACTATAAACAAAGAAAATTTAAACGGAAAAGGCCACTTTTCAGCCGAGTCATAGATGAATACGTGTTATTATTAATGAATTCACGTAAATAAGAGACTGAAAATATGAAAATTATATATATAACGTTAGGAATTAACCAAGAAAACTATATATGATTACGGGGGAGCAGTTGTTTACACTATTAAAATAGAAAATTTAAAAGGAAAAGGCCACTTTTCAGCCGAGTTATAGATGAATTTGTGTTTTTATTGATGAATTCACGTAAATAAGAGACTGAAAATATGAAAATTATATATATCACGTTAGGAATTAACCAAGAAAACAGTATAGGATTGCGGGGGGCAGTTAGTTACACTATTTAAATAGAAAATTTAAAAGGAAAAGGCCACTTTTCAGCCGAGTTATAGATGAATACCTGTTTTTATTGATGAATTCACGTAAATAAGAGACTGAAAATATGAAAACTATATAAATAACTTTAGGAATTAACCAAGAAAACGATATAAGATTACGGGAGGTAATTAGTTACACTATTTAAATAGAAAATTTAAAAGGAAAAGGCCAATTTTCAGCCGTGCTATTGATGAATACGTTATTTTATTGATGATTTTAAGTAAGAAATAGACTGAAAATATGAAAATTAAATATATAACGTTACGAATTTACTGAGACAACTATAAGGAAATGTGGGGAGCAATTAACTACACATATTAAAGAAGATTTGAACATAAATACCAATTTTTAGAAAAGTAATAAGCGAATTTATAGTTGAATTTATGTGATTGTATTGATTGACCACTATACCTCGGTTTAGGTAAATAGTGATTTTTTCCAGTTCTGCGTGATTTATAAAGCAAATAAGAATACAGATGGTAGTTTCTACACTTGTCGGACCTAATAAAAGCAAAAAGAGCGAAAGAAATAAAGATTTCAAAAATTTTAAAAATTTTAGGAAATTACGATTATGGGAAAAGGAATTATGTGGTAATCAATATTTTACCGGTAGAAATTTATTATACTATCTATAGATAAATACGGGAAGCAGTTAAATACACTATAAACAAAGAAAATTTTAAAAGGAAAAGGCCACTTTTCAGCCGAGTTATAGATGAATACGTGTTTTATTGATGAATTCACGTAAATTAGACTGAAAATATGAAAATTATATAAATAACGTTAGGAATTAACCAAGAAAACTATAAAGGATTACGGGTTGCAATTAGTTACACTATTTAAATAGAAAATTTAAAAGGAAATGGCCAATTTTCAGCCGTGCTATAGATGAATACGTGTTTTTAATGATGAATTTAAGTAAGAAATAGACTGAAAATATGAAAATAAAATATATAACGTTACGAATTTACTGAAAAAACTATAAGGAAATGTGGGGAGCAATTAACTACACATATTAAAGAAGATTTGAACATAAATACCAATTTTTAGAAAATTAATAAGCGAATTTATAGTTGAACTTATGTGGTTGTATTGATTGACCACTATACCTCGGTTTAGGTAAATAGTGATTTTTTCCAGTTTTGCATGTTTAATAAAGCAAATTAGAGTGCAGATGGTAGTTGCTACACTGGTCGGACCTAATAAAAGCAAAAAGAGCGAAAGAAATGAAGATTTTAAAAATTTTAGGAAATTACGATTATGGGAAAACGAATTATGTGGAAATCAATATTTTAGCGGTAGAAATTTATTATATTTGCTATAGATAAATACGGGGGGCAGTTAAATACACTATAAACAAAGAAAATTTAAACGGAAAGGGCCACTTTTCAGCCGAGTTATAGATGAATACGTGTTATTATTAATGAATTCACGTAAATAAGAGACTGAAAATATGAAAATTATATATATATATATATATAACGTTAGGAATTAACCAAGAAAACTATATATGATTACGGGGGAGCAGTTAGTATCACTATTAAAATAGAAAATTTAAAAGGAAAAGGCCACTTTTCAGCCGAGTTACAGATGAATACGTGTTTTTATTGATGAATTCACGTAAATAAGAGACTGAAAATATGAAAATTATATATATAACGTTAGGAATTAACCAAGAAAACTATATAAGATTACGGGAGGTAATTAGTTACACTATTAAAATAGAAAATTTAAAAGGAAAAGGCCAATTTTCAGCCGTGCTATAGATGAATACGTTATTTTATTGATGATTTTAAGTAAGAAACAGACTGAAAATATGAAAATTAAATATATAACGTTACGAATTTACTGAGAAAACTATAAGGAAATGTGGGGAGCAATTAACTACACATATTAAAGATGATTTGAACATAAACACCAATTTTTAGAAAAGTAATAAGCGAATTTATAGTTGAATTTATGTGATTGTATTGATTGACCACTATACCTCGGTTTAGGTTAATAGTGGTTTTTTCCACTTCTGCATGTTTTATAAAGCAAATAAGAGTGAAGATGGTAGTTTCTACACTGGTCGGACCTAATAAAAGCAAAAAGAGCGAAAGAAATGAAGATTTTAAAAATTTTAAAAATTTTAGGATATTACGATTATGGGAAAAAGAATTATGTGGAAATCAATATATTAGCGGTAGAAATTTATTATAGTAACTATAGATAAATACGGGGGGCAGTTAAATACACTACAAAAACAAAGAAAATTAAAACGAAAAAGGCCACTTTTCAGCCGAGTTATAGATGAATACGTGTTTAATTAATGAATTCACGTAAATAAGAGACTGAAAATATGAAAATTATATATATAACGTTAGGAATTAACCAAGAAAACTGTATATGATTACGAGGGAGCAGTTAGTTACACTATTCAAATAGAAAATTTAAAAGGAAAAGGCCACTTTTCAGCCGAGTTATAGATGAATACGTGTTTTTATTGATGAATTCACGTAAATAAGAGACTGAAAATATGAAAATTATATATATAACGTTAGGAATTAACCAAGAAAACAGTATAGTATTACGGGGGGCAGTTAGTTACACTATTTAAATAGAAAATTTAAAAGGAAAAGGCCACTTTTCAGCCGAGTTATAGATGAATACCTGTTTTTATTGATGAATTCACGTAAATAAGAGATTGAAAATATGAAAACTATATAAATAACGTTAGGAATTAACCAAGGAAACTATATAAGATTACGGGAGGCAATTAGTTACACTATTAAAATAGAAAATTTAAAAGGAAAAAGCCAATTTTCAGCCGTGCTATAGATGAATACGTGTTTTTATTGATGAATTTAAGTAAGAAATAGACTGAAAATATGAAAATTAAATATATAACGTTACGAATTTACTGACAAAACTACAAGGAAATGTGGGGCGAAATTAACTACACATATTAAAGAAGATTTGAACAAAAATATAAATTTTTAGAAAAGTTATGAGCGAATTTATAGTTTAATTTATGTGATTGTATTGATTGACCACTATACCTCGGTTTAGGTAAATAGTGATTTTTTCCAGTTCTGCATGTTTTATAAAGCAAATTAGAGTGCAGATGGTAGTTTCTACACTGGTCGGACCTAATAAAAGCAAAAAGAGCGAAAGAAATGAAGATTTTAAAAATTTTAAAAATTTTAGGAAATTACGATTATGGGAAAAGGAATTATGTGGAATTATGTGAAGTTTTCTTATAGTTTTCTCAGTAAATTCGTAACGTTATATATTTAATTTTCATATTTTCAGTCTATTTCTTACTTAAATTCATCAATAAAAACACGTATTATTCTATATCACGGCTAAAAAATGAAAGGAAAAGGCCTTTTAAATTTTCTATTAAAATAGTATAACTAATTGCCCCTCGTAATCCTATTTAGTTTTCTTGGTTAATTCCTAACGTTATATATATAATTTTCATATTTTCAGTCTCTTATTTACGTAAATTCATCAATAAAAACACGTATTCATCTATAACTCGGCTGAAAAGTGGCCTTTTCCTTTTAAATTTTCTATTTAATTAGGTTAACTAACTGCCCCCCGTAATCCTATACAGCTTTCTTGGTTAATTCGTAACGTAATATATATAATTTTCATATTTAAGTTCTCTTATTTACGTGAATTCATCAATAAAAACACGTATTCATCGATAGCACGGCTGAAAATTGGCCTTTTCCTTTTAAATTCTCTATTTAAATAATGTAACTAACTGCCCTCCGTAATCCTATGTATTTTTCTTGGTTAATTCTTAACGTTATATATATAATTTTCATAGTTTCAGTCTCCTATTTACGTGAACTCATCAATAAAAACACGTATTCATCTATAACTCGGCTGTTTAGTGGCCTTTTCCTTTTAAATTTTCTATTTAAATAGTGTAACTAACTGCCCCCCGTAATCCTATACAGGTTTTTTGGTTAATTCCTAACGTTATATATATAATTTTCATATTTTCAGTCTCTTATTTACGTAAATTCATCAATAAAAACAGGTATTCATCTATAACTCGGCTGAAAAGTGGCCTTTTCCTTTTAATTTTTCTATTTACATAGTGTAACTAACTGCCATCCGTAATCCTATACTGTTTTCTTGGTTAATTCCTAACGTTATATATATATATATAATTTTCATATTTTCAGTCTCTTATTTACGTGAATTCATCAATGAAAACAGGTATTCATCTATATATCGGCTGAAAAGTGGCCTTTTCCGTTTAAATTTTCTTTGTTTATAGTGTATTTAACCGCCTTTCGCATTTATCTATAGTTACTATAATAAATTTCCATCGCTAAAATATTGATTTCCACATAATTCGTTTTCCCATAATCGTAATTTCCTAAAATTTTTAAAATTTTTAAAATCTTCATTTCTTTCGCTCTTTTTGCTTTTATTAGGTCCGTCCAGTGTAGAAACTACCATCTGCACTCTTATTTGCTTTATAAAACATACAGAACTGGAAAAAATCACTATTTGCCTAAACCGAGGTATAGTGGTTTATCAAAAACAATCACATAAATTCAACTATAAATTCGCTTATTACTTATCTAAAAATTGGTATTTTTGTTCAAATCTTCTTTAATATGCGTAGTTAATTGCTGCCCACATTTCCTTATAGTTTTCTCAGTAAATTCGTAACGTTATATATTTAATTTTCATATTTTCAGTCTATTTCTTACTTAAATTCATCAACAAAAACACGTATTCATCTATAGCACGGCTGAAAATTGGCGTTTTCCTTTTAAATTTTCTATTTAAATAGTGTAACTAATTGCCTCCCGTAATCTAATATAGTTTTCTTGGTTAATTCCTAACGTTATATATATAATTTTCATATTTTTATTCTCTTATTTACGTGAATTCATCAATAAAAACAGGTATTCATCTATAACTCGGCTGAAAAGTGGCCTTTTCCTTTTAAATTTTCTATTTAAATAGTGTAACTAACTGCCCCCCGTAATCCTATACTGTTTTCTTGTTTAATTCCTAACGTAAAATATATAATTTTCATATTTTCAGTCTCTTAATTTATGTGAATTCATCAAAAAAAAACACGTATTCATCTATAACTCGGCTGAAAAGTGGCCTTTTCCTTTAAAATTTTCTATTTTAATAGTGTAACTAACTGCTCCCCCGTAATCACATACATCTTTCTTGGTTAATTCCTAACGTTATATATATAATTTTCATATTTTCAGTCTCTTATTTACGTGAATTCATCAATAAAAACACGTATTCATCTATAACTCGGCTGAAAAGTGGCCTTTTCCGTTTAAATTTTCTTTGTTTATAGTGTATTTAACTGCCCCCGTATTTATCTATAGTTACTATAATAAATTTCTACCGCTAAAATATTGATTTCCACATAATTCGTTTTCTTTGTTTATAGTGTATTTAACCGCCCCCCGTATTTATCTATAGTTATTATAATAAATTTCTACCGCTAAAATATGGATTTCCACATAATTCTTTTTCCCATAATCGTAATTTCCTAAAATTTTTAAAATTTTTAAAATCTTCATTTCTTTCTCTCTTTTTGCTTTTTCTAGGTCCGACCAGTGTAGAAACTACCAACTGCACTCTTATTTGCTTTATAAAACATGCACAACTGGAAAAAATCACTATTTACCTAAACCGAGGTATAGTGGTCAATCAATACAATCACATAAATTCAACTATAAATTCGCTTATAACTTTTCTAAAAATTGGTATTTTTCGTTCAAATCTTCTTTAAATTGTGTAGTTAATTCCTGCGCACATTTTTTATAGTTTTCTCAGTAAATTCGTAACGTTATATATTTAATTTTCATATTTTCAGTCTATTTCTTACTTAAATTCATCAATAAATACAAGTATTCATCGATAGCACGGCTGAAAATTGGCCTTTTCCTTTTAAATTCTCTTTTTAAATAGTGTCACTAATTGCCCCTCGTAATCCTGTATAGTTTTCTTGGTTAATTCCTAACGTTATATATATAATTTTCATATTTTCAGTCTATTTCTTACTTAAATTCATCAATAAAAACACGTATTCATCGATAGCACGGCTAAAAATTGGGCTTTTCCTTTTAAATTCTCTATTTAAATAGTGTCACTAATTGCCCCCCGTAATCCTATATAGTTTTCTTGGTTAATTCCTAACGTTATATATATAATTTACATATTTTCAGTCTATTTCTTACTTAAATTCATCAATAAAAATACGTATTCATCGATAGCACGGCTGAAAATTGGCCTTTTCCTTTTAAATTCTCTATTTTATTAGTGTCACTAACTGCTCCTGGTAATCCTATGCTGTTTTCTTGGTTAATTCCTAACGTTAAATATATAATTTTCATATTTTGAGTCTCTTATTTACGTGAATTCATCAATAAAAACACGTATTCATCGATAACTCGGCTGAAAAGTGGCCTTTTCCGTTTCAATTTTCTTTTTTAATAGTGTATTTAACCGCCCCCCGTATTTATCTATAGTTACTATAATAAATTTCTACCGCTAAAATATTGATTTCCACATAATTCTTTTTCCCATAATCGTAATATCCTAAAATTTTTAAAATTTTTAAAATCTTCATTTCTTTCGCTCTTTTTGCTTTTATTAGGTCCGACCAGTGTAGAAACTACCATCTTCACTCTTATTTGCTTTATAAAACATGCAGAAGTGGAAAAAACCACTATTTACCTAAACCGAGGTATAGTGGTCAATCAATACAATCACATAAATTCAACTTTAAATTCGCTTATTACTTTTCTAAAAATTGGTATTTATGTTTAAATCTTCTTTAATATGTGTAGTTAATTGCTCCTCACATTTCCTTATAGTTTTCTCAGTAAATTCGTAACGTTATATATTTAATTTTCATATTTTCAATCTGTTTCTTACTTAAAATCATCAATAAAATAACGTATTCATCTATAGCACGGCTGAAAATTGGCCTTTTCCTTTTAAATTTTCTATTTAAATAGTGTAACTAATTACCTCCCGTAATCTTATATAGTTTTCTTGGTTAATTCCTAACGTTATATATATAATTTTCATATTTTCAGTCTATTTCTTACTTAAATTCATCAATAAAAACACGTATTCATCGATAGCACGGCTAAAAATTGGGCTTTTCCTTTTAAATTCTCTATTTAAATAGTGTCACTAATTGCCCCCCGTATTCTTATATAGTTTTCTTGGTTAATTCCTAACGTTATATATATAATTTACATATTTTCAGTCTATTTCTTACTTAAATTCATCAATAAAAATACGTATTCATCGATAGCACGGCTGAAAATTGGCCTTTTCCTTTTAAATTCTCTATTTTATTAGTGTCACTAACTGCTCCCGGTAATCCTATGCTGTTTTCTTGGTTAATTCCTAACGTTAAATATATAATTTTCATATTTTCAGTCTCTTATTTACGTGAATTCATCAATAAAAACACGTATTCATCGATAACTCGGCTGAAAAGTGGCCTTTTCCGTTTAAATTTTCTTTTTTAATAGTGTATTTAACCGCCCCCCGTATTAACCTATAGTTTTATAATAAATTTCCACTGCTAAAATATTGATTTCCACATAATTCGTTTACCCATAATCGTAATTTCCTAAAATTATTAAATTTTTTCAAATCTTCATTTCTTTCGCTCTTTTTGCTTTTATTAGGTCCGTCTAGTGTAGAAACTACCATCGGTACTCTTATTTGCTTTATAAAACATACAGGACTAGAAAAAATCACTATTTACCTAAACAGAGTTATAGTGGTCAATCAATACAATCACATAAATTCAAATATAAATTCGCTTATAACTTTTCTAAAAATTGGTATTTTTGTTCAAATATTCTTTAATATATGTAGTTAATTGCTCCCCACATTTCCTTTTCTCAGTAAATTCGTAACGTTATAAATTTAATTTTCATATTTTCAGTCTATTTCTTACTTAAATTCATCAATAAAAACACGTATTCATCTATAGCACGGCTGAAAATTGGCCTTTTCCTTTTAAATTTTCTATTTCAATAGTGTAACCAACTGCCCCCCGTAATCCTATACAATTTTCTTGGTTAATTCCTAACGTTATATATATAGTTTTCATATTTTAAATCCCTTATTTACGTGAATTCATCAATAAGAACAGGTATTCATCAATAACTCGGCTGAAAAGTGGCCTTTTCCTTTTAAATTTTCTATTTAAATAGCGTAACTAGCTGCCCCCCATAATCCTATACTGTTTTCTTGGTTAATTCCCAACTTTATATATATAATTTTTATATTTTCAGTCTCTTATTTACGTGAATTTATCAATAAAACAGGTATTCATCTATAACTCGGCTGAAAAGTGGCCTTTTTCTTTTAAATTTTCTATTTAAATATAGTAACTAACTGCTCCCCGTAATCCTATACAGTTTTCTTGGTTAATTCCTAACGTTATATATATAATTTTCGTATTTTCAGTCTCTTATTTACGTGAATTCATCAATAAAAACAGGTATTCATCTATAACTCGGCTGAAAAGTGGCCTTTTCCGTTTAAATTTTCTTTGTTTATAGCGTATTTAACCGCCCCCCGTATTTATCTATAGTTATTATAATAAATTTCTACCGCTAAAATATTGATTTCCACATAATTCGTTTTCCCATAATCGTAATTTCCTAAAATTTTTAAAATATTCATTTCTTTCGCTCTTTTTGCTTTTATTAGGTCCGACCAGTGTAGAAACTACCATCTGCACTCTTATTTGCTTTATAAAACATGCACAACTGGAAAAAATCACTATTTACCTAAACCGAGGTATAGTGGTCAATGAATACAATCACATAAATTCAGCTATAAATTCGCTTATTACTTTTCTAAAAATTGGTATTTTTGTTCAAATCTTCTTTAATATGTGTAGTTAATTGCTACCCACATTTCCTTTTCTCAGTAAATTCGTAACGTTATATATTTAATTTTCATATTTTCAGTCTATTTCTTACTTAAATTCATCAATAAAAACACGTATTTATTTATAGCACGGCTGAAAATTGGCCTTTTCCTTTTAAATTTTCTATTTAAACAGTGTAACTAACTGCCCCCCGTAATCTTATATAGTATTCTTGGTTAATTCCCAACGTTATATATATAATTTTCATATTTTCAGTCTCTTATTTACGTGAATTCATCAATAAAAACACGTATTCATCGATAACTCGGCTGAAAAGTGGCCTTTTCCGTTTCAATTTTCTTTTTTAATAGTATATTTAACCGCCCCCTGTATTTACCTATAGTTTTATAATAAATTTCCACTGCTAAAATATTGATTTCCACATAATTCCTTTATCCATAATCGTAATTTCCTAAAATTATTAAATTTTTTCAAATCTTCATTTCTTTCGCTCTTTTTGCTTTTATTAGGTCCGTCTAGTGTAGAAACTACCATCTGTACTCTTATTTGCTTTATAAAACATTCACGACTAGAAAAAAATCACTATTTACCTAAACCGAGGTATAGTGGTCAATCAATACAATCACATAAATTCAACTATAAATTCGCTTATAACTTTTCTAAAAATTGGTATTTTTGTTCAAATCTTCTTTAATATATGTAGTTAATTGCTCCCCACATTTCATTTTCTCAGTAAATTCGTAACGTTATATATTTAATTTTCATATTTTCAGTCTATTTCTTACTTAAATTCATCAATAAAAACACGTATTCATCTATAGCACGGCTGAAAATTGGCCTTTTCCTTTTAAATTTTCTATTTGAATAGTGTAACTAACTGCTCCCTCGTAATCATATACAGTTTTCTTGGTTAATTCCTAACGTTATATATATAATTTTCATATTTTCAGTCTCTTATTTACGTGAATTCATTAATTAAACACGTATTCATCTATAACTCGGCTGAAAAGTGGCCTTTTTCGTTTTAATTTTCTTTGTTTTTGTAGTGTATTTAACTGCCCCCCGTATTTATCTATAGGTACTATAATAAATTTCTACCGCTAATATATTGATTTCCACATAATTCTTTTTCCCATAATCGTAATATCCTAAAATTTTTAAAATTTTTAAAATCTTCATTTCTTTCGCTCTTTTTGCTTTTATTAGGTCCGACCAGTGTAGAAACTACCATCTTCACTCTTATTTGCTTTATAAAACATGCACAACTGGAAAAAACCACTATTTACCTAAACCGAGGTATAGTGGTCAATCAATCACGCTGGTACTGGCACAAGGGGGGTCGTACGAGGCGGCGGCGGAAACTATGACACGCGGGGTTGCGATAGTTGTTGAGAGGATTCGGCAACTGGGTCTCGAGGTGGCTCTGCACAAGTCCGAGGCCATGCACTTCCATGGTCCTCGGAACAGGCCACCACCGGGATCCTCAGTGATGGTAGGAGGGGTATCCATCGGCGTCGAGTCGACGCTGAAGTACCTAGGACTCGTCCTCGACGGCCGATGGAACTTCGTTGAGCACTTCCGACGTTTGGCTCCCAAACTGGAACGGACCGGGGCTGCCTTCAGGCGGCTCCTGCCGAACCTGGGAGGGCCAAATGCCTCCTGCCGGAGGCTCTACGCGGGAATCGTGCGGTCCATGGCCCTTTACGGGGCCCCGGCGTGGGCGCGTGGTTTGGCGCGGCTTGCCGTCCACCACCTGAACGCGCCCCAAAGGGTGATTGCCGTGTAAATGGTTCGCGGCTACCGCACGATCTCCCGCGAGGCGGCGAGCCTCCCTGCCGGATTGCCGCCATGGGATCTGGAGGCGATAGTCCTCGCGCGCCTGCACGAATGGCGCGCACTGTGCCGTGGGGAAACCCCGCTGCCGCGGCAAGTTGTCGCGCAGCGGACGGACTTCCGGCACGATCTCATGGCGACATGGAGACAGCGACTGTCGCAACCCCGTGCTGGGCACACCACTATAGCGGCGATAAGACCCCTCTTTGAGGAGTGGCTTGAGAGACGCCACGGCATCCTCACCTTCCGCCTGACGCAGGTCCTCACCGGACACGGTGTGTTCGGAAGGTTCCTGCACCGAATCGGGCGGGAGGAAACACCCGGGTGCTCCCACTGCGAGGATGGACCGGAGGACACGGTGGAACACACTGTGGAGGTGTGCCCTGCTTGGGCGGAGCACCGCCGTGTCCTCGTAGCGGCGATAGGCGGCGGCGACCTCTCGCGTCCGGCCCTGGTCGAAGCCTTGGTCCGAAGCGAGTCGAAATGGGATGCCGTCACCACCTTCTGCGAAGCAGTGATGCTAGCGAAGGAGGTGGCGGAGCGGGAGAAGGAGAGAGCAGCAGCTTTCCTCCCCGGCCGCCGCGGGAGACGCCCTGGGCGTCGGGGGCTACGTCGTGGCCGCCGGCCACCGTAGGCGCGGGCCTGTGGACGGCGAGAAATGGGTAGCTCGCCGTCCGTCCGTCTAACGACGACAGGCCGTGTCGACGGCGCGTTTTTTTCCACGCGCGCCTCAAAGAGCTGTCAGCAGCGTGAAGGGGCCCGCAAGGGCCGACGCCTGCCGGGGCTGCGGGCTGTTCGAAAGAGATACCGCGGCTCCGGAACGTAAGGGCACTGAAGGAACACGGATGGTTTTTAGTCAGTAAAAATCTGACACTCCCTTACGCTCCACCCAGAGCGAAAGGCGTCATTAGATGATTTTCCATCCGCAAAAAAAAAAAAAAAAAAGTGGTCAATCAATACAATCACATAAATTCAGCTATAAATTCGCTTATTACTTTTCTAAAAATTGGTATTTTTGTTCAAATCTTCTTTTATATGTGTAGTTAATTGCTACCCACATTTCCTTTTCTCAGTAAATTCGTAACGTTATATATTTAATTTTCATATTTTCAGTCTATTTCTTACTTAAATTCATCAATAAAAACACGTATTCATTTATAGCACGGCTGAAAATTGGCCTTTTCCTTTTTAATTTTCTATTTAAACAGTGTAACTAACTGCCCCCCGTAATCTTATATAGTATTCTTGGTTAATTCCTAACGTTATATATATAATTTTCATATTTTCAGTCTCTTATTTACGTGAATTCATCAATAAAAGCAGGTAATCATCAATAACTCGGCTGAAAAGTGGCCTTTTCCGTTTCAATTTTCTTTTTTAATAGTGTATTTAACCGCCCCCCCCCCCCCCCCCCGTATTTATCTATAGTTATTATAATAAATTTCTACCGTTAAAATATTGATTTCCACATAATTCGTTTTCCCATAATCGTAATTTCCTAAAATTTTTAAAATTTTTAAAATATTCATTTCTTTCGCTCTTTTCTTTTATTAGGTCCGACCAGTGTAGAAACTAACATCTGCACTATTATTTGC
Source organism: Parnassius smintheus behrii (assembly GCA_036936625.1). NCBI lineage: Eukaryota > Metazoa > Arthropoda > Insecta > Lepidoptera > Papilionidae > Parnassius > Parnassius smintheus. The sequence continues at coordinate 34,775,046 of JAUPFT010000029.1, forward strand.
TTTATAAAACACGCACAACTGGAAAAAATTACTATTTACCTAAACCGAGGTATAGTGGTCAATCAATGCAATCACATAAATTCAACTATAAACTCGATTATTACTTTTTTAAAAATTGGTATTTTTGTTCAAATCTTCTTTAATATGTGTAGTTAATTGCTCCCCACATTTTCTTATGGTTTTCTCAGTAAATTCATAACGTTATATATTTAATTTTCATATTTTCAGTCTATTTCTTACTTAAATTCACCAATAAAAACACGTATTCATCGATAGCACGGCAGAAAATTGGCCTTTTCCTTTTAAATTCTCTATTTAAATTGTGTAACTAATTGCTCTCCGTAATCCTATGTAGTTTTCTTGGTTAATTCCTAACGTTATATATATAATTTTCATATTTTCAGTCTCTTATTTACGTGAATTCATCAATAAAAACAGGTATTCATCTATAACTCGGCTGGAAAGTGGCCTTTTCCTTTCAAATTTTCTATTTAAATAGTGTAACTAACTGCCCCCCTTAATCCTATACTGTTGTCTTGGTTAATTCCTAACGTTATATATATAATTTTCATATTTTCTGTCTCCTATTTACGTGAATTCATCAATAAAAACACTAATTCATCTATAACTCGGCTGTTAAGTGGCCTTTTCCTTTTAAATTTTCTATTTAAATAGTGTAACTAACTGCCTTCCGTAATCCTATACAGCTTTCTTGGTTAATTCCTAACGTTATATATATAGTTTTCATATTTTAAGTCTCTTATTTACGTGAATTCATCAATAAAAACAGGTATTCATCAATAACTCGGCTGAAAAATGGCCTTTTCTTTTTAAATTTTCTATTTTAATAGCGTAACTAGCTGCTTTACTGTTTTCTTGGTTAATTCCTAACGTTATATATATAATTTTCATATTTTCAGTCTCTTATTTACGTGAATTCATCAATAAAACGGGTATTCATCTATAACTCGGCTGAAAAGTGGCCTTTTTCTTTTAAATTTTCTATTTAAATATAGTAACTAACTGCTCCTCGTAATCCCATACAGTTTTCTTGGTTAATTCCTAACGTTATATATATAATTTTCGTATTTTCAGTCTCTTATTTACGTGAATTCATCAATAAAAACAGGTTTCTTCATTCATCTATAACTCGGCTGAAAAGTGGCCTTTTCCGTTTAAATTTTCTTTGTTTATAGTGTATTTAACCGCCCCTCGTGTTTATCTATAGTTATTATAATAAATTTCTACCGCTAAAATATTGATTTCCACGTTTTCCCATAATCGTAATTTCCTAAAATTTTTAAAATTTTTAAAATCTTAATTTCTTTCCCTCTTTTCTTTTATTAGGTCCGACCAGTGTAGAAACTACCATCTGCACTACTATATGCTTTATAAAACATGCACAACTGGAAAAAATCACTATTTACCTAAACCGAGGTATAGTGGTCAATCAATACAATCACATAAATTCAGCTATAAATTCGCTTATTACTTTACGTGAATTCAGTGTTTTTCACATTTTCACACAGAAAAGTGGCCCCTTTTTCTTTTAAATTTTTTATTTAAATATAGTAACTAACTGCTCCCCGTAATCCTATACAGTTTTCTTGGTTAATTCCTAACGTTATATATATAATTTTCGTATTTTCAGTCTCTTATTTACGTGAATTCATCAATAAAAACAGGTATTCATCTATAACTCGGCTGAAAAGTGGCCTTTTCCGTTTAAATTTTCTTTGTTTAAAGTGTATTTAACCGCCCCCCGTATTTATCTATAGTTATTATAATAAATTTCTACCGTTAAAATATTGATTTCCACATAATTCGTTTTCCCATAACCGTAATTTCCAAAAATTTTTAAAATTTTTAAAATATTCATTTCTTTCGCTCTTTTCTTTTATTAGGTCCGACCAGTGTAGAAACTACCATCTTCACTATTATTTGCTTTATAAAACATACACAACTGGAAAAAATCACTATTTACCTAAACCGAGGTATAGTGGTCAATCAATGCAATCACATAAATTCAACTATAAACTCGTTTATTACTTTTTTAAAAATTGGTATATTTGTTCAAATCTTCTTTAATATGTGTAGTTAATTGCTCCCCACATTTTCTTATGGTTTTCTCAGTAAATTCGTAACGTTATATATTTAATTTTCATATTTTCAGTCTATTTCTTACTTAAATTCACCAATAAAAACACGTATTCATCGATAGCACGGCTGAAAATTGGCCTTTTCCTTTTAAATTCTCTATTTAAATAGTGTAACTAATTGCTCTCCGTAATCTTATGTAGTTTTCTTGGTTAATTCCTAACGTTATATATATAATTTTCATAGTTTTGTCTATTTCTTACTTAAATTCATCAATAAAAACACGTATTCATCTATAACTCGGCTAAAAATTGGCCTTTTCCTTTTAAATTTTCTATTTAAATAGTGTTACTAATTGCCCCTCGTAATCCTAAATAGTTTTCTTGGTTAATTCCTAACGTTATATATATAATTTTCATATTTTCTTTAACATTTTCTATTTAAATAGTGTAACTAATTGCCCCTCGTAATCTTATATAGTTTTCTTGGTTAATTCCTAACGATATATATGTAATTTTCATAGTTTCAGCCTCCTATTTACGTGAATTCATCAATAAAAACACGTATTCATCTATAACTCGGCTGAAAAGTGGCCTTTTCCTTTTAAATTTTCTATTTAAATAGTGTAATCTAACTGCTTTCCGTAATCCTATATAGTTTTCTTATAGTTTTCTCAGTAAATTCGTAACGTTGTATATTTAATTTTCATATTTTCAGTCTATTTCTTACTTAAATTCATCAATAAAAACACGTATTATTCTATATCACGGCTAAAAATTGGCCTTTTCCCTTTAAATTTTCTATTAAAATAGTGTAACTAATTGCCCCTCGTAATCCTATATAGTTTTCTTGGTTAATTCCTACCGTTATATATATATAATTTTCATATTTTCAGTTTCTTATTTACGTAAATTCATCAATAAAAACACGTATTCATCTATAACTCGGCTGAAAAGTGGTCTTTTCCTTTTAAATTTTCTATTTAAATAGTGTTACTAACTGCTCCCCGTAATACTATACATTTTTCTTGGTTAATTCCTAACGTTATATATATAATTTTAATATTTTCGGTCTCTTATTTACGTGAATTCATCAATAAAAACACGTATTCATCGATAACTCGGCTGAAAATTGGCCTTTTCCTTTTAAATTTTCTATTTAAATAGTGTAACTAACTGCCCCCGTAATCCTATACAGTTTTCTTGGTTAATTCCTAACGTTATATATATAATTTTCATATTTTCAGTCTATTTCTTACTTAAATTCATCAATAAAATAACGTATTCATCTATAGCACGGCTGAAAATTGGCCTTTTCCTTTTAAATTTTCTATATAAATGGTGTAACTAACTGCCCCATGTAATCCTATACTGTTTTCTTAGTTAATACCTAACGTTATATATACAATTTTCATATTTTCAGTCTCTTATTTACGTGAATTCATCAATAAAACACGTATTCATCTATAACTCGGCTGAAAAGTGGCCTTTTCCTTTTAAATCTTCTTTGTTTATAGTGTATTTACCTGCCCCCCGTATTTATCTAGAGTTACTGTAATAAATTTCTACCGCTAATATATTGATTTCCACATAATTCGTTTTCCCATAATCGTAATTTCCTAAAATTTTTAAAATCTTCATTTCTTTCGCTCTTTTTGCTTTTATTAGGTCCGACCAGTGTAGAAACTACCATCTGAACTCTAATTTGCTTTATAAAACATGCAGAACTGGAAAAAATCACTATTTACCTAAACCGAGGTATATTGGTCAATCAATACAATCACATAAATTCAACTATAAATTCGCTTATTACTTTTTTAAAAATTGGTATTTTTGTTCAAATCTTCTTTTGATATGTGTAGTTAATTACTCCCCACATTTCCTTGTAGTTTTCTCAGTAAATTCGTAACGTTATATATTTAATTTTCATATTTTCCGTCTATTTCTTACTTAAATTCATCAAAAAAACAAGTATTCATCTATAGCACGGCTGAAAATTGGCCTTTTCCTTTTAAATTTTCTATTTAAATAGTGTAACTAATTGCAACCCGTAATCCTTTATAGTTTTCTTGGTTAATTCCTAACGTTATTTATATAGTTTTCATATTTTCATTCTCTTATTTACGTGAATTCATCAATAAAAACAGGTATTCATCTATAACTCGGCTGAAAAGTGGCCTTTTCCTTTTAAATTTTCTATTTAAATAGTGAATCTAACTGCCCCTCGTAATCCTATACTGTTTTCTTGGTTAATTCCTAACGTTATATATTATTTTCATATTTTCAGTCTCTTATTTACGTGAATTCATCAATAAAAACACGTATTCATCGATAACTCAGCTGAAAAGTATCCTTTTCCTTTTAAGTTTTCTATTAAAATAGTGTAACTATTTGCCCATCGTAATCCTATATAGTTTTCTTTGTTAATTCCTAACGTAATATATATAATTTTCATATTTACAGTCTCTTATTTACGTGAATTCATCAATAAAAGCACGTATTCATCTATAACTCGGCTGAAAAGTGGCCTTTTCCTTTTAAATTTTCTATTTAAATAGTGTAACTAACTGCCCTCCATAATCCTATGTAGTTTTCTTGGTTAATTCCTAACGTTGTATATATAATTTTCATAGTTTCAGTCTCTTATTTACGTGAATTCATCAATAAAAACACGTATTCATCTATAACTCGGCTGAAAAGTGGTCTTTTCTTTTTAAATTTTCTATTTAAATAGTGTAACTAACTGCTTCCCGTAATGCTATACAGTTTTCTTGGTTAATTCCTAACGTTATATATATAATTTTCATATTTTCGGTCTCTTATTTACGTGAATTCATCAATAAAATAACGTATTCATCGATAACTCGGCTGAAAATTGGCCTTTTCCTTTTAAATTTGCTATTTAAATAGTGTAACTAATTGCCCCTCGTAATCTTATATAGTTTTCTTGGTTAATTCCTAACGTTATATATGTAATTTTCATAGTTTCAGTCTCCTATTTACGTGAATTCATCAATAAAAACACGTATTCATCTAAAACTCGGCTGAAAAGTGGCCTTTTCCTTTTAAATTTTCTATTTAAATAGTGTATCTAACTGCTTCCCGTAATCCTATATAGTTTTCTTATAGTTTTCTCAGTAAATTCGAAACGTTATATATTTAATTTTCATAATTTCAGTCTATTTCTTACTTAAATTCATCAATAAAAACACGTATTATTCTATATCACGGCTAAAAATTGGCCTTTTCCTTTTAAATTTTCTATTTAAATAGTATAACTAACTGCCCCTCGTAATCCTATACTGTTTTCTTGGTTAATTCCTAACGTTATATATATAATTTTCATATTTTAAATCTCTTATTTACGTGAATTCATCAATAAAAACACGTATTCATCTATAACTCGGCTGAAAAGCGGCCTTTTCCGTTTAAATTTTCTTTATTTAAAGTGTATTTAACTGCCCCCCGTATTTATCTATAGTTACTATAATAAATTTCTACCGCTAAAATATTGATTTCCACATAATTCCTTTTCCCATAATCGTAATTTCCTAAAATTTTTAAAATCTTCATTTCTTTCGCTCTTTTTGCTTTTATTAGGTCCGACCAGTGTAGAAACTACCATCTGCACATTAATTTGCTTTATAAAACATGCAGAACTGGAAAAAATCACTATTTACCTAAACCGAGGTATAGTGGTCAATCAATACAATCACATAAATTCAACTATAAATTCGCTCATAACTTTTCTAAAAATTGGTATTTTTGTTCAAATCTTCTTTAATATGTGTAGTTAATTTCTCCCCACATTTCCTTGTAGTTTTGTCAGTAAATTCGAAACGTTATATATTTAATTTTCATATTTTAAGTCTATTTCTTACTTAAATTCATCAATAAAAACACGTATTCTTCTATAGCACGGCTGAAAATTGGCTTTTTCCTTTTAAATTTTCTATTTTAATAGTGTTACTAATTGCCTCCCGTAATCTTATATAGTTTTCTTGGTTAATTCCTAACGTTATTTATATAGTTTTCATATTTTCAGTCTCTTATTTACGTGAATTCATCAATAAAAACAGGTATTCATCTATAACTCGGCTGAAAAGTGGCCTTTTCCTTTTAAATTTTCTATTTAAATAGTGTAACTAACTGCCCCCCGTAATACTATACTGTTTTCTTGGTTAATTCCTAACGTTATATATATAATTTTCATATTTTCAGTCTCTTATTTACGTGAATTCATTAATAAAAACACGTTTTCATCTATAACTCGGCTGAAAAGTGGCCTTTTCCGTTTAAATTTTCTTTGTTTATAGTGTATTTAACTGCCCCCCGTATTTATCTATAGTAAATATAATAAATTTCTACCGCTAAAATATTGATTTCCACATAATTCGTTTTCCCATAATCGTAATTTCCTAAAATTTTTAAAATCTTCATTTCTTTCGCTCTTTTTGCTTTTATTAGGTCCGACCAGTGTAGCAACTACCATCTGCACTCTAATTTGCTTTATTAAACATGCAGAACTGGAAAAAATCACTATTTACCTAAACAGAGGTATAGTGGTCAATCAATACAATCACATAAATTCAACTATAAATTCGCTTATTAATTTTCTAAAAATTGGTATTTATGTTCAAATCTTCTTTAATATGTGTAGTTAATTGCTCCCCACATTTCCTTATAGTTTTCTCAGTAAATTCGTAACGTTATATATTTAATTTTCATATTTTCAGTCTATTTCTTACTTAAATTCATCAATAAAATAACGTATTCATCTATAGCACGGCTGAAAATTGGCCTTTTCCTTTTAAATTTTCTATTTAAATAGTGTAACTAATTGCCTCCCGTAATCTTATATAGTTTTCTTGGTTAATTCCTAACGTTATTTATATAGTTTTCATATTTTCAGTCTCTTGTTTACGTGAATTCATCAATAAAAACAGGTATTCATCTATAACTCGGCTGAAAAGTGGCCTTTTCCTTTTAAATTTTCTATAAAAACAGTGAAACTAACTGCCCCCCGTAATCCTATACTGTTTTCTTGGTTAATTCCAAACGTTATTAATATAATTTTCATATTTTCAGTCTCTTATTTACGTGAATTCATCAATAAAAACACGTATTCATCTATAAATCGGCTGAAAAGTGGCCTTTTCCTTTAAAATTTTGTATTTTAATAGTGTAACTAACTGCATTCCCGTAATTATATACAGTTTTCTTGGTTAATTCCTAACGTTATATATATAATTTTCATATTTTCAATCTCTTATTTACGTGAATTCATTAATAAAAACACGTATTCATCTATAACTCGGCTGAAAAGTGGCCTTTTCCGTTTAAATTTTCTTTGTTTATAGTGTATTTAACTGCCCTCCATATTTATCTATAGTAAATATAATAAATTTCTACCGCTAAAATATTGATTTCCACATAATTCGTTTCCCCATAATCGTAATTACCTAAAATTTTTAAAATTTTTAAAATCATCATTTCTTTCGCTCTTTTTGCTTTAATTAGGACCGACCAGTGTAGAAACTACCATCTGCACTCTTATTTGCTCTATAAAACATGCAGAACTGGAAAAAATCACTATTTACCTTAACCAAGGTATAGTGGTCAATCAATACAATCACATAAATTCAACTATAAATTCACTTATTACTTTTCTAAAAATTGGTATTTTTGTTCATATCTTCTTTAATATGTGTAGTAAATTGCTCCTCACATTTCCTTGTAGTTTTCTCAGTAAATTCGTAACGTTATATATTTAAATTTCATATTTTCAGTCTATTTCTTACTTAAATTCATCAATAAAACACGTATTCATCTATAGCACGGCTGAAAATTGGCCTTTTCCTTTTAAATTTTCTGTTTAAATAGTGTAACTGATTGCCCTTCGTAATCTTATATAGTTTTCTTGGTTAATTCCTAACGTTATATTTATAATTTTCATATTTTCAGTCTCTTATTTACGTGAATTCATCAATAAAAACACGTATTCATCTATAACTCGGCTGAAAAGTGGCCTTTTCCTTTTAAATTTTCTATTTGAATAGTGTAACTAATTGCAACCCGTAATCCTTTATAGTTTTCTTGGTTAATTCCTTACGTTATATATATAATTTTCATATTTTCAGTCGCTTATTTACGTGACTTCATCAATAAAAACAGGTATTCATCTATAACTCGGCTGAAAAATGGCCTTTTCCTTTAAAATTTTCTATTTAATTAAAGTAACTAACTGCCCCCCGTAATCCTATACAGTTTTTTTAGTTAATTCCTAACGTTATATATATATAGTTTTCATATTTTCAGTCCCTTATTTACGTGAATTCATCAATAAAAACACGTATTCATCTATAACTCGGCTGAAAAGTGGCCTTTTCCTTTTAAATTTTCTATTTTAATAGTGTTACTAACTGCTTTCCCGTAATCATATACAGTTTTCTTGGTTAATTCCTAACGTTATATATATAATTTTCATATTTTCAGTCTCTTATTTACGTGAATTCATCAATAAAAACAGGTATTCATCTATAACTCGGCTGAAAAGTGGCCTTTTCCTTTTAAATTTTCTATTTAAATAGTATAACTAACTGCTCCCTGCAATCCTATACTGTTTTCTTGGTTAATTCCTAACGTTATATATATAATTTTCATATTTTCAGTCTCTTATTTACGTGAATTCATCAATAAAAACACCAATTCATCTATAACTCGGCTGAAAAGCCGAGTTATAGATGAATTGGTGTTTTTATTGATGTAGTTGTTATAGTTTAAATTAGAGTCCAGATGGTAGTTGCTACACTGGTCGGACCTAATAAAAGCAAAAAGAGCGAAAGAAATGAAGATTTTAAAAAATTTTAGGAAATTACGATTATGGGAAAACGAATTATGTGGAAATCAATATTTTAGCGGTAGAAATTTATTGTATTTACTATAGATAAATACGGGGGGCAGTTAAATACACTATAAACAAAGAAAATTTAAACGGAAAAGGCCACTTTTCAGCCGAGTTATAGATGAATACGTGTTATTATTAATGAATTCACGTAAATAAGAGACTGAAAATATGAAAATTATATATATATATATAACGTTAGGAATTAACCAAGAAAACTATATATGATTACGGGGGAGCAGTTAGTTACACTATTAAAATAGAAAATTTAAAAGGAAAAGGCCACTTTTCAGCCGAGTTATAGATGAATACGTGTTTTTATTGATGAATTCACGTAAATAAGAGACTGAAAATATTAAAATTATATATATAACGTTAGGAATTAACCAAGAAAACTATATAAGATTACGGGAGGTAATTAGTTACACTATTTAAATAGAAAATTTAAAAGGAAAAGGCCAATTTTCAGCCGTGCTATTGATGAATACGTTATTTTATTGATGATTTTAAGTAAGAAATAGACTGAAAATATGAAAATTAAATATATAACGTTACGAATTTACTGAGAAAACTATAAGGAAATGTGGGGAGCAATTAACTACACATATTAAAGAAGATTTGAACATAAATACCAATTTTTAGAAAAGTAATAAGCGAATTTATAGTTGAATTTATGTGATTCTATTGATTGACCACTATACCTCGGTTTAGGTAAATAGTGATTTTTTCCAGTTCTGCGTGATTTATAAAGCAAATAAGAACACAGGTGGTAGTTTCTACACTGGTCGGACCTAATAAAAGCAAAAAGAGCGAAAGAAATGAAGATTTCAAAAATTTTAAAAATTTTAGGAAATTACGATTATGGGAAAAGGAATTATGTGGTAATCAATATTTTACCGGTAGAATTTTTTTATAGTAACTATAGATAAATACGGGAAGCAGTAAAATACACTATAAACAAAGAAAATTTTAAAAGGAAAAGGCCACTTTTCAGCCGATTTATAGATGAATACGTGTTTTATTGATGAATTCACGTAAATTAGACTGAAAATATGAAAATTATATAAATAACGTTAGGAATTAACCAAGAAAACTATAAAGGATTACGGGTTGCAATTAGTTACACTATTAAAATAGAAAATTTAAAAGGAAATGGCCAATTTTCAGCCGTGCTATAGATGAATACGTGTTTTTATTGATGAATTTAAGTAAGAAATAGACTGAAAATATGAAAATTAGATATATAACGTTACGAATTTACTGAGAAAACTATAAGGAAATGTGGGGAGCAATTAACTACACATATTAAAGAAGATTTGAACATAAATACCAATTTTTATAAAATTAATAAGCGAATTTATAGTTGAATTTATGTGATTGTAATGATTGACCACTATACCTCGGTTTAGGTAAATAGTGATTTTTTCCAGTTCTGCATGTTTAATAAAGCTAATTAGAGTCCAGATGGTAGTTGCTACACTGGTCGGACCTAATAAAAGCAAAAAGAGCGAAAGAAATGAAGATTTTAAAAAATTTTAGGAAATTACGATTATGGGAAAACGAATTATGTGGAAATCAATACTTTAGCGGTAGAAATTTATTGTATTTACTATAGATAAATACGGGGGGCAGTTAAATACACTATAAACAAAGAAAATTTAAACGGAAAAGGCCACTTTTCAGCCGAGTTATAGATGAATACGTGTTATTATTAATGAATTCACGTAAATAAGAGACTGAAAATATGAAAATTATATATATATATAACGTTAGGAATTAACCAAGAAAACTATATATGATTACGGGGGAGCAGTTAGTTACACTATTAAAATAGAAAATTTAAAAGGAAAAGGCCACTTTTCAGCCGAGTTATAGATGAATACGTGTTTTTATTGATGAATTCACGTAAATAAGAGACTGAAAATATTAAAATTATATATATAACGTTAGGAATTAACCAAGAAAACTATATAAGATTACGGGAGGTAATTAGTTACACTATTTAAATAGAAAATTTAAAAGGAAAAGGCCAATTTTCAGCCGTGCTATTGATGAATACGTTATTTTATTGATGATTTTAAGTAAGAAATAGACTGAAAATATGAAAATTAAATATATAACGTTACGAATTTACTGAGAAAACTATAAGGAAATGTGGGGAGCAATTAACTACACATATTAAAGAAGATTTGAACATAAATACCAATTTTTAGAAAAGTAATAAGCGAATTTATAGTTGAATTTATGTGATTCTATTGATTGACCACTATACCTCGGTTTAGGTAAATAGTGATTTTTTCCAGTTCTGCGTGATTTATAAAGCAAATAAGAACACAGGTGGTAGTTTCTACACTGGTCGGACCTAATAAAAGCAAAAAGAGCGAAAGAAATGAAGATTTCAAAAATTTTAAAATTTTAGGAAATTACGATTATGGGAAAAGGAATTATGTGGTAATCAATATTTTACCGGTAGAATTTTTTTATAGTAACTATAGATAAATACGGGAAGCAGTAAAATACACTATAAACAAAGAAAATTTTAAAAGGAAAAGGCCACTTTTCAGCCGAGTTATAGATGAATACGTGTTTTATTGATGAATTCACGTAAATTAGACTGAAAATATGAAAATTATATAAATAACGTTAGGAATTAACCAAGAAAACTATAAAGGATTACGGGTTGCAATTAGTTACACTATTAAAATAGAAAATTTAAAAGGAAATGGCCAATTTTCAGCCGTGCTATAGATGAATACGTGTTTTTATTGATGAATTTAAGTAAGAAATAGACTGAAAATATGAAAATTAGATATATAACGTTACGAATTTACTGAGAAAACTATAAGGAAATGTGGGGAGCAATTAACTTCACATATTAAAGAAGATTTGAACATAAATACCAATTTTTATAAAATTAATAAGCGAATTTATAGTTGAATTTATGTGATTGTAATGATTGACCACTATACCTCGGTTTAGGTAAATAGTGATTTTTTCCAGTTCTGCATGTTTAATAAAGCAAATTAGAGTCCAGACGGTAGTTGCTACACTGGTCGGACCTAATAAAAGCAAAAAGAGCGAAAGAAATGAAGATTTTAAAAAATTTTAGGAAATTACGATTATGGGAAAACGAATTATGTGGAAATCAATATTTTAGCGGTAGAAATTTATTGTATTTACTATAGATAAATACGGGGGGCAGTTAAATACACTTTAAACAAAGAAAATTTAAACGGAAAAGGCCACTTTTCAGCCGAGTTATAGATGAATACGTGTTATTATTAATGAATTCACGTAAATAAGAGACTGAAAATATGAAAATTATATATATATATAACGTTAGGAATTAACCAAGAAAACTATATATGATTACGGGGGAGCAGTTAGTTACACTATTAAAATAGAAAATTTAAAAGGAAAAGGCCACTTTTCAGCCGAGTTATAGATGAATACGTGTTTTTATTGATGAATTCACGTAAATAAGAGACTGAAAATATGAAAATTATATATATAACGTTAGGAATTAACCAAGAAAACTATATAAGATTACGGGAGGTAATTAGTTACACTATTTAAATAGAAAATTTAAAAGGAAAAGGCCAATTTTCAGCCGTGCTATTGATGAATACGTTATTTTATTGATGATTTTAAGTAAGAAATAGACTGAAAATATGAAAATTAAATATATAACGTTACGAATTTACTGAGAAAACTATAAGGAAATGTGGGGAGCAATTAAATACACATATTAAAGAAGATTTGAACATAAATACCAATTTTTAGAAAAGTAATAAGCGAATTTATAGTTGAATTTATGTGATTCTATTGATTGACCACTATACCTCGGTTTAGGTAAATAGAGGTTTTTTCCACTTCTGCATGTTTTATAAAGCAAATAAGAGTGAAGATGGTAGTTTCTACACTGGTCGGACCTAATAAAAGCAAAAAGAGCGAAAGAAATGAAGATTTTAAAAATTTTAAAAATTTTAGGAAATTACGATTATGGGAAAAAGAATTATGTGGAAATCAATATTTTAGCGGTAGAATTATAGTAACTATAGATAAATACGGGGAGCAGTTAAATACACTACAAAAACAAAGAAAATTAAAACGTAAAAGGCCACTTTTCGGCCGAGTTATAGATGAATACGTGTTTTTATTAATGAATTCAAATAAATAAGAGACTGAAAATATGAAAATTATATATATAACGTTAGGAATTAACCAAGAAAACTGTATATGATTACGGGGGAGCAGTTAGTTACACTATTCAAATAGAAAATTTAAAAGGAAAAGGCCACTTTTCAGCCGAGTTATAGATGAATACGTGTTTTTATTGATGAATTCACGTAAATAAGAGACTGAAAATATGAAAATTATATATATAACGTTAGGAATTAACCAAGAAAACAGGATAGTATTACGGGGGGCAGTTAGTTACACTATTTAAATAGAAAATTTAAAAGGAAAAGGCCACTTTTCAGCCGAGTTATAGATGAATACCTGTTTTTATTGATGAATTCACGTAAATAAGAGACTGAAAATATGAAAACTATATAAATAACGTTAGGAATTAACCAAGAAAACTATATAAGATTACGGGAGGCAATTAGTTACACTATTAAAATAGAAAATTTAAAAGGAAAAAGCCAATTTTCAGCCATGCTATAGATGAATACGTGTTTTTATTGATGAATTTATGTAAGAAATAGACTGAAAATATGAAAATTAAATATATAACGTTACGAATTTACTGACAAAACTACAAGGAAATGTGGGGAGAAATTAACTACACATATTAAAGAAGATTTGAACAAAAATACAAATTTTTAGAAAAGTTATGAGCGAATTTATAGTTGAATTTATGTGATTGTATTGATTGACCACTATACCTCGGTTTAGGTAAATAGTGATTTTTTCCAGTTCTGCATGTTTTATAAAGCAAATTAGAGTGCAGATGGTAGTTTCTACACTGGTCGGACCTAATTAAAGCAAAAAGAGCGAAAGAATTGAAGATTTTAAAAATTTTAAAAATTTTAGGAAATTACGATTATGGGAAAAGGAATTATGTGGAATTATGTGAAGTTTTCTTATAGTTTTCTCAGTAAATTCGTAACGTTATATATTTAATTTTCATATTTTCAGTCTATTTCTTACTTAAATTCATCAATAAAAACACGTATTATTCTATATTACGGCTAAAAATTGGCCTTTTCCTTTTAAATTTTCTATTAAAATAGTATAACTAATTGCCCCTCGTAATCCTATTTAGTTTTCTTGGTTAATTCCTAACGTTATATATATAATTTTCATATTTTCGGTCTCATATTTACGTGAATTCATCAATAAAAACACGTATTCATCGATAACTCGGCTGAAAATTGGCCTTTTCCTTTTAAATGTGCTATTTAAATAGTGTAACTAATTGCCCCTCGTAATCTTATATAGTTTTCTTGGTTAATTCCTAACGTTATATATGTAATTTTCATAGTTTCAGCCTCCTATTTACGTGAATTCATAAATAAAAACATGTATTCATCTATAACTCGGCTGAAAAGTGGCCTTTTCCTTTTAAATTTTCTATTTAAATAGTGTATCTAACTGCTTCCCGTAATCCTATATAGTTTTCTTATAGTTTTCTCAGTAAATTCGTAACGTTATATATTTAATTTTCATATTTTCAGTCTATTTCTTACTTAAATTCATCAATAAAAACACGTATTATTCTATATCACGGCTAAAACTTGGCCTTTTCCTTTTAAATTTTCTATTAAAATAGTGTAACTAATTGCCCCTCGTAATCCTATATAGTTTTCTTGGTTAATTCCTAACGTTATATATATATATATAATTTTCATATTTTCAGTTTCTTATTTACGTAAATTCATCAATAAAAACACGTATTCATCTATAACTCGGCTGAAAAGTGGTCTTTTCCTTATAAATTTTCTATTTAAATAGTGTTACTAACTGCTCCCCGTAATTCTATACATTTTTCTTGGTTAATTCCTAACGTTATGTATATAATTTTAATATTTTCGGTCTCTTATTTACGTGAATTCATCAATAAAAACACGTATTCATCGATAACTCGGCTGAAAATTGGCCTTTTCCTTTTAAATTTTCTATTTAAATAGTGTAACTAACTGCCCCCGTAATCCTATACAGTTTTCTTGGTTAATTCCTAACGTTATATATATAATTTTCATATTTTCAGTCTCTTATTTACGTGAATTCATCAATAAAACACGTATTCATCTATAACTCGGCTGAAAAGTGGCCTTTTCCTTTTAAATATTCTTTGTTTATAGTGTATTTAACTGCCCCCCGTATTTATCTATAGTTACTGTAATAAATTTCTACCGCTAAAATATTGATTTCCACATAATTCGTTTTCCCATAATCGTAATTTCCTAAAATTTTTAAAATCTTCATTTCTTTCGCTCTTTTTGCTTTTATTAGGTCCGACCAGTGTAGAAACTACCATCTGAACACTAATTTGCTTTATAAAACATGCAGAACTGGAAAAAATCACTATTTACCTAAACCGAGGAATATTGGTCAATCAATACAATCACATAAATTCAACTATAAATTCGCTTATTACTTTTCTAAAAATTGGTATTTTCGTTCAAATCTTCTTTTGATATGTGTAGTTAATTACTCCCCACATTTCCTTGTAGTTTTCTCAGTAAATTCGTAACGTTATATATTTAATTTTCATATTTTCCGTCTATTTCTTACTTAAATTCATCAAAAAAACACGTATTCATCTATAGCACGGCTGAAAATTGGCCTTTTCCTTTTAAATTTTCTATTTAAATAGTGTAACTAATTGCAACCTGTAATCCTTTATAGTTTTCTTGGTTAATTCCTAACGTTATTTATATAGTTTTCATATTTTCATTCTCTTATTTACGTGAATTCATCAATAAAAACAGGTATTCATCTATAACTCGGCTGAAAAGTGGCCTTTTCCTTTTAAATTTTCTATTTAAATAGTGAATCTAACTGCTCCCCGTAATCCTATACTGTTTTATTGGTTAATTCCTAACGTTATATATATAATTTTCATATTTTCAGTCTCTTATTTACGTGAATTCATCAATAAAAACACGTATTCATCGATAACTCGGCTGAAAAGTGGCCTTTTCCTTTTAAGTTTTCTATTAAAATAGTGTAACTAACTGCCCCCCGTAATCCTATATAGTTTTCTGTGTTAATTCCTAACGTAATATTTATAATTTTCATATTTACAGTCTCTTATTTACGTGAATTCATCAATAAAAGCACGTATTCATCTATAACTCGGCTGAAAAGTGGCCTTTTCCTTTTAAATTTTCTATTTAAATAGTGAAACTAACTAACTTCCGTAGTCTTATACAGTTTTCTTGGTTAATTCCTAACGTAATATATATAATTTTCATATTTTCAGTCTCTTATTTACGTAAATTCATCAATAAAAACACGTATTCATCTATAACTCGGCTGAAAAGTGGCCTTTTCCTTTTAAATTTTCTATTTAAATAGTGTAACTAACTGCCCTTCGTAATCTTATGTAGTTTTCTTGGTTAATTCCTAACGTTGTATATATAATTTTCATAGTTTCAGTCTCTTATTTACGTGAATTCATCAATAAAAACACGTATTCATCTATAACTCGGCTGAAAAGTGGTCTTTTCTTTTTAAATTTTCTATTTAAATAGTGTAACTAACTGCTTCCCGTAATCCTATACAGTTTTCTTGGTTAATTCCTAACGTTATATATATAATTTTCATATTTTCGGTCTCTTATTTACGTGAATTCATCAATAAAAACACGTATTCATCGATAACTCGGCTGAAAATTGGCCTTTTCCTTTTAAATTTGCTATTTAAATAGTGTAACTAATTGCCCCTCGTAATCTTATACAGCTTTCTTGGTTAATTCCTAACGTTATATATGTAATTTTCATAGTTTCAGTCTCCTATTTACGTGAATTCATCAATAAAAACACGTATTCATCTATAACTCGGCTGAAAAGTGGCCTTTTCCTTTTAAATTTTCTATTTAAATAGTGTGTCTAACCGCTTCCCGTGATCCTATATAGTTTTCTTATAGTTTTCTCAGTAAATTCGAAACGTTATATATTTAATTTTCATATTTTCAGTCTATTTCTTACTTAAATTCATCAATAAAAACACGTATTATTCTATATCACGGCTAAAAATTGGCCTTTTCCTTTTAAATTTTCTATTTAAATAGTGTAACTAACTGCCCCTCGTAATCCTATACTGTTTTCTTGGTTAATTCCTAACGTTATATATATAATTTTCATATTTTAAATGTCTTATTTACGTGAATTCATCAATAAAAACCCGTATTCATCTATAACTCGGCTGAAAGCGGCCTTTTCCGTTTAAATTTTCTTTGTTTATAGTGTATTTAACTGCCCCCCGTATTTATCTATAGTTACTATAATAAATTTCTACCGCTAAAATATTGATTTCCACATAATTCCTTTTCCCATAATCGTAATTTCCTAAAATTTTTAAAATTTTTAAAATCTTCATTTCTTTCGCTCTTTTTGCTTTTATTAGGTCCGACCAGTGTAGAAACTACCATCTGCACATTAATTTGCTTTATAAAACATGCAGAACTGGAAAAAATCACTATTTACCTAAACCGAGGTATAGTGGTCAATCAATACAATCACATAAATTCAACTATAAATTCACTCATAACTTTTCTAAAAATTGGTATTTTTGTTCAAATCTTCTTTAATATGTGTAGTTAATTTCTCCCCACATTTCCTTGTAGTTTTGTCAGTAAATTCGAAACGTTATATATTTAATTTTCATATTTTCAGTCTATTTCTTACTTAAATTCATCAATAAAAACACGTATTCATCTATAGCACGGCTGAAAATTGGCTTTTTCCTTTTAAATTTTCTATTTTAATAGTGTTACTAATTGCCTTCCGTAATCTAATATAGTTTTCTTGGTTAATTCCCAACGTTATTTATATACTTTTCATATTTTCAGTCTCTTATTTACGTGAATTCATCAATAAAAACAGGTATTCATCTATAACTCGGCTGAAAAGTGGCCTTTTCCTTTTAAATTTTCTATTTAAATAGTGTAACTAACTGCCCCCCGTAATACTATACTGTTTTCTTGGTTAATTCCTAACGTTATATATATATAATTTTCATATTTTCAATCTCTTATTTACGTGAATTCATTAATAAAAACACGTATTCATCTATAACTCGGCTGAAAAGTGGCCTTTTCCGTTTAAATTTTCTTTGTTTATAGTGTATTTAACTGCCCCCCGTATTTATCTATAGTAAATATATTAAATTTCTACCGCTAAAATATTGATTTCCACATAATTCGTTTTCCCATAATCGTAATTTCCTAAAATTTTTAAAATCTTCATTTCTTTCGCTCTTTTTGCTTTTATTAGGTCCGACCAGTGTAGCAACTATCATCTGCACTCTAATTTGCTTTATTAAACATGCAGAACTGGAAAAAATCACTATTTACCTAAACAGAGGTATAGTGGTCAATCAATACAATCACATAAATTCAACTATAAATTCGCTTATTAATTTTCTAAAAATTGGTATTTATGTTCAAATCTTCTTAAATATGTGAAGTTAATTGCTCCCCACATTTCCTTATAGTTTTCTCAGTAAATTCGTAACGTTATATATTTAATTTTCATATTTTTAGTCTATTTCTTACTTAAATTCATCAATAAGAACACGTATTCATCAATAGCACGGCTGAAAAGTGGCCTTTTCCTTTTAAGTTTTCTATTAAAATAGTGTAACTAACTGCCCCCCGTAATCCTGTATAGTTTTCTTTGTTAATTCCTAACGTAATATATATAATTTTCATATTTACAGTCTCTTATTTACGTGAATTCATCAATAAAAGCACGTATTCATCTATAACTCGGCTGAAAAGTGGCCTTTTCCTTTTAAATTTTCTATTTAAATAGTGAAACTAACTAACTTCCGTAATCTTATACAGTTTTCTTGGTTAATTCCTAACGTAATATATATAATTTTCATATTTTCAATCTCTTATTTACGTAAATTCATCAATAAAAACACGTATTCATCTATAACTCGGCTGAAAAGTGGCCTTTTCCTTTTAAATTTTCTATTTAAATAGTGTAACTAACTGCCCTTCGTAATCCTATGTAGTTTTCTTGGTTAATTCCTAACGTTGTATATATAATTTTCATAGTTTCAGTCTCTTATTTACGTGAATTCATCAATAAAAACACGTATTCATCTATAACTCGGCTGAAAAGTGGTCTTTTCTTTTTAAATTTTCTATTTAAATAGTGTAACTAACTGCTTCCCGTAATCCTATACAGTTTTCTTGGTTAATTCCTAACGTTATATATATAATTTTCATATTTTCGGTCTCTTATTTACGTGAATTCATCAATAAAAACACGTATTCATCGATAACTCGGCTGAAAATTGGCCTTTTCCTTTTAAATTTGCTATTTAAATAGTGTAACTAATTGCTCCTCGTAATCTTATATAGTTTTCTTGGTTAATTCCTAACGTTATATATGTAATTTTCATAGTTTCAGTCTCCTATTTACGTGAATTCATCAATAAAAACACGTATTCATCTATAACTCGGCTGAAAAAAGGCCTTTTCCCTTTAAATTTTCTATTTAAATAGTGTATCTAACTGCTTCCCGTAATCCTATATAGTTTTCTTATAGTTTTCTCAGTAAATTCGAAATGTTATATATTTAATTTTCATATTTTCAGTCTATTTCTTACTTAAATTCATCAATAAAAACACGTATTATTCTATATCAAGGCTAAAAATTGGCCTTTTCCTTTTAAATTTTCTATTTAAATAGTGTAACTAACTGCCCCTCGTAATCCTATACTGTTTTCTTGGTTAATTCCTAACGTTATATATATAATTTTCATATTTTAAATCTCCTATTTACGTGAATTCATCAATAAAAACACGTATTCATCTATAACTCGGCTGAAAAGCGGCCTTTTCCGTTTAAATTTTCTTTGTTTATAGTGTATTTAACTGCCCCCCGTATTTATCTATAGTTACTATAATAAATTTCTACCGTTAAAATATTGATTTCCACATAATTCCTTTTCCCATAATCGTAATTTCCTAAAATTTTTAAAATTTTTAAAATCTTCATTTCTTTCGCTCTTTTTGCTTTTATTAGGTCCGACCAGTGTAGAAACTACCATCTGCACATTAATTTGCTTTATAAAACATGCAGAACTGGAAAAAATCGCTATTTACCTAAACCGAGGTATAGTGGTCAATCAATACAATCACATAAATTCAACTATAAATTCGCTCATAACTTTTCTAAAAATTGGTATTTTTGTTCAAATCTTCTTTAATATGTGTAGTTAATTTCTCCCCACATTTCCTTGTAGTTTTGTCAGTAAATTCGAAACGTTATATATTTAATTTTCATATTTTCAGTCTATTTCTTACTTAAATTCATCAATAAAAACACGTATTCATCTATAGCA
Source organism: Parnassius smintheus behrii (assembly GCA_036936625.1). NCBI lineage: Eukaryota > Metazoa > Arthropoda > Insecta > Lepidoptera > Papilionidae > Parnassius > Parnassius smintheus. Next base: position 34,795,581 of record JAUPFT010000029.1, read on the forward strand.
CGGCTGAAAATTGGCTTTTTCCTATTAAATTTTCTATTTTCATAGTGTTACTAATTGCCTCCCGTAATCTTATATAGTTTTCTTGGTTAATTCCTAACGTTATTTATATAGTTTTCATATTTTCAGTCTCTTATTTACGTGTATTCATCAATAAAAACAGGTATTCATCTATAACTCGGCTGAAAAGTGGCCTTTTCCTTTTAAATTTTCTATTTAAATAGTGTAACTAACTGCCCCCCGTAATACTATACTGTTTTCTTGGTTGATTCCTAACGTTATATATATAATTTTCATATTTTCAGTCTCTTATTTACGTGAATTCATTAATAAAAACACGTATTCATCTATAACTCGGCTGAAAAGTGGCCTTTTCCGTTTAAATTTTCTTTGTTTATAGTGTATTTAACTGCCCCCCGTATTTATCTATAGTAAATATAATAAATTTCTACCGCTAAAATATTGATTTCCACATAATTCGTTTTCCCATAATCGTAATTTCCTAAAATTTTTAAAATCTTCATTTCTTTCGCTCTTTTTGCTTTTATTAGGTCCGACCAGTGTAGCAACTACCATCTGCACTCTAATTTGCTTTATTAAACATGCAGAACTGGAAAAAATCACTATTTACCTAAACAGAGGTATAGTGGTCAATCAATACAATCACATAAATTCAACTATAAATTCGCTTATTAATTTTCTAAAAATTGGTATTTATGTTCAAATCTTCTTTAATATGTGAAGTTAATTGCTCTTCACATTTCCTTATAGTTTTCTCAGTAAATTCGTAACGTTATATATTTAATTTTCATATTTTTAGTCTATTTCTTACCTAAATTCATCAATAAGAACACGTATTCATCAATAGCACGGCTGAAAATTGGCCATTTCCTTTTAAATTTTCTATTTAAATAGTGTAACTAATTGCAACCCGTAATCCTTTATAGTTTTCTTGGTTAATTCCTAACGTTATTTATATAATTTTCATATTTTCAGTCTCTAATTTACGTGAATTCATCAATAAAACACGTATTCATCTATAACTCGGTTGAAAAGTGGCCTTTTCCTTTTAAAATTTTCTTTGTTTATAGTGTATTTAACTGCTTCCTGTATTTATCTATAGTTACTATTATAAATTTCTACCGATAAAATATTGATTACCACATAATTCCTTTTCCCATAATCGTAATTTCCTAAAATTTTTAAAATTTTTGAAATCTTCATTTCTTTCGCTCTTTTTGCTTTTATTAGGTCCGACCAGTGTAGAAACTACCATCTGCACTCTTACTTGCTTTATAAATCATGCAGAACTGGAAAAAATCACTATTTACCTAAACCGAGGTATAGTGGTCAATCAATACAATCACATAAATTCAACTATAAATTCGCTTATTACTTTTCTAAAAATTGGTATTTTTGTTAAAATCTTCTTTAATATGTGTAGTTAATTGCTCCCCACATTTCCTTATAGTTTTCTCAGTAAATTCGTAACGTTATATATTTAATTTTCATATTTTCAGTCTATTTCTTACTTAAATTCATCAATAAAATAACGTATTCATCTATAGCACGGCTGAAAATTGGCCTTTTCCTTTTAAATTTTCTATTTAAATAGTGTAACTAATTGCCTCCCGTAATCTTATATAGTTTTCTTGGTTAATTCCTAACGTTATTTATATAGTTTTCATATTTTCAGTCTCTTATTTACGTGAATTCATCAATAAAAACACGTATTCATCTATAACTCGGCTGAAAAGTGGCCTTTTCCTTTTAAAATTTTCTTTGTTTATAGTGTATTTAACTGCTTCCCGTATTTATCTATAGTTACTATAAAAAATTTCTACCGGTAAAATATTGATTACCACATAATTCCTTTTCCCATAATCGTAATTTCCTAAAATTTTTAAAATTTTTGAAATCTTCATTTCTTTCGCTCTTTTTGCTTTTATTAGGTCCGACCAGTGTAGAAACTACCATCTGTGTTCTTATTTGCTTTATAAATCACGCAGAACTGGCAAAAATCACTATTTACCTAAACCGAGGTATAGTGGTCAATCAATACAATCACATAAATTCAACTATAAATTCGCTTATTACTTTTCTAAAAATTGGTATTTTTGTTAAAATCTTCTTTAATATGTGTAGTTAATTGCTCCCCACATTTCCTTATAGTTGTCTCAGTAAATTCGAAACGTTATATATTTAATTTTCATATTTTCAGTCTATTTCTTACTTAAATTCATCAATAAAATAACGTATTCATCTATAGCACGGCTGAAAATTGGCCTTTTCCTTTTAAATTTTCTATTTAAATAGTGTAACTAATTGCCTCCCGTAATCTTATATCGTTTTCTTGGTTAATTCCTAACGTTATTTATATAGTTTTCATATTTTCAGTCTCTTATTTACGTGAATTCATCAATAAAAACAGGTATTCATCTATAACTCGGCTGAAAAGTGGCCTTTTCCTTTTAAATTTTCTATTTAATTAGTATAACTAACTGCCCCCCGCAATCCTATACTGTTTTCTTGGTTAATTCCTAACGTTATATATATAATTTTCATATTTTCAGTCTCTTATTTACGTGAATTCATTAATAGAAACACGTATTCATCTATAACTCGGCTGAAAAGTGGCCTTTTGCGTTTAAATTTTCTTTGTTTATAGTGTATTTAACTGCCCCCCGTATTTATCTATAGTAAATATAATAAATTTCTACCGCTAAAATATTGATTTCCACATAATTCGTTTTCCCATAATCGTAATTTCCTAAAATTTTTAAAATCTTCATTTCTTTCGCTCTTTTTGCTTTTATTAGGTCCGACCAGTGTAGCAACTACCATCTGCACTCTAATTTGCTTTATTAAACATGCAGAACTGGAAAAAATCACTATTTACCTAAACAGAGGTATAGTGGTCAATCAATACAATCACATAAATTCAACTATAAATTCGCTTATTAATTTTCTAAAAATTGGTATTTATGTTCAAATCTTCTTTAATATGTGAAGTTAATTGCTCCCCACATTTCCTTATAGTTTTCTCAGTAAATTCGTAACGTTATATATTTAATTTTCATATTTTTAGTCTATTTCTTACTTAAATTCATCAATAAGAACACGTATTCATCTATAAATCGGCTGAAAAGTGGCCTTTTCCTTTTAAATTTTCTATTTTAATAGTGTAACTAACTGCATCCCCGTAATTATATACAGTTTTCTTGGTTAATTCCTAACGTTATATATATAATTTTCATATTTTCAATCTCTTATTTACGTGAATTCATTAATAAAAACACGTATTCATCTATAACTCGGCTGAAAAGTGGCCTTTTCCGTTTAAATTTTCTATTTAAATAGTGAAACTAACTAACTTCCGTAATCTTATACAGTTTTCTTGGTTAATTCCTAACGTAATATATATAATTTTCATATTTTCAGTCTCTTATTTACGTAAATTCATCAATAAAAACAAGTATTCATCTATAACTCGGCTGAAAAGTGGCCTTTTCCTTTTAAATTTTCTATTTAAATAGTGTATCTAACTGCTTCCCGTAATCCTATATAGTTTTCTTATAGTTTTCTCAGTAAATTCGAAACGTTATATATTTAATTTTCATATTTTCAGTCTATTTCTTACTTAAATTCATCAATAAAATAACGTATTCATCTATAGCACGGCTGAAAATTGGCCTTTTCCTTTTAAATTTTCTATTTAAATAGTGTAACTAATTGCCTCCCGTAATCTTATATCGTTTTCTTGGTTAATTCCTAACGTTATTTATATAGTTTTCATATTTTCAGTCTCTTATTTACGTGAATTCATCAATAAAAACAGGTATTCATCTATAACTCGGCTGAAAAGTGGCCTTTTCCTTTTAAATTTTCTATTTAATTAGTATAACTAACTGCCCCCCGCAATCCTATACTGTTTTCTTGGTTAATTCCTAACGTTATATATATAATTTTCATATTTTCAGTCTCTTATTTACGTGAATTCATTAATAAAAACACGTATTCATCTATAACTCGGCTGAAAAGTGGCCTTTTCCGTTTAAATTTTCTTTGTTTATAGTGTATTTAACTGCCCCCCGTATTTATCTATAGTAAATATAATAAATTTCTACCGCTAAAATATTGATTTCCACATAATTCGTTTTCCCATAATCGTAATTACCTAAAATTTTTAAAATTTTTAAAATCATCATTTCTTTCGCTCTTTTTGCTTTTATTATGACCGACCAGTGTAGAAACTACCATCTGCATTATTATTTGCTTTATAAAGCATGCAGAACTGGAAAAAATCACTATTTACCTAAACAGAGGTATAGTGGTCAATCAATACAATCACATAAATTCAACTATAAATTCGCTTATTACTTTTCTAAAAATTGGTATTTTTGTTCATATCTTCTTTAATATGTGTAGTAAATTGCTCCTCACATTTCCTTGTAGTTTTCTCAGTAAATTCGTAACGTTATATATTTAAATTTCATATTTTCAGTCTATTTCTTACTTAAATTCATCAATAAAACACGTATTCATCTATAGCACGGCTGAAAATTGGCCTTTTCCTTTTAAATTTTCTGTATAAATAGTGTAACTGATTGCCCTTCGTAATCTTATATAGTTTTCTTGGTTAATTCCTAACGTTATATTTATAATTTTCATATTTTCAGTCTCTTATTTACGTGAATTCATCAATAAAAACACGTATTCATCTATAACTCGGCTGAAAAGTGGCCTTTTCCTTTTAAATTTTCTATTTGAATAGTGTAACTAATTGCAACCCGTAATCCTTTATAGTTTTCTTGGTTAATTCCTTACGTTATATATATAATTTTCATATTTTCAGTCTCTTATTTACGTGACTTCATCAATAAAAACAGGTATTCATCTATAACTCGGCTGAAAAATGGCCTTTTCCTTTAAAATTTTTTATTTAATTAAAGTAACTAACTGCCCCCCGTAATCCTATACAGTTTTTTTAGTTAATTCCTAACGTTATATATATATAGTTTTCATATTTTCAGTCCCTTATTTACGTGAATTCATCAATAAAAACACGTATTCATCTATAACTCGGCTGAAAAGTGGCCTTTTCCTTTTAAATTTTCTATTTTAATAGTGTTACTAACTGCTTTCCCGTAATCATATACAGTTTTCTTGGTTAATTCCTAACGTTATATATATAATTTTCATATTTTCAGTCTCTTATTTACGTGAATTCATTAATAAAAACACGTATTCATCTATAACTCGGCTGAAAAGTGGCCTTTTCCGTTTAAATTTTCTTTGTTTATAGTGTATTTAACTGCCCCCGTATTTATCTATAGTAAATATAATAAATTTCTACCGCTAAAATATTGATTTCCACATAATTCGTTTTCCCATAATCGTATTTTCCTAAAATTTTTAAAATTATTAAAATCTTCATTTCATTTCATTCGTGCTATAGATGAATACGTGTTTTTATTGATGAATTTAAGTAAGAAATAGACTGAAAATATGAAAATTAAATATATAACGTTACGAATTTACTGAGAAAACTATAAGGAAATGTGGGGAGCAATTAACTACACATATTAAAGAAGATTTGAACATAAATACCAATTTTTAGAAAATTAATAAGCGAATTTATAGTTGAATTTATGTGATTGTATTGATTGACCAATATACCTCGGTTTAGGTAAATAGTGATTTTTTCCAGTTCTGCATGTTTAATAAAGCAAATTAGAATGCAGATGGTAGTTGCTACACTGGTCGGACCTAATAAAAGCAAAAAGAGCGAAAGAAATGAAGATTTTAAAAATTTTAGGAAATTACGATTATGGGAAAACGAATTATGTGGAAATCAATATTTTAGCGGTAGAAATTTATTATATTTACTATAGATAAATACGGTGGGCAGTTAAATACACTATAAACAAAGAAAATTTAAACGGAAAAGGCCACTTTTCAGCCGAGTTATAGATGAATACGTGTTATTATTAATGAATTCACGTAAATAAGAGACTGAAAATATGAAAATTATATATATATATAACGTTAGGAATTAACCAAGAAAACTATATATGATTACGGGGGAGAAGTTGTTTACACTATTAAAATAGAAAATTTAAAAGGAAAAGGCCACTTTTCAGCCGAGTTATAGATGAATTTGTGTTTTTATTTATGAATTCACGTAAATAAGAGACTGAAAATATGAAAATTTTATATATTACGTTAGGAATTAACCAAGAAAACAGTATAGGATTGCGGGGGGCAGTTAGTTACACTATTTAAATAGAAAATTTAAAAGGAAAAGGCCACTTTTCGGCCGAGTTATAGATGAATACCTGTTTTTATTGATGAATTCACGTAAATAAGAGATTGAAAATATGAAAACTATATAAATAACGTTAGGAATTAACCAAGAAAACGATATAAGATTACGGGAGGCAATTAGTTACACTATTTAAATAGAAAATTTAAAAGGAAAAGGCCAATTTTCAGCCGTGCTATAGATGAATACGTTATTTTATTGATGAATTTAAGTAAGAAATAGACTGAAAATATGAAAATTAAATATATAACGTTACGAATTTACTGAGAAAACTATAAGAAAATGTGGGGAGCAATTAACTACACATATTAAAGAAGATTTGAACATAAATACCAATTTTTAGAAAATTAATAAGCGAATTTATAGTTGAATTTATGTGATTGTATTGATTGACCACTATACCTCGGTTTAGGTAAATAGTGATTTTTTCCAGTTCTGCGTGATTTATAAAGCAAATAAGAACACAGATGGTAGTTTCTACACTGGTCGGACCTAATAAAAGCAAAAAGAGTGAAAGAAATGAAGATTTCAAAAATTTTAAAAATTTTAGGAAATTACGATTATGGGAAAAGGAATTATGTGGTAATCAATATTTTACCGGTAGAAATTTATTATAGTAACTATAGATAAATACGGGAAGCAGTTAAATACACTATAAACAAAGAAAATTTTAAAAGGAAAAGGCCACTTTTCAGCCGAGTTATAGATGAATACGTGTTTTATTGATGAATTCACGTAAATTAGATTGAAAATATGAAAATTATATAAATAACGTTAGGAATTAACCAAGAAAACTATAAAGGATTACGGGTTGCAATTAGTTACACTATTTAAATAGAAAATTTAAAAGGAAATGGCCAATTTTCAGCCGTGCTATAGATGAATACGTGTTTTTATTGATGAATTTAAGTAAGAAATAGACTGAAAATATGAAAATTAAATATATAACGTTACGAATTTACTGAGAAAACTATAAGAAAATGTGGGGAGCAATAAACTACACATATTAAAGAAGATTTGAACATAAATACCAATTTTTAGAAAATTAATAAGCGAATTTATAGTTGAATTTATGTGATTGTATTGATTGACCAATATACCTCGGTTTAGGTAAATAGTGATTTTTTCCAGTTCTGCATGTTTAATAAAGCAAATTAGAATGCAGATGGTAGTTGCTACACTGGTCGGACCTAATAAAAGCAAAAAGAGCGAAAGAAATGAAGATTTTAAAAATTTTAGGAAATTACGATTATGGGAAAACGAATTATGTGGAAATCAATATTTTAGCGGTAGAAATTTATTATATTTACTATAGATAAATACGGGGGCAGTTAAATACACTTTAAACAAAGAAAATTTAAACGGAAAAGGCCACTTTTCAGCCGAGTTATAGATGAATACGTGTTTTTATTAATGAATTCACGTAAATAAGAGACTGAAAATATGAAAATTATATATATAACGTTAGGAATTAACCAAGAAAACAGTATAGGATTGCGGGGGGCAGTTAGTTATACTAATTAAATAGAAAATTTAAAAGGAAAAGGCCACTTTTCAGCCGAGTTATAGATGAATACCTGTTTTTATTGATGAATTCACGTAAATAAGAGACTGAAAATATGAAAACTATATAAATAACGTTAGGAATTAACCAACAAAACGATATAAGATTACGGGAGGCAATTAGTTACACTATTTAAATAGAAAATTTAAAAGGAAAAGGCCAATTTTCAGCCGTGCTATAGATGAATACGTTATTTTATTGATGAATTTAAGTAAGAAATAGACTGAAAATATGAAAATTAAATATATAACGTTTCGAATTTACTGAGAAAACTATAAGAAAACTATATAGGATTACGGGAAGCAGTTAGATACACTATTTAAATAGAAAATTTAAAAGGAAAAGGCCACTTTTCAGCCGAGTTATAGATGAATACTTGTTTTTATTGATGAATTTACGTAAATAAGAGACTGAAAATATGAAAATTATATATATTACGTTAGGAATTAACCAAGAAAACTGTATAAGATTACGGAAGTTAGTTAGTTTCACTATTTAAATAGAAAATTTAAACGGAAAAGGCCACTTTTCAGCCGAGTTATAGATGAATACGTGTTTTTATTAATGAATTCACGTAAATAAGAGATTGAAAATATGAAAATTATATATATAACGTTAGGAATTAACCAAGAAAACTGTATATAATTACGGGGATGCAGTTAGTTACACTATTTAAATAGAAAATTTAAAAGGAAAAGGCCACTTTTCAGCCGATTTATAGATGAATACGTGTTCTTATTGATGAATTTAAGTAAGAAATAGACTAAAAATATGAAAATTAAATATATAACGTTACGAATTTACTGAGAAAACTATAAGGAAATGTGGGGAGCAATTAACTTCACATATTAAAGAAGATTTGAACATAAATACCAATTTTTAGAAAATTAATAAGCGAATTTATAGTTGAATTTATGTGATTGTATTGATTGACCACTATACCTCGGTTTAGGTAAATAGTGACTTTTTCCAGTTCTGCATGTTTAATAAAGCAAATTAGAGTGCAGATGGTAGTTGCTACACTGGTCGGACCTAATAAAAGCAAAAAGAGCGAAAGAAATGAAGATTTTAAAAAAATTTAGGAAATTACGATTATGGGAAAACGAATTATGTGGAAATCAATATTTTAGCGGTAGAAATTTATTATATTTACTATAGATAAATACGGGGGGCAGTTAAATACACTATAAACAAAGAAAATTTAAACGGAAAAGGCCACTTTTCAGCCGAGTTATAGATGAATACGTGTTATTATTAATGAATTCACGTAAATAAGAGACTGAAAATATGAAAATTATATATATATATATATATATATATATATATATATATATATATATATATATATATATATATATACATATATATATATATATTTATATAACGTTAGGAATTAACCAAGAAAACTATATATGATTACGGGGGAGCAGTTAGTTACACTATTAATATAGAAAATTTAAAAGGAAAAGGCCAATTTTCAGCCGTGCTATTGATGAATACGTTATTTTATTGATGATTTTAAGTAAGAAATAGACTGAAAATATGAAAATTAAATATATAACGTTACGAATTTACTGAGAAAACTATAAGGAAATGTGGGGAGCAATTAACTACACATATTAAAGAAGATTTGAACATAAATACCAATTTTTAGAAAAGTAATAAGCGAATTTATAGTTGAATTTATGTGATTCTATTGATTGACCACTATACCTCGGTTTAGGTAAATAGTGGTTTTTTCCACTTCTGCATGTTTTATAAAGCAAATAAGAGTGAAGATGGTAGTTTCTACACTGGTCGGACCTAATAAAAGCAAAAAGAGCGAAAGAAATGAAGATTTTAAAAATTTTAAAAATTTTAGGATGTTACGATTATGGGAAAACGAATTATGTGGAAATCAATATTTTAGCGGTAGAAATTTATTATAGTAACTATAGATGAATACGGGGGGCAGTTAAATACACTACGAAAACAAAGAAAATTAAAAAGTAAAAGGCCACTTTTCGGCCGAGTTATAGATGAATACGTGTTTTTATTAATGAATTCACGTAAATAAGAGACTGAAAATATGAAAATTATATATATAACGTTAGGAATTAACCAAGAAAACTGTATATGATTACGGGGGAGCAGTTAGTTACACTATTCAAATAGAAAATTTAAAAGGAAAAGGCCACTTTTCAGCCGAGTTATAGATGAATACGTGTTTTTATTGATGAATTCACGTAAATAAGAGACTGAAAATATGAAAATTATATATATAACGTTAGGAATTAACCAATAAAACAGTATAGTATTACGGAAGGCAGTTAGTTACACTATTTAAATAGAAAATTTAAAAGGAAAAGGCCACTTTTCAGCCGAGTTATAGATGAATACCTGTTTTTATTGATGAATTCACGTAAATAAGAGACTGAAAATATGAAAACTATATAAATAACGTTAGGAATTAACCAAGAAAACTACATAAGATTACGGGAGGCAATTAGTTACACTATTAAAATAGAAAATTTAAAAGGAAAAAGCCAATTTTCAGCCGTGCTATAGATGAATACGTGTTTTTATTGATGAATTTAAGTAAGAAATAGACTGAAAATATGAAAATTAAATATATAACGTTACGAATTTACTGACAAAACTACAAGGAAATGTGGGGAGAAATTAACTACACATATTAAAGAAGATTTGAACAAAAATACAAATTTTTAGAAAAGTTATGAGCGAATTTATAGTTGAATTTATGTGATTGTATTGATTGACCACTATACCTTGGTTTAGGTAAATAGTGATTTTTTCAGTTCTGCATGTTTTATAAAGCAAATTAGAGTGCAGATGGTAGTTTCTACACTGGTCGGACCTAATAAAAGCAAAAAGAGCGAAAGAAATGAAGATTTTAAAAATTTAAAAAATTTTAGGAAATTACGATTATGGGAAAAGGAATTATGTGGAATTATGTGAAGTTTTCTTATAGTTTTCTCAGTAAATTCGTAACGTTATATATTTAATTTTCATATTTTCAGTCTATTTCTTACTTAAATTCATCAATAAAAACACGTATTATTCTATATCACGGCTAAAAATTGGCCTTTTCCTTTTAAATTTTCTATTAAAATAGTATAACTAATGGCCCCTCGTAATCCTATTTAGTTTTCTTGGTTAATTCCTAACGTTATATATATAATTTTCATATTTTCAGTCTCTTATTTACGTAAATTCATCAATAAAACACGTATTCATCTATAACTCGGCTGTTAAGTGGCCTTTTCCTTTTAAATTTTCTATTTAAATAGTGTAACTAACTGCCCCCGTAATCTTATACAGTTTTCTTCGATAATTCCTAACGTTATATATATAATTTTCATATTTTCAGTCTCTTATTTACGTAAATTCATCAATAAAAACACGTATTCATCTATAACTCGGCTGAAAAGTGGCTTTTTCTTTTTAAATTTTCTACTTAAATAGTGTAACTAACTGCCCCCCGTAATTCTATACTGTTTTCTTGGTTGATTCCTAACGTAAAATATATAATTTTCATATTTTCAGTCTCTTAATTTACGTGAATTCATCAAAAAAAAAACAGGTATTCATCTATAACTCGGCTGAAAAGTGGCCTTTTCCTTTTATATTTTCTATATTAATAGTGTAACTAACTGCTCCCCCGTAATCATATACAGCTTTCTTGGTTAATTCCTAACGTTATATATATAATTTTCATATTTTCAGTCTCCTATTTACGTGAATTCATCAATAAAAACACGTATTCATCTATAACTCGGCTGTTTAGTGGCCTTTTCCTTTTAAATTTTCTATTTAAATAGTGTAACTAACTGCCCCCCGTAATCCTATACAGGTTTTTTGGTTAATTCCTAACGTTATATATATAATTTTCATATTTTCAGTCTCTTACTTACGTAAATTCATCAATAAAAACAGGTATTCATCTATAACTCGGCTGAAAAGTGGCCTTTTCCTTTTAATTTTTCTATTTACATAGTGTAACTAACTGCCATCCGTAATCCTATACTGTTTTCTTGGTTAATTCCTAACGTTATATATATAATTTTCATATTTTCAGTCTCTTACTTACGTAAATTCATCAATAAAAACAGGTATTCATCTATAACTCGGCTGAAAAGTGGCCTTTTCCTTTTAATTTTTCTATTTACATAGTGTAACTAACTGCCATCCGTAATCCTATACTGTTTTCTTGGTTAATTCCTAACGTTATATATATATATATATATATATATATATATATATATATATATATATATATATATATATAATTTTCATATTTTCAGTCTCTTATTTACGTGAATTCATCAATGAAAACAGGTATTCATCTATAATTCGGCTGAAAAGTGGCCTTTTCCGTTTAAATTTTCTTTGTTTATAGTGTATTTAACCGCCTTTCGCATTTATCTATAGTTACTATAATAAATTTCCATCGCTAAAATATTGATTTCCACATAATTCGTTTTCCCATAATCGTAATTTCCTAAAATTTTTAAAATTTTTAAAATCTTCATTTCTTTCGCTCTTTTTGCTTTTATTAGGTCCGTCCAGTGTAGAAACTACCATCTGCACTCTTATTTGCTTTATAAAACATACAGAACTGGAAAAAATCACTATTTGCCTAAACCGAGGTAAAGTAAAGTAAAGTAAAAGTAAAATATACTTTATTGTACACCAAGGAACATATTACATTATTTATATATTTAAAGGGACATTGGTACAACAGGCGGCCTTATCGCTAAAACAGCGATCTCTTCCAGGCAACCTTAGGGCAGAGGATACTATTTCAAAGATAGCGGAAGGGGTGTACAGAATATGATAAAGAAAGATAAATAGAAGAACATAAATGATTAAAGAAAAAAAAAATGAATGACGACAGGTAGTAACTTAAGAGGAAAGGTAATAAAGTTTTAATTTATTTTTAAATATAGGAAGAGATTTAGATTTTTTATTATGTAAGGGGAGAGAATTCCATAGTCGTATAGCGGTAACCGTAAAAGAATTAGAATAGAAGGAAGAGGAATGTCTAGGGGTACTTAGAAGGAGATTATTTTGAGATCGTAAACTACTTAAATATATAAATCGGTCTTTCAAATAAGAAGGTATAGTGGTTTATCAAAAACAATCACATAAATTCAACTATAAATTCGCTTATTACTTATCTAAAAATTGGTATTTTTGTTCAAATCTTCTTAAATATGCGTAGTTAATTGCTCCCCTCATTTCCTTATAGTTTTCTTATATATATATATATATATATATATATATATATATATATATATATATAGTTTTCATATTTTCAGTCTCTTATTAACGTGAATTCATCAATAAAAACAGGTATTCATCTATAACTCGGCTGAAAAGTGGCCTTTTCCTTTTAAATTTCCTATTTAAATAGTGTAACTAACTGCCCCCCGTAATTCTATACTGTTTTCTTGGTTGATTCCTAACGTAAAATATATAATTTTCATATTTTCAGTCTCTTAATTTACGTGAATTCATCAAAAAAAAACAGGTATTCATCTATAACTCGGCTGAAAAGTGGCCTTTTCCTTTTATATTTTCTATTTTAATAGTGTAACTAACTGCTCCCCCGTAATCATATACAGCTTTCTTGGTTAATTCCTAACGTTATATATATAATTTTCATATTTTCAGTCTCTTATTTACGTGAATTCATCAATAAAAACACGTATTCATCTATAACTCGGCTGAAAAGTGGCCTTTTCCGTTTAAATTTTCTTTGTTTATGGTGTATTTAACTGCCCCCGTATTTATCTATAGTTACTATAATAAATTTCTACCGCTAAAATATTGATTTCCACATAATTCGTTTTCTTAGTTTATAGTGTATTTAACCGCCCCCCGTATTTATCTATAGTTATTATAATAAATTTCTACCGCTAAAATATTTATTTCCACATAATTCTTTTTCCCATAATCGTAATTTCCTAAAATTTTTAAAATCTTCATTTCTTTCTCTCTTTTTGCTTTTTCTAGGTCCGGCCAGTGTAGAAACTACCACCTGCACTCTTATTTGCTTTATAAAACATGCACAACTGGAAAAAATCACTATTTACCTAAACCGAGGTATAGTGGTCAATCAATACAATCACATAAATTCAACTATAAATTCGCTTATAACTTTTCTAAAAATTGGTATTTTTCGTTCAAATCTTCTTTAAATTGTGTAGTTAATTGCTCCCCACATTTCTTTATAGTTTTCTAAGTAAATTCGTAACATTATATATTTAATTTTCATATTTTCAGTCTATTTCTTACATAAATTCATCAATAAAAACACGTATTCATCGATAGCACGGCTGAAAATTGGCCTTTTCCTTTTAAAATATCTATTTAAATAGTGTCACTAATTGCGCCCCGTAATCCTATATAGTTTTCTTGGTTAATTCCTAACGTTATATATATAATTTTCATATTTTCATTCTATTTCTTACTTAAATTCATCAATAAAAACACGTATTCATCTATAGCACGGCTGAAAAGTGGACTTTTCCTTTTAAATTTTCTATTAAGATAGTGTAACTAACTGCCTCCCGTAATCCTATACTGTTTTCTTGATTAATTCCTAACGTTATATATATAATTTTCATATGTTCAGTCTCTTATTTACGTGAATTCGTCAATAAAAACACGTATTCATCGATAACTCGGCTGAAAAGTGGCCTTTACCGTTTCAATTTTCTTTTTTAATAGTGTATTTAACCGCCCTCCGTATTTAACTATAGTTTTATAATAAATTTCCACTGCTAAAATATTGATTTCCACATAATTCGTTTACCCATAATCGTAATTTCCTAAAATTATTAAAATTTTTCAAATCTTCATTTCTTTCGCTCTTTTCGCTTTTATTAGGTCCGTTTAGTGTAGAAACTACCATCTGTACTCTTATTTGCTTTATAAAACATACACGACTGGAAAAAATCACCATTTACCTAAACCGAGGTATAGTGGTCAATCAATACAATCACATAAATTCAACTATAAATTCGCTTATAACTTTTCTAAAAATTGGTATTTTTCGTTCAAATATTCTTTAAATTGTGTAGTTAATTCCTGCGCATATTTTTTATAGTTTTCTCAGTAAATTCGTAACGTTATATATTTAATTTTCATATTTTCAGTCTATTTCTTACTTAAATTCATCAATAAATACTCGTATTCATCGATAGCACGGCTGAAAATTGGCCTTTTCCTTTTAAATTCTCTATTTAAATAGTATCACTAATTGCCCCCCGTAATCCTATATAGTTTTCTTGGTTAATTCCTAACGTTATATATATAATTTTCATATTTTCAGTCTATTTCTTACTTAAATTCATCAATAAAAACACGTTTTCATCGATAGCACGGCTAAAAATTGGGCTTTTCCTTTTAAATTCTCTATTTAAATAGTGTCACTAATTGCCCCCCGTAATCCTATATAGTTTTCTTGGTTAATTCCTAACGTTATATATATAATTTACATATTTTCATTCTATTTCTTACTTAAATTCATCAATAAAAACACGTATTCATCGATAGCACGGCGGAAAATTGGCCTTTTCCTTTTAAATTCTCTATTTTAATAGTGTCACTAACTGCTCCCGGTAATCCTGTGCTGTTTTCTTGGTTAATTCCTAACGTTAAATATATAATTTTCATATTTTCAGTCTCTTATTTACGTGAATTCATCAATAAAAACACGTATTCATCGATAACTCGGCTGAAAAGTGGCCTTTTCCGTTTCAATTTTCTTTTTTAATAGTGTATTTAACCGCCCCCCGTATTTACCTATAGTTTTATAATAAATTTCCACTGCTAAAATATTGATTTCCACATAATTCGTGTACCCGTAATCGTAATTTCCTAAAATTATTAAATTTTTTCAAATCTTCATTTCTTTCGCTCTTTTTGCTTTTATTAGGTCCGTCTAGTGCAGAAACTACCATCTGTACTCTTATTTGCTTTATAAAACATGCACAACTGGAAAAAATTACTATTTACCTAAACCGAGGTATAGTGGTCAATCAATGCAATCACATAAATTCAACTATAAATTCGCTTATTACTTATCTAAAAATTGGTATTTTTGTTCAAATCTTCTTAAATATGCGTAGTTAATTGCTCCCCTCATTTCCTTATAGTTTTCTTATATATATATATATATATATATATATATATATATATATATATATATATATATATATATATATATATATATATATATAGTTTTCATATTTTCAGTCTCTTATTAACGTGAATTCATCAATAAAAACAGGTATTCATCTATAACTCGGCTGAAAAGTGGCCTTTTCCTTTTAAATTTCCTATTTAAATAGTGTAACTAACTGCCCCCCGTAATTCTATACTGTTTTCTTGGTTGATTCCTAACGTAAAATATATAATTTTCATATTTTCAGTCTCTTAATTTACGTGAATTCATCAAAAAAAAACAGGTATTCATCTATAACTCGGCTGAAAAGTGGCCTTTTCCTTTTATATTTTCTATTTTAATAGTGTAACTAACTGCTCCCCCGTAATCATATACAGCTTTCTTGGTTAATTCCTAACGTTATATATATAATTTTCATATTTTCAGTCTCTTATTTACGTGAATTCATCAATAAAAACACGTATTCATCTATAACTCGGCTGAAAAGTGGCCTTTTCCGTTTAAATTTTCTTTGTTTATGGTGTATTTAACTGCCCCCGTATTTATCTATAGTTACTATAATAAATTTCTACCGCTAAAATATTGATTTCCACATAATTCGTTTTCTTAGTTTATAGTGTATTTAACCGCCCCCCGTATTTATCTATAGTTATTATAATAAATTTCTACCGCTAAAATATTTATTTCCACATAATTCTTTTTCCCATAATCGTAATTTCCTAAAATTTTTAAAATCTTCATTTCTTTCTCTCTTTTTGCTTTTTCTAGGTCCGGCCAGTGTAGAAACTACCACCTGCACTCTTATTTGCTTTATAAAACATGCACAACTGGAAAAAATCACTATTTACCTAAACCGAGGTATAGTGGTCAATCAATACAATCACATAAATTCAACTATAAATTCGCTTATAACTTTTCTAAAAATTGGTATTTTTCGTTCAAATCTTCTTTAAATTGTGTAGTTAATTGCTCCCCACATTTCTTTATAGTTTTCTAAGTAAATTCGTAACATTATATATTTAATTTTCATATTTTCAGTCTATTTCTTACATAAATTCATCAATAAAAACACGTATTCATCGATAGCACGGCTGAAAATTGGCCTTTTCCTTTTAAAATATCTATTTAAATAGTGTCACTAATTGCGCCCCGTAATCCTATATAGTTTTCTTGGTTAATTCCTAACGTTATATATATAATTTTCATATTTTCATTCTATTTCTTACTTAAATTCATCAATAAAAACACGTATTCATCTATAGCACGGCTGAAAAGTGGACTTTTCCTTTTAAATTTTCTATTAAGATAGTGTAACTAACTGCCTCCCGTAATCCTATACTGTTTTCTTGATTAATTCCTAACGTTATATATATAATTTTCATATGTTCAGTCTCTTATTTACGTGAATTCGTCAATAAAAACACGTATTCATCGATAACTCGGCTGAAAAGTGGCCTTTACCGTTTCAATTTTCTTTTTTAATAGTGTATTTAACCGCCCTCCGTATTTAACTATAGTTTTATAATAAATTTCCACTGCTAAAATATTGATTTCCACATAATTCGTTTACCCATAATCGTAATTTCCTAAAATTATTAAAATTTTTCAAATCTTCATTTCTTTCGCTCTTTTCGCTTTTATTAGGTCCGTTTAGTGTAGAAACTACCATCTGTACTCTTATTTGCTTTATAAAACATACACGACTGGAAAAAATCACCATTTACCTAAACCGAGGTATAGTGGTCAATCAATACAATCACATAAATTCAACTATAAATTCGCTTATAACTTTTCTAAAAATTGGTATTTTTCGTTCAAATATTCTTTAAATTGTGTAGTTAATTCCTGCGCATATTTTTTATAGTTTTCTCAGTAAATTCGTAACGTTATATATTTAATTTTCATATTTTCAGTCTATTTCTTACTTAAATTCATCAATAAATACTCGTATTCATCGATAGCACGGCTGAAAATTGGCCTTTTCCTTTTAAATTCTCTATTTAAATAGTATCACTAATTGCCCCCCGTAATCCTATATAGTTTTCTTGGTTAATTCCTAACGTTATATATATAATTTTCATATTTTCAGTCTATTTCTTACTTAAATTCATCAATAAAAACACGTTTTCATCGATAGCACGGCTAAAAATTGGGCTTTTCCTTTTAAATTCTCTATTTAAATAGTGTCACTAATTGCCCCCCGTAATCCTATATAGTTTTCTTGGTTAATTCCTAACGTTATATATATAATTTACATATTTTCATTCTATTTCTTACTTAAATTCATCAATAAAAACACGTATTCATCGATAGCACGGCGGAAAATTGGCCTTTTCCTTTTAAATTCTCTATTTTAATAGTGTCACTAACTGCTCCCGGTAATCCTGTGCTGTTTTCTTGGTTAATTCCTAACGTTAAATATATAATTTTCATATTTTCAGTCTCTTATTTACGTGAATTCATCAATAAAAACACGTATTCATCGATAACTCGGCTGAAAAGTGGCCTTTTCCGTTTCAATTTTCTTTTTTAATAGTGTATTTAACCGCCCCCCGTATTTACCTATAGTTTTATAATAAATTTCCACTGCTAAAATATTGATTTCCACATAATTCGTGTACCCGTAATCGTAATTTCCTAAAATTATTAAATTTTTTCAAATCTTCATTTCTTTCGCTCTTTTTGCTTTTATTAGGTCCGTCTAGTGCAGAAACTACCATCTGTACTCTTATTTGCTTTATAAAACATGCACAACTGGAAAAAATTACTATTTACCTAAACCGAGGTATAGTGGTCAATCAATGCAATCACATAAATTCAACTATAAACTCGCTTATTACTTTTTTAAAAATTGGTATTTTTGTTCAAATCTTCTTTAATATGTGTAGTTAATTGCTCCCCATATTTTCTTATGGTTTTCTCAGTAAATTCGTAACGTTATATATTTAATTTTCATATTTTCAGTCTATTTCTTACTTAAATTCACCAATAAAAACACGTATTCATCGATAGCACGGCTGAAAATTGGCCTTTTCCTTTTAAATTCTCTATTTAAATAGTGTAACTAATTGCTCTCCGTAATCCTATGTAGTTTTCTTGGTTAATTCCTAACGTTATATATATAATTTTTGTATTTTCAGTCTCTTATTTACGTGAATTCATCAATAAAAACAGGTATTCATCTATAACTCGGCTGAAAAGTGGCCTTTTCCGTTTAAATTTCCTTTGTTTATAGTGTATTTAACCGCCCCCCGTATTTATCTATAGTTATTATAATAAATTTCTACCGCTAAAATATTGATTTCCACATAATCGTAATTTCCTAAAATTTTTAAAATTTTTAAAATATTCATTTCTTTCGCTCCTTTCTTTTATTAGGTCCGACCAGTGTAGAAAATACCATCTGCACTATTATTTGCTTTATAAAACATGCACAACTGGAAAAAATTACTATTTACCTAAACCGAGGTATAGTGGTCAATCAATGCAATCACATAAATTCAACTATAAACTCGCTTATTACTTTTTTAAAAATTGGTATTTTTGTTCAAATCTTCTTTAATATGTGTAGTTAATTGCTCCCCACATTTTCTTATGGTTTTCTCAGTAAATTCGTAACGTTATATATTTAATTTTCATATTTTCAGTCTATTTCTTACTTAAATTCACCAATAAAAACACGTATTCATCGATAGCACGGCTGAAAATTGGCCTTTTCCTTTTAAATTCTCTATTTAAATAGTGTAACTAATTGCTCTCCGTAATCCTATGTAGTTTTCTTGGTTAATTCCTAACGTTATATATATAATTTTCATAGTTTCAGTCTCTTATTTACGTGAATTCATCAATAAAAACACGTATTCATCTATAACTCGGCTGAAAAGTGGCCTTTTCCTTTCAAATTTTCTATTTAAATAGTGTAACTAACTGCCCCCCTTAATTCTATACTGTTTTCTTGGTTAATTCCTAACGTTATATATATAATTTTCATATTTTCAGTCTCCTATTTACGTGAATTCATCAATAAAAACACTAATTCATCTATAACTCGGCTGAAAAGTGGCCTTTTTCGTTTAAATTTTCTTTGTTTATAGCGTATTTAACCGCCCCCCGTATTTATCTATAGTTATTATAATAAATTTCTACCGCTAAAATATTGATTTCCACATAATTCGTTTTCCCATAATCGCAATTTCCTAAAATTTTAAAAATTTTTAAAATATTCATTTCTTTCGCTCTTTTTGCTTTTATTACGTCCGACCAGTGTAAAAACTACCATCTGCACTCTTATTTGCTTTATAAAACATGCACAACTGGAAAAATCACTATTTACCTAAACCGAGGTATAGTGGTCAATCAATACAATCACATAAATTCAACTATAAATTCGCTTATAACTTTTCTAAAAATTGGTATTTTTCGTTCAAATATTCTTTAAATTGTGTAGTTTATTCCTGCGCACATTTTTTATAGTTTTCTCAGTAAATTCGTAACGTTATATATTTAATTTTCATATTTTCAGTCTATTTCTTACTTAAATTCATCAATAAATACACGTATTCATCGATAGCACGGCTGAAAATTGGCCTTTTCCTTTTAAATTCTCTATTAAAATAGTGTCACTAATTGCCCCCCGTAATCCTATATAGTTTTCTTGGTTAATTCCGAACGTTATATATATAATTTTCATATTTTCAGTCTATTTCTTACTTAAATTCATCAATAAAAACACGTATTCATCGATAGCACGGCTGAAAATTGGCCTTTTCCTTTTAAATTCTCTATTTTAATAGTGTCACTTACTGCTCCCGGTAATCCTGTGCTGTTTTCTTGGTTAATTCCTAACGTTAAATATATAATTTTCATATTTTCAGTCTCTTATTTACGTGAATTCATCAATAAAAACACGTATTCATCGATAACTCGGCTGAAAAGTGGCCTTTTCCGTTTCAATTTTCTTTTTTAATAGTGTATTTAACCGCCCCCCGTATTTACCTATAGTTTTATAATAAATTTCCACTGCTAAAATATTGATTTCCACATAATTCGTTTACCCATAATCGTAATTTCCTAAAATTATTAAATTTTTTCAAATCTTCATTTCTTTCGCTCTTTTTGCTTTTATTAGGTCCGTCTAGTGCAGAAACTACCATCTGTACTCTTATTTGCTTTATAAAACATACACGACTAGAAAAAATCACTATTTACCTAAACCGAGGTATAGTGGTCAATCAATACAATCACATAAATTCAACTATAAATTCGCTTATTACTTTTCTAAAAATTGGTATTTTTGTTCAAATCTTCTTTTGATATGTGTAGGTAATTACTCCCCACATTTTCTTGTAGTTTTCTCAGTAAATTCGTAACGTTATATATTTAATTTTCATATTTTCCGTCTATTTCTTACTTAAATTCATCAAAAAAACACGTATTCATCTATAGCACGGCTGAAAATTGGCCTTTTCCTTTTAAATTTTCTATTTAAATAGTGTTACTAATTGCAACCCGTAATCCTTTATAGTTTTCTTGGTTAATTCCTAACGTTATTTATATAGTTTTCATATTTTCATTCTCTTATTTACGTGAATTCATCAATAAAAACAGGTATTCATCTATAACTCGGCTGAAAAGTGGCCTTTTCCTTTTAAATTTTCTATTTAAATAGTGAATCTAACTGCCCCTCGTAATCCTATACTGTTTTCTTGGTTAATTCCTAACGTTATATATATAATTTTCATATTTTCAGTCTCTTATTTACGTGAATTCATCAATAAAAGCACGTATTCATCGATAACTCGGCTGAAAAGTGGCCTTTTTCTTTTAAATTTTCTATTTAAATATAGTAACTAACTGCTTTTCGTAATCCTATACAGTTTTCTTGGTTAATTCCTAAAGTTATATATATAATTTTCGTATTTTCAGTCTCTTATTTACGTGAATTCATCAATAAAAACAGGTATTCATCTATAACTCGGCTGAAAAGTGGCCTTTTTCGTTTAAATTTTCTTTGTTTATAGCGTATTTAAACGCCCCCCTTATTTATCTATAGTTATTATAATAAATTTCTACCGCTAAAATATTGATTTCCACATAATTCGTTTTCCCATAATCGTAATTTCCTAAAATTTTAAAAATTTTTAAAATATTCATTTCTTTCGCTCTTTTTGCTTTTATTACGTCCAACCAGTGTAGAAACTACCATCTGCCTTCTTATTTGCTTTATAAAACATGCACAACTGGAAAAAATCACTATTTACCTAAACCGAGGTATAGTGGTCAATCAATACAATCACATATATTCAGCTATAAATTCGCTTATTACTTTTCTAAAAATTGGTATTTTTGTTCAAATCTTCTTTAATATGTGTAGTTAATTGCTACCCACATTTCCTTTTCTCAGTAAATTCGTAACGTTATATATTTAATTTTCATATTTTCAGTCTTTTTCTTACTTAAATTCATCAATAAAATAACGTATTCATCGATAACTCGGCTGAAAATTGGCCTTTTCCTTTTAAATTTGCTATTTAAATAGTGTAACTAATTGCCCCTCGTAATCATATATAGTTTTCTTGGTTAATTCCTAACGTTATATATGTAATTTTCATAGTTTCAGTCTCCTATTTACGTGAATTCATCAATAAAAACAGGTATTCATCTATAACTCGGCTGAAAAGCGGCCTTTTCCGTTTAAATTTTCTTTGTTTATAGTGTATTTAACTGCCCCCGTATTTATCTATAGTTACTTTAATAAATTTCTACCGCTAAAATATTGATTTCCACATAATTCCTTTTCCCATAATCGTAATTTCCTAAAATTTTAAAATTTTTTAAAATATTCATTTCTTTCGCTCTTTTTGCTTTTATTACGTCCGACCAGTGTAAAAACTACCATCTGCACTCTTATTTGCTTTATAAAACATGCACAACTGGAAAAAATCACTATTTACCTAAACCGAGGTATAGTGGTCAATCAATACAATCACATAAATTCAGCTATAAATTCGCTTATTACTTTTCTAAAAATTGGTATTTTTGTTCAAATCTTCTTTAATATGTGTAGTTAATTGCTACCCACATTTCCTTTTCTCAGTAAATTCGTAACGTTATATATTTAATTTTCATATTTTCAGTCTATTTCTTACTTAAATTCATCAATAAAAACACGTATTCATTTATAGCACGGCTGAAAATTGGCCTTTTCCTTTTAAATTTTCTATTTAAACAGTGTAACTAACTGCCCCCCGTAATCTTATATAGTATTCTTGGTTAATTCCTAACGTTGTATATATAATTTTCATAGTTTCAGTCTCTTATTTACGTGAATTCATCAATAAAAACACGTATTCATCTATAACTCGGCTGAAAAGTGGTCTTTTCTTTTTAAATTTTCTATTTAAATAGTGTAACTAACTGCTTCCCGTAATGCTATACAGTTTTCTTGGTTAATTCCTAACGTTATATATATAATTTTCATATTTTCGGTCTCTTATTTACGTGAATTCATCAATAAAATAACGTATTCATCGATAACTCGGCTGAAAATTGGCCTTTTCCTTTTAAATTTGCTATTTAAATAGTGTAACTAATTGCCCCTCGTAATCTTATATAGTTTTCTTGGTTAATTCCTAACGTTATATATGTAATTTTCATAGTTTCAGTCTCCTATTTACGTGAATTCATCAATAAAAACACGTATTCATTTATAACTCGGCTGAAAAGTGGCCTTTTCCTTTTAAATTTTCTATTTAAATAGTGTATCTAACTGCTTCCCGTAATCCTATATAGTTTTCTTATAGTTTTCTCAGTAAATTCGAAACGTTATATATTTAATTTTCATATTTTCAGTCTATTTCTTACTTAAATTCATCAATAAAAACCGTATTATTCTATATCACGGCTAAAAATTGGCCTTTTCCTTTTAAATTTTCTATTTAAATAGTGTAACTAACTGCCCCTCGTAATCCTATACTGTTTTCTTGGTTAATTCCTAACGTTATATATATAATTTTCATATTTTAAATCTCTTATTTACGTGAATTCATCAATAAAAACACGTATTCATCTATAACTCGGCTGAAAAGCGGCCTTTTCCGTTTAAATTTTCTTTGTTTATAGTGTATTTAACTGCCCCCGTATTTATCTATAGTTACTATAATAAATTTCTACCGCTAAAATATTGATTTCCACGTAATTCCTTTTCCCATAATCGTAATTTCCTAAAATTTTAAAATTTTTTAAAATATTCATTTTTTTCCTCTTTTTTTGCTTTTATTACGTCCGACCAGTGTAGAAACTACCATCTGCACCTCTTATTTGCTTTATAAAACATGCACAACTGGAAAAATCACTATTTACCCAAACCGAGGTATAGTGGTCAATCAATACAATCACATAAATTCAACTATAAATTCGCTTATAACTTTTCTAAAAATTGGTATTTTTCGTTCAAATATTCTTTAAATTGTGTAGTTAATTCCTGCGCACATTTTTTTTAGTTTTCTCAGTAAATTCGTTACGTTATATATTTAATTTTCATATTTTCAGTCTATTTCTTACTTAAATTCATCAATAAATACACGTATTCATCGATAGCACGGCTGAAAATTGGCCTTTTCCTTTTAAATTCTCTATTTAAATAGTGTCACTAATTGCTTACCGTAATCTTATATAGTTTTCTTGGTTAATTCCTAACGTTATATATATAATTTTCATATTTTCAGTCTATTTCTTACTTAAATTCATCAATAAAAACACGTATTCATCGATAGCACGGCTAAAAATTGGGTTTTTACTTTTAAATTCTCTATTTAAATAGTGTCACTAATTGCCCCCCGTAATCCTATATAGTTTTCTTGGTTAATTCCTAACGTTATATATATAATTTACATATTTTCAGTCTATTTCTTACTTAAATTCATCAATAAAAACACGTATTCATCGATAGCACGGCTGAAAATTGGCCTTTTCCTTTTAAATTCTCTATTTTAATAGTGTCACTTACTGCTCCCGGTAATCCTGTGCTGTTTTCTTGGTTAATTCCTAACGTTAAATATGTAATTTTCATATTTTCAGTCTCTTATTTACGTGAATTCATCAATAAAAACACGTATTCATCGATAACTCGGCTGAAAAGTGGCCTTTTCCGTTTCAATTTTCTTTTTTAATAGTGTATTTAACCGCCCTCCGTATTTAACTATAGTTTTATAATAAATTTCCACTGCTAAAATATTGATTTCCACATAATTCGTTTACCCATAATCGTAATTTCCTAAAATTATTAAAATTTTTCAAATCTTCATTTCTTTCGCTCTTTTCGCTTTTATTAGGTCCGTTTAGTGTAGAAACTACCATCTGTACTCTTATTTGCTTTATAAAACATACACGACTGGAAAAAATCACTATTTACCTAAACCGAGGTATAGTGGTCAATCAATACAATCACATAAATTCAACTATAAATTCGCTTATAACTTTTCTAAAAATTGGTATTTTTCGTTCAAATATTCTTTAAATTGTGTAGTTTATTCCTGCGCACATTTTTTATAGTTTTCTCAGTAAATTCGTAACGTTATATATTTAATTTTCATATTTTCAGTCTATTTCTTACTTAAATTCATCAATAAATACACGTATTCATCGATAGCACGGCTGAAAATTGGCCTTTTCCTTTTAAATTCTCTATTTAAATAGTGTCACTAATTGCCCCCCGTAATCCTATATAGTTTTCTTGGTTAATTCCGAACGTTATATATATAATTTTCATATTTTCAGTCTATTTCTTACTTAAATTCATCAATAAAAACACGTATTCATCGATAGCACGGCTAAAAATTGGGCTTTTTCTTTTAAATTCTCTATTTAAATAGTGTCACTAATTGCCCCCCGTAATTCTATATAGTTTTCTTGGTTAATTCTTAACGTTATATATATAATTTACATATTTTCAGTCTATTTCTTATTTAAATTCATCAATAAAAACACGTATTCATCGATAGCACGGCTGAAAATTGGCCTTTTCCTTTTAAATTCTCTATTTTAATAGTGTCACTTACTGCTCCCGGTAATCCTGTGCTGTTTTCTTGGTTAATTCCTAACGTTAAATATATAATTTTCATATTTTCAGTCTCTTATTTTCGTGAATTCATCAATAAAAACACGTATTCATCGATAACTCGGCTGAAAAGTGGCCTTTTCCGTTTCAATTTTCTTTTTTAATAGTGTATTTAACCGCCCCCCGTATTTACCTATAGTTTTATAATAAATTTCCACTGCTAAAATATTGATTTCCACATAATTCGTTTACCCATAATCGTAATTTCCTAAAATTATTAAATTTTTTCAAATCTTCATTTCTTTCGCTCTTTTTGCTTTTATTAGGTCCGTCTAGTGCAGAAACTACCATCTGTACTCTTATTTGCTTTATAAAACATACACGACTAGAAAAAATCACTATTTACCTAAACCGAGGTATAGTGGTCAATCAATACAATCACATAAATTCAACTATAAATTCGCTTATTACTTTTCTAAAAATTGGTATTTTTGTTCAAATCTTCTTTTGATATGTGTAGGTAATTACTCCCCACATTTTCTTGTAGTTTTCTCAGTAAATTCGTAACGTTATATATTTAATTTTCATATTTTCCGTCTATTTCTTACTTAAATTCATCAAAAAAACACGTATTCATCTATAGCACGGCTGAAAATTGGCCTTTTCCTTTTAAATTTTCTATTTAAATAGTGTTACTAATTGCAACCCGTAATCCTTTATAGTTTTCTTGGTTAATTCCTAACGTTATTTATATAGTTTTCATATTTTCATTCTCTTATTTACGTGAATTCATCAATAAAAACAGGTATTCATCTATAACTCGGCTGAAAAGTGGCCTTTTCCTTTTAAATTTTCTATTTAAATAGTGAATCTAACTGCCCCTCGTAATCCTATACTGTTTTCTTGGTTAATTCCTAACGTTATATATATAATTTTCATATTTTCAGTCTCTTATTTACGTGAATTCATCAATAAAAGCACGTATTCATCGATAACTCGGCTGAAAAGTGGCCTTTTTCTTTTAAATTTTCTATTTAAATATAGTAACTAACTGCTCCCCGTAATCCTATACAGTTTTCTTGGTTAATTCCTAAAGTTATATATATAATTTTCGTATTTTCAGTCTCTTATTTACGTGAATTCATCAATAAAAACAGGTATTCATCTATAACTCGGCTGAAAAGTGGCCTTTTTCGTTTAAATTTTCTTTGTTTATAGCGTATTTAAACGCCCCCCGTATTTATCTATAGTTATTATAATAAATTTCTACCGCTAAAATATTGATTTCCACATAATTCGTTTTCCCATAATCGTAATTTCCTAAAATTTTAAAAATTTTTAAAATATTCATTTCTTTCGCTCTTTTTGCTTTTATTACGTCCAACCAGTGTAGAAACTACCATCTGCACTCTTATTTGCTTTATAAAACATGCACAACTGGAAAAAATCACTATTTACCTAAACCGAGGTATAGTGGTCAATCAATACAATCACATAAATTCAGCTATAAATTCGCTTATTACTTTTCTAAAAATTGGTATTTTTGTTCAAATCTTCTTTAATATGTGTAGTTAATTGCTACCCACATTTCCTTTTCTCAGTAAATTCGTAACGTTATATATTTAATTTTCATATTTTCAGTCTTTTTCTTACTTAAATTCATCAATAAAATAACGTATTCATCGATAACTCGGCTGAAAATTGGCCTTTTCCTTTTAAATTTGCTATTTAAATAGTGTAACTAATTGCCCCTCGTAATCATATATAGTTTTCTTGGTTAACTCCTAACGTTATATATGTAATTTTCATAGTTTCAGTCTCCTATTTACGTGAATTCATCAATAAAAACAGGTATTCATCTATAACTCGGCTGAAAAGCGGCCTTTTCCGTTTAAATTTTCTTTGTTTATAGTGTATTTAACTGCCCCCGTATTTATCTATAGTTACTTTAATAAATTTCTACCGCTAAAATATTGATTTCCACATAATTCCTTTTCCCATAATCGTAATTTCCTAAAATTTTAAAATTTTTTAAAATATTCATTTCTTTCGCTCTTTTTGCTTTTATTACGTCCGACCAGTGTAAAAACTACCATCTGCACTCTTATTTGCTTTATAAAACATGCACAACTGGAAAAATCACTATTTACCTAAACCGAGGTATAGTGGTCAATCAATACAATCACATAAATTCAACTATAAATTCGCTTATAACTTTTCTAAAAATTGGTATTTTTCGTTCAAATATTCTTTAAATTGTGTAGTTTATTCCTGCGCACATTTTTTTTAGTTTTCTCAGTAAATTCGTAACGTTATATATTTAATTTTCATATTTTCAGTCTATTTCTTACTTAAATTCATCAATAAAAACACGTTTTATTCTATATCACGGCTAAAAATTGGCCTTTTCCTTTTAAATTTTCTATTAAAATAGTGTAACTAATTGCCCCTCGTAATCCTATATAGTTTTCTTGGTTAATTCCTAACGTTATATATATAATTTACATATTTTCAGTCTATTTCTTACTTAAATTCATCAATAAAAACACGTATTCGTCGATAGCACGGCTGAAAATTGGCCTTTTCCTTTTAAATTCTCTATTTTAATAGTGTCACTTACTGCTCCCGGTAATCCTGTGCTGTTTTCTTGGTTAATTCCTAACGTTAAATATATAATTTTCATATTTTCAGTCTCTTATTTACGTGAATTCATCAATAAAAACACGTATTCATCGATAACTCGGCTGAAAAGTGGCCTTTTCCGTTTCAATTTTCTTTTTTAATAGTGTATTTAACCGCCCTCCGTATTTAACTATAGTTTTATAATAAATTTCCACTGCTAAAATATTGATTTCCACATAATTCGTTTACCCATAATCGTAATTTCCTAAAATTATTAAAATTTTTCAAATCTTCATTTCTTTCGCTCTTTTCGCTTTTATTAGGTCCGTTTAGTGTAGAAACTACCATCTGTACTCTTATTTGCTTTATAAAACATACACGACTGGAAAAAATCACTATTTACCTAAACCGAGGTATAGTGGTCAATCAATACAATCACATAAATTCAACTATAAATTCGCTTATAACTTTTCTAAAAATTGGTATTTTTCGTTCAAATATTCTTTAAATTGTGTAGTTAATTCCTGCGCACATTTTTTATAGTTTTCTCAGTAAATTCGTAACGTTATATATTTAATTTTCATATTTTCAGTCTATTTCTTACTTAAATTCATCAATAAATACACGTATTCATCGATAGCACGGCTGAAAATTGGCCTTTTCCTTTTAAATTCTCTATTTAAATAGTGTCACTAATTGCCCCCCGTAATCCTATATAGTTTTCTTGGTTAATTCCTAACGTTATATATATAATTTTCATATTTTCAGTCTATTTCTTACTTAAATTCATCAATAAAAACACGTATTCATCGATAGCACGGCTAAAAATTGGGCTTTTCCTTTTAAATTCTCTATTTAAATAGTGTCACTAATTGCCCCCCGTAATCCTATATAGTTTTCTTGGTTAATTCCTAACGTTATATATATAATTTACATATTTTCAGTCTATTTCTTACTTAAATTCATCAATAAAAACACGTATTCATCGATAGCACGGCTGAAAATTGGCCTTTTCCTTTTAAATTCTCTATTTTAATAGTGTCACTTACTGCTCCCGGTAATCCTGTGCTGTTTTCTTGGTTAATTCCTAACGTTAAATATATAATTTTCATATTTTCAGTCTCTTATTTACGTGAATTCATCAATAAAAACACGTGTTCATCGATAACTCGGCTGAAAAGTGGCCTTTTTCGTTTCAATTTTCTTTTTTAATAGTGTATTTAACCGCCCCCCGTATTTACCTATAGTTTTATAATAAACTTCCACTGCTAAAATATTGATTTCCACATAATTCGTTTACCCATAATCGTAATTTCCTAAAATTATTAAATTTTTTCAAATCTTCATTTCTTTCGCTCTTTTTGCTTTTATTAGGTCCGTCTAGTGCAGAAACTACCATCTGTACTCTTATTTGCTTTATAAAACATACACGACTAGAAAAAATCACTATTTACCTAAACCGAGGTATAGTGGTCAATCAATACAATCACATAAATTCAACTATAAATTCGCTTATAACTTTTCTAAAAATTGGTATTTTTGTTCAAATCTTCTTTAATATGTGTAGTTAATTGCTCCCCCACATTTACTTTTCTCAGTAAATTCGTAACGTTATATATTTAGTTTTCATATTTTCAGTCTATTTCTTACTTAAATTCATCAATAAAAACACGTATTCATCTATAGCGCGGCTGAAAATTGGCCTTTTCCTTTTAAATTTTCTATTTAAATAGTGTAACTAACTGCCCCCCGTAATCCTATACAATTTTCTTGCTTAATTCCTAACGTTATATATATAGTTTTCATATTTTAAGTCCCTTATTTACGTGAATTCATCAATAAAAACAGGTATTCATCAATAACTCGGCTGAAAAGTGGCCTTTTCCTTTTAAATTTTCTATTTAAATAGCGTAACTAGCTGCCCCCCATAATCCTTTACTGTTTTCTTGGTTAATTCCTAAAGTTATATATATAATTTTTATATTTTCTGTCTCTTATTTACGTGAATTTATCAATAAAACAGGTATTCATCTATAACTCGGCTGAAAAGTGGCCTTTTTCTTTTAAATTTTCTATTTAAATATAGTAACTAACTGCTCCCCGTAATCTTATACAGTTTTCTTGGTTAATTCCTAAAGTTATATATATAATTTTCGTATTTTCATTCTCTTATTTACGTGAATTCATCAATAAAAACAGGTATTCATCTATAACTCGGCTGAAAAGTGGCCTTTTTCGTTTAAATTTTCTTTGTTTATAGCGTATTTAACCGCCCCCCGTATTTATCTATAGTTATTATAATAAATTTCTACCGCTAAAATATTGATTTCCACATAATTCGTTTTCCCATAATCGTAATTTCCTAAAATTTTAAAAATTTTTAAAATATTCATTTCTTTCGCTCTTTTTGCTTTTATTACGTCCGACCAGTGTAAAAACTACCATCTGCACTCTTATTTGCTTTATAAAACATGCACAACTGGAAAAAATCACTATTTACCTAAACCGAGGTATAGTGGTCAATCAATACAATCACATAAATTCAGCTATAAATTCGCTTATTACTTTTCTAAAAATTGGTATTTTTGTTCAAATCTTCTTTAATATGTGTAGTTAATTGCTACCCACATTTCCTTTTCTCAGTAAATTCGTAACGTTATATATTTAATTTTCATATTTTCAGTCTATTTCTTACTTAAATTCATCAATAAAAACACGTATTCATTTATAGCACGGCTGAAAATTGGCCTTTTCCTTTTAAATTTTCTATTTAAACAGTGTAACTAACTGCCCCCCGTAATCTTATATAGTATTCTTGGTTAATTCCTAACGT
Source organism: Parnassius smintheus behrii (assembly GCA_036936625.1). Classification (NCBI taxonomy): domain Eukaryota; kingdom Metazoa; phylum Arthropoda; class Insecta; order Lepidoptera; family Papilionidae; genus Parnassius; species Parnassius smintheus. The sequence goes on from JAUPFT010000029.1 coordinate 34,827,173, forward strand.
TGTATATATAATTTTCATAGTTTCAGTCTCTTATTTACGTGAATTCATCAATAAAAACACGTATTCATCTATAACTCGGCTGAAAAGTGGTCTTTTCTTTTTAAATTTTCTATTTAAATAGTGTAACTTACTGCTTCCCGTAATCCTATACAGTTTTCTTGGTTAATTCCTAACGTTATATATATAATTTTCATATTTTCGGTCTCTTATTTACGTGAATTCATCAATAAAATAACGTATTCATCGATAACTCGGCTGAAAATTGGCCTTTTCCTTTTAAATTTGCTATTTAAATAGTGTAACTAATTGCCCCTCGTAATCTTATATAGTTTTCTTGGTTGATTCCTAACGTTATATATGTAATTTTCATAGTTTCAGTCTCCTATTTACGTGAATTCATCAATAAAAACACGTATTCATCTATAACTCGGCTGAAAAGTGGCCTTTTCCTTTTAAATTTTCTATTTAAATAGTGTATCTAACTGCTTCCCGTAATCCTATATAGTTTTCTTATAGTTTTCTCAGTAAATTCGAAACGTTATATATTTAATTTTCATATTTTCAGTCTATTTCTTACTTAAATTCATCAATAAAAACCGTATTATTCTATATCACGGCTAAAAATTGGCCTTTTCCTTTTAAATTTTCTATTTAAATTGTAACTAGAAAGCTAGAATATAATAACATGCCTGCTGAATATGCAGTATTACTCAAACACTGCCTCACATCTGGCTATCTATTGTGGAAGGAAGAGTTCTACAAGCAAGTAGATGGTGTGGCGATGGGCTCACCTGTATCTCCCATAGTCGCCGACATATTCATGGAGGACTCCGAGGAGAAAGCCCTTCTTACTGCTCCTGTAAATCCAAGATTCTACAAGCGGTACGTAGACGACACTTTCACAATTTTACCAGCTGACAATGTAACTGCATTTCTAAACCACCTTAACTCTATAAACTCTAAAATACAATTCACAATGGAGTTAGAGGCAAATAATTCTTTAGCTTTCTTAGATGTTTTAGTCATTCGAAATCCTAATAACACAATTGGTCACACTGTGTATAGAAAAAAGACCCATACCAACCGATATTTAAATGGTGAATCTCACCATCATCCTTCACAGTTAGCTACCGTGGGTAAATCTTTGTTTCAGAGAGCACGAGAGATCTGTGACAGAAAACATCTGGCCGCCGAACTTCAGCACGTCAAGCAAGTATTGCAAGACAACAAGCTTCGGGTCCCGCGCCTACGTCACAGTGACCGAGTGAAGCCGGCCACAGTCGAGCGTGTACCTGCTGTACTACCATATGTCAGAGGAGTCACAGACAAGGTTGGCTACATCTTGAAGCGAGCTTCCATTAAAACATACTACAAGCCGCCGAAGAAGATTAGTCAATTTTTACCATCTGTCAAGTGTAATATCCCTCTACAAGATGCAGGAGTGTACAAGTTAGATTGTGAATGTGGTCTCTCTTACATAGGTCAAACAAAAAGATCCATAAAAACCCGCGTGAAAGAACATATAGCTGACGTGAAGCACCGACGCTCCGGGAAGTCTGCAGTCTGCGAACATGTTCAGGATCGTCCCCACCATTACATTCGATTTGATAAACCACAAATTCTCGCAAAAGAACACCGATTCCTACCAAGGATGATACGCGAGGCTATTGAAATTAAAAAACATCCAAATTTCAATAGAGAAGATGGATGGGTGCTGCCACCTGCTTGGGATCCTATAATTAACAAAATTAAACCCAAACCTAAGCATACCACTGCAAGACTTCATGATACTATAAGCTCGTTTTGCGTAAATCGGACCAAAAATTAATATTCAAAAACTGAAGGTAGCCGGACTAACTATGACATTGGGACGTCAAACATCTCAGTCCCCCCCGTGACCATGGTTGCTGTAAAGCACCCGAAACGTCGGGAATTAAAAAATAAGTAAAAGTAGTGAAATAAACGCGATAAAATCCGTAAATTTAGTTTTATTCAATGAGTAGTGTTCGCGTAAATTTAAGAAATCATTAATTCCTAACGTTATATATATAATTTTCATATTTTAAATCTCTTATTTACGTGAATTCATCAATAAAAACACGTATTCATCTATAACTCGGCTGAAAAGCGGCCTTTTCCGTTTAAATTTTCTTTGTTTATAGTGTATTTAACTGCCCCCGTATTTATCTGTAGTTACTATAATAAATTTCTACCGCTAAAATATTGATTTCCACATAATTCCTTTTCCCATAATCGTAATTACCTAAAATTTTAAAAATTTTTAAAATATTCATTTCTTTCGCTCTTTTTGCTTTTATTACGTCTGACCAGTGTAGAAACTACCATCTGCACTCTTATTTGCTTTATAAAACATGCACAACTGGAAAAATCACTATTTACCCAAACCGAGGTATAGTGGTCAATCAATACAATCACATAAATTCAACTATAAATTCGCTTATAACTTTTCTAAAAATTGGTATTTTTCGTTCAAATATTCTTTAAATTGTGTAGTTAATTCCTGCGCACATTTTTTATAGTTTTCTCAGTAAATTCGTTACGTTATATATTTAATTTTCATATTTTCAGTCTATTTCTTACTTAAATTCATCAATAAATACACGTATTCATCGATAGCACGGCTGAAAATTGGCCTTTTCCTTTTAAATTCTCTATTTAAATAGTGTCACTAATTGTCACCGTAATCCTATATAGTTTTCTTGGTTAATTCCTAACGTTATATATATAATTTTCATATTTTCAGTCTATTTCTTACTTAAATTCATCAATAAAAACACGTATTCATCGATAGCACGGCTAAAAATTGGGTTTTTACTTTTAAATTCTCTATTTAAATAGTGTCACTAATTGCCCCCCGTAATCCTATATAGTTTTCTTGGTTAATTCCTAACGTTATATATATAATTTACATATTTTCAGTCTATTTCTTACTTAAATTCATCAATAAAAACACGTATTCATCGATAGCACGGCTGAAAATTGGCCTTTTCCTTTTAAATTCTCTATTTTAATAGTGTCACTTACTGCTCCCGGTAATCCTGTGCTGTTTTCTTGGTTAATTCCTAACGTTAAATATATAATTTTCATATTTTCAGTCTCTTATTTACGTGAATTCATCAATAAAAACACGTATTCATCGATAACTCGGCTGAAAAGTGGCCTTTTCCGTTTCAATTTTCTTTTTTAATAGTGTATTTAACCGCCCTCCGTATTTAACTATAGTTTTATAATAAATTTCCACTGCTAAAATATTGATTTCCACATAATTCGTTTACCCATAATCGTAATTTCCTAAAATTATTAAAATTTTTCAAATCTTCATTTCTTTCGCTCTTTTCGCTTTTATTAGGTCCGTTTAGTGTAGAAAATACCATCTGTACTCTTATTTGCTTTATAAAACATACACGACTGGAAAAAATCACTATTTACCTAAACCGAGGTATAGTGGTCAATCAATACAATCACATAAATTCAACTATAAATTCGCTTATAACTTTTCTAAAAATTGGTATTTTTCGTTCAAATATTCTTTAAATTGTGTAGTTAATTCCTGCGCACATTTTTTATAGTTTTCTCAGTAAATTCGTAACGTTATATATTTAATTTTCATATTTTCAGTCTATTTCTTACTTAAATTCATCAATAAATACACGTATTCATCGATAGCACGGCTGAAAATTGGCCTTTTCCTTTTAAATTCTCTATTAAAATAGTGTCACTAATTGCCCCCCGTAATCCTATATAGTTTTCTTGGTTAATTCCGAACGTTATATATATAATTTTCATATTTTCAGTCTATTTCTTACTTAAATTCATCAATAAAAACACGTATTCATCGATAGCACGGCTAAAAATTGGGCTTTTCCTTTTAAATTTTCTATTTAAATAGCGTAACTTGCTGCCCCTCGTAATCCTATACTGTTTCCTTGGTTAATTCTTAACGTTATATATATAATTTACATATTTTCAGTCTTTTTCTTATTTAAATTCATCAATAAAAACACGTATTCATCGATAGCACGGCTGAAAATTGGCCTTTTCCTTTTAAATTCTCTATTTTAATAGTGTCACTTACTGCTCCCGGTAATCCTGTGCTGTTTTCTTGGTTAATTCCTAACGTTAAATATATAATTTTCATAGTTTCAGTCTCTTATTTACGTGAATTCATCAATAAAAACACGTATTCATCGATTCGATAAAAGTGGCCTTTTCCTTTTAAGTTTTCTATGAAAATAGTGTAACTAACTGCCCCCCGTAATCCTATCCTCCGATTCGACAAAAGTGGCCTTTTCCTTTTAAGTTTTCTATTAAAATAGTGTAACTAACTGCCCCCCGTAATCCTATATAATTTTCTTTGTTAATTCCTAACGTTATATATATAATTTTCATATTTTCAGTCTCTTATTTACGTGAATTCATCAATAAAAACACGTATTCATCTATAACTCGGCTGTTAAGTGGCCTTTTCCTTTTAAATTTTCTATTTAAATAGTGTAACTAACTGCCTTCCGTAATCCTATACAGTTTCCTTGGTTAATTCCTAACGTTATATATATAATTTTCGTATTTTCAGTCTCTTATTTACGTAAATTCATCAATAAAAACACGTATTCATCTATAACTCGGCTGAAAAGTGGCCTTTTCTTTTTAAATTTTCTATTTAAATAGTGTAACTAACTGCCTTCCGTAATCCTATGTAGTTTTCTTGGTTAATTCCTAACGTTGTATATATAATTTTCATAGTTTCAGTCTCTTATTTACGTGAATTCATCAATAAAAACAAGTATTCATCTATAACTCGGCTGAAAAGTGGTCTTTTCCTTTTATATTTTCTATTTAAATAGTGTAACTAACTGCTTCCCGTAATCCTATATAGTTTTCTTGGTTAATTCCTAACGTTATATATATATAATTTTCATATTTTCGGTCTCATATTTACGTGAATTCATCAATAAAAACACGTATTCATCGATAACTCGGCTGAAAATTGGCCTTTTCCTTTTAAATTTGCTATTTAAATAGTGTAACTAATTGCCCCTCGTAATCTTATATAGTTTTCTTGGTTAATTCCTAACGTTATATATGTAATTTTCATTGTTTCAGCCTCCTATTTACGTGAATTCATTGATAAAAACACGTATTCATCTATAACTCGGCTGAAAAGTGGCCTTTTCCTTTTAAATTTTCTATTTAAATAGTCTATCTAACTGCTTCCCGTAATCCTATATAGTTTTCTTATAGTTTTCTCAGTAAATTCGTAACGTTATATATTTAATTTTCATATTTTGAGTCTATTTCTTACTTAAATTCATCAATAAAAACACGTATTATTCTATATCACGGCTAAAAATTGGCCTTTTCCTTTAAATTTTCTATTAAAATAGTGTAACTAATTGCCCCTCGTAATCCTATATAGTTTTCTTGGTTAATTCCTAACGTTATATATATATAATATTCATATTTTCAGTTTCTTATTTACGTAAATTCATCAATAAAAACACGTATTCATCTATAACTCGGCTGAAAAGTGGTCTTTTCCTATTAAATTTTCTATTAAAATAGTGTTACTAACTGCTCCCCGTAATTCTATACATTTTTCTTGGTTAATTCCTAACGTTATATATATAATTTTTATATTTTCGGTCTCTTATTTACGTGAATTCATCAATAAAAACACGTATTCATCTATAGCACGGCTGAAAATTGGCCTTTTCCTTTTAAATTTTCCATTTAAATGGTGTTACTAACTGCCCCATGTAATCCTATACTGTTTTCTTGGTTAATACCTAACGTTATATATATAATTTTCATATTTTCAGTCTCTTATTTACGTGAATTCATCAATAAAACACGTATTCATCTATAACTCGGCTGAAAAGTGGCCTTTTCCTTTTAAATCTTCTTTGTTTATAGTGTATTTAACTGCCCCCCGTATTTATCTTTAGTTACTGTAATAAATTTCTACCGCTAAAATATTGATTTCCACATAATTCGTTTTCCCATAATCGTAATTTCCTAAAATTTTTAAAATCTTCATTTCTTTCGCTCTTTTTGCTTTTATTAGGTCCGACCAGTGTAGAAACTACCATCTGAACTCTAATTTGCTTTATAAAACATGCAGAACTGGAAAAAATCACTATTTACCTAAACCGAGGTATATTGGTCAATCAATACAATCACATAAATTCAACTATAAATTCGCTTATTACTTTTCTAAAAATTGGTATTTTTGTTCAAATCTTCTTTTGATATGTGTAGTTAATTACTCCCCACATTTCCTTGTAGTTTTCTCAGTAAATTCGTAACGTTATATATTTAATTTTCATATTTTCCGTCTATTTCTTACTTAAATTCATCAAAAAAACACGTATTCATCTATAGCACGGCTGAAAATTGGCCTTTTCCTTTTAAATTTTCTATTTAAATAGCGTAACTAATTGCAACCCGTAATCCTTTATAGTTTTCTTGGTTAATTCCTAACGTTATTTATATAGTTTTCATATTTTCATTCTCTTATTTACGTGAATTCATCAATAAAAACAGGTATTCATCTATAACTCGGCTGAAAAGTGGCCTTTTCCTTTTAAATTTTCTATTTAAATAGTGAATCTAACTGCCATTCGTAGTCCTATACTGTTTTCTTGGTTAATTCCTAACGTTATATATATAATTTTCATATTTTCAGTCTCTTATTTACGTGAATTCATCAATAAAAACACGTATTCATCGATAACTCGGCTGAAAAGTGGCCTTTTCCTTTTAAGTTTTCTATTAAAATAGTGTAACTAACTGCCCTCCGTAATCCTATATAGTTTTCTTTGTTAATTCCTAACGTAATATATATAATTTTCATATTTACAGTCTGTTATTTACGTGAATTCATCAATAAAAGCACGTATTCATCTATAACTCGGCTGAAAAGTAGCCTTTTCCCTTTAAATTTTCTATTTAAATAGTGAAACTAACTAAATTCCGTAATCTTATACAGTTTTCTTGGTTAATTCCTAACATTATTTATATAATTTTCATATTTTCAGTCTCTTATTTACGTAAATTCATCAATAAAAACACGTATTCATCTATAACTCGGCTGAAAAGTGGCCTTTTCCTTTTAAATTTTCTATTTAAATAGTGTAACTAACTGCCCTCCGTAATCCTATGTAGTTTTCTTGGTTAATTCCTAACGTTGTATATATAATTTTCATAGTTTCAGTCTCTTATTTACGTGAATTCATCAATAAAAACACGTATTCATCTATAACTCGGCTGAAAAGTGGTCTTTTCTTTTTAAATTTTCTATTTAAATAGTGTAACTAACTGCTTCCCGTAATTCTATACAGTTTTCTTGGTTAATTCCTAACGTTATATATATAATTTTCATATTTTCGGTCTCTTATTTACGTGAATTCATCAATAAAAACACGTATTCATCGATAACTCGGCTGAAAATTAGCCTTTTCCTTTTAAATTTGCTATTTAAATAGTGTAACTAATTGCCCCTCGTAATCTTATATAGTTTTCTTGGTTAATTCCTAACGTTATATATGTAATTTTCATAGTTTCATTCTCCTATTTACGTGAATTCATCAATAAAAACACGTATTCATCTATAACTCGGCTGAAAAGTGGCCTTTTCCTTTTAAATTTTCTATTTAAATAGTGTATCTAACTGCTTCCCGTAATCCTATATAGTTTTCTTATAGTTTTCTCAGTAAATTCGAAACGTTAAATATTTAATTTTCATATTTTCAGTCTATTTCTTACTTAAATTCATCAATAAAAACACGTATTATTCTATATCACGGCTAAAAATTGGCCTTTTCCTTTTAAATTTTCTATTTAAATAGTGTAACTAACTGCCACTCGTAATCCTATACTGTTTTCTTGGTTAATTCCTAACGTTATATATATAATTTTCATATTTTAAATCTCTTATTTACGTGAATTCATCAATAAAAACACGTATTCATCTATAACTCGGCTGAAAAGCGGCCTTTTCCGTTTAAATTTTCTTTGTTTATAGTGTATTTAACTGCCCCCCGTATTTATCTATAGTTACTATAATAAATTTCTACCGCTAAAATATTGATTTCCACATAATTCCTTTTCCCATAATCGTAATTTCCTAAAATTTTTAAAATTTTTAAAATCTTCATTTCTTTCGCTCTTTTTGCTTTTATTAGTTCCGACCAGTGTAGAAACTACCATCTGCACATTAATTTGCTTTATAAAACATGCAGAACTGGAAAAAATCACTATTTACCTAAACCGAGGTATAGTGGTCAATCAATACAATCACATAAATTCAACTATAAATTCGCTCATAACTTTTCTAAAAATTGGTATTTTTGTTCAAATCTTCTTTAATATGTGTAGTTAATTTCTCCCCACATTTCCTTGTAGTTTTGTCAGTAAATTCGAAACGTTATATATTTAATTTTCATATTTTCAGTCTATTTTTTACTTAAATTCATCAATAAAAACACGTATTCATCTATAGCACGGCTGAAAATTGGCTTTTTCCTTTTAAATTTTCTATTTTAATAGTGTTACTAATTGCCTCCCGTAATCTTATATAGTTTTCTTGGTTAATTCCTAAAGTTATTTATATAGTTTTCATATTTTCAGTCTCTTATTTACTTGAATTCATCAATAAAAACAGGTATTCATCTATAACTCGGCTGAAAAGTGGCCTTTTCCTTTTAAATTTTCTATTTAAATAGTGTAACTAACTCCCCTGCGTAATACTATACTGTTTTCTTGGTTAATTCCTAACGTTATATATATAATTTTCATATTTTCAGTCTCTTATTTACGTGAATTCATTAATAAAAACACGTATTCATCTATAACTCGGCTGAAAAGTGGCCTTTTCCGTTTAAATTTTCTTTGTTTATAGTGTACTTAACTGCCCCCCGTATTTATCTATAGTAAATATAACAAATTTCTACCGCTAAAATATTGATTTCCACATAATTCGTTTTCCCATAATCGTAATTTCCTAAAATTTTAAAATCTTCATTTCTTTCGCTCTTTTTGCTTTTATTAGGTCCGACCAGTGTAGCAACTACCATCTGCACTCTAATTTGCTTAATTAAACATGCAGAACTGGAAAAAATCACTATTTACCTAAACAGAGGTATAGTGGTCAATCAATACAATCACATAAATTCAACTATAAATTCGCTTATTAATTTTCTAAAAATTGGTATTTATGTTCAAATTTTCTTTAATATGTGAAGTTCATTGCTCCCCACATTTCCTTATAGTTTTCTCAGTAAATTCGTAACGTTATATATTTAATTTTCATATTTTTAGTCTATTTCTTACTTAAATTCATCAATAAGAACACGTATTCATCAATAAAACGGCTGAAAATTGGCCTTTTCCTTTAAAATTTTCTATTTAAATAGTGTAACTAATTGCAACCCGTAATCCTTTATAGTTTTCTTGGTTAATTCCTAACGTTATTTATATAATTTTCATATTTTCAGTCTCTAATTTACGTGAATTCATCAATAAAACACGTATTCATCTATAACTCGGTTGAAAAGTGGCCTTTTCCTTTTAAAATTTTCTTTGTTTATAGTGTATTTAACTGCTTCCTGTATTTATCTATAGTTACTATAATAAATTTCTACCGATAAAATATTGATTACCACATAATTCCTTTTCCCATAATCGTAATTTCCTAAAATTTTTAAAATTTTTGAAATCTTCATTTCTTTCGCTCTTTTTGCTTTTATTAGGTCCGACCAGTGTAGAAACTACCATCTGCACTCTTACTTGCTTTATAAATCATGCAGAACTGGAAAAAATCACTATTTACCTAAACCGAGGTATAGTGGTCAATCAATACAATCACATAAATTCAACTATAAATTCGCTTATTACTTTTCTAAAAATTGGTATTTTTGTTCAAATCTTCTTTAATATGTGTAGTTAATTGCTCCCCACATTTCCTTATAGTTTTCTCAGTAAATTCGTAACGTTATATATTTAATTTTCATATTTTCAGTCTATTTCTTACTTAAATTCATCAATAAAATAACGTATTCATCTATAGCACGGCTGAAAATTGGCCTTTTCCTTTTAAATTTTCTATTTAAATAGTGTAACTAACTGCCCCCCTAATCCTATACTGTTATCTTGGTTAATTCCTAACGTTATTAATATAATTTTCATATTTTCAGTCTCTTATTTACGTGAATTCATCAATAAAAACACGTATTCATCTATAAATCGGCTGAAAAGTGGCCTTTTCCTTTTAAATTTTCTATTTTAATAGTGTAACTAACTGCATCCCCGTAATTATATACAGTTTTCTTGGTTAATTCCTAACGTTATATATATAATTTCCATATTTTCAATCTCTTATTTACGTGAATTCATTAATAAAAACACGTATTCATCTATAACTCGGCTGAAAAGTGGCCTTTTCCGTTTTAATTTTCTTTGTTTTTGTAGTGTATTTAACTGCCCCCCGTATTTATCTATAGTTACTATAATAAATTTCTACCGCTAAAATATTGATTTCCACATAATTCGTTTTCCCATAATCGTAATTAACTAAAATTTTTAAAATTTTTAAAATCATCATTTCTTTCGCTCTTTTTGCTTTTATTAGGACCGACCAGTGTAGAAACTACCATCTGCACTCTTATTTGCTTTATAAAACATGCAGAACAGAAAAAAATCACTATTTACCCAAACCAAAGTATAGTGGTCAATCAATACAATCACATAAATTCAAATATAAATTCGCTTATTACTTTTCTAAAAATTGGTATTTTTGTTCATATTTTCTTTAATATGTGTAGTAAATTGCTCCTCACATTTCCTTGTAGTTTTCTCGGTAAATTCGTAACGTTATATATTTAATTTTCATATTTTCAGTCTATTTCTTACTTAAATTCATCAATAAAAACACGTATTATTCTATATCACGGCTAAAAATTGGCCTTTTCCTTTTAAATTTTCTATTAAAATAGTGTAACTAATTGCCCCTCGTAATCCTATATAGTTTTCTTGGTTAATTCCTAACGTTATATATATAATTTACATATTTTCAGTCTATTTCTTACTTAAATTCATCAATAAAAACACGTATTCGTCGATAGCACGGCTGAAAATTGGCCTTTTCCTTTTAAATTCTCTATTTTAATAGTGTCACTTACTGCTCCCGGTAATCCTGTGCTGTTTTCTTGGTTAATTCCTAACGTTAAATATATAATTTTCATATTTTCAGTCTCTTATTTACGTGAATTCATCAATAAAAACACGTATTCATCGATAACTCGGCTGAAAAGTGGCCTTTTCCGTTTCAATTTTCTTTTTTAATAGTGTATTTAACCGCCCTCCGTATTTAACTATAGTTTTATAATAAATTTCCACTGCTAAAATATTGATTTCCACATAATTCGTTTACCCATAATCGTAATTTCCTAAAATTATTAAAATTTTTCAAATCTTCATTTCTTTCGCTCTTTTCGCTTTTATTAGGTCCGTTTAGTGTAGAAACTACCATCTGTACTCTTATTTGCTTTATAAAACATACACGACTGGAAAAAATCACTATTTACCTAAACCGAGGTATAGTGGTCAATCAATACAATCACATAAATTCAACTATAAATTCGCTTATAACTTTTCTAAAAATTGGTATTTTTCGTTCAAATATTCTTTAAATTGTGTAGTTAATTCCTGCGCACATTTTTTATAGTTTTCTCAGTAAATTCGTAACGTTATATATTTAATTTTCATATTTTCAGTCTATTTCTTACTTAAATTCATCAATAAATACACGTATTCATCGATAGCACGGCTGAAAATTGGCCTTTTCCTTTTAAATTCTCTATTTAAATAGTGTCACTAATTGCCCCCCGTAATCCTATATAGTTTTCTTGGTTAATTCCTAACGTTATATATATAATTTTCATATTTTCAGTCTATTTCTTACTTAAATTCATCAATAAAAACACGTATTCATCGATAGCACGGCTAAAAATTGGGCTTTTCCTTTTAAATTCTCTATTTAAATAGTGTCACTAATTGCCCCCCGTAATCCTATATAGTTTTCTTGGTTAATTCCTAACGTTATATATATAATTTACATATTTTCAGTCTATTTCTTACTTAAATTCATCAATAAAAACACGTATTCATCGATAGCACGGCTGAAAATTGGCCTTTTCCTTTTAAATTCTCTATTTTAATAGTGTCACTTACTGCTCCCGGTAATCCTGTGCTGTTTTCTTGGTTAATTCCTAACGTTAAATATATAATTTTCATATTTTCAGTCTCTTATTTACGTGAATTCATCAATAAAAACACGTGTTCATCGATAACTCGGCTGAAAAGTGGCCTTTTTCGTTTCAATTTTCTTTTTTAATAGTGTATTTAACCGCCCCCCGTATTTACCTATAGTTTTATAATAAATTTCCACTGCTAAAATATTGATTTCCACATAATTCGTTTACCCATAATCGTAATTTCCTAAAATTATTAAATTTTTTCAAATCTTCATTTCTTTCGCTCTTTTTGCTTTTATTAGGTCCGTCTAGTGCAGAAACTACCATCTGTACTCTTATTTGCTTTATAAAACATACACGACTAGAAAAAATCACTATTTACCTAAACCGAGGTATAGTGGTCAATCAATACAATCACATAAATTCAACTATAAATTCGCTTATAACTTTTCTAAAAATTGGTATTTTTGTTCAAATCTTCTTTAATATGTGTAGTTAATTGCTCCCCCACATTTACTTTTCTCAGTAAATTCGTAACGTTATATATTTAGTTTTCATATTTTCAGTCTATTTCTTACTTAAATTCATCAATAAAAACACGTATTCATCTATAGCGCGGCTGAAAATTGGCCTTTTCCTTTTAAATTTTCTATTTAAATAGTGTAACTAACTGCCCCCCGTAATCCTATACAATTTTCTTGCTTAATTCCTAACGTTATATATATAGTTTTCATATTTTAAGTCCCTTATTTACGTGAATTCATCAATAAAAACAGGTATTCATCAATAACTCGGCTGAAAAGTGGCCTTTTCCTTTTAAATTTTCTATTTAAATAGCGTAACTAGCTGCCCCCCATAATCCTTTACTGTTTTCTTGGTTAATTCCTAAAGTTATATATATAATTTTTATATTTTCTGTCTCTTATTTACGTGAATTTATCAATAAAACAGGTATTCATCTATAACTCGGCTGAAAAGTGGCCTTTTTCTTTTAAATTTTCTATTTAAATATAGTAACTAACTGCTCCCCGTAATCTTATACAGTTTTCTTGGTTAATTCCTAAAGTTATATATATAATTTTCGTATTTTCATTCTCTTATTTACGTGAATTCATCAATAAAAACAGGTATTCATCTATAACTCGGCTGAAAAGTGGCCTTTTTCGTTTAAATTTTCTTTGTTTATAGCGTATTTAACCGCCCCCCGTATTTATCTATAGTTATTATAATAAATTTCTACCGCTAAAATATTGATTTCCACATAATTCGTTTTCCCATAATCGTAATTTCCTAAAATTTTAAAAATTTTTAAAATATTCATTTCTTTCGCTCTTTTTGCTTTTATTACGTCCGACCAGTGTAAAAACTACCATCTGCACTCTTATTTGCTTTATAAAACATGCACAACTGGAAAAAATCACTATTTACCTAAACCGAGGTATAGTGGTCAATCAATACAATCACATAAATTCAGCTATAAATTCGCTTATTACTTTTCTAAAAATTGGTATTTTTGTTCAAATCTTCTTTAATATGTGTAGTTAATTGCTACCCACATTTCCTTTTCTCAGTAAATTCGTAACGTTATATATTTAATTTTCATATTTTCAGTCTATTTCTTACTTAAATTCATCAATAAAAACACGTATTCATTTATAGCACGGCTGAAAATTGGCCTTTTCCTTTTAAATTTTCTATTTAAACAGTGTAACTAACTGCCCCCCGTAATCTTATATAGTATTCTTGGTTAATTCCTAACGTTGTATATATAATTTTCATAGTTTCAGTCTCTTATTTACGTGAATTCATCAATAAAAACACGTATTCATCTATAACTCGGCTGAAAAGTGGTCTTTTCTTTTTAAATTTTCTATTTAAATAGTGTAACTTACTGCTTCCCGTAATCCTATACAGTTTTCTTGGTTAATTCCTAACGTTATATATATAATTTTCATATTTTCGGTCTCTTATTTACGTGAATTCATCAGTAAAATAACGTATTCATCGATAACTCGGCTGAAAATTGGCCTTTTCCTTTTAAATTTGCTATTTAAATAGTGTAACTAATTGCCCCTCGTAATCTTATATAGTTTTCTTGGTTGATTCCTAACGTTATATATGTAATTTTCATAGTTTCAGTCTCCTATTTACGTGAATTCATCAATAAAAACACGTATTCATCTATAACTCGGCTGAAAAGTGGCCTTTTCCTTTTAAATTTTCTATTTAAATAGTGTATCTAACTGCTTCCCGTAATCCTATATAGTTTTCTTATAGTTTTCTCAGTAAATTCGAAACGTTATATATTTAATTTTCATATTTTCAGTCTATTTCTTACTTAAATTCATCAATAAAAACCGTATTATTCTATATCACGGCTAAAAATTGGCCTTTTCCTTTTAAATTTTCTATTTAAATTGTAACTAGAAAGCTAGAATATAATAACATGCCTGCTGAATATGCAGTATTACTCAAACACTGCCTCACATCTGGCTATCTATTGTGGAAGGAAGAGTTCTACAAGCAAGTAGATGGTGTGGCGATGGGCTCACCTGTATCTCCCATAGTCGCCGACATATTCATGGAGGACTCCGAGGAGAAAGCCCTTCTTACTGCTCCTGTAAATCCAAGATTCTACAAGCGGTACGTAGACGACACTTTCACAATTTTACCAGCTGACAATGTAACTGCATTTCTAAACCACCTTAACTCTATAAACTCTAAAATACAATTCACAATGGAGTTAGAGGCAAATAATTCTTTAGCTTTCTTAGATGTTTTAGTCATTCGAAATCCTAATAACACAATTGGTCACACTGTGTATAGAAAAAAGACCCATACCAACCGATATTTAAATGGTGAATCTCACCATCATCCTTCACAGTTAGCTACCGTGGGTAAATCTTTGTTTCAGAGAGCACGAGAGATCTGTGACAGAAAACATCTGGCCGCCGAACTTCAGCACGTCAAGCAAGTATTGCAAGACAACAAGCTTCGGGTCCCGCGCCTACGTCACAGTGACCGAGTGAAGCCGGCCACAGTCGAGCGTGTACCTGCTGTACTACCATATGTCAGAGGAGTCACAGACAAGGTTGGCTACATCTTGAAGCGAGCTTCCATTAAAACATACTACAAGCCGCCGAAGAAGATTAGTCAATTTTTACCATCTGTCAAGTGTAATATCCCTCTACAAGATGCAGGAGTGTACAAGTTAGATTGTGAATGTGGTCTCTCTTACATAGGTCAAACAAAAAGATCCATAAAAACCCGCGTGAAAGAACATATAGCTGACGTGAAGCACCGACGCTCCGGGAAGTCTGCAGTCTGCGAACATGTTCAGGATCGTCCCCACCATTACATTCGATTTGATAAACCACAAATTCTCGCAAAAGAACACCGATTCCTACCAAGGATGATACGCGAGGCTATTGAAATTAAAAAACATCCAAATTTCAATAGAGAAGATGGATGGGTGCTGCCACCTGCTTGGGATCCTATAATTAACAAAATTAAACCCAAACCTAAGCATACCACTGCAAGACTTCATGATACTATAAGCTCGTTTTGCGTAAATCGGACCAAAAATTAATATTCAAAAACTGAAGGTAGCCGGACTAACTATGACATTGGGACGTCAAACATCTCAGTCCCCCCCGTGACCATGGTTGCTGTAAAGCACCCGAAACGTCGGGAATTAAAAAATAAGTAAAAGTAGTGAAATAAACGCGATAAAATCCGTAAATTTAGTTTTATTCAATGAGTAGTGTTCGCGTAAATTTAAGAAATCATTAATTCCTAACGTTATATATATAATTTTCATATTTTAAATCTCTTATTTACGTGAATTCATCAATAAAAACACGTATTCATCTATAACTCGGCTGAAAAGCGGCCTTTTCCGTTTAAATTTTCTTTGTTTATAGTGTATTTAACTGCCCCCGTATTTATCTGTAGTTACTATAATAAATTTCTACCGCTAAAATATTGATTTCCACATAATTCCTTTTCCCATAATCGTAATTACCTAAAATTTTAAAAATTTTTAAAATATTCATTTCTTTCGCTCTTTTTGCTTTTATTACGTCTGACCAGTGTAGAAACTACCATCTGCACTCTTATTTGCTTTATAAAACATGCACAACTGGAAAAATCACTATTTACCCAAACCGAGGTATAGTGGTCAATCAATACAATCACATAAATTCAACTATAAATTCGCTTATAACTTTTCTAAAAATTGGTATTTTTCGTTCAAATATTCTTTAAATTGTGTAGTTAATTCCTGCGCACATTTTTTATAGTTTTCTCAGTAAATTCGTTACGTTATATATTTAATTTTCATATTTTCAGTCTATTTCTTACTTAAATTCATCAATAAATACACGTATTCATCGATAGCACGGCTGAAAATTGGCCTTTTCCTTTTAAATTCTCTATTTAAATAGTGTCACTAATTGTCACCGTAATCCTATATAGTTTTCTTGGTTAATTCCTAACGTTATATATATAATTTTCATATTTTCAGTCTATTTCTTACTTAAATTCATCAATAAAAACACGTATTCATCGATAGCACGGCTAAAAATTGGGTTTTTACTTTTAAATTCTCTATTTAAATAGTGTCACTAATTGCCCCCCGTAATCCTATATAGTTTTCTTGGTTAATTCCTAACGTTATATATATAATTTACATATTTTCAGTCTATTTCTTACTTAAATTCATCAATAAAAACACGTATTCATCGATAGCACGGCTGAAAATTGGCCTTTTCCTTTTAAATTCTCTATTTTAATAGTGTCACTTACTGCTCCCGGTAATCCTGTGCTGTTTTCTTGGTTAATTCCTAACGTTAAATATATAATTTTCATATTTTCAGTCTCTTATTTACGTGAATTCATCAATAAAAACACGTATTCATCGATAACTCGGCTGAAAAGTGGCCTTTTCCGTTTCAATTTTCTTTTTTAATAGTGTATTTAACCGCCCTCCGTATTTAACTATAGTTTTATAATAAATTTCCACTGCTAAAATATTGATTTCCACATAATTCGTTTACCCATAATCGTAATTTCCTAAAATTATTAAAATTTTTCAAATCTTCATTTCTTTCGCTCTTTTCGCTTTTATTAGGTCCGTTTAGTGTAGAAAATACCATCTGTACTCTTATTTGCTTTATAAAACATACACGACTGGAAAAAATCACTATTTACCTAAACCGAGGTATAGTGGTCAATCAATACAATCACATAAATTCAACTATAAATTCGCTTATAACTTTTCTAAAAATTGGTATTTTTCGTTCAAATATTCTTTAAATTGTGTAGTTAATTCCTGCGCACATTTTTTATAGTTTTCTCAGTAAATTCGTAACGTTATATATTTAATTTTCATATTTTCAGTCTATTTCTTACTTAAATTCATCAATAAATACACGTATTCATCGATAGCACGGCTGAAAATTGGCCTTTTCCTTTTAAATTCTCTATTAAAATAGTGTCACTAATTGCCCCCCGTAATCCTATATAGTTTTCTTGGTTAATTCCGAACGTTATATATATAATTTTCATATTTTCAGTCTATTTCTTACTTAAATTCATCAATAAAAACACGTATTCATCGATAGCACGGCTAAAAATTGGGCTTTTCCTTTTAAATTTTCTATTTAAATAGCGTAACTTGCTGCCCCTCGTAATCCTATACTGTTTCCTTGGTTAATTCTTAACGTTATATATATAATTTACATATTTTCAGTCTTTTTCTTATTTAAATTCATCAATAAAAACACGTATTCATCGATAGCACGGCTGAAAATTGGCCTTTTCCTTTTAAATTCTCTATTTTAATAGTGTCACTTACTGCTCCCGGTAATCCTGTGCTGTTTTCTTGGTTAATTCCTAACGTTAAATATATAATTTTCATAGTTTCAGTCTCTTATTTACGTGAATTCATCAATAAAAACACGTATTCATCGATTCGATAAAAGTGGCCTTTTCCTTTTAAGTTTTCTATGAAAATGGTGTAACTAACTGCCCCCCGTAATCCTATCCTCCGATTCGACAAAAGTGGCCTTTTCCTTTTAAGTTTTCTATTAAAATAGTGTAACTAACTGCCCCCCGTAATCCTATATAATTTTCTTTGTTAATTCCTAACGTTATATATATAATTTTCATATTTTCAGTCTCTTATTTACGTGAATTCATCAATAAAAACACGTATTCATCTATAACTCGGCTGTTAAGTGGCCTTTTCCTTTTAAATTTTCTATTTAAATAGTGTAACTAACTGCCTTCCGTAATCCTATACAGTTTCCTTGGTTAATTCCTAACGTTATATATATAATTTTCGTATTTTCAGTCTCTTATTTACGTAAATTCATCAATAAAAACACGTATTCATCTATAACTCGGCTGAAAAGTGGCCTTTTCTTTTTAAATTTTCTATTTAAATAGTGTAACTAACTGCCTTCCGTAATCCTATGTAGTTTTCTTGGTTAATTCCTAACGTTGTATATATAATTTTCATAGTTTCAGTCTCTTATTTACGTGAATTCATCAATAAAAACAAGTATTCATCTATAACTCGGCTGAAAAGTGGTCTTTTCCTTTTATATTTTCTATTTAAATAGTGTAACTAACTGCTTCCCGTAATCCTATATAGTTTTCTTGGTTAATTCCTAACGTTATATATATATAATTTTCATATTTTCGGTCTCATATTTACGTGAATTCATCAATAAAAACACGTATTCATCGATAACTCGGCTGAAAATTGGCCTTTTCCTTTTAAATTTGCTATTTAAATAGTGTAACTAATTGCCCCTCGTAATCTTATATAGTTTTCTTGGTTAATTCCTAACGTTATATATGTAATTTTCATTGTTTCAGCCTCCTATTTACGTGAATTCATTGATAAAAACACGTATTCATCTATAACTCGGCTGAAAAGTGGCCTTTTCCTTTTAAATTTTCTATTTAAATAGTCTATCTAACTGCTTCCCGTAATCCTATATAGTTTTCTTATAGTTTTCTCAGTAAATTCGTAACGTTATATATTTAATTTTCATATTTTGAGTCTCTTTCTTACTTAAATTCATCAATAAAAACACGTATTATTCTATATCACGGCTAAAAATTGGCCTTTTCCTTTAAATTTTCTATTAAAATAGTGTAACTAATTGCCCCTCGTAATCCTATATAGTTTTCTTGGTTAATTCCTAACGTTATATATATATAATATTCATATTTTCAGTTTCTTATTTACGTAAATTCATCAATAAAAACACGTATTCATCTATAACTCGGCTGAAAAGTGGTCTTTTCCTATTAAATTTTCTATTAAAATAGTGTTACTAACTGCTCCCCGTAATTCTATACATTTTTCTTGGTTAATTCCTAACGTTATATATATAATTTTTATATTTTCGGTCTCTTATTTACGTGAATTCATCAATAAAAACACGTATTCATCTATAGCACGGCTGAAAATTGGCCTTTTCCTTTTAAATTTTCCATTTAAATGGTGTTACTAACTGCCCCATGTAATCCTATACTGTTTTCTTGGTTAATACCTAACGTTATATATATAATTTTCATATTTTCAGTCTCTTATTTACGTGAATTCATCAATAAAACACGTATTCATCTATAACTCGGCTGAAAAGTGGCCTTTTCCTTTTAAATCTTCTTTGTTTATAGTGTATTTAACTGCCCCCCGTATTTATCTTTAGTTACTGTAATAAATTTCTACCGCTAAAATATTGATTTCCACATAATTCGTTTTCCCATAATCGTAATTTCCTAAAATTTTTAAAATCTTCATTTCTTTCGCTCTTTTTGCTTTTATTAGGTCCGACCAGTGTAGAAACTACCATCTGAACTCTAATTTGCTTTATAAAACATGCAGAACTGGAAAAAATCACTATTTACCTAAACCGAGGTATATTGGTCAATCAATACAATCACATAAATTCAACTATAAATTCGCTTATTACTTTTCTAAAAATTGGTATTTTTGTTCAAATCTTCTTTTGATATGTGTAGTTAATTACTCCCCACATTTCCTTGTAGTTTTCTCAGTAAATTCGTAACGTTATATATTTAATTTTCATATTTTCCGTCTATTTCTTACTTAAATTCATCAAAAAAACACGTATTCATCTATAGCACGGCTGAAAATTGGCCTTTTCCTTTTAAATTTTCTATTTAAATAGCGTAACTAATTGCAACCCGTAATCCTTTATAGTTTTCTTGGTTAATTCCTAACGTTATTTATATAGTTTTCATATTTTCATTCTCTTATTTACGTGAATTCATCAATAAAAACAGGTATTCATCTATAACTCGGCTGAAAAGTGGCCTTTTCCTTTTAAATTTTCTATTTAAATAGTGAATCTAACTGCCATTCGTAGTCCTATACTGTTTTCTTGGTTAATTCCTAACGTTATATATATAATTTTCATATTTTCAGTCTCTTATTTACGTGAATTCATCAATAAAAACACGTATTCATCGATAACTCGGCTGAAAAGTGGCCTTTTCCTTTTAAGTTTTCTATTTAAATAGTGTAACTAACTGCTTCCCGTAATTCTATACAGTTTTCTTGGTTAATTCCTAACGTTATATATATAATTTTCATATTTTCGGTCTCTTATTTACGTGAATTCATCAATAAAAACACGTATTCATCGATAACTCGGCTGAAAATTAGCCTTTTCCTTTTAAATTTGCTATTTAAATAGTGTAACTAATTGCCCCTCGTAATCTTATATAGTTTTCTTGGTTAATTCCTAACGTTATATATGTAATTTTCATAGTTTCATTCTCCTATTTACGTGAATTCATCAATAAAAACACGTATTCATCTATAACTCGGCTGAAAAGTGGCCTTTTCCTTTTAAATTTTCTATTTAAATAGTGTATCTAACTGCTTCCCGTAATCCTATATAGTTTTCTTATAGTTTTCTCAGTAAATTCGAAACGTTAAATATTTAATTTTCATATTTTCAGTCTATTTCTTACTTAAATTCATCAATAAAAACACGTATTATTCTATATCACGGCTAAAAATTGGCCTTTTCCTTTTAAATTTTCTATTTAAATAGTGTAACTAACTGCCACTCGTAATCCTATACTGTTTTCTTGGTTAATTCCTAACGTTATATATATAATTTTCATATTTTAAATCTCTTATTTACGTGAATTCATCAATAAAAACACGTATTCATCTATAACTCGGCTGAAAAGCGGCCTTTTCCGTTTAAATTTTCTTTGTTTATAGTGTATTTAACTGCCCCCCGTATTTATCTATAGTTACTATAATAAATTTCTACCGCTAAAATATTGATTTCCACATAATTCCTTTTCCCATAATCGTAATTTCCTAAAATTTTTAAAATTTTTAAAATCTTCATTTCTTTCGCTCTTTTTGCTTTTATTAGTTCCGACCAGTGTAGAAACTACCATCTGCACATTAATTTGCTTTATAAAACATGCAGAACTGGAAAAAATCACTATTTACCTAAACCGAGGTATAGTGGTCAATCAATACAATCACATAAATTCAACTATAAATTCGCTCATAACTTTTCTAAAAATTGGTATTTTTGTTCAAATCTTCTTTAATATGTGTAGTTAATTTCTCCCCACATTTCCTTGTAGTTTTGTCAGTAAATTCGAAACGTTATATATTTAATTTTCATATTTTCAGTCTATTTTTTACTTAAATTCATCAATAAAAACACGTATTCATCTATAGCACGGCTGAAAATTGGCTTTTTCCTTTTAAATTTTCTATTTTAATAGTGTTACTAATTGCCTCCCGTAATCTTATATAGTTTTCTTGGTTAATTCCTAAAGTTATTTATATAGTTTTCATATTTTCAGTCTCTTATTTACTTGAATTCATCAATAAAAACAGGTATTCATCTATAACTCGGCTGAAAAGTGGCCTTTTCCTTTTAAATTTTCTATTTAAATAGTGTAACTAACTCCCCTGCGTAATACTATACTGTTTTCTTGGTTAATTCCTAACGTTATATATATAATTTTCATATTTTCAGTCTCTTATTTACGTGAATTCATTAATAAAAACACGTATTCATCTATAACTCGGCTGAAAAGTGGCCTTTTCCGTTTAAATTTTCTTTGTTTATAGTGTACTTAACTGCCCCCCGTATTTATCTATAGTAAATATAACAAATTTCTACCGCTAAAATATTGATTTCCACATAATTCGTTTTCCCATAATCGTAATTTCCTAAAATTTTAAAATCTTCATTTCTTTCGCTCTTTTTGCTTTTATTAGGTCCGACCAGTGTAGCAACTACCATCTGCACTCTAATTTGCTTAATTAAACATGCAGAACTGGAAAAAATCACTATTTACCTAAACAGAGGTATAGTGGTCAATCAATACAATCACATAAATTCAACTATAAATTCGCTTATTAATTTTCTAAAAATTGGTATTTATGTTCAAATTTTCTTTAATATGTGAAGTTCATTGCTCCCCACATTTCCTTATAGTTTTCTCAGTAAATTCGTAACGTTATATATTTAATTTTCATATTTTTAGTCTATTTCTTACTTAAATTCATCAATAAGAACACGTATTCATCAATAAAACGGCTGAAAATTGGCCTTTTCCTTTAAAATTTTCTATTTAAATAGTGTAACTAATTGCAACCCGTAATCCTTTATAGTTTTCTTGGTTAATTCCTAACGTTATTTATATAATTTTCATATTTTCAGTCTCTAATTTACGTGAATTCATCAATAAAACACGTATTCATCTATAACTCGGTTGAAAAGTGGCCTTTTCCTTTTAAAATTTTCTTTGTTTATAGTGTATTTAACTGCTTCCTGTATTTATCTATAGTTACTATAATAAATTTCTACCGATAAAATATTGATTACCACATAATTCCTTTTCCCATAATCGTAATTTCCTAAAATTTTTAAAATTTTTGAAATCTTCATTTCTTTCGCTCTTTTTGCTTTTATTAGGTCCGACCAGTGTAGAAACTACCATCTGCACTCTTACTTGCTTTATAAATCATGCAGAACTGGAAAAAATCACTATTTACCTAAACCGAGGTATAGTGGTCAATCAATACAATCACATAAATTCAACTATAAATTCGCTTATTACTTTTCTAAAAATTGGTATTTTTGTTCAAATCTTCTTTAATATGTGTAGTTAATTGCTCCCCACATTTCCTTATAGTTTTCTCAGTAAATTCGTAACGTTATATATTTAATTTTCATATTTTCAGTCTATTTCTTACTTAAATTCATCAATAAAATAACGTATTCATCTATAGCACGGCTGAAAATTGGCCTTTTCCTTTTAAATTTTCTATTTAAATAGTGTAACTAACTGCCCCCCTAATCCTATACTGTTATCTTGGTTAATTCCTAACGTTATTAATATAATTTTCATATTTTCAGTCTCTTATTTACGTGAATTCATCAATAAAAACACGTATTCATCTATAAATCGGCTGAAAAGTGGCCTTTTCCTTTTAAATTTTCTATTTTAATAGTGTAACTAACTGCATCCCCGTAATTATATACAGTTTTCTTGGTTAATTCCTAACGTTATATATATAATTTCCATATTTTCAATCTCTTATTTACGTGAATTCATTAATAAAAACACGTATTCATCTATAACTCGGCTGAAAAGTGGCCTTTTCCGTTTTAATTTTCTTTGTTTTTGTAGTGTATTTAACTGCCCCCCGTATTTATCTATAGTTACTATAATAAATTTCTACCGCTAAAATATTGATTTCCACATAATTCGTTTTCCCATAATCGTAATTAACTAAAATTTTTAAAATTTTTAAAATCATCATTTCTTTCGCTCTTTTTGCTTTTATTAGGACCGACCAGTGTAGAAACTACCATCTGCACTCTTATTTGCTTTATAAAACATGCAGAACAGAAAAAAATCACTATTTACCCAAACCAAAGTATAGTGGTCAATCAATACAATCACATAAATTCAAATATAAATTCGCTTATTACTTTTCTAAAAATTGGTATTTTTGTTCATATTTTCTTTAATATGTGTAGTAAATTGCTCCTCACATTTCCTTGTAGTTTTCTCAGTAAATTCGTAACGTTATATATTTAAATTTCATATTTTCAGTCTATTTCTTACTTAAATTCATCAATAAAACACGTATTCATCTATAGCACGGCTGAAAATTGGCCTTTTCCTTTTAAATTTTCTGTTTAAATAGTGTAACTGATTGCCCTTCGTAATTTTATATAGTTTTCTTGGTTAATTCCTAACGTTATATTTATAATTTTCATATTTTCAGTCTCTTATTTACGTGAATTCATCAATAAAAACACGTATTCATCTATAACTCGGCTGAAAAGTGGCCTTTTCCTTTTAAATTTTCTATTTGAATAGTGTAACTAATTGCAACCCGTAATCCTTTATAGTTTTCTTGGTTAATTCCTTACGTTATATATATAATTTTCATATTTTCACTCTCTTATTTACGTGACTTCATCAATAAAAACAGGTATTCATCTATAACTCGGCTGAAAAATGGCCTTTTCCTTTAAAATTTTCTATTTAATTAAAGTAACTAACTGCCCCCCGTAATCCTATACAGTTTTTTTAGTTAATTCCTAACGTTATATATATATAGTTTTCATATTTTCAGTCCCTTATTTACGTGAATTCATCAATAAAAAAACGTATTCATCTATAACTCGGCTGAAAAGTGGCCTTTTCCTTTTAAATTTTCTATTTTAATAGTGTTACTAACTGCTTTCCCGTAATCATATACAGTTTTCTTGGTTAATTCCTAACGTTATATATATAATTTTCATATTTTCAGTCTCTTATTTACGTGAATTCATTAATAAAAACACGTATTCATCTATAACTCGGCTGAAAAGTGGCCTTTTCCGTTTAAATTTTCTTTGTTTATAGTGTACTTAACTGCCCCCCGTATTTATCTATAGTAAATATAATAAATTTCTACCGCTAAAATATTGATTTCCACATAATTCGTTTTCCCATAATCGTAATTTCCTAAAATTTTTAAAATCTTCATTTCTTTCGCTCTTTTTGCTTTTATTAGGTCCGACCAGTGTAGCAACTACCATCTGCACTCTAATTTGCTTTTTTAAACATGCAGAACTGGAAAAAATCACTATTTACCTAAACAGAGGTATAGTGGTCAATCAATACAATCACATAAATTCAACTATAAATTCGCTTATTAATTTTCTAAAAATTGGTATTTATGTTCAAATCTTCTTTAATATGTGAAGTTCATTGCTCCCCACATTTCCTTATAGTTTTCTCAGTAAATTCGTAACGTTATATATTTAATTTTCATATTTTTAGTATATTTCTTACTTAAATTCATCAATAAGAACACGTATTCATCAATAAAACGGCTGAAAATTGGCCTTTTCCTTTTAAATTTTCTATTTAAATAGTGTGACTAATTGCAACCAGTAATCCTTTATAGTTTTCTTGGTTAATTCCTAACGTTATTTATATAATTTTCATATTTTCAGTCTCTAATTTACGTGAATTCATCAATAAAACACGTATTCATCTATAACTCGGTTGAAAAGTGGCCTTTTCCTTTTAAAATTTTCTTTGTTTATAGTGTATTTAACTGCTTCCTGTATTTATCTATAGTTACTATAATAAATTTCTACTGATAAAATATTGATTACCACATAATTCCTTTTCCCATAATCGTAATTTCCTAAAATTTTTAAAATTTTTGAAATCTTCATTTCTTTCGCTCTTTTTGCTTTTATTAGGTCCGACCAGTGTAGAAACTACCATCTGCACTCTTACTTGCTTTATAAATCATGCAGAACTGGAAAAAATCACTATTTACCTAAACCGAGGTATAGTGGTCAATCAATACAATCACATAAATTCAACTATAAATTCGCTTATTACTTTTCTAAAAATTGGTATTTTTGTTCAAATCTTCTATAATATGTGTAGTTAATTGCTCCCCACATTTCCTTATAGTTTTCTCAGTAAATTCGTAACGTTATATATTTAATTTTCATATTTTCAGTCTATTTCTTACTTAAATTCATCAATAAAATAACGTATTCATCTATAGCACGGCTGAAAATTGGCCTTTTCCTTTTAAATTTTCTATTTAAATAGTGTAACTAATTGCCTCCCGTAATCTTATATAGTTTTCTTGGTTAATTCCTAACGTTATTTATATAGTTTTCATATTTTCAGTCTCTTATTTACGTGAATTCATCAATAAAAACAGGTATTCATCTATAACTCGGCTGAAAAGTGGCCTTTTCCTTTTAAATTTTCTATTTAAATAGTGTAACTAACTGCCCCCCTAATCCTTTATAGTTTTCTTGGTTAATTCCTTACGTTATATATATAATTTTCATATTTTCACTCTCTTATTTACGTGACTTCATCAATAAAAACAGGTATTCATCTATAACTCGGCTGAAAAATGGCCTTTTCCTTTAAAATTTTCTATTTAATTAAAGTAACTAACTGCCCCCCGTAATCCTATACAGTTTTTTTAGTTAATTCCTAACGTTATATATATATAGTTTTCATATTTTCAGTCCCTTATTTACGTGAATTCATCAATAAAAAAACGTATTCATCTATAACTCGGCTGAAAAGTGGCCTTTTCCTTTTAAATTTTCTATTTTAATAGTGTTACTAACTGCTTTCCCGTAATCATATACAGTTTTCTTGGTTAATTCCTAACGTTATATATATAATTTTCATATTTTCAGTCTCTTATTTACGTGAATTCATTAATAAAAACACGTATTCATCTATAACTCGGCTGAAAAGTGGCCTTTTCCGTTTAAATTTTCTTTGTTTATAGTGTACTTAACTGCCCCCCGTATTTATCTATAGTTACTATAATAAATTTCTACTGATAAAATATTGATTACCACATAATTCCTTTTCCCATAATCGTAATTTCCTAAAATTTTTAAAATTTTTGAAATCTTCATTTCTTTCGCTCTTTTTGCTTTTATTAGGTCCGACCAGTGTAGAAACTACCATCTGCACTCTTACTTGCTTTATAAATCATGCAGAACTGGAAAAAATCACTATTTACCTAAACCGAGGTATAGTGGTCAATCAATACAATCACATAAATTCAACTATAAATTCGCTTATTACTTTTCTAAAAATTGGTATTTTTGTTCAAATCTTCTATAATATGTGTAGTTAATTGCTCCCCACATTTCCTTATAGTTTTCTCAGTAAATTCGTAACGTTATATATTTAATTTTCATATTTTCAGTCTATTTCTTACTTAAATTCATCAATAAAATAACGTATTCATCTATAGCACGGCTGAAAATTGGCCTTTTCCTTTTAAATTTTCTATTTAAATAGTGTAACTAATTGCCTCCCGTAATCTTATATAGTTTTCTTGGTTAATTCCTAACGTTATTTATATAGTTTTCATATTTTCAGTCTCTTATTTACGTGAATTCATCAATAAAAACAGGTATTCATCTATAACTCGGCTGAAAAGTGGCCTTTTCCTTTTAAATTTTCTATTTAAATAGTGTAACTAACTGCCCCCCTAATCCTACACTGTTTTCTTGGTTAATTCCTAACGTTATTAATATAATTTTCATATTTTCAGTCTCTTATTTACGTGAATTCATCAATAAAAACACGTATTCATCTATAAATCGGCTGAAAAGTGGCCTTTTCCTTTTAAATTTTCTATTTTAATAGTGTAACTAACTGCATCCCCGTAATTATATACAGTTTTCTTGGTTAATTCCTAACGTTATATATATAATTTCCATATTTTCAATCTCTTATTTACGTGAATTCATTAATAAAAACACGTATTCATCTATAACTCGGCTGAAAAGTGGCCTTTTCCGTTTTAATTTTCTTTGTTTTTGTAGTGTATTTAACTGCCCCCCGTATTTATCTATAGTTACTATAATAAATTTCTACCGCTAAAATATTGATTTCCACATAATTCGTTTTCCCATAATCGTAATTAACTAAAATTTTTAAAATTTTTAAAATCATCATTTCTTTCGCTCTTTTTGCTTTTATTAGGACCGACCAGTGTAGAAACTACCATCTGCACTCTTATTTGCTTTATAAAACATGGAGAACTGAAAAAAATCACTATTTACCCAAACCAAAGTATAGTGGTCAATCAATACAATCACATAAATTCAAATATAAATTCGCTAATTACTTTTCTAAAAATTGGTATTTTTGTTCATATCTTCTTTAATATGTGTAGTAAATTGCTCCTCACATTTCCTTGTAGTTTTCTCAGTAAATTCGTAACGTTATATATTTAAATTTCATATTTTCAGTCTATTTCTTACTTAAATTCATCAATAAAACACGTATTCATCTATAGCACGGCTGAAAATTGGCCTTTTCCTTTTAAATTTTCTGTTTAAATAGTGTAACTGATTGCCCTTCGTAATTTTATATAGTTTTCTTGGTTAATTCCTAACGTTATATTTATAATTTTCATATTTTCAGTCTCTTATTTACGTGAATTCATCAATAAAAACACGTATTCATCTATAATTCGGCTGAAAAGTGGCCTTTTCCTTTTAAATTTTCTATTTGAATAGTGTAACTAATTGCAACCCGTAATCCTTTATAGTTTTCTTGGTTAATTCCTTACGTTATATATATAATTTTCATATTTTCACTCTCTTATTTACGTGACTTCATCAATAAAAACAGGTATTCATCTATAACTCGGCTGAAAAATGGCCTTTTCCTTTAAAATTTTCTATTTAATTAAAGTAACTAACTGCCCCCCGTAATCCTATACAATTTTTTTAGTTAATTCCTAACGTTATATATATATAGTTTTCATATTTTCAGTCCCTTATTTACGTGAATTCATCAATAAAAAAACGTATTCATCTATAACTCGGCTGAAAAGTGGCCTTTTCCTTTTAAATTTTCTATTTTAATAGTGTTACTAACTGCTTTCCCGTAATCATATACAGTTTTCTTGGTTAATTCCTAACGTTATATATATAATTTTCATATTTTCAGTCTCTTATTTACGTGAATTCATTAATAAAAACACGTATTCATCTATAACTCGGCTGAAAAGTGGCCTTTTCCGTTTAAATTTTCTTTGTTTATAGTGTACTTAACTGCCCCCCGTATTTATATATAGTAAATATAATAAATTTCTACCGCTAAAATATTGATTTCCACATAATTCGTTTTCCCATAATCGTAATTTCCTAAAATTTTTAAAATCTTCATTTCTTTCGCTCTTTTTGCTTTTATTAGGTCCGACCAGTGTAGCAACTACCATCTGCACTCTAATTTGCTTTATTAAACATGCAGAACTGGAAAAAATCACTATTTACCTAAACAGAGGTATAGTGGTCAATCAATACAATCACATAAATTCAACTATAAATTCGCTTATTAATTTTCTAAAAATTGGTATTTATGTTCAAATCTTCTTTAATATGTGAAGTTCATTGCTCCTCACATTTCCTTATAGTTTTCTCAGTAAATTCGTAACGTTATATATTTAATTTTCATATTTTCAGTCTATTTCTTACTTAAATTCATCAATAAAATAACGTATTCATCTATAGCACGGCTGAAAATTGGCCTTTTCCTTTTAAATTTTCTATTTAAATAGTGTAACTAATTGCAACCCGTAATCCTTTATAGTTTTCTTGGTTAATTCCTAACGTTATTTATATAATTTTCATATTTTCAGTCTCTAATTTACGTGAATTCATCAATAAAACACGTATTCATCTATAACTCGTTTGAAAAGTGGCCTTTTCCTTTTAAAATTTTCTTTGTTTATAGTGTATTTAACTGCTTCCTGTATTTATCTATAGTTACTATAATAAATTTCTACCGATAAAATATTGATTACCACATAATTCCTTTTCCCATAATCGTAATTTCCTAAAATTTTTAAAATTTTTGAAATCTTCATTTCTTTCGCTCTTTTTGCTTTTATTAGGTCCGACCAGTGTAGAAACTATTATCTGCACTCTTACTTGCTTTATAAATCATGCAGAACTGGAAAAAATCACTATTTACCTAAACCGAGGTATAGTGGTCAATCAATACAATCACATAAATTCAACTATAAATTCGCTTATTACTTTTCTAAAAATTGGTATTTTTGTTCAAATCTTCTTTAATATGTGTAGTTAATTGCTCCCCACATTTCCTTATAGTTTTCTCAGTAAATTCGTAACGTTATATATTTAATTTTCATATTTTCAGTCTATTTCTTACTTAAATTCATCAATAAAATAACGTATTCATCTATAGCACGGCTGAAAATTGGCCTTTTCCTTTTAAATTTTCTATTTAAATAGTGTAACTAATTGCCTCCCGTAATCTTATATAGTTTTCTTGGTTAATTCCTAACGTTATTTATATAGTTTTCATATTTTCAGTCTCTTATTTACGTGAATTCATCAATAAAAACAGGTATTCATCTATAACTCGGCTGAAAAGTGGCCTTTTCCTTTTAAATTTTCTATTTAAATAGTGTAACTAACTGCCCCCCGTAATCCTATACTGTTTTCTTGGTTAATTCCTAACGTTATTAATATAATTTTCATATTTTCAGTCTCTTATTTACGTAAATTCATCAATAAAAACACGTATTCATCTATAAATCGGCTGAAAAGTGGCCTTTTCCTTTTAAATTTTCTATTTTAATAGTGTAACTAACTGCATCCCCGTAATTATATACAGTTTTCTTGGTTAATTCCTAACGTTATATATATAATTTTCATATTTTCAATCTCTTATTTACGTGAATTCATTAATAAAAACACGTATTCATCTATAACTCGGCTGAAAAGTGGCCTTTTCCGTTTTAATTTTCTTTGTTTTTGTAGTGTATTTAACTGCCCCCCGTATTTATCTATAGTTACTATAATAAATTTCTACCGCTAAAATATTGATTTCCACATAATTCGTTTTCCCATAATCGTAATTAACTAAAATTTTTAAAATTTTTAAAATCATCATTTCTTTCGCTCTTTTTGCTTTTATTAGGACCGACCAGTGTAGAAACTACCATCTGCACTCTTATTTGCTTTATAAAACATGCAGAACTGAAAAAAATCACTATTTACCTAAACCAAGGTATAGTGGTCAATCAATACAATCACATAAATTCAACTATAAATTCGCTTATTACTTTTCTAAAAATTGGTATTTTTGTTCATATCTTCTTTAATATGTGTAGTAAATTGCTCCTCACATTTCCTTGTAGTTTTCTCAGTAAATTCGTAACGTTATATAATTAAATTTCATATTTTCAGTCTATTTCTTACTTAAATTCATCAATAAAACACGTATTCATCTATAGCACGGCTGAAAATTGGCCTTTTCCTTTTAAATTTTCTGTTTAAATAGTGTAACTGATTGCCCTTCGTAATTTTATATAGTTTTCTTGGTTAATTCCTAACGTTATATTTATAATTTTCATATTTTCAGTCTCTTATTTACGTGAATTCATCAATAAAAACACGTATTCATCTATAACTCGGCTGAAAAGTGGCCTTTTCCTTTTAAATTTTCTATTTGAATAGTGTAACTAACTGCAACCCGTAATCCTTTATAGTTTTCTTGGTTAATTCCTTACGTTATATATATAATTTTCATATTTTCACTCTCTTATTTACGTGACTTCATCAATAAAAACAGGTATTCATCTATAACTCGGCTGAAAAATGGCCTTTTCCTTTAAAATTTTCTATTTAATTAAAGTAACTAACTGCCCCCCGTAATCCTATACAGTTTTTTTAGTTAATTCCTAACGTTATATATATATAGTTTTCATATTTTCAGTCCCTTATTTACGTGAATTCATCAATAAAAAAACGTATTCATCTATAACTCGGCTGAAAAGTGGCCTTTTCCTTTTAAATTTTCTATTTTAATAGTGTTACTAACTGCTTTCCCGTAATCATATACAGTTTTCTTGGTTAATTCCTAACGTTATATATATAATTTTCATATTTTCAGTCTCTTATTTACGTGAATTCATTAATAAAAACACGTATTCATCTATAACTCGGCTGAAAAGTGGCCTTTTCCGTTTAAATTTTCTTTGTTTATAGTGTATTTAACTGCCCCCGTATTTATCTATAGTAAATATAATAAATTTCTACCGCTAAAATATTGATTTCCACATAATTCGTTTTCCCGTAATCGTATTTTCCTAAAATTTTTAAAATTTTTAAAATCTTCATTTCATTTCATTCGTGCTATAGATGAATACGTGTTTTTATTGATGAATTTAAGTAAGAAATAGACTGAAAATATGAAATTTAAATATATAACGTTACGAATTTACTGAGAAAACTATAAGGAAATGTGGGGAGCAATTAACTACACATATTAAAGAAGATTTGAACATAAATACCAATTTTTAGAAAATTAATAAGCGAATTTATAGTTGAATTTATGTGATTGTATTGATTGACCACTATACCTCTGTTTAGGTAAATAGTGATTTTTTCCAGTTCTGCATGTTTAATAAAGCAAATTAGAGTGCATATGGTAGTTGCTACACTGGTCGGACCTAATAAAAGCAAAAAGAGCGAAAGAAATGAAGATTTTAAAAATTTTAAAAATTTTAGGAAATTACGATTATGGGAAAAGGAATTATGTGGAATTATGTGAAGTTTTCTTATAGTTTTCTTAGTAAATTCGTAACGTTATATATTTAATTTTCATATTTTCAGTCTATTTCTTACTTAAATTCATCAATAAAAACACGTATTATTCTATATCACGGCTAAAAATTGGCCTTTTCCTTTTAAATTTTCTATTAAAATAGTATAACTAATTGCCCCTCGTAATCCTATTTAGTTTTCTTGGTTAATTCCTAACGTTATATATATAATTTTCATATTTTCATTCTCTTATTTACGTGAATTCATCAATAAAAACAGGTATTCATCTATAACTCGGCTGAAAAGTGGCCTTTTCCTTTCAAATTTTCTATTTAAATAGTGAATCTAACTGCCCCTCGTAATCCTATACTGTTTTCTTGGTTAATTCCTAACGTTATATCTATATAATTTTCATATTTTCAGTCTCTTATTTACGTGAATTCATCAATAAAAACACGTATTCATCGATAACTCGGCTGAAAAGTGGCCTTTTCCTTTTAAGTTTTCTATTAAAATAGTGTAACTAACTGCCTACCGTAATCCTATATAGTTTTCTGTGTTAATTCCTAACGTAATATATATAATTTTCATATTTACACTCTCTTATTTACGTGAATTCATCAATAAAAGCACGTATTCATCTATAACTCGGCTGAAAAGTGGCCTTTTCCTTTTAAATTTTCTATTTAAATAGTGAAACTAACTAACTTCCGTAATCTTATACAGTTTTCTTGGTTAATTCCTAACGTTATATATATAATTTTCATATTTTCAATCTCTTATTTACGTGAATTCATTAATAAAACACGTATTCATCTATAACTCGGCTGAAAAGTGGCCTTTTCCGTTTTAATTTTCTTTGTTTTTGTAGTGTATTTAACTGCCCCCCGTATTTATCTATAGTTACTATAATAAATTTCTACCGCTAAAATATTGATTTCCACATAATTCGTTTTCCCATAATCGTAATTAACTAAAATTTTTAAAATTTTTAAAATCATCATTTCTTTCGCTCTTTTTGCTTTTATTAGGACCGACCAGTGTAGAAACTACCATCTGCACTCTTATTTGCTTTATAAAACATGCAGAACTGAAAAAAATCACTATTTACCTAAACCAAGGTATAGTGGTCAATCAATACAATCACATAAATTCAACTATAAATTCGCTTATTACTTTTCTAAAAATTGGTATTTTTGTTCATATCTTCTTTAATATGTGTAGTAAATTGCTCCTCACATTTCCTTGTAGTTTTCTCAGTAAATTCGTAACGTTATATAATTAAATTTCATATTTTCAGTCTATTTCTTACTTAAATTCATCAATAAAACACGTATTCATCTATAGCACGGCTGAAAATTGGCCTTTTCCTTTTAAATTTTCTGTTTAAATAGTGTAACTGATTGCCCTTCGTAATTTTATATAGTTTTCTTGGTTAATTCCTAACGTTATATTTATAATTTTCATATTTTCAGTCTCTTATTTACGTGAATTCATCAATAAAAACACGTATTCATCTATAACTCGGCTGAAAAGTGGCCTTTTCCTTTTAAATTTTCTATTTGAATAGTGTAACTAATTGCAACCCGTAATTCTTAATAGTTTTCTTGGTTAATTCCTTACGTTATATATATAATTTTCATATTTTCAGTCTCTTATTTACGTGACTTCATCAATAAAAACAGGTATTCATCTATAACTCGGCTGAAAAATGGCCTTTTCCTTTAAAATTTTCTATTTAATTAAAGTAACTAACTGCCCCCCGTAATCCTATACAGTTTTTTTAGTTAATTCCTAACGTTATATATATATAGTTTTCATATTTTCAGTCCCTTATTTACGTGAATTCATCAATAAAAAAACGTATTCATCTATAACTCGGCTGAAAAGTGGCCTTTTCCTTTTAAATTTTCTATTTTAATAGTGTTACTAACTGCTTTCCCGTAATCATATACAGTTTTCTTGGTTAATTCCTAACGTTATATATATAATTTTCATATTTTCAGTCTCTTATTTACGTGAATTCATTAATAAAAACACGTATTCATCTATAACTCGGCTGAAAAGTGGCCTTTTCCGTTTAAATTTTCTTTGTTTATAGTGTATTTAACTGCCCCCGTATTTATCTATAGTAAATATAATAAATTTCTACCGCTAAAATATTGATTTCCACATAATTCGTTTTCCCGTAATCGTATTTTCCTAAAATTTTTAAAATTTTTAAAATCTTCATTTCATTTCATTCGTGCTATAGATGAATACGTGTTTTTATTGATGAATTTAAGTAAGAAATAGACTGAAAATATGAAATTTAAATATATAACGTTACGAATTTACTGAGAAAACTATAAGGAAATGTGGGGAGCAATTAACTACACATATTAAAGAAGATTTGAACATAAATACCAATTTTTAGAAAATTAATAAGCGAATTTATAGTTGAATTTATGTGATTGTATTGATTGACCACTATACCTCTGTTTAGGTAAATAGTGATTTTTTCCAGTTCTGCATGTTTAATAAAGCAAATTAGAGTGCAGATGGTAGTTGCTACACTGGTCGGACCTAATAAAAGCAAAAAGAGCGAAAGAAATGAAGATTTTAAAAATTTTAAAAATTTTAGGAAATTACGATTATGGGAAAAGGAATTATGTGGAATTATGTGAAGTTTTCTTATAGTTTTCTTAGTAAATTCGTAACGTTATATATTTAATTTTCATATTTTCAGTCTATTTCTTACTTAAATTCATCAATAAAAACACGTATTATTCTATATCACGGCTAAAAATTGGCCTTTTCCTTTTAAATTTTCTATTAAAATAGTATAACTAATTGCCCCTCGTAATCCTATTTAGTTTTCTTGGTTAATTCCTAACGTTATATATATAATTTTCATATTTTCATTCTCTTATTTACGTGAATTCATCAATAAAAACAGGTATTCATCTATAACTCGGCTGAAAAGTGGCCTTTTCCTTTCAAATTTTCTATTTAAATAGTGAATCTAACTGCCCCTCGTAATCCTATACTGTTTTCTTGGTTAATTCCTAACGTTATATCTATATAATTTTCATATTTTCAGTCTCTTATTTACGTGAATTCATCAATAAAAACACGTATTCATCGATAACTCGGCTGAAAAGTGGCCTTTTCCTTTTAAGTTTTCTATTAAAATAGTGTAACTAACTGCCTACCGTAATCCTATATAGTTTTCTGTGTTAATTCCTAACGTAATATATATAATTTTCATATTTACACTCTCTTATTTACGTGAATTCATCAATAAAAGCACGTATTCATCTATAACTCGGCTGAAAAGTGGCCTTTTCCTTTTAAATTTTCTATTTAAATAGTGAAACTAACTAACTTCCGTAATCTTATACAGTTTTCTTGGTTAATTCCTAACGTAATATATATAATTTTCATATTTTCAGTCTCTTGTTTACGTAAATTCATCAATAAAAACACGTATTCATCTATAACTCGGCTGAAAAGTGGCCTTTTCCTTTTAAATTTTCTATTTAAATAGTGTAACTAACTGCCCTCCGTAATCCTATGTAGTTTTCTTGGTTAATTCCTAACGTTGTATATATAATTTTCATAGTTTCAGTCTCTTATTTACGTGAATTCATCAATAAAAACACGTATTCATCTATAACTCGGCTGAAAATTGGCCTTTTCCTTTTAAATTTGCTATTTAAATAGTGTAACTAATTGCCCCTCGTAATCTTATATAGTTTTCTTGGTTAATTCCTAACGTTATATATGTAATTTTCATAGTTTCAGCCTCCTATTTACGTGAATTCATCAATAAAAACACGTATTCATCTATAACTCGGCAGAAAAGTGGCCTTTTCCTTTTAAATTTTCTATTTAAATGGTGTATCTAACTGCTTCCCGTAATCCTATATAGTTTTCTTATAGTTTTCTCAGTAAATTCGTAACGTTATATATTTAATTTTCATATTTTCAGTCTATTTCTTACTTAAATTCATCAAAAAAAACACGTATTATTCTATATCACGGCTAAAAATTGGCCTTTTCCTTTTAAATTTTCTAATAAAATAGTGTAACTAATTGCCCCTCGTAATCCTATATAGTTTTCTTGGTTAATTCCTAACGTTATATATATATATAATTTTCATATTTTCAGTTTCTTATTTACGTAAATTCATCAATAAAAACACGTATTCATCTATAACTCGGCTGAAAAGTGGTCTTTTCCTCTAAATTTTCTATTTAAATAGTGTTACTAACTGCTCCCCGTAATTCTATACATTTTTCTTGGTTAATTCCTAACGTTATATATATAATTTTAATATTTTCGGTCTCTTATTTACGTGAATTCATCAATAAAAACACGTATTCATCGATAACTCGGCTGAAAATTGGCCTTTTCCTTTTAAATTTTCTATTTAAATAGTGTAACTAACTGCCCCCGTAATCCTATACAGTTTTCTTGGTTAATTCCTAACGTTATATATATAATTTTCATATTTTCATTCTATTTCTTACTTAAATTCATCAATAAAATAACGTATTCATCTATAGCACGGCTGAAAATTGGCCTTTTCCTTTTAAATTTTCTATTTAAATGGTGTAACTAACTGCCCCATGTAATCCTATACTGTTTTCTTGGTTAATACCTAACGTTATATATATAATTTTCATATTTTCAGTCTCTTATTTACGTGAATTCATCAATAGAACACGTATTCATCTATAACTCGGCTGAAAAGTGGCCTTTTCCTTTTAAATCTTCTTTGTTTATAGTGTATTTAACTTCCCCCCGTATTTATCTATAGTTACTGTAATAAATTTCTACCGCTAAAATATGGATTTCCACATAATTCGTTTTCCCATAATCGTAACTTCCTAAAATTTTTAAAATCTTCATTTCTTTCGCTCTTTTTGCTTTTATTAGGTCCGAACAGTGTAGAAACTACCATCTGAACTCTAATTTGCTTTATAAAACACGCAGAACTGGAAAAAATCACTATTTACCTAAACCGAGGTATATTGGTCAATCAATACAATCACATAAATTCAACTATAAATTCGCTTATTACTTTTCTAAAAATTGGTATTTTTGTTCAAATCTTCTTTTGATATGTGTAGTTAATTACTCCCCACATTAAATTCGTAACGTTATATATTTAATTTTCATATTTTCCGTCTATTTCTTACTTAAATTCATCAAAAAAACACGTATTCATCTATAGCACGGCTGAAAATTGGACTTTTCCTTTTAAATTTTCTATTTAAATAGTGTAACTAATTGCAACCCGTAATCCTTTATAGTTTTCTTGGTTAATTCCTAACGTTATTTATATAGTTTTCATATTTTCATTCTCTTATTTACGTGAATTCATCAATAAAAACAGGTATTCATCTATAACTCGGCTGAAAAGTGGCCTTTTCCTTTCAAATTTTCTATTTAAATAGTGAATCTAACTGCCCCTCGTAATCCTATACTGTTTTCTTGGTTAATTCCTAACGTTATATATATAATTTTCATATTTTCAGTCTCTTATTTACGTGAATTCATCAATAAAAACACGTATTCATCGATAACTTGGCTGAAAAGTGGCCTTTTCCTTTTAAGTTTTCTATTAAAATAGTGTAATTAACTGCCCCCCGTAATCCTATATAGTTTTCTGTGTTAATTCCTAACGTAATATATATAATTTTCATATTTACAGTCTCTTATTTATGTGAATTCATCAATAAAAGCACGTATTCATCTATAACTCGGCTGAAAAGTGGCCTTTTCCTTTTAAATTTTCTATTTAAAAAGTGAAACTAACTAACTTCCGTAATCTTATACAGTTTTCTTGGTTAATTCCTAATGTAATATATATAATTTTCATATTTTCAGTCTCTTATTTACGTAAATTCATCAATAAAAACTCGTATTCATCTATAACTCGGCTGAAAAGTTGCCTTTTCCTTTTAAATTTTCTATTTAAATAGTGTAACTAACTGCCCTCCGTAATCCTATGTAGTTTTCTTGGTTAATTCCTAAAGTTGTATATATAATTTTCATAGTTTCAGTCTCTTATTTACGTGAATTCATCAATAAAAACACGTATTCATCTATAACTCGGCTGAAAAGTGGTCTTTTCTTTTTAAATTTTCTATTTAAATAGTGTAACTAACTGCTTCCCGTAATCCTATACAGTTTTCTTGGTTAATTCCTAACGTTATATATATAATTTTCATATTTTCGGTCTCTTATTTACGTGAATTCATCAATAAAAACACGTATTCATCTATAGCACGGCTGAAAATTGGACTTTTCCTTTTAAATTTTCTATTTAAATAGTGTAACTAATTGCAACCCGTAATCCTTTATAGTTTTCTTGGTTAATTCCTAACGTTATTTATATAGTTTTCATATTTTCATTCTCTTATTTACGTGAATTCATCAATAAAAACAGGTATTCATCTATAACTCGGCTGAAAAGTGGCCTTTTCCTTTCAAATTTTCTATTTAAATAGTGAATCTAACTGCCCCTCGTAATCCTATACTGTTTTCTTGGTTAATTCCTAACGTTATATATATAATTTTCATATTTTCAGTCTCTTATTTACGTGAATTCATCAATAAAAACACGTATTCATCGATAACTTGGCTGAAAAGTGGCCTTTTCCTTTTAAGTTTTCTATTAAAATAGTGTAATTAACTGCCCCCCGTAATCCTATATAGTTTTCTGTGTTAATTCCTAACGTAATATATATAATTTTCATATTTACAGTCTCTTATTTATGTGAATTCATCAATAAAAGCACGTATTCATCTATAACTCGGCTGAAAAGTGGCCTTTTCCTTTTAAATTTTCTATTTAGAAAGTGAAACTAACTAACTTCCGTAATCTTATACAGTTTTCTTGGTTAATTCCTAATGTAATATATATAATTTTCATATTTTCAGTCTCTTATTTACGTAAATTCATCAATAAAAACTCGTATTCATCTATAACTCGGCTGAAAAGTTGCCTTTTCCTTTTAAATTTTCTATTTAAATAGTGTAACTAACTGCCCTCCGTAATCCTATGTAGTTTTCTTGGTTAATTCCTAAAGTTGTATATATAATTTTCATAGTTTCAGTCTCTTATTTACGTGAATTCATCAATAAAAACACGTATTCATCTATAACTCGGCTGAAAAGTGGTCTTTTCTTTTTAAATTTTCTATTTAAATAGTGTAACTAACTGCTTCCCGTAATCCTATACAGTTTTCTTGGTTAATTCCTAACGTTATATATATAATTTTCATATTTTCGGTCTCTTATTTACGTGAATTCATCAATAAAAACACGTATTCATCGATAACTCGGCTGAAAATTGGCCTTTTCCTTTTAAATTTGCTATTTAAATAGTGTAACAAATTGCCCTTCGTAATCTTATATAGTTTTCTTGGTTAATTCCTAACGTTATATATGTAATTTTCATAGTTTCAGTCTCCTATTTACGTGAATTCATCAATAAAAACACGTATTCATCTATAACTCGGCTGAAAAGTGGCCTTTTCCTTTAAAATTTTCTATTTAAATAGTGTATCTAACTGCTTCCCGTAATCCTATATAGTTTTCTTATAGTTTTCTCAGTAAATTCGAAACGTTATATATTTAATTTTCATATTTTCAGTCTATTTCTTACTTAAATTCATCAATAAAAACACGTATTATTCTATATCACGGCTAAAAATTGGCCTTTTCCTTTTAAATTTTCTATTTAAATAGTGTAACTAACTGCCTCTCGTAATCCTATACTGTTTTCTTGGTTAATTCCTAACGTTATATATATAATTTTCATATTTTAAATCTCTTATTTACGTGAATTCATCAATAAAAACAGGTATTCATCTATAAATCGGCTGAAAAGTGGCCTTTTCCTTTTAAATTTTCTATTTTAATAGTGTAACTAACTGCATCCCCGTAATTATATACAGTTTTCTTGGTTAATTCCTAACGTTATATATATAATTTTCATATTTTCAATCTCTTATTTACGTGAATTCATTAATAAAAACACGTATTCATCTATAACTCGGCTGAAAAGTGGCCTTTTCCGTTTAAATTTTCTTTGTTTATAGTGTATTTAACTGCCCCCCATATTTATCTATAGTAAATATAATAAATTTCTACCGCTAAAATATTGATTTCCACATAATTCGTTTTCCCATAATCGTAATTACCTAAAATTTTTAAAATTTTTAAAATCATCATTTCTTTCGCTCTTTTTGCTTTTATTAGGACCGACCAGTGTAGAAACTACCATCTGCACTCTTATTTGCTTTATAAAACATGCAGAACTGGAAAAAATCACTATTTACCTAAACCAAGGTATAGTGGTCAATCAATACAATCACATAAATTCAACTATAAATTCGCTTATTACTTTTCTAAAAATTGGTATTTTTGTTCATATCTTCTTTAATATGTGTAGTAAATTGCTCCTCACATTTCCTTGTAGTTTTCTCAGTAAATTCGTAACGTTATATATTTAAATTTCATATTTTCAGTCTATTTATATAAAACACGTATTCATCGATAGCACGGCTGAAAATTGGCCTTTTCCTTTTAAATTCTCTATTTAAATAGTGTCACTAATTGACCCCGTAATCCTATATAGTTTTCTTGGTTAATTCCTAACGTTATATATATAATTTTCATATT
Source organism: Parnassius smintheus behrii (assembly GCA_036936625.1). Lineage (NCBI taxonomy): Eukaryota > Metazoa > Arthropoda > Insecta > Lepidoptera > Papilionidae > Parnassius > Parnassius smintheus. The sequence goes on from JAUPFT010000029.1 coordinate 34,868,815, forward strand.
TTCAGTCTATTTCTTACTTAAATTCATCAATAAAAACACGTATTCATCGATAGCACGGCTAAAAATTGGGCTTTTCCTTTTAAATTCTCTATTTAAATAGTGTCACTAATTGCCCCCCGTAATCCTATATAGTTTTCTTGGTTAATTCCTAACGTTATATATATAATTTACATATTTTCAGTCTATTTCTTACTTAAATTCATCAATAAAAACACGTATTCATCGATAGCACGGCTGAAAATTGGCCTTTTCCTTTTAAATTCTCTATTTTAATAGTGTCACTAACTGCTCCGGTAATCCTGTGCTGTTTTCATGGTTAATTCCTAACGTTAAATATATAATTTTCATATTTTCAGTCTCTTATTTACGTGAATTCATCAATAAAAACACGTATTCATCGATAACTCGGCTGAAAAGTGGCCTTTTCCGTTTCAATTTTCTTTTTTAATAGTGTATTTAACCGCCCCCCGTATTTACCTATAGTTTTATAATAAATTTCCACTGCTAAAATATTGATTTCCACATAATTCGTTTACCCATAATCGTAATTTCCTAAAATTATTAAATTTTTTCAAATCTTCATTTCTTTCGCTCTTTTTGCTTTTATTAGGTCCGTCTAGTGCAGAAACTACCATCTGTACTCTTATTTGCTTTATAAAACATACACGACTAGAAAAAATCACTATTTACCTAAACCGAGGTATAGTGGTCAATCAATACAATCACATAAATTCAACTATAAATTCGCTTATAACTTTTCTAAAAATTGGTATTTTTGTTCAAATCTTCTTTAATATGTGAAGCTAATTGCTCCTCACATTTCCTTTTCTCAGTAAATTCGTAACGTTATATATTTAATTTTCATATTTTCAGTCTATTTCTTACTTAAATTCATCAATAAAAACACGTATTCATCTATAGCACGGCTGAAAATTGGCCTTTTCCTTTTATATTTTCTATTTAAATAGTGTAACTAACTGCCCCCCGTAATCCTATACAATTTTCTTGCTTAATTCCTAACGTTATATATATAGTTTTCATATTTTAAGTCCCTTATTTACGTGAATTCATCAATAAAAACAGGTATTCATCAATAACTCGGCTGAAAAGTGGCCTTTTCCTTATAAATTTTCTATTAAAGTAGCGTAACTAGCTGCTTCCCATAATCCTATACTGTTTTCTTGGTTAATTCCTAACTTTATATATATAATTTTTATATTTTCAGTCTCTTATTTACGTGAATTTATCAATAAAACAGGTATTCATCTATAACTCGGCTGAAAAGTGGCCTTTTTCTTTTAAATTTTCTATTTAAATATAGTAACTAACTGCTCCCCGTAATCCTATACAGTTTTCTTGGTTAATTCCTAAAGTTATATACATAATTTTCGTATTTTCAGTCTCTTATTTACGTGAATTCATCAATAAAAACAGGTATTCATCTATAACTCGGCTGAAAAGTGGCCTTTTCCGTTTAAATTTTCTTTGTTTATAGCGTATTTAACCGCCCCCCGTATTTATCTATAGTTATTATAACAAATTTCTACCGCTAAAATATTGATTTCCACATAATTCGTTTTCCCATAATCGTAATTTCCTAAAATTTTAAAAATTTTTAAAATATTCATTTCTTTCGCTCTTTTTGCTTTTATTACGTCCGACCAGTGTAGAAACTACCATCTGCACTCTTATTTGCTTTATAAAACATGCACAACTGGAAAAAATCACTATTTACCTAAACCGAGGTATAGTGGTCAATCAATACAATCACATAAATTCAGCTATAAATTCGCTTATTACTTTTCTAAAAATTGGTATTTTTGTTCAAATCTTCTTTAATATGTGTAGTTAATTGCTACCCACATTTCCTTTTCTCAGTAAATTCGTAACGTTATATATTTAATTTTCATATTTTCAGTCTATTTCTTACTTAAATTCATCAACAAAAACACGTATTCATTTATAGCACGGCTGAAAATTGGCCTTTTCCTTTTAAATTTTCTATTTAAACAGTGTAACTAACTGCCCCCCGTAATCTTATATAGTATTCTTGGTTAATTACTAACGTTATATATATAATTTTCATATTTTCAGTCTCTTATTTACGTGAATTCATCAATTAAAACAGGTATTCATCAATAACTCGGCTGAAAAGTGGCCTTTTCCTTTTAAATTTGCTATTTAAATAGCGTAACTTGCTGCTCCTCGTAATGCTTTACTGTTTTCTTGGTTAATTCCTAACGTTATATATATAATTTTCATATTTTCAGTTTCTTATTTATGTGAATTCATCAATAAAACAGGTATTCATCTATAACTCGGCTGAAAAGTGGCCCCTTTTTCTTTTAAATTTTCTATTTAAATATAGTAACTAACTGCTCCCCGTAATCCTATACAGTTTTCTTGGTTAATTCCTAACGTTATATATATAATTTTCGTATTTTCGGTCTCTTATTTACGTGAATTCATCAATAAAAACAGGTATTCATCTATAACTCGGCTGAAAAGTGGCCTTTTCCGTTTAAATTTCCTTTGTTTATAGTGTATTTAACCGCCCCCCGTATTTATCTATAGTTATTATAATAAATTTCTACCGCTAAAATATTGATTTCCACATAATTCGTTTTCCCATAATCGTAATTTCCTAAAATTTTAAAATTTTTTAAAATATTCATTTCTTTCGCTCTTTCCTTTTATTAGGTCCGACCAGTGTAGAAACTACCATCTGCGCTATTATTTGCTTTATAAAACATGCACAACTGGAAAAAATTACTATTTACCTAAACCGAGGTATAGTGGTCAATCAATGCAATCACATAAATTCAACTATAAACTCGCTTATTACTTTTTTAAAAATTGGTATTTTTGTTCACATCTTCTTTAATATGTGTAGTTAATTGCTCCCCACATTTTCTTATGGTTTTCTCAGTAAATTCGTAACGTTATATATTTAATTTTCATATTTTCAGTCTATTTCTTACTTAAATTCACCAATAAAAACACGTATTCATCGATAGCACGGTTGAAAATTGGCCTTTTCCTTTTAAATTCTCTATTTAAATAGTGTAACTAATTGCCCCTCCGTAATCTTAAATAGTATTCTTGGTTAATTCCTAACGTTATATATATAATTTTCATAGTTACAGTCTCTTATTTACGTGAATTCATCAATAAAAACACGTATTCATCTATAACTCGGCTGAAAAGTGGCCTTTTCCTTTCAAATTTTCTATTTAAATAGTGTAACTAACTGCCCCCCTTAATTCTATACTGTTTTCTTGGTTAATTCCTAACGTTATATATATAATTTTCATATTTTCAGTCTCCTATTTACGTGAATTCATCAATAAAAACACTAATTCATCTATAACTCGGCTGTTAAGTGGCCTTTTCCTTTTAAATTTTATATTTAAATAAAGTAACTAACTACCTTCCGTAATCCTATACAATTTTCTTGGTTAATTCCTAACGTTATATATATAGTTTTCATATTTTAAATCTCTTATTTACGTGAATTCATCAATAAAAACAGGTATTCATCAATAACTCGGCTGAAAAGTGGCCATTTCTTTTTAAATTTTCTATTTAAATAGCGTAACTAGCTGCTTTACTGTTTTCTTGGTTAATTCCTAAAGTTATATATATAATTTTCATATTTTCAGTCTCTTATTTACGTGAATTCATCAATAAAACAGGTATTCATCTATAACTCGGCTGAAAAGTGGCCTTTTTCTTTTAAATTTTCTATTTAAATATAGTAACTAACTGCTCCTCGTAATCCCATACAGTTTTCTTGGTTAATTCCTAACGTTATATATATAATTTTCGTATTTTCGTCTCTTATTTACGTGAATTCATCAATAAAAACAGGTTTCTTCATTCATCTATAACTCGGCTGAAAAGTGGCCTTTTCCGTTTAAATTTTCTTTGTTTATAGTGTATTTAACCGCCCCCCCCCGTATTTATCTATAGTTATTATAATAAATTTCTACCGCTAAAATATTGATTTCCACATAATTCGTTTTCCCATAATCGTAATTTCCTAAAATTTTTAAAATCTTCGTTTCTTTCGCTCTTTTCTTTTATTAGGTCCGACCAGTGTAAAAACTACCATCTGCACTATTATTTGCTTTATAAAACATGCACAACTGGAAAAAATCACTATTTACCTAAACCGAGGTATAGTGGTCAATCAATACAATCACATAAATTCAACTATAAATTCGCTTATTACTTTTCTTAAAATTGGTATTTTTGTTCAAATCTTCTTTAATATGTGTAGTTAATTGCTCCCCACATTTCCTTATAGTTTTCTCAGTAAATTCGTAACGTTGTATATTTAATTTTCATATTTTCATTCTATTTCTTACTTAAATTCATCAATAAAAACACGTATTCATCTATAGCACGGCTGAAAATTGGCCTTTTCCTTTTAAATTTTCTATTTAAATAGTGTAACTAATTGCCCCCCCGTAATCTTAAATAGTATTCTTGGTTAATTCCTAACGTTATATATATAATTTTCATATTTTCAGTCTCTTATTTACGTGAATTCATCAATAAAAACAGGTCACATCCATAACTCGGCTGAAAAGTGGCCTTTTCCGTTTAAATTTTCTTTGTTTATAGCGTATTTAACCGCCCCCCGTATTTACCTATAGTTATTATGATAAATTTCTACCGCTAAAATATTGATTTCCACATAATTCGTTTTCCCATAATCGTAATTTCCTAAAATTTTTAAAATTTTTTAAATATTCATTTCTTTCGCTCTTTTCTTTTATTAGGTCCGACCAGTGTAGAAACTACCATCTGCACTATTATTTGCTTTATAAAACATGCACAACTGGAAAAAATTACTATTTACCTAAACCGAGGTATAGTGGTCAATCAATGCAATCACATAAATTCAACTATAAACTCGCTTATTACTTTTTTAAAAATTGGTATTTTTGTTCACATCTTCTTTAATATGTGTAGTTAATTGCTCCCCACATTTTCTTATGGTTTTCTCAGTAAATTCGTAACGTTATATATTTAATTTTCATATTTTCAGTCTATTTCTTACTTAAATTCACCAATAAAAACACGTATTCATCGATAGCACGGTTGAAAATTGGCCTTTTCCTTTTAAATTCTCTATTTAAATAGTGTAACTAATTGCCCCTCCGTAATCTTAAATAGTATTCTTGGTTAATTCCTAACGTTATATATATAATTTTCATATTTTCAGTCTCTTATTTACGTGAATTCATCAATAAAAACAGGTCACATCTATAACTCGGCTGAAAAGTGGCCTTTTCCGTTTAAATTTTCTTTGTTTATAGCGTATTTAACCGCCCCCCGTATTTATCTATAGTTATTATAATAAATTTCTACCGCTAAAATATTGATTTCCACATAATTCGTTTTCCCATAATCGTAATTTCCTAAAATTTTAAAAATTTTTAAAATATTCATTTCTTTCGCTCTTTCCTTTTATTAGGTCCGACCAGTGTAGAAACTACCATCTGCACTATTATTTGCTTTATAAAACATGTACAACTGGAAAAAATTACTATTTACCTAAACCGAGGTATAGTGGTCAATCAATACAATCACATAAATTCAACTATAAATTCGCTTATTACTTTTCTTAAAATTGGTATTTTTGTTCAAATCTTCTTTAATATGTGTAGTTAATTGCTACCCACATTTCCTTTTCTCAGTAAATTCGTAACGTTATATATTTAATTTTCATATTTTCAGTCTATTTCTTACTTAAATTCATCAATAAAAACACGTATTCATTTATAGCACGGCTGAAAATTGACCTTTTCCTTTTAAATTTTCTATTTAAACAGTGTAACTAACTGCCCCCCGTAATCTTATATAGTATTCTTGGTTAATTTCTAACGTTATATATATTATTTTCATATTTTCAGTCTCTTATTTACGTGAATTCATCAATAAAAACAGGTATTCATCAATAACTCGGCTGAAAAGAAGCCTTTTCCTTTTAAATTTTCTATTTAAATAGCGTAACTTTCTGCCCCTCGTAATCCTATACTGTTTTCTTGGTTAATTCCTAACGTTATATATATAATTTTCATATTTTCAGTTTCTTATTTAGGTGAATTCATCAATAAAACAGGTATTCATCTATAACTCGGCTGAAAAGTGGCCCCTTTTTCTTTTAAATTTTCTATTTAAATATAGTAACTAACTGCTCCCCGTAATCCTATACAGTTTTCTTATTATATTGGTATTCATCTATAACTCGGCTGAAAAGTGGCCTTTTTCTTTTAAATTTTCTATTTAAATATAGTAACTAACTGCTCCTCGTAATCCCATACAGTTTTCTTGGTTAATTCGTAACGTTATATATATAATTTTCGTATTTTCAGTCTCTTATTTACGTGAATTCATCAATAAAAACAGGTTTCTTCATTCATCTATAACTCGGCTGAAAAGTGGCCTTTTCCGTTTAAATTTTCTTTGTTTATAGTGTATTTAACCGCCTACCGTATTTATCTGTAGTTATTTTAATAAATTTCTACCGCTAAAATATTGATTTCCACATAATTCGTTTTCCCATAATCGTAATTGATTATGGGAAAACGAATATATAATGAAAATTGTCCTTTTCCTTTTAAATTCTCTATTTAAATAGTGTAACTAATTGCCCCCCCGTAATCTTAAATAGTATTCTTACTATTTACCTAAACCGAGGTATAGTGGTCAATCAATACAATCACATAAATTCAACTATAAATTCGCTTATTACTTTTCTTAAAATTGGTATTTTTGTTCAAATCTTCTTTAATATGTGTAGTTAATTGCTCCCCACATTTTCTTATGGTTTTCTCAGTAAATTCGTAACGTTATATATTTAATTTTCATATTTTCAGTCTATTTCTTACTTAAATTCACCAATAAAAACACGTATTCATCGATAGCACGGCTGAAAATTGGCCTTTTCCTTTTAAATTCTCTACTTAAATAGTGTAACTAATTGCCCCCCCGTAATCTTAAATAGTATTCTTGGTTAATTCCTAACGTTATATATATAATTTTCATATTTTCAGTCTCTTATTTACGTGAATTCACCAATAAAAACAGGTCACATCTATAACTCGGCTGAAAAGTGGCCTTTTCCGTTTAAATTTTCTTTGTTTATAGCGTATTTAACCGCCCCCCGTATTTATCTATAGTTATTATAATAAATTTCTACCGCTAAAATATTGATTTCCACATAATTCGTTTTCCCATAATCGTAATTTCCTAAAATTTTTAAAATATTCATTTCTTTCGCTCTTTTCTTTTATTAGGTACGACCAGTGTAGAAACTACCATCTGCACTATTATATGCTTTGAAAAAACATGCACAACTGAAAAAAATCACTATTTACCTAAACCGAGGTATAGTGGTCAATCAATACAATCACATAAATTCAACTATAAATTCGCTTATAACTTTTCTAAAAATTGGTATTTTTCGTTCAAATATTCTTTAAATTGTGTAGTTAATTCCTGCGCACATTTTTTATAGTTTTCTCAGTAAATTCGTAACGTAATATATTTAATTTTCATATTTTCAGTCTATTTCTTACTTAAATTCATCAATAAATACACGTATTCATCGATAGCACGGCTGAAAATTGGCCTTTTCCTTTTAAATTCTCTATTTAAATAGTGTCACTAATTGACCCCGTAATCCTATATAGTTTTCTTGGTTAATTCCTAACGTTATATATATAATTTTCATATTTTCACTCTATTTCTTACTTAAATTCATCAATAAAAACACGTATTCATCGATAGCACGGCTAAAAATTGGGCTTTTCCTTTTAAATTCTCTATTTAAATAGTGTCACTAATTGCCCCCCGTAATCCTATATAGTTTTCTTGGTTAATTCCTAACGTTATATATATAATTTACATATTTTCAGTCTATTTCTTACTTAAATTCATCAATAAAAACACGTATTCATCGATAGCACGGCTGAAAATTGGCCTTTTCCTTTTAAATTCTCTATTTTTATAGTGTCACTAACTGCTCCTGGTAATCCTGTGCTGTTTTCTTGGTTAATTCCTAACGTTAAATATATAATTTTCATATTATCAGTCTCTTATTTACGTGAATTCATCAATAAAAACACGTATTCATCGATAACTCGGCTGAAAAGTGGCCTTTTCCGTTTCAATTTTCTTTTTTAATAGTGTATTTAACCGCCCCCCGTATTTACCTATAGTTTTATAATAAATTTCCACTGCTAAAATATTGATTTCCACATAATTCGTTTACCCATAATCGTAATTTCCTAAAATTATTAAATTTTTTCAAATCTTCATTTCTTTCGCTCTTTTTGCTTTTATTAGGTCCGTCTAGTGCAGAAACTACCATCTGTACTCTTATTTGCTTTATAAAACATACACGACTAGAAAAAATCACTATTTACCTAAACCGAGGTATAGTGGTCAATCAATACAATCACATAAATTCAACTATAAATTCGCTTATAACTTTTCTAAAAATTGGTATTTTTGTTCAAATCTTCTTTAATATGTGTAGCTAATTGCTCCCCACATTTCCTTTTCTCAGTAAATTCGTAACGTTATATATTTAATTTTCATATTTTCAGTCTATTTCTTACTTAAATTCATCAATAAAAACACGTATTCATCTATAGCACGGCTGAAAATTGGCCTTTTCCTTTTATATTTTCTATTTAAATAGTGCAACTAACTGCCCCCCGTAATCCTATACAATTTTCTTCCTTAATTCCTAACGTTATATATATAGTTTTCATATTTTAAGTCCCTTATTTACGTGAATTCATCAATAAAAACAGGTATTCATCAATAACTCGGCTGAAAAGTGGCCTTTTCCTTTTAAATTTTCTATTTAAATAGCGTAACAAGCTGCCCCCCATAATCCTATACTGTTTTCTTGGTTAATTCCTAACTTTATATATATAATTTTTATATTTTCAGTCTCTTATTTACGTGAATTTATCAATAAAACAGGTATTCATCTATAACTCGGCTGAAAAGTGGCCTTTTTCTTTTAAATTTTCTATTTAAATATAGTAACTAACTGCTCCCCGTAATCCTATACAGTTTTCTTGGTTAATTCCTAAAGTTATATATATAATTTTCGTATTTTCAGTCTCTTATTTACGTGAATTCATCAATAAAAACAGGTATTCATCTATAACTCGGCTGAAAAGTGGCCTTTTCCGTTTAAATTTTCTTTGTTTATAGCGTATTTAACCGCCCCCCGTATTTATCTATAGTTATTATAACAAATTTCTACCGCTAAAATATTGATTTCCACATAATTCGTTTTCCCATAACCGTAATTTCCTAAAATTTTAAAATTTTTTAAAATATTCATTTCTTTCGCTCTTTTTGCTTTTATTACGTCCGACCAGTGTAGAAACTACCATCTGCACTCTTATTTGCTTTATAAAACATGCACAACTGGAAAAAATCACTATTTACCTAAACCGAGGTATAGTGGTCAATCAATACAATCACATAAATTCAGCTATAAATTCGCTTATTACTTTTCTAAAAATTGGTATTTTTGTTCAAATCTTCTTTAATATGTGTAGTTAATTGCTCCCCACATTTCCTTATAGTTTTCTCAGTAAATTCGTAACGTTGTATATTTAATTTTCATATTTTCAGTCTATTTCTTACTTAAATTCATCAATAAAAACACGTAAATTTTCTATTTAAACAGTGTAACAATGAATGAACCCCAGACATCATGATTAGTCATTTTTACGATGAGCGCAGACTGCACTTACGGCTCGAACGAATGGACTTTAAGAGTTGTACTCTCACTTCAATATATTTTATTTTATATTTACCTACACTCGTGTTAAACACTATATTGATTTGCAGCTCTGTACACATTAGTGTCGTTCGATGTAGAAGCTTGTTCGGTATGGAAACAGATGTGGATACTCGACGTGCAACGCCTATCGAACCGGTGACCGAAAACTTTGGTCAGCGGATAGGCCTTGCGATAAAAAAGTTTACTGTTTAGAAAGAAACATGTCTTTGAGCCTATTCGCACACGGGTTGTATTATAAGAATATCATAATACGCGCGTAGGACGGGAGCAATACGCGCGCGTACACGTTCAACCAAGTTCGCACACGAAGCGGTGCTGCAGCGAATCGTAGATGTTTATTGTATTTACGATAGTCGTAGTGTACTGGCGTAAAAGAGGAAGCGTAAAATATTAACCGTTCATTTATTCCTTTAAAACTTTAACTGAATTCTAATATTTTTTACTTCTTACGAATTTTAATTTCAATAGGTATGAATAGGACCGAAAAGGGGATTGTATTTGTGAAAGTGGGTAAAGCGTTCCGTTGTCTACACAATCATTCACTAGGTTAATATTCAAGGAACGATGTTACGGAAAAACTTAGGCAGAAATATCGTCAAAAATAAGGTAGACAGGTACATAATGTAATGTACATAACGTAATTTGCCTTACATTACATTACTTGGCACTTGGCGTGCTCAGCAGAGTGGGATAATATTTCATGCCGGCACTCCGTCTGCAATTTTACAAGGTGCAGGTTTGACTGAACATGGAATACTGTTCTCGTCTTTGGGCTGAGGCTCCCTAGTGCAAGCTTCTTCCATTTTACTGCATCGAGCGCAGAGCCGTTCGAATTGTCGGCGACCGAGCTCTTTTTTCTGACTCACTTGCGTTGCGATAAAATGTTGCATGTTTTTGCGTATTTTATCGCATTTACCACAGGGAGTATTCTAAGGGAATTTTTGAAGCTAATTTCACCCGCACAAATTCACCATCGCACATCACGCCAAGACTCGCGATACCATCCACACCATCTGGATGACTGGCGGTCCACCACTGTGCATTTTAAAAGTAGTTTTCTTCCTCGCTTCTAAAACTTCCTTGTGGAATCAACTACCACCAGAATTTTTTTCAGACCGATGCAACTTAGAGACCCTCAAGATAATAACCTACTCCTTTTTAAAAGGCTGGCAACGCATCTGCAAGTCCCCTGGTGTTGCAGTTGTTCGTGTCATACATTCACTCTCTGCTAATCTATGGGGAGACCTGTGTTAAGCGGTGAACTTTTGATGATCTGTTGTAACAATAACACTGGTCGGCATCAAAATAAGAGCAAAAAAATGTATATATGGAAGTTATTACGTTAGTTAAGTTAAATCCAAATATGTATTTAGAATTCACCTAGCACGTTTAGTTTCGACGCAAGAGCATTTTTTGTTTGCACTAGAATTGTGTGCTTATAGTCGCAGGCAGCGGTATTTGTGAACGTTGGTATGTATTTAGTTGTGTTCTGAGTCTGTTCTACTGTTCAAATCAAAGTTGATAGATAAAGAAAGAAGAGCATGGGTAGCTTTTGAAAATGTATGTCACAATTTTCTTGGCAATAAAAAGGCCGAAAATTACAAAGAGCTGATAGAAGAACTGATTTCGTCTTATCATCTACTTGGATGCAATATGTCTTTAAAAATTCACTTCTTGCATTCGCATTTAGATTTTTTCCTAGAAAATCTTGGTGCCGTGTCTGATGAGCATGGTGAAAGATTCCACCAAGACATTGCACATATGGAAAAAAGATACAGCGGCAAGTGGACTGATTTTTGCTGGGAAATAAATCGAGAAACAGCAGTTAAAATGTATAAAAGAAAGCGATCTACCAAATAGTTATCATTTTTATGTTTTTTTTTTAATATTTTTAATTCATATTTCATTTTAATTTGTGTTGTAAAAGTCATCAATCAGTATAAATTTTTTCGTTCTAAAATATATACATATTTAATATATATATATATATATATATATATATATATATATATATATATATATATATATATATATATATATATATATATATATATATATATATATATATATATATATATCTCAATACCGATATTTTATTTAAATGTAAATATCTGAAAAGCTAGAAGTGATAGTTGAAATCTTTAAACAGGTTTGGACTCAACAAATCAAAGCCAATAGAAATCACATAGTAAACTTTTTGCTCCCGGATTTTAATATTTTTTTTTTGCCGACCAATGTAATTAAGACAAAGTAAGTTTACAGAGGTTTGAAAGTGTGCAAAAGTCGACAATGCTCCTTAACTCTATAGGTTTTTATAAACGTTAATGAATATAGAAAGTAAGAATATAGATAAAGAGAAAGTAAGAATAGAATAAAGAAAGTAAGCGCAGGATGCGATCGACAGATGTGAGTGGGGGGGGGGGTTTGATCATCAGCAAACTCTTTGCGCTTTCATTTAAATCAAGACACTTGATAATACAATCGTTGTAGTACGATGGATAGGCCCGCCCGTGGAAGAACCACACTCTCACAGAATACCAGCTAGAAAAAGTAGATTAAGTAGCTGTGTTCCTTATGGTGATTCTGGAGAACTTGAGACTCTTTTTGCTGGAAATGAGGCATTCCATCTTAGTCCTTACGGGTGAGAACGCTTCTCCGTACTGCTTCTTAACCATGGACATATGGTATGGATGTCTATAAGACATAGTGTCCTCTTACTATCAGGTTAAAAGTGCGCTCGTTTGTAACCCCTATTCTATAAAAAAATATGAACATCATATAAGTATACGTAGTTATTTTTTAACTTATAAGGTGGAACAACAAAAGCACGATGAAAACTTACTAGAAACGAAAGCGAGGTGTCCGCCATACAATGGTGTATCCGAACACCCTTGAACATAAAATCAACTGCCATTTCATTTCTGATAAAATTAAAATTTTATTAAAAATTTTGCATTGAATGGAAAAACAGTTAGAAATACTGGCAATTAAAAGTTTAATTCAAAAGTTTTGACAGCTTTTCCGGGGTGATTTTACATTGCTCTAATCAAAAGAAATTGCATTTTCATATTCTTTTACTTCAATATCGAGCGCGTTTACTACGTTACTTCAGCACTTAAAAAAGAAACTACCTACCTCATTTGTACCAGCAGGGATAGAACCTGACTATTCGTTTTAGTTCTACTTAAATATATAGAGAATAAGTTATAGGTATTTTAAGAGAATGAGAAATCCTACGTTCCGCATTTTATCTTAAGAAAATTCTACAAAAGGACGTAGACTGCATCATTTGTAATAAGAACTACAACGCTGTTTGTTTATTTTTTACCGATCTTTAACATTTTTCAGTGTAGACGAGGAGATTTCTTCCGTCTACTCATTACATGGGCGTGAACTGTCGTCGGCAAACTGCGTCGCGCCATTAGCGAAATGCTTTTAAGTGTGGTCTGTTAAACGATCTAAGACGCGGTTCTTCGAGTTATCTTTCCTTCGCAGATTTTATTTTATATTTCAAAGTGTTTTGTTTCTCCTATATAATATATTTATATAAGAAAACAAAGATCAGCAAGCCGAACCAGTCTACAAGGATAAATGCTCATGTACCGTCACAAGAATTCCACATTTTGATTAAGTTATAAGGAAGAAGTGAGACGAAGTAAGAATGGGCTACTGACGGCGAAGGAATATTCACGACTGGCAGCCTCGTACCACTAATATCGTGATAACTTGATAAGACATGAAAAGTTGTTGCAACCCTTTGTCTTTCTATCGCATTTACCCAGGGAAATGTTCAGAGGTATGGTTCAGATTAATTCCAATATTTAAATTCCACCATTGCACATCGCAAAAAAGCTCACAATACCATCCACAACGTCCGGTACCATCACCATCATCCATTTGCACCATCTTCTATAAAAAAACATGCGAGAATATGATGGATATAGGTGACTCAGAAACGCGTTTGTAGCATTTGTTGAAGGAGGCTTATGTTTAACACATGTGGGGGGATATAAAAAAATGGTATTGTTCATATAATAATACCTCCTAACGCCCTTTTCTGATTGCTCATTCTGATAGTTACCAAACAACTATAGTAATAGATGTGTTTTTGCCTAGAAAGAAGATGAAATACTTCATAGTCTGTGAGTACACTAGATTACACGAAAAGAAAACCAGCATTAAGCAGCTTGCTTCTTTGTGATATTACCAAATGAAAGTAACACAATCCAATTTATGGTAAGTGGCCTATGCATATGTCTTCGAATCAAAACAAGGAATGAGATGAGTAGAATAAGACTCCGGTTCTAATCTTCTACGCAACACAGAAGCGCTGAACTTTTTGGTTATTGTAATATTAAGAAATTTATAGATAATAATAATAACCCCTGGGAAGGGTGATAGTTACCAAGCTGTTTCTAATTTGTTTTGTGTCGTTAATTGTAACATACGTGATTGTAAGCTGTTATTTAAAAAAAATAGTCTCACTGGGTTTCTTGCTGGTTCTTCTCAGGATAGAGGTTTTTTCCGTACCAATTGTTTATTAAAAATGTGACTTTCAATATGCATTATTTATAATCTTTTTTAGTTTCTGTTTCTGTTTATTTAAGTATTGTGTAAGAGGAAGATATGTCTGACAGCAAGCCGACCATTTTCTATAGAATATGGGTGACAAGCGATCACATAGTTCTCCTGATGGTCAGTGGATGCTGTGGCCTATAGACATCTACATTTATTCTCGATTAAGTATCAAAATTTGGATGCTTTGTCACCACTGAAGACTAAGATGGTACGCCTCGTTTTCAGTAAAAAGGGTATCCGGTTCTCTACACTTGTCATACGAAACACAGCAGCATAAAGCTGTTATTTTACGCTGGTATTCTGTAACAGCGTGGTCCTACCCCGGCCGAGCCGACCCGTTCCTGCTACAAGCATAATATATAGCTACAGCGTGGCTCTATTACCTAACTACCTATTCGTAACTTTCAGAAAATCGTTATGTAAAATAATGTTAAATACTTTCAAGCTAAAAACTTTAATTAAAATGTTGGTAAATGTGTTAACAAAAGATGCTTTTATGTAATTAATTTCTCCATTCAAATACTCATTTAAAAAAACAACTCACAAATCTTATGAAAAATTCTTTTCAGAGTTTTTAATTCAAGATTTATTTCATTGCACTAAATTTTGATTCATTAAACAGCGGAAACCAGAGAGATGTTCCAGAGATATTCAAAAGAAGCCTTAAGAGGGATTATACAAGTTTTAATTAAAATATAAAGACGATATTTTCTTTAAACAAAATCTACATTAATTTTTATAAAATAATGAAGTAACTTATCGCTGTATGAAACGACATCAAATATAATCCTTTACATTCAAACTAACTAAAAAATTATAATAGCATTAAGACGAATTAAAAACTTCCTACAATAATCCTGTTTGAATATAAAGTCATTCCTTTCCTCAACATTAGATGGCGTTAGATGTCTGATAATTATGAGTTTTAAACTCTATCCGACTCTCATCTCAACGACACTGATGAGAACTTATACATTAAACAACTTTAAAAAAAGACGAAGATTGTATTTTCGACGTGTATAATTTTTATGTATATTTATACATTATTCGGAAATGTCTGAACCGGTTAAAATATTTCTTATAATATTCTGCATAGGGTGAGGTGCCAAGGGTGATCCCGTAAAAGATTAAATTTTTGTTGCAATTTAAAACATTCAAGTTGAACTTGTGATATTATTTAGTCTGTTTAAAATTGTAAAAAAAATGTAGTTTGAACAAAAAGTAAGAACCGACTATAATTTCAATTCCATTCAATAGCTTCTCAAGTCAAGACTATATTATTAATCGATATACCATGACCAAGCACCGAATTTACAAGTTAATATTTTTGTACTTTTGAAGTAATTTTTTTCTAATATACTTATTTTAATATTATTATTCTTTTTAAACATAAAAAGAGTTACTTTTAATATTGTCATTACTTTCATGTAAGTATTGTATTAATTAGATATGATTGGCGTTTACCTTGTGTGTTCAATCAACGAATAAATGTGTTTTTGTTTTTCTTTTTCTCAGTCAATCAATCACAATGTGATCAATCTGAAGTTGAGATTTTGTTATTTTACGTAATAAAACTATAAAAATTATTTTTCTGCTTTCTACAGTTAAAATAAATTTAGTTTAAAATGCATCAGTCCCAGATGGTTATAAATATAATATTCCACAATATAATAATAATATTCCACAACTATCACACACAACGCTATCTATTCCCAAGCTAAGCAGAGCTTGTGTTGTGGGTACTAGACAACTGATATACATACTTATATATTTCTTAATACATAAATATTATAGATAAATTACACCCAGACACAGAACAAATTATCGTGCTCATCACACAAACATTTGTCCTGGGTGGGAATCGAACCCACGACCTCCGGCATAGCGGTCAGGGTCACTAACCACTAGACCAACAGGCCAGTCTAATATGTTTCTTTTTTGTTTTTTTTTTTTATAAAATAAGGGTGCACATGAGCACCCAGTCGGCCTGATGGTAAATATATGCTGCGGCCCATAGATATCTACATTTATCCTCGATTAAGTATCAAAACACAGATGCGTCAAAACGAGGGTCTCCGGATCTCTGCAACCACCATACGAAATACAGCAATATTAAGCTGCTATTTTACACTGGTATTCTGAGAGAGCATGATCCTTCCCCGTTCGAGCCAACCCATTCCTGCTACAACCATAATATAGCTGCAGCGTGGCTCTACCACGTACACACGAGAAAATTGTATTGCGTGTACACGTATACGCAATACAATGTCCTCGTGTATCCTGGAGACGTTACACATACTTAAAATACACGTAGACAAACATTCACACCCGCGACGTTTACCTGGTTTGCAGTTACCACTTACCTTCAGGTGGAATGTACACTTGTCACTTCAGTTATATACAAAAAGAAACTAATCTTGTTTCATGCGGAATTCGAACCCGCTACCCGTTGCGTTTAAACGTTCATTTGCTGCGCTATCAAGCCGTCAAATTATAAATTTTCTCAACATTTAAATAAAAATGTAGTCATATGTAAAGATATGTCGTGCTGTTGCATTTTAGTAATTCTCTTGGATGTAAAAGTTATAACTTTTCGTCGCTAGATGGCGGTAACAGTTCGTTGATGTTGAAGCGGGATTAATTACAGAAAAATAAGCACTCAAATCAATTCAATGGAGTTAAACAGGGTACTGGAATTTATTATGAGATTACACCCATACCTGCGTGTGTGCTTGGGATGTAAAAAAATCGGGTCATTCTTGCATTGCATTCTCATTACAAGGTATCAAAAGTCATCTGTAGAAACTAGACATAGCTCATAGATAGCCGGGATACGAGAAGAAGGGAGGATATTTAGCTGCCTCGCTTTGCAGGAGGGTTTGCAACAGCAATTCTTTATTATTTTGTGTTGTTATTAGGATGATGCTGCTGCCCATCTCCTGTTACATTTTTATCTGTCGCCTCTTGCTTCACGCAAAAGATGGTTAGGTTATGAGAATGTGTGTGAAAGCGTTCCTGTGGCCTTGCCAATATGCGGCGAAGGTGGAACTCCATGGGATTTTGATGGGGCGAGCTACTACTCATCACTGCCGCAACGAAGCAGGTATAGTATGGATCCAAATTATGGTGTAAAATAGGTAGTAGTTTATCCTACACTGTCAGTACACAGCATATAAACTGATTCTAAAATGCAATGTATTTCTCTTGTCTGAGCAACTGGGGTTTTCTCACTGGTAGCATCAATGAAATTTTAAAATAAATTTTTTGTGTTGATGTACCATGTACTCGGCAGTGAAGGATAACATCGTGGGGAAACAATGTGTGAGCAAAAAAAAATTTAAAAATATAAAGTGAAATTCGCAAACAGGCTCTCTAGAGCAGCCCGGCGGACTAATTGTTTCGTAATCCTCTCAGAATTTAGAGGTCTGTGCCCAGCGGTGGGACGTATACAGGCTTTAATTTACTTGTACTTTATCACTTTAACATATTTCTAATAAGATAACCTTTACCATGTCTAAGTTAAACACCACAGTCTTGCTTATCAGTCAGCTCACCATTTTGTAGTTGATGTCAATCTGGTAAAAAATATGCAGCGTGGCTTTACCGCGTCTCTCTAACAGCATTTAGTTGCAAATAAACGTTGTCCTAGGGCCACAACATCCACTTACTGTCAGGCAGAATTTGTTCTCGTTTGTCACCTTAATAGAACGTAAAAGTATATCAATGGACAGAGGATTCTCCGGATGTAAGAAGCAACCAAAAGAGACAGCTGAAGTCAGATCTTCAGCTGTCTCTTTTGGTTGCTTCTTACGCCTTTCGTTTATTGTTCATTTTTTTTACTTTATTATGACAGTGGTACAACTGAACAGTGTTGGTACCAAATTTTAGAAGGCTTCCAGGTATTAAAAAACGTTACACATACACTGGGATTTTCTCTTGCATCTTAGATGCAGTTTACGTAATTAGATTGCGCAAGCACAAACACTCAGACCAGAAACAATTATTTGAAAGTCATATAAATACTTATTTAGTACAATATTTGAACCAGCAGGCTCAAGGCCGCAATTAATAGCTAAGCCAAAACGGCGTATTTTAAAATAATAACTTTGTGAGGAAAAACGAAATATAGAAGCAAGGCAGGGGGTTAGATTACAGCAAGTTTAGTAAAAAAATGTTTACTCTAGTGCATTATCCAGATAGAAAACATAGGAGTCAGTTTCTTAACCCTACTGCATATTTTACGTTACTACCAAACGGCAATCTCACCACACTTGCTGCTCACCTTTAATTGTATAAAAAATCAATTTACTTTCTGCTCGAATTTCGTACTTTAGTATCTTTAAATGTATAAGGGTATAGAGTTATCGATTTTAACAGTCAACATTAGTCTGAGTGCACACTTGTCTAGATTGGAAACGGCTGAAGCGTTAAACGGATTAAGTAATAGGCCACTCTGAGCTTCTAGTACAGAAACTGCTGTATTTAATCTTCTAATTTCTACAAGCTCTCGAGACACAATATTTACTTATGTTGGGAGGCACTATTGAGGTCATACAGCATAGTGCTTAAGTCCTCCAGCGATTCTGCCATAAGGACTATATCGTCGGCAAATCGAAGGTGAGTGATGTACTCGCCATTGATGTCAATACCGTATCCTTTCCAGTCCAGTAGCTTGAAAACGTCTTCCAATGCAGCAGTGAAGAGTTTCGGGGATATAACGTCACCCTGTTTTACACCTCTCTGCAGTTGGATAGGTTTCGAGCTCTGGTTCTGTACTCGGATAGCCATCGTAGCCCTACTGTACAAACACTTCAGCACTTCGATATACCGACAGTTAACTTGGCACCGCTGGAGGGACTGTAGCACCGCCCAAATTTCGACGGAATCGAAGGCTTTCTCATAGTCCACATACGCCAGGCAAAGTGGCAGATTGTACTCTTCAGTTTTCTGTACAATCTGCCGCAGGGTATGTATGTGGTCTATGGTACTGAAGCCTTTTCGGAAACCGGCTTGTTCGGGAGGCTGGAAGTCGTCGAGTCTGCGTGCGAGACGATTCGTAATGACTCGCGAAAACAGCATATAGACGCGGCTCAGAAGGGAAATCGGTCTGTAGTTCTTTAAGAGAGCGTTGTCGCCTTTCTTAAAGAACAAGACCACCGCACTTCTGCTCCACGCCTCTGGAGTAGTGCCGCCATGGAGGACGGAATTGAAAAGCTTCTGTAGGACTTCAAGTACCGGTGTTCGACCCGCTTTCAGAAGCTCCGCTGTAATTCCATCCTCGCCTGGGGCCCTGCCGTTTTTAAGGTGCTGGAGAGCCATTCTAATCTCGCTTAGACTGACGTCCGGGATATCATCGGAATAGTGTCGGATAAGACTTGCTCTTGGATCGTTACTCACACTCGCGTGTGGCTCCAACGATGATGTGTACAGCTGCCCATAGAACCTCTCAATCTCACTCAAAATCTCAGGTGTCCCGGAAACGATGCTGCCATACTCAGTCTTCAGCTTTGACAGTTGGCTCTTACTGGCAGACAGATCTCTGGCAAAGACTTTGGAGCCCTGGTTCCGCTCGATCGCTTCTTTAATACGAGAAGTATTAAAGTTGCGTAAGTCTCGTCGCATGCATTTGGAGATCTGTCTGTTCAGTTGCCTGTATGCTGTCAAATCTGTTGACGATTGTAGCCGCATCTCCCGTCTAACAGCCATGAGATTAAGAGTGTGATCGGAGAGTTTTTGTGTTCTTCTGCGGCGGGTGTTGCAGAACTTAGCTCCGACCGCATGGACAGTTTCCACGAGCTTGTCATTCATATCGTCCACTGAATTGCAATCTTGTAGGCACTGAAAGCGGTTACGTAACTCGAGCTGAAAGTTTTCGGGATTCTGGATTAGAGCACGAGGGGGACGGAGCGTAGACTTCATTAGACGAGACCTCTCCAACTTAACGTTTAGGTTCAGTGTGCCTCTAACCATTCGGTGATCGCTGCCAGTTTTCACCCTTGCGATCACTGAGACATCACTAAACAGTTGGCGTCTGGTCGTCATAATGAAGTCAATCTCATTTTTTGTCGAACCGTCGGGGCTCGACCAGATCCACTTCCTGTGGGGCCGCTTCTGGAAGAAAGAGTTCATCATAAAGAGTCCCTCTTTCTCCATAAAGTCGGCCAGCTGCTGGCCCCTTCGGTTCCGTTGCCCTACTCCGAATTTCCCTAACTTCAGCTCACCGTTTTCTCTTGTGCCTAGTTTTGCGTTGAAGTCTCCCATCAACACCGTGTAGTGAGTTTTGGAGGAATGCATGGCTTTGGAAATATCCTCATACATTTTCTCCACCTCCTCATCGGGATGTGCCGAGGTTGGTGCGTAAACCTATATGACCTTCAGCGAATACCGTTTGGTGATTCTGAGTATCAGGTACGCGACCCTCGTCGA
Source organism: Parnassius smintheus behrii (assembly GCA_036936625.1). Classification (NCBI taxonomy): domain Eukaryota; kingdom Metazoa; phylum Arthropoda; class Insecta; order Lepidoptera; family Papilionidae; genus Parnassius; species Parnassius smintheus. Next base: position 34,889,666 of record JAUPFT010000029.1, read on the forward strand.
CACACTCCCAATCTTCACAATGTTGTTGACGAGAGACTTGTGGACGATAAATCCAACACCTCCTTGGGACAGATGTTCGCCCTCCCGGTGATAGAACAAGTTGCCGGATTCGAGAATCACCGTGTCCTCCCCCTCTCTTCGGACCTCGGATAATCCTATAATATTCCAGCGCAACTTGTCTATCTCTTCTTCCAGCTCCAGGATCTTCTCGTCAGTCCTCAGAGTGCGTGCGTTAAATGTTGCCAGGTCGAGTCGTCGTAGGTGGCAACCGAACCTTCACCGGAGATTCTTAGCACCCCCTGCCCCGCCGTTGCCATGGTCGCCACCGTAGCCAGGAATAGCGGGGCCGCCGGGGACTGGGGGCCGTCTATTTGTGTAATTATTCATGGGGAGTATATTGCCATAGTTGCCACGCTTGGCGAGCGGGTTGGCAACCGCAGTTTTTTTGTCGTACAGTTGCTGTTACCAGAAAGATGCTGCTGCCCATCTCCTGCCTGTGTCCCTCTGTCGCCTTTTACGACACCTACGGGAAGATATGGGGTAGTGGATATTTTTAACCGCCACTACACGGCATAAATTCAGGCAATTAAATCAGCTTTTTTAATTATTGTTTATGGTCCGATCTATGCAAAATGAACCGACTATGTCCTGAGGTCTTGCAGTGGTATGCTTGGGTTTAGTTTTAATTTTATTGATTATAGGATCCCAAGCAGGTGTTAGTACCCAGCCTCCTTCTCTATTGAAATTAGGATGTTTTTTAATTTCAATAGCCTCACGTATCATCCTTGGTAGGAATCGGTGTTCTTTCGCGAGGATTTGTGGTCTATCAAATCTGATGTAATGGTTGGGGCCGTCTAGGATATGACTACAAACTGCAGACTTCCCGGAACGTTGATGCTTCACATCAGCTATATGTTCTTTTACGCGGGTTCTAATTGATCTTTTTGTTTGTCCTATATAAGAGAGACCACATTCACAATCAAGCTTGTACACTCCTGCATCTTGTAGAGGAATATGAGACTTGACGGATGGTAGGAACTGACTAATATTCTTCGGCGGCTTGTAGAATGTTCTAATAGAAGCTCGCTTCAAGATATAGCCGATCTTGTCTGTGACACCTCTGACATATGGTAGTACAGCAGGCACACGCTCGACTGTGGCCGGCTTCACTCAGTCACTGTGACGTAGGCGTGGGACCCGAAGCTTGTTGTCGTGCAGAACTAGCTTGACGTGCTGAAGCTCGGCGGCCAGGTGTTTGCTGTCACAGATCCCTCGAGCTCTCTGTAACAAAGATTTGCCCACGGTAGCTAACTGTGAAGGATGGTGGTGAGATTTACCGTTTAAATATCGGTTTGTATGGGTTTTTTCCTATACACAGTATGAATAATGGTGTTATTAGGATCTCGGATGACTAACACATCTAGGAAAGGTAGGGAATTACTTGCCTCTAACTCCATAGTAAATTGAATTTTAGAGTTTATGGAATTAAGATGTTCTAAAAATGCAGTTACTTTGTCTGATGGTAAAATTGTGAAAGTATCGTCTACGTACCGCTTGTATATCCTTGGTGTAACAGGTGCAGTAAGGAGGGCTTTCTCCTCAAAGTCTTCCATGAATATATCGGCGACAATGAGAGATACAGGTGCGCCCATCGCAACACCATCTACTTGCTTGTAAAACTCTTCCTTCCGCAATAGATAGTCAGATGTAAGGCAATGTCTTAGTAATACTGCATATTCTGCTGGCATGTTATTTTCCTCTGATTTCCTAGTTATAATTGAGATGCAGTCTTCAACAGGCAGGCATGTAAATAGAGACTGAACATCAAAACTGACCATGGTTTCATTGTCAGTAACATGTAAGTCTTTTATCTCACTGACAAAATGGTATGAATCCTTAGTGTGTGCTCTTGTGTGTCCTCTGAGTGGTGATAATGTTTTAGCTAAGTATTGAGCCAATCTGTAATTTGGCGAATCAATCTGACTCACTATTGGACGTAATGGAGCATTCGGTTTGTGTATTTTTGGTAACCCATACAACTTCGGTGGTTTGGCACATGAAGGTATTATCGAATTAACGTCCAGATTCAATTTCTCGGAGTATTTCTTAATTAGATCGCTAGTTGTTTTAAGCGTATTAGTTGTAGGGTCTGTTTTGACCTTTCGATAAGTAGTTTCATTCGACAAAAGTTGTTGTATTTTAAAATTGTAATCTGACGTAGAAATTGAATCTGGACGTTATTTCGATAATACCTTCATGTGCCAAACAGCAAGTGAGATAAATTTTTACTTAATAAATTTATCACGTTGTATGATTCACTGAATATTATTTTATATTTCAGTTTGGTGAGCTGCCTTTTCATCTCGTTTGATCCAAGCGATTTACCGATCTTTACGCAGAAGTTCTATTCACTTACGAATCGCTATATGCAAAGTTGAACTACTGTCCTCTGCAAGCTGTTTTGGCAGATTTTGAAGATGCTAAACTTGATGTCAACAAAGGTGCTGAAAGGTACATATGTCGATCAATGAGTTAAATTGTATTACTAGATGTTCCCCAAAACTTCATCCACGTAAAATTTATTACAATTGTATTTAATGGTTATTTTTTAGCGCGGAACCCTTAATCTTTTATAAGTAGCCTTATTTAATCGTTATAACATCATCTCTTGCTCTGCTAGTGAGTCGTGTAGAAATCGGTTCAGCCATTTTGAAGATAAGCTGGAACAAACAAACAAAAATCAGACAGACAAAAATTTTAAAAAATTGATTTTTTGTTATTAGTACCGTACATTCATGTGTATTTAGTAAATTAGTTGTTATTGTTATATAAACATAACATAAACACTCACGCCTCTCACCCAGAGGGGTAGGCAGAGACTACATACTTCCATTTAGCACGATCGTGACATACCTCTCTCGCCTCTTCCACATCCATATACCTACGCATACATGCTCGTCGGTTAAGGGTAATCCTTATTTGGCCCATTTTAGTATATCGCCAATTTGGTCGACAAACTTCCGCCTAGGACGTCCCTTTCCGACTTTTCCATTCACTTCTGCAACATATATTTGCTTTGTCAGTCTTTCCTCATTCATTCTTTCTACATCACCAAACCACCGAAGCATTCCTTTCTTAATCCTGGTCACTGCATCATCTTGCAAACCACACTCTTCTTTTATCACACAGTTTCTTACCCCGTCACTCAGATTCAGCCCTAACATACTCCTTGGCGACCGCATTTCTACCGCATTTATTCTACTCTCTTGCTTCTTCTGCCATACCCAACTTTCACTACCATACGTTAAAGTAGGGACTAATACAGTATTGAGAATTGCCATACGTGCCTTTTTGACAGATTCTGACTTTTCATAACAGAGTTTAGAGCCCCATTTACTTTATTTCCTGCATTCACTCGTCGTTCAATATCCTTATCATATCTCCCATCCCTGCTGAATATTATTATATATTGTTATATTATTTATATAGATATAATGTTTTAAATGTGAGTCACTAGAAAGCGAGATATAAATGAAGTTTAAAATCAAAATACCGTAAATACAAAAACTCCATGTTTTTCGATAAAATATAGCCTATATTACTCCATAAAGTTAAACCCACGACCAATGAATGAGGATAAAATTGACCCTTTCAAGTATGAAAAAAGCATAATTTTTCTCTTTCATTTGGTCCTATGCTACGTACGAGAGATATGAGTCTACTCGTTATGTCAAACTTGGATATACTTCTCCCTTCCTCTGTTGCCGTGCTCTGGCATAGAGACAAGATAATTTTGTCATTTGTTCATTTTTTAATAGGATAGGGTGACAAACGAGCACACAGTCCACCTGATGGTAAGTGGTTGCTGCGGCCCATAGACATCTACATCTATCCTCGATTATGAATCAAAATGCAGATGCGTTGTCATCCGTGAGCACTTAGGTGGAATGCCTCGTTTCCAGTAAAAAGGGTCTCCGTTTCTCTACACTCAACATACAAAACACAGCAGCATTAAGCTACTATTTGACGCTGGTATTCTGTGAGAGCATGGTCCTTCCCCGGTCGAGCCAACCCAGTCAGTGATCGTCAGTTGTCAGTAGATATAATCGGGGGATACAATTTTTGTAATAAATGTGTAGTGTTCGCATAAATATAAGAAATCAATTGCATAGTGAGATAAATTTTTACTTAATAAATTTATCACGTTGTATGATTCACTGAATAATATTTTATATTTCAGTTTGGTGAGCTGCCTTTTCATCTTGTTCGATCCAAGCGATTTACCGATCTTTACGCAGAAGTTCTATTCAATTACGAATGGCTACATGCAAAGTTGAACTGATGTCCTCTGCAAGCTGTTTTGGCAGATTTTGAAGATGCTAAACTTCATTTCAACAAAAATGCTGTAAGGTGTGTTGATCAATGAGTTAAATTGTACTACTAGATGTTCCCCAAAACTTCATCCATATAAAATTTATTACAATTGTATTTAATGGTCTTTTTTTAACGCGGAACCCTTAATCTTTTAAAATAGCCTTATTTAATCGTTATAACATAATCTCCTGCTCTGCCAGTGAAAGTCGTGTAGAAATCGGTTTAGCCATTTTGAAGATTAGCTGGAACAAACAGACAAAAAGCCAGACAGACAAAAATTTTAAAAATTGATTTTTGGTTATTAGTACCGTACTTTCATGTGTATTTAGTAAACATCTGTTATTGTTATATATTGTTATATTATTTGTATAGATACAATGTTTTAAATGAGAATCACTAGAAAGTGAGATATAATTAAAGTTGAAAATCAAAATACCGTAAAAACACCGTTAAGTGAATCACTAAACTAAATCCCACTTTATTCATTCATTTATATCTTTTATGGCTATGTTTAAATGTTAAATTAATCTTTAAATGTATTTACCATTTTAACACCGAGCCTGTATTTACTTTTAAGTCCTAGTTTGTGTTTACTTTTTAAGTAGTTGTCACATTTTTTAAAGTTGGACATATTGAGTCAGTAGTGCTTTTATGGGGCAACGTGTACGCTTTTAAAGTAACATTTCAGAAAATTTACAAAATTTGTCAATAAATAAGTTGAAATGTTTTATTAAAAGAAAAATGTACGAAAAGTGTTATTATAATATCAAAAAATACATCAATAATAACCCCTGGGATTGAGGTGATCGCCACCATGTTTGTACTATTAAATTATTGTAAAGTGAAATATGTTTTAAAAAAGTTCCCGCTGGGTTTCTTGTTGATTCTTCCCAGGACAGAGGTATCTGTAGTAAATAAAACATGACTTTCAATAAGTATTATAGATTAATCTATATTTAATAATAATAATTCTATTGTATTGTATTCTCTGTAACATAATATATTTACTAATTTTTAACTAACTAGTTAGTTAAAAAGAATGTGTTTAAAGAAATCAATTGATATTGCGCAAATATTGTTAAATTTAACTCATCTAATGTTAATAATTTAGGCAAAGATTTTTAAACAATAAACATTTTAAAAATATCCGGTTTTTATTTTATTAATAGGAACTAACAATTAGCACAAGAAATATAAAGAACCATTAATTACATTGCAGCACTTGTGCCATGTAATTAATGGATCAAAAAATATAAAATTGTAAAGTGCAAATAAAGGGCGGGCCCAAAGCACTCTTAATTTTACGCCATCTGACGGATGGTCACGCAACTTAACGTAAATAAAGTTTGTGTTGCTCATCTATCTCTAGTACACAGTCAGTTATCTACGCGCAGACCGCTTGCTTGCAACGCGTGACCAACGAGGCGTCGACTACCGAGCAGTCCTGACAGCGTTAAGCTCACTGTCAGCGAGCTGTCTGCTAATTTATGTTGCCAATGTAAAATATATCTAAAGAGGAATACTTAAAGCCCATATTTGAATTATATTATTTTTGCCGGCTGGGAGCGGAGTCGTGTAACTGGGCTAAGACCTTAAGACAGTGAAGACAATAAAACAACAAATTTTATTATGTAATATTATGTGTTCGTTTTGGAGAAGCATAATTTTAGTATGTGTCTTTGTTGAAAATAAAGTTATTTCGACAAAAAGAGAAATGTGATCACGAAAAATGCGCGGTAAATAGGAGGCTTTTCGCACATAGGCTACTTTATAGTATAGCAAGAAAAGCATCCCCACGGCGAGTTATTCGCAATTTGTTCGGGATCTTTACTACATTTAAGTTCGAAAAAATCTACAGTTCAACAGCAAAATTCAAAAACTTCCCCAGTTATCACATTTCTCAAGAATTTTTAGGAAAATCGCTGTTTCATTGCCAGTGTTAAGCTTAAAAGTTAGGGAAAGTGAAGTAAATATACAGTCCACATATTTGATGTCTAGACGGGGTCTAAGCGTGGACCCGTAAGCTCCAGCATCAACCACTTTTCATGAAGAGGTGTGCGTATGTGTTTCTGAAGTAGGCGTTATTGAAGGGTAGAACCACGCGGCAGCTTGGCTGTTACACGTATGGGCCGGCTCAAACCGGGGTGCTGCAAAATTCCGCTCAAGACTACAACTGCTCGGGGCAAACGGAGCAACAAGACCAAGGCGACCCCTGCCATGCAGTCCGTGAATTTCTGCAATATCACGGGACTTCACTCTAACCTAAACGCCGTCCACTACCATCTCGAGACGGCGGGCCGGCTCTGCTCTTTCTGACCGAGACGCAGGTGTCCTCTCAGGCTGATGTCTCGTATCTCTCCTACCCGGGGTACAAACGGGAATACTCCTTTGTGCCTCTGACATCTGTTCTCAACGCCTCGGCAGACTTGAAGGTTCGGATCTGTCCATCCTTTGCTTACGCGTAGACCATCCGCGCGTCTACGGGTGCCTCTATAGGTCCAAAAGCGGTAATGCCGAAACAGACCGACTCTTCGACCACGTCCAAACGGCTACAGATTCGTTGCAACAGCAGATCCACTCCGCAGAGATCGTGATCCTCGGCGACTTTAACGCCCATAACGCCGAATGGCTTGGTTCACGTTTAACCGTTCACGCGGGGAGATCTGTTCATGATTTTGCCTTGGCATATGGTCTGACACAACTGGTTACTGCGCCTACGTGGATTCCGGATGTGGAGGATCATGCACCTTCCCTGTTGGACCTTCTGCTGACCTCTCATCCGGACGGATATCAGATTTCCGTCGACGCCCGTTTAGGCTCCTCGGACCATTGTCTTGTCCGGAGTGTTATGCCACTCGCGCTGAAATCGCAGTTGCATTCTGCAGGCTGCCGCCGTGTTTGGCACTATAGGTCAGTCGATTGGGATGAGATGCGGTCTTTCTTTGCATCCTACCCTTGGGGGCGGGTTTGCTTCTCGCTGGACGATCCCAACGTTGTTGCGGTTTCTGTCGCTGATGTGGTACTTCAGGGTATGGAACTTTTTATTCCTTCCGCTGTGGTGCCCATTGAAAGCAAATCTCAGCCATGGTTTGGTCGCTTCTGTAAAATAGCATCATGCTATAAGCAGTATTGCTAACAAGCCTGGGCTGACGCATCAGCGTCCCGGGATGTAAATACCAGCGCTCTAAAAAAGAAGTATAATTCCACCTCTAGGTCCTTCAAAAGAGTCATTGCCAAGGCAAAGTCAGAGCACGTAGGCAGAACTGGCGAGAAACTAGTTCGTCTTCCTTCTGGAACCCGTACATTCGGGTCTCTCGTCAAGGCTGTCCAGGGGAATTTCTGTCAGCCATCTCTTCCATCTCTGCACAGGGAGGACGACTCACTGGCCCATACTGCAAAGGAGAAAGCCGATCTTCTAGGCTCTTTCTTTGCGTCTAACTCGACTCTCGATGACGGGGGGAGTACGCCGCCGACCATCCCGCGGTGTGAGTGCTCCATGCCGGAAGTGCAGTTCACACAGCGCTCGGTTTGCAAAGCACTCCTCTCCCTGGACATCCACAAGTCAAGTGGGCCTGACGAAATCCCCCCCAATTGTGCTGAGGACGTGTGCTCCAGAGTTGGCACCGGTTTTAACGTGTCTTTTCCGGTATTCCTACCCCCTAGGCGTAGTCCCAAAATCATGGAAGACAGCTTTCGTCCACTCGATCCCTAAAAAAGGCAACCGCTCAGACCCGTCCAACTACCGGCCCATCGCCATCACCTCCTTGTTCTCCAAAACAATGGAGTCCATTGTAAACTGCCAGCTAATGAGGTACCGTGAGGATCACCAGCTGATTAGTGATCGCCAATACGGTTTACTTTCTCTACACTCACCATAGGAAATACAGCAGCATTAAGCTACTATTTCACGCTGGTATTTTGTGAGAGCGTGGTCCTTCCCCGGTCGAGCCGACCCATTCGTGCTACAACTATACTACTAATATAACTGCAGCATGGCTCTACCACATATAAAATGCATGCGACGACGCGGCCCGCGCCTTGCCGCCACTTGCATTTGCCGCGCTTTGTCTCGTCACAGAGTGGCGAAATCACAGTAATATAGGTATTTTATAAACAGAACCTGTCGAATATTATGAAATATGTAGATAAAACTTAAAAATTACCTTAATAAATGTATACCCTTTTGTTTGTAATATTTTTTTAGACATCTCTTCAATCGTTTCTGCTTATTCCCCATGTTTTACAAACTAAGCTTATACATTAATAAAACTGTACAATTAATATAACTATAAAACACTACTATTAAACAAGAATCAGAAAAACCTACTCCATTATTATCAAAATTAAATTTTTGCAGTAATAATTTACGATTTTATTTCGTAGTACTGAGCTCTCGCAACGCGGTGTACGTCCACCTAGCTTCACGATGCGCCCCGCACTGAATTCGTGGACGAATGCGGGGGTGATATAGACGCAGTATTTAATCTAGACGCATTTTTAATTTATTATCATAAAAATAATACATATTTCTAAAAAGTAACCAAACCAAATTATTTTATTTTGTATTGCAAAGCAGTAGATATTTTTTTTATATTCCTTTGATAAACAATGAAGGAGTAAAGTAGTTTCATCTCAATGATTTGGAGGTGATTTGGGTATTTTTTTATTTATTATGTGACACCGATAGAAAAATTATGGCTAAACCAAATTACGTATCAGATCATGTAGATTACTAGCTTTTTTTTTCATATGTAATTTCTCTGTTAGTGTCGACGAAAAGTTGGTTCATCTGCATGCTTTTTTTAAGCTTTTTGCGAGAGAGTAGCCTTAATAATAAATGCACTTTGTTCATTCATATTCAAAATTTCAAAACTCTTCGACAAAGACAACAAAGACTGAGGAAAAGAAACGACGTTAGACCATCGTTAGACAATGCACGGCCTTCAAGCGACACCTCCGTGCCCGTCGGAGAGCGTGAGGTTTTTTTAGTTACGAAATTTCTGGATTTTCCCGCACTGAAGTCCCGCGATAGAAGCTATGCAATAGCTTAATTAACACAAACGTTTTATTAATTAAAAATTTAACTTAGAAACATCGTTGAGTTTATGATTTTCCATAGATGTCACTATTATCTTTTTTTAGAAGTCATTTGTTAGTATAACATTTATTACTATCTACTAAAATTAAATAACAAAAACTAAAAAATGTACATTAGAATTTTCAAATAAAAATAACTATATAAATGCTATATAATTTAATTTGTTAGTAGACGCAAAATGTCATTATATTTTATATTTTACGTTAGATGGCACTATTTTGAAAAATTTAATACAACAATAATATTGTAGTTTGTCGGCGTAGTTCTATTTATTATACAACGGTTACAACTAACGTTGGGCTTTATTTATAAATATTTTATATATTTTAATAGGACACAACAATCGTATAAAATAGAAATTAACATCTAAAGGAAGGAAAATACTTAACTCTCCTTTTTTGAAGTTCTGTAATCAGATAAAAAGTACCCTATAAGTAGCCCCGGATCTCTAACTACCTGCACACAAAATGTCATGGAAATCTGTTCAGTAGTTTTTGCGTCAATCTTTAATACACAGACAGACAAAAATTCTAAAAACCACTAATGTGGCTTCAGTACCCTTCGTTGCCGTGTAGTGGCGGTTGAGAATATCCACTACCCCATATCTTCTCGTGGGCGTCGTAAGAGGCGACAGAGGGAGACAGGCAGGAGGTGGGCAGCAGCATCTTCCTGATAACAACTTATATAATAAAAAACTGCGGTTGCCAACCCGCTTGCCAAGCGTTGCAACTATGACAAATATCCCCCCATGTCTAAAGACGCAAACAGACGGCTCCCAGACCCCGGTGGCCCCGCTATTCCTGGCTACGGTGGCGACGATGGTAACGGCGGTGCAGGGGGTGCTAAGAAACTCCGGTGGAGGTTCGGTTGCCACCTACGACGACTCGACCTGGCAACACATAACGCACGCACCCTAATGACTGACGAGAAGATACTGGAGCTGGAAGATGAGGTAGACAAGTTGCGCTGGCATATTATTGGATTAGCCGAAGTCCGAAGAGAGGGGGAGGACGCCAAGCCTCCTCACCCTAACCCTTCCATTAAAATCTCCTAACATAACAATATTTTCATTTTCCTGACATTTCATTAACACCATCCTTACCATCTCCCAAAACTGCTCTCGGATACAAGTGGGCTTAGACGTGTCTGGGGCGTTGACCCCTAGAACAAACAACTTTTTTAGGCCCACTTTTATTCGTATTCATAGCAGTCATATACGTGGTAGAGCCATGCTGCAGTTATATTAGTAGTTGTAGCACGAATGGGTCGGCTCGACCGGGGAAGGACCACGCTCTCACAGAATATCAGCGTGAAATAGTAGCTTAATGCTGCTGTATTTCGTATGGTGAATGTAGAGAACCGGAAACCCTTTTTACTGGAAGCGAGGCATTCCATCTTAGTCCTCACGGGTGACAACGCATCTGCATTTTGATACGTAATCGAGGATAGATGTAGATGTCTATGGGCCACAGCGACCACTTACCATCAGGTGGACTATGTGCTCGTTTGTCACCCTATGCTATAAAAAAAGTCTCGGGCTTACACACTCATACTCTTTCACACATTGACCCATTCTTCCTGAAAGGATGATACCGACTCCCTGGCATGCTCGCTCGGTCTCGTCTACACCGGACCAGTAAGCGGTATATATGCCATGTGTAGTGACATACTTTCCCTTCCGCTTCGTCTCATTTACACGTAACATATCTATTCCTCTATCACACATCATATCGCATACTTCATCCATCTTATCGTTCATTGCTCCACATACATTCAGCGTAGCCTGATGGGCTTCCGCAATCCTATTTTCGCCCCTCCCTTCCTTTTTATTTTTATTTAAAAAAATATTAGTAATCTTGTTAATTAACATTACTAATATTCCCCTTAACCACTCTTGGTAAGCTTGAAACGCTTGTGTTACGGGTGGTTCACGACAGTATGTTGTCACGTATGGTTATATCACTGGAACATAATGTTGAAGCGGATTCATTTTGTTGGTATATTGCATTAGTATAAAACCATTTGAAAAATCCGAAAGTGCACGCCTCATGAGCGTTTTATTTCTCGTTGATAAAAAAATAAATTGTACTCCTGACTTTAAAAATATATTATTTACGTGATTTAAATTTAGCGCTCTACCATTTAAACTGGTGGTGTTACCTACAGAGAAAAATTAATAATGTTTACCAAAGTAAATCGACTAAACAAAGTATAAAATCAATATAGGATGTATGGTACATTTATCCTTTGTCTATCAAGAGCTAAAACAATATAAAAGCGCCTTTAAATTTTTAATAGCAATAAAACTTATTTAAGTTGAAAATCATTTTATTTACAAACTAAGCCTACTAGTCTATTGACATAAAATCGGGAAGCATTTGATGTAATTCTGGGGCTAATAAAAAGGCCCGGTCACGATACGTCAATTTTTTCGTTAGTTATTCGTGACCACATACAAAATCAACATCCAGACGTCCACGAAATTTTTTTTCAGGCTGTTTATTTTTTTAAAGTAGCAATATAAAGTAATTTTTTGGAAAATGTAAGATGGATTATTCAGAAAGTTTTCTTGATATACGGCTACTCATATTATCGTATAAGTGCAATGTGATTACTATAGAGGCATTTTAAGAACACAAAATTGCTTGACCTTGACATGTCAAGAGTAAATCTTGATAACGCATCGAGTTATGAGGCGTGCAATATTCTGATTTTTCATATTGCAGGCCATGGAGTGGCTCACGTTCATTAGTTGACTTTTGATTGACTGTAATGGTGAAGATGATGACGAGGATTTTATATAAGTGATATGATACAACAAATAAAAATACACATGGTGTATTAAATATATTTTAATAATAAAAATGCTAATAACTCTATGTAAATACAATAATAATACAATCGAGTTGAGTACAACGTACTCCTGATTCTGATTGTAAGAGGGTCGCGCAGTAAATCAGTATTGTGAGCGACAATTTGTTGGTTGTACTGTAGCGTAGGGAATAACAGTGCTATTTTTGTTAAACCTTGATTTAATTTAATACTAATAACTCTTTTTAATGAATATTATTAATATGGATTTTCTGTACCACTTTCATATAATAATAATAGTATTATATTATTGAAATAGAATATATTAAATATTTTACTGAAATTAAATAAATGAAGTGAAATTAAATGAAACGATTTTTTAATGAATGTAATGAAATGAAATGAATAATTTTATTAAACATTCAATATACATTACTGATTACTGTATAATAATACTGTATAATACTTATTGAAAGTCATTTTTTTAATTATCACTGGTTCGCAAAAATAACCTCTGTCCTGAGAAGATACAGCAACAAACCCAGCGGGACATTTTTATAGCGGGTTTTTATAGAACCAGCATGGTGGCGATCACCTCATTCCCAGGGGTTATTTTCATTTATGTATTCATTTATATTATAATAACCCTTTTATACAAATTTTCTTTAATAAAACGTTTTAATTTGTTCAATAAACACAGGCCTTCCTACATTTTTTTACAGAATATGAATGACATACGAGCACTCATCACACATTCAACATCTTAATGGACACTTACATAAATCTTCAATTACGAATCAAAATACAGATTCGTTGTCACCCCGAGTATTAAGATGGATTGCCTTGTTTTCAGTAAAAAGGATCTCCGGTTTTCTACACTCACCACTTACGAAACAGCAGCATTAAGCTGTTATTTTACAATGGTATTCTGTGAGAGAGTGGTCACTCACCGAGACCGACTATTTGTCCTAAGAAACATACTCGTCAACTACTTTGAGCTTAGTGCTTAAAATATAATATATTATGATCTGTGATTTGTACATGTTTATCTTAAGAACTATCCCGTTAAGACACACTCTTGAGGTCATTGCGCATTGCAATATTCGAGGCATTGAAAACGATTTTGTACATTAAAATACCTTAATTTATTTTCAATATTTCTAAATGTAAGAAATTTAATCTTTGTCTTTGTACATATCACATTATAAATATTTGTTGAACAAATAAATATTATAATCAAAATTGTTTCAAGACGTTTAATAATTTTACTAATATACTAGACCAATATAACAAAAAAAAATAAAGTAATATCTAATAAGTACTATAAAGAGACATAAACAATTACATGATAAAATAACTAACATATGACATAAATTTAATTTACGTGCTAAGTATCAATTATAGATATTGTTTCAAAAATGAAACTAACCCGTGGCCCGACTTTGCTCTTAATCGGCTTAAGCACTGGAGCCGACTGTTGCGGCATTGTCAAAGGATAACGGATAACGGAGACGCACTCGAACTGTATTTAAAATTAATCTACACATTTAGTTCTTATTTTCTTTATTACTTCATTATAGTTATAAAAAGTTAAAGTTAAAGTGTATATACGCCCCACTGCTGGGCACAGGCCTCCTCTCGTTTCTAAGAGGGTTTTAAAGCAAAGAAGTGTCCACCGTGTTGCCCCAATGCGTTTTGGCGAGCTCCATATGTCTCCGAAATATTTTTTTTAATTTCTCAGATACGCAGGTTTCCTCAAGATGTTTTTCTTCATCACCGAGCACGTAGTAAATCAGCACTTAGAATTGCAATTAACTATTTCATTGGCACCGGCGGACATCGAACCAGGGCTACTCGCGTATTGTGAAACTTACTGCGATTGCGAACCGTCTGAGCTACCGCGGCTCAATTAAAATTACTTCATTATAGCTTATTTAAAGTCCACGCTAACGATAAAGTGTTTAACATCGGTCTCAACTACGTATTGCCTCATAGGCGGCATATTTGCTTATATAGATGGAATGCCTCGATTCCAGTAAAAAGAGTATCTGGTTCTCTTTACTCACCATACAAAACACAACAGCATTAAGCCGCAATTCCAAGCTGGTATTCTGTGAGAGTGTGGTCCTGCCCCGACTGATTGTGACTCAACTAGCCTTCTACCACATAAAATATCATGTAATCTATGTGATGGAATAGAGCGGTACTTTCTCATGTGTTGCTAATACAGGTTGATGATAACGATAAAATAATTATGAGAATCATAGGAATCGCCATTATATTATTGTTGGTCTTAAGAAAGTTTTTACCTGATAAAATATTTTTATTCTTATTTCTTAATCCGTCCCTGCGTCCACTTGCTCGGCCAAAGAGTGAACACGCGCAGGGTCCTTGCCATTTATTACACCCTTCTCCAGCTGCAAACACATGTACTGTCATATACAAAAAGTAACATATTTAATATTTGAATACTTTGTGTTTTTCATGTAATTGTGTAGGTTACGAAATAATCTTTTTTAAGCTTTCTTTTACCAGACGTTTATGATATTGAATTTTTTTTGGTTGAGATTTGAAACATGGTAATATTATTTCTTTTTAAACCTTTAAAAATAGTGAATAAAAGGTTTAGTTTTTGTGTCAGAAATATAACATCAAATGATTTTCTGGTGTTTTCATCTAAATTTGCTTTAATATAATCGCGCATAATTAAAATCGCGGTAAAAATAAACCACCGTTTTGCGTCAGCTCAAAAGAACCCACTGCTCATCGCATGCTTTTATGCATACGAATATCGTACGACTTGACTAAGGAGACTAGGATACTCGACATAAAATACTCAATATACCCATGATAGTTGCCTGATGATGGTGAATGTAGAGAACCGGAGACCCTTTCTACTAGTAACGAGGTAATCTAGCTTAAACTTCAGGTATGGTTTAGTCGAGATTTTACGTGTGATGCCTATACCAGAGTACATAACACTTGCCGTCAGGTGGGCTATTTGCTCGTTGGTCAAAAAAATATTTTACTTAATGCTCGCCACCTAGAGCATTCTTTGATAGGTCTATATCAAAGTGTGAACTTTAAAGGCTGTTCATAATGATTGTAATTTATTTTGAATAATAATATTAATAGCCTCCAGATCGTATATCGTTCACTGCGGCCAGTCTGAACGGATAGCAGCCACCGGCGCAGGACAGGATTATAGTGCGCCAGTGTATGCGCAATACAGTTGCACTCTCTTTTCCATTACTCTAATGGTCTGATGGGACGGTAAACCGACACAACCGGAGAGAGATCAGGCGCAGGACCAACGGTTTTACGTGCTTTCCTTGTCACGAGTATGAGACATCGCCAACTTCCTGACTCCGGGCAGTTACTGAGAATTACTTATAGGAAAACTTAAAAACTGATATTATTAGATTCAAGCCCGGGAACTCGTGATCAGCAGTCACATTGCTACAACCACTAGACCAACTAGATAGTTAGGGCAGTTTATCTCAATATTTTGTAAATAGCCATCGTCCCCTGGAACTCGAAAGATATATCATCCATGTTATCAGATTCTGTCAAGTAACATTCAAGCTGCACTTTGTACAGATAAGCTTGAAGCTGTGGCGGCGCTGTCGTCGCGCCGCAAGCAAAACACACCGAATCCTAAATCACGCTATCAAAATTCCGAATCATAAACAGTATATAGAACATCTCCGAACTAACACATGGAGCGTTGGCTGCTCCCCGGGCAGAACACCTTGCCCGGCGGGAGATCTCCCCTTTTCCAGTAGCCCATTTGTTTCTGCTACCAAGCCTGTACGAGTATTAGGTTTTAATATTTATAACCCTAAACTACTTTACTTATAATCGTTCATCAACGCTTACTTACCAAAATATCAGTTTTTTAGTTTTCCTATAAGAAATACCGTACTGTACTTTGTGTACTGTCGGATATCTTGATGTGCTGTAAGCATTTGAAGCAGTGGCTTAGCTACTTTGGGTGGCACCCGGTGCGGAAGTTGGTGGTGTCACCCCATCGAAAGTAAAAGGCAATAAATTATATATGATAAAGGACATGAATCATTTATTATTTATAATATTGAAGAAATAACAAGACACAATAATAGCTAAGACTGAAAAGGAATTGTTATACAATTAAAATTTCTATATTAATATATATATATATATATATATATATATATATATATATATATATATATATATATATATATATATATTTATAGAAGAGGGGGCAAACGAGCATGCGGCTCACCTGACGTTAAGTGACTACCGCCGCCCATGATAACCGCAACACCAGGAGAATTGCGGGTGCGTTGCCGGCCCTTTAGAAAGGAGTAAGCTCTTTTCTTGAAGGACCCCAGGTCGTATCGGTCCAGAAAAATCGCCGGTGGTAAACTATTCCACAGAGAGGTTGTACGTGGAAGAAAACTCTTTGTGAAACGTACAGTGGTGGACCGCCAAGCATCCAGATGGTGTGGATGGTATCGGGACGTTTGCCGTGTAGTGCGTTCACGAAATTTGGCGGCTGGGATTAATCCGAACAATTCCTCAGAGCACTCCCCGTGAAAGATGCGATAAAATACGCAAAGAGATGCAACATCTCTTCGCAGCGCCAGTGAATCGAGCCGATCGGAAAGCACTTGGTCGTCGACGATTCGAGCCGCTCTGCGCTGGATGCGGTCAAGTGGAAGTAGCTGGTACTGGGGAGCCCCAGCCCAGAGATGGGAACAGTATTCCATGTGCGGCCGAACCTGTAAAAGTTGCAGGCGGTGTGCCGGCATGAAATACTGTCCCGCTCTGCTGAGCACCCCAAGCTTTTTAGAGGCCAATTTGGCCTTCCCTTCCAAGTGACCACGAAACTGCACGTCACTCGATATGTCGACGCCAAGGATTCCGATACTGGCTGAGGCAACAAGGGGAGTGCCTTGAAACTGAGGGGATACGACAAAGGGGTTCTTTTTAGCGGTTAACGCGCAAACTTGTGTCTTTTCGGGGTTAAACTGGACTAGATTTAGTCGTCCCCAATCCTAGACTCTGTTCAGCAAAGACTCGACTTCAGACACAAGTTTGTCCCGGCACTCGGAGACGTTTTCCCGAGAAATATTGGCTCGGCCGGTGTAAAGAGCATCACCAGTGCTGTCATCCGCATAGCAATGAATGTTACGGGTATGCAACATATCATTGATATGCAGAAGAAACAGCGTTGGCGATAGCACGCAGCCCTGTGGAACACCAGCATTAATAGGCTTGCAATCGGAGCTTGCACCGTCTACAACGACCTTGATGCTCCGATCTGCAAGAAAGCTGGTGATCCAATCACACAATTTCTCGGGAAGCCCATAGGAAGGGAGCTTCGAAAGAAGCGCTTTGTGCCAAACCCGATCGAAGGCCTTCGCAATGTCCAAACTAACGGCCAATGCCTCCCCCTTGAACTCTACTGCCTCCGCCCATCTGTGAGTGAGGTAGACCAGAAGATCACCAGCTGACCGACCACGGCGAAAACCGTATTGGCGGTCACTAATCAGCTGGTGATCCTCAAGGTACCTCATGAGCTGGCAGTTTACAATGGACTCCATTGTTTTGGAGAACAAGGAGGTGATGGCGATTGGCCGGTAGTTGGACGGGTCTGAGCGGTCGCCTTTTTTAGGGATCGGGTGGACGAAATCCGTCTTCCATGATTTTGGGACTACGCCTAGGGAGTAGGAGTACCGGAAAAGACGCGTTAAAACCAGTGTCAACTCTGGAGCACACGTCCTCAGCACAATTGGGGGGATTCCGTCAGGCCCACTCGACTTGTGGATGTCCAGGGAGAGGAGTGCTTTGCGAACCGAGCGCTGTGTGAACTGCACTTCCGGCATGGAGCACTCACACCGCGGGATGGTCGGCGGCGTACTCCCCCCGTCATCGAGAGTCGAGTTAGACGCAAAGAAAGAGCCTAGAAGATCGGCTTTCTCCTTTGCAGTATGGGCCAGTGAGTCGTCCTCCCTGTGCAGAGATGGAAGAGATGGCTGACAGAAATTCCCCTGGACAGCCTTGGCGAGAGACCAGAATGCACGGGTTCCAGAAGGAAGGCGAACTAGTTTCTCGCCAATTCTGCTTATGTGCTCTGAGTTTGCCTTGGCAATGACTCTTTTGAAGGACCTAGAGGCGGAATTATACTTCTTTTTTAGAGCGCTGGTGTTTACATCCCGGGACGCTGATGCATCAGCCCAGGCCTGGTAGCACTCCTGCTTATAGCATGATACTATTTTACAGGAGCGACCAAACCATGGCTGAGATTTGCCACCACAAAGAGGAAGGAATAAAAAGTTCCATACCCTGAAGTACCACATCAGCAACAGAATCCGCAACAACGTTGGCATCATTCGGCGAGAAGCAAACCTGCCTATGTCTGCCTATGTGCTCTGACTTTGCCTTGGCAATGACTCGTTTGAAGGACCTAGAGGCGGAATTACATATACATATATATATATATATACATATATATATATATATATATATATATATATATATATATATATATATATATATATATGTATATAAAAAATATTATAATAAGGTTTAAAAAATCTAGAGACACGCAATGAGTAACCGTAACATTAGCGGCTTTTAAGTGTCTTCGCAGTCTTGGTATCTCCAAAAGTAATTCGGTTTCTGATACCTCATCATAAATATCTGTAAATTTAGATGTAGATCATTTCAGTGCTTTAGTATTCGCCAAAAGCAAAACATTAGTTTGTACGATCTCGAACAATGAAGCTACATCTTGGAGAGACTTCGAGAGCGTCAGGCTCTTTTGCAGGAATCCCCGAAAAAGAGATTTTAATGCTAGCGATTTATTTATTTTTTGTTTGTACATTGTTCTTATAGTTGATAGAGCGGGTGGGTGTCACCCCAAAAAAGGTGACACCCAGTGCGGCCCGCCCCTTCCCCCCCCCCCCCCCCTTAGCTACGCCACTGATTGAAGTAAACAGCAGTATCATTGTTCTCGTATTTTAATTGAACAACGTATGAGAATATAAAGATGTTGGAAAGGTGATCCACTCGTATTCCAGTTAATTATTTTCTATGAGTAATAATACCAGTAGTTACGTGAGTTTAACTCAGTCACGACCATCAACGAAACTTTTGCATTGTTTAATTTTGGTAACAAGTTTTACTTTGTATAGCGGGGCAGTTTTATATTTAAACTAAATATCAATCCGTATTATAGGTACTAGCGTATAATATCGCATTGCGTGTTTATTGTATACCCAAATTTTACTATTCATATATGGTAGTAAAGAGTAAGTAGAACTTAGGTTTAATTTATTTCACTTCAGACTATGTCGGCTAAGTAAATTCCATGATTATATTTATGAATAAAGCCTAAAATATTGTTTTCTATTAATTAATTTGTACTTCTATAATATAAAATTTGTAATAGAAGTGGAAAACGTTTTTATTTTGTACTCATACATGAGGCGTGAAGCAATAAGAAGAATAAGTGGGATTATAAATGCAGTTGACACAACATTTGCTACGTATTCTACTGAATTAAGGCTGCGCACAAAGCGAAAAGATGAACTTGGTTTTACGAGTATTTTAACTCTATATACCGTGCTGAGACAAATGATTTTTACTGTGTTATTTTCATACCATTTTAATATAAAATCTGGTATTATGCAATTAGAAAACTCATTACAAATTTATAAGTATGATTAATATAATTCATAAATTTGTAAAATTGTTCATACGGTTGTTTCGCACGATATTTTTAGTCAATCTGTTTACAAAAATACCACAAACATCTTCAGGTCTTAATTGAATGAAATGAAATGGAACTTTAACACAAAATAAATTAAGCAAACGTTTTATCCGAGTTATTAGGTAATTGATGGCAATAGCGTGTTGTTTGTTAGCGTACCTAGTTACTTTCTTAAGAATCACAGTGTCTGTTTTTCTATTCTCGCGTTGCGTTAGTCTCTTAAACAAAAAATTTTAACATAATCACTATGTTTCCAAACGAGAAATAAGTAGAACAAAATCATAACATGTGATAAGTTCTCATGCGCTTAATGTACCTATTATCACGGTGCAGCGACAAGCGAGCTAGCTGCTGGCAAACGAGGCAGTTGCTAATGACTTCGCTGCTGAGTGCTGTCACATCGCTCAACGTCAGACAGTGCAGGAATATATTAGCTCGTATTCGAACAAAAACTCTCAAATCGAGGAATTGCGAGAATTTTATAGAAATTCTAAAATTACCCGAAGTTTTAACCAACGATCGTAGAAAGGAGGAGAAATAATTACAATAATGTCCTCCAGATTGATTTTTCGTTACGGCGGACAGTCTGATCAGAAACTATATGAGTAATTAAAGCAATTTTGTAAACGCAATTCCGAATCATGATGTCGCTGGTTCGAATCCAGGGTCAAGGCAAAATCAGTTATTAGGTTTTTCTGTTTAGTTATGCTCAGTAGTAACTAGTAACCCGGAGTCAAGATTTCGGCGGTGTTTCACCCCTGCGCCTTGGAAAGCACGTAAAGCCGTAGATTATGCGCTAGATCTCTCTCCGGTCGTGTTGGATTGCTGTTCCATCTGACTATAAGTATGCAGAATAGAGAGTGCTTGCGCGTACACTGGGGCAATATGATCCTGTACTGCGCTGATGGCTAATTAAATGGCTAGTCTCCAATGACACTGGCCACTGTAACTGACATTCAGTCTGGAAAATATGATGTGCCCACAAGGACATCATCACTTGTGTAAATTTATGTTTTGTTCCAGGGCAAGGGCCCTGTAGACCAAGAACAAACGATAAGTTACAAGTAAAGGCGCAAAACTTGACATTATATATTTTTAAAGTGTCTACACGACTTATATGTTTGAGCTCATGCATAACGATGTTATGGTTTTAAAAGGAGACATTTTTTTTTGTATGAGATTCGGCCCACCACAAATTTTAAGGATTCTTAATAATATTCATGTCGATAAATTCCTTATACACATGAACACACATGACATGAATATTATTTTTTTAAGATTACACACACAAGATTACAATACTACTATAAATTCTATTCTATCTTAACGAAGTACTAAGAAATTATCAATTAAAATATTAATCTAACAATAACCTAAAAAATAAAATGAAAATGATTTTCTAGTAGTTTTCACCGCTATTATAGGTTTTAATAGTGCACTATTGAATACATTTTATATGTATTCAATAGTGCACTATTAATACTTATTGCTTACTTATTAACAAAATTGTAGGTATATTCAGCATTTATAGGTACTTTAAAATCGATGGAAATTTTTTTCACTAGTTCCGGCAAAATATAGTGTCTGTGTGTCTGTGCACAAATATCGTATAAATTCTATTTTGACATGTATTGATTGATTGTGATTGTGTACATTCCAAATACCATTAAACTAATAAGATTAAAGATTTCTTATATTTACGCGAACACTGATTCGGAAAAAAACCTCTGTCTTGAGAAGAACCGGTAAGAAACCCAGTGAGACTTTTTTTTTAAAATAACAGCTTACAATCATGTTACAATTAACAACAAAGAAAAAATTAGAAATAGCTTCACGTTTTATAATAGATCACCTTATCCAAGGGTTATTATCATCCATAAATTCCTTATTATTATAATAATCCTTTTTATACAAACTTAGTTTAAATATAGAGTTAGC
Organism: Parnassius smintheus behrii; assembly: GCA_036936625.1. Taxonomy (NCBI): domain Eukaryota; kingdom Metazoa; phylum Arthropoda; class Insecta; order Lepidoptera; family Papilionidae; genus Parnassius; species Parnassius smintheus. The sequence continues at coordinate 34,911,649 of JAUPFT010000029.1, forward strand.
GCTAAAATGAAATCTAAAGTCAAAAATAAACTTTTTTCTAAGCTTTAATTTTTCTGTTTCTGATTACATGATAATTAGTGGAATAAGAAATAGAAAAGCAGCTTTCAACAAAAACCATTTTGCAAAAACACTCAGTAAAAAGATATTTAGTGTCCATGCATTGCTTCCGATTTATTCCAGTGCAGAATCTGCGATACAAGATAGCTTAAAATATTCTGACAAATAAAATAAAATAATAATTTTAGCACACAAAAATATTATTTATTTTGGGATTCAATTATAGGGCCTACGACTTACCAGTTACACTGTGTCACGATATTGTCAACTTATAATCGGATTAAGAGTAGTTAGGTAAACCCAGAGTAGCTTGTTTCTTGTACCGTAATTGAATAAAATTGTATGGTGTGCATCGGCTACCAACTTTTATATCGATAAATTTTCATTTGAAATGAGCCCCTAATGATATTTCATTCAGTACAATCGGAATCACAACTACACAGGCTTATAATTATGTTCTGACTTTCAATTCTTACAGAGTTGTTACAAAATTCATTCTTATTTCAACAAATTCGAGTATTCATAGTATGATAATCGGCTTTGAATGAGGTTTCATAGAGTACATTCAGTTTAAAGTACATTCAGCAACTACTCAAGCGATATTTCTCGATTACGAAATTCGAATAGATCAGATTAATAATTATGGTCATTTTATTTTTCATATTAACCTTGAATCTTTAAAGTTATTTTTCAAATATATTGACATTTTTTTATTACATAAAAGACTTTATATTTAATAAAACTATTTCGGTATGGATTTACTTTTCCTTGAAATGCAGAATCCGAGCTCAAGTTGCCGGCGCCAAGCCTCTATGAACAATCTTCGCAATAATATTAAGAACGAAAATACTGGAAATAATTGCCTTTATTTCTTATTACAGAATTTTATTGAGTTTTAATAATTACCGCTTGCGGCAACAGCAGTTGGTAAATACTCTTTCGAAATCGCTAATGTGTGTAAGGACAATGAAAATAAAGTGAAAACACATTCTCACTTCCTGGCAATCGTAACGCTGATTGTCATCACGTAGACGGTGTTTACATTTGCACAACGACAAATGTCCAGAGCCGGAACAATTATTTGTAGGCCCACACAAACGCTTACTTGTGCAGGAATCGAACCCACGGCCCTCAGAGCTGCAAGTCAATGCTAAGCTATTGCACCACGGAACTGAAAATTTATCTTATTATTTAGGGATCATTGCGAAAGTATACTTTATAGAAAAAAATCCTGGAATGTACAATAGGCCAACTGGTTATTACTATAAAATCGACATCACACAAACAACACAACCTAAAAAAAGTTTATTACTTTTTTAGATATTGTCTAAAAAAGTTGATTTATTTTATGATTAAACTTTTTTAGACAAAATCTAAAAAAGTTTAATCATAAAATAATGAACCCCAGTCTCTCCTTCATCCTCAAAAGCGATCCTCACCAGTTATGTTAATTGCTTCTATTTGAAGTGCTCTGAATTTAGAATTTGCTTATTAGTAATAAGTTTATTTTGACAAATGTGACCATGTCTTAACCAATAATTAAATGTAAATTGAGTTTCAAAAACTTAATGTGAGTGTGTACAGTTTAAATTTTTTTTAATACAAAAGTTCAAATTTATTCTAATAAAAATAAAACATTATCTCTTACATTTTTTTCTAAACTCATTAAATGAAATATGCTTTTAATATACCCTCGAAATTGTTTTTAATTAAACTTTTAGGTGTGTAATTACGTGTCGGAATGATGGACTGTCGGGAATACCGTCGAACACGGTAAAAACTATAATTTATTCACATTTTTTGTACATAATACTGGTAACAAAAATAATAGAAAATATTTAATTAAATAATAATGAATTATTTAAGAAAATATATCAACTACCTGTACATTATGAGCACATCGCGTGTAATAAATAGATCTTTGCTTTTAAATCTACCAAGCTTTACTTATATTGAATTTTTAGTAAAATGATCCATATTTAATAAAATATTTTAGCTTGTCAATATTATACATATAAAGAACACATGAAGGAAGTGAGATTAGGTATAAGTGATATCGTGTACTGTGATATTGTGCTACTTGAATATAAGTTACATAATGAACCATAGGTCAGGTGACGTAACGTGTTCAATATTTTATATAAAATAATGGTTTCTTATACAATTTCTATAAAAAAAAAACTCATAGATAGTTTATTTGTTAGAGTTAGATCGAAGAAAAGTAAACGTCTGATACCCCTATTTTTACCATACCCAACCAGATCACCCCCAATATTTTATTTCAGTAATATTTTTATATAAGATATACGACATAAACCCAAGCGAATAAATAATAATGCCAGAGTACCTATAGAACTTGTCTCACCCAAAATGTGGTCTGCACGAATGCCGGATGCGATATTTCTCTACTGCTTTAAAAGAATTTCAAAAAAGCAATCCAGAGCGTTAGGGTGATCGTAAAATAAAAATAAGTTAGACTCGAATCGGCTCTATTGAAAAAATTTAGTCCCACATGATCAAAAAAATTTGGTAAGATGTGAAGAAACACGCTGAATAATCAATGTACTTATTTCAGATCTTAAGAGACCATCACATTTATCTTAAATATGTTCTATTCTCTTTTTTATTAAAGTAATCAGCTCCTTCATCAATCGGTCGACCCATTGCTGATATAAGTCTCCCATCATAGTAAGTATTTGTCGTGATCGCCTTGAATAGCAGACGGATCAACAATCGCAGTCAGGTGCTCTTTCTGGCAATGGCTGGGTATCACACCATTGACGCTGCTCCCTGTTGCAGGTTTGGATATTTTAATCTATTTACTTATATCGGATAAAATAAATCCTTAAAAAACGCCAAGTCATGAAAAAGCGGTTCGATCAAATACGAGAATTATAGCAACTGTATAATATTGAGTAGATCTCAATGAATAGAGCATAAAATGACTTGCCTTTCCAACAAAGACGAACTATGCATACACATTATGTAGAATCGACTCATATTCGACGCGTTAAGGAGAGTAAATATATATCTGGAGTTGTCCTAGGGTATTTTTTAAAATATAATAAGCTATTTCGGAGTGACAGGCGTTTTGTTTTTAAATCTTAAGATGACAACGCTTTTTGAGTACAGTAGTAGATAACTAATACTATACGATGCTTAAACGCGTATGAAATTCGACCTTGCAGAATCGAAACATTATCTTGAACTCATTTATAGCAATTTGTTGTCAGTTAAACTAGCTCATTTTCATCACTATTTCCCCAATTTCAAACATTATACAATTCCTTCGTGGAGTATTTTATATGCTTTTGCAACAATATCCTAAAAATATCCAGGACCTCTTAATAGTATAAAACTTTAAGAAGCAGTACCGATCACCTTATTGTCATGGGTTATTGTCAATTAGGTACTCATGAGCAGTATATTTACACTTAAACAATTTTTGCTTAAAAAATTTAAAACTTTTTGATAGGTTGCGCGTATTCTATACCTAGTGATAATTTAATATTTTATTTAATTAAACGTTGAGAGCCGTAATTACATGTTGTAATGAGGAATTTCCGAAAATGCTGTAGAACGTAGCACACGATCATTAGTGTAATTTTGCTGTATGAATCTTGTGTGAATAACATTGGAAACCGATCTTTCAGTCAGAATTATTAGTTTAGTTCCATATAAGCGATGTATATATACACTACTTAACTGCTTAACGTTGGGTTTTCCATCATTATACAGTTAAGTAACGCATAAATTAATACCAAATACCATAATAAAAGTGGCTTAAATTTCAAAATACGCCATCTATATTTATTCTAGCCTTATATTGGCAGCTTTAAACAATCCTTTACTGTTTTTAAAGACATTAATTTTTTCAAACAGCAAAGATAATAAATACGACATAAGACCTACATTCAATTAATATCATGAGAGAGTCGATACCACTAACAACTTCTATATTGTCTTTTGACACAAACGTCCGACATAATACGATTCCTACTTTATATTTATTTTCCGACATTCGTCCTGGTGACGTAAATATAATTGTGTTTCAAAGCACTATTATTCACAGAAACAAAATAAAGTTTATATGTATATATATATATATATATATATATATATATATATATATATATATATATATATATATATATAACGAGCTACTGCTCTCCAAGTAGAAACGCTGCAACTTTGTGTTTGGGTCGGTTTAACCAATTACTAAATTTTGGTTAATTAAACCCGTATTCATAAAGAGTAATTACCTGTTGCTAAGTAATTACTTAACTAAGTCATTACTTAAAGGTAGAATTCTCAATTACAAAATCTCATTCTATTGTTGAGTAACACACGTTACTTATTTGAGCAAATGCCTAAATAACATTCGACCCTCGGTCGTTGTTTCTGCGTATGCTCTCTATTACTTTGACAAAATCTTGCAATAATATAATATTTAATGTTACTTTATTTTATATTTATAACAGCAATATCGTTGTACGAAGTAGATTATATTGCTGAAAGTAAGTTTATTATATCATTATTGTCATTTAATTTTGTTGGTACACAAGAAAGAATACTTGGAAAAACAAAACGTTTAACATATTTTTAAACTCTTGTAAATTTAAATGTTGACTTTTTACACATAGATCATATGACGGCACGTAATTTTTCTTAGAAAGATTAATATATTCATGCTGTCAATTATTATATTGCTACGTATTTATTTATCTATGATTACTACCGTAAACCGTGCCATTGTAGCTCAGATGGTTAGCGCTCGCTGTAAATATCACAGTATGCGAGCAAACCGGGTTCGATCCCCGCCGGCACCAATCAAATTGTTAATTGCAATTTTAAGTGCTGATTTATAACGTACTCGGCAGTAAAGGAAAACATCGTGAGGAAACCTGCATGTCTGAGAAATAAGAAAAAAATATATTTCGAAGACATGTGAAGTTCGCCAACACACAGTTTGTGTCTAATTCCTTTTTATTAAATCTTAAAAAAATGTAGATGGTTAATATTGTTAACGATTCGGCTAGTTTTCTTTAAACATAATATTAAGTTTATAACGCTTTGAAAGCGCTAGGCTCAAGTCATATTGTCATCGGTATATTCTACTAGGTTGTAAATATTTTTAATTTTAATTTTAGTATTCTGCGTAATCCTTACTCAGGACAGCCCATGCACAACTACAATATAGCTGTATCATGTTTCTACCACGTATGTGTATTTTGCGTCCACATCTAAGTAGCCAATTCGGTAATGACTTTACTTGCAGCCTCCCTGGCATTTCATCTATGATCTCAGAGATGTCTAAGCATCTACTACTAAACATATCTCATCTACAAAAATGCCACAAAGCACGGTCCAAAGGCACCTGCATCCATTAACTTCTTACATCTCTTACCAGGTCGACATTCCGTATAGTGGGGTTCTGCCTTTCATCTTCCTTACCGGTACGAGGCTGCTGCACGAGAAACTTTTTCACCACAGGTCATCGGAATTGTCGAGTTATAGGATGGGCTCATAGCCACTTCAACTTATTGATACCTTTTATATTATCAGCATATATATTTCAAAAATGTTGGTTAATATTGCTAACATTATAACATTGACGAAGTATAAATTTGCAAATAATTATGTCGGAGAAACCATGTGAGGGGAAATTCATCTTTTTAACACGCTTTTATTAGCTTGACCTGTATGTACGTGTGTATATAACGGAATCTTTCAACTTCATTTTTACCTACTTCTAGGGGTCTGATTAATTTGAAAATTTGCACAGGGATCGAGGGCCGACGACAATACAATAATCTCATAAATTTATATTAAAGTCCTGACTAATATCATCAGGATAAAAAATATATTTAGATTAGTGAGTATTTTTTACTGTCGTCTTAAGACTAAAATTCAGATAATAAATTATAGTTTAAAAAAAGTAAAGCATCCCACGCATTTTCACATTATTTGTTTTTTTTAATATCTTAATATTTATATTAATCTTATTCTAAATAAATCATTTGTTGGATTTTATACTGCAGTAACACAAACACTTATAATTAAAAAAATATTTTGTACTTTTTGGTTCGATTGCTATTAAAGCGTGTTTTTTATTTTTTTTAAACTATAATTTATTTTTTCTATCATTTTGTCTAGATCTAGATTGATAGATAAAAGCACGTTTACATTCTGTATAAGGTAATATAAGTTTTGCAAAAGCTAAACGCGTAATTCATTTCAGAGTAAATTTTAATATATTGCAATATCTGCAACTTGACAGTTGCGTATACTTACAGGTAAGTGAATCCACTTCCTCATGAGAAGAGTTGATTCTCCAATGGGACGATATTATCATTAAAGAAAGTCTCGTATGGTTAAGTTATAGGAAAATGAAAAAGGAGATGACTAGCAGAATTTACCTGATTAAAACTCAAATAATTTTAATAATTCTGCGGTTTCTAACCAGCCTGCTGTGCACTGCAACTGCAGCAAATATCCTCGTATGAGCCTAGCATAGAGAAGTCTATGTTGAGCAGTGGTTTTACCAGGTGCAACAGAAGTCCACACTTTGATGTGACTGTACTGATGATGATGATGACCTGCTACGTGTATGATAACTTATTGTACATATTCCGGAGTGCAAAATGAACAAAATATACATTATTGGGTGTACGAAACGGAATTAAGGTCACACTTGAACAGTAAATCAGACAACTCTCTCTGGGCACAATTTAAATATTAATAGGCTCACTATGATCAGGTAGCTTAGCAATAACACCCGTATTTATAAACAAGTTAAAGTTATTACTTGTATAAAAGTAATTACTTAAGTAACGATTTGTATTCGATAGTTAGGTAATTCCTCCAAGTTAGAACTGTCATAAGTTAGAACACTCAGCCAAGTAATAGTCACCATTGCCTTTACTTAAGCAATACTTTGAGGTTATTTGGATAAATAATGGAAACTTTGTATGGCACTGAAATGGTCTTTTCTTTTGTAGATAATGTACTTAAATGATAATATTATATGAGAGGAGGTAGAAGTTGCTGAACATAGAAATCCCAAAGTTTACTTACTTAACGTGGATCTATTTCTTGACTATTCGGAACATTGTTTTAAAACGAGATTTCGTTTCTCCAAAAGTATTGTGACACATGTGGTTTTACCAAGAATTACTGACCCTTTACAATCAAAGACACAAAGAGGGCTTCCTATAACTCCACTCTGTCAGTTGCTTATAGTAGGGGAGCCCAAATTTTGGGATTTACTAAAGCGCGGCAGATTAACATACAGGGAGGTACCTAGTACCCCATTAAATACCTCCACCAAGTAAAAGCCAATAACAAAGGATCAGATTAGTAAAAAAAAATTGATCATCTGAAATTCTCGAGCGCGTCAGATTAAGGTAGGGTAAGTTAGATATATCCTAAAAGGGGTATATTCCACTAATCTGACAATTTTCGATTGACGATAAGAATTAGGTGGGTTACAAACTTGTGAAAAAATCGTCATCTCGACTTTCTCGAGCGTGGCTAATTTTTTTTATTTTGAAAGCAATAATTCAACGTTGACGAATAAAATATAATCTGACGATTTCCGTAAGCCGAAGTAAGAAAAAATAATCGATAAATTTTAATGCGTGCAGCTACGTGATGCTGGTATTCCCTTCCCGCGTTTCTATTCCTCTCTCACTCTTTCTCTATCTATGACTCTCTCACTCCGTCCCCACTTTTGGTTCTGTTGCCATGACGCCATGACAGCTGATCGCGCAGATGGTTTTGTTTACAACGTATTTGTAACGCCTGAAATTATTTTGCGATTTTGATGTTTCATATGTGAATTAAAATTTAAAAAATGTTACTATGAGTGACATTAATGTAAAGGAGCACAATGTGCGGGATTCGTTTTACATTATACAGTCTTTGAACATGCCACCTGTACGGGTTAAAGAAGTTAAGCGATGTAAATCTAAAATAAAATGTAAAATGTAAAAAAATAAAATATAAATTCTAAATAATTTATATTTTTTATACTTATTTTCTCATAAATAACATTTTTATACTTCAAAGAATATATACTGTTTTATTTGCATGCTATTTTTACAGCTCTTTAATTTGGTAAATTAAAAGATTTGAAAAAATACAAAAAAAATTATTTCCTTTGTTAGATTAGGTGAATCCCTCCAGATAATCGTCAGATAATGAGACAACACGTTTAGGGTATATAAATGAACCATATATATCTTAATCTGACGCACTCGAATATTTCAAAATGGCGATTTTTTTGCACATTCTAATAATGGCCGCGAGTTTGGTTCACATCCAAATCGTCAGATTACTACTATTATTTTGTACTTTTTCAAATCTTTTAATTTATCAAATTAAAGAGCTGAAAAAATAGCATACAAATAAAACAGTATATATTCTTTGAAGTATAAAAATGTTATTTATGAGGAAATAAGTATAGAAAAAAAATTTTTTGAAATTTTTTTTTCAATCATCATCTTCGTCGGTAGAATCATCTTCCTCTTCTGGCTCGATTTCATCCTCAGATTGTGTATCTGTAACAAAAAATCATGGAGTATTAAACGAAATTTTTCTTCATGAATAACGATTTCTTCAATCATTGCAGAAAAAATATACCTAGTTCTGGAGTATCCTAAAAAATATCTGGTGTTATGACTACATATTCATACGCTTTTGGCAATTGATCACCCGCAAACCAGATCATTTGGTATTTTTCGTCGACAACTCTCCACCCATAGTCCGTTGGTAAAACCTCCATAATTTTTGCTTTATGGGCATTACTCCACAAGCATGCAATGAATCTTGTGCGTAACACTTGTTGAAATAACTTTGAATGACACGTTGGCAAGTTGCACGCATCGTAATTCCGAATACTCAAGGAGAAGGGTTGAGACTTGTCTTTTACCTTGTACGTCTTATTGAAGATAACAATTCTGGCTTGATTTACATCGCTTAACTTCTTAAACCCGTACAGCTGGCATGTAAAAGACTGTATAATGTAAAACAAATCCTGCACATTGTGCTCCTTTACATTAATGTCACTCATAGTAACTTTTTTTTTTAATTTTAATTCACATATGAAACATCAAAATCGCAAAATAATTTCAGGCGTTACAAATACGTTGTAAACAAAACCATCTGCGCGATCAGCTGTCATGGCGTCATGGCAACAGAACCTATTTCAAACTTGGCCAACATGTAGACTGTAGCAATCACCTTGTATCAATTTTGCCTACGCTCGCGTTGGTTGAGGCTAGGCCAACACGTATTGCCGGTTTAAGAGCACTTTGGAACGTTTAGTCCGTCGCGCTGCTTCACTACGTGATTGCGAACTTCATACTTAGAGAATATTCTGCACGGCGATTAGATATTTCATTTCCAAAATTACTACAGTACGTGAGCCACCAGGGTTCGATCTTCGCTGGCACTGATAATGGTCACTTCATAGTGTAATTAAATACAGATTTTTGCTCGTGGCGGACGAGTGAAACGCAACTTCATGCCGCGTATACCTTACCACAAAAGTTTCGATGCATTGATTATTTTTTTAATTTTGTTTATTATTTTTCATGATTATTTTATTGGAACCTTATTTCTAAGCCACTTTTCAAAATAATATATATTCAAATATATAAAAATAAAGACGACGACCTGGTAGGACATGCAGGAAGTCGATGGACGCAGGTGGGTGAGGACCATGCTGTATGGCATTCCTTGGGGAAGCCTATGTTCAGCTGTGGACTTGTGATGGACTATAATGGTGATGATGATATATAAATGAAATATTTACACAATATTATGTAATATGTATAAGAGGTATAATGTGTATATATATATATATATATATATATATATATATATATATATATATATATATATATATATATATAAAAGTTAGGGTTTCTTTGTCACTTATTCGTTGTATGCCATTCATCCGATTACAATGAAACTTTGGCGAGTTGTGTTGTTGAGTTGTGTTGAGTTGAGTTCTGACAAATAATAATTTTAAAAGTTAAGGTGTTTGTAGTGATTTGTAAATATTGAAAATGGAATTATAATAAATTGTCAAAAAGCTCAAGATAAAAATAAAATAGGATATTTTTCTAGTAATTATTTATTATTCAACAAAAAAAAGATAAAAATCTGTCATGGGACCATCAAATCAAAGAGATCCACCGTAAAGTTTATGCCTCTGCAGCCTCCTTGCGTAGATTACGTAACTTTCTTCCAATATACACCAAAACTGCGCTTGCCAAGTCCCTTCTTTTCCCTATTTTCGACTATGCGGACGTCAGCTATCTAGATCTCACCGAAGCTCAGCTTGATAAACTTGAGCGAATCCAGAATTTCTGTATAAGGTTTATATTTGGATTACGTAAATATGACCATGTCTCTCTTTTTCGTACTAAGCTCAAGTGGTTGTCGATACGTCTTCATCGGAATGCTCACATACTTCATCTTCTCTATAGTATTCTCTTTAATCCTTCTTACCCTTCTTACCTCAAAAATCGTTTTGTGTTTCTTCGTGATTCCCATTCGCGTAACCTGAGATCAGCAGAGAGCTTGAAATTGTATATGCCACTACATACTAGTAAATTTATGAACAAGTCTTTTACAGTACAGGCCGTTCGTTTATGGAATGAACTCCCATTGGCAGTCAAACGCGCTCCGTCCCTACCGGTTTTTAAAAAACTAGTAAAGAACCATTACCTTGCACTTCGCTCCCACACTAGTCGTTTAATATAATATATATGTAGTATATTGATTGCATTTACGTATAGTTAAATACTTAAATATATTTTTTGTATGTATATATGTTTGTAGTCTATGTATGTTTTGTTATGTCTATATATATATATATGTATATATATATATATATATGTATGTATGTGTATCTATATGTGTGTATATATGTATATATATGTATATGTGTGTGTATGTATGTGTATGTATATATATGTGTGTATGTATATATATGTATATATATATATATGTATATATGAAATGTGTACTCTTTTTTTATCACACCAATGTGCCCTACCCTTGTAATTTTTGTGTAATCCTGTCCATTCACTGGTTGTCTGGAAGAAATTGCTATCAGCAATAAGACCGCCCATTGCATACTTCTTTTGTATATATAATTTGTAATTTTTTTAATATGGTGTGCAATAAAGAATATTAAAATAAAAATAAAATAAAATAAAAAATTTTTACATATTTAAAATCCTTTTATGTATGCCCAATCGCGAAGAACATTGACATAATCTCCCTTCACTTCTATAAATTTTCCTAATTCGTGGACTCTAGTTTCTACGTATCTTTTTGCCGCTTCTTTCAAGTATGCTTTAATTTCATCGTTCAATAGCCAAATGTCGCCCTCAATTTTTCGAATTTGGGTTATTTTACGCATGCCTCTAAAAGTTACATTTAAGTAAATTGGCAGTTCATGGTTTTTTGTTCTTGATACAAAGAATGGCAAATTCCTGGCTTCCTCACGTGGTGGTATCCAGCCTGAAGGATATTTTTCCTTTGGTGACACAGCTGGAATGGTGTCAAAAGGTAGAAGCCTCTCTACGTATTACGCCCATTCTGGTGGATTTTTCACAACATCGAATTCATATTGTTCTTTCACTTTGCTTACGAATGGAGAGTGGGCATAATTGGAATAATTTCTGGATACCCATGGAACCTGCAACAGACATAAAAAATAACTTTTATTTCTTAACATCTCAAAATAATAAAAGATAGGCAGCTGACAACCAGACTGCCAAACGCGGCTACTATGGTCAGTGTAATCCTCCCTCAGTACAATCCCTCCCTAAGAGGCAATCTATGGCTGAAGCTTATGTTTAGCCATGGAACATGAGACTGCAATAAATAAATGAAAAAAAATCTTAATTGTTGTTATCTTTTAATAAATAATTTAAAAATATAAGAAATATAAATGTAGGAGGAAAGTTACTCGTTTCATGCAATTCATAAAGTTATTTTTTTTTATAGGAATTGTGTGACAAACGAGCACACAGTCCACCTGATGGTAAGTGGTTGCTGTGGCCCATAGACATCCACATCTATCCTCGATTACGAATCAAAATGCAGATGCGTTGTCACCCGTGAGGACTAAGATGGAATGCCTCGTTTCCAGTAAAAAGGGTCTTAAAATAACATATAAATTATATACAAAAATATGGCAAGTACAGGAGTCTGCTGTCTTGTGACCCTGTTTAGCTGCCACTTCAGTGGCAATACTGCTCAAAATGCTTCACTTGTACATACTCCTACTACTTTCTTTCTTTGTTTTCTTTTTTTCTTTTCTTTGTTTCTTTCTTTGTTTTATAAACGTTACCCTTACACTAAGATTTTCTCCTGTATCGTGGGGGCAGCTTACAAACATAAATTGCACAAGGACAAACATCCAGACCCGGAACAATTATTTGTAGGTCATACAAATACTTGTTCCGTGCGGGATTTGAACCCGCGAACCCCAGCGCAACTCATTGCTCCCACAATACAAGAGAAATTCTTAGTGTGAGGTAACGTTAAAAAAAAACTACCAACTAAAAAAATAAGCCAATGTAGTAAGTAAGAGAGATCCTCCCTGCCTAGCCCGCAAAGTAAGCCTATAGAATTAATGCATATAAGTCGATATCTTCATAAAATGTTTATTTCTTCCAGTTTACAATAACATTACAAAGTTATAATGCAGCTAGTTTAAGTCGTGTTCTATGGAATTGTAACGAAATTTTTAAGTGTACCAAATTTGTAAGTTGGTCAACTGATACTCGCTAACTTAATTCTACTTAGCTATGATAGTTTTCCTTTTAACTTCGTTATATACACTACTATTGTGTATACTTTTCACATTTACAAAAATAGTAGTTTAGTTGGTAGAGGAGGGGTGGTGATACACACTCTAATGAAAAACACCACTAAAGCTAAATATTAAACCTATTCATTAAAGTAATCTTCGAAATTATCTGAGGAAGCAATAATAACGAAAATAATAATGGCCTTTATTGAAATCTATTTACAGCTCAGATTTCATTCCCTTGAGGTTTGAAATATTTCCCTTAATTTAAAATTTCACAACGTTGCTTTCAATCAAAGGTATTTATCTGCATTTAATTAATAGTACAATCAAATTTCTTGACTGTAAAGTTGTATGGACAAGATAAATTTATTGCAAAATCTGTTACCGTTTCGGTGACGATTATTTGCTTTACGCAAACTTGTTTACATGTTAGAATGACTAGCATTTCAAAACTATCTATATAGTTATCCTTCCTGAGTCCGATAATTGCAACAGTGTCTGTAAAAAATGTACAGCTGTCATAATATACATTTATTTTAAGCCGGAGTAACTAACGCAGCACAACTTATTAGTAAGCTGAACTGTCAATGGCCGGCAATTTAGCTCGAATAATTGACAACCGATGAAGAAAAAAGGTTTTCGAGTTGCAACCCTGTACCGGCAATTGAAGTGTAAGGCGGCTGGCCAATAGATCGTGTGATACGAGATGCAGGAAGTTAATGAATGCCGGTGGCTCAGGACCGTGCTTTGTAGCAGTCTTTTGGCGAGGTCAATGCAGCAGTGGACTTATGAAGAACTCTACTGATGATGATAACGATTTTTCCAGAAGTATAATTTACTGCAGCTAATATTTTAGAGTCAAACTATACAAGAATAAGACTATTCAGTGGCTTTAATACAAAACCTCCAGGGTATCTTTGCACTAGCATGTCAAGTGTCCTGTTGGCGCGTCTGAAAATACAATCGCAAAGTACCGTTCTAAGCGTAGAGATAAAGGAGAAGCCCACGCCTTTTAGCGAACTATTTACTGGAAGATGAAAAATCAAGTATAGTCTAAAACAAATATCCGGGATCAGCCCCGTCACGTCTGTGTACATTTCAAATCGATATTTGGATACGCGCACTGAAGTTTTCGGCGTTTTACTCTCCCAGGCGCCTCCAAAATGAGGAGAGTTGGGACAGATGAACTTCCACGTTATACGATTCTCAGCACACTCTTGCTCAAGCTTTGGGCGGTATTCAAGGTTTAGAAATTTTTAGAGATCGCGAAGATACGAAGCGGCACCTTTAAAATTCGTTCCATTATCCGAATATAAAAACTGAATCGGCCCTCGTCTAGAGAGGAAACGTTTAAGCGCAGCGAGGAAACTAGAACTACTAAGATCTGTAGCGATTTCTATATGTACAGCTCGAGTCGTGAGGCATGTGAAAACACATAAGTACGCCTTCTCGCTGCGTACACCACGACGACGTACAGGAGTGTATGCGATAGGACCGGCATAATCGCAGCCCGTGTGTGTAAATGCCTTAATAGCTTGTCTTACACGACTATGGGGAAGATCAGCCATCAAAGGGTAAGTTGGACGGGGTCTAAGCCGGAAACATATATTACATTTGTAGACTCTGCTTCTCACAGTGCGGCGTGCGGAAAGTATCCAAAATTTTTGACGGAGCAATGACAATAACAATTCAGGCCCAGCGTGTAAATTTTTAATATGATAATAGTCAATGATCATGTTCACTACATGATCACTGCGCGGGAGTATAATTGGATGTTTTTGCGTGTAATCTAATGCGGAGTTCGAAAGACGACCACCAATGTGGATTAAACCATTCTCAATAAAAGGCCTTAAACGATTGAAAGCGGGCGAGCAAGGTTTGTTACCTTCAATATTTAAATATTCCACTGCAAAATGCTGTTTTTGCAGGGCGCGGAGGATTATAACCTCAGAGAAACTGAGATCATCAGCAGTCACTACAGTAGTGCTGCGGCGGGGCAATAATTTAGCAAACTTACACACGTACGCAATTATACGTAGAAGTTTACTCCAAGAAGAGATGCGGAGTGCGAGCTCATAAATCGCAGAATTACAGACGGATGTGCACACAGTGTGTGACAAAATCTTCTTCTCAGGCATGTTTGCAATAACCTCATTGTCTAAAGTACGAAGAGGCCATTGAGATGGATCTAACGAAGTCCACTGAGGCCCATGGAGCCACAGGGGGTTTGAAACTAATTTATTTGGCGTAACGCCACGTGAAAGTATGTCAGCGGGATTCTCAGTACCTGCGACATGATAAAAGTTATCAGCGCGAATATTGTCGGTAATCTGAACAACGCGGTTTGCAACAAAGTTCTGCCACTTGTGTGGCGAACTCTTTATCCAGTACAGAGCTACTTTTGAATCTACAAAGGCATAGACTGATATTGCAAGGTCAAGAGAATAATTGTCAAGTACTCTGCGAAGCAATTTTGAGAGTAAAACCGCTCCACAAAGCTCAAGGCGTGCAATAGATAGTGGTTTCGTCGGTGCGACTTTAGTCTTTGCACAAATCAACTGGACGGTGTTACCATTGACGCTCTTTACATGTATGTAGACTACGGCACCGTATGCGTGCTCGCTGGCGTCGGAAAACCCCAGGAGTGACGCAGTACAGTTTTTGGATACACCAACATGTCGCGGGATACGTAAATCATTAAGAGCTGGTAATTCAGCACAGAATTGCCTCCACATCTTAATAATTGGCGGTGGTGGTATGTCGTCCCAATCTAAATTAAGTTGCCAAAGCTGCTTTATTAACAATTTGGCGTACGCTACTGCGGGAGCAACGAAACCCATTATGTCCCACAGGCGAGCGACAGTAGATAAGATGGCGCGCTTAGTGCACGTCACATCAGCGGGAACAGATATCTTAAAATAAAAGGCGTCACTATCGGTAGACCAATGCAAGCCTAGTATTTTATGTGGCATTGATTTATCGAACTCTACTTCTCCTGTAATTTTATGGGAAGTAGGGAGGTCATCTAAAACAGATCGACGGTTGCTATGCCATTTTATCAGGTCCCATTGGGCACCCTTGAATAAGTCTATCAGCTGCCGAGAGGTCTCACTGGCCTCGGATTCACTGGGCATAGAGAACGCGATGTCGTCCATATATAGCGAAGTAAATGCGATACGACTCGCAAGTGGATACTTTGCGCCGTCGTCATCAATGAGCTGTCTTACCGTGCGCAATGCATGGTATGGACTCGAAGTTAAACCGAAGCACACGCGATTGAAGTGGTATAACACAAGTGGGTCTTGTGGACGGAAGCGGTATAGGAAGCATTGGTAACGACGATCAGAATCGCGAACAACTATTTGCAGAAATTGTTGGCGACAGTCGGCTGTCATAGCGATTGGATGTAAGCGGAAAGTTAAAATTATATTGAACAAGTCGCCTTGCAAATTTGGTCCTGAATGCAGAATATCATTTAATGATCGCTCAGTGCTAGTCTTACTGCTAGCATCCAGGACGATGCGCAGACGCGTTGACTTCTTATCTTCGCGTAAGACTCCATGATGCGGTATGACATATATTGGAGCGGGTTCATGAGAGTCATACGGCGGTGCGGGTGATATATAATTTTTAGCTAAGTATTCCTTTACGACGTCATCATATGCTAATCTTAATGTAGGCGAGGCTTGAAGTTTCCTCTCCAAGCACATGAATCGTCGTCGAGAGGTTTCATAAGAATCTCCGAGAGAGTAAACGTCATCTTTAAATGGCAGGCCAACAATATATCTACCAGTAAAAGGATCGCGGGATGTCGTAGATTTATAAAACTCTTCACATTCAATGTCTGAAGGACACTGAATGGGCGGTGCGGAGGGTGGCTGTTCAAGCTCCCAAAATCGTTGCACTAATTTGTCAACGATAGGAGACTCTAGAACTGAGCAGCACGTTAAAGAATGATTTACCTGAAGTGTCGGCACTGAGCCCATAATAACGTAACCAAATACCGTATTCAAAGCCGAGGGCCCGGACAAGTCGTTAGACGAATAAATTACGTCTGGACATAGTAAGTGCGGGAAAAGGGATGCGCCTATCAAAACATCAATTTTATTAGGCATGCTATAACATTCATCAGCGAGTCTTATGCCATGGAAGTGTGATAAGACAGATGTGTCTACCACAGCGGTGGGCAAAAGGTCGGTGATTTGATCAATAACTAGCGTTGAAATATTGAAGTTAATATTCGAGTCGAACCGTGAGAAAATTTTAATATCAATCGATTTCGATTTTACAATTTTTTCAACTCCACCGAATCCCTTTACTACAGTACATTCGGCATCGTGTTGTTGAACGCCCAAACGATGACAGCACTCTTTAGTCATCAAATGGCTTTGAGCCGCGGAGTCTAATAATATACGAATAATTTGTTTCTCTCCCTTAGCATCGTAAGCAAATACTTGAGCGGTTGATAATAAAACAGTTCTCTGCGAACGACTTGCGCGCGCGGGAGGCGGTGAACGTTGAGAAACATTCTTGAACGAAGTACACAGCGCGACGTCTGAACGCGCACCTACGGTGAGGGGTGGCGAGTGTGCGGGCGCGGGGGTTGTAGACTTCAGTGTAACTGGCTGAAGCGGTGGAGAACGCGTCAGCGCAGGGGAAGCATTATCGCTTCTGCGGTGGAAATGCAACAATGTGTGATGTTTAAATTTACAAACTCGACAACTATAATTTGAAGAGCAACTAGACACTCGATGACTTAAACTGAGACAATTCACACATGCATTGTTACTCTTTACGCATTTAAATCGTTCCTGCGGCGTCATTTTATTAAAGTCTACACACTTAAATAGGTGTTGATGCACAATATTATCGCACAGACACTTTGAGCAACTAGTCGTCGTGCTTACGTACGCCTGATACTTCGGCGACGAAGTATTATTACAGCGACGATTATTACCGTTACCTCGTCGATTGTTTGGTGCGCTATTAGAATTTGTACTAGAATAGGTGCGTTGCAAAACTTTGGAGCGGGTCTTAATAAAATTTACTAAATCATCAAAGGTAGGTACCATCGAGTTATGACTATATTCGAAAGAGCGAATGGTATCCGGGTCCAGCTTCTTAAGCGCGATATGAAGAACAATTAAGTCCGCGAGATTATCTAACTTTAAGTTTTGTAAAGCGCGCACTGCACTTATTTGGTTATCAGTAAATAAATCAAAATTATTTGCGGTGGCCGATTGCAATGGCTTAAATTCGAACATCTGATTAATATATGTAGATGCTAGCATACGCCGGTCTTCATATTTGTCAACGAGTGCTTGCAATAAAATTTTATAATTTTCAGCGCAAGGAGTTATACCTGAGCATACAGATAGGACTTTGCCCGTTAGTTTACCTAGCAAATAGTATAACTTTTCAGCGTCGGTAAGCGATGTGTTGTCATGGACGGTTGATTTAAAGCTAGCATAAAATAAAGGCCATGAGCGAATGTCACCCGAAAATGGCATAAGTTCGATAGGCGGAAGTGTGAATCTGGCTTTAGATGGTGTACTAGTACTTTGTGAATTAGATTACGAATATTGTAAATAAAGCCTACTTATTCTACCGCAAAGAGACTCAAACGCAATGAGGCTGTTATAATCAGGTTTAGCAATAGGGTTTATTTTTAATAAATGTGAATTATAATTATCTAAGACCTGTTTAAACTCAATACGTAAAGCATTAATATTAGAACTTCCATCAAGAAAACGCTCCATCGTGGAAGTGTTTATGTGGATGTCCGAGGACATATCATATATTTTTTGCACTATTTCAAATAAAGCATCTCGTTTAGCTAACAATAAAACCAACTCAAAGCCAATTTCGGGTGACATTCGCTCATGGCCTTTATTTTATGCTAGCTTTAAATCAACCGTCCATGACAACACATCGCTTACCGACGCTGAAAAGTTATACTATTTGCTAGGTAAACTAACGGGCAAAGCCCTATCTGTATGCTCAGGTATAACTCCTTGCGCTGAAAATTATAAAATTTTATTGCAAGCACTCGTTGACAAATATGAAGACCGGCGTATGCTAGCATCTACATATATTAATCAGATGTTCGAATTTAAGCCATTGCAATCGGCCACCGCAAATAATTTTGATTTATTTACTGATAACCAAATAAGTGCAGTGCGCGCTTTACAAAACTTAAAGTTAGATAATCTCGCGGACTTAATTGTTCTTCATATCGCGCTTAAGAAGCTGGACCCGGATACCATTCGCTCTTTCGAATATAGTCATAACTCGATGGTACCTACCTTTGATGATTTAGTAAATTTTATTAAGACCCGCTCCAAAGTTTTGCAACGCACCGATTCTAGTACAAATTCTAATAGCGCACCAAACGAGTCGTATCGCATTTACTTCGCTATATATGGACGACATCGCGTTCTCTATGCCCAGTGAATCCGAGGCCAGTGAGACCTCTCGGCAGCTGATAGACTTATTCAAGGGTGCCCAATGGGACCTGATAAAATGGCATAGCAACCGTCGATCTGTTTTAGATGACCTCCCTACTTCCCATAAAATTACAGGAGAAGTAGAGTTCGATAAATCAATGCCACATAAAATACTAGGCTTGCATTGGTCTACCGATAGTGACGCCTTTTATTTTAAGATATCTGTTCCCGCTGATGTGACGTGCACTAAGCGCGCCATCTTATCTACTGTCGCTCGCCTGTGGGACATAATGGGTTTCGTTGCTCCCGCAGTAGCGTACGCCAAATTGTTAATAAAGCAGCTTTGGCAACTTAATTTAGATTGGGACGACATACCACCACCGCCAATTATTAAGATGTGGAGGCAATTCTGTGCTGAATTACCAGCTCTTAATGATTTACGTATCCCGCGACATGTTGGTGTATCCAAAAACTGTACTGCGTCACTCCTGGGGTTTTCCGACGCCAGCGAGCACGCATACGGTGCCGTAGTCTACATACATGTAAAGAGCGTCAATGGTAACACCGTCCAGTTGATTTGTGCAAAGACTAAAGTCGCACCGACGAAACCACTATCTATTGCACGCCTTGAGCTTTGTGGAGCGGTTTTACTCTCAAAATTGCTTCGCAGAGTACTTGACAATTATTCTCTTGACCTTGCAATATCAGTCTATGCCTTTGTAGATTCAAAAGTAGCTCTGTACTGGATAAAGAGTTCGCCACACAAGTGGCAGAACTTTGTTGCAAACCGCGTTGTTCAGATTACCGACAATATTCGCGCTGATAACTTTTATCATGTCGCAGGTACTGAGAATCCCGCTGACATACTTTCACGTGGCGTTACGCCAAATAAATTAGTTTCAAACCCCCTGTGGCTCCATGGGCCTCAGTGGACTTCGTTAGATCCATCTCAATGGCCTCTTCGTACTTTAGACAATGAGGTTATTGCAAACATGCCTGAGAAGAAGATTTTGTCACACACTGTGTGCACATCCGTCTGTAATTCTGCGATTTATGAGCTCGCACTCCGCATCTCTTCTTGGAGTAAACTTCTACGTATAATTGCGTACGTGTGTAAGTTTGCTAAATTATTGCCCCGCCGCAGCACTACTGTAGTGACTGCTGATGATCTCAGTTTCTCTGAGGTTATAATCCTCCGCGCCCTGCAAAAACAGCATTTTGCAGTGGAATATTTAAATATTGAAGGTAACAAACCTTGCTCGCCCGCTTTCAATCGTTTAAGGCCTTTTATTGAGAATGGTTTAATCCACATTGGTGGTCGTCTTTCGAACTCCGCATTAGATTACACGCAAAAACATCCAATTATACTCCCGCGCAGTGATCATGTAGTGAACATGATCATTGACTATTATCATATTAAAAATTTACACGCTGGGCCTGAATTGTTATTGTCATTGCTCCGTCAAAAATTTAGGATACTTTCCGCACGCCGCACTGTGAGAAGCAGAGTCTACAAATGTAATATATGTTTCCGGCTTAGACCCCGTCCAACTTACCCTTTGATGGCTGATCTTCCCCATAGTCGTGTAAGACAAGCTATTAAGGCATTTACACACACGGGCTGCGATTATGCCGGTCCTATCGCATACACTCCTGTACGTCGTCGTGGTGTACGCAGCGAGAAGGCGTACTTATGTGTTTTCACATGCCTCACGACTCGAGCTGTACATATAGAAATCGCTACAGATCTTAGTAGTTCTAGTTTCCTCGCTGCGCTTAAACGTTTCCTCTCTAGACGAGGGCCGATTCAGTTTTTATATTCGGATAATGGAACGAATTTTAAAGGTGCCGCTTCGTATCTTCGCGATCTCTATAAATTTCTAAACGTTGAATACCGCCCAAAGCTTGAGCAAGAGTGTGCTGAGAATCGTATAACGTGGAAGTTCATCTGTCCCAACTCTCCTCATTTTGGAGGCGCCTGGGAGAGTATGATCAAAGTCGTAAAAACGCATCTGTTCCGAGTTATCGGACATCAGTTACTTTCATACGAAGAGCTTAATACTGTTCTTGCGCAAATTGAGTGCTTGCTAAACTCGCGGCCCTTGACAGTATTGAGTTCTGATCCTGCAGAGCCTTCAGCTCTTACTCCGAGTCATTTTTTGAATACCGCACCTTTATTGTCATTACCCGCACCCAAAGTCAAATCTGACTCTACCCGTCTGTTACACAGGCATTCTTTACTGGATAAATTAGTTCAGTCGTTTTGGGACCGGTGGAGGACGGAATACCTTCACGGATTACAAGTTCGTCAGAAGTGGAACACCCCGTCTACGGCTATCGTACCAGGCATGGTTGTAATTGTGATGAATGATGATGAACCGCCCCTTGCTTGGCCATTAGCGATTGTCGAGTCTGTTCATCCTTCGAAGGATGGCGTAGTTCGAGTAGTGACCGTGAGAACTACTAAGGGAACATATCTCCGTCCTGTTGCTCGTATTTGCCCTCTCCCAAGACAATAAATCACGATTATTTTGATTATAATTATTTATCCAAATTAGGAATTAAGTTTATATTTATATATATTAAAAAAGTATTAAACCGCAATATTATATTTATGTATACATTTTCTCGCTTACCAAGTAAGGTTAGTAGACGAGACATGCGCATTGAGCGCATCCTCTCTCTTTATATACCGCTTATTTATTTGTTTTCCTTTTACTTTTTATATTACGGTTGTCTTTTAAAGGTGACCCTTTAAGGGCGGGAGGAAATGGTAACGCCAGTTAACAATCTACTTTATCAACATTACATTACATATCGCATTGAGTTCGTCCTAAGTTATATCTACTTTATCAACATGACTAGTGCATATTTTTTGTTTCCTTCCTTCCTTCCCTTTCCTACCGCACGCGCTGCCGCCGAGGTGAAAAAGAGGATCTCGGCGCGCGTCAGTATACTAAGTGACATTACGTTCTCCGCACCGCACGGCCAGCCGTCGCGTCTTATATATATTAACCGCAAACCGCGCAGGGCGAACATTGAGTTCTCCCGTTTATGTTTAATATTCACCGCATCAGACATTGTGTCTTTGTAACTCATAAAAGTGTGAGACGCCCCCGTAAGGGCAAAGGTGGAGAGTGTGGGACTTCACGAGACTGTTCCGAGAGTGCGTGTGCGCCGAACCACGTGGCGAGCTCGCTATATAGCAGACACTCCAGGAGGAAGGCGCGGCAGCCCTCATCAGGTCAGTGCGTGCTATCCCACCTATTTATTTTCCCCTTTGCCGTATGCACCAAAATTACAGTCCACTAAATCTTTATCGAAGATACCTTAAGTTACTGGCGTCTCCATAAATAATGTTATATCGTTATTGCAGTTTTCATAAACACAAGTGAATAAAGCTTCTACTTTTAAGTGAAATTATCCCAAATTTAATGTGATTTACGGGCAAAAATGTTTTTGCCTACCGATCAACCCTTGTGAATATGTGCGTACGCAGTAAGACCAGTTAAAATAATGCATTACCACGCATTTTAAATTTAAAAGATAAAAAGGACAAAATGTTTGAAATTTTCTAATTAATTGTTCTTCACCATTTGTCTATATTACTTTTTCTGAACCTTCTCTGCAAATTTGGCCCGGTATTGCAAAATAACCCTGTATATGATGAGATGTTGTGTTTATTAATTCATAAGGATGAAAAATAGGACGTGTTTATGTAACAGTTTAAAAACAATACATACCTTAGATATTCCGATTATTATGCGAGTGGTTTAAGAAATACACTAATAGCCATTAATTTGATCAATTTTGAAGCATTTCATCTAAGTCCTCAAAGGTGCTGGATTACATCATATAATCAGCGGTTAAAGGGAGTCAGGAATGTATGAGAAATAAAAAAAAACGAGGACATGCGTGTGTGTGTGGCATGGGAATACTCAAAAATCGCTCATCTTTCAATGGACATCATAATTCGATGAGTTTCCTTCACCGCTAAGCACGTAGTAAAACATCACGTAAAATTGCAAATAATAAATTGGACTGGTTACTCGTGTACTGTGAAATTTGCGACGAGTACAGTAATTCAACACGGCAATATTTTTTACCATTTTATACGGCTTCAGATAGCTCTGGCAATCATTTGTTCGTTTCCTTTTGTTTAATTTCAATCATAAACTTAATGTTTCTGCTTCCATTCAACTCACCATCTTTGTTTTCTGGAAAGAGATTCCAAAGAAGTTTTGAATTAAATACAGAAACAAATTGATATTTGTTGGAAAACAAAACATTTTCTCAGGTCTCGGTATTCAGCTTTTAACATAATCGTTTCAATTGGGTAATCAACAAGCTATGTAA
The DNA here is from genome assembly GCA_036936625.1 of Parnassius smintheus behrii. Lineage (NCBI taxonomy): Eukaryota > Metazoa > Arthropoda > Insecta > Lepidoptera > Papilionidae > Parnassius > Parnassius smintheus. Next base: position 34,935,346 of record JAUPFT010000029.1, read on the forward strand.
TATTTATTGTTTTAACAGTTGCTTAAACTGTGAAAATACAATATATAAATTTAATTTAATGTTTCGAAACAATACAAAGCTCACTTTTTGTTACTAAGTTATTAACCACATATTGTCCACTTAAAACAATATTTCGAGAATATAAAATTTAGATTAAAAAAATACAAAAAAATACTTTATTCAGCAATGTCCAAATGTAAAATATACTCATACAGATACGATGAAATATTGCCTTAAAAATCACCGTTGATTGAGAAACTTATTTCACCAAAACTCTTTCTCACGTTCTTTACTTCCATCGCTTTTCTGGATAAGAGAGCGCTAAAGAAATGTCAGGAGTTACCTCCGGATCCATATGGTGGCAAATCTATTGGCTACTTTACGTTTTCACACTGACTTATTCTTTCTAGTTATTACTCGCGGATGCTAGTGGAGACCAGAACCAAAAAAGCCGCAGAGATATTTATGTGGAAGCATGATCAAGGTTCAAACAAACTGCTACGAGTAAAACTTTGCAAGAATGATCCATGTACGAGTTCGTCATGTAAAACGGGTGAAAGAAAATGTACTCTCATAACATAATGCAGATGTAATTTTAACATTTATTTATGGACTTTTTTACTATTTCGTCCACGATCTGTCAGAAATATTTTTTTTGTGAAGCGTGAGAGCGGGCAAACGAACGTACGGTTCACCTGATACTAAGTGACTACCACCGCCCATGAACAATCGCAACACCAGGGGAATTGCAGTTGCATTGCCGGCCCTTTAGAAAGTAATAAGCTCTTTTCTTGAAGGTCCTTAGGTCGTATCGGTCCGGAAAAATCGCCGGTACCACCGGCGATTTTTCCGAACTGTTTCATAAAGAGGCCGTACGTGGAAGAAAACTCCTAGTGAAACGTACAGTGGTGGACCGCCAAGCATCCAGATTGTGTGGATGATATAAAGAGGTTTGCCACGTAGTGCGTTCATGAAATTTGGCGGCTGGGATTAATCCGAACAATTCCTCAGAGCACTTCCCCTGGTACATGCGAAATAAAATGCAAAGAGATGCAACATCTCATATATACGACATCTGTGCGTCATCCTGCCTGCGGATCGTATGTGCGTGCATTTCGTTTTCCGTAACGATCCGTTTTATTACATACGAGATGTATGTAAAAACAGTATAGATGACTTCATTTATGATGATTCAAAAACATAGGGTGACTTAAAGTGAAAAAAACTAAAACGGTGCTTAAAATGAACTATTAATTCAACTGGTATTTTGTTTTCAAAAAGGTGTTTTCATGCACTTCATTAACTGCAAAATGTCTCTAAACAAAGCGTTTTTATATTAAAAATCGGTGTTAGATACCAAAATTAAACTACGTCAATTTAACAATTAACTTTTTATATATAATATGAAATAGTTTTGTATTTTAAGCTCACTTCAAAAAGGAAGAGGTTCTTAATTCGACGGAATGCGTTTATTTTATGTATGTTACGCAATATTTATGGGTGGTAAAAAGAAAAACAAGATTTTATTGTAACTATTAGGACGATATTATGGTCATTACTTTGCTCTTACGAGAGTAATAAGGAATATTAATTACCCTCAAAAGTGTCAAAAAAATAAACTTTTAATCAAAAGTATAATTTAATTTCAATAAATTTCAGCACTTCAGAGCACCGACTTCAGAAGTCTTTGGAAGCAATTACGTGGAAATTATTTCATTCTTTTTAGGTCCTTTAAGTCGAATTTGACATTTCATTAAAAGACTAATTCTATCAGTAAAATCAAAAAGAAGTATTATAATTTTAGGTAATGTAATATATTTTAAAAGCTTAATAACTTAGTTATTGGCCTAAGGCCATTAATATTTTATAATAATCTTGAACTGATAAGTCTAAAGTTAATTTTGGCGTCTCCTTTACGTCAAAATTAACTTTTAAGTATTTCTGAAAGGTATTATTACCATTTATAAATCAGCCTTTGATATCCACTTAAGTGTTATTTATCTTAAAAATAAAAGAACATCTAAAAATCCTGATGGAAATGCTACACAACACACGTACATCTGTCTCTTTTTTACACATCTCACGTACATCTGCACCTTGACAAGACCATTGCTGATCATAGGACTTTTCCAAAGAATGCCATATGACATGGTCATCCTATTGCATTTCATATCACGTCGTCATCCCGTCTAGTTAAGGGCCGCCCTACATTTCGCTTATCTGTTTAAAGCTGCCACTCGAGAGCTTTTCTTTCCCATTGGTTGTTGGTTCTTTGAGCTATGTGGCCGGTCCATTGTCAAGTATTTTATCTTATATCATGGCTTACATTTTGTTAAAATATGTTTTTATTTAAATAATATACTTTTCAAAATAGTAGCAGAAAACTTTGCATTCCGTATTAATAAGACCAATTAGCGGACTTCTATCTGGGTCAGCTCTAACGGAGCACATAAATTTTTAACAGAAGGCGTAACTTCGATCTTTGTAACTGAGAAACAGATATAACTGCTGTACATATTTGTTTATTTGTATAATCGGTTAATCAGGTAACGAAATAAATGTGTCAAGCACACTTAATATGAGTTTCACAAACATATTAACTTGATAATTTGTGATGTAACAAATATTAGTCATATAACACATACAAGTAAATGTATCAAATATGTGTTTTACTACACTAAAAGTTATTGTAATACGTTTTATCTCCATTATACAAACTAGCATATTCAAAATGTTGCCTGTAGAAATTTATGTGTAGAACAATTGACATATTATTTAATTATTTTCGATAAAAGTCTGTGCTATTTTGAATGAAACTATTATTTATGGATTTTATCTCGTTTAATTCAACTTTAATTTATTTTTATTTTTATTATCCCGACGTTTCGGGTGCTTTACAGAACCCGAAACGTCGGGATAATAAAACACGTCACGGAGGGACTGAGATGTTTGACATCCCAATGTCATAGTCCGGCTACCTTCAGTTTTTGAATATTAATTTTTAATAGATCGGTTCGTTTTCGATCGGTCGGCGGGTTTTATAGATCTTTTTGTTTGACCTATGTAAAACGATCTATTAAAACCCGCGTGAAGGAACATATAGCTGACGTGAAGCACCGACGCTCCGGGAAGTCTGCGGTCTGCGAACATGTTCAAGATCGTCTTTACCATTACATTAAATTTGATAAACCACAAATCCTCGCAAAAGAACACCGATTCCTACCAAGGATGATACGCGAGGCTATTGAAATTAAAAAACATCCAAATTTCAATAGAGAAGATGGATGGGTGCTGCCAGCTGCTTGGGATCCTATAATTTTCAAATTTAAACCCAGACCCAAGCATACCACTGCAAGACTTCATGATGCTATAAGCTCATTTTGCGTAAATCGGACCAAAAATTAATATTCAAAAATTGAAAGTAGCCGGACTAACTATGACATTGGGACGTCAAACATCTCAGTCCCCCCGTGACCACGGTTGCTGTCAAGCACCCGAAACGTCGCGATAATAAAAATAAAAATAAATTAAAGTTGAATTAAACGCGATAAAATCCGTAAATAATAGTTTTATTCAATGTGTAGTGTTCGCGTAAATTTAGGAAATCATTCTCTGCTATTTTCCTTAGACATTATGATTTTTAATAGTTTGAGTTTTAAAAGTAAAAAGTGAAGAAACATATTACATTTATATCGTTGCCAGCAAAGATCTACACTCATATCCGAGAGGGAACGGGAAAATTCGGTCGCGCTACCATTATTTCGTTTAGGTGGACTTCATAATACAACCTCCAAATGTTTTGAATTTCTGACATATGCAGGCTTAGTCACGATGTTTTTTTAATCGCAGAGTAGTATATCGTTAAATATTGCAACTTACATTTTAGTCGCTGTTGGATGCGTACTGGCGAGGATTGAAGTTGGCTTACTCGCATTTTATGGAATTTCGAAGCTAGGGATAATCGCCCAAGCTTAGACCACTCATAAGATATTAGTAAGACAATATTATTAATCCCTAATTGTAAATCTCTCAGGGTATTATTTCTATATTTAATAAAACGATAAATATATTGTTGAATAAAACGTAATATGGACAACAAAATATTATTTATTACAAGCGATGACAGCTTACGATAGCGTCCATGAATATTGTATTAGACCACAATTGGGTTCGAACTTCAATTCGTTGTGGCAAATTGACTGGTGAAATGTTTAAATATGTATACGTCACAGCATTCACTTATCATCAGGTAGACTGTGTGCTAGTTTGTCATCGATACTCTATAAAAAATTACACAAATAGTATGTTACTGCCTCTTTTAAACTTAAATATTTCTGACAACATTATTAGTTTATTATTTAATTCAATTTCACGAGAAAATATTAAGACAAAATTAAAATCTTACTTCTTAATTAACACTGATCTGGACACCAAGCCCAATTTTAAAACTTTGCAACACAATGTGTTATTACATATTTTATTTTTCCTTCATAAACCCCTATCGAAATATTGATGTAGCATTATTTACAAACCTTTGTGTTTTTTAGATGCCATTTTACTTATGCTTTTGTACTAATCTTGTAAATCCTAATGATGTAATTATTTATTGAATTGTTGGTAATGAATAATTTATGAATATATTCGCAGTTGAGCAAGAATTATCGACATAGCTGAACAGGTCAGTAACACATAAACAAGAAAGGTTATCAAGTAGCAGTCTCGTACCGTATGTTAATGGCGCAAACCGCGTACGCTCAGCCGATGACTTGTGAAGGGTTATAGTTAAGACCATCATAGTTAAATATTTGCTTTCAGTAAGAAAGTTTTATCTTAATAACGGGTTTCATAAGTCAAATTTGTTTCTCTCTGAATATTATCCCAGTCTTAATGTGAGCAATAAAAGTTGGATCGAACTGAATTAGAATGACGAATTTAAAAGGTCTCTTGTACTTCTTTTCTTCCCCACTTCTAAACTTCCCGGTAAATAATACAGACCACAAAAAAGGCGCAGTGCAATTTTTTATTACACTACTTGCAATAAATTTGTTGACCTATGCAGTTAAAACATTGTTTTGCAACCTTGTGCTTTGCGCCTCATATACTTTGTACTCTTTCTTTTCGTCTAACTCTTAAAAATTATTTTCTTAATAATTTGCAATGTTTAATTACTTGTTTGGAAATGTAACCATTTTCAATTCAAGAAACAGCTCTATGCAGTAAATTAGGCTTTGCTAAAATACGGCATTTCCCTTAGATAAGAAATTAGACTGACTACGCTCAATTTTCAAAAGAGAAATATTAAAATTATCAGAAATTTGTTAAAAAATACAACAGTTTCTTAGAATAACCATTCTTGATCTCCTCCTAATGTTAAGTGGTTGCTGAGGCCTATAGAGATCTACATCTATCCTCGATTACTAATGAAAATGCAGATGCTTTGTCATCCGTGAGGACTAAGATGGAATGCCTTGTTTCGAGTAAAAATGGTCTCTGGATCTCTACACTCACCATACGAAACTCAATCGCTTTAAAATGCACTGGTATACTGTGCGTGGTCCTTCCTTGTTCAAGCTGACCCATTTGTGCTACAACTATACCAGTAACATAACTGCAGCATGGCTCTACCACGTATTAATTTTTATTTATTATCATTTTTGTAAATTACGTATTATCCAATTACCTTCGTAATATAAACAAATGAATACAATTAACGAATATTTACATTTTTGACTAAAAGAAAATTTATATTCGTATTGATTGACCACTATACCTCGGTTTAGGTAAATAGTGATTTTTTTCAGTTGTGCATGTTTTTTCAAAGCATATAATAGTGCAGATGGTAGTTTCTACACTGGTCGAACCTAATAAAAGAAAAGAGCGAAAGAAATGAATATTTTAAAAATTTTAGGAAATTACGATTATGGGAAAACGAATTATGTGGAAATCAATATTTTAGCGGTAGAAATTTATCATAATAACTATAGATAAATACGGGGGGCGGTTAAATACGCTATAAACAAAGAAAATTTAAACGGAAAAGGCCACTTTTCAGCCGAGTTATAGATGTGACCTGTTTTTATTGATGAATTCACGTAAATAAGAGACTGAAAATATGAAAATTATATATATAACGTTAGGAATTAACCAAGAATACTATTTAAGATTACGGGGAAGCAATTAGTTACACTATTTAAATAGAAAATTTAAAAGGAAAAGGCCAATTTTCAGCCGTGCTATAGATGAATACGTGTTTTTATTGATGAATTTAAGTAAGAAATAGAATGAAAATATGAAAATTAAATATACAACGTTACGAATTTACTGAGAAAACTATAAGGAAATGTGGGGAGCAATTAACTACACATATTAAAGAAGATTTGAACAAAAATACCAATTTTAAGAAAAGTAATAAGCGAATTTATAGTTGAATTTATGTGATTGTATTGATTGACCACTATACCTCGGTTTAGGTAAATAGTGATTTTTTCCAGTTGTGCATGTTTTATAAAGCAAATAATAGTGCAGATGGTAGTTTTTACACTGGTCGGACCTAATAAAAGAAAAGAGCGAAAGAAACGAAGATTTTAAAAATTTTAGGAAATTACGATTATGGGAAAACGAATTATGTGGAAATCAATATTTTAGCGGTAGAAATTTATTATAATAACTATAGATAAATACGGGGGGCGGTTAAATACACTATAAACAAAGAAAATTTAAACGGAAAAGGCCACTTTTCAGCCGAGTTATAGATGAATGAAGAAACCTGTTTTTATTGATGAATTCACGTAAATAAGAGACTGAAAATACGAAAATTATATATATAACGTTAGGAATTAACCAAGAAAACTGTATGGGATTACGAGGAGCAGTTAGTTACTATATTTAAATAGAAAATTTAAAAGAAAAAGGCCACTTTTCAGCCGAGTTATAGATGAATACCTGTTTTATTGATGAATTCACGTAAATAAGAGACTGAAAATATGAAAATTATATATATAACTTTAGGAATTAACCAAGAAAACAGTAAAGCAGCTAGTTACGCTATTTAAATAGAAAATTTAAAAAGAAAAGGCCACTTTTCAGCCGAGTTATTGATGAATACCTGTTTTTATTGATGAATTCACGTAAATAAGAGATTTAAAATATGAAAACTATATATATAACGTTAGGAATTAACCAAGAAAACTGTATAGAATTACGGAAGGCAGTTAGTTACACTATTTAAATAGAAAATTTAAAAGGAAAAGGCCACTTAACAGCCGAGTTATAGATGAATTAGTGTTTTTATTGATGAATTCACGTAAATAGGAGACTGAAAATATGAAAATTATATATATAACGTTAGGAATTAACCAAGAAAACAGTATAGAATTAAGGGGGGCAGTTAGTTACACTATTTAAATAGAAAATTTGAAAGGAAAAGGCCACTTTTCAGCCGAGTTATAGATGAATACGTATTTTTATTGATGAATTCACGTAAATAAGAGACTGAAACTATGAAAATTATATATATAACGTTAGGAATTAACCAAGAAAACTACATAGGATTACGGAGAGCAATTAGTTACACTACTTATATAGAGAATTTAAAAGGAAAAGGCCAATTTTCAGCCGTGCTATCGATGAATACGTGTTTTTATTGGTGAATTTAAGTAAGAAATAGACTGAAAATATGAAAATTAAATATATAACGTTACGAATTTACTGAGAAAACTATAAGGAAATGTGGGGAGCAATTAACTACACATATTAAAGAAGATTTGAACAAAAATACCAATTTTTAAAAAAGTAATAAGCGAGTTTATAGTTGAATTTATGTGATTGCATTGATTGACCACTATACCTCGGTTTAGGTAAATAGTAATTTTTTCCAGTTGTGCATGTTTTATAAAGCAAATAATAGTGCAGATGGTAGTTTCTACACTGGTCGGACCTAATAAAAGAAAAGAGCGAAAGAAATGAATATTTTAAAAATTTTAAAAATTTTAGGAAATTACGATTATGGGAAAACGAATTATATGGAAATCAATATTTTAGCGGTAGAAATTTATTATAATAACTATAGATAAATACGGGTTGCGGTTAAATACACTATAAACAAAGGAAATTTAAACGGAAAAGGCCACTTTTCAGCCGAGTTATAGATGAATACCTGTTTTTATTGATGAATTCACGTAAATAAGAGACTGAAAATACGAAAATTATATATATAACGTTAGGAATTAACCAAGAAAACTGTATAGGATTACGGGGAGCAGTTAGTTACTATATTTAAATAGAAAATTTAAAAGAAAAAGGGGCCACTTTTCAGCCGAGTTATAGATGAATACCTGTTTTATTGATGAATTCACCTAAATAAGAAACTGAAAATATGAAAATTATATATATAACGTTAGGAATTAACCAAGAAAACAGTAAAGGATTACGAGGAGCAGCAAGTTACGCTATTTAAATAGCAAATTTAAAAGGAAAAGGCCACTTTTCAGCCGAGTTATTGATGAATACCTGTTTTTATTGATGAATTCACGTAAATAAGAGACTGAAAATATGAAAAATATATATATATAACGTTAGGAATTAACCAAGAATACTATATAAGATTACGGGGGGCAGTTAGTCACCACCACCCCGCGGAAATATTTTCATTATTGTGCTCATGATAATACAGTACCACTTTCTCACAAAAAAAAACTAATTTAAATTCAATAAGCTTATTGATTTCAAATAAAATATGTCGTTAGTTCAAAGTTTTGTGTGAGTTTTACAATGCTTAGCTTGTATTATTACAGTGATAAATAAATATATTGTGTGTTGTATGTTTTTGCCTGAAGCTATAACTTTAAATGTGTACGAATAACAACGTTCATGAGCTTAGTGAAAGACTTCTGTAAAAGAATAATTCAGCGTAAATTTTAACTTAGTTTGAGGTTTATTGGAAAACTTGGCCCTGTTTCGGTAATCTTACAGTAATCAATCTAAAACCATCAACCAAATCAACCAATCCAACCATTAACATCGGATAAGAAGACTATACCAATCGAAATCAATCTCTCTTGGTTGATGGCATTATTCAGTGCGCGGAGCATGCGGGTACATTTATCGAGCATTTGATTCATCCAAGGCGCATTAAACTTCAAACGATTTTAAGATTACTACGAATAAAACATCAGCTTGCGATTACAAACGAATAATTACAACTTGCGCTGCCTTAAAAACATAAATTCTAATTATTTTTTTATATTATTTACTCATCATCATCATCATTACAGCCTTTCACAAGTCCACTGCTGAACATAGGCCTCCCCCAAGTAATGCCACAAAGCACGGTCCTGAGCCACCTGCATCCATCGACTTCCTGCATGTCTTACCAGGTCGTCACTCCATCTAGTGGGGGGTCGCCCCACACTACGCCTACCGGTACGAGGCTGCCACTCGAGAACCTTTCTTCCCCATCGGTTATCGGTTCTTCGAGCTATATGGCCGGCCCATTGCCACTTCAGCTTACTAATCCGTTGGGCTATGTCGGTCACTCTGGTTTTACTGCGGATATCCTCATTTCTGAGTCTATCACGCAGAGAAACTCCGAGCATAGCCCTCTCCATAGCTCGCTGAGCGACCTTAAGCGTCCTCATACGGCCAGCAGTGAAGGACCACGTCTCAGATCCATAAGTCATCACTGGCAACACGCACTGGTTGTACAATCTAGTTTTTAGAGATTGAGGTATACCTGACGAAAAGATATGTCGTAATTTCCCGAACGCTGCCCAGCCGAGTTGAATCCGTCGATTGACCTCTCGGTCGAAGTTGGACTTACCTAGTCGGACTATTTGTCCCAGGTAAACGTACTCGTCAACAACTTCGAGCATAGTGCTCCCAACAACTACCGGCATAGGTGTGACATGGACATTGAACATGATCTTTGTTTTGTCCATGTTCATCTTAAGACCTATCCGTTGGGAGGCACTATTGAGGTCATTGAGCATAGTGCTTAAGTCCTCCAGCGATTCTGCCATAAGGACTATATCGTCGGCAAATCGAAGGTGAGTGATGTACTCGCCATTGATGTCAATACCGTATCCTTTCCAGTCCAGTAGCTTGAAAACGTCTTCCAATGCAGCGGTGAAGAGTTTCGGGGATATAACGTCACCCTGTCTTACACCTCTCTGCAGTTGGATAGGTTTCGAGCTCTGGTTCTGTACTCGGATAGCCATCGTAGCCCTACTGTACAAACACTTCAGCACTTCGATATACCGACAGTCAACTTGGCACCGCTGAAGGGACTGTAGCACCGCCCAAATTTCGACGGAATCAAAGGCTTTCTCATAGTTCACATACGCCAGGCAAAGTGGCAGATTGTACTCTTCAGTCTTCTGTACAATCTGCCGCAGGGTATGTATGTGGTCTATGGTACTGAAGCCTTTTCGGAAACCGGCTTGTTCGGGAGGCTGGAAGTCGTCAAGTCTGCGTGCGAGACGATTCGTAATGACTCTCGAAAACAGCACGTAGACGCGGCTCAGAAGGGAAATCGGTCTGTAGTTCTTTAAGAGAGCGTTGTCGCCTTTCTTAAAGAACAAGACCACCGCACTTCTGCTCCACGCCTCTGGAGTAGTGCCACCATGGAGGACGGAATTGAAGAGCTTCTGAAGGACTACAAGTACCGGTGTTCCACCCGCCTTCAGAAGCTCCGCTGTAATTCCATCCTCGCCTGGGGCCCTGCCGTTTTTAAGGTGCTGGAGAGCCATTCTAATCTCGCTTAGACTGACGTCCGGGATATCATCGGAATAGTGTCGGATAAGACTTGCTCTTGGATCGTTACTCACACTTGCGTGTGGCTCCAACGATGATGTGTACAGCTGCCCATAGAACCTCTCAATCTCACTCAAAATCTCAGGTGTCCCGGAAACGATGTTGCCACACTCAGTCTTCAGCTTTGACAGTTGGCTCTTTCTGGCAGACAGATCTCTGGCAAAGACTTTGGAGCCCTGGTTCCGCTCGATCGCTTCTTTAATACGAGAAGTATTAAAGTTGCGTAAGTCTCGCCGCATGCATTTGGAGATCTGTCTGTTCAGTTGCCTGTATGCTGTCAAATCTGTTGACGATTGCAGCCTCATCTCCCGTCTAACAGCCATGAGATTAAGAGTGTGATCGGAGAGTTTTTGTGTTCTTCTGCGGCGGGTCTTGCAGAACTTAGCTCCGACCGCATGGACAGTTTCCACGAGCTTGTCGTTCATATCGTCCACTGCATTGCAATCTTCTAGGCACTGGAAGCGGTTACGTAACTCGAGCTGAAAGGTTTCGGGATTCTGGATTAGAGTACGAGGGGGACGGAGCGTTGACTTCATTAGACGAGACCTCTCCAACTTAACGTTTAGGTTCAGTGTGCCTCTAACCATTCGGTGATCGCTGCCAGTTTTCACCCTTGCGATCACTGAGACATCACTGAACAGTTGGCGTCTGGTCGTCATAATGAAGTCAATCTCATTTTTTGTCGAACCGTCGGGGCTCGACCAGGTCCACTTCCTGTGGGGCCGCTTCTGGAAGAAAGAGTTCATCATAAAGAGTCCCTCTTTCTCCATAAAGTCGGCCAGCTGCTGGCCCCTTCGGTTTCGTTGCCCTACTCCAAATTTCCCTACCTTCAGCTCACCGCTTTCTCTTGTGCCTAGTTTTGCGTTGAAGTCTCCCATCAACACCGTGTAGTGGGTTTTGGAGGAATGTATGGCTCTGGAAATATCCTCATACATTTCCTCCACCTCCTCGTCGGGGTGTGCCGAGGTTGGTGCGTAAACCTGAATGACCTTCAGCGAATACCGTTTGGTGATTCTGAGTATCAGGTACGCGACCCTCGTCGACACACTCCCAATCTTTACAACGTTGTTGACGAGAGACTTGTGGACGATAAATCCGACACCTCCTTGGGACAGATGGTCGCCCTCACGGTGATAGAACAAGTTGCCGGACTCGAGGATTGCCGTGTCCTCCCCCTCTCTTCGGACCTCGGATAATCCAATAATATGCCAGCGCAACTTGTCTACCTCTTCTTCCAGCTCCAGTATCTTCTCGTCAGTCCTCAGGGTGCGTGCGTTATATGTTGCCAGGTCGAGTCGTCGTAGGTGGCAACCGAACCTCCACCGGAGATTCTTAGCACCCCCTGCCCCGCCGTTACCATGGTCGCCACCGTAGCCATTAATTAATAAAAAATAACTATTTAATTATTTATTTTTAATTTACTATTTAATAAAAAATAAAGTCTTAAATATATAATGTATATGTGTACATGTGTAACAATAGAATTATCTTGAAAAAGAATCTATCGAAATTACGATAATATGTTGTATAAAATATATGCTCTTAATTTCTCTTTCTATCTGTGTCAAGTAAGAACTAAATATCAAATGAAACGTAAAACATATCGATCTTAATTTTTCGGTAGGAAGTTATTGTAATAGGTTCAATTTTGCAAATTGGAAATTTTAACATATCTCCACATTTCAAGGTTTTTGGAGTCGAATAGTATGGTTTTTTAAGATGATATCCGTGTGTGCACATGTATGTATGTATGTATGTATGTATGTTCGGATTCAATTTTCGCCTCGTGTATCTCGAGAACAAAGACTGATATTGACATGGCACCAATTTTATTTAACGCATAATTATGAAACTTAGACCCCACTTAATTTTGAGCTAAATTGGTCAGGTCATTTTTTGTGCCAAATGAAAAATACGATATTTTTTATTCTTTCCACTGGGAAGTTAGTCATGTGTACCCTTCGGGTCGCGCATAGACCGCTTTTTCTTTTTTTGTGCCATATGTTGGCGGCGTTTGAAAACTCACTACCTCATATCTTTCGTGGGTGTCGTATGAGGCTACAGAGAGAAATATAGAAGGAGGGACACCAACATCTTCCTGATAACAGCTGACAGAATGCCTTTGTGAAAGAGCAGAACAATGCTTTGTTTCGTATGGTGAGCGTAGAGAATTGGAGAACTTTTTCACTGGAAACAAGACATTCCATCAAATGTGACAACGCATCTGCAGTTCTAAATTGTAAATACTCGTAAATTTGAACCATATCATCGTAGTTACCATCGGGTTACTTTTATTCTATTAAAAAACTCGATGTTTATTTCGATTAATATAATCCGCCCGCCAAGAGTGGCAACTTTAGCAAAATATCCCCCTATGGCAAGCCGTGGACTACTGATAGATTATGAAGAATGAAAAAATAACAGTACACAATACAAGCAGATTATTATTTTCAGTCAAATACTATTAAAAATAATTTCCAACATTAAATGTTTCTGTTTATCTTTTAAAATTTGCAGAGTATTTTTAATTATCTATTAATCATTATCTAGTAATTACTAGATTTAGGGGTTTGTTCGCGGGTTGGCGCCACCGGACGGCAGTAACAGAACCACAGTCGGTCTGTCGCATCCGAAGCTGGAAGCTTCAGGAAGCGGATACTAGGGACAAATATCACACGAGGGTAGCCGAAAAGCTTGACACCATCGATGGCAGGAAAGAATGTGTGGAGAGAACATGGCAGAACCTTAGGGATGGAATGGTAAGTGCAGCGGAAGAAGTATGTGGTAAGACAAAAAGAGGTAGTAGTAAAAGAAGAGATGCATGGTGGAATGACGAAGTGAAAGAAGCTGTAAAAAAGAAGAAAAAAGCATGGTTAGACTACTTAGCCTCTAGTAACGATGAGCATATGAGAGAGAAGATGAAAGAAAGATATAAGCTGCAGAAAGTTCATGCGAAAACATTGATTGAGGAAGTACGTGAAAGGTGTAGAATAGAAGCGGACGAGAGGTTGTCGCACAACTTTAGGGAAAACTCCAAACTCTTCTGGAAAGAGGTTGGAAGGTCCCGGAGTGGTGCGACAGCTTTAAGAATGAACAAAGTGCTTTCGAGAACCAATGACGTCCTCTCGGAAAAATCGGACGTCATGCAGCGATGGAGTGAATTTTATAGAGAATTGTATGCGTGTCATGATCTCAGTGAAGATCCGGGGGTGACGCCGTGACTGGCACGCCAGACACGGACCTCGATGACACTGAGGTCATCAGCATGAAAGAGATTGAACGTGCGATTCGAAGTTTGAAATGTGGTAAGGCTGCGGGACTAGACAGAGTTACTGCTGAAATGGTCAAGTACGGTGGGCCTCGCGTCTGGGACAGCTTTCATCTGCTGTGCAATTTGTGCTGGCGGACGGGAGATGTCCCGGATGATTGGCGATCCGCGGTCATTGTGCCTTTATATAAAGGTAAAGGTTCACATTTTGACTGCGGGAGCTATCGGGCGATCAGCTTGACCAGTTTAGCAAGTAAAGTTTATTCGAAGATTTTGACACGCAGGATGCAAGAGAAATCGGAAAGATTCTTATGGGAGGCACAATGCGGATTTAGACCTGGAAGAGGATGCACGGATCAAATGTTTTCTCTCCGCATGATCACGGAGAAGCTTCTGAGTGTTAACCAGAGGATTTTCTGTGCTTTTGTGGATCTGGAGAAAGCATTTGATAAGGTTATAAGGAAGAAAATGTGGGAACTGTTGCCGGGATATGGTGTGGATGGTCGATTGCTAAGGGCTGTGCAGTCACTTTACTATGACTGTAAAGCCTGTGTGCGGGTAGGGCATGACCTGTCACCCATGTTTAGCGTCCAAGCGGGCGTAAAACAGGGTTGTGTCATGTCTTCCTGGCTGTTCATACTGTATCTCGACAGCTGTTTACAGAAGCTGAAAGATAGCTGTTTGGGTGTGAAATTGGGTGACATAAAAGTTAATTGTCTGCTGTATGCTGATGATGCAGTGCTTATTGCACCATCAGAAGCAGAACTGCAGGCATTAGTCACGTGTATGAAAGAGGAATGTGAAATTAAAGGTCTCCGTTTGAATGCTAATAAAACTAAGTTTCTGGTATTTGAAAAGGACGAAGAGAGAACGAAATGTGAAATATGGGTAAATCAGGAATGTCTAGAACAGGTAAATGAAATTGTATACTTGGGGAGTGCTTTCAGCCGGGATGGAAGATGTGATTTAGATGTGGATAGGCGTGTCGCTGCCGGAAACAAAGTCAATGGTGCCCTGAATGCATTAGTCAAAAGGCAAGGCGTGGTGAAGAGTGCACGCCTTGCAATACATAACGCAGTTTTGGTACCGACTTTGTTATATGGCAGCGAAACCTGGGTATGCCAGAAGAAGCATAAAAGCAAGTTGAATGCAGTGGAGATGCGATCTCTTCGTAAAATGTGTGGCGTTACCATAGCCGACCGAAAGCGAAACGAAGAGATTCGCAATATGGCAGGATTGAAAGATGACCTTATCACAAAAATTGATAGGGGCGTACTCCAATGGTTTGGGCACGTTGAACGAATGAGTGAAGACCGAATGGTGAAGAAAATATATAGAGCGAAAGTAAATATTAAAAGGTGTCGAGGTAGACCGAGACTAACTTTCGAAGACCATGTGAGCAAAATGCTCGAAGAGGGGAGGGTCAAAAGTACTCGGATACCTAGACGTGCATGTATGAAGAAGTTAATGAACCTGAAAGAAGCGAAAGAGGTATGTAAGGATCGTGACACTTGGCGATCTGTTCTCTCTGGCTACCCCGTTAGGGATTGTGCGTGACGATAAGTAAGTAAGTAAGTAAGTAAGTATTTTTAAAAATTTTTAAGAAAACAATGGAGATGCTTAAAGTATTTTTTATTTATTTATTTATTAGGTGTATAACTTTTCACGAAAATTTTATAATTACTTCCTGTGACTTTCTGGTGGCGTGATCCTTTGGTAAATTTTACGTGAAGAATATTGTAAAAATAATACTCATTATAATTATGTAAGTAAAGTAAAAAAAGCAAACTACTAATGCTGGCTCTACGCCTTTATCTAATTTTTGAGAGGGCTTGGAACAATGAGACCGTAAAACTGTTGCAGTATATGTTGATGGACTTCTCGACATGTTCTCGAAATATTTTATTCCTTAGGAATCCAGGTTTTCTAACGATATTTATGTCCACAATTTAAAATTGCAATTAAAATTTTTACACCAATCGAGGAAACGAGTGGGGCTCGAGCTCAGGTCACTTAAGGTGATACTTACACAGTTTATCTGATGGTTGATTGGTATGACATTTACATGCATCCTCGATCAAGAATCAAAATAAGATGTTCCAAATTGTACGGTCTTTGTACCTAAACGCAATAATAGGGAAACACATTTTAAACGGTTCTCAACCGTCCCGTTATTATATAATGGCTTTGCTTGCTGGTAAAGCACAGAATATTACACTTAAAATTGCAACATACAACTAAAACCCATAATGGCGGTAAACTGTAATTTTTAATAATGGAGGTTAGAGAAACAGAGAACGATCGCTACGTGCTAAAGCATAAGCCCGCCTTTCCCTGAAAATTTGGTAAGGTATTTCGGTAAGTATATAAGTGTCTGCGAAGTAATTTTTTAATTTTTGAAAAAGAAACATTAAAAATGGTGAAATATTATAAATCATAATAATGTTATATTAGTATATATATGTAACATAATAGTTACTGTACTATCTGTATGTAATTATAAATAATGTAGTTATTAGCTGTTCCACTTTGAATAAAATAAAATAAAATAAAATAGCACCTTAATGCTGCTGTGTTTTATATGGCGAGTGTAGAAAAGGAAGCATTATATCTTAGTCCTCACGGGTGACAAAGCATTTGCATTTTTATTCGTAATCGAGAATAGATGTGTCGTCTATGAGCCACATCAAGCAATTACCATCAGGTGGACTGTGTGCTCGTTTTTCACCCTTCTCCTATAAAAAGAGACTTTAATATGAGGTTCATTTATATGACGGTATCGTTACTCTGATATTTGAAATCCATTTGCATAGAACGATCGTCGATGAACGTAGGTGTTTTTTCTTTTTTCTGTGTATACCGATCGATTCTATGATAAGTTTGGTGTGCATAGTCTATTTGAGCAAATAAAGCAGGGAAGCGGTCCCTAATGGCTACACTGTCGATTTGCATCAAAGGTAACAATCCAAAAAGTATTTCATATATCTTGGTGTTAGTTCTTAACATAATTGTTACTATGATACAGCTTGTATGGCTAAAATTCTGTTACACATAACAGAACCTTTTAGATTTAGATTAGATATTAGCCCTGGAAATGAGATGATTTTTGTACGTGGTAGAGCCATGCTGCTATATAACTGAGAGGACATACCAGAGCACACACAAAGGATTCGTACTATTTTGTGAGTGAGATAAAAAACCTAGATATCGCTAACAATGAAACTATAGTCAGTTTTGATGTTCAGTCACTATTTAAATGCCTACCTATTGTTGACTGCATCTCAATTGTAACTAGGAAGCCAGAAGAAAATAACATGCCTCAAGAATATGCAATACTACTTGAACATTGCCTCACATCTGGCTATCTATTGTGGAAGGAGGAGTTCTACAAGCAAGTAGATGGTGTGGCGATGAGCTCACCTGTGTCTCGCATAGTCGCCGACATATTCATGGAGGACCATGAGGAGAAAGCCCTTCTTACTGCTCCTGTAAATCCAAGAATTGTAGAACAAGCGGTACGTAGACGACACTTTCACAATTTTACCATCTGACAAAGTAACTGCATTTTTAGACCACCTTAACTCCATAAACTCTAAAATACAATTCGCAATGGAGTTAGAGGCAAATAATTCTTTAGCCTTCCTAGATATTTTAGTCATCCGAAATCATGATAGCACTATTGGTCACACTGTGTATAGAAAAAGACCCATACCAACCGATATCAACATAAGAAAATTCAATATTTAATATTTATATATAAATATTGAGTCGTCAAAGAACTGTCTTATATTGAACATTGAATTGAACTTGTTATATATCCAGGTCAACATCAAAATATTTCTCAGGCTTGCATTTTGTGCGGCTAGTTCAGAGCGGCTCGCACCGCAATCAATCACTCAGCAAATCGTCAGTATTTGCATTCCTTCATACTCTTCTTAAATCTGCGAATACATCTACGTACGAAAAACAATAGCAAGGTATCTCTTTATTTCAATTTTTCCTTTTCGGTATCTTTTTATCTGAATTAGGTGCGCCCGGCGTAAATTTTATCAAAATTAAAAAAAAATTGTACGTGGTAGAGCCATGCTGCAGTTATATTAGTAGTATAGTTGTAGCACGAATGGGTCGGCTCGACCGGGGAAGGACCACGCTCTCACAGAATACCAGCGTGAAATAGTAGCTTAATGCTGCTGTATTTCGTATGGTGAGTGTAGAGAACCGGAGACCCTTTTTACTGGAAACGAGGCTTTCCATCTCAGTCCTCGCGGGTGACAACGCATCTGCATTTTGATCTTTAATGGAGGATAGATGTAGATGTCTATGGGCCGCAGCAACCACTTACCATCAGGTGGACTGTGTGCTCGTTTGTCACTCTATTCTATAAAAAAAAATCTCTTTCATTAGAATTAGTAACGGGCATCAACTAACCAAAGTTACATCGTAAATAACAAATAGTCTACATAAGTGTAAGCGGATGCTCGTTTTTTTACAAGATGAAATCCTCATATTGGCTGCGGGATCAGCAGACAGGTTATGCCAGGCGGTATACGAGGGGTCTTGGAATCTCCGTTTGGAGCGAAACCCGTCTCTCACTTTGCTTTATTAAAGGACGTCCCGGGGCAGTACTTACTGCCCCCAGCACCCTCGCAGTGCTACCACAGTGTCTGCTCTGGCTCAAAGCTGCCTATCTATTCTCGATTAAGAATCAAAATGAAGATGCATTATCCCTTAGGACTAAAATAGGATGTTCCACTATCTCTATATATAAAAATCAATTGCTTTTTTTTATAGTAGAGGGGGCAAACGAGCATGCGGCTCACCTGATGTTAAGTGACTACCGCCGCCCATGATCAACCGCAACACCAGGGGAATTGCAGGTGCGTTGCCGGCGCTTTAGAAAGGAGTAAGCTCTTTTTTGAAAGAAAAGAAAAGAAACAGATTTTATTTGGCACATGCAACACACTCAAGTGGATTACATAAAACAAATAACATTTAAGTAGTCATACAACAAAAACAACAAAAAAATTTTACATAGAAATCATGAAACAGGACATTCACTCCTTGTTTATAGATATGATAAAACAAACAAAAAAAAAAAAAAAAACAAAAAAAGCAAACAATAATATAAAAAAGAAAAAAAAATAATAAAGAACTGGATAATAAGGAGTAATGCATGGGGTGTATTACAAAGACAATCCACCCGTTAATGCTGCTCTGTTCCAAAAAGGAAAGCCACTCAGGATATGTTGGAATGTATCAGAAGTACAACACCCCAACCCTGATTTTCAGTGGCACCCTTACATATTTAAAATAAAAATACACAAATAAGTATAAAAATATATATATACATATATGTTCTTTATATGCAGAGGGCAGTTATGTTGTGTTAAACCAAATATAATAACAAAAATTTATTTCCTGTAATATTGTCATAATTCTTATAAAATATTCTTAATACTGTAAGAGGTTGCATTGAAATTCACTCAGGAACGTAATTAAGTTTAAGCTACAAACAAATACACAAACCAGCTGCAGTACACCGCTTCATTACATAATTTCAATAAATAATATATACATACTCAAACACACACACATTTACATATATATATGTATGTACATATATATACATAAATATAAACAAGCACACATACATACACATATACACGCTCATACATTATTTATAAAATTACATACTATCAAAATATCTGCACTACTTGACTTTGAGATTGCTGATCTAAGAGGAACAATTTAAATTTTTGACGGAAGCTATGTATCGATTGTATATTACGGAACGGCGGCGGCAAGTTGTTCCAACACTTGGTTGCTGCATATCGAAAACTGCCTCGAAACGCAGCGGTGCGGTGTTGAGGCAGAAGCAACCCGTACGCTGAAGCTCTTGTCACTACATTTGTTAAGACGTTGTCTCGAGCCCAGCGCAATTTTTCGTAGAGATAAGACGGCGTCCTGTATTTTATACAACCAAACAACAGCGTAGCAAAATGCGACTGCCACCGGTAATCCATTTTGAGCATTTTCGCATTATTAATGTAAGGTGTAACATGTGAACGGGGAGGTATTTTAAAACAGAAACGGGCACAGGCATTTTGTACGCGCTGTATAAGTTTCTTTGAACGGTTGAGAAGTCTAGGACCTATTACTGCATCTGCATAATTGAATTTGGAAAGTATCAAGGACTCACATAATCTGATACGGACTTCCGTCTTTAATACATCCCTTATCTGGTAAAGAACTTTTAGTCTGTAAAAACAATTTTTAACGTTATTTATTATATGTTTTTCGAAGTTTAGTGCCTCATCCATCAATATTCCTAAATTTCTAATCTCAGTAACTCGATCAATATTTACATTTTTAATTGAAATTAAAGGACGATTTGCCAAAACTTTATTTATTTGTTTTTCGGTACCAAGTAGCATATATTTCGTTTTATTAGGATTGAGTACTAATGTATTTGCTTCAGACCAGTCGACTATACGATTTAGGTCTTCATGTAATTTTTGTATGGCTACAGTACTCTCATTTGGCTTGAAAGAAATATACACTTGTATATCATCAGCATACATATGATAGCTACAGTTTACTATATGTTTTACGATATCAGCACTATACAGCGAAAAAATCAAGGGACCAAGTATTGAACCCTGCGGAACACCTCTTGTAACAGCACAGCAATCAGATGTTATTTTATTGCCGTGTTCATCTATTACTTCGACAATTTGCCTACGGTCATTAAAATAGCTACGAAACCAATCTATAGTTTCCGAGCTTAATCCATAGTAGTTTAATTTAGAGAGTAACAACTCCCTATTTAACGTGTCAAATGCACGGGAATAGTCTAGAAGAACTAGAATTGTAACCATACCGGAATCCCGAGCACTTAGAACATTATCCACTACATCGGCCAAAGCTGTTGTAGTGCTATGTCGTTTCCTAAAGCCAGACTGTACACTCGGTAGAATTTCATTTTGGTCTAAATAATGAGTTAACTGATTACATACAGCTTTCTCTAGGATTTTAGACAAACAGGGTAATACGCTAACAGGTCGCAGGTCTTTAAAATTCCTAATATTATCTGTCTTAGGAATTGGCGTTACTAAAGCAGCTTGCCATTGTTTGGGAAATGTCTTAGCTCTCAGAGAACTATTCATAATTATCGTAATAACATTTAAAGTGTATGGGAGAGTGGATAACAGCATTTCCAGTGAAATTTCATCCAACCCAATGGCATTTTTTGAAGGTCCCCAGGTCGTATCGGTCCGGAAAATTGCTAGTGGTAAACTATTCCACAGAGAGGTTGTACGCGGAAGAAAACTCCTTTTGAAACGTACAGTGGTGGACCGCCAAGCATCCAGATGGTGTGGATGGTATCGGAACGTTTGCCGCGTAGTGTTGCTGTGTGTTAATTTTGCTAAAACTAAACTTGCTCGACCGATTCTGGTGAATTTTTTTTTTGAGTGGGTCCCCGAATGGTTAATATTTACAATTGTACCCGGTAGGTAGAGCTGTTGTCAAGATCCAGGGCGTACTCGTAGTATCCCTGTCCTGGAAAGAACCAGCAAGATGATTAAAATAGAATAGAATAGAATGTTTTTATTCAAGTCAGATAATTATATAATACTTATTGTATTGAAAATAATTTTTTGTTTACTTTAGAAATAAGTTCTTCTGCGTAGATCGAACCAAAAATTACAACCAAGTGCACTGTGGGTGCTACCACGTGTTTGGCAGCGAAGGAATACTTCGTGAAACGAATTATATGACGGATCTGTGACGCCGTGTTTTAAAAATGAGTTCGCGGTTTGCATCCTTATGGGAACGCAAAGAAAATGAATAAACAAGCCTTACTTATTTACTAAACCTACAAAAAGTGTCAGTAAATGTTCTTAGACAGTAAGTGCCGATGAAAAAGCCCCGACTGATTCCCCAAGAGAGTGTCCAGCAAAGAACCCAATTCAGAAGCTATTATGTGGAAGTTATTTTTTTAGTTTATTGAGGTCAGTTCTTAATTTTTATCAAAAACTTCTATACTTTGAGTCATTTGAGTGGATGATATCCTTTAATATCACTAGCTCAAGAAAACAACA
This sequence comes from Parnassius smintheus behrii, assembly GCA_036936625.1. Taxonomy (NCBI): domain Eukaryota; kingdom Metazoa; phylum Arthropoda; class Insecta; order Lepidoptera; family Papilionidae; genus Parnassius; species Parnassius smintheus. Next base: position 34,957,525 of record JAUPFT010000029.1, read on the forward strand.
TGAATGTCGTCTAAAACGATACATTTTAATACGAATTAATCGGCCTTACAGGCCGCGAGCTCTGAGTCAGGTGAAGCTGTAAGAGTCGCAATAGACTAACAGCGTTAACATCCAGAAACTAGACATTTTAATAATGATTTTATACTACTTTCCCTATCTTTTCCTTTCCATATTTGCTTCAAATTAAAGTGGAAATCCTTGGAGAATAGCCTATTTATTGAAAAAAAAAATTAAAACCACACAAAAACAACAAAATACCATTGAATATAAAACCTTCGTGTCATTGTTTTATCGGTTTTCAGTCCACCTGATGGTAAGTGGTTATACTTGAGAAAATCTTAGTGGATACAAGAGAAAATCTTAGTGTAGGGGTAACGTTTTTTAAATAAAGAAGAAATAAAGGAGAAAAAAAATCTGTATTTTAATTCTTAACAGAACAAAGATTTATATGTTTATGGGTCAAAGTATTCTGCGTATAATCAGGTGAACTGTGTACTCACTTGTCATTCTTATACTCTAAAATAGTAACATAATATACAGAATAAAATAATTACAAATAACTTTACAATACCAAGAACTATCATTAATTAATTAAACGACGCTAAATGCAGTGTAAATATTAGTGCATGAAAACGTTATTCTAAGTAAATTTAGCGACGACTTACGCATAGTAGCAAATGGATGCGTGAAGCTGTATGCATGACTAGACGCGAATTCGAAGAATCCTATGGCCAGCAGTGCTATTCTGAAAAAAAAGCGAAAGTAAATTTACAGCCTTTTTACGTCCCACTCCTGGGCACAAATCTCAGATTTTCGAGAGAGTTTTAGGATAGTAGACAGAATGTGCCCACCACACTGCTAATGCGTGTTGACGGGAATCAAAAAATTCTTTCATTTTTTTTATTTATTGAGGTGGGTATATGGACGTTTCCTCGCGATGTAGTAATTCATCGATGATAAATCATCACTTAAAATTGCAATTGACAATTAATTGATCCGGACAAAGACCGAACAAGGACGGCACGCGTACTGAGATATTAAGGTGTGTGGATTGTGATGTTCGTAGACCGCCACTTTACAACCATGTAGTGGCCTCTCCCCATACCTTCCCTCGGGTCATCATCAAAGGCGACAGAGGGAAACAACCAAGGTGATGGACAGCAGCTCCTTTCGTTCTTAGCCCGGCCCCCACGAGGGGCGACAATGCCTTTATTCAGCAGTTCACTTCCATTCCTGTAATGCATTTTGATGTGTTGATTTTAGGTGGATTTGCAATGAGCTGTAATGAAGGAATGAATAATACATGGATGTGAAGCAAATAATACAAAGACTTTATACTTGTGTGCAGAAAAAATAAATATTTTTGTGCCTGGAAACACTTTTGTTTACTGCTCATATAACTACCCATTACATTTATATTTTATTACACTTTGTCTACAGACGGAAATAGGCTATGAACGCAATAACAATACACAATAAAATACATGAGAGTTTTTTTAAAAGTTACACCTACACTAGGATTTTTCCTGTATCGTGGAGGCAGTTTACAAACATAAATTGCACAAGGACTAACATCCAGACCCGGAACAATTATTTGTAGGCCATGCAAATACTTGTTGTGTGTTGTGTTGTGTGAACCCGCGATCACCAGCGCAGCCAATCATTGCTAAGCTACTGCGCCACAGGACATCAGCAACGCTTTTTTAGCCTTTGTTTTGTTTAAAGTTATCTGCTGGCGTCTGTGGACTGCAGTAGCTGTAAGTGTTAACTATTTATAAAGTGAACTCAGTTATAGTGTTTATTACTGGGTGGCTACAAATAGCTGGTAGAACTCCTTTCGAGCTAGGAGTCCGTCCGGTTAGGTTACTACCATTGTACTGATTCCTACTGCCAAATAGCAATGCGCTACTGGGTTCCGGTTTGAAGGCTATAGAGAGTCAGTATAATGACAATCACATACATAATTACAGGCTTACAGAATAGCAACGTAAAAAAACCAGCTTATTGTTGTTGTGTTTCGTACTGTTATACGGGACCTCGTAATTTAGGTTTAAAAAAAAAACACTTTTATTTCATAATAAGAAATAGTAATATTAAAAAAAATATAAAACCAAGAAAATGATAAAAATTGCAATATTTAATTGGCCCGGAGTCGAAACTGGCAGACACGCGAGGATACAGAGAGAGATGTTCGGGATTCAGCGGCCGGGCAGAGACTGACTGCTCACAGGGAGCGGGAAGCAGAGCTGCCTTTAGATGATGTCATGACTAATTAGTGGAAATCTATATAATCAATAATTATCCAAGACTAAGGGTTTTCCCTAGCATTGGGGAATCGTAACAGCCCCCCGATTTAGAGTAAACTACACCCTTAAAAGTGGAGTTTATGTTAATGAAGTGTGGATTAGCAGATTCGAAGAGAGGGTCCCGTGTTAACGTTTGAGGGGTTAATGTCATCTAATTCAGTGTCATTATTTTCAGGAGTTTTATTTGTTCTAGATTTCATTATTTTCTTATGTATGCCAGTTTCATACATCTTATAAACGATAAAGCAAATAATAAAAATTACAATTACAGTTGTGATACATGAATAATATTTTTGATACAGAACAATATGCGGTTTTTCATTTATACTGTTAAGGCTTTTCAGGATTTCAGGATCATCATAAGCTAAGGAATCTAAGTTAACATTTTTAAGATTAACTACAGGTAAGTTTGATACAATATTATTATACGCTACAATATTACAACAGGAATCATTTAAAATATTAAAATTAGGTACAATGGTTTTCAGTTGAATTTCATGATTTTCGTGTGGTGTTAAACGAGTGTCCTTACAGTAGGCGATACATTCAGGAGGTAAGTACAATATACCGTTTCCACTAAATTCAATTTCAGTAATTTGGGAGCTATTACATTCAATACTTATTTTAGTTTTTTCAGACATTACAAATAACCATCTATTATAACGTAGTGGCTGCCAGATGCTTACATGACCATGAATGAATTTGGTTTCGCAAATCGAAGGGATTGAGGTAAGTACTTTTGTAATAATTTCGGTTTCACAGGAAGGCGTCGCGGAAGAGGAATATAGTATTGGTGTTTGACAAAGGTAATGATCATTTTTGATTACTTTACAATAGTCAAGATTGTCTAACTTACAATACATTGATCTATCTCTGCTTACACCAATATATTTAGGGGATGGGATGATGGTCGAATACGATTCAGGGTTATTTTTCATTTAGCTTAATTCTGTACAGAGTTTCATTAAAAGATCTAAGCGAAGAAGTAGTGACTAATATATTTTCCTTCATCAGGAGGGCTAGCTTCTTTTGGTCTGTTTCTACCTCTGTGATGGCATTGTCGTATCGGATGGCGTCGTCTTCATCCATTGTGCCGAATAACTTTTTTGATACAGTGCCTACGAATCCTAGAAGTGCAGACCTTTTGGTCTGGCGAGACGTTAGATGAAAGATGGCTTCGTTATCATGGGCTATATCATTATAACGGGTGTTCAGCGGTTCAAAGAGATTAGTGCATTCTAAGTGATCAAAGACTTTGCCATCATTACATACTTGAATAAAACTATTATTTACGGATTTTATCGCGTTTAATTACATTAATTTGTTTTTATTATTATCCCGACGTTTCGGGTGCTTTACAGCGCCCATGGTCACGGGGGGGACTGAGATGTTTGACGTCCCAATGTCATAGTTAGTCCGGCTACCTTCAGTTTTTTAATATTAATTTTTGGTCCGATTTACGCAAAACGAGCTTTTAGTATCATGAAGTCTTGCAGTGGTATGCTTGGGTTTGGGTTTAATTTTGTTAATTATAGGATCCCAAGCAGATGGTAGCACCCAACCATCTTCTCTATTGAAATTTGGATGTTTTTTAATTTCAATAGCCTCGCGTATCATCCTTGGTAGGAATCGGTGTTCTTTTGCGAGCATTTGTGGTTTATCAAATCTAATGTAATGGTGGGGACGATCTTGAACATGTTCGCAGACTGCAGACTTCCCGGAGCGTCGGTGCTTCACATCAGCTATATGTTCCTTCACGCGGGTTTTTATAGACCTCTTTGTTTGACCTATGTAAGAGAGACCACATTCACAATCTAGCTTGTACACACCTGCATCTTGTAGAGGAATATTACATTTGATGGATGGTAAAAATTGACTAATCTTCTTCAGCGGCTTGTAGTATGTCTTAATGGACAAAAGGAAACTCGCTCGTGTTTGTTGTTTTGTTTGTTTAAATACTTTTAACCTCCTGCATAAAAATAACAATTAAACAATTAACATTTAACAATTTAGCGCATACGCTTCGTAAGCTTCATCTCTTAGAATTTAATTTACATTTAGCTGGAATTGAAAACGGCTTTCTTCACAAGTTTTTTACACAACATAGTATCAAATTAAATTTAATCAGAACCACATGCACTAACCGTTACAAATGCTTGCACGAGATAAACAAATTCATTTATTTTATGTCTGAACTATCTACGTCTGTTCCACAAAGCATTATGGGATCATAAACTCTGACCAAAATGTTAAAAGGGTAAATACGTATTTCATCATCATAATCATCATTAAAGCCCACCAAAAGCCGGTCATTGAAGCTGTATTCATCCATATATTGCCTCATAGGAGTACATTTATCACAGTCGCCACGCTCGGGAGGCGGGTCGGTAATCGCAAATGTTTTATTATTTCAGTTGTTATCAGGAGTTTGTTGCTGCGCATCTCCTGATTCATTCCTCTCCGTCGCCTGTTGCGACACCGACGAAGTGATACCTACAAGTTGTGAATGTTTTTAACTACTTTTTTTTTACTCCACGGCGACAATTTTTAGGCTATTTTTAAGAAAAACCAATATGCTCTTATGCTGCCACTATACGACACATTTCCTCATTTCACACATTATTGTACTTTTCTAAATACATATTAAACACATTTATAATATTAAATACACATTGCATAGTGTTATATAGTCTAATATATATAGATAGTATATATAGTATAGTATATAGTCTTACTTTTTTACTTACTTTACATACACATACATTTATTTAAGTTATTTATTGCATTTATTTTCTTAAGAAAAGACTGCGTTACGATTAGATTTACTTGTGAAAAATTAAACCGGATCGTCCACCTGCAGTTCACGGGCTCCTGCAATCAATCACTTCAAACAAAGAAAGCTACAGAAGCGGTTTTACCACTGATAACTTGCTGTAAGGATTGTTGTCAAGCAGCAGATTTATTGCCGCTCAGTTTCTGATAAACTAATTTAAAATATTTGTTATCAAAACTTCTGAATAATTGGAAAGTGTTTTATGAGAGATGCGTTTAAAATTCGTAATTTATGACATGCATGCACAAACATAACGCAATAATTCATTTGTATGCCATAAATAGAATTAAGACCCCAACTTCAATAATGTGTGACTCCAAAGAAATAAAACATATTTCACTTTCAATTGTGAATGTGAAATATATTTTATTCAATTTGAGTCATTTGATGTCGGCTTTGAATATTTATCAAATGTCATTTTTACCCTTTTATATGGACTTGAGAAAATCACAATCTCAAAGTTGTCTTAATAGTAGTCATCATCCAATAATTTTTTATAAGGTTAAGGTGTTACCAGTTTTTTACTTAGCTTAGCTAGCAGTTTTTTACTAACTTGTTAAGGGTAAGACAAGTTGACATTGATAAACAGTTCATAATTTGTGTCTAAGTACAAGATTTCAACGAAAGTTTTCCAGAAATCACAAAGTTTATCTATTTGTCATAAATTTAGAGACAGTCGCTTTCAATGAAAAGAGGATTTAAATTTAGCTTTTAATATAATTTCCAAACTTATTAGCTCCCTTAGCTTTGTTTAACATACAGTTAGCGTAACAACAAATTTATTCGTAAATAGAAAATATTCAAAAAAAATTTCTTTATAGGTAGCAAAAATTTTTAATTTAACATTTTTCTTATGCTGCAATTGTACGCAGTGAACCCGGGGGGCTTGAGATGATAAGTGACACACGTGACTGCCATAAATGACTTGACATAATTTGTTTTCCAACAAATAGACGAAATCGTAGCTTTCCATTAAATATATTTACGAGCTGCTCTGGCTAAAGAGAATATTATGTGGAGAGTGAAGTGATTAAAGGGAAATTTCCTTAGATTGTAAGTATTCAATAGGGTATCGATTACAACCCTGTTACTTTGTGTACAACACCAATACAAGAAACAATGTTATTGTTATATTATCGAAGCTCTTCGAGTGTGTAGCGAACATAATGTCATATTATTCCGTTTACATACAACTTTGGCAATTTTAAGAAATGTTATAAATATTTGCACGTTTGATTAATTTAATTAACTAGAATAAATATTTAACCAGTAACACTTGAATTTCCTTACATTCTTTAGGAATTCAGATAATGAAAAAGCGTCTTAACTTTGTAATCGTCAAAGAATTTCTGATAATCACTTTCTGGTATAGCCTTCAGCTCTTTCAGCGATGCAGTTTTTATCTCTTCAATCGTTGCAAATCTTCGTCCTTTCATAGGTCTCTTCAGTTTTGGGAACAGGAAAAAGTCACATGGGGCCAAATCCGGTGAATATGGTGGCTGAGGCATGATTGTAGTGTTGTTTTTGGTCAAAAAACCTCTCACAAGCGACGATGAGTGAGCAGGTGCATTATCGTGATGCAAAAACCATGAATTGTTTACCCACAATTCGAGACGTTTCTTACGTATTGCTTCTCGCAAATGGCGCATAGCTTCAAGGTAATACTCCTTATTGACCGTACGACCTTGTGGCAAGAACTCATGATGCACCACACCCCTACATTCGAAGAAAACTGTAAGCAAAACCTTCACATTTGATCGAACTTGGCGTGCTTTTTTTGGTCTTGGTGATTCAGTGTGCTTCCACTGGGACGATTGAGTCTTAGTTTCGACGTCATAACCGTATACCCATGTTTCGTCACCTGTTATGACCCTTTTGAGCAATTAACCGAGAAAACTGTATAGGATTACGGGGAGCAGTTAGTTACTATATTTAAATAGAAAATTTAAAAGAAAAAGGCCACTTTTCAGCCGAGTTATAGATGAATACCTGTTTTATTGATAAATTCACGTAAATAAGAGATTGAAAATATAAAAATTATATATATAAAGTTAGGAATTAACCAAGAAAACAGTATAGGATTATGGGGGGCAGCTTGTTACGCTATTTAAATAGAAAATTTAAAAGGAAAAGGCCACTTTTCAGCCGAGTTATTGATGAATACCTGTTTTTATTGATGAATTCACGTAAATAAGGGACTTAAAATATGAAAACTATATATATAACGTTAGGAATTAAGCAAGAAAATTGTATAGGATTACGGGGGGCAGTTAGTTACACTATTTAAATAGAAAATATAAAAGGTGGATATCCATTATGTTCGCGCTCCAGCAGCGCTCCGCGTGCTACGTATGTTAGTAGTTCTTAGGGTTGACAACGCATCTGCATGTTCATTCTTTATCGAGGATAAATGAAGATGTCTATGGGCCACAGTAAAAAGAGTTGTGAAGCCTATTCAGTCTTGTCGTGGAGACGCACATATTGTACGACAAGGAAGACGGACACTCGCAGACTATTCCACTCCTTTTCTGTAAGTATTACGAAAGACAAAGCAAATCTTTTACTTCGGATGCGTGGAATATTAAAAACTTAGGGTTGAAGATCCGTCGATCGCCTGATTGTCTGATGTGGGAAAGAGGAGGGAGGAATTTAAGCATGTAATTGCTACTCACGCTCTCCGAAATGCATAGCTCCTATGGCAAACCGTAAAATTTAGTTTTAGATAAGATGACTTTTAATCAAATCAAGTTTTAAATACTATTTTAAAGCAATGGAAGGAACAATAGAAGTCGCGTAGCTGCGGTGAACGCCTCCACAAGAGATGACTTATGAGTTACCAACGTGCGATAATTTTTCATTTAGTATTAACTACTACTACTGCTATTCTTGCAACAAAAGCTAAAGCGTTGGATGACACATTTAGTAAGCAGTGTATATCATCGTGCTCGCAGATATTTTACATAAAAGTCGAATAAGACCAAAAGAGAGAATGCTCATTCTATTCCCACTGTATCATATGTTCGCAGAGGTTCTATAAGAATTTTTGAATCAATGTATATGTTACAGGAAATGTATGAATTCTAGGAATTGTATACAATTCCTAGGAAATGTATAAAATGCCGAAGCTATTTAGGAAATGTATAAATATTGATTCAGAGATTATTTAATACGCGCATATCCTAGGAAATGTATACATTTCCTAGGAATTTTATAGAATTCCAATATCGTATTAGGAAATGTATAAATCGAACGCTATGTGTGAATAAAATAAATAAAACACGTTTTTAAATGAAAAATCAGAGTTTTTATTAACGGTGTCATTGAGACAATCAAGTAACAATCATACGGTTTATAAATTATAATATCTTAATACTTCTTGATAAATTAGGAAATAGAGTTTTTATTTAGGCTTTCATTGAGACTAACAAGTTACAATCATAAGGTATATATACTAATTTAAGCTTAATAAATCAACTATTTATTAATTAATTATTGATTGAGAGAGATATAGGGCTTAAAGGTTTCTCCGCAAAGCTACCAAAACCAAGTCTGAAAATAATCAGAAGAATTTACTAAGTACAAACTGCAAAACAAAGAAAAGTTATAAGTATAAAAATTAAATTCAATTAAACATAGTGAAAATACCTGAAATTGTCCGTTAGATTCTTTAAGAGTGTCGGCAAATCGTCACGTAAAGACACCAGTGTTTCTTTATCATCTTTCATGGACCACGTCAGATCCATCAAATAGTATAAGTCCAAGGGATAATTTTTCGCAGGTCTGTAGGAAAATCGTATCTTCTGAGTTTCTCCTGAAAATATGTTTATACGTTACCTTTTCAATTCCAGTCAACTTGGGGTTTTTAAACTTTTCAATAACAACCATCAGGGATTATATTGCTACCTCTGTGCGTGCGTTATTCTTCTACTACGTAAACAAATTCTTGAAAAGGCTCATGTCCAATAGTAAATTTAAAACAATTGTTATAATGGTGTGATATTATGTACCGACTACTACTAGTCCTAGTTACAAAAACAATTCTAAACTAGGATTAGTATCGTTGATATCCTTTGATCTTATATTATAAGGGTACATCGGGCACGGTAATCCGTGCCCTTGCTCATGCAGAAGCGGCAATATAATAACTCCGGTGCAGAATTGATATCTTCCAACTTTTCAAAAGCTGTCATCATAATCAACATGTATATCATACAAAATACTTACGTGGTTTAAGAGAAAGCTTTATTCTTTGTGTTTGTATCTGAACAACTGCTTCGTTACTGCCCGGTTGCATATCTTGTAAAGAGTGATTCTCAGCTACTTCCCATATAGGCTTCTCCGGTCTTTGGATCATGCCTTGGCTACATCCATTTGACACTAGACTGTAGAAATATACAAAAATAATCTATAACAAGGGATTTTTATTTATTTTACTCTCGTTTATAAAAATTTTAGACTCGTTTATAAAAAATGTATTGTTAACAAAAGTTTTTCTGCTGCGTAAAAATACCCACATCATCCCGTGGGTATTGTAAGAGGTGAGTGAGGGAAATGAAACAAAAAAATAGCAGTAGCATCTACCTGATAAGAGCACCTGAGCATACCTAAGAAATAAAAAAAGAAAGGAAGTTGTAATAATTGCCACGTTTGGCACGAGGCCATCTATGGGGGAGGCCTACGTTCAGCTGTGAGCTTTTAATAGGCTGTAATTAATCAAATAACGAATGGTGAAATTAAAATAAATTTTGTACAACTGACTTCAACATAAGTAAAATAAGAACATCATCAATGTAGTCGAAGTCAATTAAATACGCATTATTAAGAATAACTCAAAAATTACCGGTCAGATTTTAACAAAATTCATATGGACGACACGACAAGCGCTAGCTTTCAAATAGATACCTGTGACAAGGAACTACAAGAATATAGGATATCATCCATGTACACGCCCTCGCGCACAATCGTTGCAGCGAGCGGATAGTGTTCTCCCTCATCATGGGCTAATTGCAAAAGTGTGCGGATAGCTAAAAACGGCGAGCAACTTAAGCCGTAAGTTACTGTCTTTAATTCATATACGTTGATGGTATCATTAGGTGAATGACGATATAAAATATGTTGATAACATCTATCCGACGGATTCAGTTTGATTGCACGATACATTTTGCATACGTCGCAACTCAAACAATATTCAAACAACCTAAAATTCAATATTATAGCCCCAATATCTCGATACAGATTAGGCCCGGTTAGTAGAATATCATTAAGCGAAACATTCGTGGACGTTTTTGCCAAGGCATCGAACACCACTCGCACAGGAGTGCTGGAACTACTGGGCTTAAGTACACTATGATGTGGTATCACATATTTACTCGGAGTGTCACCCGTATAAAGCTCCATATGCCCTAGATGTTCATATTCGCACATGAACTCTGAATAAGCTTGCCGTAATAAAGGTAAACGATTCAACTTGCGCTCTGTGAACAAGAGTCGTCGCTCGGCTGCAGCCCTTGAAGCGCCCAACGGAGGCGGGTCTGGTTTGAATGGTAACGGCACTGAATAGCTACCGTCCTCAGTGTGGCTAGAACGAGCCACGAAAATATCTTCTGCTAATTGTTCTAAAGGATTTATCGAAGGCTTGCTGGGCAATTCTTCGACTTCCCAAAACTTACGCAACGTTTGATCTAAAGACTCTTGTTCATCAAACGAGACTGACAAATTATAGTTCCTTAAATTGTCCTTTTCATTGCAATAAAGTTTACCACTTACAACAAACCCGAAAGCGGTATCGATCACGCTTGGTATATCCGATGAAATAATATAAGGTTTATCATAAATAAGTTCTGAAACTATATCATTGCCCAACAATATATCAATACGTGAGCGCTTATAAAACATCGGATCAGCTAAATTAAAATTCTTATATTTATTAATAACGTCCGAGGGGAATCGAACGTTAGGCATATCGGCAGATACCTTAGTCACTATGACCATGTTCACTCTAAAACTAGGCAAGTCAGTGTGTAGGGACCTTAATGTGCATGAAATCATTCCATGATTTTTTACTGCCTCTCCACCAAGGCCATAAATGTTAAACGAACATTTTTTCCGAGGTAAGCCCAAACGTTGAGCGCACTCAGTTGTAATAAATGAGCTCTGAGCTCCAGAGTCAATAACTGCACGGCAGTATTGATACTGACCGCTACTATCATTTGCTAATACACGCGCCGTTCCTAATACGACACCGTAATTCGAGTGAACGTCGTTGTAATGAAGCGTATCTATCGTATAATGCTCCGAGTCGCTCGTAGTCTGAGACGAAACGAGTACTTGTTGCGCTTGCGAGTCAGCGCTCATTAAACTAGTGGATGTTGGCAAGACCGCGTCGCGCACAGGCTCCCTATGCAATAGATAATGATGTGATGACGCACATACACCACAAGACATCTCACTTTTACAAGTTGAAGTATCATGATTTCCTTTTAGGCAATTATGACACAATTTTAAAGTATTGACACGGTCAATCCTTTTATCTACGGTCAATTTACGAAATTGATCGCACCTGTAAATCATATGATTTTGATTGCAATGCGCACAAATAAATTTATTTTTATTATAATTTGACACATTAGTATTTAAAACTGTTTTTGATATACTTTTATTGTAGTTATTATTGTTGCTTTTGTAATTGTTACATGTAGGCTTATTTCTTGATTGTAACGAAATCGCACTTGTATTAGATGAATGTTCGAGAACTTTAACTTGTTTATTTACAAAACTAATTAATTCCGAAAACGATGGAAGTGCGTTTTGATCTCGATTTTGTTCAAAAAGTCTCCTAGTATGCGCATCCAACCCACGTAAGGCTAAATGACAAAATAAATAGTCATGCAAATTTTTTATTTTTAACGCCTCGATGGCTTTAAAAGAGTGATCGAATGTTTCAATAAATAAGGTAAGATTTGCGGTAGTATCCTTATTTAACGGCGTAAAGTTTATCATTTTGTCGATGTACCTACCCACGAGTATTCGATCATCTTGATATTTATTACATAAACTTTGCCATACGAGAATATAATTAGCGGATGTTATAGGCAGTTTTTTAACAATGTTTAACGCCGAACCTTTAACACATGAGAGTAAATAGTGAAACTTGTCTATTTCGTCGAAATCTCGATTGTGAACAAGTGATAAAAATGTATCGTAGAATGTGGACCACTTCTCAATATCGCCATCGAATTCGAATAATCGCAATTTAGGTAACGACGGCCTTACATCAATCCTATCTTTCCCACTGATGGGTGCCTGATCGCTCGGTTTTAATCGTAAATATTGCAATCTACATGCCTTATAAAGTTCATCAAATGTATCTAATTCACGGGTTGACAATCTTGTCTCCGGTTTTAATGATATATCTATTTCAATAATATTTAACACTGTTTCTTCAAACTTTGAGCGGACACTTTCTAATTCGGAATAATCCGCTAAGAAATTCTGGATTTGTGCGGAATCATTCATTTGGGTTTTCGCAAGATCGAAAACCTTTTGTAATTTAGCAAATAGGTATTCCTTTTTAAAAATAAGTGTTTGCCTTTTTATCTGCAATTTGTCCGACATTTTGAACAGAAACAACAAGGTGAATTTAGATACTTTATAACGTACCGCAAGCAATGAAAATTTAGGTAGGAAAAGGCGAATTAAATAAGTGTTAAACAATAAAATAAAATAAAAAACGCTTAATTCAAGTATATGACACGTCCACGGGACGCTAATTAAGGGTAGAAATCTTATATATGAAAATCACTAATTTAAATAAATGCGGCTCGAAGGCCAGAAATGTGGCGGCTTGGGATTATTTTTAATTTATATTGTGGACTGTATTGAATCAATATCCCCTGAAACGTTCAGTTACCGCAATCACAAAATTACACCAAGAAAACAATAAAAACTACTCACGGTCTTACTAGCCAGCTTCCCAAGATCGGCAAAACGTTGACAGCTCCTGGTGGCTTCTTCTACACGGTAGAATACACTAATAATCAGATTGTACACGGTACACTCTAGAGTAGTCCTTATTTGTGAGTTTTTGAAGAGATATGTTCACTCCACAAAGAGATGTAGGTTAATAATAATCTTCTTACGCGTCGTACCCTCCCTTTTATTCCTTTTTTGTCCGCACAGATTATAACAGCGCGTTATGCGTCACACGTTGCTACAGGTTATCACCGGCCCTCAGATCGTTGTAGATCATTGTGCCTTGGTATAAAATTTGCGAGTTGCGGTTTATTACTGAACACCAATACTATATTTTTTAATTCCTTACTGTGGTGAAGTGTGATTGATGTCAATTTTATTGTAAGTCTTTGACTGTGGCAATATATTTTAAAAGTAAAATAAGTTAACCCTTCAAGCGCCATAAAAGCCCCATGCAGTCGCATGCGCCCGGCAAATCCCTAGCGGTCTCATGCGACCGCACCCACCCACAGAACTAAAAACCATTAAACCTTATATTTAGAGACTACTTTTCTATGAAGAAGTTTAGCACTATAAAATCTATACAAAATTTTCTATCTTGTGGTCTAAACAAAACTCAGATTTTACTTCATCACAAAAAGATTTTTTTGTATTTTGGTAACAAAAAAATATATACCAAGCGAATGTCGGCGGCGTGTAAATCACAATTATTTTAATATATGTTATTCGAAATTATTTATGTAAAAAGATAAATTATATTCACACAAAAACTTTAATTACAATTTTATAATAAAATACTATATTAAAATTCCAAAAATCAACACAATAACATTCACGCGAAAATGGTGTACAAAATGAACGTAGTTTATAAATAAATACTCATAGAATAACAGTTTTTTATTGCTTTCTAGTGCAATAAATCATATCAAATAAAATCAAATAATCAATATGAAATACTCTAACCTCTAGGTTAGAGTATTTCATATTGTTTATATAATGCCTAACCTCTTCTTAGAAAAGTAGTCTCTATTTATATTTTTCATGGGTTAAAGTGCTGTGGGTGGGTGCGACCTCATGAGACCGCTAGGGTTTTGACGGAATACGGCCGCGGTCTCATGAGACCGCTAGGGGGTTGAGAGGTTAAGACGTAAGCATAAACAGTATACAATAAGTCATTGGTCACTTTGTATGAAACAGCCGCTATGTCAGCAAGAAATTATCTGTAGCAGTATCAGAGAGCAACTGAAGCCGCCATTCCTGCGTCTGATATCTCATCAGTCATGTCGGGTTGGTAAACCATCGGATTATGAGAGTTAGGGAATAACATACTTGTGCGTCCGTCCTGCTCAAGTAGCTAGTATCGATTGAGACTTGCAACCTTTACAGAAATTCGGTCTGCATGACTTACTTTTAATATAAGAAAAATACATCGTTACCATAACAAATATAACAATATCTATATTAAGCTATAGCGTTATTATGCCTGCAACACTAATATATCAGCTCTACTTAGAAATAAACCCGCTCAAACAAATAACCAGTTTTAAACAGCAGAATAAAGCTGCTATATTTATTACGATAAGAACTGAGAACCGAGCGACTTTTAACAACAGAGCTTTACGTCTCATCCTACTTCTAAGAGGGACAACGCCTTTTTATTTCGATTGTTAATTAAATATAGATGTAGTTCTATAGATAGCACCATCAACTTAACATCAGATAGTATAACACGTGCTGAATTGTTATCCTTACCTCTATAAAAAACATTGAATCATCCTGAAATATTTGACCTAACTGATATACGATTACAATGTATTTAATTACATCGGCGTTTTATAAGTTTTGGTTATATGACTTCTCTACGCAATCATAGGACTGAGATTACTGAGAGACTATGAGGCTTATCATAATTTTGAACACAATCATCAGTATCATAAAGTTTTAATCACGAGAGAGACGTAGAGTATGGTATAGTACTAGAGTATCGCAATCGCGAATTCGTCGACCACGAGAGATGACGTGAATCATCTCGTGTCCACTGCTGACCACCTCACAGGGGGAATATACTTGGGAATATATTTGCTATAGTCGCCACACTTGGCAAGCGGGTCGGTAAGAGCAGTTTTATTTTTATTTTTTGTCGTTATTAAGAAGACGCAGCTGTCCATCTTTTGATTTGCTTTCAACTTTCGCCGCTTACGACACCCACGGGATGATGTGGGGTAGTAGATATTCTTACACTGTCGCTACATGGTATATGAATGAAATAAAAATGATGAACTAATGAAATAAATATTATGTTTTTAACACTGCAAGATTTACATAATAATAACAATATAAAATCTTAGAACCTTTCAAATTAAGACGTCCTGTATACAAACTGTTGATGGCTAATGCCGAGTGCGGTCGATGCACAACAGTACACCTACGGCCAAACCGTTATAATAACAATCACCATCATCATCATTGTAGCTCAAGAACAGAATAGAGGTTAACATCTTACCAATTTCTGCCGCTAAGCTAAAGTGCGTGTACTGCTGTGTTCAGTTCTGAAGGGTATAGAGAGCCAGCACAATTACAGGCTGTGAGGTGTTACATCTTAGTTCTTAGAGGTGGGTGCGTCTGTATCCTTCTTTATTTGACATTGGTTGAAGGTGTCAATGGGCTGCAGCAGCCATGTACGATCAGGTGGATTGTAAGATCGTATGTCGTTTTAAGAAATAAGAATTAGAAGAATATTTTCTTACTAGTCTTGGCAGCTTAAGAACTGATTTCTAACTTATATGCTAATGCTTGACCACAATTCCACCTGGTGGTGATAAAGCCCTATGATAAATCGCAATGTATTAGCGTCACAAAAACATATTCACCCTTGAAGACACCCAGATTGTGTTTGGACGAAAAGACCGACGCTGGCAAATTATTCCACTCCATTGCTGTACGCATTGCAAAAGACGAAGCAAACCGTTTGGTTCGAATGCGTGGACAATCGACAACAAAGGAATAAAGACCTACCGTCAGCCTGGTGGTCCATTGGAGGAAAGAAGAGGGAGGAATTAAATCATGTAATTTCTGCCTGGACGCTTTACGTGCTTTGCTGTGTTCCGGCCTGAAGGTCTGCGCAAGTAAACTTTCGGATAGTGAGGCACGCCATCTTAGTCTCGAGTTAGCGAGCTATAGTATACACTTACTTTTAGGTTAGACTATAAGTTCTTTGGTTACTCGATATCTAGATAATTAATAAGAATACGAGTATAACAGTTTATTTTGATTTTTCTATCGCGTATTTGCTTGCAATTGATTATTTTGTCAATTTATCCCGATTTAAAGTAACCATGTAGTTGTGATGTAAAACGTTAGTAGACGTTTTTACATCACAACTACATCACCCGTGAGAGTCTGTCGCACAGGGAACCAAACCAGGAGATAAATATTCTGGGTCATGTGGGGTTTATATATTTGCACTGGTAAAATGCGATGACGTAATATATCATATTCCTCTTTTTATACAGAGTAAGCGGTGCTTCTAAAGTCGTATACACGATAAAGTGTGTCATGAAACACTGTCCCCCACTACAACTTGGTCTTCTCTTCCAAGTAAACATGAAACTGCACGTCATTCGATATATCGACGCCAAGGATTCCTATTATCTAATGGATTAGGATTTAGTAGATAAAGAAGACGATTTGTCCCTTTGTCCTTGATTTTCAAATAAACAATCCTATTAAGCCCCCCCCCCCCCGTAACCATGTGATTCCAGTTTCTCGACTCCACAGAGTCAGTAATTCATTCTTGGGGCAATGTATACGCTATTAAAACAAAGTCCCAGAAAATATACAAGGTCTCTCTATAACCAAGTTTAAATATTTAATTAAACAAAAAGTGTATAAAAGGGGGTTATTATGATATAAATGAATACATGGTTGAAAATAGCCCCTGGAAATGAGGTGGTCGCTTCCAAGCTGTTTTTAAAATAAATTTTGTAAATATCTTGTGACCATTGACATTGTAAAAATTAAAAAAAACCTCGCTGGGTTTCTGGCTCTTCCCAGGCCAGAGGTTTTTTTGAAACAGTGGTACAGTAAAAAATTGACGTTCAATAAGAATTACTTGTAATCTATATTGAATAAAAAATATTCTCTTTTTTATGGGTACTGGAAAGCATTAAAGTATTTAATTAGACTTAAATATCAAATACATCACTGTAATGTTCCTGTAAAACTAACCCAATTGTTCGGAAAAGGTATCGATATGAACTCATTATATCTTATATTCTATTATACCTTATTACGTGCCAAGCTTCAACTATGTTATGGTTGTAGCACGAATGAGTCAGCTCGAATGGGGAAGGATTACGCTCTCACAGACTAACAGCGCAAAATACCAGCTTAATGATGCTCTGTTTCTTACAGTGAGCGTAGAGAATCAGACCCTTTTTGTTTCTTTTTTTTTTTTTTCTTTTTTAAAAAACGTAACCCCTACACTAGGATTTTCTCCTGTATCGTGGGGGCAGTTTACAAACATAAATTGCACAAGGACAAACATCCAGACCCGGAACAATTATTTGTAGGCTATACAAATACTTGTTCCGTGCGGGATTCGAACCCGCAACCCCCAGCGCAGCCATTCATTGCTAAGCCACTACGCCACGGAGTCGTCTTTATACTGGAAACAAGGAATTTCATGGGGACAAGCGAATTCAAGGAATGACAAGCGGTGTCTGCAATTTGATTCTTTATATATTATATTATTAATTTAGGTGTCTATGAGCTTCAGCATGCCGATTGCACTTTGCTATTGGAATGTGTGCTCCTTTGTCGCCCTTATTCCATAAAAATACATATTCTTAGAATAGAAAATGTATTTGCTTAAAAACATGGTACATAAGATGGTCAATGACGTGGAACTGATTAATAATGATTGATATTAATCCAGTACATAATAAATCATAGTAGTTGATTTGATGTCTACATACTAATTGAATTGAATTAAAATTAACAACTATTCATAAAAACGTGAATAATTATAGTCTTTGAATACCAAGTCCTTTCACACATGAAATGAATCGTCATTAGGTGCGTTCTGAAACTATTATTTGAAATAATTTTGAACAGTTACAACAATAGAAATAAATTAATAACTTTTTTTTGTGGCTACTTAGAGTTATACCTTAACAATAAGGTATTTTACATAAATATTTCATATTGGGACGCTGTAATTTCGTTGTCTGGTACGATTTGGCCATCCTCCTTTTGTTATCACTGAGCCGCAAGCCATGCAGTGGAAATGCTACATTTTTGCACTGTGTACACTGCAGCACTGCGCCACCTCCAAAAGCATTCTAATAGCATATTGCATAATATATATTATATCATTTATTTATTATTTTATCCTAAAGCACAAGTTGCAATTCAAAATCATTCATTAAAAAAGGCGAATCCAATACAATTTGATCTATGCCGTCATTGTTTCATTTGATCTCTATATGCATACCTGATTGTCGTACTTTTTTCAGGTACATTGATTACAAGAAAGGTGTACAGATGTGAAAATAAAAAAATAATTAACAAAATCATGATTTTAAAAAGCAAAATTAAAAAACAAAAATGTCAAATAAAAGCAGCAATGAAAATGGCGAAGACAAAAATTGTTTCCATATCTTTTTTAACTTCCTTAAATCTCATTGTAATAGGTGGTAAAACTTTGTTTCACAGCATATATGTTCTGAATAATGTTTTAGACACTTTTTATAAAATCTTTGATTAAAGGAATTAAATAAAATCAAACAAAAGTGACTAACTTCAGTCAGTCAGTAATATCTGCAGTATCTTTGCTCTCTTGGGGTAATTAATAATGTTTTGAAAATAAAATCAAAACAAAGTTGTTACAGACAAATATTTATTTTACATTAATTATTAATTTTTCAATTGTAAAGACTTACTTGCACAAAATATTAGACCATCTGATACACGTTGGTTAAAATTCGTGCTTTACTCTTAAATTTAGGTATTTTGTCAGGTTACACTGAGTTATCTGTCAGCTTACATGTCCATCATTCAGTAGTTCATTTTCTCCCGCATTAATATCTAACTGTAATTATTATTTATGCTCCCATTTAGTTCAATTTAAGTTCAAAATTAATTTGAGTTCAACACATTCCTTGGGGGCAAATTGTGAGGAAGACTTTAATAAAGTTTTAAATAATTTGGATTGCCTGCTGGCAAAAAATGAATAACACCTGCCCCCAAAGGAAAATAGAATTAATATAGACTTTATAGTTCAAAAATTGGCAGGTAATGATTCGCAAGAATTTGCAAATAAAATTTGAAAGTTCAAGAATGCGGATTAAGAATGGGTGAGTTAACCGTCAAATGCCTTTTGTACGCCGATGATCAAGTTATTCTTGCGTCGTCGGCGGCAGAGTTTTAAATGATGGTTACATTAATGAACGGATCATTAAAAGAAAGGGGTATGAAAGTGAACGCAAGTAAGACGAAGGTTATGGTTTTTGAAAGAGAAGAAAGTAAAACGATTTGTGAAATAAGAATAGAAGGTGAGTTGATCGAGCAAGTAGATGAGTTTGTATATTTGGGCTGCGTATTTAGCAGGGATGGGAGATATGATAAGGATATAGAACGACGAGTGAATGCGGGAAATAGAGTAAATGGGGCCTTGCACTCTATTGTGAAGAGTCAAAATGTGTCGAAAAATGCACGTATGGCAATTCATAATGCCGTGTTGGTCCCTACTTTAACGTATGGTAGTGAAAGTTGGGTGTGGCAGAAGAAGCACGAGAGTAGAATAAACGCAGTAGAAATGCGGTCGTTAAGGAGTATGTTAGGGCTGAATCTGAATGACAGGGTAAGGAATTGTGTAATAAGAGAAGAGTATAGTTTGCAAGATGATGTGGTGACCAGGATTAAGAAAGGAATGCTTCGGTGGTTTGGTCATGTGGAAAGAATGAATGACGAAAGAGTGACAAAGAAAATTTATAGTGCAGAATCGAATGGCAGAGTCGGAAAGGGACGTCCTAGGCGAAAATTTATCGACCAAATTGGCGATTTGTCCCAGTCACCACGTTATTTTTGTGAACCAGTCTATGGGCTGGTTCACAAAAATAACGTGGTACATTACTAGCTTGTAGGACTCCTGTTTTGGCTCGAAGTTGTGTGGTTAGGTTCTACACTCTGAACTATTTCTATTGTCAAGTAGCAATGCTGCTCGCATAATACCAAGTCATTTAATTTACTCAGTCCCTACTTAGGGTCCTTCTGTCTTAAGTTATTACGTAAATAACTCACATAACAACATCTTGTGACCATATCAATATTAAAAATGTTTTATGTTTTAAATAAATATATTGACTTGGGCCATCGCATGAAAATATAATATATCTCACAAGTAATACATATTATATTAAATTCGATTGCTTAGCTCACATGTCTTCGAAATATTTTTTCTTATTCCTCAGACATGCAGGTTTCCTTACGATGTTTTCCTTCATCGCCGAGCACTTGGTAAATCAATACTTAAAATTGCAATTAACAATTTCGTTGTTGCCGACGGGGATCGAACCCGGGTTACTCGCGTTCTGTTATATTTACAGCGAGTGTTAACCATCTGAGCTACCACGGCTCTAAAAGAATAGTTTATAGTAATTTAATACGTCACAAAATAATTAAAAACACATAAAAAAATTAGAAATGGCTTGGTATCCTTCATCGATCACAATTTATTCCTTGATTCCTTGATATTATTACAACCCTTTTTATTCAAAATTTGCTAAACAAAGTTCTTAAACTTGGCGGAAGTGAGATTTTGAATATATATTTTGGGATTTTGATGTAAAAGCGTAGCTCCAAGAATGTGTTGCTTACTGTGTGGCAACTGTGGCAAATATCTTGCTTATGAGGCAATCCTAGAGGAGGTTCTTTTTTGGACTTTAACGGAGTGTGATGTTAATAAATTATGCTGATCCAGAAACCGTATTCGCGAAAAGCCGCGTGAATACCTTCTTCGAATGAGTAGATTCTTCTAATTCGGGTGCTGTGTGGAACAGTTCTGGAATTAAAAAATAAAATCTAAATTCTACTAATATTCTTACATAATTTATCCATAAAGTACACTTTTATTGTTAATTTTTTTTTGGGAATGTATCAAATCTGTTTGTCCGCACTGGAGCAGAAAAGTGGGTTGTTCTTTCTATTTTTATTAACCTGTTTAAACTTTATAATACACCTTATAATAAAGATTATATAGGACAAAATTTATACCTTAAGTCATTCTCTAGCAGTGAACCCTGGATGATTTGATTTGATTTTGATTTGCAAATAGAATATATGTTCTTAATTATGCTAGTATTATTTGTTCCTATCTATTTTGTTACTTTCAAAAGGTATTTGTTTAAAAGATATTTCAAAGGTTCCTACAGTCCTACAAACTAGATTTTTCATAAGAAAGTGAACGACATGGTGGAAACAGCTTATTATTTGAAATATTTTGTTTGAAATTTCCATACAAAAGACTTTTTGAAAAGCCACTCGTAAAGTTTCTCTCAGATAAATGTGGATTTCTGTGTACCACAGCATCCAATTACTATCAAGTAATATATCTGCACGTTTGTCTCTTTTATTCTTTACTCCCTCACATGCGCAAACCCACCAAACACGTACCCATTTCTGATTCGATGTATTCTTCAAAGTCTTTACAAAGAACCGAACTGGCACTTTTACTTTTAGCTTTTCAAGACACTGACAAACTTGATGAGGATGTGGTTATGCTTCTGGATGAATAATAAATATACTCTGGCTGTCCATGTAAATAGCAAAGAAAGTCTCTAACAGTAGAAAAAAAAGATTTGCTGATTTTCATAATTAGAATTAATAAGAAAAAATTATATTATAATATATTTTAATAACAACGCATAGTAAATATTCCATTACCATTGACTGTCTCGTTTGTCAAGCGGTTGTAGTAGTGCGACTGCTGATCATGAGGTCCTGGGTTCGAATCCCGGGTCGGGCCAGAAAAAAATCAATTATTGAGTTTTTCTGTCAAGAAATTCTCAGTAGCTGCCCGGAGTCAGGAAGTTGGCGGTGTCTCACCCCCGTGCCTCGGAAAGCACGTAAATCTGTTGGTCCTGCGCCTGATCACTCTCCGGTCGTGTCGGTTTACCGTTTCATCGGATTATGAGAGTGAGGCAATAGAAAGTGCACCTGTGCTTGCGCATACACTTGCGCACTATAATCCTGTTCTGCGCCATTACCTAGCATCCGTTGAGGCAGGCCGCCGTGGCCGAAATTCGGTCTGGAGTATATTATTATTATTATTATTATTCCATTATCATAAACTATTTCTACACATAGAGGAGTCACACAGAGTAAGGTCCCCTTTTGTTGCCTATAGTAGGTCGGACGAAGCAATAACATTCGAACGGTTCTCATTTTAACTCGATTACTTGTGTGTAAAGAGGTTTTGATAATGATTCAAGGCTGGTGCGCTATGACTTTGTATACTTGGTTCGTAAATATCGGTAAGTAACAATTTTATTATAGACGGAAAGGTGACGAATGAGTTATCTACACTCACCATACGAAACAAAGCAGTAATGAGCTGCTAATTTATGCTGGCATTCTGTGAAATCGTACTTCTCGTAATATAGCTGCAGCGTGGTTCTTCAAGGTACTATAAATTACGCAAAATAATTAACGTTCTGCATACGTCGCGGTGATTTTTTAGTGAGGCGAGACAACCGCATTTTTTTAACAGTTACCATAGATAAAAATTTAACTTTTGTTCCGATCTACACAGTATGAACTTATGGTATCTTGAAGTCTTGCAGTTGTATGCTTGTGTTGGGATTTAATTTTATTTATTACAGGATCCCAAGCAAATAGTAGCACCCAGCCATCTTCTATATTGAAATTAGGATGTTTTTTGATTTCAATAGCCTCGCGAATCATTCTTGGAAGGAATTGGTGTTCTTTAGCGAGGATTTTTGGTCTATTAAATCTGATGTAGTGACGGGGGCGATCCTGTACGTTCACAGACTGCAGACTTCCCGGAGCGTCGATTCTTCACATCAGCTATATGTTCTTTAACGCGGGTTTTAATTGATCTTTTAGTTTGTCCTATGTAGGAGAGACCACACTCACAATCAAGCTTGTACACTCCTGCATCTTGCAGAGGGACGTTATACTTGACTGATGGTAAAAACTGACCAATCTTCTTCGGCGTCTTGAAGTATGTTTTGATGGAAGCGCGCTTCAAGATGTAGCTGTAGATGACTACCGTGGCGTTTCCCTTATCACTACGGTACAGTACGGTAGTAATGGATACGTCAGACTATAATTCTATAATACAAGAACTTTTGTCGGATGTAAGTACATCTCAACTCTATAAATTCTAAAATTCAGTTCACAATAGAGTTAGAGGCAAACAATTCCTTAGCTTTTCTAGATACGTTAGTAATTCGGAATCCTGATAACACCTTGAGCCATACTGTGTATAGAAAAAAGACCCATACAGATAGATATTTAATCGGTGATTCTCACCACCATCCTTCACTGTTAGCTACTATGGGTAAATCTTTGTTTCAGAGAGCACGAGGGATCTGTGACAGTAAACACCTGGCTGCCGAGTTCCACCATGTCAAGCAAGTTTTGCATGACAACAAGCTTCGGGCCCCGCGCCTGCGTCACAGTGAACGAGTGAAGCCGGCCACAGTCGAGCGTGTACCAGCTGTACTGCCATATGTTAGAGGAGTCACTGACAAGATTGGCTACATCTTGAAGTGCGCTTCCATCAAAACATACTTCTAGCCGCCGAAAAAGATTGTTCAGTTTACCATCAGTCAAGTGTAACGTCCCTCTGCAAGATGCAGGAGTGTACAAGCTTGATTGTGAGTGTGGTCTCTCCTACATAGGACAAACTAAAAGATCAATTAAAACCCGCGTTAAAGAACATATAGCTGATGTGAAGAATCGACGCTCCGGGAAGTCTGCAGTCTGTGAACACGTACAGAATCGCCCCCGTCACTACATTGGATTTGATAGACCACAAATCCTCGCTAAAGAACACCGATTTCTTCCAAGGGTGATTTGTGAGGCTATTGAAATCAAAAAACATCCTAATTTCAATAGAGAAGATGGCTGGGTGCTACCATCTGCTTGGGATCCTATAATAAATAAAATTAAATCCCAACCCAAGCATACAACTGCAAGACTTCAAGATACCATAAGTTCATACTGTGTGGATCAGAACAAAAGTTATCTATGGTAACCGCTGTTAACTATGACATTTGGACGTTGAACACGTCCAAATGTCATAGTTAACAACGTCCTCCCCGTGACCATGGGTGCTGTAAAGCGCTCGAAACGTCGGGTATAGTTAAATATACGCGATAAAATCCGTGAAAACTAGTATTATTTCAATGTATAGTGTTCGCGTAAATATAAGAAATTCATACCCTATTTTTTTGAGTAAAATTATATGCATTTCAATTTCCCTACCGTGTGGGGTGGAATTTTTATTCAAATTTATATGGGGTCAGCCCTAAAGTAGGTATAACCTGCTTAAAAACAGAGTTATTTAAATCAGTTTGTACGAGCTACTCGAGCATTCTTATTTTTATTAAGTAAAATACTTAAGCGTTGTAATGAGCCGCGTTTTGTAAACACGGCGAAATTGTAAATACCTTTACTTTTATAAAATTAGTGTGAACTTAGCACTGCATTGAATTATTCGTTGTCATTTTATTTATCTTTCACACATAAGAACACCTGTCGAATTAAGAACTTCCTCCTCATTTATAGTCTCCTAAAATATAAATACGGTACAAGCACTATATTGTTTTCATCTAAATTAACTATTGACAAAAGCTACAAGATAACAGAACGAGCTTAAATGTACTCTGGAAAAGCCGCTACAACTTAAATAAATTCCCGGCCGTAAATACAGTTTATTTGGTAAGCTGCAGCTTAGAGGCACACCTGTTTCAACAAGCTGAGATTAGCAATTTGCTAAGAGTTTGGACTGTCGCCAAGTGTATTCTTTTTATTTTCAAAATGTGTCTTGGCACTATTTTGTTGAGATTAAAACTCCATTATGTTTTTAATTTTTACTGTAATAAATACTGTTCAATATTATTTATATTTACGTATATAGCAGTGTGATGACTATTTCGTCCCGTGTGTGTAAAATGAGAAAATGATTTTATAAAAGTGCAGAGACAAGCTAACTAACAGTCCACCTGACAGTAAAAGGTAACTGGCAACGCACACGTGCAGCGGACTTCAAACAAAGACAGCTGCAGATGCATTGGATGGAATGCTTCACAGCTTGTGATCACACCGGCTCTCTGTGCGCACCAGACCGGACCACAGCAGTACAAGCGCTGCTAGCTGGCAGCAGGAGCAGGTAAGATTGTGGACCTTACCTAGATGAACTCCTGGGCGGCACATGAACATTTAGTATTGTAAAGTCTTTATTAACTAATCTAACTTATACACACAACATACTATTAATGTTCACTATTATTGTATGCTATGCGACACTCTGCGTATTGCGCAGACGGTTACTTGATTTTAAATTATATTGTAGTACCTCGCATACTGATCTTTGATTGTGATTGAGACAAGTATATTGTTCTCAAGGATTACACCTATTTAGAAAAACTAGAGAAGTAAACGATTGTATAAGAACAAAATTTATATCACCCTTATGCAATAAAATAAAATAAAAATATGTTCGCCCTGCTGTGTGACCATGTGAGCTAGAATAATATTAAGAGACATAAAATAAAAGAACTCGAATTCTTCAAAATAATTAACTTTGCAGGATTCCAGCTTGCGCAATCCTTTGTAGTAATCCTACGCTCTAACCTTTAGTTATTGAGATTACCTTGACGACGAAATCACTTATCATATTGCGCGAGCATGTTAAGTTTATCTAGGCCGTGAATACACGGGGAAAATTAATTTTCCCATAAATGAGACCTAGCTAGATTCATTTTCCAATATGTTATTCCGTCCATAATTTTTTTTATTTAACAAGTACACTTACAATGCACATATATGACAATTACGAAAACATACAAATTTCTATACTCTCTGATATGTATACCAATAACAAGTGTACTTAACATTCACGGATAGAGTCGTGCAATTTTGAGTTAATTTGGAGTTGAAATAACATCCAATCAATACAATGCAAAATAAAACTGTTCAAATAAATTATGTACTTAAATAAGAAAAATATAACGATAAAAATGGATTTAATTATTTATTAAAAGGGAATATGGTAGATATTATACTCTCTCCAGGAATGTATATATTTAATTTAAGTATAAGATATATTATATTGTATGTGTATATTATATTATAACTCGACGATAAATTATTTGTCGAAAGTCGTAAGAGTCGTCAAATATGTCAATGCCAGGTATGATTTTAGAAAATTCGTTATATTTTCCACATATACGCACGATAGGAGCGTGATTCCCGAGACGAGTTTTCGCGAAAGGAATATGAAATGTTTTTTTGATGCGACAACGGGGATATTTACGAGGAACAGCAAATGAAATGCGGTCAAGAAGGTCACTGCACTTTACTGTGTACTACTTTATGTAGGAAACACAAATCCAGAATATCTCGTCTATTTCGGAGAGACATTTTAAACTTATCCAGTTGCCTATGTGAGATACCACTGGCATGAAAGGCAAGATGTCGAGTAAAAGCGCACTGTATACCTTTAACGCGTTGGGAATGCACACTAGAAGATGGATTCCATATGACACTAGCGAATTTAAGGAGACTTCTTACAAAAGCATTATACAAAAGAATTTTAGTCTCAGACAAAAATCCCTTTGTATTGCGTTTAGTAAATCCCTAAAACTTTGCGGCTTTATTAACAACAATGTTTATGTGAGATTTAAAGGTTAGCTTTCTGTCAATTGTTACTCCTAAGTCTTTAATCTCCAGTGTCTCTTGCAACACTACATTACCAATTGAGTAACTAGAGACAAGTGGTTTTATTTTCCTGGTGTATTTTACATGGAAGCATTTCTAGCATTAAGAGCGCATATTCAAATACGTCCAAGTCGAAATCTACGCGATCGCTTTGGAACGGCGTAATATTGACGCACACTACAATGTTATATCTGTGTGCGTGTCAGGGCGAGTGTGAGGCTATAATAGTTGCCTAACGATGACTACGAATCACTTAGATCTTTGATTATATACTTACCTGTCTTTGATACTATAGGAACTAAAATGATAAAAAAATATATAGTGTATGGAAATCGGAGGCTAATACTTATGTGGAAATTGTTTTATTCTTTTAGTAAATTGAAGTCGGCTTTACATTTTCACCCTATTGTGTATATTATAATATGTGTATATGTTCTAATTGAAAAATATGTATTGTATAAAATATATATCATTTGATAAACTTTTATTCTGTTTCATAATGTATACATAATTCATCAAACTAACAATTTCATTAGTGTCGGCGGGATTAGTGTTGCCAGGTCTAGCAAGTAAAATTTCGGGACGGAAGGTAAAAATAATCGGGGATTTGGTTTTCATATCCGGACAACTAGAATGACTACAAAATATAGGTTTCTTTGTAGCCTTTTGTGCTTTATTGAGAGCCGTGGTAGCTCAGATGGTCAACGCTAACTGTAAATATCACAGTATGCGATTAATGCGAGAAATTGTGACTGTAACTTTACTTTATTTTTGTGCTTTATAATTATTATATTATTATTATTATTCGGTTCTGATCTCATAAACGAATAACTTTTCATCCAAACATCGTAAAAACTGAATTTTTTCATTTTAGGCAAATTAAAACATTTTTGAACTATTTGTTATTTTTTGCAGTCTCTGAATTTTTCAAATCACTCATTTTAATATAATTCTGTTTAAAACTTTTGTGGTTTTTTTTTCGACTGGTGAGACAATGTCGTAGTAAAAATATTTTAATGTGGTAGTAGCTAACAGATATAATCATTTTTGCTGTCAAAATTATGGATTAAGTATAGAATAAGAAGGTTAGTGAAAATCGGGACATTTGGCGTCCCGATCAAGGGTGAATCGGGACGTGTCACTAGACCCTTGAAAATCGGGACGTCCCGCGAAAATTGGGACACCTGGCAACACTAGCGGGGATCGAGCCCGGATTGTTCGCGTTTACGGGGAGCACTACGCCCTTGAGCTACTCAACTGAAGCACGGCTCATATGTTTTATATCTGGGGGCACGGTAGTGCCCCCCGCCATGTCGACCAAAACAGCGGCACGGCCGTATCATCATTGCGAGACTTGGTTATTTTACAAGTTATGTTTTTGATGGCATGTCTTTGCTTAACCATAACGTTCTCCACACTAGGAATTTTTCCTAAGTACATCTTTGGGGCAGTTTAAATACATTAATTTCACAAGGACAAACATCCAGACCTGAAACAATTATTTGTAGGTAATACAAATTTTGTTCCATGTGGGATTCGAACCTGCGGCGCTCTGCGCTACAACTCATTACCAAGTCACTCCGCCACGGAGCCAAAGGTGAAAAAGGCCAACGATTTTGTATTTTTACTTGATCCGAATTGCTTACGTTCATTACTCATTTCTAAAAAAATATGTATGAAATGAAAATTTGCCACCATTACATCATTTAATATTTAAATATTACCATCATAAACATATTTCAAAATTACTTACTACCAAAAATATCGCTTATAAAAGTCTGAATCGTTTAAAATGCTCGATGGTGCTATAGGTATCTAGAAGTATGGTGTAGTATAGCCCTATCGGTGTCGCTGAGAAAAAGTAATACGTCCTGTCGTTGGGATTACCCGGAGCGTACTGAATTGAATGGCGTCTCCACATGATGTTTTATAGTATTTTTAAAATAATTATATAAAATAATTGAGAAAATAAAACGAGCTAAGATTTTTTTTGGATATTTAACATTACATGTATTTTGATAAAATAATTAAAATAGATATGTTTATAAGCAAATACATGGAAAAAATTACATTGAAGTAGACAGTTTTGGTGATTTTATAATATTATTTTATAATATTAAATCGAAATATTTTCGTAATTTAGGTTTTGCTATACACTAAAAGACTATATATTCCATTATAATAATGCTTAAAATAAAGTATTTTAGCTTATAATAATGGTTGTATTCAACCTGAAAGATAACTCTGATGCATATTTTCGTAAAACACTGTGAAGGGATTGTCTTCGCCCTAAAAAACCGTCCTTAAAAACTATGATTTTGCATTGCTATGTACTAAATAGAGACTTCATCTTTCTAAAGCCCAAATTTTCAGCAAATAATCTCCTCACGTCGTTACGATATCCCCTTTGGAAAAACCATAAAACATGTAGTTTTCGACGCGAAACGCATATGCCCTCTTAAGAGTTATACTATTCACACCAATGGGATATTCTATTCAGATCTTCCTGTATGAGTTTTATATTCTCCACTGATTTTATGGCTTTATAAAATATATTATAAATTTAAAACAAATAGTTAGAGCCGTTCTCAGGAACGTGATTTCAAACAAAAAAATAAATACTGCTAATATAATGGTACAGGATTTCAAATAACTGCCGTGTATTATACGATCCAGAGCACGTCGAAGGAGGTGAAAGAGGTAGACTCAAACAGTAGATGGACAACTGCATCTTCTAATAGTTATTAAGTATTAAAAAAACTGCAGCCGCCAATCCGCTTGTCAAGTTCGACTACAGTAAATATCCATTATGTGAGATGATCTGTGGGAGGCCTACATTCAGTAGAGGACTTTTGTTATTCTGTAATGGTTGGATGGACAATTTTTATGTAACTGAAATTTTAATTTTTCAGTTACATAAAAATTGTCCATCCAACTTTTAATTCCAATCCAACCAAATTTTCCAGTTCCAGTTCTCACTATAAATATCTATTTCAGACATTCAACGGATAATCAGCTCTCTGAGCTATTGGCGGAACCTTCAGGGGAATTTGAAGACTTTCTTCGCATGTCGCTAAGCGATTTCAATTATTTTGTTGAAAAAAAAAATCCCCATTAGTTGCAAAACAAGACACTACTTGGAGGGATTCTATACCAGTTAAAATCCGTCTTGCTATAACTGAGATTTTTGGCTACTGGGGATAGTTATAGAAGCTTGCATTATACGTTTAAAGTTTCAAGCCAAATTATATCTCAAATAATTCCTGAACTATGCCAAGCACTGTTCAAAATATTGAATAATATGGTTAAGGTAAGTAAAACATAGATTAGATTTATCATTCATTTATTTTTAATTACTCAAACTCTTTGTTTACATTAGCATCCAAAAATGCTCTATATAAAATATCCTGCGATTGAGCATTTTGTGTAGACATATTTCGATTGTCTGGAGGTGAAGGGACAACCGAATAAACATATCGAGAAATGTTTTGCTGATTCTGTATCCGTTGGGGAGATTCATATGAAGGTGAAGTGTACATGCTCGCTGACGAGCAGGGCCGATGTATAGCATTTTCTGAGATAAACGAACAATTACTTGATTTGATTTGGACGGATGATGGATTGGTATCCATCAGCTGTTCAGAATACAATTTGTTTGAAGTAGAAGGGCGGTTATTAAAAAAAAATTAAAATTAAGGGAGAAAAAATCCGTGAAACTAGCTTTAAAAACAAAACATTAGTTACAAGTAGCTGTCGTCATATCCACACTAATCTATCTCTGTAAGCACATCTGAAACAATAGATTGAAATCAGTGCCGAATGAGATAATGTTTATCTTTTTAAATCTTTATTTTTATCGCAGCAATTATTTATTCTTGAATGGTCTTTCTTCTTTAATATCTGCCAAGGAATATTAAAAAAGAATTAAATAGCTGGCTACTGTTATAGCCTAAAAAATGTGTACTGCTAAACGTAGGCTTCCGCCTTAGATTGCTCCATAGTTACATACCACGCTTCAACAGGCAAGTTGACAACCCTAGTTATTTTATTTTAGTTTTTATAGGGGATATCCCATTTTCTGTCATCTGGTTAGTTTCCCCGTGTCACCACTTACGACAGCCACGAGATCGTATTATGGTGTAATGGATCAAAAATTCAAGTGAAAATTTTTGCAGACATTTACTGTTAGCTCACATTTGGATCTAGTTTAAATTTTTAGTTGTATGTTTTAAAAAACATGTTTGTTTCCCACATTGCATGCCGTGGCAACCTTTAATTAAGACGATACTTAGATAGAAACTTTCCTGTTATTTCTAGTATTTACATTGTGTTCACGTATGTCTTGGTGGTTGTCTTAAATAAATAAATAAATGGATATTCTTCCACCGCCACTACCCCCCTATGAGGCAATCTATGGTGAAGGTCTATGTTTATCAGTGGACTTTAATAGGCTGTAACGTTAACAGTAATGTACACCATTGTGATGATTGCTGATTACTAGAATAAGCGACGATAGAATAATAGAAGTTGCACTTTCTAGATAGTTCTGTACATACCATATAATGCAACATTTGCGTGCAGTCAGAACACTGTAACACAGGGCATCCTAGTACAGGTTCTGATCTTTAACAATAGTCAATCTTGCAATAATTGTATCATAGAATTAAGACAATAATCTAACCATGTTCTTGTTTTATCTACCATTGTGATTGGAAATAAAGGATTATTATTATTATTGTCATTATTTTATTGCAGGTCAGATAAAGACCGTAAACAGCCTTGCCTGCAATAATACGCTTTCGTAGTACGAAAATAATACGAAAGCGTCTTATTGCAGGCCAACCTGTGATGACGTAATGAAATATTTCATTGGACGGCAAGCTAGCGTTAAACGTTTTATGTTAGCATTATGAACTTAATTTTGACGTTTGTAACATATTTGTGCCCCGTTTATTGAACAGTATAGCTGTCAGATTAAACACTTCAATAAAAGTTGCTTCTTGGGAGCTTTTCCTGAATTGTTTTTTTTTATAGGATAGGGTGACAAACGACCACACAATCCACCTGATGGTAAGTGGTTGCTGTGGCCCATATATATCTAAATCTGTCCTCGATTACGAATCAAAATGCCGATGCGTTGTCACATGTGAGTACTAACATGGAATGCCTTGTTTACAGTAAAGAGGGTCTCTGGTTCTCTACGCTCACCATACGAAACACAGCAGCATATTTTACGCTGGTACTGTGTGAGAGCGCGGTCCTTCCCAGGTCGAGTTGACCCATTCGTACTACAACTATACTACTAATATAACTGCAGCATAGTTCTATCACATATAAAATTGTTTAATATTTTTAATTACAATAGTAGTTTTGGTTACTTGTAATCGCAGAACAGTCTCCTTTTTAAGTCGTGGTATGTATTTTTTCATTTCCTTAGTTATTGCAATATTGAGGTCAGTGATTTAAAAACAAACTTATGGCTGCTTACAGCAGGAAGGTTTTTAAACTTTTAGTAACATTGAAAAATAACAAAATAAAAATAAAATACCGAGTGATTTTTTTACCGTCTGGAAAAGAAAGTGGTCTTGTTTTTGCGAACCGGTG
This sequence comes from Parnassius smintheus behrii, assembly GCA_036936625.1. Classification (NCBI taxonomy): domain Eukaryota; kingdom Metazoa; phylum Arthropoda; class Insecta; order Lepidoptera; family Papilionidae; genus Parnassius; species Parnassius smintheus. Next base: position 34,990,207 of record JAUPFT010000029.1, read on the forward strand.
TAGATTTTGACATTCAAGCACCAATGAATTAAAAGTTTTGACTTTAACTTTAAAAGTCAGTCTTGCACACATATTTCGCGTACAGGTTTCAGCTTTGTTACACAGCAAGGAAACAGAAGTAATAACTCCGCAACAGAATCCCAAGTATCGCGAGCTATAAATACTGCGGGCTCTTCCTTTTCTAATAAAAACGCCATTGAACAAGACCGATGATAGTTTGTTATAACAGCGTTTTGTTTAGTACTTTAGTACATGTAAAAATTCCAATTACAGACAGTAAATGAAATATAAATTTCTGAATACGTCCTTGTTGGCAAGTACAGTGAATGGTTATGACCAATAGATTAAATGAGATATGCAGATAAAGTTTTTTTTTAAAATAGAATAAAGGTGACACGTGAGAACATATTCCATAGGTAGTATATGTGGTGACCCTTTGACCATTTTTGTATTAGAGGGGGCAAACGAGCATGCGACTGTCTAGGTAGTACGTGTATGGACTTCTGCCGCTCATAAACAACTGAAACACCAGGGAATTGCAGGTGAGTTAGCTGGCCTACGTCTATCCTTCATTAAGAATCAAAATTCAGATGCGTTGTCACCCTTGAAGACTAAGATGGAATGCCTCGTTTCCATTTGAGAGGGTTTCCGTTTCTCTACACTCACCATACGAAACACAAAAGCATTATGCCACTATTATACTGTTGTATATATTATATATGGTACCGAGAGATATATATGTAGGACCATACTCTAGCGCGGTCTACCTCGGTCGGTTTGCCCAGTTCGTGCTGCAACCTTAATAAAGATGCAGCATGGCTCTACCACGTTAAAAATCAGGTCGTTATAGACACTGTTTTGTAGTAAAATGTGAAGGATGATCTGTGTTCATCAATGGACTTCCTTGTGGAGTATTGGTGGTGATAAAATTAAAATATAATAAGAAATGAATTTAGAATTATAAAAAGAAAGTTCCTGGGAAGCTCAGAGGCTAAAAGTTTAAATTAAATACATAGCACGTTTTTAACCCCAATTTGATTTCCGTCGGCATGCTGATATCATGTGTTTGGTGATGAATAAATTCATTTCATACATACAATGATGTGTCTTATCTGGATTGAAGAGCACCTCCCGCCCTCCCTCAATTGCGTGCACTGATTCCGTCACCACTAGTACCAGCACCACTACTCCCAACACCACTACTCCCGGCACCACTTCAACACCACTATTCCAGGAAAGACACACCATCGACGATAATATGACACCTGTTTCGCCTCTATTAATTATCAGCTTAGTCAACTCCGAGCTGATACTGAGAATTTCTTGACATAAAAACTCAATCACTGATTTTGACCCGATCCAATCGGGGTTCAAATCCAGGACTACATAAACGCTAAACCATTATTACTTCTACTGGTTAGTTGTGGATAGAATTTTTATAATAGTTTCTAAATTTGTTACGCCTCACACCGTATTTTTCATAAATAAACTTATTTTTTGGCTTTGGGTATATTGTAAAAGTGGTTGTTGATATAATGAAGAGTGACATTAGATATTTAAAATTATTAAAAATTATTCGCTATGTTTAAATATTAACTTCCTGTTGAAAAATTTTGGAGAAGTTTTCAACTCACGCCTCGCGTGTGTCGAACTATTAAACCACCACTGATACGTTAAAGAAACCTGTGGGGAAAAGTACTATATTGACATTTAATTTTAAATTTATGACAATATCATAAAATATACAATATGTATGATATTACGAAAAATACTATAACATAGTGCGTTATATCTGCGTTTTCTTACTGAACTTATTCTATGAGCGAGCAAAATGGATCCCACGGAACGGTAATCTCTAATGCAAATCCCACAAGGGTGTAGTTCTTTCTCAAAAATTCGTACTTTGTTTGCGCCATTTACTCCATTCAGTGTCATTTTATGCCGTCCCGGCCATCAACTCCTGGGATGGGAGGTACCCCTGAGATGACAGGCCGACAAAGTATCTACGCACGTAGCTTCTCACACTAGGTTTTCTCTCCTAACGTATTAAAGTTATAACTATTTTTTACCCTTTACTTTGATTATCATATCTATATGATACCATATCACGCTATATAATACATTTATTACTTACTAAATGTAGGTACCATAACCGATCACACTTATGTACTTACATATATGTGTGTAAGTATCCTTCTCGTTGCTTCTTTTTCAGACTATAAGAGTCCGCTGCTGTACCTACATGATCCTCTCCAATAGTTAGTTAGGTTTTCCCTTTACCGCCTTTAAACAAGCCAGCTTCTTTTAAAGAGACCAAAAGCAAACGTCTAGTTGGAAACTCGTTCCTAGTATAATAACCATATATGTGGTTTCTTATTGCATCTGCATCAAAAACATCAACACCTGTCACGGGCTTTTGTCTTCGTTTTTTCTTAGGAGTGCGTAAAACATTATCTTCAGTTCCAGAAGCACCAAATTTTTCTTTATTTATATTATATAGTGTTTTTGCACCAATTCCAAGAGCTTGTGAAACCCGATCTTTCACTTGAGTGACAGGAATCAAAGGGCCGCCATTTTGTGACTCACCTCCCGGCGATAAAACAAGTTGCCGGATTCGAAGATTATCATGTCCTCCCCCCCCCCTTTCTTGTAACCTCAGATTATCCTTTAATATCCAAGCACAACTTGTCTATCTCTTCTTCCAGCTCCAGGATCTACTCGTCAGCCCTCAGTGTGCGTGCGTTATATGTTCATCATCATATTAACTATTTGTCATAATAATATTGTATTATCACATTGGACGTCCGCCATATTTTATTAAGAATGACGTTACTTTACCTATTGTGTTTCGCCTTTTTATTTGATACCCATATCATAGGGTCATTATGTAAATTATGAATCGCCATTTTGTTTCGTCAGCCATATTAGATTTTGAATGACGTGACTTTACCTAATATGTTTTGCTTATCAACCCCTTCATTTGATAACCATATGATAGGGGTTACTATGGAAATTATAAATCGCCATTTTGTGACACCCGCCATATTGAATTTTTAATGTCACTTTACTTTTTGTATTTATCCCATCAAGCCCTTTTATTTAATACCCATATCATCGGAGTTGCTGTAGAAATGATAAATCGCTATTTTGTAACGTCCACCATATAAGATTAAAAATGGCGCCATTTATTGTGGGTGAAAGTGGGTGAAATATTGATTTCAAAAATTCTAGGACATATATACAATTGAAGTTAAAAAATCTTTTAATAATAAAAACTAAAAATATATTTATCCAGCCCAACCAGATGTGAATACTCTATCAATGACCCAAAAAATAATAATAATGATAAAAGTTTATTAAGGTATCAACTTACACCACTTATATATATGTGGATCCCATATGTGGACTATGAGAAAGTCTTTGATTCCATCGAAAGTTGAGTGGTGCTGCATTCCCTTTACCGGTGCTAAGTTGACTGTCAGTATATCAAAGTGCTGAAGTGTTTATCCAGTAGGGATACAATGGCTATCCGAGTACAGAACCAGAGTAAGACACCTATCCAATTATATAGAAGTGTACGACTGGGTGATGTAATATTCCCGAAAGTCTTCATCGCTGTATTGGAAGACGTTTTCAAGCTACTGGATCGGAAAAGATACGGTGTGAACGCTGGAGGATCTAAGCACTATGCTCAATGACCTCACTAGTGTCTCCCAACGGAAAGGTCTTAAGGTTAATATGGATAAAACGACGACGGGGGAGAAATGTTCTCAAATGGCAGCCTCGTACCAGTAGGTGTAGTGCGAGGCGTCTTCCACTTAATGGAGTAACGACCAGGTAAGACGTGCAGGAAGTCAATATATGCAGGAGGCTCGGAAACTTACTTTATGGTGTTCCTTGGGAGAGGCCTGTGTATAGCAGTGGACTTGTGAAGGCTCTTAATGAATGAATGAATGATATAAATCGTAGTACAAAGTTTTAATATAATTTATTTTATGAAAAAATATTATTTGCAATGAGAAACATGACACCATCATCATCATTAGCCCATCACAAGTACATTGCCAAACATGCCCCCAAATAATGCCACAAAGTGTCCATACGGGTTATTATTTGTATTGCAGCGTGTTGAGTGGCGCCGCTTGAGAAGTGTGCCACCCCGTTTTCTCTACTCGATCCTTGGCGGCAGCGCGGCGGAATGTTCGCGAGCATGACGTGCACACGCTTTGCTTTGCAGCGTGCTGAGTGGCGTCGCACGAGATGTATGCCACGTGGCCACTATATTGCACGCCCTGTCCAACGCTCGTCATGTGCTGTGGCACATTTAAATATTGCAAAAAAAAAAATAATAACATGTAGACATAAATTAGGATCATAGTGCACATTCTACGTAAATATACGTGCACTTAAATATTTGTTGCATAAAATTAAACTTTCAAGCTCTACGAGAAAGTAGTCACAAATTCAATCACGAATTCCCTCAGCAACGATTTATTTTACTTTAACATGGCAAACTATTTTTCTTGCTTTTATATCTGTGAAATTGTAAAGCAGTCTACAACTCTACATGGATACGTCTCTGAATTTGTATTAATAGATATACTTTATTCCCTTGAAAATTTTTGTACATTTTCGTGCATGTATTGTTAAAAATTGTAACAACATAAATAAATTCTAGAACGTTGTACATTTTTACAGAACAAGGGTGACAAGCGAGCACGCGGTCTACCAGATACTTAGATTATAATATGTGATGACACAGCCTACAGATATCTACATTCTCGACTAAGAATCAAAATGTGTCAATCAAAATGTCAAATGTGTAATCAAAATATCTTAATAGTCTTGTCTAGAATGAGTGGTGTATTTAATTCAGTTTTATCATGGTTCGTTATTTATAAAAGTCATTTATTTACAGTTAAATTTAATACGCTTGATTTTAATTGAAAGATACCAATTTGTCTATTTAAATTATTATAAATATATACAGAATATGTATTGTCGTTTAGCAAATCTAGTTTTTACAGGATTCACAGTTGCGACTCTATATTTTCTTCTCTTATCTAGCAATTCAAATCTATATGGTAATGTTTTATGTTTTTTAAAGAAGTTAATAAAATGTACAGTTTTCTCACAGACTTTATAAAGTTCTTCACTGGCAAATTCAAACTATTTTTGGTACATCACCTTAAGGAGGCTGCGCTGACTTCTTTCAATTTCCAAAAAAAAAAAATGTTTTTGTTGCACCTCCCCAAACTGGCATGCAGTAGCCTATTGTGCCATAGTGATGTAATTTTTTTTGTGTTGTTAATTTTTTAGTTGTTACATGTCTTAGTTTTCTAAAAAGCAATGTTAATTTTCTTACTCGGTTACTGGTATAGTCAATATGAGAATTCCATCTTAGTCGGTGGTCCAAAATAACATCTAGGTATTTAATAGATTGGACTCTATCAAGCACCGCACATGAACAGTTGGCTGTATCTTTATGACTACACTACTACTCAAACTTGCAGTACTACTCAAATATTACCTTACATCTGGCTATCTATTATGAAATGAAAAGTTTTAAGAGCTATTAGATTGTGATGCGATGGGCTCACCTGTATCTCTCATTGTCGCCGATATATTCATGGAAGACTTTGAGAAGAAAGCCCTCTTTACTGCACCTGTTACCCCAAGGTTCTACAAGCGGTACGTAGAAGATACTTTCACAATTTTAACATCAGACAAAGTAACTGCATTTTTAGAACATCTTAATTCCATTAACTCAAATTCAATATACTATGAAGTTAGAGGCTATTAATTCCTTAGATTTCCTAGATGTGTTAATCATCCGAAATCCTAACAACACCATAGGTCATAGTGTGTATAGGAAAAAGACCCATAAAACCGATATTTAAACGGTGAATCTCACCACCCTCCCTCACAGTTAGCTACCCTGGGCAAATCTTTGTTACAGAGAGCACGTGGGAGCTGTTACAGCAAATACCTTGCCACCGAGCTTCAGCACGTAGATGGAAGGCCACTCCAGCGCATGCTCGCTTTGTGGCCGCGCAAGTGGACGTAAGGATAGATTAAAAAAAAAGAATTAAAAATATTTTATCAGATAAAAACTTTCTTAAGACCAACAATAAAATAATGATGATTTACATGATTCTCATTATTATTTTATCATCGTCATCGATGTATAATACTAGCAGCAAACGAGTAACTATCGCTCTCTTCCATCACATAGATTACGTGGTATTTTACGAAGTAGAAGGCTTATAGTTGTGGCGCTAAATGCTGCTGTGTTTTGTATGATGCGTGTAGAGAACTACAGACCCTTTTCACTGGAATCGAGGTATTCCATCTATTTAAGCAAATATGCCTCCTATAAGGCAATACATGGTTGAAACCTATGTTTAAAACTTTATCGTTAACATGGACTTTAAATAAGCTGTAATGAATTAATTTTAATTGAGGCGTGGTAGCTCAGATGGTTAGCGCTCGCTGTAAGTTTTACAACTCGCAAGTATTCGGGGTTCGATCCCCGCCGGCACCAATGAAATTGTTATTTGCATTTTTAAGTGCTGATTTACCACGTGTTTGGCGGTGAAGGAAAACATCTTGAGGAAACCTGCATGTCAGAGAAATCTAAGAAATGTTTCGAAGACATGTGAAGTTCGCCAACACGCATTTGGGCAGCGCGGCGGGCACCTTCTTTAGGAACTGCAGACCGATTTCCCTTCTGAGCCGTGTTTACGTATTGTTTTCGAGAGTCATTACGAATCATCTCGCATGCAAACTCGACGAATTCAAGACTCCCAAACGAGCTAGTTTCCAAAACGACTTAGGCACCATAGACTACATACATACATATCCTTTGGAAAATTGTACAGAAGATCAAAAAGTACAATCTGCCTTTTTGTCCAGCATATAATAATAATATTAATAATAATTAACCGTCACAGGGCAAAACCTGGCAGACTGAGTTCGATATATCTTGCGCTCAAATGTATTTGATGTCGCCGAACTCGAACGGCTACGACGTTCCCTCATCGGATGAAAATGCTACGGCTGAGGATGCGGTGCCACAAATTGTAGAGCAACCCGCAAACGTGTTGTGGTTGATTCAAACGATGATGGAATAGTCAACCAGGAACTGGAATTAGAGCATATGAGAAGTACATTGGAAGAGGCGATTGTAGAAACGCGCAGTACACCTCTTCCGCAACCGCGACTTCCTCGCATAGCCCTAAGCAAGCAGAATCGGGCTGTCGGGGTTGCTCTGAACCCAATGCTGGTGACCTATTTGGAAGCAAGCCGGGACCTTTGCGAGACGGACTCAATTCTTTTTGGTGCCGCGCCGGGAGTCTGCCGTATTATAGGCGCCAAGTTTTCCACGGCTGGACGCGCTACTGGCCAAAGTAGCGCTATCCCAGCATGGAGAAGAAGAATTGAGGAACGTATCGTAAAAGCTAGAGCTCTCATCGGCAGACTGATATGCTTCAGATCAGGCAATAACAGGGCAAGAATTGTGCGCACCGTCAGGATGGCGTTTGCTGGGACAAATGTCAGTTTGTCCCAGCCAGATATAACGCAAAAGCTGACGGAGCGCATAGATGATTTGAAGCAGAGAATCGCTGCTTGGGGAAAGCGGATTCGGCGATATACCGAGAGGTCGACACGGTTCAACCAGAATCGTCTCTTCCAGAGTGATCAGAAGAGGCTCTATGAATCATTGGAGCGAGATTGAAGTGGAACGGGCCCAGCACCGAATCAGGCCGACACTGTAGCATTCTGGCGCGACCAGTAATCAGAGCCCGTAAAACACAGCGAGGGCCCTTTGACGGAAGTTGTGGCGAGTCAGTTTGTGAGTATAACGCCCATGGACCACGTCATTATAACATCGGGTGACGTAGCTGAGGCGGTCCGTATGGTCCCGAACTGGAAAAGTCCGGGAATCGACGAGCTGCATCACTACTGGCTGAAGGGGTTCGTGGTGTGTCACATTGTGCTCGCCCGATAGTTTCAGGAGGCTCTCAACCAGAATTCGCTCACAAGCCCCTTCACTACTGGGATCACCCATTTGGTTCCTAAAGACCAGGGTACCATAGACCCGAGCGAATACCGCCCCATCACGTGTCTGCCGACCATATACCTACAAGACACTAACATCCATTTTGAGCACGAGAATCACTCGTCACCTGGACTCAAATTGGGGCAGCAAGGAACCACTCCTTATTGACGCGGTCATTGGAAAAGTGGTGAAACGCAACCGTTGGAACTTCTCCGGCGCCTGGATAGACTACAGAGAGGCATTCGACTCGGTGCCCCATACATGGCTAAAGAGGGTCCTAGAGCTGTACAAGATAGACTGTACAGTTAGAGACTTACTCGAGCAGTATATGGGCCAGTGGAGTACGATCCTTTGTCGTCTGGACGAGCGGATGATGGCTGCGGAGAACCACATAAGGATAAGAAGGGGTATCTTCCAGGGTGATTGTCTGAGTTCAATCTGGTTCTGCCTCTATCTGGACCCTCTCAGTAACCTTACTGGAGGGCTCCGGGAGGGAATTTCAGCTACGGAAAGGAGGGACAAAAGTGACCCACCTTTTCTATATGGATGACCTCAAGTTATTCGCCTCCAGTCGCTCCCATCTTATTGAATTACTAAACATCACTTGTGAATTTAGCAATTCCATTGGAATGGAGTTGGGGACGGATAAGTGTGCGGTCCTCCATGTTGAAAAGGGAAGGGTTGCTAACTCTGAGGGTATAGACTTATCTAGGCCCATCAACTTAAGAACCCTTTCCGAGGCTGAAACAATTCGATACCTGGGTGTGTCACAGAACATCGGTATCGATGAGGCTGGTATGAAACAGTCAGTTTGCAACGATGCACGCTTGACCATAGTGCTTAACTGCCTTTTGTCTGGTGTGAATAAGGTTCACGCATATAACGGCTGGGTCATGCCTGTCCTCATATGTACCTTTGGCATATTCAGGTGACTGTAAGAATGTTACGTGATATCTTTGCCAAATTCGACCGATTTTAACTCTTTATTCTTGTATTAAACTGGTGGCCCATAAAATTTTAAGGAGAAATTCCACCTCTAAGGGCGATGATAAAATACGAGAAGTTTTTAAACTCTCGTTTATCGAAACAAAATGGTCGCTACAGTAATTATATAGACGATTTGTCAGTTGTTATCGTGAGTTTGTGATATTCCTTAGTCCTCACAAAAGGGTCAAAAAATTATACTTTTAAAAGTAAAGGCTATTTCAGAAAAAACTGCAATAATATAATTTCCACATAATAGTTTTTGAAATCGGGCACCTATGAGTATGTATTTCATTGCATGCACTATGCCTTAGCATTGATTTCGATTTTAGAATCTATTGTGTGTAAATTACTTCCATTCTTGTGAGTTCTTTAAAGTCACTTGTATTTTTATTCAATGTAAAATTTTTATTCAACTGAATAATTCCAGACTATTTGTAAAAAAAATATTTTACCCTTTCCGATATATATATATATAAATTACGTGTCACGTTGTTTGTCCATTACGGACACCTACACTGTTTAAACCTATTTTAATAAAATTTGCACACCGTGTCCAGTTTGGTCCAACTTGAGAGATAGGATAATTTTATTGCCCATGAGTGACCCACACTTTTTTTTTGCGAATTTAAGGATTTTTAATAGGACATGACAAAGATTCGTCGAAAAAGGTGGCCAGCATTCGATGTTGATTGAACTAAAATATAAAAGTTTTCTGCCTTGAAGTAGCGTTACTGTCGCCAGCCGAGTCCGCGACTGGCGTGTCGCCGTATGGGTGGAGACGTTGTCGGACCATCGGTATATCCGGTTCGACGTCTCTGCCCAGACTGCGAGAGGCCGCCATCCAACTACCCCGATTAACGACGGCCCGCGTTGGGCGCTTAAGCGCATCGACAGGGAACTACTCGAGGAAGCTGCCTTAGTCCAGTCCTGGATCTGGGAGTCGGCAACGGACGGCCCGTTGACGTCGAAGCAGTGGCGCTATGGTTTCGTGGGGCGATGACCCGATACCGGAGACGGCGTCGACGGGATTCCGCCGAGGAAGACGCGCTGTATGAGGTGTAATGCGCGTCTAAGGACACTCTGTGGCTGGCTATCGGCAACTCGAAGTCGCGTGCCTGCTGGGGTCCCTAGATCGGGATCCGTGGGGGCGCCCATACCGTTGGTTACGGGGCAAGTTGCGTTCCTGGGCGCCTCCACTAACGCAAACAATGCAACCCCAGTTGCTAGAGACGGTGGTATCAGTTCTCTTCCCTGAACGAGTGGGACACGTTCCCCCGGCGATGGCTTCGCCCTCAGCCACAGACTCTCCAGAGGAGGAGAGCACCGATGTCCCCAAGATGACGCAAGCAGAGATGAGAGCGGCCATGGCGCGACTTCGGGCCAAGAACACAGCGCCCGGACCCGACGGAGTTCCTGGTCGAGCTCTCGTCCTGGCTCTGAAGGAGCTGGAGCCCCAGCTGAGGGGGCTCTTCACGGCATGTCTCGAGCAGGGTCAGCTTCCCAGGGTATGGAAGGAGGGAAGGCTGGTCCTACTCAGGAAGGAGGGGCGCCCCGCGGACTCAGCGTCCGCGTACCGGCCCATAGTGCTGCTCGACGAAGCGGGCAAACTTCTTGAGCGTATCATCGCAGATCGCCTCGTCAGCCACTTGTGCAGAGTGGGGCCAGACCTGGACGAGAACCAGCTTGGTTTTCGTCGCGGGCGCTCCACCATAGACGCTATTACGCGCGTGAGGGCCCTAGCGGAGGAGACAGTATCCCGGGGTGGGGTGGTGCTGGCGGTGTCATTAGATATCTCCAACGCCTTCAACACCCTACCCTGGAGTTGTATTCGGGAGGCGCTTAATTACCATCGCGTGCCTCCCTACCTCCGCCGCACAATAGGGGCTTACCTTGAGGGGAGATGCGTCACGTATTGGGGACGTGACAGCGCTGGTCGGCGCGACATGTCGTGCGGTGTTCCGCAGGGATCGGTCTTGGGACCGCTCCTGTGGAACATCGGCTACGACTGGGTGCTGAGAGGTGAGCTCCCGTCGGGCGCTGACTTGACCTGCTATGCAGACGACACGCTCGTCACTGCCCGGGGGAGCTCGCATAGGGAAGCAGCGTTGGTTGCCACGGCTGCGGTTTCACAAGTGGTGAACCGCATCCGGTGCCTGGGCCTGGAGGTGGCCCTTAACAAGTCGGAGGCCATGGTGTTTCATGGCCTTCGACGCGCGCCGCCGCCGGGATCGCACATCGTGGTCAGCGGGGCCCAGATAGCTGTCGAGTCCACCATGAAGTACCTGGGATTGGTGCTCGACAGCCGATGGGAATTTGGGCCCCACTTCCGGCGGCTGGCGCCCAAGTTATTAAAAAAACATGGGATATCGTATCATCGGTAGATAACCTTATATTAACTTTGTTACAATTAAATTATTATATAAACGCATTTTTAACATTTTATTATACAGTTAGTTTAGTTACGTTACCAAGATTAGGCCAGGGTTGGATTCAGACTCTCAAAATACCGGATGGCCCATAAGTCCCTTGAAATGTAAAAAAATAATTTAAAAAAACTAATGACATTATGAAAAAGGTTTTTATTTTGTCATAATCCTTATAAAATGGGAATTATTTTTTGAAAATTACATCATCTTAATGTAATCCGTTACGATCGCGGCACTCCTGTAAGCGACGTTTAAAATTATCCATCACTGCGCGGCAAGTAAGCTCTGTAATGTTTGCCATTTCTCTTTGGATATTTTCTTTCAGGACGTCAATTGTCCGTTGGTTGGTTTCGTACACTTTAGTCTTAAGATAACCCCATAAGAAAAAGTCCATTGGGGTCAGATCTGGACTACGTGGTGGCCAAGGAATATCTCCTCTTCGAGAGATCACTTTATTAGGGAAAAGTTGACAGACGACCGGCATAGCGACGTTAGAGGTATGGGCAGTTGCTCCATCTTGTTGAAACCAGGTCAGCGTATTGAAGCCTGGAAAATTCTGCAACTCTGGTGTAAAAAAGTCCTGGATCAAAGCTACATACCGTTGTGAAGTAACAGTAATCGCGCGGCCTTTGCCGTCCTCAAAAAAGTAAGGGCCTATAATGCCATGCGCTGACATAGCCGCCCAAACTGTCACTTTAGGGCTATGTAAGGGCTTTTGATGTTTGCGATTTGGATTTTCGCAACTCCAGTAGCGACAATTTTGCTTATTGACCTGGCCATTGATGTGAAAGTGAGCCTCATCAGAGAATAACACGTTATTAAACGAAGTAAACCGGTTCAACATTTCATTTGCGAAATTTAGTCTGTGGATAGTGTCAGTATCTTTTAATTCCTGTACTATCTGAATCTTGTACGGCTGAAGATGTAAACCTTTCCTTAAAATTCGCTGTAACGATGTTCTGGGTAAGTTTAATGCGCTGGAACGCTTACGAGTAGACTGGGTAGGATTTTCACGAATTGAGTGTTCACTACATCCATGTTTTCTTCCGTCCGTGATGTCCTTGGTCGACCTCACCGTTGCTTATCCAACGTCGAACCACTCTCTTCGAACTTAATAACCCAGTTCCTAGTCGTTTGAACACTTGGAATGTCTTTAAAGTTGCGTAAATTCTGATATTCTCGAAATTTCGCCGCGCAATGGTAGCCGAATCATTGTTTCGATAAAACTCGCGCACACAAAATGCACGGTCCGCACCGGTGAAACGCTCCATGGCGACTGAATTCCCAGAAACCGTCGGTACTCTCCCCGCACCGCGCGCGCCACTCATGCACGCCTTTTGTATTTTATTCGAAATTTACATTTCTAACGACTTATGGGCCACCTTGTATTGTACATGGAAAATAAAATTACACTATTTAAAAAAAATTATATAACGTTAATTCACGTTTGACTTTTGTTTGGACTTTCGCCACACGTCTAGTTTATCTATGCGTTTCGTTTTTTGACGGTTTTATTTTTATTTCTGTTTAATTTTGTCTAAAGAACTTAGTGTAAGTTAAATTTTGAACATTCGTACCTAATATATTTTATATATACTAGTCATTGTATAGTAGCGGTGTAATAATATACACTACCCCATATCGTCTCGTGGATGTCGTATTGGGGAGTTCGCAATACTCATAAGTCGTAATACACATTTAACATTTCAGGAAGGAAGAAGTGCCAGAAAAGCAGCGCACTATGGGATCTTAATCAAACAAAAGCTGAGTCACCTCTAATTGCCTAAATTTAATCAAGATTCTTCTTATATGTAAATTTGTTTTTTGATTGTGGCAATAAAAAGATATTTATTTATATATTTTTATCACTGAAACTAATTTAGACGATTTTATCACGTTTTAAGTTTTAGTTTAAGAATCAGAATCAGAATTTTTTATTTGTGAAACACAGGTGCACCATGGTAGTGCACCAGGTGAACCACATATACAATAGGTGGTCATACATTTTATAGAGCGCTGTGTTTTGTCGTAATACATACAAATATTTTCACAAATTAAATAGTTTAAAATTAACATTTTTTCATAATTAAATAATATTCATAAAATTTTACAAAACTCATAACAAATTGTAAGCATAAGATAAATAATATTATAATAATGTATCCTTTAAAAACTCGTCTATTGTATAATAACATTTGTCAAGAAGAAACTTTTGCAGTGCTATTTAAACATTTTGACAGTGGCATTGTTTGAATTGCATTTAGAATTTTGTTGAATATTTTAGGAGCAAGTCTGAAAAAGTATTTGTGCATTAGGGCAGTCTTAGACTTTAAATTGATTGATTGATTCAAGTATTGAGCACGTATTGGAGTTTTCTTGACTGCCGATAATTGAGTAAAAGTTTATTATTAGTTTATTTATTAAGTTGTTTGTTATTGCCGATAAGTGAGTAAGTGTAGATTTCTTTTTAAAAAAGTGCAGTTTCTAAAATTTACAGTGCCGGGAAAATTAATGATATTTATTATTATTACTTTCCCGTATTTGTTTTCGTATTTATTAAGTTAGTAATATTTGAAACTTTAATTTGTGTTTCATTCTATTTAATTTCTGTTTTGATATTCCGTTGTGAACAACTCTATGTCGTTGGTCGTTTTATGGAAAACTATAGATTCTCAAAATCATTAGTGAAATTCAAACAATAGTAATAGAACAGAGAGTTTGTTATTGGTTTGGTTGTGAATAGTTTTGAATAAAAGGCCGCGTCGTTAATTAACAAAACATCGATAGTTTTAATCATTATATTGTACTCTGTTTCGTCGAAATGCGAATTTGAATTTATGTATTCATACTAAAATGTTGGTTGGTAAATACAACGTTTTTATAGAAAGGAAAGTTATTTCGTAGTTGTATTACGACGAGGGGTAAGCTCGACAGGAACGTAAATCTGTGATTGGAATTTTTTTATAGAATAAGTGTTTCAATCGAGCACACAGTCCACCTGATGGTAAGTAAATGCTGTGGCCGACAGACTACATTTATCTCCAATTAAGAATCAAAATACAGATGCGTTGTCACTCCTGAGAACTAAGATGGAATGCCTCGTTTCCAGTATAAAGGGAATGGTGATCTACACTACAAACGGAGCTTCAAACGGTCTACAAACGGAGGCCCTTTTTACTGGCAACGAGGCGTGACGACGCATCTGCATTTTCATTCTTAAACAGGAGATGTGCGTTTCAATGGACCACAGTAGCTACTTACTCTTACTTCTGTTTTGGCTCTTACTTAGTTATATTTTAATTAAAAATATTTTTCAATCATATTGAATAACTGGACCGGAACCGATAAGCGAAATAATACCATAGTGAAATACAAGAATAGCAGATTTTCCTTTTTCGTGTGGATTTGCGTGTGGATCAGATATCATCACAAGTCCTTCACAAGTCCACTGCTAAACTTAGGTCTTTCCTAAAGAATACCACATAGCACGGTTCTGGTCAGTTATCACTTAGTTTGAAATTTTACTTCTTCAAAAAAATTAATTTCCGCAAAATAACGCCTGATCTTATTAATAATATTTTTTTCATAACCAATACGTATAAATGTACAACTTTTTGATTGGTCCGCTCTGGTGAGGAGGAGGGAGTTGACCAGCTGCACTGCTTCGTTGTTGCGCTTTCCAGTATGAAGCCGTCAATAAATAAAAAATACCCATGGGTTGAAGTATTCGAGTGAGTGACGGCTCCGTGGCGCAGTGGCTTAGCAATGAGTTGCGCTGGGGTTCGCGGGTTCAAATCCCGCACGGAACAAGTATTTGTATGACCTACAAATAATTGTTCCGGGTCTGGATGTTTGTCCTTGTGCAATTTATGTTTGTAAGCTGCCCCCACGATACAGGAGAAAATCTTAGTGTAAGGGTAACGTTTATAAAACAAAGAAAGAAACAAAGAAAAGAAAAAAAGAAAACAAAGAAAGAAAGTAGTAGGAGTATGTACAAGTGAAGCATTTTGAGCAGTATTGCCACTGAAGTGGCAGCTAAACAGGGTCACAAGACAGCAGACTCCTGTACTTGCCATATTTTTGTATATAATTTATATGTTATTTTAAGCCTCTTAAATATCCCTTCTATAATGAAATTTATGGGGGAGGCCTATGTTCAGCAGTGGACTTAAATAGACTGTAACGGTACTAATAGTTTTAGTGCAAGGAAGTATCCATCGCACCGCCTCAGTGCGGGTTTGCGGATTTTTTTATAAGGTTTTTTCTTTACTACCGAAATACGTGATGAAACAGCACTGTAATGAACGATTTCGTTGGTGTAGAGACATTACATCTGGCTGCTCATGTACTATTTTTTAAAGGATAAGGGTGACAAACGAGCACACAGTCCACCTGATGGTAAGTGGATGCTGTGGCCCATATACATCTATATTTAACCTCGATTAAGAATCAAAATGCAGATGAGTTGTCACCATTGAGAACCAAGATGGAATGCCTCGATTCCAGTAAAACGGGTCTCCGTTTCTCTGCACTCACCGTATGAAACACAGCAGCAATAAGCTGCTATTTTACGCTGGTATTCTGTGAGAGCGTGGTCCTTCCCCGGTCAAGCCGACACATTCATGCTACAACCTTAATATAGCTGCAGCGTAGTTCTACCACGTATCAAGCCGTACGACAAGCTACTCCTGAGCTATCACGTCTCTACAAATGTATGTGCCAGCACGTCTATAAAATAGTGGTTGAATCGAGATTATAGTTTTTACTCTACTGAAGCGTCGTTTCTTTGGTAACATGGCAACCGTGGTTGTATATAGGATTTTTAAAAAAACATCATCGGTGAGCGTACCATATATTATTTGCGATGAATTGTTAACGATCT
Source organism: Parnassius smintheus behrii (assembly GCA_036936625.1). Classification (NCBI taxonomy): domain Eukaryota; kingdom Metazoa; phylum Arthropoda; class Insecta; order Lepidoptera; family Papilionidae; genus Parnassius; species Parnassius smintheus. The sequence goes on from JAUPFT010000029.1 coordinate 35,006,564, forward strand.
GCTTAACTTTCTTGTATTTTATTTTATAACGCACACATATTTGCGCAATCCATCATGAATACATTTAACGATGATCCTGTTTCGCCTACAAATATATTTTTAACATAATCCTATTAAATATTTTCAAAGTGCGTTTAAAAACTAAAAGTTCTACATATCACTGATTGAATTACGCCGCATGGCGCGAAAGCGTCGAGAAATATTGCGATAAAATCAGCACAACCTGAAAGCTAAGTACCGCTGGTTGATCGACCAATATAGTTATGATGCTTCTACGCCTACGTTTCATGAAAATAAGATAAAAGAAGCGGAGTGAAAAGGCGGCGTGAGAAAATCCAGTTCTCCATTCTCGTCTCTGTCAACTGTTCGAAGGCATTTTGTATTTTTTCATGAAAATGCAATAAAGAATAATATCTTGTTAAAATATTTATAGTTCAAGTAAAACTAATTTTAGAATTTTATAGCGTTTAATTTCTCTTATTTTCAATTCCGACAAGCCAATTGTCTATGGGAGTCACGATGTGCAGGAGGAATCAGTGTTCTTCAGCGAGCATTTGTAATTTGTCAAATCTGACGCAATTGCGGAGGCTTTCTAAACATATTCACAAATTGCAGACTTCCCGGAGCGTCCGTGCTTTAGTCGTTAAGTCTGCGTGCTAAACGATTCATAATGAAAGGTTTTAGAAATTATTCAGCTAATATTCGCGTAATAAAATAAAATGAAGTGTTTTACCTAGTTTGAAAAGCACAGCTGCCCTCTCTTAACTGAGTGAACTCTCCCTCTCTCTCTCACCGCTAATCCCAGTACCACTACTCTCAACACCACTATACAAGCAAAGCCATACCATTGTCGATAATACGACACGTGTTTCGCCTCCACACGAGGCATCCTTAGATAAAGTAGACTCTGCGGTACAACCACAAAAATTTTAACACCGCCCATACACGGTGACTAAGAAACTGTGTGGTAGATTACACTGCTTTACCGCATCACTCTTGCCTTAAAGACATACAGATTGAAATCGGATCGAAATACAAATGCTTGAAAATTATTTCACTTTTTCGTTAAACACATCACGATAAACGAAGCAAACCTTTTATTTAGAATAAACCTGCGAACAATCGGTGTCTCTAATAGTTCGATGGTGGTTCAAGAAGGGACGAATTAAATACATGTTATTGCTAAACCGTGCTCGAAAAACCATATCAAAAATAATCAACGATACGTTGCCACAGTTCCTAAGTTTCCTAGCCGGACAACACATCATTTATGAAAAGCACGTCTGGTATTTGAGTTATAGTTGTGTTGCAATTTTATCGCATAAATATCAGACACGTGTAGATTAGGAGCAGTAAGTAGATACTTCCGTGTTAGTACGAGTACGTAAGTCTGTTAATATTATAATATCTTCTATGCATACAACTACCGGCAGTAATCAACTTAGTATGGAAATTGGTTGGAAATACCCTATATTGTGATACCTAAAAGTGAATTCTTCTTAAAAGAGCCATATCAAGAAATTACTTTCTCCGTGTTGTGTCATAAATTTATCACTGTCAGATACGGTAACTCTATTTTTATATCATAAATATGCATAAATACAGCAAATATTTGTTGACATGGGGGACTAAATTTGATCTAAAAAAGGAGGTTTATTATTTGACCTAATTTCTGTCTTTGTATATATTTATAAGACGCTTTTATTAGCTTTGCGTATATCTATCTGTTCTATCTATTTTTGTATCTATCTATTCATATAACGGAATCGGAACCGGAGGGTGGGCGGGCGTGCGTGCGTGCGTGCTGTTAGATTGTCCTATTCAGCACTTATAAAAAAAAAAACAGTACTGAAATTTCGACAACTATTTATTAATTAAAAATTTTACTCATACACAAGTTCGGACACAGAATTTCTACTATTACATAAAACTTATACGCGACTTGGATTATAACAGCGCGATAGCCCTGGCGAAGGGCAGAGTAGACCCGGAGTGTATTCTTAGCTTTCACTGATAGCCAGCCGGCAGGCAAGAACCAGGTCCGTAGCTGGGGAGCAGTTTAGTTGAAGAACAACCAACTGAACGAATTTAGGAAAGTCTTGCGTATTTATAGCAAAATTATTGCTGATTTTTAATATTGTATTTGAATAAACCAGCAATAATTGCAAGTCAGCATTTTACTATAACAAATAGTGATGTGACAGCGTAAATAGGGACGTAACAGTGCGTGCGTGCGTGCATGCGTGAGTGGTTGCGTCCGTGCGTGCGTGCGTGTGTCGTAATGGGGGCGGTAGAGTGCAAGCTACAGATACACATATTATGTTTATCTTTTCAAGAACACGTCTGAATGTAGGTTAAGCGTTATGGGGTCAATTTTAAGTTATTAGAACTTTATCTACCAGTATTTTTTTATTCTTTATTGAACCTTACACAATAGTTAGGAACAAAAGGCAAACTTAAAGCTAAAAGCATGCTCTGCCAGTCATGGTTCTCGGGCGGTGATAAAACATAAAAGGCGGTTACAAGACAATGAATGATAAAAATACACTTCAAACTCACTATTAATAACACTAAATACTTGTAAAATATAAGCACATCCTCTGTTATAAATTATTTTTATAATATAATATAATAAAAACACTGTTATTATGAGTATGTTCTTTTTAAAATATTGTTAAAGCAGATGTGCGTTTAGACAGGTTTTCGGTACCGTTGCAGCATATTAAAGTCCACTGCTGAACATGGCGTCCTCAAAGAGTTTAGTCGTTATAAGGAAGACGCTGCTGCCCATCTCCAGATTTGTTTCCCTCTGTCGCCTCTTATAGGGGTAGCGGATACTCGTACCCGCCACTACACGGTACGGTAGCCGGCTACAACTTGGTACAGTCGATTGCGGCTGGTTCAACTTACGTATACCTATTCGATTTGTCCAAATAACTTATCTATACATATTAGGCGTAAATAAAATTGTAGTAGTGTAATATTAAAATAAATGGCTTCAATAAAGTTCGGGGGATTATTTAATAGGTGGTAAAGTCTAGCTATATTATAGCTGTAGCACGAATGAGTTGGCTCGATCAGGATAGGACCACGCTAAATGCTGTTTTATTTTGTATGGTGAATGTAGTGCAGTAGAGACCATTTTTACTGGAAACGAGGCATTCCACCTTAGTCTTCAGAGGGGACAACGCATCTGTGTTTTAATTCTCAATCGAGAATAAATGTAGATGTTTATGGGCCACGGCATCCACTTACCATCAGGTGGAATTTATGCTCGATTGGCGTCTAAATTCTATAAAAAACAATTGCATGATATGAAGATATATGTAACCGTTTTTAAATTTTTATTCTGTCTGTCCGAGCAAAGCCAGCAAAGGCATAAGCTAAATTTTATCAAAAAAAAAAATTCGAGATTCTGATCTTTAATCTAAATGACACCACTTTAATAATTTTACTCAGACGAAAGACCAACACGGATCACTAAGGAATAAAATAAATCGCAGGTTTACCATAAGATGTTATCCTATAGTAAAACTGCAATTTATAGTGTCATTTTAATTATTAATCGGACTTTAATATGTCTAGTTAAGTACGAAATCAATCGGCATCAGCTGGTTCAGTCGTGAACAAATCAAATACAATAGACATGTGTAATTCGTGAATGATTCGTTCATTTAACCCGGGTCGCATCAGAGTATTGATGATTCCGATTACATTTTTTAACGTTCCGTATCAGACGATTGATAGGACCTACAAACAAAGAGCATAGTAATGTACGATGACCGATATTATTAAGCTGATATCACAGATCACAGAGTACTGAAACTCGATCCATTTGAATGATGACCCGAATGACCCTGTTCCGCTAACGTTATCAATACTTGAACAATCGAGTCACTAAAAATTAATAACTCTTACACACAAATATATAGATCCCACCTAAGCTTGACAAATCTCAATGCTGCACCTTGTTATGTATATAACCGACCAAATCTAGTTGTAACCGTACTTCGACTTTTAGGCGTGACGAATGTCTAAATATAACGAATTATGAGCTATATATATGCTGAGCTGAGGAGGTTATTTGCTTGCTATTGAGACATAAATAACCATTAAAAAAACTCTATCTGTCTATTTGTCTGTCTTAGCTAATCTTCGGAATGGCTGAACCGAACGGAAAGAAAACCATAGATTTTTTTTTACCAGAAGATCTTCTATTTTATACGTGGTAGAGCCATGCTACAGTTATATTAGTAGTATAGTTGTAGCACGAATGGATCGGCTCGACCGGGGAAGGACCACGCTCTCACAGAATACCAGCGTGAAATAGTAGCTTAATGCTGCTGTATTTCGTATGGTGAGTGTAGAGAACCGGAGACCCTTTTTACTGGAAACGAGGTATTCCATCTTAGTCCTCACGGGTGACAAAGCATCTGCATTTTGATCGTAATCGAGGATAGATGTAGATGTCTATGGGCCACAGCAACCACTTACCATCAGGTGGACTGTGTGCTCATTTGTCACCCTATCCTATAAAAAAAAAAAAAAAATATTTTAAATCGAAGCAACGCTACAGAAAAAAAAATAAACACGCCGAGACGGGTCGCTAGTAATGAATCAAAATATTAATAATACAAAATGTGAGTTGTTACTCGATATAATTCAGTGAAAGCTGTTGATTAAGTGCATTACGGTACATTTTATTTGTTGAATCCTCGATTTCATTAGTGAGAGCATTTCAGAGAAATGTAGCCTATATTTTTCTACCGTGAAATAGGAGCTGCAAAACAGAGTACTACCTCGGAATATTAATTTTCAGATGGTTTACCGTGGTACTCGTGAAAAATGGAATAGAGGAAATTGCTTAGGTTATTTTAAAATATAATTCGACTTTAAATTTTGTCGGATACGGTTCACATTTATATGAGATTGAAAATGAGGTTTACTCTTTCTTTAAATAAAAAAGAAATAATGAAATCGCATTACTGACCTCATATATATCGTGTTACGTGCATTATAAAATTAATAGGGCCTTAATTCTTCCATACGAGTATGTTTTAGCACCAACTTCGATATATGAATAATTAATATATCTTTCTAGAGGAAAATATTTCTTTCATTTCTTTTAGTTGTTTGAAGGCGGTTTTTACTTTCTTTTACCTCAATGTTTATAAAGAATTACATTAAAAATTTCATTCTTAATTTATCACACCTATGGGTATAATTCATTCACCACCTCTGAAGTAAAACCAATATCATCAATATCGCGTAACACATCAATAAAAAGAAAAAATCTATGGAAATTTAATCCTCTTCCCTTTTATGAAGTCAATTAAAAAAAGAAATAAAATACAAAATCGTCTCTCTATTCCACAGAGTCAATTAAATAATAATTATGTTTATAATTGGAGAAAGAATTTGTTTCGTTTAATATTATGTACTAGTGCTTGCATAGTGGTACAAATTCGAATATAATTTAATAAATTTTTATGTTTGTATATTTAGCATGCCGTATTTAAAAAACTGCACATCATAATAAAAATATACTTACATAATAACGCTTTGCTGCTTTGAGATGTACTTCAGAAACTATTGAATAATTGGGTAGTAACACGCGCGCGTTATGTTGATAAAATAAAGATTTTTGATTTTTTTTTGTGGATCGATCTCAGACATTTAAAATCGAGATTCGAGTTTTTCTGTTTCGGTAAAAATACAATTATATAAATATTTATAATTAATTTTGATTATTATTATTTGGGGGTTATTGATAGAGTATTCACATCTGGTTGGGCTGGATAAATATATAAAAGGAAATGATAAATATACATAAATATATATTTAATATACTAACATAAATAAATAAACAAAAATAATACATAAATAAATAAAAGTCCAACCAGATAGAAGCCCCCCCCCCCCCCCGGCAGGAGAGACTAAACGGCCGAAGGTTAGGGGAAAAGGTAAAGAAACCTGCGGACAATGCGGGTGGTATCGAGGAGCACCGCTTTCTACATTTGAGCCCGGAGCGGTCCGTCACGAAGTCCCAGTCGCCTATGATGACCCGAGAGGCTGACTGGGATTAGCCCATTCGCAGAGATGACTACAGGAATAATTTCGGTCGGCATACCACCCCACATGTCGGTTACCTCGTGAGCTAGGTTCAGATATTTTGATTGCTTATCTGTTTCAGCTTTCACGAGGTTCTCGTTATACGGAATGGTAATATAAAAAATAATATAATCGACCAAAAATATCCTTGACTGTGCCCGGTCCATCAGCACAATATCAGGTTTATTCGCAAGAATAGTCCTATCTGTGATGATGGCCCGGTCCCAGTAGCGCCTAGCGCGGTCATTTTCGAGCACGGCTTCCGGCAAGTACTTTTAATACGGTATTTTCCGGTACTCGAGACCGTATTTCAGAGCGAGCTCCTGGAGGCTCCTCCTCCTACACCAGGAGGTAGAATTCTGGCTACTAGGTTGTGTCTGTGCAAGTGCTCAGAGTTAAAAAGCGCCGAACCGGAGATGACATGCCTAAGCGACTCACCGAGATGGCGACAAGCTCGACAGAAGTTGACGGTGCAATCCTTTAGGATGTATCTCCGATAGTTGTTGGTCTTAATAATCTGATCCTGTATTGCACAGACAAACCCCTCGGTTTCCCCGAAGAGGTCACCGAAACGTAGTCAATTGTGGGAGGTGACTGTATCTACGAAGGGCTGATGTAGGTAGAAGCCCCGTAGTACCTCCTGTGGAGCTCCTTCTCCCTCCATACGGTCTCTCGGTCGGAAACGCTAAGCACTGCTGGGTCCTGCCATTGCCCGTTGGCTAGGGATAGAGGGGTAAACCCTAAGATTATTATTATTGTTATGATTTTGTTCTAAGATAATAAATAAAAATACATGATTGTTTACTAATTTAATATTGTTAAAATCGAAAAACAGTGTTTACGTAACAAAATCATTTTTGTCCTTTGTTTAAATAGTTTTTTTTATTGTTTAGTACAATAAAAAAACTATTCAAACAAAGCTGCAAAACTATTTAAGCAATAACTGATACCCGCTCGCTTCGCTGGGCGCACAATAATATTTTATTGCGGAACGTGAGAGTGAGCGATCACATTGCGGAATGTAGACGCTAGTAGTTTAGTATAGTTTGTAGTACCTAACTTTATTAAATGTCAAGTCAATCGGGTGTATAGTTGTAGAGGTATTGTGAATATATATATACATATACACACACATATATATATATTTAAATATATATATATATATATATATATATATATATATATATATATATATATGTGTGTGTATATGTATATATATATATATACATATACACACACACATATATATATATATATATATATATATATATATATATATATAGAACATAATTAACGTACTTTGAGAAAGTAGTTTGTTCAGAATCGTTTACTGAATCGATTCCTATAATTTTTAATATAGGTAATTTTTTATCCCAAAAATAATAAATAATTAAAACTACATAAATTACAGTCGCACTAAATCTGTACAGGCAAAACAAACTGAAATGGACCGTAACTTAAGGCAATAATTAAGACTTTTAAGAGTGCAGTTTTATTTTTAATATTACTAATTCTGTCATTCAATAAAAATAAAGAAAAATGAACTTTATTTCAAGCACGTTGAAGTCTTTGCGTTCGTGGATTTGTACTGTGACCACAACATTCTTCCGGAATTAGTATAACTAATCCTATACCTTTAAACGAGCAATTCTTGTTATATATATATATATATATATATATATATATATATATATATATATATATATATATATATATATATATATATATATATATATATATATATATATATATATATATATATGTATAATCGGGATCTCAGAAAAGGCTCCAACGATTTTCATAAAATTTTGTGTCCAGGGAGTTTCGGGGCAATAAATCGATCTAGCTAGGATTTATTTTTAGAAAATGTCTTTTTGTCCGTGTTTTCAGACAATGAAAAACTGCTAGAACATAAGAAGGTAAAATTTTACATTCTGTTTATGATCGTAATAGCTCAAGTGGATATCGTGCGGTCGCAAAATCGTAATGCCTTGGTTCGCGTCCCGCTTCGGTCCAATTTTTATTCCTTTTTTTTCAGTTCCCTTCTTTTATGAGAAAATCTATTATTTTGAGCCCTTTTTTAGTATTTTTTAAAAATACGAAAATTTTAATTAAACTAATTGCACTCATGATTTTTTATTCAAATAACCAGTTCAGTTTTTTTCTATTAAGTCAATAAGATCAAAAAATATTATCCATGTAATTTGTATTTAAATGTAATTTAAAAAACACCTTTTACCAAGTGATAATAAGATAATCATAAGGTTCCGGGTTCAAATCCCTGGTGGTTGTATTTTTAATTTTATTATTATAAATTTTTTGCTTTATTACTTTTTGATGATATTTTATGAATTTCTTTTAATTATTTTATTTAAAATAGTTTTTCAAATTTGAAATTAGGTTTTTCGTTCACCCTTGGTTATTTATTTACTTCCAAAATATAAATAATTGCCAATAACATTAGTAATTTAGCGACCAACAGCAGACAAAACATTATTTTGCATTGTTTACGCACTGATGACGGTAGCGCTTGAGTTTAGTAGTTAGCAAGGAATATATGTACTACGCTCTAAGTAATAGGAATCAATATTTACAGGCGAGTCTACTCTAAGAAAAATATATAAATACGACAATTTCTTCCTTGCGCTTTGTTGTTTGCCATATTCCTATCGACCTATTTAGGTTCAACGAGTACAACCCAATCTTTTTTCTTGGCACGGCCGCGGTTCACAGAATCACAGTGTACCCTGCTTAGCGGAGCTATTGCGACCAAGCCATTGCGATCTTATCTGATCTGATCTGATCTGTCCTATATAGTGTATTATCTATGGATCTGATGTCCTATTGCCCTATGTAGTATGTCGACTGATGCGTGAAATAGAACATACTTGAAGTCTCGCGTGACGTGAGACGGACGAGAATTTATTGCTCGGAATAAAGATGCAGTAAGCGCCAAATGCATTTTATTCAATAACTCGAAATGTAATTAATTTTTAACAATCCCTAACAATATCACTAAATATTATATAAGTGATGTAATTTATTAAATTTTATGCTTGATAATGTGCATGACGACCAGAGCAAATTGGTTCATGATGAAAATAAGAGGTAACTTTGCGATTTTTATCCATCGAGAAAATTTTATTCTATTATGTTTTAACCAATGACGTCCCTCACAATTACGATGTAATATTCACATAAATATATAGATAGTATACTGTTTGGATCAACTGTCTGCTCGCTTAAGCTGTCGTCAAAATCTCCTAAAAACTCAGTCGCATCAAAATATTGTGGAGAGTTTCTTGTACGAAAATATTATAAAAAATAATTTCCTATTATTTTGTACTGGCAAAAATACAACTGTACGAGTATATTGATAATATCTTCGTGTGTAAATGTATCTTACTCTCTTCAAATAAATCGCTCTTATATATGTGCTCATACAATATTAAAACATACGTCTAAGTGGTCTTTATAATGGTATTAGGTGTGAAACTGATATTCACGAAGGCTCGAGACCTTAAGTGCTTTCGTGATGTTATTTGTTTTTGTTTTGTAATTCTGTTCACTTCTCTGTGCTTAATAAAGTCAACAAAAAAACCAAACGAAAACAAAGAGGTATTAATTTATATTATAAATTCATTGAGTCAACTGTTCTTGAACGTGCTTTTTGGAAACAATATCTATAAATAATCTGTGTTAAAAGTGATAGGTAGATTCGACTAACAGTTACCTTTTTTGCACAAATGCTAGTCAGTCGGAAAACTAACATAGGATTCGCGGCGTAGTCAGGAACTCTGATCACTAAGACACACGATCGTCAGCAGACATAATTTAAGGAATAAAAGTACTGAAAATTTTGCTTAGATGGAAAACTTGAAACGCACTCTGGAATTAGAAAAGATATGATATGATAAAACGACAATACAATAAAAATACTTACTTCGAGTTTTGTCGTAGGTCTGATCCACAATTCCCTCAATGTTTTTGGATTTGTGCGGAAGATAATCCGTGAAGCGATGTTCCGCAGTAATCACAAGCCCATTGCTCTGTGACAATTCCTGTAAACATTTGTTATGGTAAGTAAAGCACTAGCAGAAGCAAAAAAAAAACTGTATGTATATTTATAACCTACGATTGTTCTAATTCTCAGCACAGTACTCTTCTCATTTCTAAGAGAATATTTAGAATATGGAAGACCCCTGCGGCTCTCATGATAGTATCATGGACACCATAAAACCAAATAATGTGTACGTCACTATTTTTATGTATGTAATGATAATCAGTACCTTCGTGTCACACGCCCAGGCTTTAACTAATGCGTTTCGAGTGGTCGGCAAGTATACCTATAATTTTACTTGGGGAGGTCTCTTACTAGATAACCACGTCAACGATAAAGTATGTATCTAACAAACCACAACCTCAGTAACATTTGTTGTCACAAACATACTAAGGACTAAGATCAAAACCTTCGTTTCCAGTGTAATGGGTCTCCGGTTCTCTACGCTTACGATACGAAACACTACAGCATTAAGCTGCTATTTTACACTAGTATTCTGTGAAAGCGTGGTCCTTAACCATACGAGCCGTATCGTTGTAATATAGGTATTCGTAGTACGTGTGTAATTACAAATTTTCTTTAAATTAAAAAAGAATATGTGGAATAATTATTTGTTTGAGTTCCATATCTATTATAATAATTGTACCAAAATTTTACATAAGGAACCAAGTTTATTGTATAGTAAGTTACTAAAATTCCAACAGCATTTATAATATCATACTTATCATATAAATATACACGAAAGTGAAAAGATATCGTGTAACGAGTAACCGTAGGTTTTTTTAAATATTATTTTAAATCACAATCTTGACCGTATAATTAAAAAAATATATAGTTCATAAAATTTACGGGTGCCTCTATGGGTAATGCTGACCCAGAACGACTCATCAACCACGTCCAAATGACTACAGATTCCTTGATACAACAGATCCCATCCGCAGAGATCATAATATTTAGTGATTTTAGCGCCCACCATGCCGAATGGCAAGGTTCACGTTTAACCAATCATGCGGGAAAATTTGTTTATGACTTTGCCTTGGCATTTGGTCTGACACAACTTGTTACTTCGTCTACGCGAACTATTTGTTCCATCATCTGTAGTACTTATCGTTGGAAAATCTCAACTTTGGTTTGATCGCTCCTGTAAGACTGCATTGCGCTGTAAGGAGGAGTGTTATCAGGCCTGGTCTGACGCTTCGGCGGCTTGGGATATAAACACTCCTTCCATCCTTAAAAAGAAGTATAACTTCGTCTTCAAGTACTTCAAAAGAGTTATTGCCAAGACAAAGTATGAGCACATTGAAAGAATTGGTGAGAAATTAATACACCTTCCTTCGAGAACCCGTGCATTCTAGTCTCTCGCCCAGGCTGTTCAAGGGAATTTCTGTAAGCCGTCACTTCAATCTCTGCACAGGGAGAATGGCTCACTGAAAGTTTACTTTTAGGCTCCCTTTCTTCGTCCAACTTGACCCTCGATGACGGGGGGAATCCCACGGTTTGAGTGGTTTAGGTCTGATGTGCGATTCACACAATGCTCAGTACGCAAAACACTCCCCTACATGAGCATCCACAAGTCAAATGTGCCTGACGGAATCCTTCCAATTGTGTAGAGGACGTGTGCTTCAGAAATGGCACCGGTTCCAACCCGTCTTTTCCAGTACGTCTTCTTGGTATGCATAGTCCCAAATTCATGGAAAACAGCTTTCGTGCACCCAATCCCTATAAAAGGTAACCGCTCTGATCCGTCCAACTACAGGCCTATCGCCATCAACTACTTGTTTTCGAAAATAATGGAGTCCAATATTAACTGCCAGCTCGTGTTGTACCTAGAGGAGTACCTAGATGGAGTGACGACCTGGTAAGTCATGCAGAAAGTCGATGGCTACAGGTGATTCACGATCGTGCTTTGTGGCATTCCTTGGGGGAGGACGATGTTCAGCATTGGACTTGTGAAGGGCTGTAATGATGATGATGAATGATGATTGCTACCTTAGCTTAAGGTGTTACAATAAAGAATAAATAAATAAAAAATAAAATCCTAACTTAATTGGGATGATAAAATAAACAAGTGTATTTTAGAACAAAATACATTACGGACTTGTAAACTGAGTTATTAGACGAAGTGACAATGAAAGTTTACAAGAATTAAATAGAACTTAGGATTTTACAGATTTTATTGCGTTTAATTTTTAAATTTTAATTTCCGAACGAATTAATGAAGTAACATGTTTGACGTCCTGATCTACTAAATACCTTGAAATCATATCTATTCCGTAAGTATAAAAGTGGTGAATAAACATAGCGTTAAATTCAATCTATTTTTGACGGAATACTCATATTTTATGTCAATTGAGGCATTTATAAGTAGCCTTTTGTAAAATCAAAAGTATTTTATTTCCATTTCGTGATAGAAGGTCGGACATATTGAAACAGGTAAATCTATTTCTGGTTATTGAAAATTATCCAGCCTCAAATTCACAAGAAAATGTTATAAATAATCATAATATTATAGATAATACAATATAACAGTATAAATATATATACGTGATACGAGGTAGAGCCATGCTGCAGTTATATTGTAGTATAGTTCTACCACGAATGAGTCGGCTCAACCGGGTAAGCACCACGCTCTCACAGAATACCAGCGTGAAATAGTAGCTGACGCTGTGTTTCGTATGGTGAGTGCAGAGACCCTTTTTACTAAAAACGAGGCCGAGGAGGAATCTTAGAACTCACGGGTGACGACGTACCTGCATTTTAATTTGTAATCGAAGATAGATGTAGATGTCTGCGGGCCGCAGCAACCACTTACCATCAGGTGGACTGTGTGCTAGTTTGTCATCCTATCCTATAAAAACATTATGCATAATCAATAATTTAAAGTGAAAAATGTTTCTAATCAATATGCACACAATAAAAAAATTGTGGGAAGTAAATAATATACGGTTAGTGCTTACAATTTTTAATACAGATTGACAATTAAACTTAACCCCTTACAAACCCTTGCACGTATGAATTAATGTAAAAACAAAGATCGAAAATAAAATGTGAATGTTAGAAATAAAACAAATATAATTCACTCTCGAGTGACTTTGTAATTATCAAAGATAAAAAAAAACTAAGGCAGTTCTTGTCACTAACACCATCAATATTACTTAATTTTGACATATTAAATTTTTATGCAATTAAATTATAATTGAAACTGATGCTATCATCATCATTACACCCTATCAAAATATAATAATAATGTCCTCCAGACCGAATTTTCTGCCACGGCGGCCTGCCTCAACGGAGGCTAGCCATCGGTGCAGGACAGGATTATAGTGCCCAAGTGTATGCGCAAGCACACTCCTGTAATCCGATGGGACGGTAAACTGACACGACCGGGAGAGAGATCAGGCGCAGGATCAACGGCTTTACGTGCTTTCCGAGGCACGGGGGTAAAACACCGCCAACTTCCTGACTCCGGGCAGCTACTGAGAATTTCTTGACAGAAAAACTCAATAATTAATTTTTTGGCCCGACCCTGGATTTGAACCCATGACACGACAGGACATTTATCTGGAATATGCTGCCTATTTCCTGCTTATACGCCAGTACTGCATTATGAATGATATATTACAAAATAAAATGATTTATGAGCTTTGTTCAAATCGCAGGAAATGTCCATTTAATGGGTCAATATGTGTAATTATTATGAACAAGTGCGTTGTAACTTACTCATGCGGTGAAAAAAAATTAAATTCAGTAAGTTGTCCGTCAGTACTTGTCACGACTATCTTTGATTTAAAATGATAATGAAGACGGTCCGTTACTAATGTGCGGACCAACAAAAAAACCATTTCCGTTCTCGTCCCTCATCAAACGAAACATAAAAGCACAACGCTTGAATATTATGAGAGCGCGAATCGATTATTTAAAGTCCTATATTGTAAATTCACTTGTATCATTAATTGTAGGGTATGTTATATTTACCACGTTGCAAAGCCAATATTCTTGCACCGACATTTTTATATAATGAGAGTGATAAACGAGAACAACAGTCCACCTGATGGTAAATTAATGCTGTGGCCCAAGACATCCACATCTATCCTCGATTAGGAATCAAAAATTAGATGCATTACACCTCTTAAGGACTATAATGGAATGGCTCATTTTAAATAAAAATAGAGTCTCTAGTTCTCTACACTCACTATACGAAAGCAACCATTTTATGCTGATAGCGTGGTTCTTCTCTGATCAAGATGACCCACTTATGATTTAATCCTAATATAGCTGTATCATGGCTCTATCATGTATAAAGACATACATAATATGTATGTCTTTATACATGATGTCATATTATGACAGTTCTGATAAATTCTTTGCTGGTTTTTTCCACATCAGAGGATTTTGGAACCTATGGCTGTTATAATATTTCTCAAAATACTATCGATAAAAATTACTTGTCGTTTGTACCAAATAAAAATATTGTATTTTATTATCCATCATAAATTTGTGAAGTTAAGGCTCAGCAGATTTTGACAAATTTTTGCTATCAGTCCGTCTGTAAAGCCTCGTACATTTTGTGTGTTACATCGCATATACGTAAATTTGGTTAGGTATATTAAAAGCTTATACAGCTTATACAAAAGGTATATAAGGCATATCAACGAAAAGAATCAAATTAGAAAAACACAAACAATAAAGTTACGACGTACGTATAATATATTCCCGTTTTGTTGCAAACCACCTCCAATAACAAACTACTAGGTACACGAATAAGGTGTAAAAGGAGATCAAATCCAAAAGATAGATATCGTAAGAGCTACCTGAAAGATGACTGGTTTTAAGCTGAATTCTTGAAGCGGTCGAAAAAAACATTCGATAACAAGTAAAAAATAAGAATAAAATAATAACTTCCAAATAATATAGAACATATAGCTTCTGAAGTCGGTGCTAAGATAGGGTATCGTAGATTTTAAGCTTCGAATTCATAATCAAAGTAGAATTAAGTATTCTTTTTTTATTTTCTTTTTTTTATTATTAATTTTATTATCTTCTTAGTTTTAAAGTAGGTTACTTTTTTTTTTAAAGATTAAATTTTACCCACTTAAGTGGACTAAAGAATATCACAAGTTCAAGTTAACTACAATGTCGTCTAACTAAAAGTTTCATTTCCTATTTTCCACCTTTAAATATTATTTTAATATAAAAGAACATTTAAATCGGTTGTACCATTTACAGGAAATCATTGAGTGATGATTAAAAAAATATACGCATCGCATATAGAACCTCCTTCTGTTTTGAGCTCGGCTATTAAACAATTAGGCATTATTTAAACTGATTACTAAAAAAGACTGTGACGTTTTCAAAACCACTAATCGTCTGCACAGTCTACACTTTATGATGGCCATATGAAAATGCTCAAATTCACTCAGCAGGCAAGGATATACAATATAATAGAAAGATATAAATATGAAAAAATACGTAAAGAAGATATCCCCAGCAAGAAAGAGAAAGTAAGTGACTCATCTCAAAGATTTAATAAAATAAAGCGCCAATTAGACTGACTGTATAGCTCAAAAAATAGACAAACCCGGAGGAAAGTGTTCTTGCGCTGACAATCAAAGTGTATGACAGCGACATTGTGTAGAGTCATTAAGAATGCATGGGAAAATTGACGCAGGGGCGTCAGGAATGTGAGGCTTATGGTGAAAAAATTAACGATAGCTGAAGTGGACTCATGATGGGATGTCATGATGATCATGGTTGTGAATACGCATGAGACAATTTTTTTGTTAAACCGTTATGAAATTGATCGATCAAATTTAACAAAGCGTGAAATAGGCGCACACCTAAATATAGACACCTATTTTTCTTTTTTTACTCCCAGCTATAAAGAGACTCATGTTAGCAGATGCCTTTTTACGGCCTTATTAATTTAGAATTAAAATTCATCTACTTTATGAAATCTGGGAGACTTATTTAGATTATAATTTAATTAGGTATTTAAAGTGTTTTATTAATATAAAACATATTTATTTGTGTCAATTTAAATTATTATTATTATAAATATTTGTATTTATAATAATAATTTAAAGACTGGTTATTTTTACATCTAAAATTGCACATGACCTTTTCAACAATCTTCCTGGACTTGTACTGCACTTAGACTCAAAATGAAATTTAAATACATAATAATAATATAACACATTTACATTTGTTATATATGTTATATTTATAATACAATGTATATAATGTATATAACTGTATTGACATTACTATTTATGATTACTCATATTAGTGAATACATAGATACTCTACACAAAAGAAATATCACGGATTTCAAAATAACATAAAATAACACAATGAACATTCGTAAAAAATTACTTTTATTTCATTTTATTATGAATTTATTACGAAATTAATTTTTCGAGAGCTACATATATTTAAATGGTTTTTGAAATTTTATGATAATGAGTAACCAGTGATTTACTTAAATTAAAAATGTTATCTTTTTTTTAATTTACGTTCAGATGATATTCTTTGACGTATTAAACAAATACTCATAATTAGATTTCAGGTATGAGTAATACTCATTATGCATGATATACAATTATGTACCTTAGTAAATTAAGAAATAATTATTGACGCTCTAAAATATTCTACGCGTAATACGGCTGATGTTATATCAGACCATTAAACCCAAACGATTAAATAAGTTTTTGCTGTATGAAATAATTTAATCTAGCAAACATTATTTATAGGTAATAAATAATTTGTGACCATCTAAATTTTTACCCACAAACACACAATTTAGAAACAAGCGTTGTTTTTTTGCAAACTAGCACACATTATTTATTAATCACATCACAGAAAATCATTCAAAGTTAGCAATTTATTCTACGCTCAAGTCCGTAGGCGCGACGTCTCGCTACGATTTGTGAAAAAGGATAGCTTTCATTGCGTCGTGCATCGTTCTCGGAACAACCGTTTCGCTACGACGCTGCCGCGGCACTGGCTACGCGTGTGCTACAATCCGCGGCTACATTTTAGATTATTACTCGTAGCACAGATTGTACAATCAATAGGTATAATTTTGGATAATGAAAGGATATTTTTATTAATCTATAAAAAGTATTCTGTCCTATATTCACAAATTTTACGCTGAGAATATTTTACATTGCATCCTAAAAATTTTTGAATCGGGAAGTTACGAACGGGAATTTTACGTAATATAATTTGTTTTTATTCGAATAAATAACTTTTAATTCAAAATTGGTGATTCAAGGAGAAAAAGCTAACATTTATTACTAAACAGTTTAAATCGTTCAATAATTTTGCATCTTACGATTTTTTTAAATTAGTTAGAATGATTAACTTTTAAATACCACTATTATTTAATGTCATATTAAAAAGTGGAATATTTCCAGAACATCTAAAGCTAAGTACAGTATAAATTACTTACGTAGGTAAAAAAAGATCGTAAGTGGATGCGTATAGACCCGTATCTATCATACCAGCTGTAGCAAAAGTTTTAGAAATTGGGATGAGTTCAGCGCCCTTCAACTTGTGAGACGGCAACGCAAGTTTACGCTGGTAGAGTACGCAAGAAATTTTAGAGCAAAAGGTGGATCATACGATATCTCAAATATTTGCATGATTCAGAGAAAATTTTCTAGTTCTTAATACAACTAAAACATATTTTTTATCTTACTATTCTTTAATATTTTTTATATAAGAGGGGACCAAAAAGCATGCGTCTCACTGGATGGTAAGTGACTAACGTCATCAATGAACAACTGCAACATTAGGGGAACAACAGCAGGTGTGTTACAGCTATTTAAAAAAAACTCTTTTCTTGAAGGTCCCTAAGTCGTGTTGGTCCGAAAAAATCACTGATAGTAGCCGATTCCATAAAGAAGTTGAAAGAGGAAGAAACTTCTGGTAAATTGCACACTGGTAGATCGTCAATCATCTGGATGTTATGGATACTTGATCGTCGAAATTCGGGTTGCTTTTTGATGGATGAGTAAAGTGCGAAAGAAAAGTGGAAGGAGCTGGCACTAGGGCGAGGCCAAACTTGCGCCTTGTAAAATTGCAAGCGGTATGAATAATGGAAGCCTTAGGAAATACTGTCCAGTTCAGACAGTTCAGTTCGAGACACGGTGGAGTTGAGGTGTATGGATTTTACAGTTCAAAATAATCAAATGGATTTAATCAGTAGCACTTCTCGTGGTATATGAAATAATAGTGTTATAGCGACGTCCCTTTGCAAGGCCATTTGAATCAAGTTGAGGTAAGAAGCTAGCAGGAGAACTCGGTTATTTACTCATCAAATTGCCTTTCTTATTTGGTGGGATTTAATGAAAACGGACGGAATGCCTCATGTCCACTAAAAAGGGTATCCTATTTTATACATCACAACATGGAACACATCAACATTGAGCTGCTATTTTACGGTGGTATTTTGTGAGAGCGTGGTCTTACCTTGGTCAAGGTGCACATTTATCTGGTATTTTTATAGCATCTCCTACGATACCAACGCGATTAAATGGAGTGATTGATTCTCTTACGCCGCCATTAAATGGCCAAAAACTATGAACTAAAATACATTGTAGCATTAAGGTTATATTATTTTTTATTTATGTTTTTATTTTATTATATTTTCATTCTATTAAACCGAAGTTAAAAAAAAAAAACTTACGGGCTACCGCATGGTACTGGTAGTGGCTACTGTAAACCATGGACACTTCAGCCAACTTCAAAATTGGTAGCCATCCATGCTGCAACTATATTATGATTTTAGCGCGAATAGGTTGGTTTGACAGAGGAAACACCACCTTCTCACAGAATACCAGAGTAAAATAGTAGCTTTATGCTATTGTGTATCGTATGATGAGAATCATGAACCGGAGACACTTTTTACTGAAAACTAAGCATTCGGTCTTAGACGTCAGAATAATATTGATTCTTAATCGAGGATAGATATGTGTGCTCGTTTGTCACCCTTATCCCCTAGAAGAATTAAAGAAGTGTATCTTTCTTTAATTCTTTTATAGGACAAGCCTGTAAATATGTTATCCCTCGATAACATACAGAGCGGAAGACAGCGGTAGAGGTACATACTTACAGACAGCAGTAGAGGTTACTTGTAGCGTCATATTTCTTTCAAATTTATAAACTATTAATACTTTTTAATATTTTTGACCAAAGTTTTAAGTTTAAAATAATATAAGTGCTGAAAACATTGTATAAGAAATTTTAATGCAATCGCCATTGTAGCTCATTTTATCAATTTTTTCTTTTATTATTAAATATTATTGTTACATTTTGTATGCATATTTATTAATTTCCATGTTCATATTAACATTTTTTTAAATATACAATAAGGATGACAAACGAGCACTCTGTCCATCTGCTGGCAAGCGGATGATTTAGCCCGTAGACAATATTCTCAATTAAGTATAAAAATTTAGATGCACTGTCAAACCTGAGGACTAAGGTGGAATGTCTAGTTATTAGTTAAAAAGGATTTTTTATGAATAAAACATGAAATAGTTTATATCCAAGAAAGATAAATATAACATACATAAACTGGGTTCAAAATGTAATACTCCATACTTTTTAATAGAGGTTTGTTAATGACCAGGCTAACTACTATCCCTGCGTAATAAGTGCTAAACCTGTAATGAACGATTCAAGGAATCAATTAGTATAAATCTTCTTTACTTATTTTTTATAGACGGAAGATCTTAACTATCTATTTTACTGATAAAGATGATTTTTTTCTGCAGTTGGAAACCGACGTCGGCTAAATACAGTACAATAATAAGCTTGTTGCAAATTTCGTCAGTTAAAATAAATGAAAATATTGTTTTGTTCTCTTGTTCGTAGCCATCTCGAATATGCCTTTCAAGTATGGAATCCTTAATATAAAATATATATTAACAAAATCAAAGCGATTCAAAAAAAAATCATTCGATATGTAGGTTCTAAATTTCATATATCCAAAGGAGGCTACGAATTGCAGTGTTCTCATCTTCATCTCCTCCCGCTGCAAACTAGGCGCTATACAGCTGACCTGGTCTTACTAAGTAAAATTGCTCAAGATCGTTTGGACTGCCCTAACTTATTAAAAAGATTACATATCTCAGTTCCCTCTCGTTCACTGCGCTATTAAAATCCCTTACATGTTTCTTTATGTAGATCAAATTACTTTAAACTCATTCTTCTTAAGAGCATGTAACTCATTTAATAAATTTTCTAAGGACTGTGAATAAGGCTGACCTCTTTTCTACTAGTGGTACTACTATCTGCAAAGTGATAACATCTGAAATCAGTAGCAATTTACTCTTGAACTCTTAAATCTAATCAACATCAATGTATAAATTATATCTACTTATATATGTTGCATGTATTTACCCAAACCGATTACTCATCTGTGAAAACTTTTAATAGGCTTACTTTGTAAATTATATAATATACCATATAGTATTAATTAAAAGCTGTAAGATTTCCTGTTATAAATAAATAAATAAATAATTACAGTAAAAACGTATTGAGTACGGTTTGGTTCCTTTCTCGCTCAAAAGCTTAGTACAACGATACAACGACAGCTTTCTTAGTATAGTCCTAGGTAGAACTACGATATTTTTCGTTTTTTATTGTTTTAAATAATATTGTATATTTGTATATTTGTAAATAAATGTACATAAAAATATAATTAGGTTAATTCTTATATTTTGGGCAATATTCGTTTAGGTAATCAATTATGTGTCAAATAATAGCCAAATTGAAAATGCGTTGCCCTGGTGTTCTTGATCATATTCAATGAATATACTTCACAAACTAGGCGCTATACAGCTGACCTGGTCTTACTAAGTAAAATTGCTCAAGATCGTTTAGACTGCCCTAACTTATTAAAAAGATTACATATCTCAGTTCCCTCTCGTTCACTGCGCTATTAAAATCCCTTACATGTTTCTTTATGTAGATCAAATTACTTTAAACTCATTCTTCTTAAGAGCATGTAACTCATTTAATAAATTTTCTAAGGACTGTGAATAAGGCTGACCTCTTTTCTACTAGTGGTACTACTATCTGCAAAGTGATAACATCTGAAATCAGTAGCAATTTACTCTTGAACTCTTAAATCTAATCAACATCAATGTATAAATTATATCTACTTATATATGTTGCATGTATTTACCCAAACCGATTACTCATCTGTGAAAACTTTTAATAGGCTTACTTTGTAAATTATATAATATACCATATAGTATTAATTAAAAGCTGTAAGATTTCCTGTTATAAATAAATAAATAAATAATTACAGTAAAAACGTATTGAGTACGGTTTGGTTCCTTTCTCGCTCAAAAGCTTAGTACAACGATACAACGACAGCTTTCTTAGTATAGTCCTAGGTAGAACTACGATATTTTTCGTTTTTTATTGTTTTAAATAATATTGTATATTTGTATATTTGTAAATAAATGTACATAAAAATATAATTAGGTTAATTCTTATATTTTGGGCAATATTCGTTTAGGTAATCAATTATGTGTCAAATAATAGCCAAATTGAAAATGCGTTGCCCTGGTGTTCTTGATCATATTCAATGAATATACTTCACAAACTAGGCGCTATACAGCTGACCTGGTCTTACTAAGTAAAATTGCTCAAGATCGTTTAGACTGCCCTAACTTATTAAAAAGATTACATATCTCAGTTCCCTCTCGTTCACTGCGCTATTAAAATCCCTTACATGTTTCTTTATGTAGATCAAATTACTTTAAACTCATTCTTCTTAAGAGCATGTAACTCATTTAATAAATTTTCTAAGGACTGTGAATAAGGCTGACCTCTTTTCTACTAGTGGTACTACTATCTGCAAAGTGATAACATCTGAAATCAGTAGCAATTTACTCTTGAACTCTTAAATCTAATCAACATCAATGTATATTTGAATATAATTTTTTTTTATTACGCAATCCTTATTGGAAAAAATGAATTTAATATTTCTACATGTTTGTCGTGTGAGCATAGATAATTTTTTCTATAGGAAATGCATCACTTAAATACAAGAAAAATTCCCGGTATCTGCCTCTAACTTGCCTTTCTAAGAATATTCCAATTGATGACGAGGTTTGCCAATGAAATTTGATTTTATTGCTTGCCAGGCATGTGAATATGATAACGTCCTCCAGACCGAGTTTCGGTAACAGCGCCTTAGTTTTTAGGTGACTATCCATTGGCGCAGTACGGGATTATTGTGACCGAGTGTATGCACAAGCACAAATGCTGTCGCTATTCCCATTCTCACATAGTTCATTGAGACGGCAATTTGAAACGACCGGAGATCATGCGCAAGACCTACGGCTTTACGTGCTTACCGAGGCACGGGGTGAAACACCGTGAACTTCCTGACTCCAGGTTGCTGCTGAGAATTTCTTGAACTAAGAACTCAATATATTTGTTTAGTTTGCCTGATCTAGAATTCAAACACAGGACCACATGAGCAGTCCCGTTTACGACTTCTAGAACAACAAAGCAGCATGTAAATATAATATAGCTGGAATTCGTATATTCATACAATGGTGTTTAAATAAAAAAAAAAACTTGTGTCCAGATTATAGAGCTAAATCCTTAAAAACTTTCTTAATATGAAATTTTGCAATAAATATCAACTAGTAAATTGTTGATAATAAAAACCTAAAATAATTACGTAACAATTGATATTCCCCGCGTCACAGAGCCAGCGTCACGTGAAGTAATAAAATTATCATTAACTGCGTCATTACTCCATTACAGAATCCGAGTAGATCAGCTTAATAGTAATGATTGTATTAATTTAAATAACAGAATTAACTGTTTGAAGCTATATTTAAAATTAATTTGCAGAATTTTTAATTATTTGTTATGTATACGTAAACATTTTATATCTTTATACTCCCAACGTTTTGAATGAATTTTTAATCACCGGCGAATTTACCGGACCGATACGACTTAGGGATCTTCATGAAAAGAGCTCACTCCTTTTTAAAAGCCGGCAACGCATCTGCAATTCCCCTGGTATTGCGGTTGTTCGTGGGCGGAGGTAGTCACTTACCATCAAGTGAGCCGCATGCTCGTTTGCCCCTCTCTTCTATAAAAAATAAAATAAATTAATGAAAAATACTACGCGTTCATTTCGAGTTTGCCATCGTAGACCGTTACGACGTCACAGCTGACGGTACCGTAGACGAAAAAAGTCATCATGTTTATGTTTTTTAGTGATTATTTAGTGATTATTTATAGTTTATTAAACAATTAACGGCCGACAGATAAAATTACTCCGTTAATTTTGCCAATTTTTCTATACCTCTTTATCTAGAATGTTTGAACTAATAGAAGCATCCACTGCTGATTTACTTCGGTTCTTATCGAGTGACTAGCGTGTGTGAGTCGTTCGCGTAATTTTGTCACACAAATTTGAAATGAGATTAATAATATTTATTAAAGTAGAATTGCACTGATTTATAAATATTAAAATAACATAATTCATAACGATTCGACACGTTTAAGTTTTATATATAGCTGGAATACAAAATTAAAAAGATATTTTTTACATAAGCGCCCGGCAGTCTTCCGTACAGGCCCGGACGTTTGGCGCGAAAAGAAGACTTGACGGGTAAAAAAAAAACTCAATATTTAAGGCCAGTTGAAGGCGGATAAATATTTTTACAGTGAAATCTTTTAATCAACACATGGGAACCGGAAGCAAAGGCAGAATACCCACACAGTTATAAGTTACTTTTCCGTCCAAGCAATGCTTGACAGAATAGTAACCTATTACTGTGTGTATGAGATGTCAAGTCCAACGCTATGATCAAAACTCAATCAAAATCCTTGTTATCTACAATATAAAAAGTGGGAGATGCAAAGCAAGCACGCTTTGATATTAATTCCCCTGATGCACCAGTCTCTTTAACTCTCATTCAATGTTCATACATGTAATTGTGCACTTACATAGTGGTCTCCAAGAATAATTTAAATATATCAAAGAAATGTTGGAAAGGTCATGGTGAAGAAGAAGGAGATGACTTCAAGGATAAATATGACAATGAGAGTTAACCCAAAAGTAAGAAATTGAAAGTGTCCAAAATACCAAAGTCAAGGCTACATCACGCTCAAAAAATATATGCCGAGATAATTAGCTGACACACTGCTAGAGTATATCACACATTTACTGATCGAATCTACAAACTTTTTATCCAATCTTTTTGATAGTGTGATATCTTCACTATTTTCCAATTGTGGCGGCTTGGGATTATTTTTAATTTATATTGTGGACTGTATTGAATCAATATCCCCTGAAACGTTCAGTTACCGCAATCACAAAATTACACCAAGAAAACAATAAAAACTACTCACGGTCTTACTAGCCAGCTTCCCAAGATCGGCAAAACGTTGACAGCTCCTGGTGGCTTCTTCTACACGGTAGAATACACTAATAATCAGATTGTACACGGTACACTCTAGAGTAGTCCTTATTTGTGAGTTTTTGAAGAGATATGTTCACTCCACGTTAACACAAAGAGATGTAGGTTAATAATAATCTTCTTACGCGTCGTACCCTCCCTTTTATTCCTTTTTTGTCCGCACAGATTATAACAGCGCGTTATGCGTCACACGTTGCTACAGGTTATCACCGGCCCTCAGATCGTTGTAGATCATTGTGCCTTGGTATAAAATTTGCGAGTTGCGGTTTATTACTGAACACACCCCCCACCGAAACCATCTTGATGGTTTCTCCAAAAAATAAGATAAAATTATAACTTAATCTAACTTAATCTCTATCAAGATAACGCTGAGACACAGAATGGTCTCAACGAGAAGGTTATTAATACAAGTAAGCTAATTTGCGTAAGGAAGAGGACTCAGTTTATTAACTGGTCTCTGTAAAGTACTCTTTTGGGTACGAAGCGTTACACAACGAACAATCCCATCTGGGCCGGGGTGAAGAGCCTCTATTCTACCCAAAGGCCAATTGCACGGCGGTATGTTATCAGTTTTTATAATTACAAGATCACCTATTTTAATGTTAGATCTATCCGAATACCACTTTGCTTTCTGTTGTAGCGTATTTAAATATTCACGACTCCATCTACGCCAAAACATTTGTGAACATTTTTGAATATATTGCCAACGTTACAATCGATTCATCGTTATGTCTTCTACATTATACTCAGGTACCGCCGTTAACGCTTTTCCTATTAGAAAGTGTCCCGCTGTCAGTACGTTAAATTCATCCGGGTTATCACTAGCTGGTAACGGGCAGAGCGGCCGCGAGTTGAGAATTGCTTCTACTTTACAAAACACTGTGGTGAGTTCCTCGAACGTCAAACCTTTTTCTCCGACGGCTCGCGCTAAGAGGTACTTGGCGGATTTAATTCCGGCTTCCCAGAGCCCACCCATATGTGGTGCGCTGGGGGGATTAAATTTCCATATAATTTGTCGCTTTGAGCAACCCTCTAATATATTACTTTTTTGCTCGAACATAAACCTTTGTATTTCGGTTAAATGCTTACTAGCCGCGATAAAATTAGTACCGCAATCCGAGTAAAGAAAAGAGCACACACCTCGTCGCGCTACAAATCTGTCTAAACACGCGAGGAAACACTCTGATGACAACGACGATAAGACCTCGAGGTGTACAGCTTTTGTCGAGTAACAAATAAATAATGCTAAATATGACCGTTCAATCCCAGCGTTTCGTCGTAAACTTTCTTTTGTAAAGAACGGACCACCAAGGTCTACCCCTACATGCTCAAAAACTTTATTAGGTATCAATCGAGCTGCTGGCAAAGGTGCCATCTTAGGCTGCAAGAGCACGGGATTGTGTTTAAAACAAGTTTTGCATTTGGACAAAACTGACCGAATAATGCGACGGGATGCTAAAATCCAAAAGTTTTGATTAATAATGTTTTGTAAGGTGCGTGGGCCTACGTGTAAATATTTTTTATGTAAATATTCAATAAGTAATTGTGTAAATCTACTATTTTTAGGTAATAAACGGGGATGTTTCGCGTTATAAGGTAAAACTGAATAATTTATTCGACCCCCCACCCTGAGGTATCCGCGATCGTCAATAAACGGAGATAATTTTCTCAACGACGGAATGTACTTTGTGCCCTTTGACAAATTATTTATTTCATTTGCAAAGTATGAACGCTGTACTAGTTTAATTAAGACGTCTTGAGCGGTATTCAATTCGTCAGTCGTCAGTATGGATTGCTTAGAGTGACCGGATTTAAATCGGAACCATCTCAATATTCGAGCAAACGTACGTTGCAGTTTATAATAAGAAGAGAAATGGGAAAAAATTCGGTCACAGAACTCTAACTTAGATTCCTCTATTAAATTATTTTCATTAGTGATTAAATTGACGGAACCTAATGAATAATTTGATTTTATTTCAGGTGTATTACTTTCATCTTGGTTGATAAATGTTCTAATTGGCCACTGCGAGTAGTCATCATACAACCAAGATGGGCCATTTAGCCACTGCTCTTTGCATTCCAAGAGCTGTGACGGAGACGCTCCGCGCGAGCAGATGTCTGCCATATTGCACTCACTACTAACGTGACGCCAAAAGTGCGGAGGTAACACTTCGCATACCTGAGTAACACGGTTACTAACAAACGGCTTTAATTTGTAAGCTTCTGTTTGAAGCCACGCCAATACGATAGTTGAATCGGTTAACGCAGTGATACGATTAATTTTTACACGAGTTAAAATGTCACGGACATATTTAATTAATCTGCTTAACAAAACTGACGCCATCAATTCCAACCTCGGGATAGTTAAGGGTTTGACGGGGGCTACTTTAGATTTTGCTATCACCAAGCGTACTTTAGTCTGACCTCTGTCATTACGACTGATCACATATACACAACTAGCGTAACCGCGAGAACTTGCATCGCAAAAGGCGACTAGTTCACATTCAGACTGTTCTGGTAACAGCATGTGTCTATCTATCTTAATTTCCGTCAGTCGCGGGAGATCATCAACGTAATTAAGCCAGCGCTTAGTTACGTCAGTTGGCAGTTGCTCATCCCATGCTATGCCCAGCTTCCATAAATCTTGCATTATTTCTTTCGCGATGAAAATGCACGGCGAAATAAAACCTACGGGGTCGTAAATAGAAGCTAATAATTTCAAAACAGAACGTTTAGTTGTTACTTTATCAGTCTTATCTACTGCGAAATAAAAACAGTCAGTCAAAGGGAACCACTTCAGACCTAGCACTTTGACTGAATATTCGTTACCATCTTTCAGGAATGTTACAGGACACTCTCGGTTTTCTAACGGAACGCGTTCTAAGACCTTTCCGCTATTACTCGCCCATCTCTTAAGTATAAAGCCGCCGGAATTAAACATCGCTATAAGTTCATCTTGTAATCAAGGGCTGCAGCCGAGCGACGACTCTTGTTCACAGAGCGCAAGTTGAATCGTTTACCTTTATTACGGCAAGCTTATTCAGAGTTCATGTGCGAATATGAACATCTAGGGCATATGGAGCTTTATACGGGTGACACTCCGAGTAAATATGTGATACCACATCATAGTGTACTTAAGCCCAGTAGTTCCAGCACTCCTGTGCGAGTGGTGTTCGATGCCTTGGCAAAAACGTCCACGAATGTTTCGCTTAATGATATTCTACTAACCGGGCCTAATCTGTATCGAGATATTGGGGCTATAATATTGAATTTTAGGTTGTTTGAATATTGTTTGAGTTGCGACGTATGCAAAATGTATCGTGCAATCAAACTGAATCCGTCGGATAGATGTTATCAACATATTTTATATCGTCATTCACCTAATGATACCATCAACGTATATGAATTAAAGACAGTAACTTACGGCTTAAGTTGCTCGCCGTTTTTAGCTATCCGCACACTTTTGCAATTAGCCCATGATGAGGGAGAACACTATCCGCTCGCTGCAACGATTGTGCGCGAGGGCGTGTACATGGATGATATCCTATATTCTTGTAGTTCCTTGTCACAGGTATCTCAGTTACAAGATGAACTTATAGCGATGTTTAATTCCGGCGGCTTTATACTTAAGAGATGGGCGAGTAATAGCGGAAAGGTCTTAGAACGCGTTCCGTTAGAAAACCGAGAGTGTCCTGTAACATTCCTGAAAGATGGTAACGAATATTCAGTCAAAGTGCTAGGTCTGATGTGGTTCCCTTTGACTGACTGTTTTTATTTCGCAGTAGATAAGACTGATAAAGTAACAACTAAACGTTCTGTTTTGAAATTATTAGCTTCTATTTACGACCCCGTAGGTTTTATTTCGCCGTGCATTTTCATCGCGAAAGAAATAATGCAAGATTTATGGAAGCTGGGCATAGCATGGGATGAGCAACTGCCAACTGACGTAACTAAGCGCTGGCTTAATTACGTTGATGATCTCCCGCGACTGACGGAAATTAAGATAGATAGACACATGCTGTTACCAGAACAGTCTGAATGTGAACTAGTCGCCTTTTGCGATGCAAGTTCTCGCGGTTACGCTAGTTGTGTATATGTGATCAGTCGTAATGACAGAGGTCAGACTAAAGTACGCTTGGTGATAGCAAAATCTAAAGTAGCCCCCGTCAAACCCTTAACTATCCCGAGGTTGGAATTGATGGCGTCAGTTTTGTTAAGCAGATTAATTAAATATGTCCGTGACATTTTAACTCGTGTAAAAATTAATCGTATCACTGCGTTAACCGATTCAACTATCGTATTGGCGTGGCTTCAAACAGAAGCTTACAAATTAAAGCCGTTTGTTAGTAACCGTGTTACTCAGGTATGCGAAGTGTTACCTCCGCACTTTTGGCGTCACGTTAGTAGTGAGTGCAATATGGCAGACATCTGCTCGCGCGGAGCGTCTCCGTCACAGCTCTTGGAATGCAAAGAGCAGTGGCTAAATGGCCCATCTTGGTTGTATGATGACTACTCGCAGTGGCCAATTAGAACATTTATCAACCAAGATGAAAGTAATACACCTGAAATAAAATCAAATTATTCATTAGGTTCCGTCAATTTAATCACTAATGAAAATAATTTAATAGAGGAATCTAAGTTAGAGTTCTGTGACCGAATTTTTTCCCATTTCTCTTCTTATTATAAACTGCAACGTACGTTTGCTCGAATATTGAGATGGTTCCGATTTAAATCCGGTCACTCTAAGCAATCCATACTGACGACTGACGAATTGAATACCGCTCAAGACGTCTTAATTAAACTAGTACAGCGTTCATACTTTGCAAATGAAATAAATAATTTGTCAAAGGGCACAAAGTACATTCCGTCGTTGAGAAAATTATCTCCGTTTATTGACGATCGCGGATACCTCAGGGTGGGGGGTCGAATAAATTATTCAGTTTTACCTTATAACGCGAAACATCCCCGTTTATTACCTAAAAATAGTAGATTTACACAATTACTTATTGAATATTTACATAAAAAATATTTACACGTAGGCCCACGCACCTTACAAAACATTATTAATCAAAACTTTTGGATTTTAGCATCCCGTCGCATTATTCGGTCAGTTTTGTCCAAATGCAAAACTTGTTTTAAACACAATCCCGTGCTCTTGCAGCCTAAGATGGCACCTTTGCCAGCAGCTCGATTGATACCTAATAAAGTTTTTGAGCATGTAGGGGTAGACCTTGGTGGTCCGTTCTTTACAAAAGAAAGTTTACGACGAAACGCTGGGATTGAACGGTCATATTTAGCATTATTTATTTGTTACTCGACAAAAGCTGTACACCTCGAGGTCTTATCGTCGTTGTCATCAGAGTGTTTCCTCGCGTGTTTAGACAGATTTGTAGCGCGACGAGGTGTGTGCTCTTTTCTTTACTCGGATTGCGGTACTAATTTTATCGCGGCTAGCCTGTACGCCAAGCCATGCTCACTTTCGATCGCGCAATACCAACCTTACGCCCGCCAAGTAGTGATCGAATTAGATCAGAATTATGTAAACATGTCTACCTATGAAAAAACTATTTTTTCGTTTTAAACAAAACCAAAGACACTATGCAATAGATATTAGTATCAAAGACAAAGATATGCTCTTTTATTTTAAACCATAACCTGGCAATGTTTCTTAGAAAAAAAAAAAAAGAAATCACTCTGAACTTCCGGCGTTCCACGTGTCACTTTGATGAAGTTGCTCTGTCTTTTTTATAGAATTTTATATTTGTGTCTGGACTAAAAACGAAAGTATTATACTTTTTACATTTCTTGTAATATAGTCAACACGTAGATATATAATTTGTGGTATAAAAAGTGAAAAGTAAATTGCCAAAAGTACTTCAAATTCCGAAAGGCCTGTTTTGGCGGGCGGGTTATAAATGTGTTATTTTTCAAATTCTCATTTATTTTTAGTGTAAAATGTAAGTAAAAATAGTTTTCCTACATATTTTGAAATAACATGACGTTGTATTTATTTCAAATTCACACGAACATATTTTAGAAATATTGTTCGAAATGTCACAGATAAAATATTATTTTTTTTTTTTTTTTAATTTTTTAATATTTTAATATTTTGGTATGAGTAACGAATGGAAACACATAAAACATAAAATATACATATTTCCAAACAATTTCATATAAATTTCTCCAAAAACAAAGGTGTAGAATTCAAATTAGTAGTAATTTTGTCACTAAAATTGAAGTTTATACTACTATTATGTTATACAGTGTAATTTATATACTTTATTACAATTTCTAGCAACCAAAAATAATTTTATTCGATAGTTTATACATTCAACAAGACTTCCTGTAAGTTTTATCCATAAATATTGTCTCAAAGTGAAAATATAGCAAAATTTGCAGTATTGCAAAAAATTTCCTAACCTAGAAATTTTCCCGCCAAAAAGGTCCCGAGTGAACGGGAGTGTGGACATGTCGCGCGCTGTCAGAGCGTAGAAGCTAGTAAGCATTTAACCGAAATACAAAGGTTTATGTTCGAGCAAAAAAGTAATATATTAGAGGGTTGCTCAAAGCGACAAATTATATGGAAATTTAATCCCCCCAGCGCACCACATATGGGTGGGCTCTGGGAAGCCGGAATTAAATCCGCCAAGTACCTCTTAGCGCGAGCCGTCGGAGAAAAAGATTTGACGTTCGAGGAACTCACCACAGTGTTTTGTAAAGTAGAAGCAATTCTCAACTCGCGGCCGCTCTGCCCGTTACCAGCTAGTGATCATCATTCATCATCATCATCATCATCATCATCATTACAGCCTTTCACAAGTCCACTGCTGAACATAGGCCTCCCCCAAGTAATGCCACAAAGCACGGTCCTGAGCCACCTGCATCCATCGACTTCCTGCATGTCTTACCAGGTCGTCACTCCATCTAGTGGGGGGTCGCCCTACACTACGCCTACCGGTACGAGGCTGCCACTCGAGAACCTTTCTTCCCCATCGGTTATCGGTTCTTCGAGCTATATGGCCGGCCCATTGCCATTTCAGCTTACTAATCCGTTGGGCTATGTCGGTCACTCTGGTTTTACTGCGGATATCCTCATTTCTGAGTCTATCACGTAGAGAAACTCCGAGCATAGCCCTCTCCATAGCTCGCTGAGCGACCTTAAGCGTCCTCATACGGCCAGCAGTGAAGGACCACGTCTCAGATCCATAAGTCATCACTGGCAACACGCACTGGTTGTACAATCTAGTTTTTAGAGATTGAGGTATACCTGACGAAAAGATATGTCGTAATTTCCCGAACGCTGCCCAGCCGAGTTGAATCCGTCGATTGACCTCTCGGTCGAAGTTGGACTTACCTAGTCGGACTATTTGTCCCAGGTAAACGTACTCGTCAACAACTTCGAGCATAGTGCTCCCAACAACTACCGGCATAGGTGTGACATGGACATTGAACATGATCTTTGTTTTGTCCATGTTCATCTTAAGACCTATCCGTTGGGAGGCACTATTGAGGTCATTGAGCATAGTGCTTAAGTCCTCCAGCGATTCTGCCATAAGGACTATATCGTCGGCAAATCGAAGGTGAGTGATGTACTCGCCATTGATGTCAATACCGTATCCTTTCCAGTCCAGTAGCTTGAAAACGTCTTCCAATGCAGCGGTGAAGAGTTTCGGGGATATAACGTCACCCTGTCTTACACCTCTCTGCAGTTGGATAGGTTTCGAGCTCTGGTTCTGTACTCGGATAGCCATCGTAGCCCTACTGTACAAACACTTCAGCACTTCGATATACCGAAAGTCAACTTGGCACCGCTGAAGGGACTGTAGCACCGCCCAAATTTCGACGGAATCAAAGGCTTTCTCATAGTCCACATACGCCAGGCAAAGTGGCAGATTGTACTCTTCAGTCTTCTGTACAATCTGCCGCAGGGTATGTATGTGGTCTATGGTACTGAAGCCTTTTCGGAAACCGGCTTGTTCGGGAGGCTGGAAGTCGTCAAGTCTGCGTGCGAGACGATTCGTAATGACTCTCGAAAACAGCACGTAGACGCGGCTCAGAAGGGAAATCGGTCTGTAGTTCTTTAAGAGAGCGTTGTCGCCTTTCTTAAAGAACAAGACCACCGCACTTCTGCTCCACGCCTCTGGAGTAGTGCCACCATGGAGGACGGAATTGAAGAGCTTCTGAAGGACTACAAGTACCGGTGTTCCACCCGCTTTCAGAAGCTCCGCTGTAATTCCATCCTCGCCTGGGGCCCTGCCGTTTTTAAGGTGCTGGAGAGCCATTCTAATCTCGCTTAGACTGACGTCCGGGATATCATCGGAATAGTGTCGGATAAGACTTGCTCTTGGATCGTTACTCACACTTGCGTGTGGCTCCAACGATGATGTGTACAGCTGCCCATAGAACCTCTCAATCTCACTCAAAATCTCAGGTGTCCCGGAAACGATGTTGCCACACTCAGTCTTCAGCTTTGACAGTTGGCTCTTTCTGGCAGACAAATCTCTGGCAAAGACTTTGGAGCCCTGGTTCCGCTCGATCGCTTCTTTAATACGAGAAGTATTAAAGTTGCGTAAGTCTCGCCGCATGCATTTGGAGATCTGTCCGTTTAGTTGCCTGTATGCTGTCAAATCTGTTGACGATTGCAGCCTCATCTCCCGTCTAACAGCCATGAGATTAAGAGTGTGATCGGAGAGTTTTTGTGTTCTTCTGCGGCGGGTCTTGCAGAACTTAGCTCCGACCGCATGGACAGTTTCCACGAGCTTGTCGTTCATATCGTCCACTGCATTGCAATCTTCTAGGCACTGGAAGCGGTTACGTAACTCGAGCTGAAAGGTTTCGGGATTCTGGATTAGAGCACGAGGGGGACGGAGCGTTGACTTCATTAGACGAGACCTCTCCAACTTAACGTTTAGGTTCAGTGTGCCTCTAACCATTCGGTGATCGCTGCCAGTTTTCACCCTTGCGATCACTGAGACATCACTGAACAGTTGGCGTCTGGTCGTCATAATGAAGTCAATCTCATTTTTTGTCGAACCGTCGGGGCTCGACCAGGTCCACTTCCTGTGGGGCCGCTTCTGGAAGAAAGAGTTCATCATAAAGAGTCCCTCTTTCTCCATAAAGTCGGCCAGCTGCTGGCCCCTTCGGTTCCGTTGCCCTACTCCAAATTTCCCTACCTTCAGCTCACCGCTTTCTCTTGTGCCTAGTTTTGCGTTGAAGTCTCCCATCAACACCGTGTAGTGGGTTTTGGAGGAATGTATGGCTCTGGAAATATCCTCATACATTTCCTCCACCTCCTCATCGGGGTGTGCCGAGGTTGGTGCGTAAACCTGAATGACCTTCAGCGAATACCGTTTGGTGATTCTGAGTATCAGGTACGCGACCCTCGTCGATACACTCCCAATCTTTACAACGTTGTTGACGAGAGACTTGTGGACGATAAATCCGACACCTCCTTGGGACAGATGGTCGCCCTCCCGGTGATAGAACAAGTTGCCGGACTCGAGGATTGCCGTGTCCTCCCCCTCTCTTCGGACCTCGGATAATCCAATAATATGCCAGCGCAACTTGTCTACCTCTTCTTCCAGCTCCAGTATCTTCTCGTCAGTCCTCAGGGTGCGTGCGTTATATGTTGCCAGGTCGAGTCGTCGTAGGTGGCAACCGAACCTCCACCGGAGATTCTTAGCACCCCCTGCCCCGCCGTTACCATGGTCGCCACCGTAGCCAGGAATAGCGGGGCCGCCGGGGACTGGGGGCCGTCTTTTTGTGTATTTGTTCATTGGGGTGTATTTGCCGTAGTTGCCACGCTTGGCGAGCGGGTTGGCAACCGCAGTTTTTTATTACGTCACAGTTGTTATCAGGAAGATGCTGCTGCCCATCTCCTGTCTGTCTCCCTCTGTCGCCTCTTACGACACCCACGGGAAGATATGGGGTAGTGGATATTCTTAACCGCCACTACACGGTAATTAGCTAGTGATAACCCGGATGAATTTAACGTACTGACAGCGGGACACTTTCTAATAGGAAAAGCGTTAACGGCGGTACCTGAGTATAATGTAGAAGACATAACGATGAATCGATTGTAACGTTGGCAATATATTCAAAAATGTTCACAAATGTTTTGGCGTAGATGGAGTCGTGAATATTTAAATACGCTACAACAGAAAGCAAAGTGGTATTCGGATAGATCTAACATTAAAATAGGTGATCTTGTAATTATAAAAACTGATAACATACCGCCGTGCAATTGGCCTTTGGGTAGAATAGAGGCTCTTCACCCCGGCCCAGATGGGATTGTTCGTTGTGTAACGCTTCGTACCCAAAAGAGTACTTTACAGAGACCAGTTAATAAACTGAGTCCTCTTCCTTACGCAAATTAGCTTACTTGTATTAATAACCTTCTCGTTGAGACCATTCTGTGTCTCAGCGTTATCTTGATAGAGATTAAGTTAGATTAAGTTATAATTTTATCTTATTTTTTGGAGAAACCATCAAGATGGTTTCGGTGGGGGGTGTGTTCAGTAATAAACCGCAACTCGCAAATTTTATACCAAGGCACAATGATCTACAACGATCTGAGGGCCGGTGACAACCTGTAGCAACGTGTGACGCATAACGCGCTGTTATAATCTGTGCGGACAAAAAAGGAATAAAAGGGAGGGTACGACGCGTAAGAAGATTATTATTAACCTACATCTCTTTGTGTTAACGTGGAGTGAACATATCTCTTCAAAAACTCACAAATAAGGACTACTCTAGAGTGTACCGTGTACAATCTGATTATTAGTGTATTCTACCGTGTAGAAGAAGCCACCAGGAGCTGTCAACGTTTTGCCGATCTTGGGAAGCTGGCTAGTAAGACCGTGAGTAGTTTTTATTGTTTTCTTGGTGTAATTTTGTGATTGCGGTAACTGAACGTTTCAGGGGATATTGATTCAATACAGTCCACAATATAAATTAAAAATAATCCCAAGCCGCCACAATTGGAAAATAGTGAAGATATCACACTATCAAAAAGATTGGATAAAAAGTTTGTAGATTCGATCAGTAAATGTGTGATATACTCTAGCAGTGTGTCAGCTAATTATCTCGGCATATATTTTTTGAGCGTGATGTAGCCTTGACTTTGGTATTTTGGACACTTTCAATTTCTTACTTTTGGGTTAACTCTCATTGTCATATTTATCCTTGAAGTCATCTCCTTCTTCTTCACCATGACCTTTCCAACATTTCTTTGATATATTTAAATTATTCTTGGAGACCACTATGTAAGTGCACAATTACATGTATGAACATTGAATGAGAGTTAAAGAGACTGGTGCATCAGGGGAATTAATATCAAAGCGTGCTTGCTTTGCATCTCCCACTTTTTATATTGTAGATAACAAGGATTTTGATTGAGTTTTGATCATAGCGTTGGACTTGACATCTCATACACACAGTAATAGGTTACTATTCTGTCAAGCATTGCTTGGACGGAAAAGTAACTTATAACTGTGTGGGTATTCTGCCTTTGCTTCCGGTTCCCATGTGTTGATTAAAAGATTTCACTGTAAAAATATTTATCCGCCTTCTAAAAAACATACTGTAAAAATAAACCAAACAATTTTTTGTGTATAATACAAAATTACAAATAAAAATGATTCCTCTGTGCTCTATAGATCTGTTCATTTTTGCGTTCTTAATATATATATATATATATATTATGCTACAAAGCACGGTCCTGAGCCACCTGCATCCACCGACTTCCTGCATATCTTACCAGGTCGTCACTTCATCTAGTGGGGGGTCGCCCTACACTACGCCTACCGGTACGAAGCTGCCACTCGAGAACCTTTCTTCCCCATCGGCTATCGGTTCTTCGAGCTATATGGCCGGCCCATTGCCACTTCAGCTTACTAATCCGTTGGGCTATGTCGGTCACTCTGGTCTTACTGCGGATATCCTCATTTCTGAGTCTATCACGCAGAGAAACTCCGAGCATAGCCCTCTCCATAGCTCGCTGAGCGACCTTGAGCGTCTTCATACGGCCAGCAGTAAAGGACCACGTCGTCATCACTGGCAACACGCACTGGTTGTACAATCTAGTTTTTAGAGATTGAGGTATACCTGACATTACTTGGGGGAGGCCTATGTTCAGCAGTGGACTTGTGAAGGGCTGTAATGATGATGATGATGATATTATGCTAGTTCAGTTCTTATTTATAAGCCAGTGTCAAAGTATTGGTAAGTAACATGCAGTATTTTGATGTGTAAAATAATATTTAAATTTCAAATAGTAAATAATAAATATCTATTACCAAAGATTGCTACAAAAGTTGTTAGAGATCTTTAAATTATTGAATTTTTTTTGTTGAATCAGTTTTATGCTTTATTTATGCATTGTGCTTGTGAGTGTTGCTCAAGATACCAGCAGAATAATAGTGTTGCGGAAATAATGCTGCAATTTATGAAGAGTCGGTTAACGTTTAGTTGCTGCAGTCTGATATTAAAAATTGTTGGAACATTTTTTTCTTTTATGTTTTATGCTCTGTTTTATTGTAGCTACCAATAAATAGTATATTCTTTCTTTCTATCTATAGTAAATAATATTTTATTACATTTCCTATATTTAGGTACTCTTACGAAATCTATATACATGTATATATCTATACAGATGAAGCAGGTATATACGAAATATATACACAACATTAAGGAGTTAATATGTTTTGTTTGGTGACTGCAGAGAAACCTCCGGCTCTGCTGGCAGTCACCAGTCAGCAGTCCTTTTTACTAGAAACGAGACATTTTGGGTGTAAAGAGGATAGGAGAACTGTGTAAAAAAAAAAGAAAAACGTCGATGGATTCTTTAAGCGGCAACCACATAACATTTTTATATAAAGAATAAACAAAAATTATAAAAAATGAATTATCATTTTTGGGGCGCTTTTATAAAATTAAGGCAAACTTTTGGTTTTTAAATTTTGCTGAATGATCGTACATTTCTACGTTGATATTCGTAAAATGACGCAGAGTTGGTAGCGCTGAAGTGAATTGAATACATGCGCGAAAATCTGTTTCCCTGTAGAGATGCACTTGCTAACTTGATTAAAATTGGACTAGCGATCTCTCTTTCACAATGTAGTACAGGTTAAAGGTTGGTTTTTTCTTTTTAAATATGCAAAGAATATTTTATTTTAATTAGTTTGAAATGAAAACCGCTTAGGGAAAAAGTTTCAAGACACATATTATCTCGATTAAAAATTAAAATGCAGAAGTTTAATAACCCCTGAAGTCTAAAAAAATGCCTCTTTTCAAGTAAAAGCGGGTCAAATTGAATAGGGTGTAAGGGTAAATAGGAATTAAATAGTATCATATACCGCAAGTTACATAACTTGCGTCGACAATACTTACTACAAAACAATAATTTCCGTAAACAATAATTTTCATAAATTATTGTTTTGTAGTAATACATGTGGAAGCGCCACAGGGTCGCTATCTGTCCTTGCCTTACGTAGTCTATCTCACCTCGGGAATTGTGTGTTGCGTGACCTTGTGTGTGATTCTTCGTGCATATTAGTCACATAACACTCCTATCTAATATTTCCTATCGGAGAAGAACGACAGCTTCATACAAAATATCAGAAATGTTATATATACCAACTAACTCCATCTATCGTCAGCCTACATGTACTTGTCTCGTGTGGCGGGAAATTTTGAACGTGGTCAAGTTTGCTTTTTTTGTATTTTTTGGGTTGCGTTAAATAAAAGAACAAAAATTACAAAATTTCTATTTATTTATTAAAAAAAATACAAATTAAAATAAAAAAACCTACATAACTTAGACAAAATTTCTCCAGTGGCTTATTTCTTTCTATAAAGACATTTGATGAGTTTAAACTTGAAAAGAAAATCAATATTAATTACAATATTTTAATTACTTATGTAACATAATATATAAGATTTACAATCATTAATGAATTGATAATATGCACAATCACAAAATCACAGAATGTCTTCAATAACAAAAATATCAATATTTTAATCAAAAACAAGTTAATTAATAAATAAGCTCCTACACACAAGTTCAAAGTGCAATATCCCCAAATAATAATTTTGTTTTGATAATATTTGGTTGTCTATCTATTTCCCTGAATTAACACAAAAAAAATTGTCTCTATATTATATGCAATATATTAAGTATTAAATGCAGCTTATAAATAGAATAATTGTAATTCAAAATTATAAAACATATTAAATATTAGATTACAAACATTTTCCTTAAGTAATTTTAAAATTTTTCATATAGAGTACTTTCTTTTTGAGGTTCAACATTATCTGATATGCTTTAATATTTTTGTGGTTGTTCTTCAGTAGATATAATGTTGTCCTTATATTTTTGAAGATCCTGCTTGCGGTTTTGCAGCAATAATTTGCGAGGTATAAGCTTGTGATTTCACAAAATAAAATGGGAATACACTTTGTCAGTCAGGAAATAAATAAAAAACTGAAATAAATTATAGTATAATAAACATATTATACAACATTAAATTGACATTATATTCATTGACATTACTTTCATAGTAAACGAGTCCCTACTCATGGCACTACATTATCCTTCTACCAATACAAAATAAATGAATGGATCATGTTCATCCAACTTGCTCTATAATACACCTACTATTACACCTAATATAACAAAATAAGATAGTAAGTACCATAACAATGTTGTAGGGCGAATGTTAGGAGAGGAGTTAAACAAACGAATGATGATATAAGACTCTCTTTATTGTATTAATAAATTTGATTATATAGGATTATTATTACACTTGTGTGTGTACTTTTATATACTCTTACTACTACTACACCTTCCATCCAAAAGAAAAAAAATGTGACAATACAAGGATATATTTTTTTCAGGCATCGATACATTAAAAGATTTTATTTTTGTAAATATTAGGAACAGTTACATTATAAAAAAGGTATTTATTTTAAGAACATTAATAATGATTATTTAATTTAGAATATTTATAATTACGTAATATTAAGTAATCTACAGAAAGAAATAATAATAACAATAAATGTACTTAGACAAAGCATATAAAATATGTTTTATTTATTATTGGATATACAATTTCGTGCGGTTTTCATGTACTAATTCATTTTTACCATTCTTGAAATATTTCTACGTTTGGTGCTACATCTTTAACAACTTTATAAGGACCAGAGTATAGATCACTTAGTTTATTACCTGACCCATTTTTTAAGATATAACCATTACAGCATACTATTAAAATGGCTTAACTAAGTTACGATACTTATGTAAACTCTATGTTTGCTTCTGGTACAAGTAATTACTACTTTTTTGCACATAAATGTATGTACCATCACATTTTAATATGGCTGGCATAAATTCAGGATTCATATCTGGATTACCAAACAAGCCATTTGGTATTGTCAAGTTATATTGAGCAACTTGTTGAATGCATAAGGTATTTGTCCCTAAATGCAGTTGGATGAATTGCTCTTCAAAGCACTGACTTACAATATTTAAGTGATTGAACACAGTCGATGAAGCTACATTAAATAGAGAAGCTATGCGTTCATTGCTATCAACTGTAACATAGCTAGACTTCTTTTAAGTGATTTAACTCTTTCACTGATAGATGGAATTTCAACTGGTAACTGTTGAAATTAGTAGTTGGTTAATCCTAACCAATATTTGCATAATATTGAATTATAAAGTAAAGTAAAGTAAAGTTACAGCCTATATACGTCCCACTGCTGGGCACAGGCCTCCCCTCATTTCTGAGAGGGTTTTAGGGCAAGGAAGTGTCCGCCGCGCTGCCCCAATGCGTGTTGGCGAACTTCACATGTCTTCGAAATATTTTTTTTTATTATTCCTCAGACATGCAGGTTTCCTCACGATGTTTTCCTTCACCGCCAAGCACGGCACTTAAAATTGCATTCAACAATTTCATTGGTGCCGGCGGGGATCGAACCCGGGTTACTCGCGTTCTGTTATATTTAC
The DNA here is from genome assembly GCA_036936625.1 of Parnassius smintheus behrii. Classification (NCBI taxonomy): domain Eukaryota; kingdom Metazoa; phylum Arthropoda; class Insecta; order Lepidoptera; family Papilionidae; genus Parnassius; species Parnassius smintheus. The sequence goes on from JAUPFT010000029.1 coordinate 35,047,206, forward strand.
TGCGAGCGTTAACCACTGAGCTACCACGGCTCAGTAGTAATATTGAATTATGTTCAATGATATTTAAAATATTATAATTTTGAGAACACTACTTTTAAGTAAGGGGCAAAGGTTGTCTATCTGAGATGCAGTGAAATCTGAACAGTTACTACTCGTGTACAAATTATTCCAATCATTGTGGGGTTCATTTAAATTGTATTCACAAGTACGAGCGCATGTGCCATTGTTCGTGATCAATCAGCAATCTCTCTTTAAGTAGTTTAGGTATTAAAAATCTAGATGAATGATTACATAACTTAAAAATACAGTGACAGTAAGTGGAAGCAGCAGCACGCTTATAATATAATTAGTAATTGTTGATGTGGTTCGCCACCCATCACGTCTCGTTTCTCGCGGGGGCGAAAAGCGGCCCACGGAGAGCCGCTTCGCTACGTTGAATGTAAGAGGAGGGATGGATGGAAAGGTAGATGGAGTGTGTCAGATGATGGATGAACGTTGCATTGATATTCTGTGCGTGAACGAAACCAAGAGGAAAGGATGTGACACCACGGTTCATGGCCCCTACACGGCATACTGGTCGGGAGTCCCCCAAACCAGCCGAGGCTGTCAGGGAGTTGGTGTGATTCTTTCATCTCGAATGGTTGAATGTGTGATGGAGCATGAATGTGTAAGCCCAAGACTCCTCTGGATTAGGTTAAAAGTTGGACTCACCCGCTTGTTTATCCTTGGGGTCTTTGCACCGACGGATCTGCGTGGAGGTGGGTCACTAAAATCACAACAAGAGAGAGAGGAATTTTGGGATAGCATGAGAGAGGTCTTGAATAAAAGCGGAGAAAATGAACGGATCGTGATGTTAGGGGACTTTAATGGATGGGTTGGAGTAAAGCGTGATGGGTATGAAGGAGTTCTGGGTATGTTTGGGGACGAGAGAGTGAATGACAATGGGAGAAGCCTGCTTGAAGTATGCTTGGAATGGAATCTGTGCGTGGCCAACACAATGTTTGACCACAAAAAGATCCATTTGTATACAAGAGATGAGGGTGAGTCTAGAAGTATGATTGATTTTGTAATTGTGAATGAAAGACTGAAGAAGAAAGTGCTAGATGCTCGGGCATACCGCGGTGTAGGCCTCGACACAGACCACTTCCTGGTCATAGCCCGAATGCGTGGCCTCTTTAAACGGTGGCGACACCGAGGGGCCGAGCCTACGAGTGTTTTGGACAGAGTAAAAGTGGAAAATCTACAAGAAAAAGAAAAGAAAGACGAGTTTGTAGAGAAACTGAAAGAGAGTTTTAAAGGGATAGAAGAGACAGGAAGGATTGAAGATTTGTGGGACCTGGAGTGGCCTTTAATGCACTTCTATGCCTAGCGCCCCTTGATCTCTATCTAGACAAGGAGGCGAGGGCTAATATGTATAGGATTATTTGAGCTTGCTCTCCTACAAATTGAGATCCATGCTCGACTCAATTAAGGAATCACCGGTCTTATGCATGATCTCAGATATCATGCGTCTACTACACACTTTTGATTAAAAGTATATAGTGGAATTACCCTCCAGAGAAGACTGGTTGAATGGCCAGGTTATCTGTGAGGTTGGTAGCCTCATATATTATACCGATGGGTCTAAAATGGGCCTCGGCGTAGGCTTTGGAATTTACGGGGAACGCCCCAAATTCAAACTTAGTATGAATTTGGGTAGATACACCTCTATCTTCCAGGCAGAAATTTTCGCCATACTTCAGAGTGCGGAAATCAATCTGCAAAAACACTACGTCAACCATAAAATTTACATGATTCGATTGTGCTGTCGCACATACTTTATTTTTTTGCAGCTATAAGAAAATGACGCTGATAGTCGTGTGGTGGCGGCGTATTTCGCAACACCAACACTTAAGGTAGATGGGGCCCAGGATAAGAACCCTTCCTTTTTGAAGTCGACGGGATAATATCAAGTGGATTCAACTTACAAGAGCTCAGGTAATCAGCACTGAAACATGCACAGTATTTATTACTAGCATTGTGTTAAAGTAAATAAAAAATCGCACTTAACTTATACCTCATATATTACAAACATAGCGCCTAACAAGAATGAATTATTACTTCGCTGGATGAGCACGATATAAGAAACGTGAAGGTTGTAATGCGTTCCTCATAAGCCTCACTTAATCTGCTTTTTCTTTCTCGTACATCGTCTTGAGTACACGTAAATATGAAAGGGCATTGCACAGATGTTTTTATATTTTAGAGGATATTTTTTGTAGAATAAGAGTGACAAACAAGCACACAGTCCACCTGATGGTAAGTGGATGCTGTGTCCTATAGACATCTACATCTGTTGTCGATTAAGTCAAAATGCAGATGCGTTGTGACTAAGATGGAATGTCTTGTTTCCAGTAAAAAGGGTCTCCGGTTCTCTCACATCACATTCACCAAATAAAACTCAGCTGCATTAAGGTGCTATTTTACGCTGGTATTTTGTGAGAGCATGTTCCTTCCCCGGTAGAGCCATGATACAACCATAATATAGTTACAGCATGGCTCTACCACGTCTAATTCATTTTCTAATATAGTATATATTGAAATTTATTGCCTTTTAACTTCTGCCATCGATCCGCCTGCAATTAAAAATTCTTTATGTTTAATAGCCAAAAGGTCGGCGTTAGGATACAAAATTGCATAACATTTATATTAAGATTCTTTTCTTAGCTATTTCCGAACAGCGTTTGTCTCTCCTGTTAGAAAATGTTTATTGAAACGTTTATTATTTTTAATACAGGCAGATTCGCAGGCAGAAGTAAGTATTTGATAAATAACCCTTTTAAAATGTAACAAATCAGTATAACGCGGCTTTCATGTAGATACACACACAGTGAGAAAAAAAGGGGATAAATGAAGTTGTGTGTAAGACCAGGGAATCACAGTTAACTCGTTTCTTATTTTAGTTCATCTAGTGAGTTAATAGTTCGTTATTATTGGATGCTATGTTGCTTATAATTTATATAAATGTGTGATTTGTTTCGTTTACAGAAAGATGATACAAAATTTATTGCGTATCCTTAGCCTTAAATTCAGCTGAACATTTCTCTTAAAGTTTTTAGTCGACTTCAAAAAAGGAGAAGTTACACGATATCTTTGTAATGTGTAAACAGCTTTGCCGTGTAGTGGCGGTTAAGAATATCCACTACCCCATATCTTCCCGTGGGTGTCGTAAGAGGCGACAGAGGGAGACAGGCAGGAGATGGGCAGCAGCATCTTCCTGATGACAACTGTGACGTAATAAAAAACTGCGGTTGCCAACCCGCTCGCCAAGCGTGGCAACTACGGCAAATACCCCCCAATGAACAAATACACAAAAAGACGGCCCCCAGTCCCCGGCGGCCCCGCTATTCCTGGCTACGGTGGCGACCATGGTAACGGCGGGGCAGGGGGTGCTAAGAATCTCCGGTGGAGGTTCGGTTGCCACCTACGACGACTTGACCTGGCAACATATAACGCACGCACCCTGAGGACTGACGAGAAGATACTGGAGCTGGAAGAAGAGGTAGACAAGTTGCGCTGGCATATTATTGGATTATCCGAGGTCCGAAGAGAGGGGGAGGACACGGCAATCCTCGAGTCCGGCAACTTGTTCTATCATCGGGAGGGCGACCATCTGTCCCAAGGAGGTGTCGGATTTATCGTCCACAAGTCTCTCGTCAACAACGTTGTAAAGATTGGGAGTGTGTCGACGAGGGTCGCGTACCTGATACTCAGAATCACCAAACGGTATTCGCTGAAGGTCATTCAGGTTTACGCACCAACCTCGGCACACCCCGATGAGGAGGTGGAGGAAATGTATGAGGATATTTCCAGAGCCATACATTCCTCCAAAACCCACTACACGGTGTTGATGGGAGACTTCAACGCAAAACTAGGCACAAGAGAAAGCGGTGAGCTGAAGGTAGGGAAATTTGGAGTAGGGCAACGGAACCGAAGGGGCCAGCAGCTGGCCGACTTTATGGAGAAAGAGGGACTCTTTATGATGAACTCTTTCTTCCAGAAGCGGCCCCACAGGAAGTGGACCTGGTCGAGCCCCGACGGTTCGACAAAAAATGAGATTGACTTCATTATGACGACCAGACGCCAACTGTTCAGTGATGTCTCAGTGATCGCAAGGGTGAAAACTGGCAGCGATCACCGAATGGTTAGAGGCACACTGAACCTAAACGTTAAGTTGGAGAGGTCTCGTCTAATGAAGTCAACGCTCCGTCCCCCTCGTGCTCTAATCCAGAATCCCGAAACCTTTCAGCTCGAGTTACGTAACCGCTTCCAGTGCCTAGAAGATTGCAATGCAGTGGACGATATGAACGACAAGCTCGTGGAAACTGTCCATGCGGTCGGAGCTAAGTTCTGCAAGACCCGCCGCAGAAGAACACAAAAACTCTCCGATCACACTCTTAATCTCATGGCTGTTAGACGGGAGATGAGGCTGCAATCGTCAACAGATTTGACAGCATACAGGCAACTGAACAGACAGATCTCCAAATGCATGCGGCGAGACTTACGCAACTTTAATACTTCTCGTATTAAAGAAGCGATCGAGCGGAACCAGGGCTCCAAAGTCTTTGCCAGAGATCTGTCTGCCAGAAAGAGCCAAGTGTCAAAGCTGAAGACTGAGTGTGGCAACATCGTTTCCGGGACACCTGAAATTTTGAGTGAGATTGAGAGGTTCTATGGGCAGCTGTACACATCATCGTTGGAGCCACACGCAAGTGTGAGTAACGATCCAAGAGCAAGTCTTATCCGACACTATTCCGATGATATCCCGGACGTCAGTCTAAGCGAGATTAGAATGGCTCTCCAGCACCTTAAAAACGGCAGGGCCCCAGGCGAGGATGGAATTACAGCGGAGCTTCTGAAAGCGGGTGGAACACCGGTACTTGTAGTCCTTCAGAAGCTCTTCAATTCCGTCCTCCATGGTGGCACTACTCCAGAGGCGTGGAGCAGAAGTGCGGTGGTCTTGTTCTTTAAGAAAGGCGACAACGCTCTCTTAAAGAACTACAGACCGATTTCCCTTCTGAGCCGCGTCTACGTGCTGTTTTCGAGAGTCATTACGAATCGTCTCGCACGCAGACTTGACGACTTCCAGCCTCCCGAACAAGCCGGTTTCCGAAAAGGCTTCAGTACCATAGACCACATACATACCCTGCGGCAGATTGTACAGAAGACTGAAGAGTACAATCTGCCACTTTGCCTGGCGTATGTGGACTATGAGAAAGCCTTTGATTCCGTCGAAATTTGGGCGGTGCTACAGTCCCTTCAGCGGTGCCAAGTTGACTGTCGGTATATCGAAGTGCTGAAGTGTTTGTACAGTAGGGCTACGATGGCTATCCGAGTACAGAACCAGAGCTCGAAACCTATCCAACTGCAGAGAGGTGTAAGACAGGGTGACGTTATATCCCCGAAACTCTTCACCGCTGCATTGGAAGACGTTTTCAAGCTACTGGACTGGAAAGGATACGGTATTGACATCAATGGCGAGTACATCACTCACCTTCGATTTGCCGACGATATAGTCCTTATGGCAGAATCGCTGGAGGACTTAAGCACTATGCTCAATGACCTCAATAGTGCCTCCCAACGGATAGGTCTTAAGATGAACATGGACAAAACAAAGATCATGTTCAATGTCCATGTCACACCTATGCCGGTAGTTGTTGGGAGCACTATGCTCGAAGTTGTTGACGAGTACGTTTACCTGGGACAAATAGTCCGACTAGGTAAGTCCAACTTCGACCGAGAGGTCAATCGACGGATTCAACTCGGCTGGGCAGCGTTCGGGAAATTACGACATATCTTTTCGTCAGGTATACCTCAATCTCTAAAAACTAGATTGTACAACCAGTGCGTGTTGCCAGTGATGACTTATGGATCTGAGACGTGGTCCTTCACTGCTGGCCGTATGAGGACGCTTAAGGTCGCTCAGCGAGCTATGGAGAGGGCTATGCTCGGAGTTTCTCTGCGTGATAGACTCAGAAATGAGGATATCCGCAGTAAAACCAGAGTGACCGACATAGCCCAACGGATTAGTAAGCTGAAGTGGCAATGGGCCGGCCATATAGCTCGAAGAACCGATAACCGATGGGGAAGAAAGGTTCTCGAGTGGCAGCCTCGTACCGGTAGGCGTAGTGTAGGGCGACCCCCCACTAGATGGAGTGACGACCTGGTAAGACATGCAGGAAGTCGATGGATGCAGGTGGCTCAGGACCGTGCTTTGTGGCATTACTTGGGGGAGGCCTATGTTCAGCAGTGGACTTGTGAAAGGCTGTAATGATGATGAATGATGATATTTTAATATTTCCTTAGCTATTTTACATACAATTAGTCACACGATTTAGTTTAATTAAGTTTAGTTAAATAACATATAAAGAAATAATATTGAATAATTAGTTAAATGTCAATTATGAGCACCATCAATTTCAATATCTAGCAGAAATTCGTATAATTTAAAGATGTATTGTAAATATTAAAATTTTGTAATAAATAATATCCAATACATAATCTAATTTTTACTACCCAAGAATTTTATTTAGTATATGTAGATAAAATTATGACTTTGCAACCTAGAAACATATTGTATTATGTCAGCGTACCGGAATAATCTTATAAGGACACTACTAACATTCCTGGTCTACAATTTTCAAGACCGTGCATGCATATATATAATATTCCACTTGACGATTGAGGAAAAATCTCGTATCGCAATATCGTATCGTGACACGGTATCAAATTTTCCATCCTACCGATCACAATACATGTATCTGATACGAGGTGCGTATGTTTGTTTATAAGTAATTTGTGTAAAATTTTGTACGTCTTCAAGATACTGGAGAGATAGTTAGTGCGGAGATATTGTTTTTTTTTTTTTTTTTTATAGAAGAGGGGGCAAACGAGCATGCGGCTCACCTGATGTTAAGTGACTACCGCCGCCCATGATCAACCGCAACACCAGGAGAATTGCGGGTGCGTTGCCGGCCCTTTAGAAAGGAGTAAGCTCTTTTCTTGAAGGTCCCCAGGTCGTATCGGTCCGGAAAAATCGCCGGTGGTAAACTATTCCACAGAGAGGTTGTACGTAGAAGAAAACTCCTTGTGAAACGTACAGTGGTGGACCAGCACGTCCACCACTGTACGTTTCACAAGGAGGAGCAGCAGTTTAATAGCACGAGGCAATACAGAAAACTGATGACAATAAAATCAGAGGTTAGAGCTTGGTGTTGTAGCTACATATCTATCATATTTATGCAAAACTTAATTACACCACTCAATATCTAAAAGATTAAAAAAATTCGTTACGTTGACTGAGGGCTGTGACGTATCACGCGCGGCGGAGGAGGGAGTGCCGTCATTTTGAGATCGTATCGTTACGTATACCTATTCCACAACAAAGCTCGCTAAGCTAGATTTAATTTATAATAGGAATAAATCCTTCAATTGTACATTATCCAGGTAAGTATACAGAAGTTGACTATTATGTAACATGAAGCTTTATTTTTTTATTTTGTATATTTATCGAACGTCGTAAGCGCCGAGGCAATGTTCGTGTCGGTTGCATTCGGAAATGCTCGGCTACGTTCAGCCTGCTTTCGTGATATTCCGGGTGCCTTCGTCTTTACCGGCAGTCTGCATCTCTCTTATCTGTGTTATAAACCTGTATTGCAAACTGTACTGGTAGAAATAAAAAAATATATTCTTGGAAGAGTGAAGGCACTTTCATTTGCCCAGCTTAACCTCTACAACTGGTGACCCCGACTTAGAAACTTCTAACCGAGATATTTATAGTCAAATTTTGCTTTATGTAATAAGAGATAAAATTAGAAAAGAGTGAATATATACCATACGTAAGTATTTTAATGCACAATAATATCTGATTTAAATAAGAACTAACAAACTCACTATATAGAGCTCAAGTTGATGACAAAATTAAATAATGCAAGAGTTTCGGTGCGGATATTCAAACATTAATTTGAAACTTAACGAGCTGTTAGTGGACGTGACGAAGTTCAACTCGCGAACTGCTGGTGTTAGAATTTGTAGAAAATATTTAACTAGAACACGAGTGGCTCACCTTTCTCCACAGCTTTACGTATACTTCTCACACAAAGTTATTTGACTTGACTTTCGAGTCAAAAATCAAGCACTGGCTTTTAATAGTCACAGGGCGTATAATATTGTTTTCACAATTTTTTAAGAAATCTTTCACCCAAAATAATTTTTGCTGGATATGCAATAGATTTTTCTTAAATTATATTAGTCCAGTGACCCGTTTTTAACCGGTATTTCGTATCGCTGGAAGTTTTGAGTAGAGCTTCAACCGACAAGTGAAAACGCTCAGGATACATTTGTGTGCTGACCGCAAACAATCCGGAACACTATATTATGTATAATAACACTCATTTTTTACATTGTATAAGTACATATGCTGATAAAGGAATTTATTTCAGTAGAGATTAATGACTAATGACAGATCTTTATTTATTTTTTATTTAATATGTGTTAGTACTTTACTATAATTCCAACTTATGCCAAGCGGTGCAATATGATCAAATGGTTAATAGCATTGTCTTAGGTTAACGTAAGCGTTATTGACTCCTCTTATCTACTTTATTACATACATTCTACTTTTTTACGAATTGCCTTGAAGGCACGACTGACGACGGCTAATTATTCCACTCATGTGCTGTGCGCGTAACGAAATATAAAGCAAGAGTTGCAAAAATATCCCCTAAACTGGCTATTTAGAAATATGTACGTGTGAGTACCAAATCTCAAGAAAATCTCATGCAGGATTTAGTAACATTTTCGAAAACTAAATTTATAAGTGGTAAGGAAACAATTCAGCTGCTATATTGTATTTATATAGTCTAATATTATGGTTGTAGTGCAATGAGTCGGTTCGACCAGTGCAGAACCACGCTCTCACAGAATACCGTACGAAAAATGTAGGAAACCGGAGGCCCTTTTTACGGGAAACTAAGCTTTCCGTCTTAATCCTTAAGGGTGACAACTCATATGCATTTTGATGATTTGATTTCTCTTTTTCTTAAGAAAAAGAAAAAGAGATGAAGTTCATTTTCTTGTTTTTTTAATAGGATAAAGGAGACAAGCGAGCACACAGTCCATTCATTTCTACTATATACTTTTTATCAAAAGTGTGTAGTGGACGCATGATATCTGAGATCATGCATAAGACCGGTGTTTCCTTAATTGAGTCGAGCATGGATCTCAATCTGTAGGAGAGCAAGCTCAGACCGTCCTGGGCATTAATCCTATATAAACTAGCCCTCGCCTCCTTGTCTAGATATAGACCAAGGGGCTATAGGCATAGAAGTGCATTAAGAGCCGCTCCAGGCGACGATCGCATAGCTCCAGTTGCCATTAAACAGGCAGTTTTGTGAAGACTATTTAGTCTGTCTGCAGTCGTCTTTTCGTTGGCTTTGTTACACTAGAGAATAGAGGCGTAGGTGAGCATCGACCTCACTATGCTGCTGTACAGCCATAGGACCCTTCTAGGACGCAAGCCCCAGTTGTTCCCGACTAAACAACTGCAAGTACCTAAAGCAATTTTTGCCTTAAGGCATACGTTGCTAAGGTGAGAGTTCCACGTTAGTTTTTGGTCGATTATTACGCTGAGGTTCTTAACTTCAGTGGAAAATGGTACTTCTTTACAATTAAGTTTTGGTGGGATTAATTTGTCCAAACGTCTCTTTTTGGTAAAGGGTATTATAACAGTTTTATCAGCATTAACTGATAAACTGTTATCCCTACACCAGTTATTTATGGTGTTTAGGGCTCTTTGTATTATTGACGATAAAGTACTTTGGCAAAAGCCCCTCGCAATGATCACAAGTTCATTAGCATAACTTAGTGTGTCAATGCGTAGGTCTGCCATTTCGTACAATAGTTGGTCAACCGAAAGAGTCCAAAGAAGGGGTGACAAAACACCTCCTTCTGGGCAGCCTCTTGTGGTTGCAACCTCAATCGAAGTTTGAAACAGCGCTATTTTTGACTTTCTGTTTGAGGGCATCGACTTCACCCATCTGATGGTTGTGGGGTCAACATTTTTAGATGTCAGGCCCCCAATCAGCAGTGATGTCGAAGTCGAAGGTGCCCTCAATATCTAGAAAGGCACAAAGAGCTATTTCTTTATCCTCCAGTGCTTTTTCGACACTGTCAATGACACTGATCAGGACAGTTTCCGTAGATTTGCCTCCGCGGTAAGCATGCTGGTTGTAATGTATGGGCCTCGTAGCTAGAGCTACATTCCTTATATATCTATCTATAACCTTTTCCAATGTCTTAAGGAAAAAGGAAGATAGGCTTATAGGTCTAAAAGACTTTGACAATGTCTAAATGTTATAGGTCTAATTGACTATTTGACAATTCTCCATCGTTCTGGAATATATCCCGAGGCAAAACTTGCCCTGAAGATTTTCACCAGATAGGGAAGAAGGATGTCAATACCCATCTGCAGTTGGGTGGGAATTGTTCCATACTCCCCGCTTGTTTTAAATGATTTAAAGGAGTCAACAGCCAACACCAGTTCTCATTACAGCGCTGTCGTAGGGCTCTGAAAGAATTTAAGGTCGAATTCTTGTGTGACCTTGGGTTTATATGTTTCACTATTAGTGAAGTTACCATCAGGCTTTTCAAGAAGCCCGATCTGATTAGGTTTCGCTTTCGATAGCATTTTATGTAGTCTTGCACTGCGAGGCAAAAACTCAACTTCCTCGCATAGCTTCCTCCACGATGCTCTCTTGGCTTTCCTAATTTCTTTATTATATTCAGTTAGGGCTGCACTATATATATATCCCACTCTTTGGTTTTCTTATCCCTATTAAATAGTTTCCTGGTCTTTTCCCTAATTTATTTTAGCTTAGTATTCCACCAAGGAACTTTTCGTGTTAAGGTCTTGGTTTTGAATCTCCCTTAGTTCGCAATAACATAGATTCGCATCATCATTAAGTTTTATTTATTTATATAAATACAATATACTTGTGTTGTGTTGATTGCGTTATAAATGTTCAGTAAATTAAAATAATTTACTTTAAACATCGATGTGTATCTACTACTAATACTCTACTACGTCACTTTAACTTTCACAGAGTTAAAAAAGCAAAATTTTGAGTCTACACAAGTATTGTTTACAGTTGGATTATGAGCCCCGGATTCAGCACGTTGCTCTGGCGATTTAAGCAAGGAGTCATTTAATATGAAGTCAAACTTTAATGTCGAGTCAATGGCAACTTTTAAATCTAAAGTCAAAAATGAACTTTTCACTAACCTGTAACTTTTCTATTACGATAATTCGTTGAATAAGAAATAGAAAACAAGCTTTCAACAAAAACCATTTTGCAAAAACGCTCAGTAAAGAGCCCTTTAGTGACAATGTATTACTTGTCAAGAAAATAAGATTTACCAATTATGAGGTTCATCCGTATTAACAAAAAAAAAAACGCAAATTTGCAAAACTTGCAAGTTTATTTTTCTAAAGCGTTATGTTGACACTAGAACTTTCTCCGTCAGGACGAACAACCAGACTCGAAAAAATTATTTGTAGACCATACATATACTTGTTCCGTGCGGGATTCAAACCGGACCCGCGTAGCGAGGTCGTCCCTCACGCAGATCATCGGTGAGATTAGTTGGTCGCACTAATCGTCGTTCATACTCATTAAACCAGTTGTAAACAGTGGCACGAGATGGGGCTTTATCGTAAAAGGCCAATCGAATTCTATCATAACTTTCTTGATGACATCGAAAGTCATAAAAAATCATTGTGCGAAAATTTTCTCGAATAAAGTTCATGCTGACGTGACATAGACAATTTTAAAATCGTCGCCGCCAATTTGTAAATAAATGACAAATTAATAAAACGCATATACAGTAATATTGGCAAAGAGTTCCATTTTCAAATTTTATTATTATATCGTTTACATGTGGCCGGTTCTAAAAACTTTCAGTTACACCCTCGTATTACAAACTTAATAAAGTATTTCAAAAATTTATTCCATCCATTGTCGTGTGGAATTAAGTCTTTAAATTACTTTAAATATATGAAAATGGAAGAGTCATGTAGAGAACTATAATGAATTCAAATTTAAAACAGAGTTTGCACTATCCACTTTCCACTATCCACTTATACTATCTATAAGATGAGGCTAACAATATATTACTCGTATAATAATTTATATCCAATTAAACGTGCTTTTATGTTAACAAAACTGTAGGCTACATTTATATTGTAAATAATTTATTCTTATCAACCCCTGACTACATTAGGATTATACATAAGTATATCAAAGCTAAAAAAATAAGATTTGCATTTAACAATGTAACCCCATTACGTCACAACCAGCTTCAGTTTCATAAATAAGAAATGGCAATTTTGCAAGCTCTCGCTTCAACGTGACTCCCACGTAGAATATTAGCTAGCATCACTTATGAAGAGGGGATGAGATAAAAATAAATTTGTCAACTTAAGTTAAATAAAATACTGAGCTTCGCACATTCAGTATTTCATTTAATTTTAATTTATAAATGAACGAAACGATGAACAAAGAAATGTACAAGCAATCGTTTGCACTTTATCTCATGTAAATGCTCGTAATCGAGTCAATACCCTTTGATATAATATCGTTGACACGAGTGTATACATTACATTTGTAACTTAACTTTTGTTAATGTAAACGTATTAATAAATCATATCTTTTCGTCAAGTAAAGCAAAAACCATTAAAACAATTATGTCGAATAAAAATTATACTTTAAATAAAAATAAAAGCAACTTAAAAGAACTCACAAGAACTATATTTTCCACAAAATAGCTTCTGAAATAGGCGCTTACGAATAGTGTATCAATACATACGTCATAGAGATGGACGCGGTAAGAAAGACCTGCAAGACATCTTCAGATTGTTCAATGACATCCTGATGACATCCCAACTTTCGTCGCGCGTGATCTCAACAAGCTGCCTCCCGTGACGTTCGATCACGTAGACGTGACCAGATTGTTGAAAGACATCACCACGTTGAAAGCCGAAGTCACCGACCTCCGTTTCAAATTTGAAGAATCGGAATGAGCCAAAACAGAGCTGAAGAACGAAGTCACTATGATGCGCAACATAATTGCTACATCTGCAAATTCACCGCCGTCGCAGAATGTAAATACGACACGTGGTGATCGTAATAGTAGTAATATTTCAACGATGATTGCGACTCCGTCACGCGATATCGTCTGTCAGCGGGTTGATGACCGTGAAACTAGGGCGACCTCGGTCGTCATTGCATTACCACCTCAGCCCTTGACTGAACCCTTGAGAACTCCTCCGCCGAAGCCAACCTGTCAACAAGGAAAGACGTTTGCGGATGTTGCTCGAAAATCTTCGCAACCCTCATGTGGTCGAAAACAAAAGAATGTGGATGTAAAATCAGTTCCTGTGGTGACCCAAACCAAGAGAGAGAATGACGGGTTTACTCTTGTTGAGAAGAAACGTCGGTCGAGACCCGTCTGTAACCAGCGTGGGACCGCCAAAATAAACGCAAGTACAACTCTGCGTAGTGTGGAACCCACCATATAGCTCCACATCTCCCGTTTGGACAAAAGTACGTCGGGAGAAGACGTCCTGCGTTTCGTGGAAGAACGAAGCCGATGCCGCATAGAGGATCCGATCTCTTTACATTTGCAGCGTCTGGAGTCTAAGAGGTCCACGAACTACAAATCCTACGTACTCCAGGTTCCTGCAAAATACAAAGTGACATTCCTTGCTCCCGATTTCTGGCCCTCTGGGGTAGTGTTTCGTCGATACAGGGACGCGCCAAGGAAGAAAGTTCCCTAAATAGTCTTATGTTTATATTTGCCAATGTTCTTAATTTTTAAGTCCTTGATGCCTGAAATAAAGTTATTGTATTGTATTATTGTATATTATTGTATTTTATTGTATAGTGTATCAATAAATGGAGTCCTGATTTCATAAGCTATTGTGAAATATTATATACAAGTGGAAATTATTTTAATGTCTTTTGTTCTTTGAATTGGACTTTTACTTTTTATTAATAGTATATTTTTTTACCTTTTGTGTAGACTAATAATGTCCTCTAGACCGAAATCCGGCCACGGCGGCCTGCCTCTATAGAGGCTAGTCACCAGCGCAGGACAGGATTATAGCGCCCAAGTGTATGCGCTAGCACAGGTACACTTTCTATTCCCTCACTCTCATAATCCGATGGGACGGTAAACCGACACGGTCGGAGAGAGATCAGGCGCAGGACCAACGGCTTTACGTGCTTTCCGAGGCACGGGGGTGAGACACCGCCAACTTCCTGACTCCGGGCAACTTCTGACAATTTCTAGACGGAAAAACTCAATAATTAATTTCTTGGCCCGACCCGGGATTTGAACCCAGGACCTCATGATCAGCAGTCGCACTACTACAACCACTAAACCAACGAGGCAGTCGTAGTGGGTAGACTAAGGAATATCACAACCTCAAGATAACAGGTGTAATGTCGCCTAAATGGTTATAGTAGTGACTATTTTGTTTCGAGGTACGAGAGTTTAAAAACTTCTTCCCCTATTTTATCATCAACCTTTGAGTTGGAATATTTTCCTGAAATTTACGGGAGTAAATTTGATGGGACTGTATCTGTGGCCTTCTTCATTTTAAGTGATAACTTCAAATGCCACAGATGCGTTGTCATCTCTGACGACTCAGATCAAATGTCTCATGGCCTGTGGTTACTGTGATTAAACTTGCTTAAACGTCATTATACTTGATTATACATTTCATTCCAAAACATATCCGTGCACGCAGATCTTCTTAGCGATAGAAATAGTTAAGAGCGTGGTGCCTACCTACACAAACAATTTTTCAAAAAGGAGTCAACTTAGGCTTAAAAATAAAAAAACCGGCCAAGAGCGTGTCGGGCCACGCTCAGTGTAGGGTTCCGTAGTTTCCCGTCCGTCACAATAAGTGTTCCCACTTATGAGTTTAAAGGTGGGTATCCATTATGTTCGCGCTTCAGCAACGCTCCGCGCTCCTGCAACTGCTCCCGGTAGTGGGTACTGTTGTTTCCATCCAAGTTCAAAATGATTTTCCTAGAAAGTCCTTATAAAGTTCTACTTTTCAGATTTTTTTCATATTTTCTAAACTTTTGGTTCAAAAGTTAGAGGGGGGGGGGGCATATTGTTTTTTACTTTTATTAAAAAAAATCATCAAAATAGAAGAGCCCTATGTTCGATATACTGAATACAAGGAGGACAAATGAATTTTCTCCTATGTATGTATATTATTAATTAATGTAGGTTGAAAATACTGATTTGTTTTGTTCTGTACGTCAACATAAGATTAATCATATGTATGGTAGAGCCACGCTACAGTACACTAACTGCAACACGAATTAGACGGCTCAACAGCGTGGTTGTACCATGTATAAAAAGTGTTATAAACAAGCCCGTGATCCACTTGATCAATTTCTAGTAAAGAGATGCACTATCACTTCTGTCGCCTGGGAGAAATTGCCTCATAATCGGTAACTACTACCCATATGTTACATGAACATATAACAATAAGCTACTTGAAAAGCTCATTGCACAACGCACATTAAAAATCGTGTCACAGTTGGACATCAAAGTAAAGAACAATCTCTCCTTTGTCCAAAAGCGCATTTGATTATCGATTGAATGATAACATTAACCAACTCAGCGTGCGTTAAAATAAAAAGGCCTATGCAAAAGTATTCCCGCGTCTTGTCCACGTCACGAGTCATGATCAATCACGAGACCGAGACGTCTTGATCACTTAGTAGGTTTGGAACTCGGTCCGCTAACGTGGGAATGCGTAAAGTTTGAATCACTTTGATGTTTGTAAACACTAAACTGTATACTCGTAGCTCGTGACAAATTTAGTATTATATTGCAAAGTAAGTTTACTTATACGAGAATGCTATCTACATATTGTGATGTTAGCTTTTTGGCTTTTACAGCTTCATTTGACTAATATAAATTAAAAAAAATTAAATACCAGCGTAAAATAATAGCTTAATGCTATTGTGTTTCGTATGGTGAGTGTAGGAAACCGGAGACCCTTTTTACTGGAAACGAGGCATTCCATCTTAGTCCTCACGGGTGACAATGCATCTGCATTTTGATTTGTAATCGAAGATAGATGTAGATGTCTATGGGCCACAGCAACCACCTGCCATCAGGTGGACTGTATGCTAGTTTGTCACCCTATCCTATATAAAAAAAAGAAAATGGTAATAATCATGCTTGGTGATTTTATTCATGATCAATCGTCAGATTATCTTAGGGTAATGATGAGTTATCGAATCGCCGTCCGAGCAGAAATATGAAATCGCAGGCTACGACTGCTGAACTCGTAACGAGAGTACTACATTGTTTTATAACTGAAACAAAGAGAATTGCAAAATGGCAACTATAATGAATTTATATAGCATCGTAATTAGTCCGTAGTAATTTTTTCGGAATCACCAGGGCGGTTGATGATTACAATACCGGACATCTTGCACATCTTGCACACTTCCCTTCGCCGGCGTGAGTCTTTCAAATCAAGTTATATGAGATGTAAGGTTTTATTATAATCTATCCAGTCTCTGAATCGTTCTTTACGCAACCATCACATTGCACATGGTATATATTTCCCGTCTAGTACTCTATCACCGCTTACCACTAAATATGAAAATTCACATTTTTATCTTGAAATAGTTAAATTGAACGTTTATCCCACACTCAATCAGCCTTGGTAACGTTGAACCCATAACAGTCTGTCAGATTTAGGTATAGTGTTATGAATGTTTTTTCATCATTATTAGCTTGTCAGAAGTCAGAGCCAAGTCCTTCGGTCAACAGATGCAACCGCGTTCACGTGAAGATAACATTTGGAGAACAAGATTGTATATTACTCTCTTGCTTCCAAGTTATTCTCTTTTTTCCTTTTTTTTTCTTTACTTTACTTTACTTTACTTATCGTCACGCACAATCCCTAACGGGGTAGCCAGAGAGAACAGATCGCCAAGTGTCACGATCCTTACATACCTCTTTCGCTTCTTTCAGGTTCATTAACTTCTTCATACATGCACGTCTAGGTATCCGAGTACTCTTGACCCTCCCCTCTTCGAGCAATTTGCTCACATGGTCTTCGAAAGTTAGTCTCGGTCTACCTCGACACCTTTTAGTATTTACTTTCGCTCTATATATTTTCTTCACCATTCGGTCTTCACTCATTCGTTCAACGTGCCCAAACCATTGGAGTACGCCCCTATCAATTTTTGTGATAAGGTCATCTTTCAATCCTGCCATATTGCGAATCTCTTCGTTTCGCTTTCGGTCGGCTATGGTAACGCCACACATTTTACGAAGAGATCGCATCTCCACTGCATTCATCTTGCTTTTATGCTTCTTCTGGCATACCCAGGTTTCGCTGCCATATAACAAAGTCGGTACCAACACTGCGTTATGTATTGCAAGGCGTGCACTCTTCACCACGCCTTGCCTTTTGACTAATGCATTCAGGGAACCATTGACTTTGTTTCCGGCAGCGACACGCCTATCCACATCTAAATCACATCTTCCATCCCGGCTGAAAGCACTCCCCAAGTATACAATTTCATTTACCTGTTCTAGACATTCCTGATTTACCCATATTTCACATTTCGTTCTCTCTTCGTCCTTTTCAAATACTAGAACCTTAGTTTTATTAGCATTCAAACGGAGACCTTTAATTTCACATTCCTCTTTCATACACGTGACTAATGCCTGCAGTTCTGCTTCTGATGGTGCAATAAGCACTGCATCATCAGCATACAGCAGACAATTAACTTTTATGTCACCCAATTTCACACCCAAACAGCTATCTTTCAGCTTCTGTAAACAGCTGTCGAGATACAGTATGAACAGCGAGGAAGACATGACACAACCCTGTTTTACGCCCGCTTGGACGCTAAACATGGGTGACAGGTCATGCCCTACCCGCACACAGGCTTTACAGTCATAGTAAAATGACTGCACAGCCCTTAACAATCGACCATCCACACCATATCCCGGCAACAGTTCCCACATTTTCTTCCTTATAACCTTATCAAATGCTTTCTCCAGATCCACAAAAGCACAGAAAATCCTCTGGTTAACACTCAGAAGCTTCTCCGTGATCATGCGGAGAGAAAACATTTGATCCGTGCATCCTCTTCCAGGTCTAAATCCGCATTGTGCCTCCCATAAGAATCTTTCCGATTTCTCTTGCATCCTGCGTGTCAAAACCTTCGAATAAACTTTACTTGCTAAACTGGTCAAGCTGATCGCCCGATAGCTCCCGCAGTCAAAATGTGAACCTTTACCTTTATATAAAGGCACAATGACCGCGGATCGCCAATCATCCGGGACATCTCCCGTCCGCCAGCACAAATTGCACAGCAGATGAAAGCTGTCCCAGACGCGAGGCCCACCGTACTTGACCATTTCAGCAGTAACTCTGTCTAGTCCCGCAGCCTTACCACATTTCAAACTTCGAATCGCACGTTCAATCTCTTTCATGCTGATGACCTCAGTGTCATCGAGGTCCGTGTCTGGCGTGCCAGTCACGGCGTCACCCCCGGATCCTTCACTAAGATCATGACACGCATACAATTCTCTATAAAATTCACTCCATCGCTGCATGACGTCCGATTTTTCTGAGAGGACGTCATTGGTTCTCGAAAGCACTTTGTTCATTCTTAAAGCTGTCGCACCACTCCGGGACCTTCCAACCTCTTTCCAGAAGAGTTTGGAGTTTTCCCTAAAGTTGTGCGACAACCTCTCGTCCGCTTCTATTCTACACCTTTCACGTACTTCCTCAATCAATGTTTTCGCATGAACTTTCTGCAGCTTATATCTTTCTTTCATCTTCTCTCTCATATGCTCATCGTTACTAGAGGCCAAGTAGTCTAACCATGCTTTTTCTTCTTTTTTACAGCTTCTTTCACTTCGTCATTCCACCATGCATCCCTTCTTTTACTACTACCTCTTTTTGTCGTACCACATACTTCTTCCGCTGCACTTACCATTCCATCCCTAAGGTTCTGCCATGTTCTCTCGACACATTCTTTCCTGCCATCGATGGTGTCAAGCTTTTCGGCTACCCTCGTGTGATATTTGTCCCTAGTATCCGCTTCCTGAAGCTTCCAGCTTCGGATGCGACAGACCGACTGTGGTTCTGTTACTGCCGTCCGGTGGCGCCAACCCGCGAACAAACCCCTAAATCTAGTAATTACTAGATAATGATCCGTTCCCAGGTCAGCACCCCTGAACACTCGTGTATCCATCACCTGTTTTCGCAGTCGGTCATCCACCAGGAACAAATCAATCATACTTCTCTCATTCTTTCTTTCTCTAGTGTACATATGGATCTTCCTGTGATTAAACATAGTGTTTGTCACAAGAAGACCCTTTTCCTTGCATACAGCCAGTATAAGCTTGCCAGCATCATTAACCCTTTTATCGCCAAACTTTCCAAGCACCGACTCGTATCCTGGTCGAGCGATACCTACCCATCCATTCAAATCACCACATACAACAGTTCTTTCGTTTCCCTTAACCAAATCTAGAACTTCTCTTACATTCTCCCAAAACTCCTCCAGCTCAGCCCTGGACGACGAAGCTACCGGCGCATAAACAGCCAAAAGGAATAACTTCGTCAGTCCCATTTTGAAGCGAACCCAGAGAAGTCTTGAGTTCACAACCTTGTATTCAGTCATAAGATCGACCAACCGGGACGACAACAGCACTCCCACTCCTTGGCAGGCGTTCTCGCTTTCCGGGACTCCGGACCATATAGCTAACGTCCCGCCAGGGAGTTCTTCAATATCACCGCCTTTCCGTTTGGTCTCCGACATACACACGACATCTAATTCTCTTTCTTTCATTATTTCGATCAACTCATTCGTCTTATCTCTCATGCCTCCTCTAACATTCCACGTGCCAACTCTGCACTCCGTCCTCCACCTTCCGCCGTGTCGGGCTGTGCGTGACGGGTGGCGGTCCCCATCGCCGCTTTGCGCGCTGCATTCCACACCAACGGGGACGAGCTGGTGTGCGTCGCCTTGGGGGGACGCCCTAACCCTCGTTCGCATGGTTAAAGAAGGTTTATAGGATATTATCCTTATTAATTTAATAAATGATATACTGTTAGATATATATATATATATATATATATATATATATATATATATATATATATATATATATATATATATATATATATATATATATATATATATATATATATATATATATATATATAATAATGCTTTATTTCTTTAAAATTACATACATAAACAATATAGTAGATGGGTCCTCCTAGTAAGTTTAAAAGAAAACCTGTGTCAGGAGTCCCCGCTCTTCCTTATCTATAACAGTCATAAATAGGAAAGCATTTCATTACATTGTTATAAATTACACGAGTTACATTGTCCTAAATTAGCGGTGATTTAAATAAGGTTATTAATGTATTACTTGAACGTATTTAAATGAAAACTCAAATGGTGTGGGTGATGAATGGTGCGCGTGCGCGTGCGCGTGCGCGTGCGTGTGCGTGTGCGTGTGCGTGTGCGTGTGCGTGTGCGTGTGCGTGTGCGTGTGCGTGTGTGTGTGTGTGCGTGTGTGTGTGTGTGCGTGTGCGTGTGCGTGTGTGTGTGCGTGTGCGTGTGCGTGTGCGTGTGCGTGTGCGTGTGCGTGTGCGCGTGCGCGTGCGCGTGCGCGTGCGTGTGCGCGTGCGTGTGCGCGTGTGTGTGCGCGTGCGTGTGCGTGTGCGCGTGTGTGTGCGCGTGCGTGTGTGTGTGCGTGTGTGCGTGTGTGTGTGCGTGTGTGTGTGTGTGTGTTTGTGTGTGTGTGTGTTTGTGTGTGTGTGTGTGTTTGTGTGTGTGTGTGTGTGTTTTTGTGTGTGTGTGTGTGTGTGTGTGTCTGTGTGAACGATGTGTGTGTGTGGTATGTGTGTGGTATGTGTGTGTTGATTAAATGATTTTGATTTTACGAGGTATATCGGGACTTCGGAAACGGCTCCAACAATCATAAAATTTTGTGTCCAGAGAGTTTCGGGGATAATAAATCGATCTAGCTAGGATTTATTTTTAGAAAATGTCTTTTTGTCCGTGTTTTTAGGCAATGAAAAACTGCTACAATATCGTTAGAATGAGAATAAGAAGGTAAATTAGTGATTATAAATAGCTTAATTGGTATAATGGTCTGTCACAGAATCTTAAAACCCCGGTTCGAGCCCAGACCGACCGACCGACTTTTTTAATTTTTTTTCATGTTCCTTTCGTTTTTGAGAAAATCAATTTTTTTGAGCCCTTTTTTAGTATTTTTTAAAACACGAAAATTTAAATTAAACTAATTGCACTCATGATTTTTTATTCAAAAACCAGTTCAGTTTTTTCTATTATGTCGCTAAGATCAAAAATATTATTCTTATTTCATTAGTATGTAATTTGTATCTAAATATAATTTCCATAACACACGAATTAAAAAAAAAAACCGAGCGAAAAATACCGAGCAAAGCTCGGTCAACCGGGTACTTATTCATAAACCATACAATATATAAAAATGTTAGTGAGTTTCAGGCGGTAATATAATACAACTCATTGATCTATATTACCGCCTGAAACTCACTAACATTTTTTATTATGTTTGTACACGAGCTCTGCAGTCCTTCAATTCTATTTATTCAAATTCAATAGTTTAAACCTAGATATAATTAGTGTGATTGACACCACCGGTGACACCAATTGTAGTAAATGATCTTGCATGCTTTAGAAAAGATACTTATTTTAAATATTTAGGCAGTAATTCATTAAATATTGAATTATTATAGAATCTGTACCTGGGGTGGGGCAGGCAAAACATACTTAATAGATGCTGAAAGAGCTCAATGTGTTGTGCTCAAAGTATTACTTTTTCTTCCGTATAGACATCGCACAACACTGTTGTATGAAAACGCAGGTACTTAGTGTGAGAAAATTATTTATATACCAATGTATTAGGCGATTCCATAGGTACTCTGCACACTATCAACTTGACAGTATAAAACATAATACAAGAAATAAAGTAGATAGGTACTTGGTCCCTAGAACACATAGTGCTTTTGCCAAAAGACTATTTTTTTTTACCTCGCGCCAGTACTATACAATAAATGTAATAAAATTTGTATTACTAAAAGCTACAACCACCATCAAAACAAAAATAAAATTATTAATTGGCTTCAAACTTATGACTATGACGCTACTGAATGTCTATTAAACGACTAATATGCAAATGTAATTGTAATTTTTTATTGTTCTTACATTATTTGTTATTTATATATGTATAATTCATTAATAATGCAGGCAATTATCAAATTTCCAAATATAAAATCTTCACAGTAAAATAGTAAAAACACACTCTCACCACACATACACTCATACACACTCACACTCTCTCTCTCTCTCTCACACACACACACTCTCTACTCTCTCTCTCTCTCACACACACCCACACACACACACACACACACACACACACACACACACACACACACACACACACATACACGGCGCGCACGTACGTAGGTTTAGTAACACGTAGATCTATATATATTTTTGTATATTTTTTGCGTTTTTATTCAACAAAAGCTTGTTAAATTTAGGAAGGAACTAGCTCCTGTTACTCAGGTTAATCTTTTACAGGAGCTAGGATCACATTGATATGTATAAATTCGTTTTTGTTGCAATAAAGATTTTTCAAATTTTTTTTCAATTGTTTCAAATGTTAGAATCGTTGTATTACGTTAAAAGTAGGTTAGTAGGTAATAGTAGATACAAAGGCCTCCCCCATACATTGCCTTGGAGACGGTCATAGTTGCCACTTGGCAGGCGGGTTGGTAACCGCAGTCTTTTATAATGTTTAGTTGTTATCAGGAAGACTCTGCTGCCTATCGCCTAGTTTGTCTCCCCTTGTCACCTCTTACGACACCAACGGGACGATATGGGTAGTGGATATTCTTATACTGCCATTACACACTCAGAAAGTAGACTGACATTAACTAGCACCAGATCCGCAACTAAGAGCAGCGTCAAAAATTCTAACCATCAACATCTGGTCTAGTACCTTCTGCTATCTTCAATTCGTCTGCCGAGTGAAATGTTTAAGGCAAACCCTATCTGTGATGGAACGGGGTCATGACCAGCAGTGCACTTCTAGTCGCTGATGATTTTTTGTGAAAACTAAAATCATAGAGCCAAGTGGTAATTTGCGGAAACTCACTTTATATAAAAATAAAATAAACATTCATTTGCTCAGATTCGCGTAATAAAATAAAATGATACTACTTACCGAATTTGTAGAGCACCTCTCGCCCCCCTTCAATTGTGTGCACTATCCCCTCAACACTTATATCACTTCCGAATTTACTTCACCTGAGGATGCCCTGTGTAAACATGAAACACGTTTAGCGGTACTGAGATTAGTGGTAACAGAGAAAGTGCATGCAATTAAGGAAAAATATCATCTTTTTTGGAGTCATCTAAAAAGAACAATAGATTAGTCTACAGGAGCATCGTCCTGATATGACACAAAATAATAAAAAACGGCGGTTTCTAACCCACCTGTTAGGTGTGATAACTGAATAATAATAATAATAATATTCCACCACCATCACACAACGCCATCTAGTCCCAAGCTAAGAGATGACCATAGAATATACAGTTATAGCTGCGCACCCATGCGAACGAGGGTTAGGGCGTCCCCCCAAGGCGACGCACACCAGCTCGTCCCCGTTGGTGTGGAATGCAGCGCGCAAAGCGGCGATGGGGACCGCCACCCGTCACGCACAGCCCGACACGGCGGAAGGTGGAGGACGGAGTGCAGAGTTGGCACGTGGAATGTTAGAGGAGGCATGAGAGATAAGACGAATGAGTTGATCGAAATAATGAAAGAAAGAGAATTAGATGTCGTGTGTATGTCGGAGACCAAACGGAGTCAACTATTACAATTTCCCCATTTTTTGGGGAAAACGTCATTTACTTGCAAACATTACTCAATTGCTTGTGTGCGTGTGCAAAAGTAATTATAGTCCGCTTATGCACACATTCATTGCGTGGTTGTTTCAACTTTGAGCGGAATTTCGAATTACACTATAACTCTAAGTCTAATTACATTTCATTTGGGGGTCATTGTAGAAGCGTGCTCGTCGCGACCCCTGCCAGCCCTTTTCAGGGCTGCAATTCTACACAGCTGCGCACCCATGCAAACGAGGGTTAGGGCGTCCCCCCAAGGCGACGCACACCAGCTCGTCCCCGTTGGTGTGGAATGCAGCGCGCAAAGCGGCGATGGGGACCGCCACCCGTCACGCACAGCCCGACACGGCGGAAGGTGGAGGACGGAGTGCAGAGTTGGCACGTGGAATGTTAGAGGGGGCATGAGAGATAAGACGAATGAGCTGATCGAAATAATGAAAGAAAGAGAATTAGATGTCGTGTGTATGTCGGAGACCAAACGGAAAGGCAGTGGTACTGAAGAGCTCCCTGGCGGGACGTTAGCTATATGGTCCGGAGTTCCGGAAAGCGAGAACGCCTGCCAGGGAGTGGGAGTGCTGTTGTCGTCCCGGTTGGTCGATCTTATGACTGAATACAAGGTTGTGAACTTAAGACTTCTCTGGGTTCGCTTCAAAATGGGACTGACGAAGTTATTCCTTTTGGCTGTTTATGCGCCGGTAGCTTCGTCGTCCAGGGCTGAGCTGGAGGAGTTTTGGGAGAATGTAAGAGAAGTTCTAGATTTGGTTAAGGGAAACGAAAGAACTGTTGTATGTGGTGATTTGAATGGATGGGTAGGTATCGCTCGACCATGATACGAGTCGGTGCTTGGAAAGTTTGGCGATAAAAGGGTTAATGATGCTGGCAAGCTTATACTGGCTGTATGCAAGGAAAAGGGTCTTCTTGTGACAAACACTATGTTTAATCACAGGAAAATCCATATGTACACTAGAGAAAGAAAGAATGAGAGAAGTATGATTGATTTGTTCCTGGTGGATGACCGACTGCGAAAACAGGTGATGAATACACGAGTGTTCAGGGGTGCTGACCTGGGAACGGATCATTATCCGGGTGCTATCGGGCGATCAGCTTGACCAGTTTAGCAAGTAAAGTTTACTCGAAGGTTTAGACACGTAGGATGCAAGAGAAGTCGGAAAGATTCTTATGGGAGGCACAATGCGGATTTAGACCTGGAAGAGGATGCACGGATCAAATGTTTTCTCTCCGCATGATCACGGAGAAGCTTCTGAGTGTTAACCAGAGGATTTTCTGTGCTTTTGTGGATCTGGAGAAAGCATTTGATAAGGTTATAAGGAAGAAAATGTGGGAACTGTTGCCTGGATATGGTGTGGATGGTCGATTGTTAAGGGCTGTGCAGTCACTTTACTATGACTGTAAAGCCTGTGTGCGGGTAGGGCATGACCTGTCACCCATGTTTAGCGTCCAAGCGGGCGTAAAACGGGGTTGTGTCATGTCTTCCTGGCTGTTCATACTGTATCTCGACAGCTGTTTACAGAAGCTGAAAAATAGCTGTTTGGGTGTGAAATTGGGTGACATAAAAGTTAATTGTCTGCTGTATGCTTATGATGCAGTACTTATTGCACCATCAGAAGCAGAACTGCAGACATTAGTCACGTGTATGAAAGAGGAATGTGAAATTAAAGGTCTCCGTTTGAATGCTAATAAAACTAAGGTTCTGGTATTTGAAAAGGACGAAGAGAGAACGAAATGTGAAATATGGGTAAATCAGGAATGTCTAGAACAGGTAAATGAAATTGTATACTTGGGGAGTGCTTTCAGCCGGGATGGAAGATGTGGATAGGCGTGTCACTGCCGGAAACAAAGTCAATGGTGCCCTGAATGCATTAGTAAAAAGGCAAGGCGTGGTGAAGAGTGCACGCCTTGCAATACATAACGCAGTGTTGGTACCGACTTTGTTATATGGCAGCGAAACCTGGGTATGCCAGAAGAAGCATAAAAGCAAGTTGAATGCAGTGGAGATGCGATCTCTTCGTAAAATGTGTGGCGTTACCATAGCCGACCGAAAGCGAAACGAAGTGATTCGCAATATGGCAGGATTGAAAGATGACCTTATCACAAAAATTGATAGGAGCGTACTCCAATGGTTTGGGCACGTTGAACGAATGAGTGAAGACCGAATGGTGAAGAAAATATATAGAGCGAAAGTAAATATTAATAGGTGTCGAGGTAGATCGAGACTAACTTTCGAAGACCATGTGAGCAAATTGCTCGAAGAGGGGAGGGTCAAGAGTACTCGGATACCTAGACGTGCATGTATGAAGAAGTAAATGAACCTGAAAGAAGCGAAAGAGGTATGTAAGAATCGTGACACTTGGCGATCTGTTCTCTCTGGCTACCCCGTTAGGGATTGTGCGTGAAGATACGTAAGTAAGTAAGTACTAATTACATTTCAATTAATTCAATTGAGTCAACATATTTCCGGCGCGTTAGCGAAAGTAAATACATAGACTGCACTAAAAGTATCGGGAATGGAATATTACCACTGTTCCTGTCATATTAAAATCAACCATCCACCGTACATCCCTGACCTAAGCCCTAATAATTTCTATACTTTCCCTAAAATAAAGAATAAGTTGCATAGACCGAGATTTTCATCACCTGAAGAAGCTGAGGACGCCTACAAAACGGCCATTTTGGAGACCCCAACTTCCGAATGGAATGGTTGCTTCAATAATTGGTTCCATCGTATGGAAAAATGTGTCAAATTTCGCGGAGAATACTTCGAAAAGCAATAAATACATTTTTAAATGGTAATGTTGTGTCACTTCCTTGATTCCCGAAATTTTCAGTGCTGCCCTCATATATATCGTATATGTTCCAAGTTATCTTGTTGAATCTCGTAACCTAAGGTCCTGCTTGTAATATTGAATAAATGTTTTCGATCAAACGCAAGATCTTTTTTTACAGACTATGAACAAAAGTGAATAACCATTTTTATTTTTTTTCATTCATTATGTCTGCCCGGGCTAATCTTGGTAATGGCTCAACCGATTGTGATGAAGCTTCACTAAAAGAAAAGAAAGCAAAGCAAGGCATGCCCCTGACTGAGTTGTTAGGTTGATTATATGATGGGACAATTATATATATCACCCTTGAGGTCTGAGATGGAATGCCTAGACACAGAGTAAGGGGTAAAGATCAGAGGGGAAGCATAATAAGCGTGTTTGGGTCTTCTGCTACTGAAATGTTTTGACAAAAAAACCCAATGACTGATTTTGGTCCGATCCGGGATTCGAATCCGCGACTACACGATCAGCAGTTGTACTTACGACCACAATACGAGACAGTCACAATCCATATAATGTAAAATTAGTGAAATAATTCCAATTAAAACCCGCATGTAGATTTCAATTCGTAAACATATAATCAATTTTGAATTCAAGAATGAATTCTTGCAGTGAATGAAAGAGTAGGGAGAAAGAGTATTTATAAATAATGAATTCTTAGCCAAAAGTTTATCTGTATACAGTGCAGTTGAATGTTACTTGACAGGGTATCACATAAGTAACTTTTAATTTCCAGGGGACGATGATTATTAACAAAATCAATATTCAGTTACACTGCCTTAACTGCCTTGTTGGTTTTTATAATAGGATAAGGGTGACCAACGAGCACACAGTCCACCTGATGGTAAGTGGACGCTTTGGCTTATAGATATCTACATTTAACCTCGCTTAAGAATCTAAATGCAGACGTGTTGTCACCCTTGAGGATTAAGATGGAGTGCCTCAATTCCAGTAACACAGGTCTCCGGTTCTCTACACTCACCGTACGAAACACAGCAGTATAAAACTGCTATTTTACGCTGGTATTCTGTGAGAGCGTAGTCCTTCCCCGGTCGAGCCCACCCATTCATGCTTCAACCATAATAGCTGAAGTGTAGCTCTTCTATGTAAAAATGGTGTAATGTTTGCAACAGTGCAACTGCTGATCAGGAGTTCCCGGGTTCGAATCCCGGGTTGGGCCAAAAATATCAGTTCTTGAGCTTTCCATTAAGAAATTCACAGTAACTGTACGGAGTCAAGAAGGTGGGGATGTCTCACCCCGTGACTCAGAAAGCACGTAAAACCGTTGGTCCTGGGCCTGATCTCTCTCCGGTTGTGTCGGCTTATCATCCCATCGGACCATTAGAGTAAGAGAATAGAGAGTGTACCTGTGCTTGCATATAAACTTAGGCACTTTAATCTTGTCCTGCGCCGATGGCTGGTTTCTGGAAATTTGGTCTAAAGAATATTGTTATTATTACTTAGAAAAAAATTACATTATTATCAACCGCCTTCGAAGTTCACACTTTGAAATAGACCTTTCAAGGAATGCTTTTTGTTGACCACCGAGCAAGTGGATACTGTTGTCCAAAGGTACACACATAAATTCTCGACTAAGAATTATAATATAAATATGTGTAGTCAAACCTGAAGAGTAAGTTAGATTGCCTCGTTACTAGTCGAAAGGGTATCATCGGTAAATTTTGTATTTTATATCGAGTATCCTAGCTTCTTTAGTCAAGTCGTACGACACTCTGTACATAAAAACGTGCGATGAGCGAAGAATTCTTTTAAGTTGTCGTAAAGTAATAGGATATTTTACAGCGATTTTAATATAGTTATTAAAGCGAATTTAGATAAAAACACCCGAAAAATCGTATGATGTTATATTTCTAACAGCTGTAACATTCCCACAACGTATTCAAATAATTAAAAATTTCAAATAAACCTTTTTAATCATTATTTAAAAAGGTTTAAAAAGTAATAATATTTCCATATATAAAATCTTAATCGAAGCAAATTTCATGTCATGAACGTCTGATGAAAGAAAGCTTAAAAATTAATATGTTGAACATAAACTTTCCCTAAACAACTACATCAAAAACAAAAAATATTAAAATATTAAATGGCATACTTTTTGTGGATGATAGTACATGTGTTTGGAGCGGGACAAGGGTGTAAAAATCTGTCAAATCTAGAACTCTTGATTTTTCGATTTTCTAGAGCGTTTATGATAATATTTAAATTCAAAAACTTAGTGAGATATAAAATTAATAAAAAAACATTTTTCAATGCCTTTTTTTAATTTTTGTGTAGATTAAGAAAAAAATACAAACATCGTATCACGCTTTTAAAAAAGTTGTGATTTTGTTTTGTTGTATTCGGAAAAGTGCACTTACGATCACATTTAAAGTCATAAAACTATATGAAATCTTGAGGTTAGTTATTTTCTATATTTTTTCCTTAAATCCACCGTAAAGACGAAGACTTAAAAAAAGTTCATCGAAATCGGATGATTTTTAGATTTTCTAGAGCCAAAAAACGCGGTGACCGCGATAGTATAAAATTACCAAAATACCTAATTATGCGTGAATATTGTTTACCAAAATAGTCCCATATTGGCAGCATGTTATTACAATAATAAGAAAATATGGGGTAAAATATTTTACTATGCCTAGCAACATTTTCGATATTACGTTACGCTAAAATCGATACACTAGCGCCATCTAGTGTCAGGAACGAGAGCGAGGGGAGTTTTGCAGTAAATGACATCACAAATCTTTCGACCGCCAGCGCCACCCGAAGAACTAAGTTTCTGGCAAATCTACACTCGAATACTCGTTGCCTGGCGCGCATTTACGTGAATGTTCGGGACGCTTCTTTGCTAATTATATAAATAGGCGCTGCAAGATGCGATCGGGGCAGAGACAGAGTTTAACTCGGCGACACAAGCGAAGCTTCGGAGCGGAATTAAATGAATTAGTGTGTTTAATTATTAGTGTTTTAACTTTAATTTGTGTAAAGTAAATTAAAGTGTTAATTTAGGTAATTTTATCGGCAATTTTTATTGTCACGAACCTCAAGCTCGTAACAATACTATCCTCTTATTTTTTTCTGCCGCAAATGCAGAATTTACATTCTTGCTTTGGTGTTTTCTGTGAGGTCCTCAGAGGTGACAATGCATCTGTATCCTTCTATAGGTATCTTGCGTGGATTTTCCGTCAAAAATGTCTGAATTGTCTAGCTTTTATTCTACGTCCTCAGATGTAATGTCCAACCTCTCCTCCGTCGGGTGTAGTTTTGAAAGTGCGAGACGACTGATAATATGCTTATCCTTTTGCCAAATATAATGATTATAGAAAATGGACTCTACAACAGGGAAAGACCAAGTCCAAAAGTATCGTTTACAAGTTTAATTAAGATGACTGGTCCTCGAGACCGAATTTCAGTCACGGCGGCCAGTCTCAACGGAGACGAGTATTATACAATGTGTTAATCAAAGATGTTTTATAGGTACGGATACCGTGTTGCTAACACATCGCACCGTTCACAGTGACGCCAGTCTTTGATTCATGTGTGCGTGAGTACCACGTGACGCGCATATCTTACGTACCATGCCCGCATTAGTGTGACTTCGGTAATAATAGTGCGAATCGATTGCCCAAAAATTTGAGACATTTTATATTTCATTCATATTGACATACCTGAGTGTAAAATATGTATGCGAGGCGTGTGCATTTGTGTCCGTATGTGAATGGGAATATACACACACAAGGGATATGGGTGGTTATGTGTGTTTTATTTAGGTACGAAAATCGCACTAAAATAGTGAAAATAAGTAACAAAAACTAGATATAATTAATGTAACAGTTAAAAATAAATCAAAAATCACATTATATATTTATGTATCTAACAATATATTGAACTGATCTATTATTATTGAATATATACAGAGTACTACATTTTCGTACCTTAAAACCCAAAATATTGCCGCGAAGACATAAATTATTTTTAATCTTAAGTAAAATGACGTACAAAAGTAAGTTTGGTTAAGTTTAAACTTCGGCCAAGAGATAACAAATGTTTTTTTTTTTTTAAATTCATATATCGATACAGTTTCATGACTATATCAAATCATTGCGTGAAATCAATTTAATCCTGCCACTGGAAGACGATAAAAGATTGTGTGTCTAAAGGCTACATTTTGTACTGTAAAACCTGTAAGTAAATAAATAAAAATCAATGTTGATTGTGTATAAGTGTCCTTGACATGAAAGGGAATTGAACATAATATTATTATTATATAACAAACAATAATATAATATAATTATATAACGAATAACAATATAACATAATTATTATAATAATATAATTTAATCATACAACTAAAGCCCTCATTAGTAACGTAACGGTAAAGAAATTTTAAAAATTAGTCAAGTAATTTTCGAGATAAGCCAAATAAAACATATTCATAGAAAGAAGTGCCATCTATAATAAAATACATCCTACATTAGACATCTTTATACATAGCATTCTAGTGGTAAAAGAATTTTCAAAATCGGTCAAGAACTGTACGAGTTTAGCTAAAACATATTCGTTGATGGTAGTGCCCTCTATATTAAAATTCATCCTAAGTTTCAGTCATAATAGCATTCTAATGGTGAATTTTTTTTTAAATTAGTCAAGTGGTTTTTGAGCACCATTCCAAAAAGCGATTTAGCTTAGCAAACCACACACACACACAGTAAAAACATACCCATCCTTTTTAGTTTGTAGTCGGATAAACAACCGATTCACAACGGTTATGTATCGGCTGCTTTGGATAAATGTCCGTTGTCAACAGCTGCTTTACAACTATTAATGACATTAAAATAAGGAAAAACATTTCATACGGTAGGCAACACTCGAATATTATTGCGCAGTATTATTACTTGCATTGACATTCAGCTTTCGTATTATTTTAACAAGAAATACACCAGAAAATTGTATATTTACTTATGAAAAGTGATGTTCTTATCCTTATCTTTTCTCCAATAGTAATTTTTACATGATTTCACAGCACAAACAGTAATTTTTCGAAATAATAAAACACTGATGCGTGATGTATGTTCGCAGTGAACGTCGCTGGCGTAATGGCGGAACGATAGAACGAATACGCCAATATTGGCGCCTTTTAAATGGAAGCGTTTTATTCGCGTGTACTCGGTATCTGTACCTATAAAACATCTTTGGTGTTAATTTTACACTTGATCAAACGAAACGATAGATAAAAAATTGTCGGTAAAAAATCGAATTTTGTTTTTATGTAAACTATTTAAAAAATAAAAGCATTAATTTTTTTTGGTAAAATTCCCATGCTTTCGTTTAAAATTATTTTCTCTATAAGTAAACGGTGTAATTTTTTCAATGTAGTTTTATTTGAAATTTAGAAAGCTTAACTAGCAACAAAAATTAAAAAACCTACAATATCCAGCAGGAAATTTGTCAAAAAAATAATAAGATATTTTTTTTGCTAAAAAAATACTTTTTTTTTATTTTTTGGTCTGTAACTTCAAAACTAGTACGTTAAAATAACCTTTTTAGCATGTTTTAATAAACTACATAGCTTACTGTACAAGTTCTCCAAAAAATATGCATTCTATCTCTTTTCGTTTTTAAAATAATAATCATCAAAGAATGCCATCGGTATGTTGATCTACGCTTATGCGCCGAACCTACCGCCAATTTAAACACCCCTGGTAGAACAATAGCAGGTAAAGATAAAAAGAGATAGTTCTAGGAAAAGCGAAACAAGAGAGTGAGAGAGTGAATTGTCGTTTGAATGAGATTTAGGTCTGGTTCTCGTACCAGTCTGTACCTTAGAGTCTGTACCTGCGCTGGCGCTTGTTGTTGTATTCCAGGCGCTGGAATACTAGTCTGTACCTGCGGTCATTGAAGGAAACCTGGTGTAGACTATAATCGATGGCACCCGCGAACTGGAAGTCAGAGCTGCTGTGAGGCTCGGGCACCACGAGATGCTTAAGGACGCCTTGGCTCATGCACTGGAGGTGGAAGCCGTGCGGCAGGATCATCGTTCCCATCGCGTCAGGAAGGTTGCAGCAGTTACGGTTCGCAACCACAATAAAGGATACAGTCCTAGGTGCTATGGCTGTGTGGAAAGGGGCAATCTTCGATCCAGCTGCCCTAAGCGAACCATAGAAAGGGAAGGTGAACGATCTCAGAAGGGAAGTGCGACTAACATCACCGCCAAGCAGCAACCGGATACGACTTTACTATCAGACATCGCAGCAGGAAATCTCATGGCAACGCAGATGCATTGTCAAGAAGACCTTGTCCTGAAGATTGGAAACATTGTACTAGGCAAGAAAGTAAGGAAGTGGTATCCGTGAGGATGCTCAGGACAGACCTACTCATCAACAAGTGGAAGGACAGCCTACGACTTGCACAGCAGGAAGATACGGACATCAAGCCGATTCTGGAATGGATGAAGGCCCGTGCTACCAAGCCTAAGTGGAGCGACGTCTCAGCGATGAGTTCAACCACGAAAAGCCATTGGGCCCAATGGGACAGCTTGCTGATTCAGGATGGAGCCCTGTGCCGTAAATAGGACAATGGTCGAGGAGACAGCTGTCGTTTGCAAACGGTGGTCCCTAAAGCTAAAGTGCCGAATGTTCTACAGCTGTGCCATAATGGTCGTTCAAGAGTCCATCTGGGAGTTAAACGAACTCTGCTGAAGGTTCGAGAACAGTTTTACTGGGTCCATTATCGTGACGTTGCCGAGGATTGGTGTCGTACATGTACAAGTGTGCTGTGAGGGGACCTCAGACACGTAGTAGAGGAGCATCGAAATTGTACAATGTTGGTGCACCATGGGATAGGACAGCCCTTGACATTGCGGAACCGTTACGGAAAGGCGCAAGAGGGACTCCTAAGATCGTCCATGTGGATCACTTGGTGCGTTATTATGGGGCCGATAACGCCGAATTTTTATGTTGAATAATGAGAAATCAGCCTGTATAAAGTTTAAAAACAGCTCTGAAGTATGCGATTTAAAAAGATTAGAGGCCTTTCATTTGTTAAAAGGGCTAAATTAGTTTATTTTAGTTATTTTCATAGCATAATGTTATATGGAATTTTGCTACGGGGTAATTTGACTGACTTTGAAACTAAATTTAATTCGCAGAAAAGAGCCATAAGCGCAGAAGGAATCCCTTAGAGAAAAACGTAAAGAAATAAATATATTAATATTGGCACATATTTACGAAAATTTTAATGTATACAAAAACAAAAATAGTTTAGTTATCGAAAAAAGTCCCGCTGGGTTTCATGCTAGATCTTCAAGAGGTTTGTTCTTAGTTAGTGGCAAATGTAAAAAATTACTTTTAATAAGAATATCAATATTGAATAAAAGTTATTCTATTCTGTTCTAATCGAGAAGAATAATAAAATACGTATTACTTATGATTACTTCAAAAGGAAACAAAAAAGAAAAACATTAATAAAAATATGTGATATCCTCTTAAAATCTGAAATAAGCACATCAGCACAGCACAGCAAGCACGCAGAGTATTCGGCATGTTTCTCATCTCATTTTACCAATTTTTTAATGATTTGGGACTACAGCTGCTGGATTCGATTTGATTAAACTTAATTCAGTTTTATTTAACGATCATCCTATCGTCCTAGTGCACTTTCATGACTACTCCTCGGCGTCGACATATTGAGTGACGTGCAGTTTCGTGGTCACTTGGAAGAGAAGGCCAAATTGGCTGGCCTCTAAAAAGCTTGGCGGGCTCAGCAGAGCGGGCTAGTATTTCATGCCGGCTCACCGCCTGCAACTTTACAAGGTTGAGGTTCGGCCACACATGGAATACTGTTGCCACCTCTGGGCCGGGTTCCCTAGTGCCAGCTCCTTCCATTTGATTGCATACAGTGCAGCACTTTTCGAATCGTCGACGACTGAGCTCTTTCCGATCGGCTTGACTCTCTGACACTACGAAGAGTTTCCCCTCACATCGTTTCTCCGACATTTATTTGCAATTTGATAGTTTGTCAATGTTAATAATATTAGCGATATTAACCAATATTTTCCAAAAATACATTCCGATAACAAAAAAGGGATCAATAAACTGAGGTGACAATGAGCCCATCCTATAGCTCGACAATTTCGACAACCTGTGCCGAAAGTTTTTCGTGTAGCAGCCTCAAACCGTAACCGCTAATGCGAGTTCGGTAACTACAGTTACCAATGACGAACGGCCTCAAATTAAGTTTGGTTACACAGCTTCCCAAACCAAACACAACTACCTACATAGATTAAAAATAAAAGTAGATAAAAAACTGATTGAGTTCATGATAAAACAAGTATTTAGGCATAATGGGCATGAATTCCTTTGCCTTTTAAATAAAAAATATATGAGACACGACGCAGGTAGACCGAAATAAAAATTATTTTATACGTCATATTTTTATGTCGCGTGTTTTCGCTGCGTGATAAAGTGATTTTCAGGTGAATATAATGAATAATAATGAACTTTGCCGATATTTGCTTTTATAAAACAAAAGATTATGGTAAGTTTTATCGATTTTAATAGTAGATTCTATTCAGTTAGGTGAATTACATACAAAATTTGATCTTTTCCGTACGACCGGTTGCAATAACTTTTTCGCTCACACACAAATTATCATTTTTGTGTAATTTCAAATGCAAAAGGCCATTTTTAACAAAACTATATTAATTAAATTTTTAGTTAGTAAGTGAGATATGTTGAATACAACTATACTTACGGATTTTATCGCGTTTATTCAACTATTGATATCATAAAGAATATTATATATTAATTGCTTTTTGTTTCAAAAAGAGTATTAACAATCTTATAAACGTTACAAATATTCCCCTTAACCACTCGTGGTAAGCTTAAATTGCTTGTGTTACGAGTGGTTCACGCCAGTAGTCGAATGGCGGATTCGAACCTACGACCTTTTTGAGTTCGCGGTCCACGCCCTTCTATTAGGCTACTGTTGCTTCTAGAACTATTTATTCTATAATTATATTAGTTATATATTAATTGTCATTAAGAAATCATTAAGTGAGATATGTTCTGCAGTAAATGATCGACATCTCTGAGATCATAGATGAAATGTCAGCGAGACTGCAAGTAAGATCATTACCAAATTGGCATCTTAATACACATATGTGGTAGAGCCATGCTACTGCTATATTGAGATTGTAGCGTGCATGGGTTGCCTTGAATGGGGAAGGATTACGCAGTATAATAAATAAAATAGGTTAAATAGAAGTATACATAGTTGTGTTTTAAATTTAGAGAACCGACTGGGAACAAGGCATTTCACCTTAGTTCTCGGGAGTAACAGCGCATTTTGATTCCTAATAGAGGATACTTACAATCAGATGGACTGTGTGCTCGTATGTCACCCTTAATCTATATAAAAAAAAAAACTTTTCAGCAGAATATATTTACAGCCTACTACATCGATGACAATATGATTTGAGCCTAGCACTTTCAATAAAGTCTTATAAACTTAATGTTATATTTAAAGAGTACAATACCGAATTGTACGAAATTACTTTCCCCAAACCCATTTAACAGTATTAATCAGTTAGAACATTATAAGATTTAATAAAAAAGAATTGGGTACAATGTGTCCTATTACAAAACATAGTTTATAATTGGTTTCAAGATCATCGTCAGTCGGTTTCAAGAAGTTCCACAGAAAATATGCAAATTAAAACGTAAATCAAGAAATTAAAATGTTAACATGAAAATTAAAATGGAATTTCACAGCAAATGTGACATTCACAATATTGTCGCGCTTCGGCTAAGGGACTACTAATTAGAAACAAATGGAAATTATATAACAAAAAGTAAGTTTTTAATTATTTATGTAGAAATTGCAAAATTTATTTAGAAAACACAAGAACATGGACTTTACACATGACCTTTGATTCGTCTGTGTTCACCTGAATACCTCACCGTGTAGTGGCTGTGTAAGAATATTCATTACCTCATATCAAGCTGCGGGTGTCGTAAGGGCCGACTGAGGGAAACAAATCGAGAGACGGGTGACAGCGTCTCTCTAATAACGATCAAAATAAAAATAAAAGCGTGGTTACCAACCCACCTGTTCATCGTGGCAACTGTGGCAAATACACCCCGTGAGGCAATTTGTGGACTTTAATGGGGTGTAAGGGTAACAACGGTATCGGTGACCTCAAAACCTGTCTGTTAGAAGAAAACGTAAAAGTTATCGGAGAAAGGTGTAAGATCTTAAACTTGAAAGTCTTATAATATAGGGCATAAGTTTTTTTTTTTTTGTGGTAGATGACTCCAACTACCACAAAAATAAAAAATATACTATCTTTCCATGGTTGAGTTTTTTTTGTTCAAAAGTAGAGTCGAGATTGGCTGTAATGATGATGATACTATTCGCAAATTTATTTTTACTGATATATTGGACATAATGTTTAAATATCATAGTACGTATACTAACAAATGTATAAAAAAAGTGGCCAATAAAGCATTGCAATAACATTAAATATTTGATCAATCATCTATCGTATTTGGCATATTTTTACGTAAATTTCCCAGACTGGGGACGAGAAGCAGCTCCAAAGGTGTGGGACGTCTGGCACTGCGATCGCCAATTCAACAAAAAGCGTGGCGATTAAAAGAATCTAAATAAAAACTCTAAATAAACGTGGGAGGCACATTTCCAGTAGAGGAATTTTGCAGGCTAATGATGATAATGATGTATAACATCGGTTAGTTTGTATAGCCGTTACTGAAAAATATGTGAATGTGTATGGACACACTACTCAAGTCATTGTAATTCAACTGTTACAACAAAAATTTTCAGAACGCATCCTCTCCTTGTACCTGTTCAACAGTTAGTTCACACTAAATTTATGTATTACTACTATATTTATTATATTTGCATAGCCTTTCGGCTGCGGAGACTCTAACCGTCATACTCCGTTGACTGCGGAGTTGTTTAATAAAATTGACGGCGCATTGGGCGCAATCCGTTTAAACGCAAATTTCTTTATTTTGGTATATCGAATACTATAATATGTATACATTTCTGCATTCTCTATGAAATTTCCTATAAACGAGTACATAAGTTAAATAAACTTCCAAAGTAATAACTGTAAGTAAATATTGAATAAAGACAAAATTGTCATATTTCTCGATGAAACAAAGTTTTTTTAATACTTCGATTTTATTTTCATTTAATTTTAAATCTATTGTTTACAGTATTTTATGCGCAAAACCATAGGCTACAATACAATTTTTTATCATAAAACGCATTAATAGTAAGCTTACAAGAACCAACAAACAACTTACACAGATGTAGAATGTAGTTCGGACCAGATGCGGCATTAAGATGGTATATATAAAAAATCCTACTAAAGTGTATAGCTGTGGGGTTTTTATGGTAATCTTTTTTATCCTGTACACATCGTCATATGGTAGAATAAGTTAGACATAGTGCGTAATGCTTTATTTCGACATTAAAAGAGCGGGTAAAAAATGTCCAGTACTTGGACACCCGTAGTCAACGGAGATATTTTCGTGTCCAAGTGTTAGACGTCCGCAGTTGAGAGGATAAAATGCATACTATCAGCGTTCATACCGATGCAGCTTGCAGAGAAACGATCGATGATTCTGAAAATGGTAACGTATAACGTGTCTCATACTTAATGGCGATCGTCAATTCGCCTGCTAAATACGATGATTACAATAATTCCACCTTTCTATAGAAGCCGATCGTGTTAACTTTTCTATTATTTATTCTTTTTTGTTCTGTGTTAAAATTAACAAATCTGAAACACTTGTTGGCAGCATCACGAACCGCGTAGCAGCGTGTGAATAAATCCAACCTCTGTAAAGTAAGAGGCGACAGAGGGAAACTAAACGAGAAGCAGAGGCAGCAGCTTCTTCCCGATAACAGCTGAATATAAACATAAAATTCCTGGTGACAACCCGGTGGGCGAGCAGAGCAACAATACAAATATCTCTCCTTTGAGGCAATCTATGGGTTCCCCCATGTTCAGCGGTGGAGTTTTGATAGGTGGTAGTTGTAATGGTTGGCGGTATCAATTAATAACTTTGTCATACCACACTCACTAGCGTTTACACCATATTGTATACCGGCGTTATATTGTACATTTTTACATTTAAACATATCTGCTTTTCCATTTTCAGTTAATCAAAAAGCAGAACGGGTTCAATTAACTGTGAAAAAGAATAAAAGCACTTGTATGTTGGATGATCCGTTTTTGACAAAGCGAATGAAATCCAGAAATATTTTTCCCTTTTTAACGAGACTGCTTAGGCATGGTAAGTGCAACGTAAATGTTAAAAGTCTATTTATCACAAATGTCAATTTTACAAATTTTACTTTCATCATAATACGAGGGTAATATGCAGCAAATCAAATTTACTGCCTGTTGGTGTCACTGAAATTGATATTACAATTTTACGCGCAGATTTCGTTTCGACTTTTTTCGACAGACTGTAGAACATGCTTTTCCTGCTTCGTTACCTTCCTCTCAATCTTATGTGACGAAGACGAAGTTACGCGGGTCAACTAGTTACACATATTCCCTTTAAACACGCCTGGTAGGCCTGAAATGCTTGTGTTAGTAATGGTTTACGACAAAAGTCGAATAGCGGATTCGAACCCACGACCTTTTGATTTCGCTGTTAGCACCCTGCAATTAAGCTACCTTCCACAAATAAAAGTTAAAGTTTAATAAAAGTTATGTAGTAAGAGCTTTTTCAGACTTACACATTTTTGGCAACACGCCAAGAGTCAAGTAAAATGTACGTAAACGTAAATGTACGTATTACAATATTCTGTTGTGAGTGTAATAACTAATAAATATAACACAACACATTAAATGAAACTAATTTTTACGGATTTTATCGTCTTCAATTGAACTTTTTGATTCTCAACGATCCTTGTGCTTTGTAGTGCCTATGGATACTGGGGAGAGGGACTGAGGTGTTTAACGTCCTGCGAGATTGAAATGGTATATATACTTTTTACGATAGTCAACGCTATAAAATATAGCAATGAATAGAAACAACGAATCTTAACGTTAGGTCACGCGACAGTCTCGTGACTTCGCGTTGATTTCATTATTTTTATTTTCTATGGCGTTAACGATCGTAGAATATCATTTCCAATTCCTTTGATGTCATAGACAACGAATGCTACCATCATTACCTCCATATGTTATAACTTTAACTTCACTGTATTTGAACTCAAGCTATTTATAACTTTATTACAACTTGATAAACTTTGTGACCACTTGAAAGCTTTTGTTTAAAATTTTCATTAAAAGGTAAATAGTTATGTGTGAACATAAATGCACCAGTGGTGGTAATAAGTTATTTAATGTACGCAAATGCCGTACTGCAGGGAACGGTCCTACACTTCAATTTCATTGAAAACGATTGGATTCGAACTCAGACATCAACACTAATAAGGAGTTTTATTGAATAGACCAACCGCCGTGCCATTACAACTCCCATGTAAAGTTAAGGAAAATTATGTCGTGCTGCAAACTATTTATGTAGTAAATTACAAAAAAATTGACATTCACGTTGCTACAAACACGGTATCATTTAAGGCTGGCTATGTATAAAGGACAAGTATAATGGTTTAATGCTTAGTTGCAGCAGGTCATTTATTTTTTGAGTATCAGAATATAAATTCACAGTTCTTTATTCCCTTCCTTTAAAATATATATCGATTTGTAAAAGATGACAAGATCAGATTGGGAGTAAATAAATAACTGGAGGTCTTAAAAAATGTTTTAGTGAAGAAATTTCCGCCAATAAATCGAGAGGGTATTTTAATAAAAGCTAGCTCGGAGAATGAGTAGGTTTCGCATCCTTGACACTGCTCCCTGTTGCCGGTCTGGATATCTTTAGAAATAGAAATAGAAATAGAAACTTTTTTATTCAATGTACATTATAAAAATACTTATTGAAAGTCACTTTTTTAATTTACCACTGGTTCGCAAAAGAAACCTCTGTCCTGGGAAGAACCAGCAAGAAACCCAGCGGGACTATATTTTTTAATAATAGCTTACAATCATGTTTACAATCAACAACACAAGACAAATTAGAAATAGCTTGGTAGCGATCACCCTTCCCAGGGGTTATTATCATCGATAAATTCCTTAATATTATAATAACCCTTTTTATACAAACTTATCTTCTACTCACTTCAGATAATATTATTTAAAATTGTAAAAACATTTCAATATATTCATATTAATTTCTAAGACACGTCAGACCAGAGAAAAATAAATTTGCCTTGCCAACATATACGAACTATGAATACAAGTTATTTAGAACCAACGTATTTCCGGCGCGTTAGCGAAAGTAAATACAGATCGTATATATTCCAAGTTATCCTGACGAATCTCATAACTGAAGTTCCTGCTTGTAATATTGTATAACTGCCTTCGATGAACAAAAGTGAATAACCATTTATTTTTTTATTCTTTATGTCTGTCCGGGCTAATCTTGGTAATGGCTCAACCGATTGTGACGAAGCTTCACTAACTGAAAAGAACGCAATGCCAGGTGTGCCCCTGACTGAAATGTCATGTCTTTTAAAGTTGCCTTAAATTATGTCCGCATGTTAATATATTATTAAACGATATCTTTACAATAAGATTCACTGATATAAACGTGTTTTTTTTTTGTATTTTTTGTAATTTGGTAGTTAGTAATTGAATAAAATTATATTTCTAATGACAAAATATAAGGTGTTGATCGTTAGTCTACGTGGCTACACTTTGAGCCCATAAACAATTTTAATAAGCCTCCAGATATACGAGTTGCGAATGAGATCGGAAAACAATTTCATCTTGTCTGATTTATTCGCCTAACATTACCATAATCTTCACGCACAGAAGATCTAATTATCATTACATGCCAATGTGTAGCTTGATAATATTTGTACAAAGCTCAGCATTGGGATTGGGGATTCATTCATTTACAAACTGTGTACATAATTATCATGGCGTTGCTCATTTCACCATTAAGTAGAATGTACAATAACGGAAAGAATGAATGAGAAAAGAGTGACAAATAATATTTATGTTGCAGAAGTGAATGGCAGCGTCGGAAAGGAACGTACTAGGCGAAAATTTATCGACCAAATTGGCGATTTCGACGGAACGGGTCAAATTAGGAGTACCCTTTACCGACGAGCATGTATGCGAAGGTGTATGGATGTGAAGGAGGCGAGAGAGGTGTGCAGGATCGTGCCAAATGGAAGTCTGTAGTCTCTGCCTACCCCTCTGGGTGACAGGCGTGAGTGTTTATGTATTATGTATGTACAATAACATTAAAATGAAAAAAAAAATCTTGGCACAATACCACGGATAGTAGAACTGTAGATACCACTTTTTTAACTTATGAATTAAATGTATTTATTTAGATAAAGCGAGGGAATTATTGTACTTAAGAAGAAGAAGAATATACTAAAACTTGACTCGAAATTTCATAGTACATTAATTTGTACATGCAGTTGCTCAGTTACTTGAGTAAACTTAATGTTTATCGTGTAAGAGGTGCCTCAAAAGTGATAATCAATTATCTTCTATTTATTACCGAAATACGTTTTCGTTTTAAAGAGAAAAAAAAGAATCAAAGTGATAAGTTCAGTTTTTCGAAAGATGTCTTGTTCACATCCATACCGACCCACTGATATCCGGGTGAAATTATTTTTAATTAATTCTATTGAATGAATAATCTTATAATTACGTCAGAAGTATCGATTGAAATCTCCTCTTGCTATATGCGTCCCTTTTTTAAATCATATAAGCAAAATAAAGCTGGTGGAAGTGATTTGGTGACAACAGAGTACTACTACTAGCACTAGCACTACTTTAGTCAGTGAGCCATGTATATTATGTATATACCTTCTGTTATTGGGTTAATGAAAATTGAGATTTGTTCTTTTTTATTATTATATACATAAGCGGTGACGCTATTATATTATATGTCGAAAATATATTACACAAAAATTGTGATTAGCAATAATAAAATAAATTTTAAAATACCTTTCGTCATTGAATAAATGTAAATTAAGATTTGTTCATTTTTATAATTAATATACATGAAAATTGTTTCCGAGTTCCAGGAAAATGACAAAGGAGCCGATGCGAATTCTCGACGCGCTCGTAGTTCGTGTCGTACCAGTGACTGACTGCGGTCCCAATGCCGTGGTCGACATCTGCGAGGAATCGAAAGGCGCAGTCGAAGCCGCAGCTACAGTGATTCAGGTGAGCGTTCGCTACGATTGCAGCGGTCTCGAGAACGCAGTTCAGAGCGCGATCAACGCCGCAGTGTTGCACGTGATCATCGTAGAAATTCTCGTCGAAGTTGAAGTGCTAGCAGCACGCGTATGCTACGCGATTGGGAACACAAGCTGTAACGAGAGAGGAAAAAGTCCAAAGACGTTTGAAAGGGAGGTAGTAAATAGTATGAGAGATGGACTTAAAGAAACAGACGAGTATTTCCTAAAATTTTTGCGCGGAGCTTTTTTACTTGTCCGATGTTTTTAAGTTAATATTATTCCATGTTTAAATGTATCCAAGTGCTAAAAAACACATCACTATATGATACTTCATGAATTTATCGTATGAATATTCAAAAGACGTCAAAAGTAAAAATATTTTCTTTTAAATCCAAATCAAAAAATGAAATTCAAGTGTATGGAAAAGCAGCTGACCCATTGTTGTTCTAGACACTTCGAGTGCAAATTTTCCAATCATTTTTTTGAACATGAAGAACGTTATAGATTTCAAACGATATGATATGATAACTGTTCAGTGATGTCTCAGTGATCGCATGGGCGAAAACCGGCAGCGATTACGAGTGGTAAGAGGCACACTGAACCTAAACGTTAAGTTAGAGAGGTCTCGTCTAATGAAGTCAACGCTCCGTCCCCATTGTGCTCTAATCCAGAATCCCGAAACATTTCAGCTCCAGTTACGTAACCACTTTCAGTGCCTAGAAGATTGCAATGCAGTGGACGATGAGAATGACAAGCTCGTGGAAACTGTCCATACGGTCGGAGCTAAGTTCTGCAAGACCCGTCGCAGAACACAATAATTTTTCGATCACACTCTTAATCTCAT
This sequence comes from Parnassius smintheus behrii, assembly GCA_036936625.1. NCBI lineage: Eukaryota > Metazoa > Arthropoda > Insecta > Lepidoptera > Papilionidae > Parnassius > Parnassius smintheus. Next base: position 35,091,296 of record JAUPFT010000029.1, read on the forward strand.
GTTGTTAGACGGGAGATGAGGCTGTAATCATCAACAGATTTGACAGCGTACAGACGACTGAACAGACAGATCTCCAAATGCATGCAGCGAGACTTACGCAACTTACTGCTCGTATTGAAGAAGCGATCGAGCGGAACCAGGGCCCCAAAGTCTTTGCTAGAGATCTGTCTGCCAGAAAAATCAACTGTCCAAGCTGAAGACTGAGAGAAGAACTACAGACCGATTTCCTTACTCAGCCGCGTCTACGTGCTGTTTTCGAGAGTCATTACGAATCATCTCGCACGCAGACTCGACGACTTCAGTCCTCCCGAACATGCTGGTTTCGGAAAAAGCTTCAGTACCATTGACCACATACATACCCTGCGACAGATTGTACAGACGACCAAAGAGTACAATCTGCCACTTTGCCTAGCGTATGTGAACTATGAGAAAGCCTTTGATTCCGTTGAAATGTGGGCGGTGCTACAGTCCCTTCAGAGGTGCCAAGTTGACTGTCACTATATCGAAGTGCTGAAGTGTTTGTACAGTAGGGCTACGATGGCTATTCGAGTACAGAACCAGAGTTCGAAAGCTATCCAACTGCAGAAAGGTGTAAGACAGTGTGACGTTATATCTCCGAAACTATTCACTGCCGCGTTGGAAGACGTTTTCAAACTGCTGGACTGGAAAGGACACGGTATTAACATCAATGGCGAGTACATCACTCACCTTCGATTTGCCGACGATATAGTCCTTATGGCAGAATCGCTGGAGGATCTTAGCACTATGCTCAATGACCTTAATGGTGTCTACCAACAGATAGGTCTTAAGATGAACATGGAAAAAACAAAGATCATGTTTAATGTCCATGTCACATCTATGCCGGTAGTTGTTGGAAGCACTATGCTCGAAGTTGTTGACGAGTACGTTTACCTGGGACAAATAGTCCGACTAGGTAAGTCCAACTTCGACCGAGAGGTCAATCAACGTTACGCAGCGTTACGCTGGAAATTACGACACATCTTCTCGTCAGGTATACCTCAATCTCTGAAAACTTAAGTGTACAACGAGTGCGTGTTGCCAGTATGACTTACGGATCTGAGACATGGTCCTTCACTAATGGCCATATAAGGACACTCAAAGTTGCTCAGCGAGCTATGGAGAGGCCTATGCTCGGAGTTTCTCTGCATGATAGACTCAAAAATGAGGATATCCGCAGTAAAACCAATGTGACCGACATAGCCCAACGGATTAGTAAGCTGAAGTGGCAATAGGCCGGCCATATAGCTCGAAGAAAATAATCGATGAGGAAGAAAGGTTCTCGAGTGGCAGCCTCGTACCGGTAGGCGTAGTGTAGGGCGACCCCCCACTAGATGGAGTGACGACCTGGTAAGACATGCAGGAACTCGATTGATGCCGGGGACTCAGGACCGTGCTTGGTGCCGTTACTTGGAGGAGGCCTGTATTCAGCAGTGGACTTATGAAGGGCTGTAATGATGATGATGATGATGATAACTGATTGAAATTCATTTTACTTAACGCGATTGGTCCAATTCAAAATCGTTTTATGAAATTTAAATTAGGTACTATTGTCCAGTAAAAAGTTCCCAAATGAAACCAATGTCTTTGTTACTAATTTTTACCCATGTGTTTTTATAAATCTACCAAAATAAATATGTATTTTAGTTTTGACATTATTGTAGAATGACATTAGACGTCAGTGTTTTGTAAAACTTCGGTACACTTTGAACAACTTGAGAGGGAGATGAGGTCGGCCTTCAGGTTGGGAAAAATTATTCGGATTTTGTTACCAATTATTGAATATATTTAAGTGAAAACAATGGTGTATAATTGAGTTAGTATTATTATAATAGAAGAAATATTTCACATATCACTGAGGATTGTAAGTGTCGATTAAGTATAAGCTTATCAAAAAAAAGTATTTTTAAAGACTGCGACCTATCAACTCGTGACTTCAGATTTGGTTACTTTTTAAATGCAAGTAGTCGATGGATGCAGGTGGCTCAGGACCGTGCTTTGTGGCGTTACTTGGGGGAGGCCTATGTTCAGCAGTGGACTCGTGAAGGGCTGTAATAATGATGATGATGTAACAGAGTAGTTATGTCACATTATTCATCCAATACAGTATATCAGACATGCACTGCTGCACATAGACTGATATAACGAGAGGATATTTGCCATATTTGCCAGGCTTGGCAAATATCCACGGGACAAAATTAGTAAATGGATTCAATTACATTAACACTTGACCTTGACTTAGTAGGAAGTTAGTTGTAAAAATTATAATCCAGTAATAAATGTATCGACTTTCTTGAAATCATAACGTGCTGGTTACGTAATAACTATGCATATATATATATATATATATATATATATATATATATATATATATATTATTGTAAATGTCGAATATGCTGTTTCTATGCTTTATAAAACGTGCTGTCGCTTGGCAATTTTCAAACATAGGTAATTTTAACACGTCTTTGCAGAACTCTACGCTGATTGCAACAGAATAACATAACAGTTGCGCTGCTAACCGTACATTCATTTTGTGACTTACAAAATTTACATGTTTCTAGTTAGCTTTTTGCTAAATGCAAACCGACATCATGTTGAAGGACCGGGGAAGGACCATGCGCTCACAGAATACCAGCGTACAATAGCAGCGTAATGCTCTCGTGCTTCGTGTGGTGAGTGTCGAGAACCGGAGACCGTTTTTACTGGGAAGAGATATCCATTTTCGTCCTCACGGCGTACAACGCGTCTGCAGTTTCATTCGCAATTAAAAGACTATTGAGAAAACAATAACTCAGTTGAAGACGATTTAACTCGCGCAATCTACGCTGAGCTGAATCATTAATGCTCATCGACATAAATTATTTACTACATGTGAAATATAAAGGATATATCCTCGTAATCTTGAAAATAAATTTAAAATATTCAATATAATAAGAGTTTGTGTTCATTTTCAGATTTCTTTGCTTGTGCTTGTAGTAATATTACCGGAAAACATCGTCTTGGACTGGACTCTGTTACAACAGGAACAGGTCTTCAAAATTCGTAATTACTGTGTGTACCAGCGCAATCTGACAATAAAACTTTGCTTAATTTATTTGAGATGTATAACTGTATCCACGACTTTCCTCGCTCAAAGACTAAGTATAGCTATTCAGCGAGGAAACGCAGCCAGCGTTCTTGGCACTATACCACGGGAAGCAGGTCCTTTTTACTATTAAATTATTTAGTTTTAGTTTTTCTGTATTATAGTTTCTTTTTTTATATTGTATATAATTAGTATTAATCGTAAATTTTATAATTTTAATTATTATTTTTGTTAAATTCATTATTATAATTTTTGTATCGATTATATAATCGATTTAACTTTTAATCTATTTGGCATGTATTTTTTTGGTATTTATTTGATTTATTGGACATGTATTCTTTAATTTGCTTGACCTTTTGACATGTATCTTATATTATGACTATTATTTAAAACTGTAATTTGTTAATTAGCATGCAGACGTTTTGGGCATACTGTAAGCCAGCATGTACACTGTTTTTAAAAATAAATAAATATAAATAAAATGGCCTGGAGCAGCGCCAGCGTCAGCACTATAGGTTTTTTTGTACATCAACCTTTATTAGTAATTTGCTTAAAGTTTATCCAAATGTATTGGCTATGACCTTTACGTTTTCTTCCATTGATATATATTAAGCCTAAATACACATTTTTAAGACTTTGGAACGCTATATCTCGAAACAACGTTTTCTTAAACAAAACTGTTAAAATACGAAACTTTGGTATATCAGCGTTCTGGACACGGATTGCTGACAAAAATTAATAGTACTTGGACTATCAAGCTTTATTTCTCTTTGTTAGGTTAGGTTAGCTAAAACGCTAACAATAATAAATCATATTACAGAATTCGTTGACCGTGTAGTGGTGGTGTGAGGATACCCACTACTCAGTGTCGTCTAGTTAATCTACGGAGGATAACTAATTTTAACAGTGGACTTTTGATAGACCGAAATATAATAATATAATAATAATAATCTTTATTTCTTTTCCAATTACACATGTTTACATACAGGAACAATTATGATTACAATTAAATAAAGTAAAAATAAGTCTAATAAAATAACAAGCAATAATAAAAATTAAAACTATGTGTAGCTTAATAATGTAGAATCTACAAGAAAAATTAAAACGTCACGTTAATAATATTAGCTACCTGCCCTAAACTAGGTTGAATAACCTGTGTTTCAGACCATCACACTTACACTATGAATGTAATATTGTAGGACATTAGATAATTTATATTATTAAACTATAATATATAATAAATCAAATAACTAAATAATGATTATTTGTTACCTACAATTAACACAAAATATTATAAAATTTCTAAAAATTTCTCTGTGTCTTCGTAGTTTAATTTATTCAGATATTCCCTTACAATTATATTACATTTCTTGTAACATACACTATATAATATCTCTAGTGACTTATTAAGCTTGCTATATTAATATGGTCCTAAAAATATTTAAAATCTCTTCACAAATGCGCGTTTGGTTTTAGGGTTTACACAAACTAAGTCTATCCTTCTTCTGTCTATGGGTTTTAAGAAATGTGATATAACTACTTATAATACATAATGATAAATTTTGCAATCAATTATTATTTTGCTCGGGGCTAGAAAAAAATTCTTAAAGATACATAACATATACCCAAACAAAATATACATCCAAACCGTTACTGCAGTTTAAATAACCAAGCGTTCGTTGAACAATTTAAACGTGGTAGAGCCATGCTGCAAGCATATGCTGCAGTTATATTAGTAGTATAGTTGTAGCACGAATGGGTCGTCTCGATCGGGGAAGGACCACACTCTCACAGAATACCGGCGTAAAATAGTAGCATAATGCTGCTGTGATTCGTATGGTGAGTGATACCCCTTTAACTGATTTGTTTTTTGATTCGCAACAGAGGGTAGATGTAGATGTCCATGGGCCACAACAACCACTTACCATCAGGAGGACTGTGTGCTCGTTTGTCACCCGATACTTTAACAAAAAAAAAACAATTGTTTTAAAAATAATTGTTCACTTAAAGTATAGGATTTAATAAAACCACTTTATCTTGTAATTATAATTTTAATATAATTTAATTTTATTTATGTACTAAGATTATTATACAAATATCACTTCTAAGCATCACTTTTATTTATTAATGTCAAAGTAATTTTTCATTATACTCGGTGTCCTGAACGCTCTTCTTAATATTTAGGAATAGCTCACCTCCATTTGGTAAAGAACAGATAACAAACGAGAGCGTGCAGCACAGAGCCGCGTGACAGATACTACAGGTTACTTACAAGTAAGTCGAGGATGATGATGCTAATTATTTAAAAACTTAGTTAAGTTACTAAAAATGGCTAGCTGGAGAAATAATGTGTAATCAAAGGATAACGCACAATCCAAAACTAGGAGAACTTAACACCTATTTGTTCAAAATGCCAAAAAAATGCACGTAGTGCACCGTGCTAAGTTAAGAACAAGAATTTGGCTATTTAGCTAAATTGTTGTTCGTAACTTCGCACGTAACAATGTTTTGTCAAGTTGTAAGACGCTGGTGCAAAAGGTTTTTCTTAAAATTAAATGTAAGCATTACTTTATCGCAGCGACGGTCATATATTAAACTTTAAATAACAAGAGTTGATATCTAAAATCATTTATCATCAATTTAGATAAAGTAGCATAACACTTGATATTATTCGAGTAACTCATCATAAAATCTAAAACGTAATATACAAATTAATTCATTTTGATTAATTTAGCTTTAATAATATAAATAAGAAAATTTCAAAATACTTTTTAGAAACAAATATACTAAAAACTTACTACTATAAATATACATAAAAACATTAGTGTCGAAAGTAGAACCTTATTCTTATTTAAATTCTGTTAATTAATGAGTTAATTCCTGTTCTTTAAACGAGAATCCATATTTAACAGTCTAAACATACAAGTAAAAGACATCTAACGCCACATAGTTATGAAAAATGAATGACATTCCGACACAAAAAATAATTATTAGAAGAAGCTTTGGGTTCGTCTTCATATGTAATATTTTTATGTATTTTGTACTTAAATAAAAATTATATTTGATGCCGTTTCATACAAGGAGCTTTAATAAATATTATATTGCACATGCAGTCTAGATATTAATTAATCATTCACCGTACGGCCTATTAAAAGTTTAGTAGTTGCCACGCTTGGCAGACAGGATGGATGCAGTAGTTTTTTATATTTTAGTTGAAATTGGAACTACAATGCTGCCCATCTCTTGGCTTGTCTCCGCCTTTCGCCTCCTACGACACCCACGGGACGATGTGGGGCAGGCGAGCCACTGCACAAGTTCCATTGTGAAGAATGTCAGAACTTTAAACTACGTTTAAGGGACTAAGGTACTTATATCTACACCACTTTGAAAATTTTCTAAATAAATATAACAAAAAAGTCAAGTGCGTATGAACAGGCTTTTCCTGGGCAAACTCGCTCCATCGAGGACCTCATCTTTGCCCTCAGGCCAGATGGTGGTCGAAAAAAGTCAAGCAGTTATTACTTGAGCAACATTTTTTATAACGTCACCCATTATAAAACATTAAAATCAATTTGTATAAATAAAGTCCGCCTCTTAATTCTTCAGCTATTGACTTTCGAAACTAATGCAAAGAAAACTGTAAACGGTTTTAACATAATAATCCTTTAGTAATTAAAGAGAACTGTCCTTTTATAAGTAATCAAACTTGCTTAGAAGAAATCGAAATTAAAAAGAATTCGAAGATATGAAAATGTGAGTTCTAAAGATGTAACATAGAAAAAGCTATTTAATTATAACATCACTTAAGCTCTCCCGTAGTTACTTTTATTTATTATGATATCTCAGCCTGAATCTTTTCTGCTTTCCTAGGTGAAAGGGTTCTTTTTATCTCTGAATATCCATGTGCATTGGTATCACTCTCTTACGTACATTTGCCGCCAATCAGCAGCGCGTGCTCTGCCGTGTTCCGGTCTGAAGGTTATAGAGAGCCAGTATAATCATAGGCTGTAGGACATTCTATCTTAGACCGTAGCAGTGCCAACACATGTGTAATCCTCTATGTACGTAGTTGGATGTAAGTATAAGTGGTACTAGTCGCTTACCATCAGATGGACGACAAGTTCGTTTGTTACTTCATAAGTATAAAAACTAATGTATTTTTTGTTTAAAGAAAATGTCATCTTATTATTTAAATTAAAAATTCTATAATCCCTCTTCAGGCTTCATTTGAATATCTCTGGAACATCGCTCTGGTTCCCACGGTTTAATAAATCAAAAATTGCAGTGAAATAATTGTAAAAACCTAGAATTATTGAATTCTCGAAGAAAAATATTTTATTAGATAACACTTTGAGTTGTTATTTTAGAAGTCAAATTAAATGTAGAAATGAATGTCATAAAGGCACTTTTTATACCTCTATTTTAAAATGTTTTTTTTTTTTTAAATTTGAAAGTATTCATCATTATTGTAGCTAACGATTTTCACAAAGCTACGAATAGATCATTGATGCCGGCGAGATATCGAACACGGGTTGCTCGTGTACTATGAAGTTCACAGCGACCGCTTAGCCCGTGAACTACTACGCGGGTGATTCACCAGGTGCTCAGTGGTGAAGGAAAACATCGTGAGGAAACCTGAATGTCTGAAAATAAGAAAAAAATATTTCGAAAAATTTGAAGTTTGCCAACATGAATAGGGGCAGCGCGACGGACATTTTATTTCCCATAAAATCCCCTCAAAAATGAGAGGAGGCCTATGCCCAGAAGTAGGACGTACATACGCTATAACTTTTTTTTAACTTTAATGAATAGGTCGGCTTGGTGTCAGAAGTATCTTCATCTTACACTATATCTCGCAAAAAGTCGTTTAAGGAAGAAAAAATCTAGTAAATCACACAGCGGTGGACCGCCAAGCATCCAGATGGTATAGATGGTATCGTAAGTTTTGTCACGATGTGCTATGGTGGAATTTGAACGCTGGAATTAATGCGAACAATTCTTATAAACACTCCCCGTCGCAAATGCGATAAAAATGCAAATGGATGCAACATCTTGTGATGTCTCATCAGATTAACACGGTATTAATAATATGAAGCTGCCACTCGAGAATATTTCTTCGCCATCAGTTTGCCATTGCCACTTTATCTTATTTCTTTCTCATCAGCTTCTAAAATGTGGATTTCTTGTGGCAGGACATGAGACTCTCAGAAGATATCTTCAGAAACTAAGCACGTTAAAATATAAAATAAAGAACTTCAAAGAAAAAATAACTCGAAGAACCACGTGTTGGAACGTTTAATAGACTACACTTAAAAGCCTTTCGCTAATGGCTCGCCGCAGTTTGCCGACGACAGTTCACGCCCAGGTAATAAGTAGACGGAAGAAATTGAATTCATCTGCACTGAAAACTGTTCTTAGGGATCGGTAAAAAACAAACAAACAACATTATAGTTCTTACCATTAATGGTGCGGTCTATTAACGTTCTATTGTTGGAATTTTCTTTAAGGTAAAATGGGGAACAAAGGTCTTGTTACTGTCTTGAAATATCAATAATTTATGTTCTCGACCAATCGTAGTATATAAGCAGCCGGGTTCTATCTCCGCTGGCACCAATGAGATAGGTAATTGCTTATAAAGTACTGATTTAAGATGTGCTGATAGCAAATGATAACACAGTGAGGCATCAATTGTGAAAATGAGAAGTACAAAACATATGAAAACATATTATGAAGTTTGGCAGCACTTCGGTAGCTTGCAATCAGCCAAGTGGAATTTCTACATTCATTAACGCTAAAAAAACTATAGAGTCTCTCTATAGTTTTTTAGCATTAACACATATAATAGATATATTGAATACTAGAGAAAATTAGCGGAATACTGCTGCTAGGTTTCGTATCGTGAGTGTAAAGAACTGAAAACTCCTTTTACTGGTAATAAGTCATACCAGGAGTGGACAGGAATGTGTTATGGCAAACACTGAACTCATATGGGTTGAACGCTGGTTTGATACAGGCATTAAGGTCTCTTTAAAGGGATTCTAGTGCTTGTGTCAGGATCAATGGGGTCTACTCCGACTGGTTTGGCATCCGAAAAGGTGTCAGACAGGGCTGTGTAGCTTCCCCTTGGCTGTTCAACCTATTTATGGACAGGTGTTTGCAAACTTTGAAAGATGAAGAATGTGGGTTAAGAATGGGCGAGTTAACCGTCAAATGCCTTTTGTATGCCGATGATCAAGTCATATTTGCGTCATCGGCGGCTGAGTTGCAAATGATGGTTACATTAATGAAGTGGAAATTAAAAGAAAGGGGAATGAAAGTGAACGCATGTAAGACGAAAGTGATGGTTTTTGAAAGAGAAGAAAGCAAAACGGTATGTGAAATAAGAATAGAAGGAGAGTTAATTGAGCAAGTGGATGAGTTTGTGTATTTGGGATGTGTATTTAGCAGGGATGGTAGATATGATAGGGATATAGAACGACGAGTAAATGCAGGGAATAGAGTGAATGGGGCACTACACTCTATTATGAAGAACCAGAACGTGTCAAAACAGGCAAGTATGGTAATTCATAATGCTGTGTTAGTCCCTACTTTAATGTATGGTAGTGAAAGCTGGGTGTGACAGAAGAAGCACGAAAGTAGAATAAATGCTGTAGAAATGCGATCTTTAAGGAATATGCTAGGGTTGAATCTGAATGACAGGGTGAGAAATTGCGTGATAAGAGATAAATGTGGTATGCAAGATGATGTTGTGACCATGATTAAGAAAGGAATGCTTCGGTGGTTTGGTCATGTGGAAAAAATGAATGAGGAAAGAGTGACAAAGCAAATTTATATGGCAGATGTGAACGGCCGAGTCGGGAAGGGACGCCCTAGGAAAAAGTTTATCGACCAAATTGGCGATATTTTGAAAATGGGCTACGTTAGAAGAACCCTTAACCGACGAGCATGTATGAGTAGATATATGGATGTGAAGGAGGCGAAAGAGGTATGTCAGGATCGTGCCAAATGGAAGTCCGTAGTTTCTGCCTACCCCTCTGGGTAACAGGCGTGAGTTTTTATGTATGTAAGTCATACCATTTTATTCCTCGGAAGTGACAACGCACCTGTATTTTGATTCTTATGCAAGTATATATTACAGCATTCACTTATGGTCGACTGTTTGCTCGATTGTTTATCTTAATTGGGTAATTAAAATGGAGTTAAAACACTACTAACCTAGGTCTCTCAGGGAAAAAGTAGTTTACCACCTACAAAATAATTATGAGTTACGGCCTATGTACCAAACACAAAAATAACACCATGTAACTTGTTTAATCCACCAGCCTAGTATGGTGATTACGGCTAGTTGTCTCTACAATGGAAGATATAAAATAAATAAATAAAATGACTAAAATGATGCAAGTAATGCGTCTCACCACTATCGCTGCCCATGAACAACCAGCAGAACCGAAAGTGCATTGCCAACCTTTTTATAAAGGGTCCTATGCAACATCAGTAGCATCAACAACATTATCATTACATCCCTTCAGAACTCCTATCCTGAACAAAGATCTCTCACAAGGAATGCAAAAACACGAGCTGAGCCTGAGCCATCTACATCCATCGACTTTAAGCATGTCTTACCAGGTCGTCCTTCCACCTAGTCGTTGCCTAACTAAAAGTACAAAACACTGTAATTTACCCATCTACACGTATTTAAACATTAAAAAAGTAAAATTCGTCAAATGTATTCGAAAATCACCCCGGAAAAGTCATTAAAACTTTTTACGGAATGTGGAATTTTTAAGTAAATTTTAATAATAATAATATCCATTGCGAATTTAGTCGAATTAATCGACTAAATTCGCAATGGATATTATGTTCGAATATATTCCAGAACCTTGTATGACGGATGGTAATTTTCATTTATATTCAGTTTTGATCGCACTTTTTGCCTTTAAAAATTAACTCTTTGCATAAATAATGTTCAAACTGTCTTGAATGAATAAGGGTTACAAAAGAGCAGGTAGTCCACCTGATGGTATGTGGACGCTGTACCCTATCGACATTTATCTATCCTCGGTTAAAAATCAAAATGCTGATGTATTGTCACACTTAAGAAAAAGATGGAAGATGGAAAAATAATTTACAGTAAACAGGATCTCTGGTTATCTACACTTACCATACGAAACACAGCGGCATTAAGCTACTATTCCACGATAATATTCTATTAGAGCGTGGTTACACCTTATTTTTGTATCATTTATAGAATAAATGTAATATATAATTTTATTTTTATACCAAGTTGACGAACGCGCACCATCCAGGGCAGTGGATGCCGTGGCCTGTTGACACATTTTATTACATCTATATACACATTCTAGTGGGGAATTTGTTCCAAAATACCGAAACCAAATCACAAAGTTTTCTTATAATTGTTATCCTACGCTCACCAAACAGCCAGTCCAGAATTGTATAACCAACCCGCGCAAGGAATTCAAGCTTGACTCACAATCTGACGACCACTTACAGCGCTTGTTATCACAACAATGGTAGTTCAGTTGACTTTTTATAGTTACGAGGGCGGCACTGAAAATTTCGGGAATCAAGGAAGTAACACAACATCACTATTTAAAAATATATTTATTGCTTTTCGAAGTATTCTCCGCGAAATTTGACACATTTTTCCATACGATGGAACCAATCATTGAAGCAACCATTCCATTCGGAAGTTGGGGGTCTCCAAAATGGCCGTTTCGTAGGCGTCCACAGCTTCTTCAGGTGATGAAAATCTCTGTCCACGCAATTTATTCTTTATTTTAGGGAAAGTATAGAAATTATTAAGGCTTAGGTTGGGGCTGTACGGCGGATGTTCTAATAATTCTATGTTTTCTTGCTCTAAAAACTCTTTGTTCTGTGTGCGGTGTGAAAACTCGCATTATCGTGATGGAGGATGATGCGGCGGTTGCAGTTCCCTTTACGGAGTTCAGAAATGACCTGTGGTAAACAAATGCTAGCATACCATTTTGCATTAACCGATCTTTGTCCCTCAAGAGGAATAGTCGTAACATGGCCGGTTTTGGAGACAAACGTGGCCACCATTTTTTTTTGCAACACTCCGTGAACGAACAATTTTTGTTGGCTTTAACTCATTTTCGAACACCTAAACTCGTGACTGGTTTTTGTTTCGGGTTCGTACGCATATATACAGAATTCGTTACCTAATACGATGTTGTATACAGCATTTGAGGATCCTGCGTGGAATCTTTCGAGAATTCTGACGCACCAAGTAACGCGAGCCGCTTTTTGTACTTCACAGAGCGAATGCGGCATCCATCGGGAAAACAACTATTTACACTTAATTGTTCATGCAAGATTATTTGTATTTGACTCATGCCAATGTCTAAAGTTGCCTGAATTTCTCGGTATGTCACATGTCGATCTTCCTCAATCAGCTTACGCACGTCATCGACGTTTTCTTGGGTGACAGCAGTTTTTGGACGACCTTGACGGGGATCATTACTGAGCTTGACACGTCCACGTTGAAATTCAGCAAACCAGCGATAAATTGTGGCTTTGGATGGGGCTTCATCACCAAATGCAGGAATCAACACTCTGTTTTTGTGTTAAAACACTTCGAAAGTCATAATAAATCATCGCTCATGAGTTTCCTCGAGTCAATTTCGTTTTCTCAACGTTAGTCGTTGAGTTCACAACAAGTTTGATAAAACCTTGTGACAAGAACGAGAATCTTTTTTTAAATAAATAAATGGTATTCGATTCTTAAAACCAAGGAGTTTTCAATTAAAAAGATTTTAATATGATAGGAACAGTGGAAATATTCCATTCCCGATAGTATTAGTGCAGCCTGGGTATTACTGCTTATAGAAAACTATAAAAATGATTGAAGCTAATGTTATGGCGATATAGCCGTACTTTTTGACTTTTTTGAGGATGCCACTCGGAAACGTTTCTTCCCCATCTGTTGTCGATTCTTCCAGCTATAAGGCCAGCCCGTTACTACTACAGCAGTTAACTTAACTGAAGGAAACGAAACCTATTTATGAATTATGTTGTAGTAATTAAACACTCTACAAAATAGAACTAAAACAGCAATAATAATACAACATATAGTTCATAGTATTTTGTTAAGCTCCGGATGTGAAAGATCCTAAACTAGTGACATAAAATAAACCTGATACCTGAAACCGGCTTAACCGTTCTCAGTAAATGATGACAAATCAGTTAAGCACCTATTAAAATATGACTTAACACGGACTGGTTAATATCGACCGTGGAAAACTTTACTTAAACCTTTACGCGGGACACTCAATCAGTTTTGAGATATACAAAAAGTATTTTAGATACCATTAATATTTATTTTACATCTTTTCAAAATATTTTCTATCACGCTCTATGCAAAGTTCCATTCGCCTAAACCCCAACTCTGAAAACACTTTTGCCAGTCTTGATCTGACAGGTCGGAAATCGCTTCTTCGTACGCAGCCACGGCTTCTTCGGCGCTTGAAAAAAACTTGTCTTTTTTTTAATTCTTTGACTCTTGGAAACAAAAATAAATCACAAGGAGCTAGGTCAGGGCTGTAAGGTGGGTAAGTTAGAGTTTCGACACCAGATTCCTCAATGAATGCTTTTGTTCTGAGGGAGGTATGTGAAGAGGCGATATCGTGATGTAGCATCATTCCCCAAGCCCGGTCTTTTGTATTCTCTCCCGCACAGCTTAAAAAGCTTTGGGTAATGCAACTGTAGTATACCATTCAGAGTTGACTGACCTACAATTTTCCAGCATTGACGTCGACAAATATCCGCTCCGCGAAAAAAAAAACTAGCCACATTTTTTGCTGGTGTTGCGAGGTCTTTGCAGTTTTGTCGGTAACTGTCCTTTTGAGTACCCTTATCGATGATTTCCTTTTATTTTGCGAATAATATTGATAGATCCATGTTTCGTCACCAGTAACGATTTCTGAAACACAAATAGATGTGCCGTTTTCAAAACGTAGACGCATTTTATGGCACCAATCCACACGAGTCTGTTTTTCGCTTTCGGAGAGCAAACGAGAGATCGATCGATAACAAAGCTTCCTCACTCCAAGATGTTGATGTAGAATGGTATGAATGCTCCCCAAACTAATGCCTAAAATCTTTTCAATTTCCGTATATGTGATTCAGGGTCTTCTTGCACCAAAATTTCAGTAGTCCATACATTTTCTGCGATTACTGTTGTTTGTTAGTAATCTGAAGTGGCAATGGGTCGGCCATATAGCTCGAAGAAAAGCTTCCTCACTCCAAGATGTTGATGTAGAATGGTATGAATGCTCCCCAAACTAATGCCTAAAATCTTTTCAATGCCCGTATATGTGATTCGGGGTCTTCTCGCACTAACATTTCAGTAGTCCATACATTTCCTGCCGTTACTGCCCCGGTTCTTTGATCATATTTAGGGTTAATTTTACCCCTTTTGAATTCAGCAAATTACCTAAAAAATCGTCTAAAAAAAGAGTCTCTTAATGCCGATTGTAACCGTTATTAACTTAATTGTTCAGTTAAACCAAATTTAAAATCATAATAGATCATAGCGCGCAAATGTTCACGGGTAAGATCCATAGTTTTAAATGAAAAGCGCGGGAAGCAGTGCAGCATAATAAATAGAACTTTGTTTTCTTTTAATGTTGATCAATTGGCTTATGGAGTTCTATTTTTAAATAAATTTGCTTTTTAGAAACATAACATGGGCGCGTTCCATTTTTAAATTTCGAGCAACTCAAAATTTATTGAGTGACCTACGTATCTATATGAAATGATAAATGGCAAAGACAGTTATTTTAAAAACACATTCACTGCCTGTTCAATTTCACTTTGAGGGTCAATATATGGGCATTGTTTGATCTGTTTGCATAAAATTACGCAGTGACTCAACGGTCCAAAAATAAGTCTAGAAATATAATTTCACTCAAAGTTCAGTCCCAGCTCTTCAGCTCTTAGTGCCTTTCAAAATTGTACGGACTCCCCAACAATTTATATTTTATTTTCTGTTGATACTTTTTTTTTTTTTTTTTTTTTTTTATAGGATCGGGTGACAAACGAGCACACAGTCCACCTGATGGTAAGTGGTTGCTGCGGCCCATAGACATCTACATCTATCCTCGATTACAAATCAAAATGCAGATGCGTTGTCACCCGTGAGGACTAAGATGGAATGCCTCGTTTCCAGTAAAAAGGGTCTCCGGTTCTCTACACTCACCATACGAAATACAGCAGCATTAAGCTACTATTTCACGCTGGTATTCTGTGAGAGCGTGGTCCTTCCCCGGTCGAGCCGACCCATTCGTGCTACAACTAAACTACTAATATAACTGTAGCATGGCTCTACCACGTATAAATTACTTAATTTTTAGATTTAATAATAATTAAAAATTATGTAAGTGTCTACTTTACATAGCTTACAATATATTATGTTAAAATCGAAATATAATTTATACTTCTATATTTTTATTACTACTGGTTACAAAAGAGTTATATAATAATGAATACGTAGAAGTATTCGTTCAATTAATAAAAGTAACATAAACGTTAGCAAATATGTTTAGTTAATCATTTTCAACATTTAATGAAACTTAAAAAATTAATACACTAAGTAAATTATTGAGTTTGAGAACACAGGTGACAATTATGTAGATTTTTGAAGCGACGCGACGCTATCGTAAATGAATATCAATAAATCTGAAATATTGAGACGTTTGTAGTTATACTGCAGCTACGAGCTACGCGTGCGTATGATGAGTGCTACGGAAAATTGGGCGTTACTTTTCTTGACATGTTTAGATTATGCGTCCTAGACATTGTGTTAAAAAGACAAGACTAGCCTAGAAAGCAATGTTTAAGACCTAAGTAATAAACTGTGAATGAGATCGTAATCGGTGTTTCGTGTCAAATTTCATTAGGTGTCATGGTGGAAATCTTAGCCAACCTGCAATTGATCTCAAAGTCCGCACAGGGTGCGTCTGCCGTAAATAAGGATTTAATAAAAGTTTTTTGCGCTACTGGTAGACTCATAACACGTTTTAACATCTCATATAGGCAGTTTCTATCAGTGTCAAACCCTATAAATTAGCTTAGTGCAGGCGAGATTCGAACCAGATTTCGCGTTATGTGAAAGTTGCAAACATATAGCTTTTGATCTATCATGGTTTTAACAACTTACTAACACATCGAAATATTTTCTTACGAAATTTCTTTTATAATTAAACTTATACCAAACTAACGATTGCTTGTGATGGATTATTTATTTGGGAAAGGAATTTATTTACTTCAACATTTTGATTCAATCAAGTTTTTTTCAAAAATTTCTTTGATAAGGACAACGTAATGAGTTTTGTACGGACTCAAGAAATTTTTGACACAGAAACTTTCTTTATCGAAGTTTATGGTCGCAGAACGTAATGGGAACTGTATGATTAATGTAATGATTTCTTATATTTATGCGAACACTACACATTGATTAAAACTACTTTTACCGATGTTTCCGCGTTTAATTTTAATTGATTTTTAATTCACGTCACGGGTGACTGAGGTGACTGACGTCCAAATGTCAATGTTAACTCGGAGGTTATATGGTCCGATCTATGCAGAATGAACCTACTCTGTCTTGAAGCCTTGCAGTGGTATGCTTGGGTTTAGTTTTAATTTTATTAATTTCAGGGTCGCAAGCAGGTGGTAGTACCCAGCCTCAACATCACAAACTGCAGACTTCCCGGAACGTTGATGCTTCACGTCAGCTATGTCTTCTTCTACGCGAGTTTTAATTGATCTTTTTGTTGAAAATGTACAAAAATTTTCAAGGGAATAAAGTATATCTATTAATACAATTTCAGAGACGTACCCATGTAGAGTTGTAGACTGCTTTACAATTTCACAGATATAAAAGCAAGAAAAATAGTATGCCATGTTCAAGTAAAATAAATCGTTGCTGAGGGAATTCGTTATTGAATTTGTAACTACTTTCTCGTAGAGTTTGAAAGTTTAATTTTATGCAACAAATATTTAAGTGCACGTATATTTACGTAGAATGTGCACTATGGTCCTAATTTATGTCTACATGTCATTATTTTTTTGCAATATTTAAATGTGCCACAGCACATGACGAGCGTTGGACAGGGCGTGCAATATATTGGCCACGGGGCATACATCTCATGCGACGCCACTCAGCACGCTGCAATACAAAGCGTGTGCACGTCATGCTCGCGAATGTTCCGCCGCGCTGCCCCCAAGGCTCGAGTAGAGAAAACAGGGTGGCATACTTCTCAGGCGGCGCCACTCAACACGCTGCAATACAAATAATAACCAGTATGGACACTTTGTGGCACTATTTGGGGGCATGTTTGGCAATGTACTTGTGATGGGCTAATGATGATGATGGTGTCATGTTTCTCATTGCAAATAATGTTTTTTCATAAAAGAAATTATATTAAAACTTTGTACTACGATTTATATCATTCATTCATTCATTAAGAGCCTTCACAAGTCCACTGCTATACATAGGCCTCTCCCAAAAAACGCCATAAAGTAAGGTTCCGAGCCACCTGCATATATTGACTTCCTGCACGTCTTACCTAGTCGTCACTCCATTAAGTGGAAGACGCCTCGCACTTCACCTACTGGTACGAGGCTGCCACTCGAGAATATTTCTCCCTCGTCGTCGTTTTATCCATATTAACCTTAAGACCTTTCCATTGGGAGACACTAGTGAGGTCATTGAGCATAGTGCTTAGATCCTCCAGCGTTCACACCGTATCTTTTCCGATCCAGTAGCTTGAAAACGTCTTCCAATACAGCGATGAAGACTTTCGGGAATATTACATCACCAAGTCGTACACATTTATATAATTGGATAGGTGTCTTACTCTAGTTCTATACTCGGATAGCCATTGTATCCCTACTGGATAAACACTTCAGCACTTTGATATACTGACAGTCAACTTAGCACCGGTAAAGGGAATGCAGCACCACTCAACTTTCGACGGAATCAAAGACTTTCTCATAGTCCACATATGGGATCCACATATATATAAGTGGTATAAGTTGATACCTTAATAAACTTTATCATTATTATTATTTTTTGGGTTATTGATAGAGTATTCACATCTGGTTGGGCTGGATAAATAAATAAAAGGAAAAATAAATATAATTAAATATATATTTAATATACTAACATAAATAAATAATACATAAATAAATAAAAGCCCAACCAGATGGAAGCCTTCGTCAGGGGTGGCCAAATGTCCGAGGGTTAGGGAGAAAGGGAAAGAAACCGGCGGACGATGCGGGCGGTATCGAGGAGCACCGCTTTCTGCATTTGAGCCCCGAATGGAGTAAATCCTTTATCACAAGAATATATTATATATTCTTGTGATAATTTATATTATAGAATGGATTATCCGATCTCGCCAGAACATAATCACGGAGGCTGCACATTTCGCGATTATGCATGGTAAGCGCGCCCAAAAAGTCACACCCACCATGCTTTCGCGGCAAGTACAGCCTCATTACCGATGATCTCGGATGATGCATCCTATGGGACGTCATGGTAGTACGGACTTTTCTATCCAGGGCGTTAAGTTCAGTCTGAGTCCACCTGAGTATGCCAAAGGTACACATGAGGACAGGCATGACCCAGCCGTTATATGCGTGAACTTTATTCACACCAGACAAAAGACAGTTAAGCACTATGGTCAAGCGTGCATCGTTGCAAACTGACTGTTTCATACCAGCCTCATCGATACCGATGTTCTGTGACATACCCAGGTATCCAAATGTTTCAGCCTCGGAAAGGGTTCTTAAGTTGACGTGCATAGATAAGTCTATACCCTCAGAGTTAGCAACCCTTCCCTTTTCAACATGGAGGACCGCACACTTATCCGTCCCCAGCTCCATTCCAATGGAATTGCTAAATTCACAAGTGATGTTTAGTAATTCCATAAGATGGGAGTGACTGGAGGCGAATAACTTGAGGTCATCCATATAGAAAAGGTGGGTCACTTTTGTCCCTCCTTTCCGTAGCTGAAATCCCCTCCCGGAGCCCTCCAGTAAGGTACTGAGAGGGTCCAGATAGAGGCAGAACCAGATTGGACTCAGAAAATCACCCTGGAAGATACCCCTTCTTATCCTTATGTGGTTCTCCGCAGTCATCATCCGCTCGTCCAGATGACAAAGGATCGTACTCCACTGCCCCATACACTGCTCGAGGAAGTCTCTAACTGTACAGTCTATCTTGCACAGCTCGAGGACCCTCTTTAGTCATGTATGGGGCACCGAGTCGAATGCCTTTCTGTAGTCTATCCAGGAGCCGGAGAAGTTCCAACGGTTGCGTTTCACCACTTTTCCAATGACCGCGTCAATAAGGAGTGGTTCCTTGCTGCGCCAATTTGAGTCCAGGTGACGAGTGATTCTCGCGCTCAAAATGGATGTTAGTGTCTTGTAGGTATATGGTCGGCAGACACGTGATGGGGCGGTATTTGCTCGGGTCTATGGTACCCTGGTCTTTAGGAACCAAATGGGTGATCCCAGTAGTGAAGAGGCTTGGGAGCGACTTCTGGTTGAGAGTCTCTTGAAACTGTCGGGCGAGCACAATGTGACACACCACGAACCCCTTCAGCCAGTAGTGATGCAGCCCGTTGATTTCCGGACTTTTCCAGTTCGGGGCCATACGGACCGCCTCAGCTACGTCACCCGATGTTATAATAATAATAATAATAATATTCCACAATTATCACACAACGCCATCTAGTCCCAAGCTAAGCAGAGCTTGTGTTATGGGTACTAGACAACTGATAAACATACTTATATATTTCTAAATACATAAATATTATAGATAAATTACACCCAGACACAGAACAAATGATCGTGCTCATCACACAAACATTTGTCCTGGGTGGGAATCGAACCCACGACCTCCGGCTTAGCAGTCAGGGTCACTAACCACTAGACCAACAGGCCTGTCTAATGACGTGGTCCATGGGCGTTATACTCGCACACTGACTCACCACAACTTCCGTCTAAGGGCCCTCGCTGTAGTTTACGGGCTCTGACTACTGGTCGCGCCAGAATGCTACAATGTCGGCCTGATTCGGTGCTGGGCCCGTTCCACTTCAATCTCGCTCCAATGATTCATAGAGCCTCTTCTGATCACTCTGGAAGAGACGATTCTGGTTGAACCGTGTCGGCCTCTCTGTATATCGCCGAATCCGCTTTCCCCAAGCAGCGATTCTCTGCTTCAAATTATCTATGCGCTCCGTCAGCTTTTGCGTTATATCTGGCTGGGACAAACTGACATTTGTCCCAGCAAACGCCATCCTGACGGTGCGCAGAATTCTTGCCCTGTTATTGCCTGATCTGAAGCATATCAGTCTGCCGATGAGAGCTCTAGCTTTTACGATACGTTCCTCAATTCTTCTTCTCCATGCTGGGATAGCGCTACTTTGGCCAGTAGCGCGTCCAGCCGTGGAAAACTTGGCGCCTATGATACGGCAGACTGCCGGCGCAGCACCAAAAAGAATTGAGTCCGTCTTGCAAAGGTCCCGGCTTGCTTCCAAATAGGTCACCAGCATTGAGTTCAGAGCAACCCCGACAGCCCGATTCCGCTTGCTTAGGGCTATGCGAGGAAGTCGCGGTTGCGGAAGAGGTGCACTGCACGTTTCCACAATCGCCTCTTCCAATGTACTCCTCATATGCTTTAATTCCAGTTCCTGGTCGACTGTTCCATCATCGTTTGAATCAACCACAACACGTTTGCGGGATGCTCTACAATTTGTGGCGCCGCATCCTCAGCCTTAGCATTTTCATCCGATGAGGGAACGTCGTAGCCGTTCGAGTTCGGCGACATCAAATATATTTGAGTGCAAGATATATCGAACTCAGTCTGCCAGGTTTTGCCCCGTGACGGTTAATTATTATTAATATTATTATTATATGCTGGACAAAAAGACAGATTGTACTTTTTGATCTTCTGTACAATTTTCCAAAGGATATGTGTGTAGTCTTTGGTGCTTAAGTCTTTTTGGAAACTAGCTCGTTTGGGAGTCTTGAAGTCGTCGAGTTTGCATGCGAGATGATTCGTAATGACTCTCGAAAACAATACGTAAACACGGCTCGGAAGGGAAATCGGTCTGCAGTTCCTAAAGGAGGTGCCCGCCGCGCTGCCCAAATGCGTGTTGGCGAACTTCACATGTCTTCGAAACATTTTTTAGATTTCTCTGACATGCAGGTTTCCTCAAGATGTTTTCCTTCACCGCCAAACACGTGGTAAATCAGCACTTAAAAATGCAAATAACAATTTCATTGGTGCCGGCGGGGATCGAACCCCGAATACTTGCGAGTTGTAAAACTTACAGCGAGCGCTAACCATCTGAGCTACCACGCCTCAATTAAAATTAATTCATTACAGCTTACTTAAAGTCCATGTTAACGATAAAGTTTTAAACATAGGTTTCAACCACGTATTGCTCTTTAAGAGGCATATTTGCTTAAATAGATGGAATACCTCGATTCCAGTGAAAAGGGTCTGTAGTTCTCCACTCGCATCATACAAAACACAGCAGCATTTAGCGCCACGACTATAATATAGCCTTCTACTTCGTAAAATACCACGTAATCTATGTGATGGAATAGAACGATAGTTACTCGTTTGCTGCTAGTATTATACATGGATGACGACGATAAAATAATAATGAGAATCATGTAAATCATCATTATTTTATGGTTGGTCTTAAGAAAGTTTTTATCCGGTAAAATATTTTAAATTCTTATTTTTTAATCCATCCCTACGTCCACTTGCGCGGCCACAAAGCGAGCATGCGCAGAGTTCCAGATTTGACAGATTTTTACACCCTTCTCCCGCTCCAAACACATGTACTATCATCCACAAAAAGTATGCCATTTAATATTTTAATATTTTTTGTTTTTGATGTAGTTGTGTAGGGAAAGTTTATGTTCAACATATTAATTTTTAAGCTTTCTTTCACCAGACGTTCATGACATGGAATTTGCTTCGATTAAGATTTTATATATGGAAATATTATTAAGCTATTGCATAGCTTCTATCGCGGGCCTTGAGTGCGGGAAAATCCAGAAATTTTGTAACGAAAAAAACCTCACGCTCTCCGACGGGCACGGAGGTGTGGCTTGAAGGCTGTGCATTGTCTAACGATGGTCTAACGTCGTTTCTTTTCCTCAGTCTTTATTGTCTTTGTCGAAGAGTTTTGAAATTTTGAATATGAATGAACAAAGTGCATTTATTATTAAGGCTGCTCTCTCGCAAAAAGCTTGAAAAAAGCGTGCAGATGAACCAAATTTTCGTCGACACTTACAGAGAAATTACATATGAAAAAAATAGCTAGTAATCTACATGATCTGATACGTAATTTGGTTTAGCCATACTATTTCTATCGGTGTCACATAATAAATAAAAAATACCCAAATCACCTCCAAATCGTTGAGATGAAACCACTTTACTCCTTCATTGTTTATCAAAGGAATATAAAAAAAATATCTACTGCTTTGCAATACAAAATAAAATAATTTGGTTTAGTTACTTTTTAGAAATATGTATTATTTTTATGATAATAAATTAAAAATGCGTCCCGATTAAATACTGCGTCTATATCACCCCCGCATTCGTCCAGTCCAGTGTGGGGTGCATCGTGTTGCTAGGTGGACGTACGCCGCGTTGCGAGAGCTCAGCACTACGAAATAAAATCGTAAAATATTACTTACTGCAAAAATTTAATTTTGTTAATAGTGGAGTAGGTTTTTTCTGATTCTTGTTTAATAGTAGTGTTTTATAGTTATATTAATTGTACAGTTTTATTAATGTTTAAGTTTAGTTTGTAAAACATGGGGAATAAGCAGAAAGATTGAAGAGAGGTCTAAAAAAATATTACAAACAAAAGGGTATACATTTATCAAGGTAAGTTTTAAGTTTTATCTACATATTTCATAATATTAGACAGGTGCTGTTTATAAAATACCTATATTACTGTGATTTCGCAACTCTGTGACGAGACAAAGCGCGGCAAATGCAAGTGGCGACAAGGCGCGGGCCGCGTCGTCGCATGCTGGTAGCGCATGTCTGAGAAATTAAAAAATATATATTTCGAAGAAATGTGAAACACGCATTGAGGCAGCGTGGTGGACATTTCCTTGCCTTAAAACCCTCTCAGAAATTAGAGGAGGCCTGTGCCCAGCAGTGGGACGTATATAGGCTGTAACTTTACATTTTTTACTTTTATAAATATGTTATTTTACCGACGAAAATTTTAAAGAAAAATAAAAAATAAGCAACCGACAACCTCCTAGGTCCCTAGGTGACTTGCGAGATGTCAGTGTAACAAAACAAAACGGCCCATAAAAACAGACTTTCCAACTGCCTATCAGTTGGAAAGTCTGTTTTTATGGGCCGTTTGTTAAATCAGCACGCAACAATTTCATTGGTGCCAGTGGGGATCGAACCCGGGTTGCTCCCGTACTGTGATACCTATAACGAGCGTTAACCATGTGAGCTACCACGGCTCTCAACGACATCGTTCCGTTCGTGTACAGCGCTGAAGATAGCAGAGTAAAAAATTAGAGATTGTGGTGTTTGAAATTTGTCATCTGTGAGAGTGAATTTTATCTGTGTACTCTGTAACAAATAACTATATAGAAAAAAAATCTGAAAATGATATTTCGCCATTTTTGCTTGTGTACTGGTTAGGAACTCGATCAAAAATTTGATAATTTTTCTGTTTTTATACGTTATTTCTAATGTTATTTTACATCAAATTAATTGTGAAGATATTTTCTTTAGGAAATATGTTTCATTACGACGATTCAAAAACGTTTACATATAATAATTTACCTCGAAATTCACTATACGCGATTATCGTTTATTGATTGTAATAGAGCGTGCCATTTGAATTTAAAGACAATTAATTGGACAATAAATAATAAGTGACAAATCTTGCCGTGGAGCGTGGAACTGAGTAGTTGCGCGTCTTGTTAATATAATTGCCGTACGGCCGCCCTGACGTATGTACTGCGCGAACCTGAGTTTTTTTGCGACGCGGTCCGGTGATACAGTATTTTTCACAAATAGTGAGTTCGTTATAACGCGGGTTCGGTTAAATCTGGTTGAATTTGATTGGATTAACCTAAGTAACTTGAATTAATATCAAAGAAAAAGAAATACTGCATAAATAAAATAAATAAATAATTATAATTGCATAAGTTGATACAAAATGCTATGCAATAGCTTTACCGCGGTAGTCCCCGAGTGCCACACGTCTTTTTACTTTTTAAACCTTTTTAAATAATGATTAAAAAGGTTTATTTGAGGAATACGTTGTGGAAATGTTACAGCTGTTAGAAATATAACATTATACAATTTTTCGGGTGTTTTTATCTAAATTTGCTTTAATAACTATATTAAAATCGCTGTAAAAATATCCTATTACTTTACGACGTCTTAAAAGAATTCTTCGATCATCGCACGTTTTTATGTACAGAGTGTCGTACGACTTGACTAAAGAAGCTAGGATACTCGATATAAAATACAAAATATACCGATGATACCCTTTCGACTAGTAAGGAGGCAATCTAACTTAGTCTTCAGGTTTGACTACACATATTTATATTATAATTCTTAGTCGAGAATTTATGTGTGTACCTTTGGACAACAGTATCCAATTGCTCGATGGTCAACAAAAAGCATTCCTTGAAAGGTCTATCTCGAAGTGTGAACTTTGAAGGCAACCGCCTTAATGATGTAATTTTTTCTAAGTAATAATAATAATATTCTTTCGACCAAATTTCCAGAAACCAGCCATCGGCGCAAAACAAGATTAAAGTGCCCAAGTGTATATGCAAGCACAGGTACACTCTCTATTCTCTTACTCTAATAGTCCGATGGGATGATAAGCCGACACAACCGGAGAGAGATCAGGCCCAGGACCAACGGTTTTAGGTGCTTTCTGAGTCACGGGGGTGAGACATCTCCACCTTCTTGACTCCGTGCAGTTACTGTGAATTTCTTAATGGAAAGCTCAAGAACTGATATTTTTAGCCCAACCCGGGATTCGAACCCGGGAACTCCTGATCAGCAGTTGCACTGTTGCAAACATTACACCATTTTTACATAGTAGAGCTACACTTCAGCTATTATGTTTGAAGCATGAATGGGTGGGCTCGACCGGGGAAGGACTACGCTCTCACAGAATACCAGGGTAAAATAGCAGTTTAATACTGCTGTGTTTCGTATGGTGAGTGTAGAGAACCGGAGACCTGTGTTACTGGAATCGAGGCACTCCATCTTAATCCACAAGGGCGACAACACGTCTGCATTTATATTCTTAAGCGAGGTTAAATGTAGATATCTATAAGCCACAGCATCCACTTACCATCAGGTGGACTGTGTGCTCGTTGGTCACCCTTATCCTATTATAAAAACCAACAAGGCAGTTAAGGCAGTGTAACTGAATATTGATTTTGGTAATAAACATCGTCCCCTGGAAATTGAAAGTTACTTATGTGATACCCTGTCAAGTAACATTCAAACTGCACTGTATACAGATAAACTTTTGGCTAAGAATTCATTATTTACAAATACTCTTTCTCCCTACTCTTTCATTCACTGCAAGAATTTTCAAAATTGATTATATGTTTACGAATTGAAATCAACATGCGGGTTTTAATTGGAATTTTTTCACTAATTTTATATTATATGGATTGTGACTGTCTCGTGCTGTGGTCGTAAGTACAACTGCTGATCGTGTAGTCTCGGATTCGAATCCCGGATCGGACCAAAATCGGTCATTAGGTTTTTTTGTCAAAACATTTCAGTAGCAGAAGACCCAAACACGCTTATTATGCTTCCCCTCTGATCTTTACCCCTTACTCTGTGTCTAGGCGTTCCATCTTAGTCCTCAAGGGTGACAATGCATGTGCATTTTGATACTTAAGTGAGATTAAATATAGATGTCTATGGGCTACAGCCACTTACCATCAGTTGTACTGTGTGCTCGCTTGTAAGTCACCCTTATCCTATAAAGAAACTTAGGAATTTTGGAAAGCACGTAAAAACCGTTATCAGTCCTATTCCAGCTCTGTGTCATCTGTGTCAGATGGCCGTCCCATCGACTTATGACAGTAGGGGAATAATCGTTTTAATTAATTGTTAAATATCTTTTTCGAATGATAGTACGAGGAAATATTCAAAGAAAATTTGATAGTTGTCTTAAGTAATTGTCATCATCATCATCATCATCGTCATTACAGCCCTTCATAAGTTCACTGCTGAACATAGGCCTCCCCCAAGGTATGCCACAAAGCACGGTCCTGAGCCACCTGCATTCATCGACATAATAATTGACAAAATAAAAAATGTATAAATTGACTTCAAATATAGTCGGATCAGAAGTTTATATAAGTCCACTGTCTATCTCCCTTAACGATAGAATATATTGGCTAAATCGGGTAACTAACTAATAAAAGAAGACACTTTAAAACAAAGCAAATACAATATTTTCTAATGGCGTTTAGTTTACTGCATGCTACAAAACTGAAAACGGATTCAAAAAATTGTAAATTTGTTCGTGGTTATACACTAACTTGCATGTTTGAATGGAAATTGTTACCGCACTATACATTGTTTGCTGTCGGATATTTGATGTGCTATCAGGTGTGTTATCAGTTGAAATGAACAGCAGTATCATTGCTCTCGTATTTTAATTAATTGAGGTACAAGAAATGTAAAGCTGTTGAGAAAGGTGACCTATTCGTGTTCCAGTTAAGTTTTTCTATTAATACCAACACCAGTAGTTCGCGAGTTTAACATAGTCACGTCCACTAAGAGCTCGTTAAGGTTTAAATTCATGTTTGTGTACCTGCACCGAAACTCTTGCATTGTTTAATTTTGGTAACAATTTGAACTTTGTGTAGCGAGGTGGTTTTATATTTAAACCAGATTTAATCCGAATTATAGACACTAGCGTAAAATATATATTAACCGCATTGCGTGTATTTAACGAACCGTATGATATCATAATAATGTATGAACCAAAATTTTACTATTCATATGTAGATGATAAGGCAGTAAATAGTAAGGAAAACTTAGGTTTAATATATTTCACTTCAGACTATAGCGGTTATCTAGATTCAATCATTATATTTTTAACGTGGTAGATTCATGCTGCAGTTATATTAGTAGTATATTTGTAGCACGAATGGGTTGACTCGACCGAGAAATGACCACGTTCTCTCAGAATACCAGCGTAAAATATTAGTTTAATGCTGTTGTGTTTCGTATGGTGTGTGTAGAAAATCGGAGACCCTTTTTACTGGAAAAGAGGTATTCCATCTTAGTCACCCCAGGACAACGCATCTGCATTTTGATTCGTAATCGAGGATAGATGTAGATGTCCATGGGCCACAGCAACCATTTACCATCAGATGGCCTGTGTGCTAGTTTGTCACGCTAACCTATAAAAAATATTTATGAATTTGTAATTCTATAACATGAAACCTATAATAGAAATGGAAAACGTTTTCATTTTGTGCTCATGATACATGAGGCGTAAAGCAATAGGAAGAATAAACGGAACTATAAATGCAGTTGACACATTTGCTACGTATTCTACTGAATTAAGGCTGCGCACAAAGCAAAAAGATGAACATGGATTTACGTCAAGTATATCAACTATATAGTCCGTGCTGAGAATGATTTGTATTGTGTTATTTTTATACCATCTTAACATGAAATCCGGTATTATGCAATTATAGTATGCATTACGAATCTATAAGTGTAAGAAATACAATTGAATGAATTTGTAAATATGACCAAAATTGTTCATACGGTTGTTTCGCCCGATAGTTTTAGTCAATCTGTTTACAAAACTGCAACGAACATCAGAAACAAAAACGGAAACAGAAATAGAAACTTTTTTATTCAATATATGTTATAAATAATACTTATCGTAAGTCACTTTCTTTTAATTTACTATTGTTTTGGAAAAAAAAACTACTGTCCTGGAAAGGACCAGCAAGAAAGCATGCGAGAATTTAAAAAAATAACAGCTTCAATCCATGTATGTTACTATTAACAACACATAACAATTTTTAAATAGCTTAGTAGTGATAACCCTTCCCAGAGGTTATTATAATCCATAAATTCTTGTCGTTGTATTCTTAACTCAGTTTAATAAAGCTTTTTAACTTTTTGCAAGTCATATTTTGTATATTTTCCGGGATTTTGTAGCAAAAGCATATACATCGCCCAAAGAATGAATTACTGACTCGGTGGAGTCGATTAACTAGCTTGTGTCTTTTCTTAGTATTTACAGAATGAATATCACTTATTTTTGTAAAACTATTTTTATTTTTGTGTACATACATTTACATTTTCGTAAATGCATTGAGAGGTCAAAGTTAATATTTCTTTAAATTTTTGTCTGAATGAAACTTAAGGTTTTAAATCATAGATTTCTCTAATGACCCTCTTTAGTTCTTCCTTGAATGTCGTTTGTTTCCAACAGATTTATCGCTTAAAACTGTGCTATCTTCTTAATAACATTAAATGAGCCACTTTAGCATAAAACAAAGTATTTAAACGTTTTGTCTGAGTTATTGGGTAATTGATGGCAATAGCGTGGTGGTAGTTAGCGTACCTAGTTACTTTCCTAAGGGCCCTTGGTTCCAAACCCATCTGGAGCACATTTTATAGAAACACAATGTGTCTTTTTTCTGTTTAAGTGTTGTGTTAGTCTCTTAAACAAAAAAAATATTATAAAATCATTATATTTCTAAACAAGAAATAAGAAGTACGAAATAATAACATGTGATAAGTTCCAATGCGCTTAATGTACCCAGTATCACGGTGCAGCGACAAGCGAGCTGTGATAAGCAAACAAGGCAGCTGCTAATGACTTCACTACTGAGTGCTGTCGCATCACTCTACGTCAGTCAGTGCAGGCAAACATTAGCTCGGATTCGAACAAAAGCGCTCAATCGATGAATTGCGAGATTTTCTGTAGAAATTCTTAAATTACACAAATTTTGAACTAACGATCGTAGAAAGGAAGAAGTCTTCATTCTTCAGATATAATATTAACAACGTAGTTCCCTTATTCTACAAGGCTAAATCGCACCTTTAAAGATTTTTACTCTACCCACATTAAAACAATGGAGAAGATAACCATTTTTTGTTTTATATGACAAAAAATTTAACAAAAAATTACGAGAATAACTGTGTTTTTAATTTTTTTCTATCTTCAAAACTGACCGAGATATAAAGGCGCAAAGTTAACATTTTCGGTCTAAGCCGCGGGCCGAGAGCGACATCGTCGATGTCGTCACGATTTCCATCTTCGTGCGAGCGACTCGACGCGCACTTAGGAAATCAAAACATTTACTCAAATGTGCCCGTCGTTCGCGGATCTACTTGCTATCTATTCTCTATATCTGTCTATTAAATATTGTGCTGTGCCTCAATGTAAAAATACGGCCACAAAAACACCTGAAAAGTTGTTTTTAATGTGCCTAGGACTAGAAACCCTACCATCAGAAAAAATGGACAAATGCTATGAGAAGAGCACACATTTAGGACCAAACATGGTAGCATATTGTTGTGAGGATCATTTCGTGCGATTGCCACTACATCACAGGAAATTGAGCATAGATATGTTGTCGATCCTGTTACTACTCTAGATCAGTGATTTTCAAAGTGGTCTATATCGACCTCTAGGGGTCTATGAAAACCTGCATGGGGTCTAAGTCAGCGAAAAAAAATTTGGGGGTCCGTGAAATGAAAATGGGGTTCACGATAGTGGATCTCAACACATACACTGATAGTACCTATATACTTACATCATACTATCTTATAATATCAAAACATATACATCTACATCAACACTAATATTGTAAAGAGGAAAGATTTGGTTGTTTGTTTGTTTGTTTGAACTGAATAGGCTCTGAAACTACTGAACCGTTTTGAAAAATTCTTTCACCATTAGAATCCTACATTATTCCCGATGAACATAAGCGATAGAACGTTTTCAAAAAATTTTGGGATCCGTATGAAAACTTCGTTAATATAACCCAAGGTGTGAAAAAAATACCAAAAAAAACCTTATATCGCATACGCTGCGGAAACTATTGACAATAGAGCAAAGTGATGTGCTACAGTTTTATGGAGGGCATCAATATCTATATAAAAGATTGCAATACCATATGTCTAACTATTATAGTTATCTCACAATAACTACTTTTCCATGTTAAAATACGAGGGTGGATTGAAAAGTACTCGGCCTAACCAAGAAAATAAACACATACTAAATCAGTTATATTTTTATTTTTCTACATAATCACCATCAAGTTCAATACACTTTTGCCACCTCCCCTTCCAAGCATTTAGATAGATAGATAGGTAGAAAATTCTTTATTGCACTCAAACAAAACAATTTGGTACAAAGGCGAACTTAATGCCGAAAAGGCATTCTCTGCCAGCTAACCTTTTGTAGTGTGGTGAGAGCTATGGGTAGAGCCGCGAGAGAAAGAAAAACTAACTTATTTATTCATACTATTCAAAACGCATTGTATAATATTATGTATATGTTAGTTTATACATATATACACTCATACACATACATATATATATATATATATATACATGCATACATATATATTTAAATAAAATATATACTAAACCAATAAAGCATACAATATAGTATACGTAATTATAATAAACATAATCAATAAAATTAATCAAGTAATTTTAAATAATATGCCTCAAGCTTACGTTTAAATGTATTTATCGAAGGAGCATCTTTTAAATCTCGTGGAAGGTTATTCCAAAGTGTAATTGAATATACCGTGAAGGAATCCGAGTAGTATGCAGATTTATGCACAACTATCCCGTAGTTAGAGTTTTGTTGGTAATCGAACGGGATAAGCTTAAATATGAAAAACGCTCTTTTAGATAAACTGGGGAACAAGGATTGTAAAGAATACCATACAAAGTGGTTAGAAGGTGTGTGTTCCGGCGAAAACGGATGTCGAGCCACTTAAGTCTTGAGCGAAATTGTGATATATGATCAAACTTGCGCAGGCCAAAAATATAGCGTATGCACAGATTGAGCAGACGGTCGAGTTTGCTAAGCAGCTCCTCAGTTATATCTGGATAGGCAATATCGGCATAATCAAAAATAGGAAGCAACAGAGAGTTGACTAGCGTAACCTTGGCCGTCTGAGGAATAAATTTTTGCCAGAGCTTTAATGAATGCATAGTTCCAAAAATACGTCTCCTGACCTCATTAACCTGTAGCACCCAACTTAGATCGTCAGCCAAAATTAAGCCAAGGTTCTTAACCTGCCTAACATATTCTAAATCTACACCGTTTAGATTGACCTTAGGTAGGTATTGATAGTCAAGTCGACATGTAATTTTTCTGCTCCCTATGATTATAACCTGTGTTTTGGCATGATTTAATATTAGCCCATGACATCTTGCCCACTGATGAACTGCAGCAAGATCAGAATTCATTCTGTCAACAGATGAATTTAGGTCATTTAAACTAAAATGCTGATACAGCTGGACATCATCTGCGTACAGGTGATACTTGCTGAAATTTATTACGGAAACAAGTGCATTGATAAACACAGAAAAAAGCAACGGAGATAAAACACCGCCTTGAGGAACACCAGCAACAACATTACACCAATCGGAGAACTTATCATCAACACGTATGCGTTGCCGGCGTCCCCGAAGATGGGAACTGAACCATTGTAGAACTGACGATGTTAAATTCAGGGATTTCAAAATTGCTAACAGGATATCATAGTCAACACAGTTAAAGGCGTTACTGAAGTCCAGAAGGACAAGAAGAGTGAGTTGACGATTATCCATCGCGAAGCGGATATCATCAGTTATTTTAATTAAGGCCGTGGAAGTACTGTGCAGAGATCGGAAACCAGACTGATAAGGATTAAAGAGGTTGTGTTTGTTTAGAAATTTTGAGAGTTGGCCATGAACAGCCTTTTCAAGAATTTTGGAGAAGAAGGAGAGGATAGATATTCAGGAACGCTTCTTTCCACTTGGTAGGGAAGGTACTGGAGGCAAAGGAGAAATTTATTAGGTGAGTGATATGGGAAACTATTTGGTCCAAAATCGGCAAAACCATGTCACGTCCAATATTATCTGGGCCGACAGCTTTGCTGGATATGACGGATGCAATTTTTTTTACTTCATTATCTGTCACTGGTTCAAAACAGAAAGGAGTACAACATGGTAAAGGGAAAGAAGTGATATCTTTAATAGTATCGCTTTTGACTGTTGAGTCCAACGAAACTGGTAAAGAGCAAAAGTGTTTGTTGAGCGCTGTTAAATCAAGGGACTGACTAACATTCTGTTTGCTTTTACCAAAGCCTAGGCTGCGCAAAAACTTCCATAAATTCTGGGTTGTGCAAGACTCAATAGTATTGTGAATATGTCGGCGTTTGGCATTTCGTATCTTCTGGTTGCAGCGATTTCATGCTTTTTTAAATCTTTCCCAGTTCTCATCACTGGGCGAACGTTTATGTTTTCTTTTAAGGCGGTCCCTACGTGCCATAAGAGATCGAATATATGGCGTTAACCAAGGTGCTGGTGCCCGTTTCATTCTTACTGGTCTTAAAGGCGCTACTTTGTCATAAGCTTTTGTTATAATGTTATTGAGTAACTGCAATTTATTGTCAATATTATTAGTGTTATAAAAGTCTGCCCAATTAGCATTGCGTATCTTATAACTTAATAGCTGGCGACTCATACGGACAAGGTTACGCTGAAACATAATTTTGGGAGATGATTTAGTGGATTTAAGAGCATATGATGCGAAAATTAGATCATGATGGGAAAATCCAGAAGCCACGAATTGACCATATAGAGATATACGATCAGGATCAGATGTAAGGATTAAATCCAGTAAAGAGTTAGTGTTATTGACGTGATAGGTAGATTCGACATCAAGAATTTTAATATTGCTTGATGCACTTAAGCGTTTAAGCTTATTCGATCTAGCATCGTTTCGAATAAGGCAGGTGTTAAAGTCACCCATGAAAATGGAGTGGGAGTAGTTTGGGAGATGCATCTCAATCAGCTGTTCCAATTCATTGAAATAATTTACAGAAGGAGGTGCATAAAATGTTCCTAGTAAGAAAGGTGTGTTGCGTACCATTATTTCAATAAGAATGTATTCCAATGATTTAGAGTAAACCTCGGGCGAAACGATCGTGTATGGTATGTCTGACCGCAGGTATATGGCAACACCTCCGCCACCCTTGTTTAATATGTCATTCCTGATGAGATGATAGCCCGGAAGACTAAACAAAGTGGATGGTAGGCTAGGTTTAAGAAATGATTCTGATATGAGACAGACATGAATAGGACTGTTTTCGAAAGTTACAAGAAGATCTGAAAAGTGAGCTGGAACACTTTGTGCATTAATATGACATATATTCAAATTCCTTCGGTAAGGCTCAAGGGCATTATTTAATGTGTCCCTAAGTTGAGGTTCTGGGGAACCCTGACCCGGGGAAAACGATGATGGTGAGGAACTTGTAGAGTTAAAGTAATCAGATTCTATGGAAATATCCATCGCAAGTTTAAAATTAAATTTATAAGTTTATTCGTATACTACTAAATAATAATAATAAATAAAAACAGTATACACATATATATTATAAATGTTTAATAAAAAAGTAAAAAAATAAATAATAAAAATAAGTGAACTGTTTTGCTATACCGTGGGTTCAGCAAAAATAAAATTGTTATTAGCTTGCCACATCTACTACCAGTTAGGACATTACAACCATGTCAGGAGGAAGTACAATTTATTATAATTTGATAAAGAAAAGTGAAAACAGTACAAGTATGCCGATTAAAAAAAAATTACTCTAAAGAAAAAACTGTAAATGCGCACTTTTAAATTCTTACGGTGGTAACCCTGCGTATATGATGATCGCATTACCATAGTAAAAACAGAACTTCTGATCATATATATATATATATATGGTCATTTCATGTTGACTTTACAAAACAAAACAAATAAAACATAACCAATACACAAACAAAAATAAAAACTTTGAAGGTTGCAAAAAGTTTCAATTCAATGTTCTATGAGGTTTGTTTCAAGTTAAATTATATTCAAGTTTAATTATAAAGCAGGTAGTTTGGGGTAATAAGTCCTACAACTACCAATGATAAAATTTGTTCGTATTTATAAGTAATGATACATAGTATAATTATGCCCTACAAGCAAAAGAAATGAATAATTGCATAAACTCCAATAGCGGTAAGTTAAATATCATTTTAAGTAAAATATGCAATTAACTACAGTAGTGAGATTCTTAATAATAGAGAAAAAGAAAAATTTAATATATAAAGAGACTAATTTTACAACTTTTTTCCAGGTTTAGACCGTTGTTTGGAGGCCACAGCTTTGGAAGTTTCTGAATTACTCACAGGATATTCAGCCAGTTGGTCTAGAGAAACAAGACGTACCTTGCTTCCATTACAGAGCTTTAGATATATGTTAACATCTTGTGTCCAACACCTGTGCATACCATGTAGGCGTCGAGCTTCTTTGAAAACTTCTCTTCTATGAGGAGTAAGAAATTCAGCAATAGAAATATTACTTCCTTTCAAAGATAGCTTAGCACGCCAGATTTCTTGACGAATGGTATAATCTGTAAACCTTACCAGCAGTGCACGAGGATTTGCTGTTGTGTTTTTTCCCAAACGATAACATGAATGAATCTGAGTTGATCTAAATGTATGTATTTTTAATTTTGATGTCACCAGATTTACAACAGTGTCAATGCAGTTTTCTGTATCAGACTCTTCAATGCCTCGAATTAAAAGAAATTTACGCCTGCTCCTGTTGTCAATGTCATCAGTCAATAGTGTAAGGGACTGAACTTGCTTTTTTAAGATCTCCAGCGCAGTCTTCATAGTCTCTTTGGACATGATAAAATCATTGGTGAGAGAAGTGATATTAGGTTGAGAACTTTCCTTGAAAAGAAGACATACACTCTTCAAACTTTTTTTCAAGTGTTTTGACAGCATCTTCCGGTTTAGTTTTTTCAAGATTTCTTCTTCCAGCCATAGTGCAGTGTTGAAGTGTAGTACTGAAGAATAGTATTTGTAGCAGATGCGGTGCAAACTAATACATGTGCTATGGTATATTAGTCAAGATTTAAGATGAATAAGTTTTAGTGGATTTTATTAGAAAATATACCTTAAACTTGTAAGTTTTACTATTTTAATTATTTATCAAAACAAGACCCAAAAAATATGTTGTCACTGATTGTGCACCTACCCCCGAAAAAAAAGCATTTAGACCGTTGAAAAAAAATGATTCTTCCTTAGAGTCAAAATATGCGTCTACAGCTGCTTTGACCTCGTCGTTTGTCGAAAATCTTTGACCTCCCAAGTGCTTTTTTAGGTTAGGTAACAGAAAGAAGTCTGATGGTGCCAGATCAGGTGAATACGGCGGATGCGGTAACAGTTCAAAGCCACAGTTGTGAATTTCAGCTATTGACTGTACTGACGTGTGAACAAGGGGCGTTATCTTGATGAAACAGGACTTTTCTTCTGAGCATTCCTCGACGTTTTTCTTTTATTTCCTCTCGTAGACGACGTGCAGTAGTAATCAGAGTTTATAGTCTGACCCCTTTCAAGATAATCAATCATAATCACACCTTTCGAGTCCCAGAATACTGAAGCCATCACCTTATTTGCCGACAAAATCGACTTAGCCTTTTTAGGGGGTGGAGAACCAGGTCTTCTCCACTGTTTTGATTGTTGTTTTGTTTCTGGTGTACAGTAATGAACCCATGTTTCGTCCATAGTAACAAAACGATTCAAAAAATCATCTGCATCGGCTTCAAATAACTCCAAACAGTCGCGTGAAATAGTCAACCGCGTCCTTTTTTGTTCAACTGAAAGCAGTTGCGGAACCCACCTAGCAGACACCTTGTGGAAACCCAACTCGTTGACAATGATGTTTTGAGTTCGTTCATAAGAGATGCCTATAATCTCGGCTATCTCTCTAATTTTTAATCTGCGGTCTCCCATTATTAAATCAAGTACTTTTTTAATATTTTCGTCAGTAGTTGACGTCGAAGGCCTTCCAGAGCGGGGTTCATCTTTCACACTCTCTCTACCACGATTCAATTCTGCTATCCATTTTTTGACGGATGAATATGACAGAGCACAATCGCTTAATGTACTGACCATGTCATCACGGATGGCTTTTGATGATAGCCCCTTCTTATGGAGGTACTTAATGACGGCACGCTGCTCGATTTGCTCCATTCGCAGAAATTATGTCCGATTACTTTGTTAATAAATTTATTAAATCACAACTAATTATCACACACGTTTCGAACTTCACACAATGAACTAGTCTGAACTGAAATAAATAATGTGGGTAGATTTGATTTTTAGAATTGAATGGATCTATGTTGGGCCGAGTACTTTTCAATCCACCCTCGTATTCAATAGTAACGTCGAAAAATCCTTATATCGCGTACACTGCCAGCACCATGCGATGCGGGTGTCACTGGGGTGTGGGAGAGGAGTCTATGTTAAAAAATAAAAGTACACCATTAATTTTGCTATTTTTTTTAGCTAAAATGATTGAACTAAATGAGCGAGGTGACATATCATGTCGCGCGGCAGAGACGCGTGATATACGCGAATGAAACCGCGGGGTACAGCTAGTTATTTATAAAAGATTTATAGTTTATTTTATATTTATTTAATGATAGGTATACTTTACATAACAGATACAAAATTTTATTTTGAGTAGTTTTAATTTAAATTCAATTGATAAATGTATAAATTAACATGTGTTTTTACTTTACGTGTTTAATACTAAACTTCACTACAGTTAGAAATTTACAGGAAATCAATATCAGGTAGGTAGGGGGTCTAGCCAACATTGAAAAATATGGCAAGGGGTCTACGACACAAAAAACAACACAATTTTCTGTTATATACTTTCGAAATATACACTTTATTTCCTGTTGTAAGTAACGAAACTAAGGACAGTAATAAGGTCGTAAATGATGACAACATGGTAACATCCATTCTCTCCGAGGAGCATTCTCTGTTGACAATTGAAGATAAAGCGGAAGAAACAATTCCTACATTAAACCCTGAACTACTGTCAGCTTTGGGTGATACGGATAGTGATGAGCAAATATACGGTGAAAATGTCCACCAGGATCTTGCCCACAGTTGGCTTCCTCTTCTACGTAAGGGTCTTACTAAGGAAACAAGCCAAAACTTGTTAAAAAAATACTTAATTCCCGAAAATTGCAAGCTTTTGAGAGCACCTACGCTTAATCTCGAGATTGCAGCGGCACTTACCGATGCAGCCCGAAATAGGGACAAGAAAATAGAGGTCGATCAACAAAGACTGGGCTTAGGTATTACTACCGTTAATAGAGCTATGTCTTTACTTCTCATCGGAAACAATAAAGTTCAAGCGATAAAAAATTTATCTGTTGCTTGCCGTACATTATTCACCCTACATCACTCTGAGACCCAAAACCAGAATTAAGTTGGTGACACCCGGATTAGACAAGTGTTTTCTTAAAGTCATTCATGAGAGTGAAAGAGATGAAACTCTTTTTGGCATTGAGCTTCCTTAAAAGATTAAGGCGTCAAAAGCCATCGAAAAACAAGGTTTCAAACATCACAGATAACAAATTCGTCTTCAAGAGACAATCGTTACCAGGGAAGCTGGCGAGGCCCTTCTCGCTCACAGAACAAGGGGGGGGGGGGCAAGGAAGTTGTCATCGGGGACCCGCAGGGATCAACCCTCTCAGGTGTATCCACAAACGAGGTCTTGGAGTAACAACAAATCTTACCGTGCTCCAGTTCAGCTGCAAAACAGGTACATTCGGGAAGATTACAATATTTTTATGACTGTTGACGACGCTCACGTTGCTTCTCGAACACCTGAAATATAAATAATATTAATCAATAAAAAAATAAAATATGTAAATAAATATACTCATAAAACATTGTTACTTACCTAATGTACTTGCTGTTTTTCTATAGTAAATAAGTACGTGTGCATACGGGGACGGTGGCACTTACCGCGATTTTTATCAGTAGGGTGAAGGTATATTTGCAACAACGGTGTTGCACCGCTGAGTACATGATCCCGCGTTTCGAGTTAGTTGCACTAGAACATCATACGAGGTGACACCTATGTCTCCCTCCCCGCGGATGTACACGCGCTCACCAAATTTTTTTTGTATATTTTTCTCCCAGACGACACCAGCGGCCTACATCATCAACATAGTGGTCCTTCGGCCGAATCCTTACGTCGTCTGCAAAAAATATAATAATAATAAGTACCAGTTATGTTCCACGCGCCGGCTACGCCGCAAAAAAAGCGACGACCACGTGGCACCGCTGCAAAATCGGAGTGCAAGAACAACCAAGATGTGTTACCATCGTTCAGCTTAAAGGATGAAGTGCTGGAAAAACCTGGAAATGCGCTAAGTGCCTCTAGTAAGAGTAAAAAGTCATCAAAGACCGCAGGCACGTCGTCAAGTACGGCACGCAAACGGCAATTGGAATACGAAACCGCTAAAGCTATGGCTCTCGTGGAAATACAAGCAGCGGAAGCTGAAGCAGAAGCCAAAGTTAAGAGTGCTCAGGCAGAAGCTGCCAAGCTTAAGGCAAATATTCAGTCGAAGCTGCTAAACAAACAGCTTGCAGCTGAGATGGCAGAATTGGAGTCTCATTCACGCTCTTCCCACAAGTCGGCTATGAAATCTTCGACCAGCAAAGTTGAAAATTGGCTGAATGCTCCAGGAAACCAGCATGAGGAGAACCGAGAAGAGTACTCTTGTGAAAAAATCGGCCTAGAAAAGCTGGCACATGCCTTGAATGATGCAGTAGCTGCCTCATCATATAAAATACAGAACCAGGAGCTCTTAACAAGATTAGCAACGTCTAAAGACCTGCCTTTATTTTTTGGAGATCCAATGGAGTGGTTGCAGTTTAAACAGGCGTACCAAGAATCTACCCAATTATGCAAATATAGTGACACAGAGAATTTATGGCGGCTACGTAAGTGTCTTCGTGGCGATGCTAAAGAAGCAGTGACTTCACTCTTGATTGGTGGAACTACACCCGATTTAATAATTGACACCTTAGAACTTCGATTTGGCAAACCAGAAACAATTATGAGTAAAATAGTTTTACAGCTTAAAAAACTATGTCCGTTGCCGTTAACTTATCATAATGATATCATTAATTTTGCAATAAAAATAAAGAACTATGTGGCTGCTGCCAAAGCAATGCAACAAAGTGATTATCTTCGCAGCCCGGAGTTAGTATCGATTGTCGTATCTAAGCTTCCAACTTTGCTTGTCGCAAAATGGACCGACTACGTTTATGAACAGCGAGAGTGTAATTTACCGAAGCTAGAATTGCTTAGTGATTTTTTATATGAGGAGGCCACTAAAACAGCTGCATCAGGAGTAAGTCATATTCACGTTCAATATAATTTAAAGAAGCCCGTTGAACGTAAACACCGTTCACACTCGTTGTTGTACACAAATAGTAATCAATTACAAAACGCGGAAAAGTGTACATTTTGCCGAAAATGGGCTCATGGTGTCGCAGATTGTTCACGGTTTAAGCGCGCCTTACGCAAAGATCGCTGGCGATTTGTACGCGTAAATAAACTTTGCTTCAAATGTCTTGCCCCCCGCCATACGAATGGTATGTCTTGTATTGGCAGTAATTGCGACATTGACGGCTGCAATCAACCGCATCATCGTTTACTGCACTGGATTAAACCATTGGAAGAAAGCTTAAAAACTGTGGAGCGAAGTGAGGATGAGCATCCCAGCACCAATGAAACAGTGACTCATACGGTGGCATCCCACTGTCACAAGGTGCTTTTGAAAGTGGTGCCGCTCACTCTTCACGGACCAAATGGCAGTTTGCATACGCATGCACTACTGGATGATGGAGCTACCGTGACGGTGATATCCTCTGATATCGCAGATGAGCTCGGATTATACGGTGCAAACGTGATATTGCGCGCGCGCAGCGCATGGGACTCGGGCGAGCTTGTGTGTGAATCTCAAGTAGTGAGTGTTAGTGTTACTAATTCGTATAACGAAATGTTTACTTTCCGTGCGCGTAAAATTAAAGAATTAAATTTACCAACACAAAAAGTGCCGAATATGGACTTTAATAATTATGGATTGTTAAGTGAAGATCTTATGTTATGTAATTGTAACGCTAAGCCAAAATTATTAATAGGTCAGGACAACCATCATTTAATTTCTCCCATTCGTTGTGTTCGTGGTAAGCAGCGTGAGCCGTACATAACTCAAACTGCGCTTGGATGGTGTGTGCACGGATATATGGTAAGTGATGTTAATTGCACTGATCGCTTTGTCTCTTTCATTAATAGTTGCACCGAAAAGGCGGGACAGTCGCAGTGTATCTTTCACTTACACACGGTAGAATCGATTGCTAGCGATCTCTCTCTCGATAACGATAACGGTGAATGCACCTGCGCGCAGTTGCACGATGCGGTTCGTAGATCCTTCGCGTTAGAGTCTATTGGTGTAGGTTCGAAGCCGCGCCGCAACCCAGACGAAATACACGCTTTACAAATTTTAGATGACACTGCAGAATTAGTAAATGGTCAATGGAATGTCGGCTTACCGTGGAAATACGATGAATTACATTTACCCGGCTCTTACCCTAACGCTTTTAATAGTCTAAAGTCAATAGAAAGAAAATTTTTGCTCAACAAAGAGTATGCAACTCGTTATT
Source organism: Parnassius smintheus behrii (assembly GCA_036936625.1). NCBI lineage: Eukaryota > Metazoa > Arthropoda > Insecta > Lepidoptera > Papilionidae > Parnassius > Parnassius smintheus. The sequence goes on from JAUPFT010000029.1 coordinate 35,132,275, forward strand.
GTGAAAGAATGAGATACTTATTTTCTAATGGTTATGCTAGAGAACTTAATGAGACCGATGAAAACTCTAATAAACGTATAATATGGTATTTGCAGCACTTTGGTGTAGATAATCCAAATAAGAAAAAACTGCGTTTAGTTTATGACGCGGCAGCAAAGTCGAACGGTTATTCTTTAAATGATTTTCTTTTACAAGGCCCTGATTTGTTACAATCGTTATTAGGAATAATGTTACGATTTAGAGAAAACCGCGTAGGTATCATAGGGGACATAAAAGATATGTTTTTAAGGATTAATGTACGAAAAGAAGATGTTAATTCTTTGCGTTTTTTGTGGAAAGATATCTATTTAAGCAATGAAAATGAACAATTAGGCTTCGGAAGTAGTAACAAAGGTTCAAAATTACCTATACAACATCCTGTTAAGAAATATGTTATGACGTCATTAATTTTTGGCGCTAACTGCTCCCCATTTATAGCACAATATATTAACCAAAATAAAAACACATTGCGCTTTCAGAATAAAATGCCGGATGCAGTTAATGCAATTAGGAAAAATCAATATATGGACGATTTTATCGATAGTTTACCAGACGTCGCTACTGCTTCAAAAATGATAAAAGATGTTTCATATATTAATCAGCAAGGTGGTTTTGTGATGCGTAACTGGTTAAGTAACAAGTCAGATGTTCTTAATGATATGCCAAAAGAGACTTTAAATGACATGGCGATACGGTTTAATGTTGAATCCCAGCCGGAACGAACGCTTGGGCTTTTGTGGTTTCCCGCGAGTGATATGTTCGGGTTCGATCTTTCGTTAAAGCGTATACCGAGTGATATTTTACAACTATCACGAAAACCGACTAAGCGTGAAGTTCTTCGTATTATAATGTCTGTATATGATATTCATGGTTTTTTAGCACCTTTTACGATAAAATCCAAAATTTTAATGCGCGAAATATGGAATGTAGGTATAAAGTGGGATCAGGAAATAACAGATAGTTTATTTGTTTTATTTAAAGATTGGATTTCGCAGTTACAAGAAATGAGTTACGTTCGAATCCCGCGGTGGTATTTCTATAGCAACGATTCTGTCGGTGTGAATGAGAAGAGCGGCCACACCGTAAACGACGATGAGACGTCGTTGCAATTGCATATTTTTTGTGATGCATCTCCATGCGCATACGCATGTGTTGCTTATTGGCGTAAACAAGACAGCAACGGCGTGCAGGTGTCATTCATTGCGAGTAAAAGTCGCGTTGCGCCGTTAAAACCGTTAACTATGCCTAAACTCGAACTTCAAGGCGCGCTATTAACATGTCGCTTGGCAGAGACTATAAAAAAGGAGCATAGAATTAAACCGTCACGTGTTTTTTATTGGACTGATTCAATGATTGTTATTTATTGGATACGTAACGAGCATAGAAATTACAAAGTTTTTATTGCGAATAGGTTAGGGGAAATTGATGAGTTAAGTAAAATTGATGAGTGGCATTATGTGCCGACAAATTTAAATATAGCGGATTTAGCTACAAAAAATAATGATTACGACTTCAACAAGGGCTCCTCTTGGTTAACGGGTCCGTCTTTTCTGTACACGGAAGAAAAGTAATGGCCCCGAGAGCCTGAAAATAACGAAAAGAGCAACAATGAGCTGTTAGATAAAATATATGTAGTAATAAAATCACCAAAGGAGAATTGTAATAGTATTTATGATTTACCTATTCCGGATCCAAACCGTTTCTCCGTGTGGCTGCGCTTGCTTCGCTGCACCGCATCTGTACTATTATTTATAGAAAAATGTAGAAAAACCGGTACTCGGCGTATTAATAATTTGTTAATGAATAGAGCCGAGGTACTTTTGTTACGCTATTCACAATCACAATCATTTCAGACTGAAATTGATTTGCTGAAACAAAATAAAGAAATTAATCGTGATAGTCGTTTACGTTCATTGACACCATTTTTAGATAAAGACGGCTTATTGCGTGTAGGAGGGCGTATAAACGCGGCTGCAAACGTCACTGAAACTATGAAAAACCCGGTGATTCTGGATGGTAAACATCGCATAGCAAGGCTGGTGGTTTTGGACTTCCACGTACGTGCTGCTCATTCGTATAATGAACTTGTAATAAACGAGCTACGACAAAAATATTGGGTCGTAAATCTGAGACCTACAGTTCGCTCCGTAGCTTCACAGTGTTTAGTTTGCCGAATACGAAAAGCAGCACCAAGACCGCCTCGCCTCGGGGACTTGCCATCTCAAAGATTGGTTCATCATCAAAGACCTTTTACCGTTTGTGGTGTAGACTTATTCGGTCCGATCGAAGTAACTGTGGGCAGGCAGAGACCCAAAAGATATGGTGTTCTTTTTACATGTTTAACAATACGAGCTGTTCATATTGAAATAGTATCGACGCTTACCGCAGACTCACTTATAATGGCACTTAGGAGGATGGCTGCACGCCGTGGGTGGCCTCATACTGTCATATCTGACAACGGAACTAACATGCGAGGTGCTGATGCTGAACTTCGAAAATCTTTTGAAGAAATTAAGCAGCAGCAAGTTATAGCCGAAGCATTAAACAAAGGAGTTTCCTGGCAGTTTATACCACCAGCCAGTCCTCATATGGGGGGAGCTTGGGAGCGTCTGATTAGAAGTGTGAAAACGGCACTGAAAGTCGTTCTTAGAGAGAGGGCTCCTCGAGAAGAAGTTTTATTAACGCTTCTCGCTGAAGTCGAAAATATAATTAATAGTAGACCGCTTACCCATGTTTCGGTGGACCCTCAAAGTAAAGAGGCATTAACTCCAAATCATTTTTTACTAGGATCTTCGTCGAACTTACCTGTACCTGGGGTCTTTGATGATGGCGACATGTATGTTAGACGACAGTGGCGTATTGCCCAACGGTTGACAGACTTATTTTGGAGCAGATGGGTAAAAGAGTTTTTGCCAGAGCTAATTCCTCGTCGTAAATGGGATAGGGAAGGTCCGCAATTAAAAGTAGGAGATCTTGTTGTAGTAGTCGATCCATCATTATTTCGAAACTGTTGGCCAATAGGTATTATTGAAAAGGTTTATCCAGGTTCAGACGGCAGAGTCAGAGTAGTTGACGTTAGGACTAAGTCAGGAGTGATGAAGCGATCAGCTGCTCGCGTGGCCTTTCTCCAGCTTGATAATGAGTGTCGGCGAACCGACACTTGGGGGGAGGATGTTGACGACGCTCACGTTGCTTCTCGAACACCTGAAATATAAATAATATTAATCAATAAAAAAATAAAATATGTAAAAAAAATATACTCATAAAACATTGTTACTTACCTAATGTACTTGCTGTTTTTCTATAATAAATAAGTACGTGTGCATACGGGGACGGTGGCACTTACCGCGATTTTTATCAGTAGGGTGAAGGTATATTTGCAACAACGGTGTTGCACCGCTGAGTACATGATCCCGCGTTTCGAGTTAGTTGCACTAGAACATCATACGAGGTGACACCTATGTCTCCCTCCCCGCGGATGTACACGCGCTCACCAAATTTTTTTTGTATATTTTTCTCCCAGACGACACCAGCGGCCTACATCATCAACAATGACTGTTGGCTTAAATTAACAAAAAATAAAATTATTTTAAGATGGATTCGGGACGGATTTACAATACCATTTGATATACAAACTACTCAATGTAGATTACATCATTCAACTTTGTCATCAAAAGATAAACAATACATTTCTGTAGCTATTAGTAATTTATTACACTTAGGAGCATTATCAAAGTGTTATCGGTCAAAGTACAAGTTCACATCCTCAGTTTTCTAAGCGCAAAAACCTAACGGAGATAAAAGTTTTATTCTGAATTTAAAGTCCTTTAATAAGTTTATTGCAAAACTCACTTTAAAATGGAGGATTAGAGAACGGCCTCAAAGTTAATACCTCGTAATGGTTACATGTCTACCATTGACCTACGGGAAGTTTACTTACTAGTGTCTATTAAGTCGAGTCATCACAAATTTTTAAGATTTGAATTTGAAAATGAAAATTTAGTTAAAACCCTTTATGAATGAAATGCCATGCCGTATGGCCTGTCCGTTGCTCCTAGGAAATTTAGTAAGATAATGAAGGAGGTAATAACCAACTTAAGAAGCAGGGGATATAAGTCCGTCATATATCTTGACGACATTCTTAGTATAGGTAAAGACTACAATGAATGTTTAGACATCTTTAACGTGACTGTGCATCTTTTAAAATGTTGTTTTGTTATTAATTATAATAGGTCCTGTATAGGCCAGCATATATCTTGCAAATATTTGGAATTTATTTTTGATTCCACGGAACTTTCTATAAGTCTACTTATAGATAAACAAAATCATATAGCTCAATAAGTACAAAGGTTCTCTTTCTTAACTAGTTGTTCGATCAAAGATTTAGCTCATTTAATAGGTGTTTTCACGGCCGCTTGTCCTGCGGTAAAATATTGCGCTTCAAACGTATAAGACGAATAATAAAAATATTTAACTTTCAAAACATATCTTACCAGATTTACAATAGTGAAAAAAGATATGTATTTTTAACCAAAAATTCGTTTAGTATAACTAAATTTAATTATGAGATATTTACAGACGCGTGCTTGACAGGTTGGGGTGCTTTTTGTAATAATATTCGTGTTGGCGGAGGATGGACATACAATGAACTTGACTATCATATTATCAATTTCCTAGAATTACAATAGCTATAAGTTATATCAATCGAATGGGAGGAATCCAATTCCCCAATTTTAACGAGTTATCTCAATCAATATGGTAATGGTGCGAGAAGCGAAACATTTGGCCACACGCAAAATGTAGAAGCAGATCAAGAATCAAGGAGACTAAACCTAGATACAGGATGGGAGCTAAGTGATAACGCTTATAAAGAGATCATACAAAAATTGGGGGATCCAGATATAGATCTTTTCGCTTCTCGTGCCAATGTTAAATGCATGACCTATGCATCTTGGAGACCGGATCTAGATGCCTTATTAGTAGATGCTTTCACTATTGATTGGAGATACAAATATTTCTATGCGTTTCCACCTTTTTCTCTAAATATTTAAATCTAATCAAATGTCTGGAAAAAAATCATAAGCGATAAAGCCGAAGGCATTTTGGTCTTTCTTTATTGGCCATCCCAACCTTGGTACCCAATGTTAAATTACTTAGGTACTCAGATCAGACATAATGTTTTTCAAACCTCAGAGAGCTCTCTTACGGTCTTCTTCCAGAACTCCTCATCACCTGCACAAGCAACTTACTCTGGGTGCAGCGAAGCTCTCAGTAGTAAGAAGAGGTACTCCATCACCCACTCTTCACGTGATGATGGCATTGCTTTCGAAGAATACAATACTTCAGTATAGCGTCTCGTATAAGCTGTGGTGGCAATTTTGTCATAAAAATAATTTAGATCCTTATGCAAATTCTATACCGTCAATGTTCGCTCAATAACCATAGGTCAGCCTTATCATTAATTCTAGGAGACTGCTTAGGTTTTAATACCAATTAAAAAATTTGTTAAAGGGCGCGTTCAAGTTAAGACCAGCCCTTTCAAAATATACTGTTACTTGGGATCCAAAAATTATATTAAATCATATTCGAGATTGGGCTCCCAATGAAACACTTTCAATTGAAAAACTCACAAAAAATTGCAGTATTAATGGCATGTACAACACACTGAGCTCAAACATTATCTGTAATAAAGATAGACAATATTAAGATACGTTCAGATGTTAGAATCAGCATCACTGATTATTAAAATTAAAAATATTTGTCGAGCCACGGAAATAAATGATTATACGGAATATAAGATTACAAATAATATCAGACTCGCAGATTGTCGGTACTTATTGCTAACCTACGGGCGGCCACACAAGGCGGCCACTGCTCAATCTATCATTAGCTGGATTAAGAACGTGTTATCGGAGAGCGGCGTGGACTTGACTGTGTTTAGTGCACACAGCACGCGCCATGCTGTCACCTCGGCTGCTAGGTCCGCTGGAATCTCTCTAGATACGATAAAAAAAACAGCCGGTTGGTCGTCAGTATCAGAGACCTTTGCAAAATTTTATCGTCGCATAATTATTGACTGAACTGTCCTTCCAAATAATTAAATTTGATTTATTAAATAAGACTACACTGTGTCACGCGGTTGTGAACTTATAATCAGATTAGGAGTAGTTAGGTAGCCCCAGAGGCGCTTGTTTCTTGTACTGTAATTGAATAAAATTGTATGGTGTGGCTCCGCTACTAACTTTTATATTGATAAATTTTCATTTGAAATAAACCCCTAATGACATTTCATTCAGTACATTCAGAATCACAACTACTCAGGCTTTATTATTATTATGTTATGACTTTCAAATCTAACAGAATTTGTATAAAATTTATCCGTATTTCGACAAACTCGAGTACTCGTAGTATATTATTGGCCTTTAATGACGTTTCATACATTACATTCAGAATCACAACTACTCAGGCTTTATTATTATCATGTTATGACTTTCAAATCTAACAGAATTGGTATTAAATTTATCCGTATTTCAACAAACTCGAGTACTCGTAGTATAATATTGGCCTTTAATGACGTTTCATACAGTACATTCAGAATCACAACTACTCAGGCTTTATTATTATTATGTTATGACTTTCAAATCTAACAAAATTGGTATAAAATTTATCCGTATTCCAACAAACTCGAGTACTCGGAGTTTAATATTGGCCTTTAATGACGTTTCATACAGTACACTCAGTATCGCAACTACTCAAGCGTCATTATACGATTACGGAACCCGAATAGATCAGCTTAACCCTTGATTTACCACCCTAATTAAAATAGCACTTATCACCATCATGAGTCCCCGGGACTCATGTTTTAATTTTTTACATTAAAACTAAACGAAAGATGTTATTTATGTTGTTATTTATTAGACTTCTAGCAAACACAATAATTCGTACATATCCGGTAACATTTTGTGATAAACTCAAATTACCATGCACATTTCTTAAGTTTATAAATACTTTAAAATTAAAAGCCATCAAAAATCGTGTGCTACGACTAACAGAATAAATTATAAATATTGTTGCTCTTGGACAAAATAAAATATTTATTCCTATAGAAGACATTATGAGGTAATTAAAAATAATAATGGCACTATACAAAATTTCAAAACGTGCAATAGGTTAACATACTAATGTGTTAGACATTCTTGGCATATCTTTTTGGAACAAGTAAGGCAGATTGGCTTCTTACAGACAGTGCAAAGATAAGCAGTCTTTGTTCGTTTCTTATGATCAGCGCAAATATTGCTACACTTGCAGTATAGCAATATTTGCGCTGATCTCTCGGTAAAATATCAGCTTGCGATGTACTTGGTTGATCAGGCATATCTAAGGCTTGGTACATAGTCAAAGTTACTACCCTGTACTTCAGTATCGGAGCTTTCGGAATTGGTGTCGTGATCACTCCCAGTATAAACGGCGTCCTCGTCATCGGAATGTGGCTCACGAATACATTCAGCTGCATGGCCGCTGTCATCGCCAATCTCTTCATCTTCGCCCAGTAAATCATCTTCTTGCAGCCTCATTCAAAAAAAGAAAAGAACTTACTCCTTTCTAAAGGGCCGGCAACGCACCTGCAATTCCTACTGCAAAAAATTCCTCTGGTGTTGCGGATGTTCATGGGCGGCGGTAGTAACTTAACATCTGGTGAACCGTATGCTCGTGTGCCCTCTCTTCTATAAAAAAAGCCATTTATTTATGATATCTGAGGCTAAATCATCTGCAAAGTTTACCGATTCAATCCTTTTACGTTTAGATGCCATAGTAAAAACCTAAAAGAAAGTAAACATAGATAAACAAAAAAGTCATTAAATCCATTTTTGTCTCACAACACTCTATCATGAGTCCCTAGGAGTCACACTCGATCATATTTACCTTTCCGAACGACGTTTGCACGCGACCGTTCACCTCTGCATCCCGCGCCTCACTGCAGGAAGGTACTAGAAAGAGCAAGTCGAAACTCTAAAAAATAAACTATTTTTTTGTTGTTTAAAAATGGTGGTGAGTCCCGTGGACTCAGGGTGGTGCATCAAGGGTTAATAATTATGATCGTTTAATTTTCATATTAACTTTGAATCATTAAAGTTATTTTTCAAATATATTGGCAATTCTTTTTTTAATATATAAAAATCTTCAAATTGAATAAAACTATTTCTGTACGAATTTCCTTTTCTTTGATACGGCAACAATTTCTGTCTTCACATGGTGTAAGGGGATCCAAGCTCAAGTTGCTCGCGCTCAACCTTCGCGCCAAGCCTCTATGAACAATCTTAGGAATAATATTAAGAACCAAAACACTGAAAATAATTGCCTTCATTTCTTATTACAGCCCTGTATTGAGTTCTAATAATTACAGCTTAGATTTAATACATTAATTTAAAATCCTGTCGCGTTTCTCTTAATCACGGATAGATGATAGGACGAAAATATAAGACCATATGCTCGCAAAAAATTAATAGAACTATTAAATTGCTTGACATTAAAATCTTTTTAAAAGTACAATTTATTGAGAATCCCTTTCATCTTATGAGTTTCAGTTTACAAGACATTTCTCATCACTAATTTCTTACGTTATCTGATTTCGCATGTCCTAAAAATCCTACCTACTTAAAAATGATTTTATTTCACAAAACGTTTAATTATAAAAGTCCAATGCTAGACATGGCCTCTCCCTTTGTAGGGAGGATTTACCTTAATTGCTTTGCCTGGTCTCCACCTGGGACAACAATAGTAGCATCAAGCTTCTCACAACTTCGATGCAGCCGCCCGTCACCGGCCCGGTTATTTTATGTCTGACGTAGAAAAGATGGTTATACTGCTATTTATAGAAAGCTACTTCATCTAACGTAAAACCATTCACATCATTTACGACATCCACGGTACAAAAAGGCTGGTTGGATTCTCTGACGCCACCGTCACACAGCAGTTGGTAAATACTCTTTCGAAATCACTAATGTGTGTAAGGAAAATGAAAGTAAAGAGAAAATATTCACTTTACTTTCATTTTCCTTCCTTAAGTAAAACATTCTCACTTCGTCACAACCGTAATACAAGTCACAAGGACAAATATGCAGACACGGACAACTTATTCGTAGGCTATATAAACCCTTGTTTGTCCGGGAATCGAAACCACAGCCCTCAGAGCTGCAAGTCGATAACAAGCCACTGCACAAAGGACCCGCCAATTTAAGCATTTATTATGGGATCATTTTGAAAGTATACTCTATGGGAAAATATTCTGCAATTTACAATAGGCCGACTTGTCATTATTATAAACTCGATATTAAAACTTATTCAAGCGGATCAAAGCGACTCAGCAACTTAAATAATTCAAAGTATAGAAGAAACAACGAAACCTAAAAAAATCTATTCTATTTGAAGCCGCTCTGCATTTAGAGTTTGCTTATTAGTAATAACCAATAATCAAATGTAAATTCAGTTTCAAAAATGTATGTAAGTGTAAACAGTTAATTGTTGTTTTTTTAAACAAAAGTTTAAATGTATTCTAAAAAATAAAAACATGTCCTTTTATATTTTTGTAAACTCTTTAAATGGTATGCTTTTAATGGTAGCTCAAAAGAGCCTTGGTAGCTCAGATGGTTAACGCTTGCTGTAAAGATAACAGAACGCGAGTAACCCGGGTTCGTTCCCAGCCGGCACCAATGAAATTTTTAATTGCAATTTTAAGTGCTGATATACCACGTGCTAGGCGGTGAAGGAAAACATCGCGAGGAAACCTGCATGTCTGAGGAATAAGAAAAAAAATATTTCGAGGACCTGTGAAGTTAGCCAACACGAATTGGGGCAGCGCGGCGGACACTTCCTTGCCCTAAAACCCTCTCAGAAATGAGGGGAGGCCTGAGCCCAGCAGTGGGATGTATATAGTCTGTAACTTTACTTTACTTTACTTTACTTTAAATGGTTAAATTGTTTTTAATTAAATTTTCATTTGTGTAACTATGTGTTGGAATGATGAAATGTCAGGAATGCCGTCAAAGGTGGCAAAATATAATTACTTTCACGATTTTTTGTCCATAATACTGGTAATAAAGATAATAGAAAAGAGTTAATTTATTAATAATGTATTATTTAAAAAAATATATGAACTACCTACACATCATGAGCACATCGCGTTGGTGTAATGAATAGATCCTTGTCTTTAAGTCTACCAAGCTCTATAATCTACGAGTACTTAAATTGAATTTTCAATGAAACAAGCAATATTTAACAAAACATTTTAGCTACTCAGTACCACTCATATAACGACCACATATAGTTCAAGCGTTGATCGCTGCCAGTTATCAGGTATAAGTGAAAACATATTGTCTCGATACTCAGATATAAGTAACATAATGAACCGTTGGTCAGGTGACTCGTAGTGTACTCAGTTATTTTATATAAAGTAATGATTTTTTTGTTCAATTGATATAAAAAAAGTCACGGACAGTTTATTATTCGTTAGAGTTAGATCGAAGAAAAGTAAACGTCTGGCACCTCTATTCTTACTATACCCAACCATCTGGAGTAACCGGAGTAACCGGAGTAGTGCCACCATGGAGGACGGAATTGAAGAGCTTCGGAAGGACTTTCAGGAAGTCGATGGATGCAGGTGGCTCAGGACCATGCTTTGTGGCATTACTTTGGGGAGGCCTATGTTCAACAGTGGACCTGTGAAGGGCTGTAATGATGATGAAGGACTTTAAGTACCGGTGTTCCACCCGCTTTCAGAAGCTCCGTCCATCCTCGCCTGGGGCCCTGCCGTTTTTTAGGCGCTCAGACTGACGTTCGGAATATCATCGGAATAGTGATGGATAAGACTTGCTCTTGGGTCGATACTCACACTTGTTTGTGGCTCCAACGATGATGTGAACAGCTGCCCATAGGATCTCTCAATCTCACTCAAAATCTTAGATGTCCCGGAAACGATTCTGCCACACTCAGTCTTCAGCTTTGGTTCTTGGAGCCCCGGTGCCGTTCGATCGCTCTTCAATACGCGCAGTATTAAATATATAAAGGCGAAATTATATTAATATTTATATTATAAGGCAATATAATATAAGATACGTAAAGAACCGATTAAACTAATACATACTAACTTACGCAGTTTTAATTTGCGCAACTTAATAACTTGTGAGTGTACGCTGACGATGTGTGCTCGCCGCTTCGTTGTTGTTCTTGCCGTGCTAATGCCGGCAAACGTACCACTATCACAGCGGTGACACTCCCTGTACGTGAGAGCTTAAGCGCCGGTGACCTTGAGTCGAAGCGTGTAACGCTAGGGTTGATATCGAAGCGAAATGGAATATTATAGACTTGTACCAAAGAAGATACATAGTAGGTATATGTTATATATTATGTAAACTTATGTATTTGGGTAGTGAAAGATGCGTTCAATTTTAAATCAACTTTTATTAAATGAGGGATATTAAAACTTTCGACAAAACCAAATATGCACGACAGTTAATAGTAATCTTAAATAATTAACCAACACTTAGTATTTCAGTACGCAATAATCAGTATTACATACTATCCTTTAAAAATAATTTACTCTTATATATTTTTGAATTTTTCGATTAATTTTTTAATTTCCATTATTATTTCTAACAATTGCAAAAATTCGTAGCATGTATATTTTTTTTTAGAAAATCCAAAGGTACGCAGGTTTCCTGGGACATGGCGGCCAGCAAATTGTTCCCTATGTGTTGAGGAGATAAGTCATTTTTATTTCTAATGAAATAATCCATAAATACAACAATGAACAAATACAAAAACTTTTTAAAGATATCTAAAATGTCTTGACTCTCTAGTGGTATTTTTAATAGTGTATGTTTCAGTTAATGTAATATTATAAAATTATTGGCGTTAATATATTAGTTTTATTGTCATGGTATTTCCCCATAATTCTTGGCAAGATCATATCGACTTTCATTAAATTAAGTTCACATATTTTTAGGTATCATAAAACATTATTAAAAATTAAACTAACAAAACAAGGGCCCTTGTTTTGTGCAGTGGAATTTATTTTAATTCTAATCACTTAAAATCACTTTCAGTAGTACTTATACATATATTATCATTTATTTAATAACAACATTAATATTTATCAAAGCATATAAACCGGCTATAAAAACTAATAACGTTACTTGGTAACATAAATTTAATACCTACATGAATAGAATAGTAATATGTACATTAAGATATCTGTAATATTCATATATTAATTGAAATATTATAATATCACTTCACGAATATATTCATATTTTCTAATACTGACAAATATCGGTATTACTACTAGCCCTCGGCCAGGTCAGTCGGCGACTGCCCGTTCCACGTCCCGCGCGCCTCTCAAGGCCCCCGCACACATCCAGACACCCACACATAGCCGCAAGCGATTTTACGTGCACACATGCTTAAGTGTCGTTTCTTTTCGCGTAGTGTATATATTCTTTGCCACTATACACCTCAGATAGAGCGCTTCAGATAAGATAGTGAAATAGAAATATTCATTTATATCACGTTCGAACTGAACGCTATCACGGTTTCTTCATTAGCACCATCACCATCGTTACAACCTATCACAGTACTTCGAAACTTTGAAAAAGAGGAGGTTCACAATTTGACTGTATTTTTTGATGTGAAACATCTTAGCGGCGAATTAGAACGACTGTTGGCGTGGCGACGAGTTGCCACGGCATGCGTTGCCACGCTTATAAAAATATTACTGAAGTCACTGATTAAAATAATTAAGATATCTCAATAAAAAAAAATGTTGACTTTTTAATTTTTGTATTTAATGAACACAATTTTTTTTAAATAAACAGTCAACCTTTTACTGAAAAAATTCTTAATATTTTATTATTTTATTATGCCATTTTTAGGGTTCCGTAGTCAACTAGGAACCCTTATAGTTTTGCCATGTCTGTCTGTCCGTCTGTCCGTCCTCGCTTAATCTCTGTGACCGTTAGCACTAGAAAGCTCAAATTTGGTACCAATATGTGTATCAATCACGCCGACAAAGTGGTAAAATAAAAATTGGAAAAAAATGTTTCATTAGGGTAGCCCCCCTATATGTAAAGTGGGAAGTGATTTTTTTTTAATTTCAACCCTAACGTGTGATATATTGTTAGAAAGGTATTTAAAAATGAATAGGGTTTTACTTAAATCGTTTTTTGATAATGTCAATAATTTCGGAAATAATCGCTCCAAAAGTAAAAACAATGCGTCCCCCCCCCCCTCTAACTTTTGAACCATAGGTTTAGAAAATATGAAAAAAATCTGAAAAGTAGAACTTTATAAGGACTTTCTAGGAAAATCATTTTGAACTTGGATGGAAACAGTTTTTGTACAAAAAAGACAAAAAGTTGTACAAAATAATTTCTGGACTAAGTTTGTAGTATAATCGTATATGCAAGCATTTTTTTAACTTCGTTTACATATTTTATTATCCTGAACGTATCTTTTTTCAAACAAAAAAAGAATTATTAAAATCGGTTCTCGTAATCCAAAATTACCACCGAAAACTTCTGGCATATCTATGTATTAATTAGTAACCCAATTCCCCGAGAGATGGCGCTGTAGGTACTTATTACATTGGGTCGGGTGTTATCGAATTGTTCGGTTGGTCTCTCCTTGGCATCGCCTGCCGCGGAGCGTGCAATGTTGCACGCTCCATGTTCGCGCACGTACCCACTACCGGGAGCAGCTGCAGGAGCGCGGAGCGCTGCTGGAGCGCGAACATAATGGATACCCACCTTTAAACTCATAAGTGGGAACACTTATTGTGACGGACGGGAAACTACGGAACCCTACACTGAGCGTGGCCTGACACGCTCTTGGCCGGTTTTTTTATTTCCTGTCGTAGACTATCCTTTCATGCGTATCACCTGTACAAAACAGTTTCGATGTTACACATCTGCCAGGCGTCCCGCGACATCTCTCATTATTTTTGTACGTATGTCACGCGATACTTATGCCGATTGAGACCCGATATTGAATTTTTTTTGACTAAATATACTTCATGTGGTGGTTTCACAAAAAATTACCCGTTCTCATCTTATCGTGGCGTCTTTTGACAGTGATTTGATCGCCCAAGATGAACAAAGAGGAATCCTTTTTGCTGGCCCAATGTATAAATTCGTTGGTGGGTTTGGTGGAGGGTCCTCACCCCTGCTCGCCGCAGCCAAGGCGAGAAGGAGCAGGAGTCCTCTTTCGAGGAGTGGCCATGGGACGGAAACCAACTGAAACCATCGGAAATAACCGCATGAAAATTAACGAACAAATTTACTTTGATTTAATTAAAATATTAAATATAATCTTCGAAATGCGTACTCAGTAGTGGTATTTACTTTACAAAAAAATAACACTAAGTAAATAAGTAACTTAACACGTACTATAGAGTTGAAATGCTCGACCTTAGAGTTTAATTTAGTAGACAAAGTAGCAAATGTGTCAAATGCACTTGTAGTTCCGCTTATTCTTCTTATGGCTTCACGTCTCATGAAGTAGCATAGTACAAAACGAAAAAACTTCCTACTTCCATTACAAGTTTCATATAGAAGTACAAATTAAATAAGTAAACAAAACAATATTTTAAGCTTTATTCATATTATGTTCCGATCTATCCTAGCCAATCCCATAATCTTTTACTTTGGTTAAGCTGACCTAACATGATAATCATTCGGTGGGATAATAGTCTATCACCGAATTATATCAGATAAAAACGCGCAGTATGTTGTCTTGTTGGTACAATTTTTGCAGAAATCCTTCACCCGAAAATATTTTGGCTCAATTCTCAATAGGTTTAGGAGTAGAATTTGAGATGAGTGAAAAATTTATTCCATGTTTGTAACACAAATGGGTCGGCTCAACCGGGGAAGGACCATGCATTTTTACATTTCTTAGTAATTTGCATTAACTGTGCTACTAAGAAATGTATAATAATAATATATTAATTTAAATTAAATTATATTAATCTTTTTAGGACGAGAGCAATCGGTTAAGAAACTTAAAGGTCTCACTCACATGTATTAGGACCCAATGCCTCTTAATAGGTCAGTCAAGCTTATCTTAAAATATCCTTAAGACACCATTTGAGCTCTACCGTAGTCTGCATAAGATTGACGCAGTTCGTTTCCTTATGATGCCATAAATATCAATAACACCTGCTTCTGTAAACATTATTGAAGCACTCCAGTGTCTAGGAGGGCCCATTAGCATCCGGAAGGCATTATAATTTTGAATTCAAAGCGCATTGTAGGTCCTCCGCGAATAGTCACACCACAGGCTGAAGGCATAAATAGCTGTGTTTCTAATGGTGAGTCTAGAGAACCGGGGACCTTTCTACTGGAAATGAGGCATTCCATCTTAGTCCTGAGGATTAAGCATGCATCTACTTTTTGAGCCTCAATCGAGGATAAATGAACATGTCTATGGCACAAATCGTCCACTTAAAATCATGTGGACTATGTGTTCATTTGTCACACTTTTTCTGTTACAGGAAAGTCTGAATCAAAAATAATAATGATTATAATCGGGACATAATTGATGGTTATATTGTAACATTGATAGATAAACATGAAACAAAAAGAACATGCAGTTGAATTAAGAACCTCTCAAGTCTCTCAAGTCGGTTTAAATTTTATGGGATAATATCATTGGAGTTTGGGCTAAAGAAGTCAAAACTGCAACATGCATTGTGTTTGTTATTATCTTTCTGTAAACGTAAATAAAAAAGACAAAAGTCACACTTACACACACACGTAAGAAACAATCTAATTCAAATAAGATCTAATGCACTTTAAACATAGCAGCTAACAAGAATCAATTTCGATTCGTTGGATGGGCACTAAATAAGAAACGTGACGGCACTACTTCGTTACTCACAAGCTTCATTTAGTCTCCTATATTCTTTCTCGCAGATCTTCTCGAATACATGTATATGACACCCACATGATATTTATTTATTATATTTGTAAAGAATATTCTGTTGACTTTTAACTACTGGTCGTGGATCCACCTGAAAAATAAAAACAAAAAGTTCCTAATGTCCAGCGTAATTATCCAGCGTTAACTTTTATTTCCACCTTTTTCTAAAATTTTATCTGATGGTAAACGGTGCTATAAGACTAAACGGTCAATTGAACCGTCTTGGCGTTTCATAAACCTATTCACTCTTGCCAAATAATCATCCAAATTTTATTGTGATAGAAAGACAGACGTTGGTAAATAATACCACTATTTTGTTGTACGCATGAGGAAATATGAAGACAACCTTGCGAAAAGTATGTCATAATAAAACATATTTTTAGTCGTTGTTAGAAAGACGCTGCTGTCCGTATCTTGGTTTTTTTCCTTCTGTCGCCTCCTACGCCACCCACAGCATGATATGGGGCAGTGGATATTCTTACACAGACACTACACGGTGAGGCATTGAGGTGAACACAGACAAATCGAAGGTTATGTTTAGAGTCCATGTCACACCTAAGCCCGGTATGCATACTAGAGTTTAAACATCAATATTTTAAGTTTACCTTGTATTACAACGTACCTCGAGTTTCGAGAGCGCCGTGCATATGATAAATAGCAAGCACATTTAGTTCCGAACGTGAACGTGACTTTACTTCGGCCATTACAAATTCAAAGTCCGTGATAATGATGTCGACCTACAGGCTAGAGGTGTTCTACAAACTTTTTATTACACAAATGCTTGTTAATATTATTTTATTGAAAGCGCTAGGCTCAAGTTATGTTGTCATCGCTATCGCTATTTAACCTATTTTATTTAGTATCCTGCGTAATCCTTCCTCGTTCGAGGCAACCCATGCATGCTACAACCTTAATATAGCTGTAACATGGTTCTACCAATTTGGTAATGACTTTACTTTCAGCCTCCTTGGCATTTCATCTATGATCTCAGAGATATCGGAGCACCTACTGCTAAAAATATCTCACTTAATGATTTATTAATAATAATTAATATATAATTAATAATTAATATATAATATTCCTAATGATAATCAACAGTTGATAAAACGCGATAAAATCTGTAAATATAGTTTTATTACACATATCTTACTTACTAAAATGCCTCAAAGCACGGTGCAAAGTCACCTACATCCATCAACTTCTTTGATCTTTTACCAGGTCGAGAACCCATATAGTCGGGGTCTGCCCTTCATTTCGCTTACCCGCTTAAACGAGTTTGCGTGAGTTTGGCGCGCGATTTTTCACCCGTCTATGAGTATATAATATATTTTTGTTAAAAATGGCCTTTTACATTTGAAATTACACAACAATTATAATTTTTGTAAGCGAAAAAATCGTTGCAACCGTTCGTACGGAAAAGATCAAATTTTGTATATAATTTACCCAATTGAATAGAATTTATTATTAAAATCGATAAAACTTACCATAATCTTTTGTTATTTAAAAACAAATATCGGCAAAATTCATTATAATCCATTATATTTACCAGAAAATCACTTAATCACGCATCGAAAACACACGACATAAAAATATGACGGTAAAAATAATTGTTATTTCGGCCTACCTGCGTCTTGTCTCATATATTTTTTTATTTGAAAGGCAAAGGAATTCATGCCCATGATGCCTATATACTTGTTTCATCGTGAACGCAATCGATCTTTTATCTATATATATTAAATATTTTGACTTTGAAAATAATACAATCCACATTAAATCATTTACAACAAAGTCTTGATATCTTCATAAAATATTTATTTTTTACAGTTTACTTTAGATACTCGGTAACTTCTTAATTCTTCTTAGCTATGATAGTTTTCCAGTTAACTTCATTGTATATACTACGATTGTGTATACTTTTCACATTAACGAAAATAGTGGTTCAGTAGATAGAGGAGGGGTGGTGATACACACTATAATGAAAAACACCACTAAAGCTAAATATTACGCAACAGACCCCATAATTGAAAAAAATTGCTCTTTACACCCAATATTCTTGAAAGACCTATCCAACGATACCCCACACGACGATATATGTTGGTTAAAAAAATCATCCCCTTTTTACCCGTATCGGAGGTACCTAAAAGAAAAATATTTTTAAGATTTTGTTTGACAGTTCTGTAGTTGTGATTAACGTCTATAACTATGTCACTTACTTTATAGCACCTAAGGTCACTGAATAAAGTCGCGGAGGGACGGATGGACACCGTGAGACTGTAAGGGTTCCTTGTTGTTTGACTACGAAATCCTAAAAATAAGAACTAATTTCCTATGACGTCTATGTCGATTATGTGTACGCAACTATGGCCTCTAAATCTTTTGCACACAGCAGTACATCACAAGTCGGTTGTCACACATCCACATTGTCTGCCACAGGCTTCTAGCCTAGCCCTCTGCCACGCAATATGAACAAGTCGGCGCGGCGGCCGGCTCATCATACTTACAATAATATAATCGACGAGAGTAGCTGACGACGAAGAATTTTCAAAATAGCATAGCAATATGTAATAAAGGAGATTATAATTAAATTATACCTCTTTTTAAAAAGCTTATTCTATTCTTTATTTTAATCATACAGATCTTGGTGGTAAAATTGAATTTTTTTGAGAAATTTAAGCTTTGGGAAAAATAAATCGATAAATGATAAAAATTCTCATATTTCGAGGAAGATTGTAAGAAGTAATATCGCATTTTTATGTATAAGAGGTCAATGGCAAATTTGTCAAGAATCATTTCGAACATATACACTTTTATCTTTCGTACGCTCACCCGCTAAAATTTAATTTCGCTCTACAACGTACATAAGCCGATAGATAAAACTCCAATAATTTTGCCAATTTTTCCATACATTGATATCTAGAGGGCTTGAACTATAAAGCAATATAAAAGATAATCCACTCGTATTGAAGAAAAATATTTTCTATGAATACCAACACCAGTAGTTTGCGAATTCAGCTAAGTCACGTCCACTAACAGTTCGTTACGTTTCAACTTGATGTTTGAATACATGCACCGAAACTTTTAGATGCATACTTTACGTATGCTAGATGTTAGTGCTTTATAACTTACCCCGAAGCCGGAAGCTATCTCAGAAGTGCTTTCTGGTGGATCCGCTTCCACAACAGCCTTTAATTCTTTATTTTTCACTTTGGTCTCCGGCCGTCCACGGGGTTGGTTCTGAAGGTCGAAATTTCCATAACGAAAACGTTTAAACCAATAACGTACCGTGCTTTTTTTGCGACACAATCGCATTACATATCAATAATCCTTCGAGCTGTTTCTGCAGCGCTGGTGCCACGGTAGAACTCTTACTTGTAAATATACCAATATTTCATGTTTTCCATTGTGCTGTAATAAGCAACACCAAAGAAAAAACAAATGAATGACTGCTTTCAAAATTCAAATGTACCAACTAAATGAATTTATTAATTTTAATTTGAAGTTCTTAACCAAAGAGGAGATATTTCAGATCAAAGTGGTCAGTACGACAAAAAGCTAATTTCATATTATGTAAGGACCCAATACTTTCAATTTTTTCTTAAATAACAGAAAATATACATATGATAAATTGATTTATGAATAAACCTCTTACGTACCAATTTTTAAAAAATGCAGGCGATTCGTCTTACATTATTGACGTTATGCCATACGATGGCTTCAATTTATTACATCCATATATCTCCCTTTCTATACTGTAGCATAAGTCCCAGTCATAAAATTTTGATTTACATCCCATGTCTCTACAAAATGCAAAAACTCTACAATAGATTTGTACAAATGAGCACATTTTTATTACAAAGTGACGCAAATTTCTTTTTTTTTTTCACAAATCGTAATCATAAATATATTAAGAACGACATAGATTGACAACCACAGCCTCAGAGTAATCAGGGGTAATAACGTATTTGCATTTTGATCCTTAATCGAGATAGGTGTAGATGTCGGTAGATTGCGTCGTCACGGTCCAGAGCCACCTGCATCGATCGACTTCCTGCATGTCTTACCAGGTCGTCACTCTATCTAGTAGGAGATCGCCCTAGACTATGCCTACCGGTGCGAGGCTGCCACTCGAGAACCTTTTTCCCCATCGGTTGTCGGTTCTTCTGCTTCCTAATCCTTTGGGCTATGTCAGTTACTCTATTTCCACTGTGGATGTTCTCGTTTTCAAGTTTATCACGTAGAAAAACTCCGAGCATAGTTCTTTCCATAGCTCGCTGAACGGCCTTGAGCTACCTCATACGGCCAGCTGTGAAATATCACGTCTCAGTTCCATAGGTCATCACTGGCAACACCCACTGATTGTACAATTAAGTTTTAAGGGTTTTGTTGTATGCCTGGCAAGATGTGCCATAATCTCCCGAACATTACCCAGCCGAGTTGAATTCGTCGATTGACCTCTCGGTCGAAATTGGATTTACCTAGTCGGACTATTTGTCCCAGATAAACATACTCGTCAACAAATTTGAGCTTAGTGCTTAGAATATTACACATGATCTTTGGTTGGTTCCTGTTTATCTTAAGAACTATCCTGTTGAGAGACACTATTGCGGTCATTGAGCAACGCAGTCTTCGAGGCACTGAAAACGATTTTGTACATTAAAAGGTCTTAAATTATTTGCAATGTTTCTATATTAAAAATATTAATCTTTATTTACATGTCACATTATAATTATTTGTTGAACAAATAAATAATAACATCAAAATTGTTTTAATACCTGTTGGCGCGACTTCTAACGCCGCCTACCGACGCACCGGAACACCAAACTTTTATCTATGAATCAGAGCTCGTCATTGTTAGCAACCAATCACAGCACGTCGTGCAATTAGTTATAAGATCTGTCTGTTTTAAATTTTGATTATTACCTGATACACACTGTTAGCAATAAGACGATTTAAATATAACCAGCAAACCTCAAATAAATCAATCATTGAAGAGCACCTGCCGACCGTTCCTGTACAATACCACAGGATAGAGAATTTCGTATTGATTCTATAATGCCAAACTTCTTCATAGAAAAGTAGTCTCTAAATATAAGATTTTGTAGTTTAAAATGCTGTGGGTGGGAGTAACAGCCTATATACATACCACTGCTGGGCACAGGCCTCCTCTCATTTGTAAAACAGTTTTAGAGCAAGGAAGATTTCGCCGCGATGCCCCATTGCATGTTGGCGAACTTCACATGTCTTCGAAAAATTTTTTAACTTCTCAGACATGCAGGTTTCCTCAAGATTTTTTCCTTCAATTTCATTCAATTTATTTAGTGCCGGCGGGTTCAAACCCGGGTTACTCGCATATTGTTAAACCCACAACGAGTGCTTACCATCTGAACTACCACGGCTCTAATAAAATTAATTCTTTACAGCTTATTTAAAGTCCACGCTAACGATAAAGTTATAAACATCAGTCTCAATAACGCATTGCCTTATAGGAGGCATATATTCCTAGATAGATGGAATGCATTCCAGTAAAAAGGCTCTCTGGTTCTCTAAACTCACCGTACAAAACACAGTTGCAGTTTTACGCTGATATTCTGTGAGAGCGTGGTCCTGTCCTAGTAGATTCAACCGATTCGTGTCGCAATTATAATACAGCTTTCTACCACGTAAAGTACGACGTAATATATGTGATGAAATAGAGCGATAGTTTCCCGTTTGCTCATAATACACGTTGATGACGAAGATAAAATAATGATGAGAATCATGGGAATCGTCTTTTTTTATAGGATAGGATGACAAACGAACACACAGTCCACCTGATTGTAAGTGGTTGCCGCGGCCCATAGACATCTACATATAACCTTAATTACAAATCAAAATGCAGATGCGTTGTCACCCGTGAGGACTAAGATGGAATGGTCGTTTCCAGTAAAAAGGGTCGCCGGTTCTCTACACTAACCATACGAAATACAGCAGCATTAAGCTACTATTTCACGCTGGTATTCTGTGAGAGCGTGGTCCTTCCCCGGTCGAGACGACCTATTCGTGCTACAACTATACTACTAATATACTTGCAGCATGGCTCTACCACGTAAAATTATTTCATTGTCAGCCTTATGAAAGTTTTTATCTGATAAAATATTTTATATTTTTATTTTTCAGTCGCGCAGAGTCCTAGCCATTTATTACACCCATAAAGTAAAAACATTTCATATTTTAATAATTTGTATTTTTCATGTAATTGTGTAGCTGTACAAGATAATAATTTTTAGGCTTTCTTTTACGAGACGTTTGTGACACAGAAATAGCTTTGGTTAAGATTTGAAACATGGAAATATTATTGCTTTTTAAACTTTTAAAACAGTGAAAAAAAAAGATTTATTTGAGGTATTTGTAGTGGGAATGTTACAGTTGTCAAAAATACAACATGGAACGACTTTTCTGGTGTCTGTTTGCTGCAAAATATATTTTAAAAATACTCGCCACCTAGAGCATTCTCTGAACGATTTATGCCAATAATAATAATATTGTGGCGGCGTTATCGTCGCGTCGCAAGAGAAACACACCGAAGCCTAAATCACGCTATCAACATTCCGAATCATAAACAGTATATATAGAACATCTCCGAACTATCACATGGAGTGTTGGCCGCTCCCCGGGCCGAACATCTTGCCCGACGGGAGATCTCCCCTTTTCCTTCTACGGCCACAGTGGTAACCCCGAAGTGATCTGAACACGCAACCAACAACCTTCAGAAGCTTCAAGCTTCATCGTCGTCATAGAATACCTCACCCATTCGCTCCCGAGCATATATCGTCTGCAGTCTTCATATCCTGTGCTGGCCATCTAGCTTCACAAGGTTCATCGCAGCACTGAAATAATAATGCTTCCTAATCCTTTAAGCTACTCTCTGCGCTATACAGTGTTCAGCACGGTTGTGAGCCTTACTGCTCGCCTCTGTTTCACGGCACTCTCGCAGATTACTTGCCTTCTTCTCGACTCACCGCAGACTACAAGGCCATCTCCTGGCACTTTCGTCGCACATTCGTCGGCAACGAGCCTGCACTATCGACCTCCGGTCTGAGCAGGGGGGTGATGTGGCAGCGCTGTCGCCACGCCGCATGCGAAACACACCGAAATTTTAATCACGCTATCAACATTCATAATCATAAACAGTATATATAGAACATCTCCGAACTATCACATGGAGTATTGGCCGCTCCCCGGGCAGAGCACCTTGCTCGGCGGGAGATCTCCCCTTTTTCTTCTACAGCCACAATATACTCCAGACCAAATTTCAGTCACGGTGGCCAGTCTGAATGGAGACCAACCATCGGCGCAGAATAAGATTAAAGTATCTAAGTGTACTCTCTATTCCTTTACTCTAATGGTCGAATTGGACGGTAAATCGACACAAACAGAGAGAGATCAGGCGTAGGACCAATGGTTTCACGTGCTTTCCGTTGCACGGGAGTGAGACAACGCCAACTTCCTGACTCCGGGCAGCTGAGAATTTCTTAGTGGAAAAACTCCATAACTGATATTTTTGGCCTGACTCAGGATTTAAACACGGGAACTCATGATAAGCAGCCACACTGCTACAATCACTACACCAATGAGGAAGTCAAGGCAGTTTATCTGAATATTTTGTTAATAATCGTCGTCCCCTGGAACATGAAAGTAATGTGACATTCTGTCATGTAACATTCAAGCTGCACTGTGTGATAGGCTTTAGGCTATAAGATACCCGGAATTTGGTATATAATATTCCCCATTATACCACAGTATCCCATTTATTTCTGTTTCCAAGCCTGTGTCAGCCTAAAAATAAATATTATAAGTGCCTGCAGTATTAATATTTACAACCACAAACTGATTTACTTATAATCAATAATTATGTTATTAGTTTTTTTTTCTAAAACGTTACCTCCACGCTCGGATTTTCTCCTGTATCGTGGAGGCAGTTAACAAACATAAATTTCACAAGGACAAACATCCAGACCCGGAATAATTACTTGTAGATCATACAAATACTTGTTCCGTGCGGGATTTGAACCCGCGGCCCTTAGCGCTTTAACTCATTGCTAAGCCATTGCACCACGAAGGCGTCATGAGTAAGAAGTAAGTAAGTAAGTATGAATTAAGTTATAAATTAACGGTATGTACTTTTATTGCAATGTACAATCAGTAGTAGTATACAGTAAAAGGTAGTTTATGCTAACTATGTAGCACCAATCACTTCATGAGCTATGGAGCCAAACCTCCAAAATTAAAAATCTTAAAATCAACTAATTTCTTTTAATTTTTGACTCAGCGACTCTTTAGGTTTTAAATCATAGATGGCTCTAACGGACCTCTTCAGTTCTTACTTGAACGTTGTTTTCTCCTACAGATTTATCATCTTCTTAATAATAAATGGGCCGCTTTAACACAAAACAAATTAATCAAATGTTTTATCTGAGTTATTGGGTAATTGATGGCGATAGCTTAGTGGTAGTTAGCGTACCTAGTAACTTTCCTAAAAAAATATTAAAAAATCATTATGATATTTCTAAACGAGAAATAAGTAGTTTTTTTTTACTTTTTTATTTAAAAAAATTAGTGATCTTATTAATTAACATTACTAATATTCCCTTTAACCACTCCTGGTAAGCTTGAAACGCTTATGTTACAGTGGTTCACGACAGTAGTCAAATGGCGGATTCAAACCCACGACCTTTTGAGTTATCGATCCGCGACCTATACCTACTATTGGGCTATTGTCGTTTCAAGTATAAAATCATATGTGACAAGTTCCCATGCGCTTAATGTACTCAGTATCATGGTGCAGCGATAAGCCAGCTAGCTGCTTGCAAACGAAGCAGCTGCTAATGACTTCGCTGTTGAGTGCTGTCGCATCACTCAACGTCAATACATTAGCTCGCATTCGAACAAAAACGATCAATCGATGAATTGCGAGAATTTGACAGAAATTCTTAAATTACACAAAGTCTTAACTAACGGTCGTATATAAGAAGAGGGATAATAATAATAATGTCCTCCAGACCGATTTTTGGTCACGCGGACAGTCCGATCAGAGACTATATCAGTAATTAACGCGATTTCGTAAATGAATCATGAGTCGTGGGTACGAATCCAAGATCGGACCAAAATCAGTTATTGGTTTCTTTTTGTTAAAAAACGCTCAGTAGTAACCCGAAGTCAAGCTTTTGGCGGTATTTCACCCCGCGCCTCGGAAAGCACGTAAAATCGTAGATTATGCGCTTGATCTCTCTCCGGTTGCGTCAGATTGCCGTCCCATCGGACTATAAGTGTGGGAGAATAGAGAGTGCTTACGCGTACACTGGGGCAATATGATCCTGTCCTGCGCTGACGATTAGTCTCCGATGACGCTAGCCACTGTAATCGACATTGGGTCTGGAAGATATTATGTGTCCACAAGCACATTATCACGGTATTTCACTGCGGTTTGTTGCATGCCAAGAGCCCTGTAGACCAAGGACAACTAAAAATGGCATAAAGTTACAAGTAAAGGCGCAAAACTCGACTTTATCTATTTATTAGTCCCCAAGTGCCACACGTATTTTTTATTATTGTTGCAGTCTGAGTTCGAATCCTGTCGTCGTCAGTGAAGTTGAAGTGTAGGACGGTGCCCTGTAATACGACATTTGTGTACATTATAATACTAATCATAACCACCTCTAGTGCTTTTGAGAACACACGTATCTCAAGATGGAGCTTCAGCAAAAGTTTCAAAATTGTACAAAATTACTCATATGCAAGTTAACATATTTTAAGTTGTGTAGTTTTATTTACATTCAACTTAAGTTATCGGTCACATTCAAATAGATAATCTGTCAGCGCATTAAGAACTAACATCAAAATCCTCTTAAACTGTCAATTATCCGCATTACAATTGCAAAGTGGTCGTTTTATTTTTCCACCGACTCCGACAAAATTTGGTTTTTTATTTTAAAGTTTATTTCTGGAACTTCTAAGATTTACCAATTGATATATATTTGTATTTTATTTTGAATAAAACTTTTGTAGTCTTTTGAAAACTTAACAATGAGCAGATCAGTGAGATTTTCCTTGACAGAGCCACAACGCGGCTGTAGCACGAGTGGGTCGACACTACTTGGGACGCTGTCATGGATTACCCATGTATATAAAGATATAAAATGTTGCCGTGTTTCGTATGATGAGTGAACAGAAACAATTTACTAGTAACGAGGATTTCCATCCGGATTAACAATGCATCTGCAATTTGAGAAATCAAAATATTTCTCAATTAGGGATATCATGTACTTTCATATACTGGTATTTCCAGGTAAAACGTGAAGCTTTTGATATGTATAAATGTATTTGACTACACAGATAATGTTACTATAACTTAATATGAATTTTGTTTGGCCTACTAATTTAACAATAAATTTTTCGCTTATATTTCTCACATTCTGCCATTCCACCATTACACCAATGAGTCAACAAAATAATGTTAACGATATTTTAACACTACAATTTACGTAAAACCAGATGTTGTTACATTCAAAGAACGGTCGGATGTCAAGTTTGATACCGCTGAGAAAATGTGTGTTAGTTAACTCTTCCGTATCACTTAGATAACGCAGTTGTTATTGGTAACTCCCTAGAAGTTAATTTAAGAGAGTAATTACAGTGAAATGTTACGATGTAAAACTAAGAATTATTGATATTTTACATTTCTTATTGCATAATCGACTATCATATATCACTCGGTTTACTTTCATTTGAAGAAGAAAAAGTTTCATTTTAGCAATATTACTCTAGTTTGCAGGTGTCCGATTTTACTATTTAGCTAACGTAAACTATGTCAGTTCTTTATAAAAATTCATATAGGGTTGCACTATTTTCTATAGACTATTCACATTTAACCAATTTCCGAAGGATTTGAAATATTATAATAATAATAATATAAAAGTTTTATTATCATCACTACAATCCTACGCAAGTTCACTGCTTAACAAAGCCTGGCCCCAATAAATATCACAAGGGTCCTGAGCCATCCGTATCCATCGACTTCCTACATCTCTTACCCGATCATCACTCTATCTTGTGGGGGGCCGCCCTACACTTCTCTTACCAGTACGAGAATACCATTATAGAACCTTTCTTCCCCATCGATTGTCAGTTCTTCGAGATAATATACTATGGCCAGCCTATTGCTACTTCTGCTAATTAACCCAGATTAACTTAACTGCGAAGGAGACAAAACTTGTATTTACTGAGCACATTGTATAAAAGAAAACAAAAACGGGAAAAATTATTCAACAGATAGTCTAGTTTTGATGACATTTAAAAGGGCCACAACTAGTGACATAAAGTAAGCCTGAAATATTAGTGAATATTTTACGATACAATCTTGCAATTTTTTATTGTATTTTTTTACGTTTTCCCACATGTATGATTCTTAATATATGTCGTTTTACATAAGACCTGGTGACATATATTTATTAATCACCCGACGCTTTCAATTATACCTGATATAAAATACACGGATATTAGTTCTACTTACACCAAGAGGTCTACCGAGGAATCCAGCTCGGCTTGATCTCTCTCAGTAAATGGCGACAAATTTGTTAAGCATCTATAATAATAAGACCCAATATGGAATGGTTAATATCGACCATATCGTTTCATATAGTAAAGGACAATTACTTTCAGGAGACATTCACTGCCTGTTCCTGTTGTATGCTAAGTCACTTTGAAGCTCAATGTATACGCATTGTTTGACCCGTTTGCATACAACTACGGGCATATACCAACGCAACGGCCCGCAAAAATAAAACTAGAAATAATATTTCACGACAATTCCAGTCGGTGCAATTAAAAGTTATTAGTTAGATCTTTGTGTCTTTTGAAATTATACGGACTGCCCAAATATTGATTGAATATGTAACTACACTAACCTACCTATGTAACCAGTACACTTAGTATAGTACCTATATAACTGAATTGTAGTCAGTGACGATCGGGCCGGCACTGTTGTTACACGCGAATAAAATGTAATTAAACGCTATCTCTTACAAGGACTTATTTTATTTCTCAACACACTACACAGACATTAGTTAAAGTGGTGACCCCGACGTGATCCAGTGCTGTGCTCTCCTATGCCTGTGTAGTTATAACGTCAAAAATGACGTCCAGGGAAGAGAAACTGGAAGCGGAGATATCTCAAATAACCGTTTCGTCGAGAATCCCGGAATTTTGGGAAGATCAGCCGCGCACGTGGTTCATACAGGCCGAATCCGTACTATACAACCAGAAGCTCTCGGATGCTGCTAAATACCATCTGGTTATTGCAAAGCTGGGGAAGAATGTCGTACAGCAAGTCACGGATATCCTAGTGAATCCTCCAGCTGAGGGAAAGTACGACCTGCTGAAGTCAACGTTGCTCACTATCTTCGAGGAGTCCGAAACGCGCCAAATCACTAAACTCATTGGCGAGATGGACCTCGGGGCCAGCGCCCATCCCAGCTACTGCGTAAAATGAAGGACCTGGCCAGGGATCGATTTAAGGATGAAACTCTGAGCGCTTTATGGCAAAACCACCTACCAGCCGCAGTTCGTGCCGTACTGGTGGTTACCGGTACCAAAGACCTCAAAACGCTAGCTTCTGTAGCAGACCAGGTTATGGAAACAATGCGACCCATCAGCGTGGCAGGGGTAGAAGCGACTTCGTCAGATAACGCTTCCATCATTGCTGAAATCGCGAAGATTAACAAGCGACTGGATAAAATGGCCATGAGCAAATCGCGGTCCCAATCACGCGAACGTGACAGGATCCGAGCCCGTTCGCAGACTCAAGGTCGCCGCAGCCGTACTCCTGGACGCGCTGCTGCTCGGGACAAATGGCTGTGTTTCTACCATTATCGCTTCAAGGCTAGGGCGCAGAAATGTGTTCAGCCGTGCGCTTGGAAACCGGAAGAAACGGTAAACTAGATGCCATGCAGCTGGAGAAGGCGAGTAGTCGCATAGGCATCTCTAATCATCGCCTCAGCATAAGAGATAAGTCCAGCAACCTTATTTTCCTAATTGATACCGGTGCCAATATATCTGTTTTACCGCGAAATAAAGTGAATCTTAAATCGTGTGGTAATGGATGTTTTGAATATATTTTATATGCAGCAAATGGCAGCAAAATAAACACTTACGGTGTTAAAACTTTAAGTTTAGATTTAGGGTTGCGCAGAGTGTATCAATGGACATTTGTTATCGCGGACGTGCGTCAGCCAATTTTAGGTGCAGATTTTTTAGCGCATTATAAGTTGTTGGTCGACGTAGCGTCTCGCAAACTAATTGACGAGGTAACAAATTTAAAGGTTTTAGCTCCTATTGTTTTCTGTCAAGAACAGTCAGTCCAGACCATAGATAAGTGTCATCCTTTTTATGATTTGTTAGCACAATATCCTGATATCACCAAGCCGGTTTCATTTAAAGAACCACCCAGACATTCGGTATACCACCATATAGAGACTAATGGCCCACCGGTGCACGCTAAAGTAAGACCGTTACCGCCGCATCGATACTTAAAGTTTAAGGAAGAGTTTAGGCTTATGCAACAGTTGGGGATTTGCAGGCCGTCGAAAAGTGCGTGGGCAAGCCCTCTACACGTTGTGCCTAAAAAAAACGGCCAAATACGACCATGTGGCGACTATAGGGCTCTTAACGCGATAACCAAGCCCGATAGATACCCTATACCGCGATTACATGATTTTAGATATTTATTGGAAGGTAAAAAAATATTCTCACGAATTGATATTAATCGCGCGTATCATGTTATAATGGTCAATCCTAACGATGTAGAGAAGACCGCCATTATAACACCTTTTGGTCTATTCGAATTCCCACGCATGACGTTCGGTTTGCGCAATGGAGCACAAACTTTTCAGCGGTTTATGAATCACACTGTTTTTGATGGCCTAAATTTCCTTTATACTTATATCGACGACGTTATAATTGCAAGCACGGATATGACGTCACATAGAGAGCATCTTAAGATCGTGTTCGAGCGACTAAATAAATGCGGTTTGACTATCAACCTGAATAAATGCTTATTTGGAAAGTCTAAAATAGATTTTTTGGGTTTCGAGGTATCCGCGGAAGGGATTCGTCCTTTTAAAGATAGAGTTGATGCTATTGGTGCTTTTCCGAAACCAGTAACTATTGAAGAACTCAAGAGAATTTTGGGTATGGTCAACTTTTATCGTTTACATTTGCCCAATGCTGTAGAATATCAAATGGAGTTAAATAAGTTTTTAAAAAACTCTAAGAAAAAAGACAAAACTAAAATTAAATGGGATGATAAGTCAAATGAAGCATTTATTCAATGTAAAACTAAGTTGCAAAATGCCGCAAGCTTATCGTATCCAAAACCCGACACCCCACTCGCACTTATGACGGACGCATCGGATTCAAGCGTGGGAGCGGTATTGCAACTGCAAGTAGGTAATGCATGGTCACCGCTAGGGTATTTTTCAAGAAAATTATCGCCTACTCAACAAAAATACAGCACTTACGATAAAGAACTTGTAGCTATTTATCTTGCAGTGAAATATTTTAGAAATATGGTTGAAGGTCAAGATTTAGTAATTTTTACGGACCATAAACCCTTAATTTTTCCGTTTTCAAAAATAAATAGTAAAGATGAGTTGCCTAGGCGCGTGAGACAGCTACTTTTTTATAGCGAGTTCACTAAGAACATTAAACACATTGAAGGTGATAAGAATGTAGTAGCGGACGCGTTATCAAGGATAGAGACCGTAACTTGTTCGACCGTATTAGATTATGCAGCAGTCAGCAGTGCACAAAATAACGACGAGCAGCTGGTTAGTCTACGCAATTCTAACAAGTGGAATTTTAAACAGATATGTATTCCTGGCAGCGACTTACCCGTTTGGTGTGAAATGTCTACCAATCGGGCGAAGCCATATTTACCGGAACAATTTAGACGCTTAGCTTTCGACTCTGTTCATAGTCTTAGCCACCCCGGAATCCGTACCTCGCGTAAGCTAATGAGTGACAGATTTTTCTGGGTTAATATGAACAAGCACGTAGGTAAATGGGCCAAGTCATGCGTTGCATGTCAACGTGCTAAAGTTTATAGGCATAATACATCGAAACTAGAGAGCTTTCCTTTGGCTGAAAAATTTTCCCACATTCATGTCAATATAGTTGGCCCACTTAGTATTTCCTTACAAGACTATAGGTATCTGGTCACAATAATAGATCGACAGACCGGTTGGCCAGAGGCATTTCCAGTAAGAGATATATCTGCGGAAACGGTTTCTAAGGTAATTTTCGAGGGGTGGATTTCGCGTTTTGGCTGCCCCGTTCAGCTTACCAGCGACCAAGGCAGACAATTTGAAAGCAATGTTTTTCAAAATTTAATGAAATATTTAGGTGTTTATAAAACCAGGACTACCCCGTACCACCCACAGAGCAATGGGCTGGTTGAGAGGTGGCATAGATCCCTTAAGGCCGCGCTTATGGCCAGGTTGGATTCTAAGACTTGGGTTGAGGAACTGCCTATAGTTTTGTCAGGCCTGCGAGCAGCTCCGCGTTCAGACACAGGCATTAGTGCCGCCGAATTAACATACGGTCAGTCTCTAAGGCTGCCCGGAGATTTTTTTGGTGATAAATGTAATTCAAAAATTTTAAATCACAGCGAATATGTCGAACGTTTACGAAAAATGATAAGCGAGCTGATACCTAAGCCTACGACACATAAGGACTCTCGTACAGTATTTGTTCATAGCGATTTAAATAGCTGCACGCACGTGTTTGTTAGGAGTGACCTCATACGGAAATCATTACAACCTCCATACGAGGGGCCTTTCAAAATTTTGGAACGAAAAGGAAAAGTTTTCCTAATACAAATGCCCGGTAGAGATGTATTTATATCCGTAGATAGGCTTAAACCTGCTTATATTAGTGATAGCCAAAATATAAAAAACGTAGATAATAGTAGTGATAAGGAAATTTCTTTAAGAGATGGTAATATTAACATAAGCGGAGCGGATACAAGTGATCGCCCGCTCAGCTACACCACGCGTAGCGGCCGTATTTCAAAGAAGCCCGTACGTTTCAATTTATAATTTACATAATCTACTCAATAAATATTGTTTAGCGTTATTAGAAAAAATAGTTCTTGCCGGCGCTGACTTTCGTGTAGTACATACGTACATTCTCCTAATAAACAAACTATTATTTTAATATTAAATAATGGGTAACACGGTGAACAAGGATGAGGTAGTTATCGCACAGTCTGAAGCAGCAATGAAAGAGACAATCGTGCGATCGTATAATGGTTGGGCTGTTGCGATTTTGGTGATAACCGTTATGATCCTGTATTTTTTCTGCCGTTACGGGACGGCTCAGGTTAAGAAGTGGGTGTGGAAGCAGGTGGGGTTCGTGCAGGAACAAGCCTTGCAAATGACTCAAGCTACCAGAGCCAGCTTCCGAAAAGCTCACGGCTCGCCCAAATCGCCGACTAAAATAGAAATATGTTAACGGGTTGCGTTAAATGGTGTTTGGCGATATCAGACGTACTGTTTCGTCTATCTAGCTTGTAAGTAGTGTTTAAGAGAATATGCCCTAACAATGTAAGCAGATTCAAAACTTGTATTATATACTGATGGCAATTATTTTTTTTTACTGAAAGGAATTAAAATGTGTAATATAATATACCTATGTTTTAACGTTTATCATTGCAACTCGCTGTTATTGTTAAATGCATGTAAGTCGAGTGTTGATAGCTACTGACGCATCAAATGTAAATCTCAGTATTAAGACATATGATACCAAGTGTTTGTGCATTACGAGTGATAAGCAGTACGTTGTCACCAGGCTCTGCCTATACCTTATTGTTTGTATATCCAAATTTAATTGTATCTTAAAATAATTTTCTTTTTTTTTGGGGGGGGGAGTGATGTAACTACACTAACCTACCTATGTAACTAGTACACTTAGTATAGTACCTATATAACTGAATTGTAGTCAGTGACGATCGGGCCGGCACTGTTGTTACACGCGAATAAAATGTAATTAAACGCTATCTCTTACAAGGACTTATTTCATTTCTCAACACACTACACAGACATTAGTTAAAAATAAAATTATTTATAGTGATTTTATCGCGTTTAATTAATTTATTTTTAACTTTTAATTCCCACATTTCGGGTGGTTTACAGCACCCATCGTCACGGAAGGACTGTGATATTTGACGTCCCAGTGTCATAGTCCGGCTACTTCCAGTTTTTGAATATAAATTTTTGGTCCGATCTACGCAAAACGAGCTTACAGTGGTATGCTTGGGTTTGGATTTAATTTTTTTAATTATAGGATCCCAAGCTGGTGACAGCACCCACCCATCTTCTCGATTAAAATAAGGATGTTTTTTTTTAATTTCAATAGCCATCCTTGTATTATCCTTGGTAGGATTCGGTGTTCTTTTGTGAGGATTTGTGGTTAATCAAATCTGATGTACATGTGGAGACAATCTTGAACATGTTTACAGACTGCCGATTTTCAAAATTTGATTGCTATCAGAAGAGACCTCTCCAACTTAAGGTTTAGATTCAATTTGCCTCCAACCATTCGGTAATCGTTGCCAGTTTTAATCCTTGCGATCACTGAGACATTACTGAACGGTTGCCGTCTAGTCGTGACAGTGAAGTCAATCTCAATTTTTATCGAATAGTCGGGGCTCGACCAGTTCCACTTTCTATGGGGCCGCTTCTGGAAGACAGCTAAAGCTTAAAACCTTCAGCTATTGCCGTTTGGTGATTCTGAGTATAAGGTACGTGACCCTCGTCGACACACTCCCAATCTGTACAACGCTGTTAACGAGAGACCTGTGGATGATAATTCCAACACCTCCTAGGGACAGATGTTCGCCCGGGGATAGAATAAGTTTCCGGATTCGAGAATCACTGTGTGCTCCCCCTGTCTTTGAATCTCGGGTAATCCTATAATATTCCAGCGCAACTTGTCTATCTCTTATTTCAGCTCCAGGATCTTCTAGTCAGTTCTAAGGGTGCGCGCGTTGTATGTTGCCAGTTCGAGTCATCTCATGTGGCAACTGAACCTCCACCGGGGATTCTTAGCAGCCCCTGCCCCGCCGTTACCATAGTTGCTACTGTAGCCAGGAATAGTGGATCTGTCGGGGTCTGAGGGCCGTTATGTTTGTGTCGTTGCTCATGGGGGGGGGGTATATTGCCATAGTTGCCGCGCTTGGCGAGCGGGTTGGTAAACGTAGTTTTTTTTTTGTTGTAGATTTGTTGTTATCAGGATGATGCTACAGCCCATCTCCTGCTGGTTTTCCTTTTTCACCTTTTGCAACACCCACGAGTAGAAACAGAGTAGCGAATATTCTTAACCGCCACTACACGGCACGTGTTGAAATTTAAGCACTACCTAATAACGTTTCTCGTTATAAGGCTTGCAAAATGAGAATAAAATCATATAGCGCTCGTTACGTGCTATCAAAATACTATCAGATGCATTATGTTAGAGCAGACAACAGATATAGTTTTCTAGTTCTAGTTTGTATTTGCGTTAAAGTTTACATAAATGGATGGCGTCAGGATTGGAAAGGTGAAATACACGTTAAGTTTTCATATGATCACAAGTATTTATCTTTATTAGAACATTAATAATGTCCTCTAGACCGAATTACTTTCTCATTGTCAAAGGAAACTAGCCATCTGCGCGGGTCAGGATTATAGTGCCCAAGTAGTGTATGCACAAACATAAGTGCAATCCCTATTCCCTCACTGTTTTAGTCGGATCGCACGGAAACCGACACGAGCGGAGAGGGATAAGACGTAGGACCAACGGCTTTACGTGCTTTTCAAGTAACGGAAATGAAACCCCGCAAACCTCCTGACTTCGGTCTGCTACTAAAAAATTTTTAACAAAAAGCCAATAACAGATTTTTGTCTAACCTGGGATTTGAACTCGAAGCCACATGATCAGTAATCGTGGTTTACTATCGCTAGATCAACGAGGCAGTCATTTTGAAATATTAATATATTATAACGATTTTCATAAAATTTAGTATCCAAGGAGTTTCGGGCGCAATAAACCGATCTAGCTAGGATTTATTTTTGGAAAATGTTATATATATATATATATATATATATATATATATATATATATATATATATTAAGAATTTGTAAAGCTTTATTGTATAAGTGATTTCTGTGTTCCTAATAACATACCTACAATTATACATTAAAAAATTAAGAAAATAATTGTTTTATTTCTGTAAAACTATTAGATGTATTTCATGAAATTTCTCTAATTTTTCCATTTCAATTTTCTAATGATGTATCTATGTTTAGCTAATTACGCTCTTTCATGTTACATATTGCTTTAAAATATTCTAATTATTAGTAGCTAAACAATGATACATTCGTAGAAAATTGAAATGGCAATAGTATCGATTTAATAAATAATATTGAATGTGAGGGTGAGTAATTATATATACGCACACATTCAAGGAGCATGCATGTGTGCGTGGATTTGAGTATACATACACACATATGCATAATATAGGTAGCGTAACAATCACCAGATGGCGCTCTTTCCAGGGGGGTATCAGTTTTACTCGCAAGAGGGTTCTCTTCTTCCGTATATATTACTATACTCTTTGGACTGGCGGGACCGAGCGAGGTGATAGTAGTGAGGTATGTATAGTACCCGGATGACCGAGCTTTGCTCGATTTTTTTTTGAAATTACATTTAGATAGAAATTACATACTGATGAATAATATTTTTTGATCTTATTGACATAATAAAACCGGCCAAGAGCGTGTCGGGCCACGCTCAGTGTAGGGTTCCGTTGTTTCCCGTCCGTCGTCCATTGTGTTCGCGTCCATCCAAGTTCAAAACGATTTTCCTAGAAAGTCCTTATCTACTTTTCAGATTTTTTTCATATTTTCTAAACTTATGGTTCAAAAGTTAGAGGGGGGGACACACATTGTTTTTTACATTTGGAGCGATTATTTCCGAAATTATTGCTATTATCAAAAATGATTTTAGTAAACCCCTATTCATTTTTAAATACCTTTCCAACAATATATCACACGTTTGGGTTGAAATTAAAAAAAAAATCGCTTCCCACTTTACATATAAGGGGGCTACCCTAATAAAGCATTTTTTTCCAATTTTTATTTTAATACTTTGTCGGCGTGATTGATACACAAATTGAATTGAATATGAAATACCAAATGTCAGCTTTCTTGTGCTAACGGTCACAGAGATTAAGCGAGGACGGACAGACAGACATAGTGAAACTATAAGGGTTCCTAGTTGACTTCGGAACCCTAATAGAAAAAACGGAACTGAAAAAGTTATTAGTGCAATTAGTTTAATTAAAATTTACGTATTTTTGAAAAATTCTAAAAAAAATTGCTTGAAATAATAGATTTTTCACAAAAAAAGAAGGGAACTTGAAAAAAAAAGGAAAAAAAAGTCGGACCGAAGACGGGACGCGAACCAAGTTATTAAGATTTCGCAACCACTCACTATCCACTTGAGCTATTACGATTAATAACACAGTGTCAAAATTTACCTTCTTATATTGTAGGAGTTTTTCATTGCCTGAAAACACGGACCAAAAAACATTTTCCAAAAATAAATCCTAGCTAGATCGATTTATTGCGCCCGAAACTCCTTGGATACTAAATTTTATGAAAATCGTTGGAGCTGTGTCTGTGTGTCTATATATATATATATATATATATATATATATATATATATATATATATATATATATATATATATATATATATATATATATATATATATATATATATATATATATATATATATATATATATAAATTACATTTTTTGTATGACTGCTGAGCGATTAAATAAAAAAAATCTGCAATTACAGATTATGTATCTACCTACGACAAAGGATTACGTATGTGCCAAAATGGTCTTTGTAAAGGTTGTCCAATAAACACAGATCCTCTTTTTTACATGGAGAAATGTAGCAATCTGCGGCCTCACGAGCGCCAGCCGCCATTATACGAGTATTTTTCTCTTTATTGTATTGATGGATATTATTTTGCTACAACATTTTTTGTACTTTAACTTCTTATGGGTATGTAGTAACAGATAGTAAAATAAAAATAAACCTATGCACATTCCCCGTCTTCAGTGTGGTCCCTTATTAGTACAGCATGATACACCAAATGTTTATGCTGCTTACTGCTACAGCCCCAGGACGAGATGGAAGGATATTCTGTATGCAACAACATGGCACGCAGAATAATAATTTGTTAGCATGCAATTTCTCATCCAGTTACGGTGCGAATGTCTCCAAGTTAAAAGTGAATAGGCTTTTTCCAAGCTTAGTCAATGTGCTTTACTATCTGCAGCTAAGTCACAACTTAACATCAAGTATAATCATACTCCTCGTATTCAAGCACTGGCTTATAATAATTTGTTTGTTGTTACACTTATCTAATAATATAAACAACAGATAATTTGATAAGTATTTCTGCTGGTAAGCGCTTTGTTATTGCTAGCTAGACCTAGCGCAGCTGTGGAACGTAATGGATATATAATCATCCGCTAATATTCACCACCTGTGTCGCGATATTCGATAAGATAATCACTGTTTTGTTAATTGCTATTTTCAATGCTCATTTATGTTTGCATGTCTCAAAAACAAAATATTTCGAGAACATGTAAAATCAGCCAGCGCGCAATGAAGCAGCGCGCCGGCCTAATTGCTACGTGACCTCCTCAGAAGTAAAAGGCTTCTCAGTGCCCATTATTGGTCATTATTAAGGACCGTAACTTGTGATAAGTTGCGGCTACTACAGTCCACGGACACCCGTGCAGGCGCTGCTGTTTGTCGGCAGAAATACACAGAAGGGTAGTTCCCACCCGGACGGACCCATAGGCAGTCCTACCATCAGTATAATATTTTATTTTTATGATCATTTAAAATATAAATTGTTACATATTATACGAATTTAAACATTGCAATTGCAAACTCACTTGCAAAGCATAGGAACTATGGCAAGATGGGGGATATGGTAGTTTGAGTGACGTCTATGTTCTACAGTGAGATTTTATAGGATGTAACGGATGGATGGATAGATTTATTTATGGTATTATGCGGTGTGTTAATAACTTTTAATTTTTTACAAACAACGTCTGAAATTATTGTTGAGTTGGTAGAGCCACGCTGCATCTTTATGGTTGTAGCACAAATGGGTCGGCTCTTACAGACTACCAGCGTAAAATAGCAGCTTAATGCTGCTGTGTTTCGTATTCGTAGAGATTTGAAGATTCTTTTTTACTGGAAATGAGGCATTCCATCTTAGGCCGCTGGGGTAGCAACCCATGTGCGTTTTGATTCTTAATCGAGGTTTAATGTAGATGTTTATAGGCCACACAATTCACTTACCATCAGGTGGACTGTGTGCTCGTTGGTCACTCTTATTCTTAAAAAGAACGTGGAGGAAACGAAGGAACTGGGCGTTTTTAATCTGATTATAATTGAATTAAATTAAAATGATAGTACATTTGTACAGTTGTCAATTTTATAGTAATTTACTTTGGAAATTATATACAGCTGTTCGACATATTTTTTTTATTTTCTTTTGAGTTTACATAAAATGCGCAAGGACAAACATCTACACCGAATTACTTGCGGGTCATAAAATTGACTGTTTCGTGCAGATATCAAACACGCAACCCTAAGCGCCGCTACTTACCTACTGCTAAGCCACTGCACCACGGAGCCGTCAAATAATATTTAAATAATTATTCGTGTACGGCTTCGGATTACCTTTGTTTCCAAAAGTGACAGTTGGAGCAGCAGAATGCTCACAAAATTTTGCCACCATTTTGTAGCCACTAGTAAGTGGCTCAGGCAGAATTTAAGTTCGCTACTTCAGTTTCATAAAAAATATATATGTCAATTCAGTCGCTGGTCATACGCTTTACCGTCAAGTAATCTCGTCCATAGGAATCCAATTAGGAGCGGCGATTTGTTAACCTCATTAGCTCCCTAGTGGTAGATCGGGCTCCACAAACTTTTGTAATAAACGTTCACTTGTTCTAGAGAATTGTATAATATTTGGAGACGATGGCAGGAGATCCGACGGGTTGAAAGAGATAAAGCCCTTGTGTGCTACGTGCGCATTTTGAGAAGCCTTTTGTCTAACGAGTACCTTTTGTAGAGTCGAGCAGCATCAGAGGCAGCTAAACTAAGTGGCGTAAATATGAGTCTCTTAGAGATTACTAAATCTTTGTGCCATTTGCTGTAGAAACTGTTAGTCCGTGGGTCCGCGTGTGGTGAAGTTCTTTAACTGTAACTGCAACCGGTTGTTGCTGCTGTTGATAAGAGGGCTGATTCTTTTCTCGCTCAAAGATAATGGATAGCAATTCAGCTTGGAAACGCTCCCAGCGTTCTAAACACCATACCGCGGAGAGTAAGAGCTGCATGATAAATTTAAGTTTTTTAGCACAAGTTTTTTAGGAATCAATATAGTATAATTTATTGTTAAGAATAAAATTATTTTCACGAATTTTATCCACATCTACCCAGAGTGAGATTCAAGACTACATACTAAACTGGCTAAAATCCGTAAATCTGTTTTATTTCACATGAAGAGCTTACATCATATCATAAACATGATAAATATTTATGTAATTGAATAAATAAATGTAAAAAATAACAATTTAAAAAGTCGCTCTCTGCATCTGTTATTGAACCGATTAAGGATTGCTGACTGTACATTTTAACATTGTACATTTTAAAACAAGTGTACATTTTAAAATAAGTGATGCAAGTGTGAATTGAAACTATGTAAAATGAAGGGAACTTTTACACAAATAATATAATTATGGACGGTCTTTGCCGCTGATGTAATAATTTAGACTTAATAGTCTGAGTCAATTTACGCGCAGGCTACGCACGTCTGCTAAGACTGAATTCTCAACACAACATGCCAGCCACCTATTATGTACTCATATTTTATCACTAGCTGCTCAGTATGTAAAACGCCGCAGCGTTGCGGAACTGCCCAGCGTATGACTAATGTCACTTTTGAAAAAAGCGATCATGATGATGTGATTAGTTTTTGCAAACGTTACAATTTTATTGTCCATGTCGTCTGTTTAACTTTGTGTTATTTTTCTTTTATTTGTATAAATTGTTATATTTGTTATGATACTCGTATGATAAAGACAGCTATTGCATGTGATCGTGTTTTATCCTAACAGTAAGAGCATAACATGTGACCATTTTGTAATACAGCGTACAATCTGTTGGATACTTCCAATCTAAACTGCTAACTGCTAACTGACTCGTGACTGTGAACGTGCAATCAGTTTCAGCCGAACTTTAACGTACTGCAGCCTCGTGAAACTAAACTGTTATTTATGTTGATATTTATTTGCTGATAACACTTCGTTCATCTGCCGTCTTAATTTTTGATAATTATTAAAATATGACGAAGTTAATAACGCAATAGCAAAAGAGTGCCCTGGTTTACCGTCAACGATTTGCCTTTAAATGGTAATAAAATGGAATGTATTACATTCATCACACCCGTTAAGCAACCAAATGTTAAGCAAGTTAATACCAGTGTGATTTTAAATGAAGGAGTTGAGTGTTGTTGAATCCACTGTTTTTTCTCTGAATATATCTTAACTGGCTAGCCAACATAGTTCTTTATTGTATGAAGTAAAAAAAAATAGAGACTTTACATATTTTGAAACAGCTAGATTTAAGCTAGTTTAAAGTAATCCCTTAAATGAAAACGTAAAAAATAAATATATTAAGATTGGCTCATATTTACGAAAATTTAATGTATGTACACAAAAACAAAAATAGTTTTATCACGAACAGTGATGTGCATTGTGTAAATACTAGGAACAAGCACAAGCTTGTACCAGTTACTCGAATCCAAAAAATCAGTAATTCCTTCCTGGGGCAATGTATACGCTTTTACAAAGTTCCAGAAAATGTGCAGACCTTATCTTTCAAAAGGTTTATAATATTTATTAAGCAAATATTGTTTAGTAATGGTTATTACTAAAGAGTACATGACCGACAATAACGTTTGGGAATGAGGTGATCTATTCCATGCTGTTTCCAATTGTTTTCAAAAAATGTATAAATATTATATTGTAAGTTAGGCTTTCAAAAAAAGTCCCACTGGATTTCTTGCTGGATCTTCCCAGGGCGGAGGTTTGTTCTAAATAAGTGGTGAAAGTAAAAAATGACTTTCAATATGAATATCAATATTAAATAAAATGATTCTATTCTATTCTAATTGAGAAGGACAAAAAATACATATTACTTATAGTTAATTTAAAAGGAAAGAAAAAAAAATATTAATTAAATTTTTTAGATATGATATCCTCTTAAAACCTGAAATAAGCACATCGAGTGTTCGGCGTGTTTCTTATCACTTGTCACCATGTTTTTGATAATGTAGGACTACAGCTGCTTTATTCTATTTGATTTAACTTAATTCAGTTTTAT
This sequence comes from Parnassius smintheus behrii, assembly GCA_036936625.1. Classification (NCBI taxonomy): domain Eukaryota; kingdom Metazoa; phylum Arthropoda; class Insecta; order Lepidoptera; family Papilionidae; genus Parnassius; species Parnassius smintheus. The sequence continues at coordinate 35,173,844 of JAUPFT010000029.1, forward strand.
TTAACGATCATCCTATCGCCCTAGAGCACTTTCACGAGTACTCTCCAACTTTATAGTTAGTTATTATTCTACTATAAAAAACACCTTTACTAAGTGATTCAACCCCAAATAGTTTACAAAACCATCGCCTCTTCACGTTATCTAATTTATGATACGAGATGCAGCGATATTCTATTATTCCGCCGACAAACAGCGTGTATTATGTGATATAATTACATTTAATAAACAGGTAAACAGAAACGGTATAATAGTTACAACTAAATAACGCTGCGCTGCGCGAAATTTAACATTCCAGTGTCGAACGTTTTAGATGAAAGATGAAGTAAAAATGAATCAAAAAGTGTTAAAACTTTGTTCCGCTGTTTTAATGAAGTGCAGATTTATCGAAGTCATAAATTTTATGGGATACTTAAAATATAAATTACAAGAATCGTGATGCACGTAATGCTGCACTAGCAGCGTTTGATCAGGAATTTGGAATTCTAGTTCTGTGTAGTTTTGGTTTAAGTTTCAGTCGAGCAGGAATAACATTAAGCATTGTTGTATAGTGCCTTTGCATAGAAGAGCTGACTTTATCAAACATGTAAAACTGGTTACTGTTACTGTACACACGATACATGTCTTTAAAGTCATCTTCGTTTTCTGTTTGTAACTCTACACAAAGATTGTTGGATGCACCAAGGACCTCACTTCTTGGTATATTTTTTTTATTCTAACACCTATTTACGACGTTATCTCATTATTTATTGCCTCAGAAGCGCAGCAACAATCAACTAACCCTCTGCACTCATGATTTCAAATTAAAAAAAAATAATTGATAGAATCAGGCGTCACTTTGCGGAAATCCATTATAATAAAAAATAAAAATATCAATTTCTTTGCAACTTTCCGCTAAACATATAAAATGATGTGTCTTACCTGGATTGAAGCGCACCTCCCGCCCTCCCTCAATTGCATACACTAACTCCGTCACCACTAGACCAAGCACCACTACTCTCAACACCACTATTCCAGGCAAGACACACCATCGACGATAATACGACACGTGTTTCGCCTCTACACGAGGCATCCTCAGGTAATATAGACTCTACGGCGGCTGACCGCTAAGTGAGTGGCGAGTTTTTTTTTTTTTTTTTTGCGCCCGAAGCAAATATGGGCAACCCTCCGGAAAGCGGGGGAGGGAGGCGGTGAATGCTCATAGCATACCACGCAGCCGGCTGCGTGGTTATGTGGAGACTTTTACCCACTAAACACCGCCTTTTAGGAAATGGCTTAACGATCTGACTAGAGATCTCTAAGCCGTATACGAACGCGACTCTCCTTGGCAGAAAGGAGGGCGCAGAGCGGCGAGTCGAAACAGTTACTATTTATACACGCTGACACAATCGCTCCCTACCAAAGTAGCGAGTGACCGCGTCGTGCGATAACAAACCTGTCAACAGTTATTATTATTGTTATGATTATTTTTAAATACTATTATTATTATTGTTTTGAGTGAACGCGCCGTGCGATAACAAATCTGCTACTAATTATTATTATTGTTATGATTAATATTTTAAATACTATTATTATTATTGTTTTATTGATATTATTATAATTATTTATTATTATTAATCTTAAAATTATTATTAAAGATTGGCCTTAAAGATGTTTAACAAAGGTGAATTAGAAACATTTGTTTGTTCATTCAGCAGTGTATAATTACCATTATTACTTTTTAAAATCTCCAACTGCTCCAGCACACACAGTCGCAGCCCCTTATTACAGGTATGTAAGACTTCAAAGGAATGGTCGCTAGCTAGGTTGTGTCCAGTGTCCAAGAGATGTTTAGCAAAATGGGATTTATCAGGATTGCAATTTCTGTACGCGGCCATATGTTCTTTATAGCGCGTCCCGAAATTGCGACCAGTCTGACCCACGTAAACGGCGTGGCATTCGTCACAAACAAGTTTATAAACACCCGATTTTTGACTAATATTTAACTTATCTTTATTGTTACAAATATTCCTAAGCGAATTGTTTGTTTTGAATGCCACGTTAATGCCGTTTTTCTTAAGACTATTAGCTATTTTTTCCGATATGGGGCCTAAGTAGGTCAAACTACCCACATACCGCCGGACACTTTGAGATCGAACCGCGTACAAAGAATTGCGAACAACATGCTTTTGTTTCTTTTTAATAAGATTATCAATGAGACTTTTTGAAAAACCGTTAGAGACCGCAATTTGATAAATTATATTAAGTTCTTTTAAATAATTTTCTTTATTTAATGGAACAGTGGACAGACGGTTAATGTAACAATAAAAAGCGGCTAATTTATGTTGCCATGGATGACACGATGATGCGGGGATGACCGTGTCGGTATGAGTTGGCTTTCGATAAATTTGGAAAACATGTAACGACTCTTTTCTTGTTATTGTTAAATCAAGGAAATTAAGGGAGCCATCTTGTTCCAATTCAAGTTTAAATTTAATTTTTTCGTGGACTCTATTTATTTTATTAAGGAAAACATCCAGTTGTCTCCTTGTGCCTGTCCAGCAAATAATTATGTCGTCTACATATCGATAATAGTATAAGATATTTTGGTTAACAACTATATGTTGTTTTTCGAAATCATCCATGAAAATGTCCGCAATAAGTGGACTTAGAGGGGACCCCATAGCTAACCCTTCTTTTTGTAGATAGAAACGGTTATTAAACCGGAAATAATTTTGTTTCATACAGAGAGAGGTTAAATTAAGAAGATCATTTGTTTCCCCGGGATGCAGACGACGTTTTTTAAAGAGATTTGAGAGTATACGCAAACAGTCAGGGAATGGGACGTTTGTGAAAAGACTATCAACGTCTAAAGATAACAACATAGATTTAGGTGGAATACGAATATCTTTTATTTTGGAAATAAGTTCTAAACTATTTTTAAGGCTGTAAGTGGGGTTGAAACCAGATTTCTCCCGAAGGAGGAAGTTTAATTTTTTAGCAAGGAGATAAGCTGGTGCACCTATATATGAGACAACTGGACGAATAGGAACATGTTCTTTATGTAATTTAGGTAACCCATATAAAGTGGGTGCTTGAGGATTCATTGGAACTGGATAAATTGGTACCCCATAAAATTTATGACTTCGATAAATCTGCACTTCATTAAAACAGCGGAACAAAGTTTTAACACTTTTTGATTCATTTTTACTTCGTCTTTCATCTAAAACGTTCGACACTGGAATGTTAAATTTCGCGCAGCTCTATCGCGTTATTTAGTTGTTAACGTTTGCTAGTAATAAATAAATCCATTTTGCCTCGAGCTGTATTATTTATTTGTTTCAACGTCATTAGTTCGCGTTAGCCGCATTATAATTTTTTTTCTTTCATTTCGTCTTTTTGTTAACACCTATCGTTAAAATTTATTAAGTTCTCTAATGTAGGAAAGCAAGCTACAAGAGATGCACCAGTTAATTGACGATTATTAGGTTATTTCAAATAAGAAGTAAAAGTTAAATAATCGTGCACTATATAGGAGAGGGAAATATTTTATATGTTGGAATAGTAATAGCTTCCTAATGTAACAAAAATAACAGTTTTTCAAAACTATTGATGATTATTTCAAGATAATTCTCCTCAGTCAGACCGAGTATACAACATTAGCCAGTTCTTTTTTTAGATATTTTGTCTCCAAAGAAACCAGGCGGATCAATCATATTCACATCACAATCACAACACTGTCTCCGCGACGCGCTTTGGGCCTCGAAGCATGCGCTACAAAATATATTTTCTTAAATATTTAATAAAATAAATAACCTAAAACTTAACTTCAACTGAACGATATTGAACAAGAGATTCTGTAATTGCTCATGTTATTGATAATCTGTCCTAACATTCACTGTGATTTGTATATTATTCATTTTACTTTTCGTTTATATGGGCCAGCGTACAAAAAGGAAAGTGAACTTTTGCTTAAATTATTTTGTAATGTTGGCTCTACTCATTTCTCTATCATCATTACAAAAATACATCAAAATGTCAGAGTAAACCGGAAGAAGGTACCTCCAGTTTTCAATTATTACTTTTAGTCCGGGAATAAACAAGCACCTCAAGGAGATAGGCAAAGAAGAACAGAATATTTGTTTCCTACGTTACGGTAATTTTGATTGTATTGATTACCGCAGCGCAAGATTTACATATTCTGTATTCTAGTTCAATTTCTGTGAATAACAAAGTTTTGATTATTTTTAGATCACCAGGACAAACTCAGAATGGCACATAAAGTAAGAAACATGTTATGTCGGACGATCGTGTCAAAAGACAATACAGAAGTTGCAAAATCGTATCGTGAAATATTTATAAATGCTTCAGGTTTCATTTATGTCACTAGATGTGGCTATTTTATGTCGAAAAAACAGCTATTTTATGGTTGTAATACGAATGGGTCGGCTCGACCGGGGCAGGAGCACGCTCTCACAGAGTACCAGCGTAAAATGGCAGCGTAATGCTGCTGTGACTCGTACGGTGAGTGTAGAGAACCGGAGACCTTTTTACTAAAATTGAGGCGTTCCAATTTAGCCCTCGGGGCTGACAACGCATTTGCATTTTGATCCTTAATTGAGGATAAATGTAAATGTCTATGAGCCACAGCTTCCAATTACCGCCTTATAGATTAAAACAAAAATAAAATAATCAACTTGATTTTATTCCTTCATATTTGAGTTAATGAGAACATTTTATGGCTTGCTATAAATTATGGAAAGCTTTTTAAAACATTTCATTTCAATTATAGAATTGCAAGTCGAAATATCTAGCTTCTGTAAAATAAATTAAATCGAAATTATAATTTATTTCATATAAATATTTTTTTTTTCTTTTACAAATATGAAAATAGCTTACAGCGAACGTGAAAGTGCTTTTAATTATCTCATACATTAAATCGAGCCTAGTAGCTTATTGTATATTTATTTTTTCTCTCGTATCATATCATATTTTACATAATTTTCTAGGTAGTCTATGTTAATATTATTAACATTAAATTTTTATTTTAAATTCTTAGTTATAATAATGGAATATTCATGTGGGGAATTTAAATATATAACGAAAATTTCAGAGCCACTTTTTGTCATACTAATCACTTGTTTGTTTGACTGTGATGGCTGTAACTGTTACTATAACAACTAAATTGCTGATTCCGGACGCTTACGGTCCATTTACATAATGCAAGTAGGTATCTAGCCTGTTGCATACAATTAAATTGAAGCAATAAGTTACTTGCGTGACCAAAACAACACATCGCACTCTTGATTTATTGAACTAGTTTTATTCAAAACTTTTCTTCGTGTAAACAGCACTTACAATAATTTTTATGCGATACTTGTGTTTAATTGAATTTTTTTTTAACAAAGTTTTGATTGCAAATATGGGGAATATTAATATATGGGAAAACTATGAGAGAGATCTGTGTTCAGCAGTGGTTATTTGAAGTATTTATCTCGATTAATATAATCCACTGAAATAACAACTTTAGCTAGAATACGGGTTGTGTTAAGTATTGCGACTGTGTTATGGTTTAATTCAGTCTAGGTCAGGGACAGGGAACATAGGCCCATGACCGCTTATAGTTTACACGTACTTAAGTTTGTTTTATCTTTTTTAAGTTATGTTCAACTAAACTCTCTAGCAAAACCGCAACAAACCTACACTAGAAACACTTACAATGATTATGATATTTTTTGCACATGGTTCCTGTAACAACAAACACTGATCTTGCGGGAATTATGTAATAAAGTTATATGTACAAGTTTTAACTTTTTGTATACAAAATAAAGTTGATACTGGATACTCATACGCCACAACCAAATGGTTATTGAGATATTCACTACAATATATTAATTATCTGATCTAATAACGAGCTCTTCGAATGTGTACCTTGCAACAATGTATGCAAACACCAAATCATTAAAAAAATCAGGCACGACGCGGGAAAATCACTCAAAATTAAACTTATTTCCGCCCTTCTTCGCATTGAAACTTGATCAAATTATTAGGTAAGAATTGAAGTAGTTTAACATTTTTTTTTCTTTATAGATCTTACACATTATGCATATGCCTTTATTTTAGATCCAAAGGGATAAAAATATTAATTTATTACATTGCATATTTTCAGTTTAACACAATTTGATACAATTTGTTATAATGTCACAATCATGGCGCATCTTGATACCAAATGTGATTAAAATTTAAGCAAATTGCTTTAATTGACCATGTAATTATGGGTTGTAACAGCCTCGTTCGTCTAGTGTTCTTAGGTGCAACTGCTGATCGTGATAAAATTAGATATTGGGTTTTTCTGTCAATAAATTCTCAGCAGTAGCCCAAAAATAGGAATTTCGGAAAATACGTAAAGCTGATATTCCTATATAGTATCGGACTGCTGTCCCATCGTACTGTGATATTGGTATAATGGTTTTATTTAAGTATTAATTATCGTTTTCGAATGAAGGCACGAGAAAATATTCAAAGAACCTTTGATAGTTGTTTTTGGTAATTGTGTATATTAGACAAAATAAAAAAAATATATATAAATGGACCATTTTTTCCATTATATTGTCTTAATCTCCGCTAACGATAGAATACATTTGCTTAATCACTTAACTAACTAACAATAGAAGTCATTTTAGAGCAAAGCAAAATTACACCATTTTCAAAAGGCATTTAGTTCATAGCTATGTAAGAATGAATAAGCGTGTTAGAAACTATAAACGGACTCGAAAATTGCTTATTCGTGGTTACACACCAGCTTGCATGTTTGAATTGATAACACCCATTTGCCTTTTAATGAAAACGTTAAAGTTGTAACGGAATGCCGTTACAGCCGCTTTGTTTTGCTTATTGTGTCAGATATTTTGATGTGCTGTTAGCAACTGAATTGGACCAAATATTTATTGACATCGGTATAAGATTTTCGAACTTTGTTACAAGAAGAGGCAAATAAGCATGCGGATACTGATGTTAAGTGATCATGTTTGCCCATGAACATCTGCACAACAAGAGAAGTTGCAGGTTAGCTTCGTTTTAGTACGTACTTAAAATCATTTTCATAAAAAAGTGAAAAATATGACTTCAGTGCAATCACACTGCCAACGTATTCGTCTCACTGTCAACGTACTTAACTGGTACCACAAAGTTTTTGTTACATATTCTATAAAACTTAACAGAGTTGAAAAAGAACACATAACGAATTGGTATATAGTTGGAAGGTTGGTTGATGCTTAATTTACGCAAAACTTACGGATATGTTAATCATACATTGCTTATTACAGTCTACCTGATGGTAAGTGGCTAGTAGTCCATGGATACCAGCAACCAACTTCAAACAAAGAACAAAGATGTGAGCTGTGAGAGATGGAAACCAACCAAGTTATGTCTATAAAAGGAAGATGTCATGTCGTTACAAAAGTTGTATCTAAATTTTCTTGAGGACAAAGAATTAGAGATTGAAAAAACAATTAATACTTTAATATTTAAATTCTCGACGGCAACATTGATTCTGGATAAGAAACCACATAAAATGTCACAATCATGGCGAATATTCCACGCTGCTTCAAGAGTTTGATGATGAAAGATTTTTGCAAGTTGCAAACTGAAAATATAACAATACGGAAGACGCACGTTTGCATTCAAAGCCAGTCAATAGTATGACGCTTTCGGGTGTGCGAGGCGCGGGGACAAGGCATCGGGGTGCACGAGCGCGTGCGCCGCCCGGCCGCCCACCCAGACACTTCTCCGCTCTGCCGCGCCGCTTGCTCGCTCGCCGAACAAAATTCTATAGAAAATTGAGACATCTCTTCTCCTCTCCATTTGTACGAATATTTGTTGAAATAACGAAATTGGATTGGTTTATTCAATCATATCTCCTCTCGTCTCCTCTCTTCTCTGCTTTTGGTGGATACTGGGTCTAAGTAATATATATATTCAATGTGAATTTCGACTTGACCGCTATATCTATTATCAATTTTACAAGCCAAGACAGTTCTTTTAAATGTTCAAATAGCACTGCGGGGTAATCTGAAGGGTACGCAATACTTAAAAAGTTCAATTAAACTGGGGCAATTAAATATAGAATTAAACAGTTTATGTATAAATCCTACATCTTTATACTCTTTGGAACTCACCATCTTTATCCATCTGATGTGACCGTAGTTTTTTACTTAGTTAACAAAAATGTTAGGTATCGGATAAAACGTGTTTAAACATTTTCAACACGTAATAAATGTGTGGCACAGTGTATATTTCATCTAGTTTCCACAACGAAAAACCAAAAGAAATATTTTATTCAGTATTTTTATATGTTTCCAAAGTAATATTTCTGTGTTTCAAAACCCATACAAAGCGAATCCCATGTCATAAGAGTCTTGTACACGAAAGCTTAAGTACAATCTTATACAAAATTCTTTATGTGCATGATAGCACATGTGCGTATTATATTGGATTGAGTGACAATGCAGTGATGCATTTGAAAATAATGAATGAAAAATATTTTACTGTAGAAAAACCCTATGGAACGATTAAATATTAATGAGTACTTTATTATACATAGTACAATATATTAGAGGCTTAACCATTTCGAGTGTGTCGTGTGGTAACATAGGGAAATTAAACCGGAGACTGACAGCAACATCTTTCTGATTAGAACTCAAAATAAAAGCTACAGTTGTCCGTTAAACATGGAAATTACTGCAAATATCAAGGGACATTGCTCAACGCCCATACATTGTTCGCCCTGGAACCAAAACCATCGGAAAATTGTGTTGTGAAAAAATTGTAATCTTATTTTTATAGCGGACTATCTGCAGAAAAGATTTACTTCAAAAAATAAAAGTATCAGATTTTGAGGTTATAATAGAACTACCACTATTATGGTTTTAATCATTTGGTATGATTTTTAAGAAACTGAAAAACAATATCGTATTACATTCATATCAATTTTAGAAACGTCTTTCAAGAACATAAAACCGCCAGCAGAGCCGCAATTTACACAAAATACACTTTTCATTACATATCCATAACAAAGAGAATAAAAACACCCTTAGTAAAAGTAAATGCATAAAAGGGCGCCAAACTACTCTACCAACATCAAGACATGAAATTAATTTTTAGAACAACAGTGCTGACAACATAGGCGAATTATGCTAGTTCTGTCAATGTCTATCCTCAAATAATTTTATCGATATTATGTTTATTGATTTATTGTTTATCGTAATTTTTATATTAAAAATATTAATTATCATAAACTCCTAAGCGATGGTTTTAGTTAGAAGTAAGCCACACGTTTTTCTAAACTATTATTAGAAAACCTGATCATGATGAAATAATTAGGTTTTGTTCACTTCCGCATTATTCTTACTATCTATTTATTTTCGAGTTTGACCTCATTCATTAGGTATAGTAGGTTTTTTAAATTATACTTTTAGGGAATAATAAAAAGAAATGGTGATTGATTGTTTTTAAAACAGTTTCTATTTGCACTTTATTCGAAATAAATTCAAAATGTGATTCAGATTAAAAAATATGCAACTGTTCATTAAAAATTCAAAAGATCAATTATAATCGATTGCGTGTCCCTAGTTATATTTATAGATGGCGGCGATTAATGTTATTAGTCGAATAGAATACTTGTTTAATGTTCATTTTGGCATGCAGCTAGTCCGTGTTATAAAAGTATTTGCAACAAATATAATAAAATAGATAATTAATTATCGTGTATGTCCGTTGTTTTTATCCGCTTGGTTTATTACGTTTTTATGATGTTGAATAGCATTCTTTCACTACACATTTATCCATTTTTTGTCGCGGCTCAACTCTGTCGGCGTCACATTGAACACTGAACCGACGTTAGCTGGGCATATGGCTGTAGCCTATTTGCAGTGGCACCGCCTTGGTGCCTGATCTAGTGTAATATATAAATCAATGGCTGCACCAGTCGACCCCCGTGCTTACTCCAATAACGAGGGTATTGATGTTACGCCTCTAAATAATAATTTCATTAACTTATCTCAAAAGTCAAATCTAATCGCGAAACATAGACGTAATTACTAACAGAAATAGGTATCAAAGGGACCCTAAGATTAATCTTAACAAACTTTGCCCGACGCTAGTAAAATAAAAGTTCCTGCTTTTCTTTAATCATAATAGTTTTAGTTTTTTTCTTAAATTATAGGATGATTGGACAACAGGAATAGTAACAAAAATCAACTTATTATCCAATTGTCAAGCTTAAAATGCTTTCTGTTTATAGCCTTATGGTTTAGGGTCGGGTTATAAAATTCACAACGGTAGGTTCGTAGGTATGACTACTCTTGTCCATGGACACATTAAACCAACTTCAAACGGAAGGCAAGAGAAGTCTTGAAATCCCTGTAGGCTGAGACAAAATGCCATATAGCGTGTAATTGTATTTAATTTTATAACTATAACTTAGCTGCTTCCAAACCCCTCAAAATAGAAAACAACAATGGATGCACTGCTGGTTGAAATAGGTAATAGGGTTGTGTCAACCCTGACAAGCTGCTAGGTAGCATTACAAGCCATATCCATGGAAAAATGAGCAAGATATTTAATTATATTTACCTGTTTTATATATTTCTGCATTTCGTGAGGACATTGGATTTCAAATTAAAGTTTTATGGCTGCAATTCAGGTCAGGTTGCAGTATTGGAAGGAAGATAACATCAAGTGACATAATATGTGCTAGTTGGTCTCCCTAACATCTATAAATTTCCAACAGCTGAGCACACGCCCGTCTCATTTTCGAGAGGGTTATGGAGCAGTCAGTTCACATCGCCCGACCAATTCATATTGGCGAACTTTCCTATCTACTTTCTATCTATGTGTTGTGTGTATCTATTTATATGTTGAAAATAATAAGTATATTAAAAGATGACTATATCTCATAAAATGCGATCTTCTAGTGTTTGAATGAATACATCAGAACATCCAACACTTTAGTACTATTTTATAAACTCTGTTATAAATTTATCGTGGTAGAGCCACGCTGTAGCATGAATTGGTCGGCTCGACCGGGGAAGGACCACGCTCTCACAGAATACCAGCGTAAAATAGCAGCTTAATGCTGCTGTGTTTCTTATGGTGAGTGTAGAGAACCGGAGACCCGTTTTACTGAAATTGAGACATTCCATCTTAGTTCTCAAGGGTAACAACGCATCTGCATTTTGATTCTTAATCGAGCTTAAATATAGATGTCTATGGGCCACAGTATCCACTAACCATCAGGTGGACTGTGTGGTCGTTTTCAGCTTTATCCTAGAAATAAAAAAATATAACTTGGAAAAATATATAAAAATAAATATCGTATTTGCTAAATCCTATTCATGCGTGAAGTAATACTCTGAAGTTATAAATGTTCCTTGGAAAGTGGTATCTGTAGAAAGATGCTCCATTAGCATCCATCAGGATGGAGAGTGTTCATTTATTACGTGACATTTACGTGGTGCAGTGGCTTAGCAATGACTTGCCATGCTATAGGCCGCGGGTTCGAATCTCACGCATTTCTAAATTTAGAAGAAAATCCTATTATGAAGGTAACTTATTAAAAACACACGTGTGCACATTATTCAAAGTTGTGAAATTGTTGTAAATACCAATCAACCTTATATTATGCCGAATATTATTTTCTCCTGACACTAAAGGACAAATAAATTGTGCAAGAAGATGTTGTGACCAGGATTAAGAAAGAAATGCTTCGGTGGTTTGGTCATATAGAAAGAATGAATGAGGAAAAAGTGACAAAGCAAATTTATATGGCAGATGTGAGCGGCAAAGTCGGGAATGGACGCCCTAGAAGAAGGTTTATCTACCAAATTGGCGATATTTAGAAAATGGGCTACGTTAGAAGTACCCTTAACCGACGAACATGTATGCGTAGATATAAAGGAGGCGAAAGAGGTATGTCAGGATCGTGCCAAATGGAAGTCCGTAGTCTCTGCCTACCCCTCTGGGTGACAGGCGTGAGTGTTTAGGTTTTTCTATGTTTTACTAAAGGACTCTTAATAGTGTTTTGCAAAATTTTTTTGTCGATACCTGTTCCACTCAAGGAAAAAGAAATAAAACAGTTCAAGAGCTTAGTGACAGGCTTTTGTAGTAATTTATTTTGCGTAGATATATTGATGTAAAGGAGGCGAAAGAGGTATGTCAGGATCGTGCCAAATGGAAGTTCGTAGTCTCTGCCTACCCCTTTAGGTGACAGGCGTGAGTGTTTATGTTTTTTAATGTTTTACTAAAGGACTCTATTGAGTGTTTCGTAAATTTTTTTGTCAATACATGTTCCATCCAAGGAAAAAGAAATAAAATAACAGGTAACAGTTCAAGAGCTTAGTGACAGGCTTTTGTAGTACTTTATTTATTCATTTTATTTTATAATAAAAACAATACAAAAAATTTACAAAATTCATAAGTACAGTACGTTAACTTATATAAGATTTTTATGCACACTGTAATACGCTTTCTTTCGAGAATAAACACATGTAAATAATATTTAGAGTAAGAAGGTGGTAGTTCGCTCACTTCTATGGAAATAGAATAGATTGGGATTTTGATAAAGTTTGAATGGGCTCTAGAAAAATTTTGCCCTGTTCCTGTGTTCTTGTGTTAATCAATCTTAAACCATCATACATACTGTTGTGTGAATAAGTCAACTAGCGCCATCTAGTGTCAGGAACGAGAGGGAGGGGAGCTCTGCAGAGAATGACATCACACTCTCAACCGACAGCGCCAACCGAAGAACTAAGTTTCTAGAAAATCTATACTCGCAAACTCGTCCCTTTGCGCGCATTTACCTGAAGATTCGGGATGTTTCTTTGCTAATTTAAATAAATAGGCGCTGCAAGATGCGATCGGGGCACAGTATTGGATTTGGCGAAACAAGCGAAGCTTCGGAGCGGAATTAAGTGAATTAGTGTGTTTAATTATTAGTGATTTAATTTTAATTTGTGTAAAGTAAATTAAAGTGTTAATTTAGGTAATTTTATCGGCAATTTTTATTGTCACGAACCTCAACAAGGGCGGACAAGAGGAACAGGCCCGTCGGTTGGAAGAGCAGATGCTCCTCATGAAGGACCTTCACGCTACCTTCGGGAAGGAGATAAAGGAGGTGAAGGATAGGGTTGCTCAGCATGACAACCGCCTGTCGGAAGCTGAAACCCAAATCGCGAAAGCTGAAAACCGAATCGAGAAAGCTGAAACCCGAATCGACCAAGTAAACAAACGGGTTGACAACGTAATGGCCGACATGAAGAAATCACTGGACGAACTCAAACTCGGAGATGGAGCTACAGCTCCCGTAGTAGCTACAACACCTTCGCTACGCGGGTTCAAGGTGCCACCGTTCGACGGTACCTCTTCCTGGTCAGCCTACAAAATCCAGTTCGAGGCTGTTATGAAGGCGAACGGCTGGAACAAAAGTCAGGCCATGACTGCTCTCACACTAGGCCTGCGCGACCAGGCCTTAACAGTTCTGGAAGCTCTCGGTGAGGAAGTGACTTATGAGCAAATCCTTGAGGCATTGGAGGCGAGATATGGCGACGCTCACCTGGAACACGTCTTTCGTGCGCAGCTTAAAGATCGTGTGCAGCGCATCAACGAAAACCTGCAGCAGTGGGCTCTAGAAGTGGAGAAGCTGGTGCGAAAAGCATACCGGTCTGTACCTGCGCTCATTGAAGGGAACCTGGTGCAGACATTCATCGACGGCATCCGTGACCTGGAAGTCAGAGCTGCTGTGAGGCTCGGGCACCACGAGACGCTTAAGGACGCCTTGGCCCATGCACTGGAAGTGGAAGCCGTGCGGCAGGATCATCGTTCCCATCGCGTCAGGGAGGTTGCAGCAGCTACAGTTCGCGACCGCAACAAAGGATACAGCCCAAGGTGCTATGGCTGTGGGGAAAAGGGCCATCTTCGATCCAGCTGCCCTAAGCGAACCCTAGAAAGGGAAGGTGAACGATCCCAGGAGGGTAGTGCGGCCAACAGCACCGCCCAGCAGCAGCAGGGAAACGAGTAAAAGCCAGAACTGCGGGGCGGGTGCTGGCTGATGTTAAAAGAGCCCCAAGAATCTCGATCTCACAAACCCATGATGGGAACAGTCTAATCATCAAGGGCGAGGTCAACGGAATGCCGTGTAAACTGACCATAGACACTGGAGCCTCTCGTACGGTTGTTAGTTCCCAACTTATAAGTCAGTTCCTTGGGGACTCCGCATACAACCGAGAACGCATTAATTTGGTAACAGCCACCGGTCAGCGTATACCCGTCCGTGGAGAGAAGGAGATGGAGTTGAAGCTAGGCAACGTGATCTACCTGCATAATGTCATCGTGGCTGATATAATGGATGACTGCATCCTAGGCCTAGACTTTATGAGGAATAATTGTTGTGAGATCGACGTTAAGCAAGGTGTTTTGAAATGTGGACAGGAAGAACTTTTTATGGAAGGTGCGTTACCAGGGAACGTGTACAGCATTAAGAAGATTATTCTTCCGCCAAGATTGGAAACGATTGTTCCGGTTAGTCTTCCCCGAAACGCTGGGCAAGCTCACCGTTGTGTACTTGTGGAAAGGGTAAACAATGACCTTCCATGGAAAGTAGCTCGAACCTTGGTCAGGACCACTGGCATCTCAGGAGTACGTGTGCTGAACCCTTGCGACCGGGACCAGATTATAGAAAAAGGCACCCTAATTGGTACTTGTGAGGAAGTGGATTGGTTACGTCGGTGCCAATATATATCGAGTGGGACCCCCAGCAAGGATGCAGAAACGAGAGTGACCACACTTTTGGAAGACTGTCGCAGTGTTCTCTCCCCAAACGAATTGGTCAAGGCGAAGAAGTTGTTACTCAAGTACGCCGATGTATTCTCATCAAACGATGCTGACATAGGAAAGACTGGTTTAGTTCAACACAAAATAAACACAGGTGAGGAATTGCCTATCCGTCAGCGGCCAAGAAGATTGCCGGTAGCACGTGAAAAGGAAGTGGAAACCATGATTGAAGGAATGGTGAAGGATGGTGTTATTGAACCTTCCTCTAGTCCATGGTGTTCACCAGT
The DNA here is from genome assembly GCA_036936625.1 of Parnassius smintheus behrii. Taxonomy (NCBI): domain Eukaryota; kingdom Metazoa; phylum Arthropoda; class Insecta; order Lepidoptera; family Papilionidae; genus Parnassius; species Parnassius smintheus. The sequence continues at coordinate 35,188,933 of JAUPFT010000029.1, forward strand.
GGTGCTGGTGAAAAAGAAGGATGGCAGCATGCGGTTCTGTGTTGATTACCGCCGTCTGAACGACGTTACAAAGAAGGACAGCTATCCCTTGCCAAGAATTGATGACACGCTGGACATGCTTACAGGAGTAAAATGGTTTAGCACGCTGGATCTAAAAAGTGGCTACTGGCAAGTTGAAATTGACCCTAAGGACAAGGAGAAAACTGCGTTCTCGACGGGAAAGGGTCTGTGGCAATTCAAAGTAATGCCGTTTGGGTTGTGCAATGCTCCAGCAACGTTTGAAAGGCTGATGGAACTTGTACTTACCGGACTAATTGGCGATGCCTGTCTGGTCTACTTGGATGACATCATCATCGTGGGCCGTACGTTTGAGGAACACCTACAAAACCTGGAACGCGTGCTTATGAAGATTCAGAGTGCCAACCTCAAGTTGAGCCCGAAGAAATGTTCACTATTCCAACGGCAAGTTAACTTTTTGGGGTTTGTAGTATCGGAAGAAGGTATCCGCACAGATCCAGAGAAAATCGCCGCTGTCAAGGATTGGCCGGTTCCAAAAGACAAGACGCAGGTTAGAGCATTTTTGTGTTTGTGCTCCTATTACCGGCGATTCGTGAAGAACTTTGCAGATATAGCCAAACCTCTGCACAAGCTAACCGAGGAGAAGCGACATTTCTGCTGGGATGAAAGTTGCAATATCGCATTCCAGGAGCTCAAGGACCGTCTGTGCAAAACACCTATTTTGGGATACCCTGATGCAAGCAAAGAATTTATAGTTGACACAGACGCAAGTGATATAGGACTTGGCGGTGTGCTGTCTCAACGGAATGGTGACCAAGAGGTCGTGATAGCGTACTTCAGCAAGTCGTTGTCAAAACCGGAAAGGAACTATTGTGTCACAAGACGCGAATTGCTCACTGTGGTAAAGTCGTTGCAGCATTTTAGCAAATATCTTCTGGGGCGAAAGTTTCACTTACGAACTGATCATGCTGCACTAAAATGGCTATTGCAGTTTAAAAACCCAGAAGGACAAGTTGCGAGGTGGATCGAACTACTGCAGGAATACGACTTTGAGATCGAACATCGCAGCGGGAAATCTCATGGCAACGCAGATGCATTGTCAAGAAGACCTTGTCCTGAGGATTGCAAACATTGTACTAGGCAAGATAGTAAAGAAGTGGTATCCGTGAGGATGCTCAGGGCAGACCACCTCAGCAACGAGTGGAAGGACAGCTTACTACATGCACAGCAGGAAGATCCGGACATCAAGCCGATTCTGGAATGGATAAAGGCCAGTGCTTCCAAGCCCAAGTGGAGTGACGTCTCAGCGATGAGTTCGACCACTAAAAGCTATTGGGCCCAGTGGGACAGCTTGCTGCTTCAGGATGGAGTTCTGTGTCGTAAATGGGAAAACGTTCGGGGAGACAGCTGTCATTTGCAAATGGTTGTCCCTAAAGCTAAAGTACCGGATGTTCTACAGCTGTACCATAATGATTGTTCAGGAGGCCATCTGGGAGTTAAACGAACTCTACTGAAGATCCGAGAACGGTTTTACTGGGTCCACTATCGAAACGATGTCGAGGACTGGTGTCGCAAATGTACAAGTTGTGCGGCTGTAAAGGGACGTCAGACTCGTAGTAGAGGTGCATTGAAGTTGTACAATGTTGGTGCACCATGGGAGAGAATAGCCATTGACGTGGCGGGGCCTTTTCCGGAGAGTGAAAGCGGTAACAAGTATTTCATGGTTGTGATGGATTACTTCACTAAGTGGCCAGAAGTCTTCGCCATTCCAAATCAAGAAGCTTCAATAGTTGCAGATAAACTAGTTCATGAAGTCTTCTGTCGTTTTGGAGTACCTTTAGAGATTCACAGCGATCAAGGAAGGAATTTTGAGTCTCAAATATTCCAGGAAACTTGCCGAGTTATGGGTACTCATAAAACAAGAACGACTTCTTATCACCCGCAATCTGATGGAATGGTGGAACGATTTAATCAGACATTGGAGAGGTACCTAGCAAAAGTTTTAGACAATCGGCAACGAGATTGGAACAAGCACATACAACCGTTTTTGTTGTCATATCGAAGTTCTGTTCACGAAAGTACAGCAGTGACACCAGCTTTCGCAAACTTTGGAAGAGAATTACGGCTGCCTGCAGACCTGATCACCGGGATACCACCTGATGCCCCACGCAGTACAACCGATTATGCAAATGACTTGCGGAACAAAATGAATGACATTTATGAGCACGTCAGACAATCGGGCCAGCAAATGTCTGAGAAAATGAAAACCCGGTACGACCGCAAAATGAACAATAAAGGGTTCAACGAAGGTTCATTAGTGTGGTTGCACAATCCAGTCCGCAGCAAAGGGAAATCTCCTAAGCTTCAAGCTAAATGGGACGGCCCGTACCGTATTGTAACCAGGATCAACGATGTGACCTACCGGATACAGAAAGGCGCAAGAGGGACTCCTAAGATCGTCCATGTGGATCGCTTGGCGCGTTATTATGGGACCGATAATGCTCGGGACGAGCATGTCTTAGGAGGGGGCAGTGTTGTGTGAATAAGTCAACTAGCGCCATCTAGTGTCAGGAACGAGAGGGAGGGGAGCTCTGCAGAGAATGACATCACACTCTCAACCGACAGCGCCATCCGAAGAACTAAGTTTCTAGAAAATCTATACTCGCAAACTCGTCCCTTTGCGCGCATTTACCTGAAGATTCGGGATGTTTCTTTGCTAATTTAAATAAATAGGCGCTGCAAGATGCGATCGGGGCACAGTATTGGATTTGGCGAAACAAGCGAAGCTTCGGAGCGGAATTAAGTGAATTAGTGTGTTTAATTATTAGTGTTTTAATTTTAATTTGTGTAAAGTAAATTAAAGTGTTAATTTAGGTAATTTTATCGGCAATTTTTATTGTCACGAACCTCAAGCTCGTAACAATACCATCATGATAACAATCAGATAAAAATCAAAACCAACCAAAATTGGTTTTCATGGCTGTTAGCAAAGCTCACTTTGCGTTGCGTTGCGCTCACGCAACATACGGGTATATTTATGATCCATTAGTTTCACCAGTGACGCACTAAACTAACATTACAACGTATAAAATGCCAACTGGCGTTGTTAAATGTTATCGCAGCAATTGTCTTATATACAATGTGACTAAATACTCAGGTAACCTAGCATTACACTGTAAAAATCGTATAATTATTAGGTACCCTGGAGTTTTGACAGGTATAGTGTTATGTTATTTACTTTTGTACAACGAAATAATGAATTTTCTTCGAATCCCAGGTATATCATAAACGCAAGTAAAATTATTTTCATAAGAGAAATTCTGCATTCAGCTCCTTTTTTATTTCCCTATTAACTTAAACACGAGGCTTTCTTTAATGAAAATATCGTCACATTAAGGAATCGAATCCTATCTTGCGAAAATGGATTCACTTACTCTGCAACTTCATGGCATCATTCGGTTCCTCGATAGTATGAGTGTAAGGTATCCGCACCTGTCACGTTGCAGTTATTGCAATAAATTAAAATTTACTCTGAAATAAACTACGCGTTCAGGTTTTGTAAAAACTATATTACATTATATAGAACGTGCAAGTGTTTTTATAGATGTAGAAGAAATCATAAAAATGCTAAATTTCCCGTCACATCGTTCTGCTGACATTAATATTTGCAATTTGATAGTTTGTCAATGTTTATAATATTAGCGATATTAACCAATAGTTTCCAAAAATACATTCCGATAACAAAAAAGGGATCAATAAACTGAGGTGGCAATGAGGCCATCATATAGCTCGACAATTTCGTCAACCAGTGCCGAAAGATTTTCGTGCCTCAAACCGTAACCGCTAATGCGAGTTTGGTAACTACTGTTACCAATGACGAACGGCCTCAAATTGAATTTGGTTACACAGCTTCCCAACCCAAAACACCTACCTACATAAATTAAAAATAAAAATGGATAAAAAAACTGATTGCATTCATGATAAAACAAGTATTTAGGCATAATGAGCATGAATTCCTTTGCCTTTTAAATAAAAAATATACGAGACACGACGCAAGTTGACCGAAATAAAAATTATTTTATACGTCATATTTTTATGTCGTGTGTTTCCGCTCCGTGATTAAGTTATTTTCAGGTGAATTTAATAGATAATAAAGAATTTCGCCGATATTTTATTTTAAAAAACAAAAGATTATGGTAAGTTTTATCGATTTTTATAATAAATTCTATTCAATTTGGTAAATTACATACAAAATTTGATCTTTTCCGTACGACTGGTTGTAACAATTTTTTCGCTCACACACAAATTATCATTGTTGTGTAATTTCAAATGCAAAAGGCCATTTTTTAACAAAACTATATTAATTATATTTTTAATTAGTAAGTGAGATATGTTGTATAAAACTATATTTACGGATTTTATCGCGTTTAATCAACTATTGATATCATTAAGGATATTGTATATTAATTTTTTTTTGTTTTTAAAAAGAATATTAACAATGTTATAAACATTACTAATAGTCCCCTTAACCACTAGTGGTAAGCTTAAATTGCTTGTGTTACGAGTAGTTCACGCCAGTACTGCCGTCATAATAGAGAAGGACGTAACTAACAAAAACGTAAAATGGAGATAAAAAATAAATAGATGATTTTTTTCTTTCAGACCCTGCTGCGTCTAAAATATTTTAAAATGTATCAATATGAAAATTGAAATTGATAGAGACATGAAGATTTTAAAGACGAACTTTTTTTTTGATAATTTGTCTATTTATTTAAATAAAACCGATTTCCCTTTTCATTTTAGCTTAAAAATAATCCCGGTAACGCAAACACTTCGAAGGAAAGACGCATAAAACCATTTGTGTCTTTCCAACCTAGTAAATAAAAAAAACTGCCATTCTATTAACATTTTTACATATCTCGGTAAGTTGATTTGAAATTGAATGGACGCAAATGGTCATTAACTACTTTTCTTCTTAGGAAGTGTGTAACAAAACTAGACACAAAAAAGTAACAACCCGCAATAAAGGGGTATCATACCAGACTTACTACGATAAAAGGTGAAAAAACTTAAGAGAGTGGTAACATTAGTGAGGTTATTTTTTAATATTAAATGCATTGTATTAGAATTATCTAAACGTACGTAGGTACGTAGTTACATTATGTAACACTCATAAAATCACTCTTTAAAATACACCTGTTCCAAGACGTGCTAAATAAGAATAATAGACAAAAAACAATAAAAATTTTGTTTATTAAGAAAATTAAAAAAACTAAATATTTACGAATAGTTTTACATCAGGGTATGACTAATAATCACAAAACCAAAAACTTAAACACAAATTAGTTTCAAAACATTTAAACAAAACAAATACCTCTAAAATTTAATAATTTACTTATTAATTATTTTCATATCATAGTTTTATTGTCATTGCAACCAATAAATCAAAACTAATAGTTTCCCTTCAGTGTTTTTCTAAATTATCATAGGTTTTGAGCAATTACGATTACATGATTAAAATATATTAAAAGCTATATCAGTCTAAAATTTGCTTTCACAGCATCAAAACCATAATTATACCTATAAAACTTAACTGCCACTTTTTCGTACATTTTTAAATGTGCAACGAGTGAATTCAAATTATTCTTAAATTTCTTTTAAGCAGGGTTTAATTAATTTACTATATTTAATATTTGAGCAACAATCACTTTTGTAGACATTTATAATGAAAAGAACACAAAGGTAATTTATCCTTAATAACTAAAAACAGACTAAAGGCCTTTTTATTTATCTTTACCACATACTTCGTTATTCTGTCAGCTTCTTTCTTTAATAAATACAATAGAATAGAAGTATCACAGATATTTATCACTTAAAGCCAAACTCAGATTGAAGCTACCCTTGGCCTTTTTGAAATGTAAGATCAAAATACCCTAATTATAAAAATAAAAAGAAGATTTGTACGTTCAGTCTTCATAATTTCTTGTAAGATCCACCGCATCATCATTCACTGGCAAATTTTTCCAAAACACTCTTCTGTTTTCCGGCATGAGTGGCCCTAATTCCCTAATTATTTTCATTTTTCGTTCAGATGTAATACCTCTGAAAGTAAAATTTTGTTTGGGAGCAGGTATTCCACTTTTAATATTCTTTACCCTTAAGAAATCCAGTGAATATTCATCACCATCGAAATTTGTTTTAAAAAAAAGCTCGTATTGATAACCTCTGCGAAAAGTAATTTGGCACATATCATTTAAATATGCCCGTGGATTCGAGTTTTGTAACTTGTACCCAGAAGAGCAGTCTTCAAATTTATAAAAATCTTCCACATTCATTTTTTTTTACTGTAATAGTTTTATAGTTAGTGCTTAAAATAGCTTGATAAAAGTCTTTGAAATCATAAATTCTTTTTTTATTTTTATAGCCATTTCTACTCTATGATAAAATTCATCGGCAGCCATAAATGTGTGACAAACTTGAAGATATTTGAATGTAACAGTTTCAAATGAAACTTCAGCTGAATTAATGAGGTATAACATATATGAAAATAGAGCCCAATTTTTATTCCCAGCAGCGCAATTTTGGTAGGTTTTAGTGATGCTCACGTGACTGGCATCATATAGAAATACTAAATTCACTTTTTCCAATGAGGACTGCATTACAAAACATACATTATATTCAAATACTATACTAACATAAAGTCCTATAATCCGAGTATTATATTTAAAAATCTGTAGTGGTGGGTCAATTAGCTTCATGTTTCATTGTTGGTCTACGGGTATGGACTTTAAAATAAGCTTTAAGTTAAAAACACTTGATAATGTTTACGAGAACAATCGCACCTACATCAGGTGTACAGATTTTAGGGATAGTCAGTATCACACTTTGTAGGTAGGTGGTTGTTGCAATTTCGTATTTTGGAAGATTGACCAATAACTGAATATTACGTGCGATAATTCATTGCTAAACTACCTGATTAAAGTGAGCCTATTAGTATTTAGATTATGCCCCGAGAGGGACGAGATTCAAGCAGAACAGGAAATTAATTTCGTCTTGTCAGATTTAACGGATAAATGTGACCTTAATTCCATTACAGGCATTCGTCTAATATTATGAACATTTTGTATTCCAGGTTACATACTTTCAATAATCTTACACGCAGCAGTTTACCATCACCATCTTTGCACCTTATCAGAAGTTCAATGCCGAAAATATGCCTCCTCACAAAGCGCCTCATGACAATCGTAGAAAAGATGAGAAGAGGCAGGATGACAACCGTGGTTCCTTTTAACTATTTTGATTTTTATAAGGTAAATGATGTTACTCATCTTCTCTGTTACCTTAACGTTTTAATGTTGTCTTTCAAGATAGCATCGTCCCGTTTGGTGATCAACTGGGAAGTGAATTCTCATACCCTGTTCATACATGACAGCCATTCACAAGTCCACTGCTGAACATAGGCCTCCCCCAAGGTATGCCACAAAGCACGGTCCTGAGCCACCTGCATCCATCGACTTCCTGCATGTCTTACCAGGTCGTCACTCCATCTAGTGGGGGGTCACCCTACACTTCGCCTACCGGTACGAGGCTGCCACTCGAGAACCTTTTTTCCCCAACGGTTATCGGTTCTTCGATCTATATGGACGGCCCACTGCCACTTCAGCTTACTAATACAGCCTAGCCTAGTAATTGTAATTGTACTAGTGTTACTAATGTGCAACTTATCCATGACAAACGCAGAACCCATTTACCATCAGGTGGACTAAGTATTCATTTGTCACCATTATTCTATAAAATTAAGTAGGATTTAATAAAATATTATTAAATAAAAAAAATACACGACAATGATTGTTATATATTTTATATCTCGACCATTTGCTATAATATATTTAATGTGCTAATTGATCACGCTTATTACATATAAAAATATTTCTTGAGCATTTTCTATAGTCGACTCTTCCATGCTGGAGCAGTGGATTTTCTTACACCGCCACCACACGGAAAACTCTGTATTCTATTGAATTGACTGCGCTTCGTCGTGGAAACGTTTGATTCTATTTCCAAATGAAGCCAATGCTCTTGGAAACATAAATTAAAATACATTCAGAAATAAATCCACTTCCCTACTCCGTGGGTATCGTGCCATGCGATTGAGAGAAATAAAACAGGAGATGGGCATCAGCATCTTCTTATAAATAAAGTTACTAACCGGCCCGACAGGTGAGACAACAACGGATGTTACTAATAGGCAATGTATAGGCGAGGACTATATTCAGCTGTAGTCTTCCAATAAGTCTTGATTCGAAAAAATCTACAAATCATTTGGATTCAAAATAATTGAAGAAGAAGATGTTATGTAAACAAAGTCGCAGGCACAGCCAGTATCTGAATAAGATAGTAAATCAATGTTAAAAGTAGTAAGTAGTAAAAAATCTAATCAAAACTTATACGTGCACCGACTGAAAATTTCTTAATTTAACTATTTTCACATACAAACCAAAAGTTGTCTTGCTCTCCTGGAAGTTGTGCTAACAAACACAAATTAAATAACAAAGTATCTTGTTGCACGTTAGTTTTGGTTGACATTTTGGGTGACAGGTAACCATAAAATATAATATGTAAATTTTAGTACAGGGTCAAATCAAATTTAGTCCCTGCTGGCGTCACTGAGATTGCTTATTATGTGTTTATAAACGTGTCAGTAAATAAAATACAAGTCGTAGTTAATAAAATCAACTTGTCGCCAAATTCATTGACGACATCGTTCACGTACCCTCAGTGGAAATACCAAAGCCTCCATATTTCACATTTATTGACATTCTAAACAACGCGGCACTTTCACGAATCGTGGGTGGTGAAAAATTAATGTCACCTGTATTTGTAAGGGTTTCTGACTTTTCACAATAGAGTGTATAGCCCCATTTTCTTTATTTCCTGCGTTCGCTCGTTCTATATTTTTATCATATCTCCCGCCCCTGCTAAATACACATCCCAAATATACAAACTCATCTACTTGCTCAAACAACTCCCCTTCTATTATCACACTTCATGTGTCACACTTTTTGACGTGGCAGCCCGTTGCCAGTCGCGGTATTTTGCGACTGTTTATATCACTATCTACAGGAAACTGGGTATGAATTAGGATGGGAGAGGCACGCTGCAGCTATATTATGTATGTAGCACGAATGGGTTGGTTCGACCGGGGAAGGACTACTCTGTGGGAGCACAGAATATCAGCGTAAAATAACAGCTTAACACTGCTTTGTTCCGTATGATGAGTGTAGAGATCCAGTACCCTTTTAATTGGAAACGAGGCATTCTATCTTAGTCCTCAGGGGTGACAACGCGTCTACGTTTTGATTCTAAATCAAGGATAAATATAGAAGTCTATGGGCCACAGTATCCACTTACCATCAAGTGGACTATGTGCTCGTTTGTCACTCTTATTTTATTAAAAAAAATATATTTATAAGTCGCCACAATACGTCACAACTCAAGGAATCGTATTCTGAGAAGCAGTTATAATAAATAAATTTGTTTTTTTTTTCCGGTTTTTTCGGGTTATTTCAACTTGTTTAAAGTTACAACAATAATTGTACTGGAACTTTACAAAATTATGACTTCTATCAATAATATTCGAATTCCGTCCGTTGCCGCGTGAAATTAAAATTTAAAATACGGTAATAGAAGAGTCGTGTAGAGAATTTTTAAGAAGTTAAATATGTAACGGCGACTTCATTGTTTACTTTTCATTTGTTTGTACGAAAATTTTGACGGGTATGGTTGTGACTGTTACATTTACAAGGATGTTTCTTAATTAATCTTTCCGGACGCTCTGAACACTCTGTGTGATGGAAGTCACGTTTCTGTATTTTATTCTGATTTATATTCTACACAAAATTTCGTTCGTACGTGCTTTATTGTTATAGATGAGAGTGAGTGTTATTTTTGTTATTTTCGCTATATATTGTAGGTAGTTTTATTTCACTGTTTCCTACAGTCGGTTTCATATGCATTTAGATTACAAAAAAAGAAAAGCTAGGCAGTGGTAGCACACATGTTTGATATAATTTCCTAGCGTGCGTTTCTTGTATATGTCGTAAATTTGACACTATGCCACATACTATTTAATAGTACAAGGTAGCTAATAATGGTGAAATATCATATAATAATAATAATAATAATAATAATAATAACAATAATCACCATGAAACGGCGCCGGGTCTGGGCGTCTCCCGTTAAATGACGCCCTGTATGGATGATGGAACATAGAAGATTGCGCAAAGGGCCGCTACCTGGAGATCGCCAGGGCGCGTCTGGAGCTGGCGCTGGACGCGACAGCATGCGAACCGCCAGCCGAGCGCGAGGTGCTGCACGACCACCCAGCAGCCCCTCGCATCCATCATCCCCACCAGCTTGCTTGGTGTCGGCAGGGTCTTCGCGGACCCAGCAATCGGCACCCGCCACTGGTGGAGTACGCCACATGCGATGGACCATCAATATGAATACAAACGCATTGCGGGCGTATTTTAGGGCGAAAGGGGGAGAAATTGGAGGTTTCGCGTATCGGGCTTGGATGCATCGTCTTTTTACTGAGCTGGAGCCATCTATTACTGTCACCGAGCAAAACCTGGCAGACCGAGTTCGGTATATCTTACGCTCAAATATATTTGATGGCGCCGAACTCGAACGGCTACGACGTGAGGCTGTTCCCTCATCAAATGAAAACGCTGCGACTGAGGGTGCGGTGCCACAAGTTGCAGAACAACCCGCACACGTGGATGCCGCCGTGAATACCCCAGTGGTTGCTGATTCAAATGATGATGGAACATTCACCCAGGAACTAGAAATGGAGCAAATGAGGAGTACATTGGAAGAGGCGATTATGGAAACGCGCAGTACGCCTCTCGAAAATCGACCGCGACTTCCCCGCATAGCCCTAAGCAAGCGGAATCGGGCTGTCGTGAGGGCTCTGAACCCAATGCTGGTGACCTATTTGGAAGCCAGCCGGGACCTTTGCGAGACGGACTCAATTCTCTTTGGCGCCGCACTGGCAGTCTGCCGTATTATAGGTGCCAAACTTTCCACGGCTGGACGCACTACTGGACAAAGTAGTGCTATCCCAGCCTGGAGAACAAGAATTGAAGAACGTATCGCAAAGGCTAGGGCTCTCATCGGCAGACTGATATGCTTCAGGTCAGGCAATACCAGGCCAAGGATTGTGCGCACCGTCAGGATGGCGTTTGCTGGGACAAATATTAGTTTGTCCCAGCCGGATATAATGCAAAAACTGACGGAGCGCATAGACGACCTGAAGCAGAGAATCGCTGCTTGGGGAAAGCGAATTCGGCGATATACCGAGAGGTCGACACGGTTCAACCAGAATCGTCTCTTCCAGAGTGATCAGAAGAGGCTCTATAAATCATTGGAGCGACCAATGGTAAGTGGAACGGGCCCAGTACCGAATCAGGCCGACACGGTCGCATTCTGGCGCGGCCTGTGGTCAGAGCCCGTAAACCACAACGAGGGCCCTTGGATGGAAGTTGTGGCGAGTCAGTGTGCGGGTATTACGCCCATGGACCCCGTCACCATAACGCCGGATGACGTAGCTGAGGCGGTCCGTAGGGCCCCGAACTGGAAAAGTCCGGGACTCGACGGGCTGCATCACTACTGGCTGAAGGGGTTTGTGGTGTGTCACACTGTGCTCGCCCGACAGTTCCAAGAGGCTCTCAACCAGAAGTCGCTCCCGAGCCTCTTCACTACTGGGATCACTCATTTGGTTCCTAAAGACCAGGTTACCACAGACCCGAGCAAATACCGCCCCATCACGTGTCTGCCGACCATATACAAGACACTAACATCCATTTTGAGCGCGAGAATCACTCGTCACCTGGACTCAAATCAGGTGATGTCGCGCGCTCAAAATGGATGTCGTGGCGGTGGTCGTGGAACCAAGGAACCACTCCTCATTGACGCGGTCATTGGCAAAGTGGTGAAACGCAACCGTCGGAACTTCTCCGCCGCCTGGATAGACTACAGAAAGGCATTCGACTCGGTGCCCCATACATGGCTAAAGAGAGTCCTCGAGCTGTACAAGATAGACTGTACAGTTAGAGACTTCCTTGAGCAGTGTATGGGGCAGTGGAGTACGATCCTTTGTCATCTGGGCGAGCGGATGACGGCTGCGGAGAACCACATAAGGATAGGAAGGGGTATCTTCCAGGGCGATTGTCTGAGTCCAATATGGTTCTGCCTCTCTCTGAACCCTCTCAGTACCTTACTGGAGGGCTCTGGGAGGGGATTTCAGCTACGGAAAGGAGGGACAAAAGTGACCCACCTTTTCTATATGGATGACCTCAAGTTATTCGCCTCCAGTCGCTCCCATCTTATGGAATTGCTAAACATCACTTGTGAATTTAGCAATTCCATTGGAATGGAGCTGGGGACGGATAAGTGTGCGGTACTCCATGTTGAGAGGGGTAGGGTTGCTAACTCTGAGGGCATAGACTTATCTATGCCCGTCAACTTAAGGACCCTTTCCGAGGCTGAAACATACCGATACCTGGGTATGTCACAGAACATCGGTATCGATGAGGCTGGTATGAAACAGTCAGTTTGCGACGTATTTTATGCACGCTTGACCAAAGTGCTTAACAGCCTTTTGTCCGGTGTGAATAAGACACAAGCATATAACGGATGGGTCATACCTGTCCTCATGTATACTTTTGGCATACTCAGGTGGACTCAGACTGAACTTAACACCCTGGATAGAAAAGTCCGCACTACCATGACGTCCCACAGGATGCATCATCCGAGATCGTCGGTAATGAGGCTGTACTTGCCGCGAAAGCATGGTGGGCGTGGTTTCTTGAGCGCGCTCACCATGCATAATCGCGAAGTGTGCAGCCTCCGTAATTACTTCCTGGCGAGATCGGATGATCCATTCTATAAGGACGTCATTTCTTGTGATAAAGGACTTACCCCTCTATCCTTAGCCAACGAGCAATGGCAAGACCCGGCAGTGCAGACAATTTCCGACCGGGAGACCGTATGGAAGGAGAAGGAGCTCCACGGGAGGTTCTACAAGTCTCTACATGGGCCTTTCGTAGACACAGTAACCTCCCTCCACTGGCTACGCTTTGGTGACCTCTTCGGGGAAACCGAGGGTTTTGTCTGTGCAATACAGGATCAGGTTATTAAGACCAACAACTATCGGAGATACATCCTAAAGGATGGCACCATCGACATCTGTCGAGCTTGTCGCCATCCCGGTGAGTCACTTAGGCATGTCATCTCCGGTTGTTCGGCGCTTTCTAACTCTGAGTACTTGCACAGGCACAACCTAGTAGCCAGAATTCTACACCAGGAGCTCGCTCTGAAATACGGTCTCGTGGATCGGAAATTGCCGTATTACAAGTACTTGCCGGAAGCCGTGCTCGAAAATGATCGCGCCAGGCTCTATTGGGACCGGGCCATCATCACAGACAGGACTATTCTTGCGAATAAGCCTGATATTGTGCTGATGGACCGGGCACAGTCAAGGATATTTTTGGTCGACATTACCATTCCGTGTGACGAAAACCTCGTGAAAGCCGAAACAGATAAGCAAACAAAATATCTGGACCTGGCTCACGAGGTGACCGACATGTGGGGTGGTCTGCCGACCGAAATTATTCCTGTAGTCGTCTCTGCAAACGGGCTAATCCCAGTCAGCCTCTCGGGTCATCTGAGGCGGCTGGGTCTACGTGGCGGACCGCTCCAGGCTCAGATGCAGAAGGCGGTGCTCCTCGATACCGCCCGCATCGTCCGCCGGTTTCTTTCCCTTTCCCCCTAACCCTCGGCCGTTTGGTCTCCCCTGCCGAGGGCCTCCATCTGGTTGGGCTTTTATTTATATATGTATTTTTATATTAAGTTTATGTTATTGATATTTATGTATATTTATCTTTTCATTTCCATTTATAATTATATATTTATAGAACCCAACCAGATGAGAAAACTATATTGATAGCCCACATAATAATAATTAAATAAAAATGTTAATGGATGATGGAAAAAACACGGAAAGGATCGCGCATAGGGCCGCTGCCTGGGGGTCGCTGGGGCGCGTCTGGAGCTGGCGCTGGACGCGGCAGCATGCGGGCCGCCAGCCGAGCGCGAGGAGCTGCACGATCACCTAGCAGCCCCTCGCATCCATCATCCCCACCAGAAGGCTTGGTGTCGGCTGGGTCTTCTCGGACCCAGCAAGCGGCACCCGCCGCTGGTGGAGCACGTCGCATGCGTTGGACGAAATCCATGAACGAAAACGCATTGCGGGCGTACTATAGGGCGAAAGGGGAACAAACTGTGGGAATAGCGTATAGGTCTCGGATGCATTGCTTTTTTGCTGAGCTGGAGCCGTCTATCCCCGTCACGGAACAAAACCTGGCAGACCGAGTTCGGTACATCATGCGCTCGAAAATATTTGATGATGCCGAACTCGAACGACTACGACGTGAGGCTATTCCGTCGTCGAATGAATCGGCTATGGCTGGAGATGCAGCTCCACATTCGACAGACCAGCATCCACACGTGGAAGCCGCCATGGATCTTCCAGTTGTGGTTGATTCGAACGACGATGAAATAGTCTCCCACGAACTAGAGCAAATGAGGAGTATATTGGAAGAGGCGATTTCGGAAACGCGCAGCACCCCTCTCGAAAATCGACCGCGACTTCCCCGCATACCCCTAAGCAAGCGAAATCGGGCTGTCGTGAGGGCTCTTAACCCAATGCTGGTGACCTATTTGGAAGCCAGCCGGGACCTTTGCGAGACGGACTCGATTCTCTTTGGCGCCGCAGTGGCAGTTTGCCGTATTATTGGCGCCAAACTTCCCATGGCTGGACGCGCTACTACACAAAGTAGCGCCATCCCAGCCTGGAGAAAAAGAATCGAGGACCGTGTCGCAAAGGCAAGGGCCCTTATCGGCAGACTGACAAGCTTCAGGTCGGGTAATAATAGACCGAGGATTGTGCGCACCGTTAGGATGGCGTTTGCTGGGACAAATATCAGTTTGTCCCAGCCGGATATCACGCAGAAACTAACGGAGCGCATAGACGACCTGAAGCAAAAGATCGCTGCTTGGGGGAAGCGGATTCCACGATTTTCCGACAGGTCAAGGCGGTTCAACCAGAATCGTCTCTTCCAGAGTGATCAGAAGAGGCTCTATAAATCATTGGAGCGACCAAAGGTTTGTGGAGCGGGCCAAGGACCGGATCAGGCTGACATTATCGCATTCTGGCGTGGCCTGTGGTCAGAGCCCGTAAACCACAGCGAGGGCCCTTGGATGGAAGTTGTGGCGAGCCAGGGTGCGAGTGTTACGCCTATGGACCCCATCACCATAACGCCAGAAGACGTGGCTGAGGCGGTCCGTAGGGCCCCGAACTGGAAAAGTCCGGGGCTCGACGGGCTGCATCATTACTGGCTGAAGGGGTTCATAGTGTGTCACGCTGTACTCGCCCGACAATTTCAAGAGGCTCTCGACCAGAAGTCACTCCCGAGCCTCTTCACTACTGGGATCACTCACTTGGTTCCTAAAGATCAGGATACCACAGACCCGAGCAAATACCGCCCCATCACGTGTCTACCCACCATATATAAGACACTGACATCCATTTTGAGCGCGAGAATCACTCGTCACCTGGAGCTAAACCAGGTGATGTCACGCGCTCAAAATGGATGTCGGGGCGGTGGTCGCGGAACTAAGGAACCACTCCTCATTGACGCGGTCATAGGCAAAGTGGTGAAACGCAACCGTCGGAACTTCTCTGCCGCCTGGATAGACTACAGAAAGGCGTTCGACTCGGTGCCCCATACATGGCTAAAGAGGGTCCTCGAGCTGTACAAGATTGACTGTACAGTTAGAGACTTCCTCGGGCAGTGTATGGGGCAGTGGAGTACGATCCTTTGTCATCTGGGCGAGCGGATGACGGCTGCGGAGAACCACATAAGGATAAGAAGGGGTATCTTCCAGGGCGATTGTCTGAGTCCAATCTGGTTCTGCCTCTCTCTGAACCCTCTCAGTACCTTACTGGAGGGCTCCGGGAGGGGATTTCAGCTAAGGAAAGGAGGGACAAAAGTGACCCACCTTTTCTATATGGATGACCTCAAGTTATTCGCCTCCAGTCGCCCCCATCTTATGGAACTGCTAAACATCACTTGTGAATTTAGCAGTTCCATTGGAATGGAGCTGGGGACGGATAAGTGTGCGGTCCTCCATGTGGAGAGGGGAAGGGTTGCTAACTCTGAGGGCATAGACTTGTCTATGCCCGTCAACTTAAGGACCCTTTCCGAGGCTGAAACATACCGATACCTGGGTATGTCACAGAACATCGGTATCGATGAGGCTGGTATGAAACAGTCAGTTTGCGACGTGTTTTATGCACGCTTGACCAAAGTGCTTAACAGCCTTTTGTCCGGTGTGAATAAGTCACACGCATATAACTGCTGGGTCATGCCTGTCCTCATGTATACCTTTGGCATACTCAGGTGGACTCAGACTGAGCTTAACGCCCTGGATAGAAAAGTCCGCACTACCATGACGTCCCATGGGATGCATCATCCGAGATCGTCGGTAATGAGGCTGTACTTGCCGCGAAAGTATGGTGGGCGTGGCTTTCTGAGCGCGCTAACCATGCATAATCGCGAAGTGTGCAGTCTCCGTCAATACTTCTTGGCGAGATCGGATGATCCATTCTATAATGACGTCATTTCTAGTGATAAAGGGCTTACCCCTCTATCCTTAGCCAACGAGCAATGGCAGGACCCAGCAGTGCTTAGCATTTCCGACCGGGAGACCGTATGGAAGGAGAAGGAGCTTCACGGGAGGTACTACAGGGCTCTACATGAGCCCTTCGTAGATACAGTCGCCTCCCTCCACTGGCTACGTTTCGGTGACCTCTTCGGGGAAACCGAGGGTTTTGTCTGTGCAATACAGGATCAGGTTATTAAGACCAACAACTATCGGAGATACATCCTAAAGGATAGCACCGTCGACGTCTGTCGAGCTTGTCGCCATCCAGGGGAGTCACTCAGGCATGTCATCTCCGGTTGTTCGGCGCTTTCTAACTCTGAGTACTTGCACAGGCACAACCTAGTAGCCAGAATTCTACACCAGGAGCTCGCTCTGAAATACGGTCTCGTGGACCGGAAATTACCGTATTACAAGTACTTGCCGGAAGCCGTGCTCGAAAATGACCGCGCCAGGCTCTACTGGGACCGGGCCATCATCACAGACAGGACTATTCTTGCGAATAAGCCTGATATTGTGCTGATGGACCGGGCACAGTCAAGGATATTTTTGGTCGATATTACCATCCCGTATGACGAGAACCTCGTGAGAGCCGAAACAGATAAGCAATCAAAATATCTGGACCTGGCTCGCGAGGTGACCGACATGTGGGGTGGTCTGTCGGCCGAAATTATTCCTGTAGTCGTCTCTGCGAATGGGCTAATCCCAGTTAGCCTCTCTCGTCATCTGAGGCGACTGGGACTCCGTGACGGACCGCTCCGGGCTCAAATGCAGAAGGCGGTGCTCCTTGATACTGCCCGCATCGTCCGCCGGTTTCTTTCCCTGTCCCCCTAACCCTTGGCCGTTTGGTCTCCCCTGCCGAGGGCTTCCATCTGGTTGGGCTTTTATTTATTTATGTAGTTTTGTATTTATTTTATTTTATTGATATTTATGTATATTTATCTTTTCATTTTCGTTTATAATTATATATTTATACATCCCAACCAGATGAGAAAACTATATAGATACCCCACATAATAATAATAATGATAATAATAAAATGGCGTAGGGAAGTGACGAACCCATCGCCCGCTGACGTAGCAGTTATGTGACAAAACTGCTACGTCGGCGCAGTCAGTCAGCATCCTGCCAAGAGGTGTGAGCGCCGTGCCTAGGCAAAATTGTAGGTGCAAAGGTCCGTTTGTGCATATGACCCAACTACGAAACGGTGCCGGGTTTGGGCGTCTCCCGTTATTTGGCGCCCATAAAATGGATGATGGCACAAAGAGGAACGCGCATAGGGCCGCTGCCTGGGGGTCGCCGGGGCGCGTCTGGAGCTGGCGCTGGACGCGGCAGCATGCGGGCCGCCAGCCGAGCGCGAGGAGCTGCACGATCACCTAGCAGCCCCTCGCATCCATCATCCCCACCAGAAGGCTTGGTGTCGGCTGGGTCTTCTCGGACTCAGCAAGCGGCACCCGCCGCTGGTGGAACACGTCGCATGCGTTGGACAAAATCTATGAATGAAAACGCATTGCGGGCGTACTATAGGGCGAAAGGGGAAGAAGCTGTGGGAATAGCGTATAGGTCTCGGATGCATTGCTTTTTTGCTGAGCTGGAGCCTTCTATCCTCGTTACGGAACAAAACCTGGCAGACCGAGTTCGGTACATCATGCGCTCGAAAATATTTGATGATGCCGAACTCGAACGACTACGACGTGAGGCTATTTCATCGTCGAATGAATCGGCTATGGCTGGAGATGCAGCTCCACATACGACAGACCAGCATCCACACGTGGAAGCTGCCATGGATCTTCCAGTTGTGGTTGATTCGAACGACGATGAAATAGTCTCCCACGAACTAGAGAAAATGAGGAGTATATTGGAAGAGGCGATTTTGGAAACGCGCAGCACCCCTATCGAAAATCGACCGCGACTTCCCCGCATACCCCTAAGCAAGCGAAATCGGGCTGTCGTGAGGGCTCTTAACCCAATGCTGGTGACCTATTTGGAAGCCAGCCGGGACCTTTGCGAGACGGACTCAATTCTCTTTGGCGCCGCAGTGGCAGTTTGCCGTATTATCGGCGCCAAACTTCCCATGGCTGGACGCGCTACTACACAAAGTAGCGCCATCCCAGCCTGGAGAAAAAGAATCGAGGACCGTATCGCAAAGGCAAGGGCCCTTATCGGCAGACTAACAAGTTTCAGGTCGGGTAATAATAGACCGAGGATTATGCGCACCGTTAGGATGGCGTTTGCTGGGACAAATATCAGTTTGTCCCAGCCGGATATCACGCAGAAACTAACGGAGCGCATAGACGACCTGAAGCAAAAGATCGCTGCTTGGGGGAAGCGGATTCGACGATTTACCGAGAGGTCAAGGCGGTTCAACCAGAATCGTCTCTTCCAGAGTGATCAGAAGAGGCTCTATAAATCATCGGAGCGACCAAAGCTATGTGGAGCGGGCCAAGGACCGGATCAAGCTGACATTATCGCATTCTGGCGTGGCCTGTGGTCAGAGCCCGTAAACCACAGCGAGGGCCCTTGGATGGAAGTTGTGGCGAGCCAGGGTGCGAGTGTTACGCCTATGGACCCCATCACCATAACGCCAGAAGACGTGGCTGAGGCGGTCCGTAGGGCCCCGAACTGGAAAAGTCCGGGGCTCGACGGGCTGCATCATTACTGGCTGAAGGGGTTCATAGTGTGTCACGCTGTGCTCGCCCGACAATTTCAAGAGGCTCTCGACCAGAAGTCACTCCCGAGCCTCTTCACTACTGCGATCACTCACTTGGTTCCTAAAGATCGGGATACCACAGACCCGAGCAAATACCGCCCCATAACGTGTCTACCCACCATATATAAGACACTGACATCCATTTTGAGTGCGAGAATCACTCGTCACCTGGAGCAAAACCAGGTGATGTCACGCGCTCAAAATGGATGTCGGGGCGGTGGTCGCGGAACTAAGGAACCACTCCTCATTGACGCGGTCATAGGCAAAGTGGTGAAACGCAACCGTCGGAACTTCTCTGCCGCCTGGATAGACTACAGAAAGGCGTTCGACTCGGTGCCCCATACATGGCTAAAGAGGGTCCTCGAGCTGTACAAGATTGACTGTACAGTTAGAGACTTCCTCGAGCAGTGTATGGGGCAGTGGAGTACGATCCTTTGTCATCTGGGCGAGCGGATGACGGCTGCGGAGAACCACATAAGGATAAGAAGAGGTATCTTCCAGGGCGATTGTCTGAGTCCAATCTGGTTCTGCCTCTCTCTTAACCCTCTCAGTACCTTACTGGAGGGCTCCGGGAGGGGATTTCAGCTACGGAAAGGAGGGACAAAAGTGACCCACCTTTTCTATATGGTTGACCTCAAGTTATTCGCCTCCAGTCGCTCCCATCTTATGGAACTGCTAAACATCACTTGTGAATTTAGCAGTTCCATTGGAATGGAGCTGGGGACGGATAAGTGTGCGGTCCTCCATGTTGAAAGGGGAAGGGTTGCTAACTCTGAGGGCATAGACTTGTCTATGCCCGTCAACTTAAGGACCCTTTCCGAGGCTGAAACATACCGATACCTGGGTATGTCACAGAACATCGGTATTGATGAGGCTGGTATGAAACAGTCAGTTTGCGACGTGTTTTATGCACGCTTGACCAAAGTGCTTAACAGCCTTTTGTCCGGTGTGAATAAGTCACGCGCATATAACTGCTGGGTCATGCCTGTCCTCATGTATACCTTTGGCATACTCAGGTGGACTCAGACTGAGCTTAACGCCCTGGATAGAAAAGTCCGCACTACCATGACGTCCCATAGGATGCATCATCCGAGATCGTCGGTAATGAGGCTGTACTTGCCGCGAAAGTATGGTGGGCGTGGCTTTCTGAGCGCGCTCACCATGCATAATCGCGAAGTGTGCAGTCTCCGTCAATACTTCTTGGCAAGATCGGATGATCCATTCTATAATGACGTCATTTCTAGTGATAAAGGGCTTACCCCTCTATCCTTAGCCAACGAGCAATGGCAGGACCCAGCAGTGCTTAGCATTTCCGACCGGGAGACCGTATGGAAGGAGAAGGAGCTCCACGGGAGGTACTACAAGGCTCTACATGAGCCCTTCGTAGATACAGTCGCCTCCCTCAACTGGCTACGTTTCGGTGACCTCTTCGGGGAAACCGAGGGTTTTGTCTATGCAATACAGGATCAGGTTATTAAGACCAACAACTATCGGAGATACATCCTAAAGGATGGCACCGTCGACGTCTGTCGAGCATGTTGCCATCCCGGGGAGTCACTCAGGCATGTCATCTCCGGTTGTTCGGCGCTTTCTAACTCTGAGTACTTGCACAGGCACAACCTAGTAGCCAGAATTCTACACCAGGAGCTCGCTCTTAAATACGATCTCGTGGACCGGAAATTGCCGTATTACAAGTACTTGCCGGAAGCCGTGCTCGAAAATGACCGCGCCAGGCTCTACTGGGACCGGGCCATCATCACAGACAGGACTATTCTTGCGAATAAGCCTGATATTGTGCTGATGGACCGGGCACAGTCAAGGATATTTTTGGTCGATATTACCATCCCGTATGACGAGAACCTCGTGAGAGCCGAAACAGATAAGCAATCAAAATATCTGGACCTGGCTCACGAGTTGACCGACATGTGGGGTGGTCTGCCGGCCGAAATTATTCCTGTAGTCGTCTCTGCGAATGGGCTAATCCCAGTTAGCCTCTCTGGTCATCTGAGGCGACTGGGACTCCGTGATGGACCGCTCCGGGCTCAAATGCAGAAGGCGGTGCTCCTTGATACTACTCGCATCGTCCGCCGGTTTCTTTCCCTTTCTCCCTAACCCTTGGCCGTTTGGTCTCCCCTGCCGAGGGCTTCCATCTGGTTGGGCTTTTATTTATTTATGTATTTTTGTATTTATTTTATTTTATTGATATTTATGTATATTTATCCTTTCATTTTCGTTTATAATTATATATTTATTGATCCCAACCAGATGAGAAAACTTATAAAAAAATAATAATAATAATAATAATAATATTCGGCCGTTTGGTCTCCCCTGCCGAGGGCCTCCATCTGGTTGGGCTTTTATTTATTTATGTAATTTTATATTTATTTTATGTTATTGATATTTATGTATATATATCTTTTCATTTTCATTTAAAATTATATATTTATAGAACCCAACCAGATGAGAAAACTATATAGATACCCCACAATAATAATAAACAGAAGATTGCGCAAAGGGCCGCTACCTGGAGGTCGCCAGGGCGCGTCTGGAGCTGGCGCTGGACGCGACAGCATGCGAACCGCCAGCCGAGCGCGAGGTGCTGCACGACCACCCAGCAGCCCCTCGCATCCATCATCCCCACCAGCTTGCTTGGTGTCGGCAGGGTCTTCGCAGACCCAGCAATCGGCACCCGCCACTGGTGGAGTACGCCGCATGCGATGGACCATCAATATGAATACAAACGCATTGCGGGCGTATTTTAGGGCGAAAGGGGGAGAAATTGGAGGTTTCGCGTATCGGGCTAGGATGCATCGTCTTTTTACTGAGCTGGAGCCATCTATTACTGTCACCGAGCAAAACCTGGCAGACCGAGTTCGGTATATCTTACGCTCAAATATATTTGATGGCGCCGAACTCGAACGGCTACGACGTGAGGCTGTTCCCTCATCAAATGAAAACGCTACGACTGAGGGTGCGGTGCCACAAGTTGCAGAACAACCCGCACACGTGGATGCCACCGTGAATACCCCAGTGGTTGCTGATTCAAATGATGATGGAACATTCACCCAGGAACTAGAAATAGAGCAAATGAGGAGTACATTGGAAGAGGAGATTATGGAAACGCGCAGTGCGCCTCTCGAAAATCGACCGCGACTTCCCCGCATAGCCCTAAGCAAGCGGAATCGGGCTGTCGTGAGGGCTCTGAACCCAATGCTGGTGACCTATTTGGAAGCCAGCCAGGACCTTTGCGAGACGGACTCAATTCTCTTTGGCGCCGCACTGGCAGTCTGCCGTATTATAGGTGCCAAAACTTCCACGGCTGGACGCACTACTGGACAAAGTAGTGCTATCCCAGCCTGGAGAACAAGAATTGAAGAACGTATCGCAAAGGCTAGGGCCCTCATAGGCAGACTGATATGCTTCAAGTCTGGCAATACCATGCCAAGGATTGTGCGCACCGTAAGGATGGCGTTTGCTGGGACAAATATTAGTTTGTCCCAGCCGGATATAATGCAAAAACTGACGGAGCGCATAGACGACCTGAAGCAGAGAATCGCTGCTTGGGGAAAGCGAATTCGGCGATATACCGAGAGGTCGACACGGTTCAACCAGAATCGTTTCTTCCAGAGTGATCGGAAGAGGCTCTATAAATCATTGGAGCGACCAATGGTAAGTGGAACGGGCCCAGTACCGAATCAGGCCGACACGGTCGCATTCTGGCGCGGCCTGTGGTCAGAGCCCGTAAACCACAACGAGGGCCCTTGGACGGAAGTTGTGGCGAGTCAGTGTGCGGGTATTACGCCCATGGACCCCGTCACCATAACGCCGGATGACGTAGCTGAGGCGGTCCGTAGGGCCCCGAACTGGAAAAGTCCGGGACTTGACGGGCTGCATCACTACTGGCTGAAGGGGTTTGTGGTGTGTCACACTGTGCTCGCCCGACAGTTCCAAGAGGCTCTCAACCAGAAGTCGCTCCCGAGCCTCTTCACTACTGGGATCACTCATTTGGTTCCTAAAGACCAGGTTACCACAGACCCGAGCAAATACCGCCCCATCACGTGTCTGCCGACCATATACAAGACACTAACATCCATTTTGAGCGCGAGAATCACTCGTCACCTGGACTCAAATCAGGTGATGTCGCGCGCTCAAAATGGATGTCGGGGCGGTGGTCGTGGAACCAAGGAACCACTCCTCATTGACGTGGTCATTGGCAAAGTGGTGAAACGCAACCGTCGGAACTTCTCCGCCGCCTGGTGGCATTCGACTCGGTGCCCCATACATGGCTAAAGAGAGTCCTCGAACTGTACAAGATAGACTGTACAGTTAGAGACTTCCTCGAGCAGTGTATGGGGCAGTGGAGTACGATCCTTTGTCATCTGGGCGAGCGGATGATGGCTGCGGAGAACCACATAAGGATAGGAAGAGGTATCTTCCAGGGCGCTTGTCTGAGTCCAATATGGTTCTGCCTCTCTCTGAACCCTCTCAGTACCTTACTGGAGGGCTCCGGGAGGGGATTTCAGCTACGGAAAGGAGGGACAAAAGTGACCCACCTTTTCTATATGGATGACCTCAAGTTATTCCCCTCCAGTCGCTCCCATCTTATGGAATTGCTAAACATCACTTGTGAATTTAGCAATTCCATTGGAATGGCGCTGGGGACGGATAAGTGTGCGGTACTCCATGTTGAGAGGGGTAGGGTTACTAACTCTGAGGGCATAGACTTATCTATGCCCGTCAACTTAAGGACCCTTTCCGAGGCTGAAACATACCGATACCTGGGTATGTCACAGAACATCGGTATCGATGAGGCTGGTATGAAACAGTCAGTTTGCGACGTGTTTTATGCACGCTTGACCAAAGTGCTTAACAGCCTTTTGTCCGGTGTGAATAGGACACACGCATATAACGGTTGGGTCATGCCTGTCCTCATGTATACCTTTGGCATACTCAGGTGGACTCAGACTGAACTTAACACCCTGGATAGAAAAGTCCGCACTACCATGACGTCCCACAGGATGCATCATCCGAGATCGTCGGTAATGAGGCTGTACTTGCCGCGAAAGCATGGTAGGCGTGGTTTCTTGAGCGCGCTCACCATGCATAATCGCGAAGTGTGCAGCTTCCGTAATTACTTCTTGGCGAGATCGGATGATCCATTCTATAAGGACGTCATTTCTTGTGATAAAGGACTTACCCCTCTATCCTTAGCCAACGAGCAACGGCAAGACCCGGCAGTGCAGACAATTTCCGCCCGCATCGTCCGCCGGTTTCTTTCCCTTACCCCCTAACCCTCGGCCGTTTGGTCTCCCCTGCCGAGGGCGTCCATCTGGTTGGGCTTTTATTTATTTATGTATCTTTATATTTATTTTATGTTATTGATATTTATGTATATTTATCTTTTCATTTTCATTTATAATTATATATTTATGGGACCCAACCAGATGAGAAAACTATATAGATACCCCAAAAATAATAATAATAATAATAATAATAATTTATTGAGAAATAAAGCCTTAAACATAAGACAATGTTATCGCAGATTAATTGTGACAAAATGGCTAGCATAAGGGACTTATAGATAAGTTGATCCCCTGACTTTCATGCTAGGATAACCTGTGTTATGAAAGTCAGTGGTTCGGCTCCTTAAAACGTATTCTATATAACAGCATAGCGAGCTGATTTAATTGGTGATTACATTATTGCGAGAATTTGAAGAGCAGGCAGTTAAGGAAAAAGAAAATACAAAAAATGAAATAAAAATAGAAATAAAAAATAAAATAAAAAGTAAAACAGTATAGTGATGATAATGTATGGCATGGGTAGTGTGTGTGTGTGTGTGTGTGTGTGTGTGTGTGTGTGTGTGTGTGTGTGCGTGCGCGCGTGTTTGCGCGTGAGTGCGCGTGCGCGTGCGCGTGCGCGCGTGTTGGGTTGGTTGGTTGTGTTGGGTTTAGGATATTAAAGCTTCAGTGGCACTGTAATTTAATTCATTAAGGTACGAAATTACCTTTTTTTAACTTCGTAGGCGTTCAACTTATTTATCTTTAACGTTTTATCGAGTTTATTGTATAACCGCGAGCTTGACGAGGATAATTGCTTTTTAGCAAAAGAAGTGAAAGAACTATTTGGAGGTACAGTAGAGTGTAGATGCAAAATTGAGCGAAGGATGTAAAGTTGCCTAACTGTAGGTAAATTACAATCCTTATAAAGTTGTGCGGTCGGGTATCTCCAAGGCCGCTTATGCATAACCTTTAACACTACCCTCTGTGCGCGCTCAACTTTAATGAAGGTAGTCTTAGAGGCACAACCCCATATCGGGATACAATATGATATGATTGACTCACAAAGGGCGGTGTACACAGATGACAGGATATCTGCATCAGCGGAACTACGTAATGTTTTAAAGATGTAGATTAGGTTACGTAACCGACCTGCAACGGATTCTACTTGACTATAACAGTTCAAACAATTATCCACTTGAATACCCAAGTATTTAATGGTATGGGTTCTTTGCAATTTTGGGCAATTACAATGTAAAGTCCCACTGGAACAATTATGAGCACGCATATCGAAGCACTCGCTTGGTGGTTGTGCAGAGTGTCTTATAGAAAAGGTTATTAATTTAGTCTTATCTATATTTAAGGTCAGAAAATTACGATTTAGCCACGTCATAACCATTCTTAAATTATTCTCTGCCATCTTAATTGTATCGGACCAATTATTCCCAGAAACAACAAGGACCGTGTCATCAGCATAAGTAACAATACGGCAATCAGATAGAGGTAAGTCACAGAGCTCATTTACGTAAGTCAGGAATAACGTGGGCCCTAAAATGCTACCCTGAGGAACTCCAAATTCAAGGGCTTCGGGTTTGCTGACAAAAGAGCCTATCTTTGTGCACTGCGTCCGACCTGATAAGTATTCAGCAAATATTTCCAGGATACAACCCCTGATACCCAGCATTTCCAACTTATTTAACAGTATTGGGACAGAGACAGTATCGAATGCCTTAGAAAGGTCCAGGAAAATACCCAGACAATTCCTGCCTTCGTTGAGTTCGGTGACTACATGCTCTACCAGGGAAGCAACAGCATCCTGGGTAGACCTGCCCCTTCTAAAGCCAAATTGATTTTTGGAGATTAAGCTATTTGATTCAAGATAGCGATTTAGGATACGCTCAAACACTTTAGACAGAGCGGGCAGGACAGAAATTGGGCGGTAAGTTGTGACATTGCGTCTGTCCCCACTTTTATAGATGGGATGTACAATTGCCCTTTTCAGGGCGACAGGAAACTTCCCAGTGGATATCGCCAAGTTACATAGGTGAGTAATTATAGGTGTATGAACTGGGTTTGATTTAAAAATTTGGGCTGGTATGCCATCCCACCCGACAGCACTGTCATTTCTTAGGCTCATAATAGCATCATGTACTTCATCTTCATCGATTTCGAGGATGACCATAGAATGTGAAGGAGAGTGCAAGAAGTTAGGTGGTGAGTCAATAGATTCTAAATTTGATTTAATTTTATTTGCAAGTTCTTTCCCTATATTTGCAAAGAATGAATTTACGGCATTAACTGATATTTTAGCATCATCGCACAAATTTAAAAGTTCTAATGGTGGTACACTTACTTTATTTGTATTTGTAACGTTTTTAATAATTACCCAGGTTTTTTTAGGACTTTTCTTAGCCTTGGAAAGTTCAGATCTCTCGTAGTCTCTCTTGAGATTTTTTACAAGATTAGTACAAAAATTCCTGTAGCGTTTGTAAGTTTTTACCAGTATCACGTTATTTGGGTTACGTTTGACATTTTTATGCATGCGGTCTCTGTTTCTAATGCACCACAATACTCCTACAGTTATCCAGGGCTTTATTGTTCGTTGTCTGCATGGAATTGTAAAACAAATGGTATTTCTTTTCACTATAGGGATTAACGTGTCTAGGAACAGATCGGTCGCCTTATTAACGTCGTCGAACGAAAAAATTATAGAAAAGTCTGTGTTATTTATTTCATGTGCCACTTGAGGAAAATTGATTTTATTGCCTATTCGGCTTGTTGGACGGTTAACAGGACTTAGATTAAAATTTAAATTTAAGAGGACTGGAAAATGGTCAGTTAAAGATGTTTCTATCACAAGAGTTGTGGATCGAAGCCTTGTTTTTAAAATGACGTGGTCTAAACAGTTATCCAATCTGTTCGGAATCTGATGTGCTGGTAACATTCCATTAGAAGCCATAAGATTTAAATAATCATTTGAGTTTGGGTCGCAATTATTTACTTTAATATCTATGTTAATGTCGCCTATTATAATGATATTATTTATTGCTGATAAATTATTTAACGTTGTATTCAGGCTGTCCATAAAATTGTCGGTGTTTCGAAAGGAAAGTGATCTATATAGACCTACTATAGCTACACTTTTATTTATTGTGCAGATTAGAGAGCTTGCGTCATTAAAGTTAGGTTGATATACTGTGTGTGTAATGAAGTTCTTAATGTAGATCACCAACCCATCGTTCTGGTTGCAGATGGATTTCGTGCTATATGATAAATAGACCTATATATAAATAATATTGATGTTTTATACTTAGCGTTATTTTCTTTAGAGCATATAAGTAAAAGTCATCTCGACCATTTCTGCTGCTTGGCGCAGTACAGCCACTGCTGTTGTCACACGCTGTGGTGCATTTCATCTTAGTCCTCAGGCGTAAACCGCATCTATAGCTTACTTTGCATGGCATTGGTTGTAGGTGTCCATGTATGTAGGAGTCTATCAATTGAACTTCTTGTGACTGTAAAGTTATTAAATAATGATTTTTTATATTTAAGTGAATATTAAATGCCATCTTAGTTTATTTTTCCAAGGACAGAAGTTTTTTTTCAAACCAGTGGTTAAAGTAAAAGTAACTTACAATAAGAATTATTTATAATCAATATTTTATCCTATTCTATTCTAATACTCATTGAATAAAACGATTACTTTAATTCACTCACTTATTAATATTGTCGTAAAGATGAAATATTTACGTTCATAGAGATACTAATTCGAAACTTTCACTGATTTCTTTTCACAAAATAACGGTTATACCGCCAATCGCCGGAACCTTACCTGTCACTCAATATGCTTCACCATGTCCGGGTGAGGTTGGAGTCTCCTCGTTTCGAATTGTTCTATGTCCTCTTAATATATTTTATTTCTTCAACTAGTCATAAATATTAATTGAACGCAAGTTGCCATGATACCATGAATAACTAAATTTAGCGCACAATCTAATTTAATCATGCCAGCGCTTTTTAATTTCCATTTCCTTTAGCTCACCATTGCAACTGAGTAGTTCTGTCACGTTATCACTATTTAATAATTTGTTTACTTTCTTAGTGAGCCGTGGTAGCTCAGATGGTTAACGCCCGCTATAAATGCATATAACAGAACGCGAGTAACCCGGGTTCGATTCCCGCCGGCACCAATGAAATTGTTAATTGCGATTTTAAGTGTCGATCTACCAAGTGCTCATCGGTGAAGGAAAACATCGTGAGGAAACATGTGAAGTTCGTCAACACGCATTGGGGCGGCGCGGCGGACACTTCCTTGCCCTCAAACCTTCTCAGAAATGAGGGGAGGCCTGTGCCCAGCAGTGGGACGTATATAGGCTGTAACTTTACTTTACTTTTTCTTTTACTTTCATATATTTAATCAGCCAATATTAAACACATCGAAAATACACGAAATTTTTTTTCTATATGAAATGTAACCTTGTGAATATATTTCGACGATAACAATATAAAAATGGATATAGGCTTACAGTTTATATCCAGAAAAACTTGTCTTTGTGTTAACAGAAATGTAGGCTATGTTTATATTGTAAATAATTAATTCCTATTAACTCATGATCAGTAAAATGACATCAGGCTTATACATAAGTACATAAGAGCTAAAAAAATAACATTCGCATTTGACAATGTATCACTGCGTCACAGCCTCCTCCAGTTTCATAAATATGAATTGGCAATTTTGCGAGCTCTCGGTTCAACGCGACTCATACGTAGAAAATTAGCTAGCATCGCTTATGAAAAGGGGATGAGATAAAAATGAACTTGCCAACTTAAAGCAAAATTAAATACTGAATGTACGAGGAATTTTTACTTCACAATAAACTTTTTCAACTTAACTTTTTTAACTTAGATCAACTTGTTACCTATGAAAGAAACAAGCAATCTCTTGCGCCTTTTCTCATACAAACGCAAGTAATCGAGACAAACGATCTCACAGTCCACCTGACGGTAAGTGGCTGCTGCATTCCATGGACACCTGCAGCCAACTGCAAACAAATAAATAGAATAGAAAGAAGAAGATTAAGATGGAATGCCTCGCAGCCACACTCAACACAGCATTTCAAGTACTGTTATTTAGCTGCATAAATAGGTAAGAAAGTGGTATCTAGGTGGTAGGTACCGGGCAGTACATAGCATTGCCGACTGGGAGACCATATGGAAGGAGAAGGAGCTCCACGGGAGGTTCTGCAAAGCTCTTCATGAGCCTTTCGTCGACACAGTAGCCTCCCTCCACTGGCTACGCTTTGGTTACCTCTCCAGGGAAACCGAGAGTTTTGTCTGTGCAATACAGGATCAGGGTATTAAGACCAACAACTATCGAAGATACATCCTAAAGGATGGCAACGTCGACATCTGTCGAGCTAGTCACCATCAGGGTAAGTTAATGTCATCTCCGGCTGTTCGGCGCTTTCTAACTCAGGGTACTTTCACAGGTACAACCTAGTAACAAGAATTCTTCACCGGGAGCTCGCTGTGAAGTAGGGTCTCCTGTAGTTCTAATGGGACTGGGCCATCATCACAGACATGACTATTTTTGCGAAAAAGCCTGATATTGTGCTGATGGACTGGGCACAGTCAAGGACATTTTTCGTCGACATTACCACTCCGTATGACGACACCTCGTGAAAACCGAAACAGATATGCAAACAAAATATCTGGAACTGGCTCACGAGGTGACCGTAGTATTTTCTGTAGCCGTTTCTGCAAACGGACTAATCCCAGTCAGCCTCTCGGGTTATCTGAGGCGGCTGGGACTTCGTACATTTAGTTAAAAAAACTGTTATTTTGACATTAAAAACAGAAAATTCAATTTTACTTATTTGTAATATGAAGTATGTAATATAGATTAATGTTCAAGGACAGATGAGGACATGCGAAGAAGCTCATCATCATCATCATCATTACAGCCTTTCACAAGTCCACTGCTGAACATATGCCTCCATTAAATATGATTTAGCTTCCTTTGAGCTTCTTCGAGGCCTATGCGAAGAAGCTCAAAGGAAGCTAAATCATATTTAAAATTTTGATCATGGTTTAAGCTTTTTTTATACGCACGATGTATTGGCTGGACCGGGGTGCTACCACGCTCTCACAGAATACTAGCGTGAAACGGTGGAATTATGCTCCTGTGTTTCGTATGCTAAGTGTAGGGAACCGTAGAGCTTTTTAACTGGTAACGAGACATTCCGTGCTAGTCTGCAGGGCTGACAACGCATCTATATCGTATATATGTGTTGTAGGTATAAATACCAACCAATACTATGCAAATTATGCTGTTGATCACTACGTTACAATATTATAAGATATTAGGAATAACTAACATAAGAAATAAAAAATGCGTACTACGTCGTGAAGTCTTCAGCAAATATATGTAGCGTAGCATAGCACGTCCAGGAACTACGATTCCTTTTAATCAACTTAAGAGGGAAAGTATGTATATATAAATATAGTTATGTAATATAGCCGAGACCCAAATATTAGGTCATGGTCAAAGTTCATCGCTAAGCTACGTATAATACTACATAGTCATTCCCAGAGGGGGTAGAAAACAGACCGGAAATTATTTTCATCTCGTCTGATTTATTTACGTAACGTTTTCTTATTTTACCAAAATCTTTACCACCTTTTTAGACTAGTGGTTGTTAGTTGACTGCTGATCACGAGGTCTCAGGAGGTCTCGAGGAACCTTGCATGCGCACTGTAATGTCTCCATTGAGATTGACTACCATGACTAAAATTCGTTCTAGAGGAGAGAAATATTATTATTTTCTTTTATTTCTTCCATCACCCATTATATGTGAATCAACTCAAGTCGTTAAGATAACACGAATAATGAAAATGAGGGCCCAGGCTCTGATCAAGCCAGTGCTCTATAAAATTCGTTCATTTAATTACATGAATTAATCAGTTACCGTTGTTGTTATACAATGAAAACTGAGTAATTTTTTAATATAAAAAATGAAATACTTGATCAAACGTTCTCATGAACGTAGTAAATGTAACCTTGTGAATATCTTTTGACGCTAGGTTATTACGTTTGTCGTTCAATTCTATTTCACTATCGCCAGTAATCTACACAAATAAATAAAACCGAAGTGTCTTTTTGTAATGTCAAAATAACAAAAAAATGTCAAAATAAAAAAAAAAACTTTAAAAAAAATTAAAAAATATTTCAGTCAGTCTGTTAAACTTTTACTGGCAGATAGCTGATGTTATAAGGAGTAACTTTTATGTTAGAAAAAGAATAAAGGTTTCGTGCAAAAGAATTAAAATTCAAATCCA
Source organism: Parnassius smintheus behrii (assembly GCA_036936625.1). NCBI lineage: Eukaryota > Metazoa > Arthropoda > Insecta > Lepidoptera > Papilionidae > Parnassius > Parnassius smintheus. Next base: position 35,221,063 of record JAUPFT010000029.1, read on the forward strand.
ACCATTGTCAATACGACGCGGACGAAGTCGCGGGGAACAGCCAGTATTTGAATACGCACTCACATGTAAACTGTACTAACTTTTACTATTTAAGTGTTCTCTGGTATTACTAAGGCAGTGTGAAGCTTTCTCCGTACATAATTTTAAGTTAAGTTAAGCAATTAATTTCTTATTTAATTTAATTAGTGAAATACCCCTTACTGTGACATAATAAATTTGAACAAAGCACTTGCCGTGATTTCATTGTACATTACGTACCTACGGGTATATTATTAGTAGAACAAATTGCACGCCTCACTACGCACGAGCGTGTGTGAGAGCTGTACTCTCGACATGCCGCTATGTGACGATTTTGCAATATAAAACTGTTAGTATGTCCCAGTTCAGACACAAAGTAAATAAGAAATGGATGTTTTGAAAATAAGATACATTAATTTATAAAGTCAACGTATTTCTCTTCATTTGTTTAGTTATATTTACAAAAAATGTAGTGAAAAATTATTAGTACGGATGTCAGTTAGTCGGTTATATGCAACGAAATGAAATCAAATCGTTCTAAATAAGTTTTTATTTATCTTCAACATAACCCCTATGTGCGCTAACGTATTGTATTTCTTGCTGGGGAAGCGCTTCCAAAACCGTCATGATAAGAATTGAGAGAGCTCAACGTTCGGTCCTGAAAGTAGGTAATACTTAAAAAGAAGTACAGGTATCTAATAGTTAAACTGTACAGAGATATTAAAGTACTTACAGTTCGGCAGCTATTTGTCTTACGTGTGGCTACGTGTGTTCATAGAAAAATATTAAGCTCACATAAATACAGTAAGCTTGTGAAAAAACGTGTGTTTCAAATGCCATTATACCAAGCGTACGCGAAGCTTTCGCAAAACGATTTAGTCCATTCATTGAAACACTTATTTATAATAAAGTTATGAAGGCATTCGACATAAGAGATTGCTTGACGAACACAGCTAGAATAAAAATACGAAGTTGGTTGCTTACGCTTAGTTATAAGCAAAGAGAAAAGCTGTTTCAAACATTGTCATAGTAGCTACGTGCCCAATACTGATATTGATATTGTTAAAGCAGTAATTGCAAATTCAAAATACTGTAATATTGACAAATTATAGTATCTATGTGTGTGGATGTATGTATGTATGTATGTGTGTATATATATATATATATATATATATATATATATATATATATATATATATATATATATATATATATATATATATATATATATATATATATATATATATATATATATATATATATATATATAAAGATTTCATAAGGTGTGCTCTTCCGGATTTTCTAATTTCATCCTGTTACTAACATCGAGATGAAGTATTATGCAGGAAATTCTCTCTCGTGTTATGCGTTTACACTCACAGTGTTCTGATTAGATTGATAAAGAGAAAATTTATCGAAGGTTACTGGAAATTATTTTTGATAAATTAACTTTCAATCAAAAATCGGACGACATGCAGCGATGGAGTGAATTTTATAGAGAAATGTATGCGTGTCATGATCTTAGTGAAGGATCCGGGGGTGACGCCGTGACTGGCACGCCAGACACGGACCTCGATGACACTGAAGTCATCAGCATGAAAGAGATTGAACGTGCGATTCGAAGTTTGAAATGTGGTAAGGCTGCGGGATTAGACAGAGTTACTGCTGAAATGATCAAGTACGGTGGGCCTCGCGTCTGGGACAGCTTTCATCTGCTGTGCAATTTGTGCTGTCGGACGGGAGATGTCCCGGATGATTGGCGATCCGCGGTCATTGTGCCTTTATATAAATGTAAAGGTTCACATTTTGACTGCGGGTGCTATCGGGCGATCAGCTTGACCAGTTTAGCAAGTAAAGTTTACTCGAAGGTTTTGACACGTAGGATGCAAGAGAAATCGGAAAGATTCTTATGGGAGGCACAATGCGGATTTAGACCTGGAAGAGGATGCACGGATCAAATGTTTTCTCTCCGCATGATCACGGAGAAGCTTCTGAGAGTTAACCAGAGGATTTTCTGTGCTTTTGTGGATCTGGAGAAAGCATTTGATAAGGTTATAAGGAAGAAAATGTGGGAACTGTCGTCGGGATATGGTGTGGATGGTCGATTGTTAAGGGCTGTGCAGTCACTTTACTATGACTGTAAAGCCTGTGTGCGGGTAGGGCATGACCTGTCACCCATGTTTAGCATCTAAGCGGGCGTAAAACAGGATTGTGTCATGTCTTCCTGGCTGTTCATACTGTATCTCGACAGCTGTTTACAGAAGCTGAAAAATAGTTGTTTGGGTGTGAAATTGGGTGACATAAAAGTTAATTGTCTGCTGTATGCTGATGATGCAGTGCTTATTGCACCATCAGAAGCAGAACTGCAGGCATTATTAGTCACGTGTATGAAAGAGGAATGTTAAATTAAAGGTCTCCGTTTGAATGCTAATAAAACTAAGGTTCTGGTATTTGAAAAGGACGAAGAGAGAATGAAATGTGAAATATGGATAAATCAGGAATGTCTAGAACAGGTAAATGAAATTGTATACCTGGGGAGTGCTTTCAGCCGGGATGGAAGATGTGATTTAGATGTGGATAGGCGTGTCGCTGCCGGAAACAAAGTCAATGGTGCCCTGAATGCATTAGTAAAAAGGCAAGGCGTGGTGAAGTGTGCACGCCTTGCAATACATAACGCAGTGTTGGTACCGAATTTGTTATATGGCAGCGAAACCTGGGTATGCCAGAAGAAGCACAAAAGCAAGTTGAATGCAGTGGGAATGCGATCTCTTCGTAAAATGTTATGCGTTAGCATAGCCGACCGAAAGCGAAACGAAGGGATTCGCAATATGGCAGGATTGAAAGATGACCTTATCACAAAAATTGATAGGGGCGTACTCCAATGGTTTGGGCACGTTGAACGAATGAGTGAAGACCGAATGGTGAAGAAAATATATAGAGCGAAAGTAAATATTAAAAGGTGTCGAGGTAGACCGAGACTAACTTTCAAAGACCATGTGAGCAAATTGCTCGAAGAGGGGAGGGTCAAGAGTACTCGGATACCTAGACGTGCATGTATGAAGAAGTTAATGAACCTGAAAGAAGCGAAAGAGGTATGTAAGGATCGTGACACTTGGCGATCTGTTCTCTCTGGCTACCCCGTTAGGGATTGTGCGTGAAGATAAGTAGTAAGTAGTAGTAGTAACTTTTGATTTTCTTTACATGTGTGTGATTAGTTTACAGATAAATAAAGTGAATTTTATGTACAGTATTATTACGTCCTAGTCTTGGAGCAGTAAGCTTACCATGCTGCTCCACTAAGTGTTGTGACTTTTTTTGTTATAGAAGAGGGGGCAAACGAGCATGCGGCTCACCTGATGTTAAGTCACTACCGCCGCCCATGATCAATCGCAACACCAGGGTAATTGCAAGTGCGTTGCCAGCCCTTTAGAAAGGAGTAAGCTCTTTTCTTGAAGGTCCCCAGATCGCATCGGTCCGGAAAAATCGTCGATGGTGAACTATTCCACAGAGAGGTTGTACGCGGAAGAAAACTCCTTTTGAAACGTACAGTGGTGGACCGCCAAGCATCCAGATGGTGTGAATGGTATCGTGACGTTTGCCGCGTAGTGCGTTCACGAAATTTGGCAGCTGGTATTAATCCGAACAATGTAAAATTTGACTTCATATTTCATCGAAATATTTTAATTATTAGACATATCGGCTCCCTTACAATGTTTGCATTCACAAGCTAGTACTTTGGAATTACAATTAACAATTTCTTTGGTGCCTAAAAGCCTTTGAGAAAAAATATGAGGCAGACTGATTCCAGCTGCAGTAGTACATTCCTTTACTTTTTTATATTTAATAATTTTTTGCAAACGTCCTTGTGTATTGAAATGCCACGTATCCAAATAAATGGATTGATGGTTCAGGTCCCATTTTGTGGCCTCCGCGATCCCCAGAATTAAATCCATTAGATTTTTTTTACAGGGGCTGTCTTAAAGAATAGGTGTATTTCAAGCCTATATCAAGTTTGGAGGAATTGTACAGTCGTGTGCAGGAGGCCGCTTCAAAAATAACTGAACGGCGCTACGCACGACTTAGAAGAAAATTTATAAGTAGGTGTCGATCTTGTATAAGAGTCGGTGGCAGAAAAATCGAACACCTGTTATGAAAAAACATAAAGATTTATTTATGTACAACTTAACGCTTTTAATATGACAATTTAAGACAAGATTATTTTTTAATTTCTTCTGTCGAATTTATTATTTTTGCATCTTAACGTTATATAAAATTATGTATTATACCATTTTGTAAACTGTATGAACTGCGCATATTTTTGAAATAGTTGCCCACTTAGGTTTTCGTACTTTTTTCACGAATGGTGCTCAAACTTTTGTCAAAATTATTTTATTATAAAATTTCGTGCTTGAAATTGAAGTCCTTTTTTTGCAAAAAAAGTGCAATAGATACTTATACTTCTGTGGGGAATAAAAGAACACCAAAAACGCAACGAATTTCATTAATTTGCTGCAGTGGTGTACATGAAAGTACATTAAGGTCAATAAAAACATATTTTTTTAATACCTTCATATTTTTGGCACCCCTTGAATATATATTTTCTTTGTATTTTTATTTGAGGGCCTGACACTTGTACTATAAGGCGCTGCAGGATTATCCATTCTTTCTGGGACACCCGATATACGAGTATACATATATATCGGGTGTCCCAGAAAGAGTATACTTCATTTATATACACATATATATATATATATATATATATATATATATATATATATATATATATATATATATATATATATATATATATTCATATAAGTGAAGTGGTAAATGTTCGTCTGTATGTCCAAACTTTTCTCCGTGACCACCCACTGCCACCTACTTGTGGTTGCAGTGGTAGAAGACCACACATGTGCACTTGAATGTAAGGGACTTTGGTTGCTATGGGAGGAAGTGTATGGATGTGGGTGTTAAAATGTGTAATGAGATACTAAATACTCAAAATTGTTAATTAAGAATAATTCTAAGAAATATAGCGAATCAAACGAGCGCCACGCTATCCAAATCTCATGTTGCAAAATTAAGGTAAATTCCATCGTGTTCAAGTATATTTATTAAAATAATTGTCGTGCAGCTAACTACTTCTGAAGTTAATTACAATAAAATTAGCAGTTCTAAAAATACACTGCCATATGAGACTTGCTATACATGAAGTACAAGTATAATGGCTTAACGTTAAACTGCGGTGGGTAATTTAATTAAATGAGAATCAAAATAAAAAAAACCGTTTGCACAGTTCCTTTGTTCTTTAATACGTTATTAGTGGATTATTATAGTAATTAAAGCTGCCGCCTACATATGTATGACTATTTAGTCTAGTTTATACCAGTTTATTGTTTGTCAAATCTAAGAAATACCTTTGACGTTTCACATTAATCATTCCGCAATAACTTTGCACGAGCGTACTCACAGGATTTAAAATAACCTTTTACGTAAATCCGAAGAATTATGAAGTTATCTATATTTTATTACAACGTGTGTAGTTTTTATCACTAATTTAAATTTAAATTTTTCAAACAAAGCAAAATATTAAAAAAATAACCAGTATTAACTTTTTTAACCACTACATAATTTCAATATCCCGCCATTTCGGTACCAGTTACTCGACTCCACAGTCAGTAATTCATTCTTGGGGCGATGTATACTCTTTTACAACAAAATCCCAGAAAATATACAAAATTTGACGTAAGTACATATAGATCAAAACTTTATTAAACTAACTTTGTATAAAAAGGGTTTATTTAATATTAAGGAATTTATGGATGATAACAACCCCTGGGAAGGGTGATCGATACCAAGCTATTTCTAATTTGTTTTGTGTTGTTAATTGTAAGACGCATGATTGTAAGCTATTTTTTTAAACAAGTCCCGTTGGGTTTATTGCTGGTTTTTCCCAGGACAAAGATTTTTTTTGCGAACCTACCACTGGTTCGCAAAAAAAATGAAAAAAGTGACTTTGAATAAGTAGCTCACTGTGCGTAATTTTGTGATTTTTTTGTTTGTCTTCTTATTTTGTGACTCGGTTTTAACTTTCTGGACTGCTTTTTCTATAACAACTTTTTGTACGTGATAGAGCCACGCTACACCTATACTATAGTTGTAGCACGAATGGGTCGGCTCAACCGGGGCAGGACCACGCTCTCACACAATACCAGCGTAAAATAGTAGCGTAATGCTGCTGTGTTTCGTATGGTGAGTGTAGAGAACCGGAGACCCTTTTTACTGGAATCGAGGTATTCCATATTAAGCCCCTGGGGTGACAACGCATTTGCATTTTAATTCTGAATTGAGAATAAATATGTATGTCTATGGGCCATAGCATCCACTTAACATCAGGTGGTCTGTGTGCTCGTTTTGTCACCCAATGCTATAAAAATATTCGTTGAAGCATGTGCCCATGTCACAAAGGATGATTGGGCAAAAGTGGTAGAAAAAACAAAAAAAAATATTTTTGATGACTTTGAAAGAGACACATCTACTAGTTTTACTGAAAATAATTGAATAAATTTATTTTTAATCTAGTTTCAATCTTAAATTTTTATGACTGTGCCTCTAGAAATAAGCAGTAATAACAAATACGAAGAAACTGATAAATCTTGTGTTTATTTATCCGTTTATCCGTTTTAAATTTATTCTGGTATTATTCAAACCAAACTAAATGATTACCAACTCTAAATAATCGCTATCGATTTTTTAAAGAATCGAATATTGTACGTTCCCATTTTGGTTGCCATGCTTGGTGCAATAAATCTGACAGCTGTCAAAATGTATTTCTTAGATTTAGTTGACTATAATGAAATTTGCTTTAGCAGAAATCAAGAGCTTTAGTAACGAGAGGGGGGGGGGATATATTAGCGGACAATTATCTCTCAGAGCTGCACTAGCTAGAGCTAGAGCTAGGAAAACCTTAATTAAATTATAAAATGGATACTACAAAATATCAAACATATGTTTTGTTATTTAGTAGTTACTACTATCACATCGTTAATAACCTATTTATTAAATGTGACTTTAATGCACCGTATGTGTCAGCAGACTTAAAAAATAGCGACCCGTTTCGTCACGTATGAGTCAACGGTGGGATGTGGATGATGTCGCGGTATAACTATCAAGAATATGGTGATATAAAATAGTTAAACGAACGAAGAGGAACGTGCAGTCTTGTTTAATACTGTAAAAGCAACTGAAGCTCGTGAGAAAATAATGTTACAGAAAAGTTATTACGGTTAATAAAGGCGAGAAAACGTATTCATAAGTGCTATAGGGTAATGGATGATCGTAAAGAAACGCTTACAGGTGAATCAAGCCAATTAAAAAAGTCAGTCATCAAGTCGTAAAAAAATCAGTAAAAAGTGATATGAAAAATGCCAACAGATTTATGAGGAAATCACTATTTTTTTAAATGTCTTTATTTCTCTTTCATATTAAAGTAATCATCTATATTTTCAATCAACCATTCCACTTCTGAAAATAGCCCTCTCATCGTAATAATCGTTATCAACTCGATTGGCAACCGGATTGGCAATCGCAGTAATATATAATTCTGAATAGATCTCAATGAATCTGCCATAAATTAAATTAGTTTTCTTTTCTAATACAGACGAACTACGTATACAAAGAATTCAGAGCTCTTCCTAGCATATAGATTTTTTTCGAACCAGTGGTAAAAATGTAAAAATGACTCAATAAATATTTTTGTAACATATATATAACATTATATATATGTTACAAAATATTTATTGAGTCATTTTTACATTTTTACATTATACGTAACATATATACTTTCTTCGTGGCTTGATACCGTAGCTGGCGTTCCACAAGGTGGTGTCTTATCTCCTCTTTTATTCGCAATCTTTATTAATACGATTACATCCCAAATATCTTCTCTCTACCACTTGTATGCAGATGACCTTCAAATATATTTACAAACAACCATCGAAGATCTTGCCAAAGCTGTTGAATGTATCAACAGCTTTGGCAAGATCTGATCGACTGGACACGATCTTATGGGTTGACGGTTAACCCTTCAAAATCGCAAGCTATAATTATTGGGAGTTCAAGAACTATTTTCAAAATTAAAAAATGTCAAATTCAACCCGTTGTATTTAATGGTATTCTTATTCCATATAATGAAGTAGTTAAAAATTTAGGTATCTTTTTGGATTCCAGTCTGTCTTGGACACCCCAAATTAATGCAGTGAGCCGAAAAATGTTTGCGGCTTATGCTTCACTTCGAAGGCTTAACTACTTTTTACCCATTTCCACCAAAATTACGCTTGCACAATCTTTGCTACTCCCTATCCTCGACTATGCTGACATTTGTTACCTTGATATCACCGAGGAGCAACTTAATAAACTTGAGCGACTCCAAAATCTCTGTATACGGTTCATATTTGGGCTTCGTAAATATGACCATGTCTCTGAATACCGCACTAAACTCAAGTGGCTCCCAATCCGTCTTCGTCGGAATACTCATATACTTTCTGCGCTCTACTGCGTCTTATTTAATGTATCAAGTTCTCCCTATCTGAAAGAACGTTTTAAATTTCTTAGCTCTTGTCACGATTTTTCCTTACGGTCCAAAGAAAACCTTTCGCTCCAATGTCCTATACACTCCTCGACATTTTATGATAAATCTTTTGCTGTACTTGGAGTAAGACTCTGGAACTCCTTACCCCAGTCCATTAAAAGTGCTCAATCTTTAAATGTGTTCAAGAAACAAATTAAGGAACACTATTTGTCTCTTTAACTCCTCTCTCTTTCTCCTCTTAGTTATGGTCACTCATATACCTTAATTATGTTGTCATTATATAGTATATAAGTTATATTTTTTTTGTCTAATTTAGCCCTACCCATTATTCTTATTTTTATTTTTATTAATTTCCTCTTCTGGGTTGTCTGGAAGAGATTGCTATGTAGCAATAAGACCGCCTTTTGTTTATTCCTCATTATTTTTTTTTCATTATTTATTAATGTTTTGTTGGTGTACAATAAAGAGTATTGTATTGTATTGTATTGTATAATAAAAATTAGTTATAATAAATTATGTAATGCGACGGATCGGATGTTTGCAAGCTGATTGAGATGATGATTATGATAAATAATTCGTATACTAGTAATATATAGAAAAAATTAAATATAAAGATATTAACTTTTTCGTTTCATCCTCTCACTGTAATGCTCAACTAAATAAATAATTAATATATTGACTTCTTGCGACTGTCCATTAACAACTACGTTATCTATATAATTCAGAACGCTTAAGACTGACAAAGTTTCTCAGCGGCATTAAACTTTTCATGAGACCACCCTTGGTATTAAGTAACCACTGCTTTTATGTTTATTAAAGCTTAAACATATTTCCTTTTAAAGTCTCAAAGACTTCTTTCACATTATTTCGTTATTATTTATGTATTATTAAATATGAAAGAAGCAGCAGCAGTTTAGAAGGTATTAAATATGTAAGAAATATAACGACAAAGTACTTTTTAATAGGTAGCCCATATATTTGTGGAATGTAAAACCTTTTTTTATATAAATTACTAGGAATTGTATTAACATTACAAATATTGCCTTTAACCACTCCTTGTAAGCTAAATCATAAGTTTTTTTTATCACACGTTTTTCATCCAAACCAACATGAATCGCCTACTTTAAAAAGATTTTTGTCATTCATTAATTAACAACCGACTGAGAATTATAATCGTACACTTCTATAGATTAAGTTTTAACAATTAAATCACTATACGAATCGTCTCGCACGCAGACTCGACGACTTCCAGCCTCCCGAACAAGCCGGTTTCCGAAAAGTATTCAGTACCATAGACCACATACATACCCTGCGGCAGATTGTACAGAAGACCGAAGAGTGCAATCTGCCACTTTGCCTGGCGTATGTGGACTATGAGAAAGCCTTTGATTCCGTCGAAATTTGGGCGGTGCTACAGTCCCTTCAGTGGTGCGAAGTTGACTGTCGGTATATCGAAGTGCTGAAGTGTTTGTACAGTAGGGCTACGATGGCTATCCGAGTACAGAACCAGAGTTCGAAACCTATCCAACTGCAGAAAAGTGTAAGACAGGGTGACGTTATATCCCCGAAACTCTTCACCGCTGCGTTGGAAGATGTTTCAAAGCTACTGGACTGGAAAGGATACGGCATTCACATCAATGGCGAGTACATCACTCACCTTCGATTTGCCGACGATATAGTCCTTATGGCAGAATCGCTGGAGGACCTTAGCTATGCTCAATGACCTTAATGGTGTCTCCCAACGGATAGGTCTTAAGATGAACATGGACAAAACAAAGATCATGTTTAATGTCCATGTCACACCTATGCCGGTAGTTGTTGGGAGCACTATGCTCGAAGTTTTTGACGAGTACGTTACGACTACGTACTACGTAGTCCGACTAGGTAAGTCCAACTTCGACTGAGAGGTCAATCGACGGATTCAACTTGGCTGAGCAGCGTTCGGGAAATTACGACACATTTTCTCGTCAGGTATACCTCAATCTCTGAAAACTAAAGTGTACAACCAGTGCGTGTTGCCAGTGATGACTTACGGATCAGAGACGTGGTCCTTCACTGCTGGCCGTATGAGGACGCTCAAGGTCGCTCAGTGAGCTATGCTATCCGCAGTGAAACCAGAGTGACCGACATAGCCCGGCGGATTAGTAAGCTGAAGTGGCAATGGGCCGGCCATATAGCTCGAAGAACCGATAACCGATGGGGAAGAAAGGTTGTCGAGTGGCAGCCTCGTACTGGTAGGCATAGTGTAGGGCGACCCCCCACTAGAGGGAGTGACGACCTGGTAAGACATGCAGATGCAGGTGGCTCAGGACCGTGCTTTGTGGCGTTACTTGAGGGAGGCCTATGTTCAGCAGTGGACTTGTGAAGGGCTGTAATGATGATAATGATGATGAATTAAATCGCTTGAGTGAACATAAATTATATTAATTACAGTTTGATAACCTTCGTGACCAATTGGAGACTTGCACAAAGCATAAACTATTCATCAGTTGTCAACTTGTCTTAATAAATATTAAGGTTCAAGGATTTCATGCAAATAAACTTAAAAGGAAGTTATATATATTTTTTAAATCATGATTATGTTTTATGCTGATTTTTTATACAATTATGGATATAATACAAGCGCACCGCTCACCTGATGGCAAGTGAATGATGTAGCTCATAGACACCTACATATATCCTTGATTAATAATCAAACGCTTCGTCGCTCCTTATTCCTAAGATGTGCCACCAAGAAAAGATTTGAGAGTCTCGTTACTAATGTTCAAAGCATCCGGAAGGCTGTGAGCTATATTCAAGATGGCAGCAATTAAGCTAAGTTTACGTGGTAGAGAAACGCTGCAGTTGTGTTATGGTTGCGCGAGTGTGTGCGTGAGTCATCTCGATGGGGAAAGGACATCCGGGTTGCTGCGTTTTTGTTTTTACCCTCCGTTGGGTAAAAAAAAGATATACTATACGATTTTAAAGTATTTTGTATTAACACGTTTTCTTTTATATTCGGACCGATGCTACCTAAGGACTTTCAAGAAAGGAGCCTACTCATTTCGAAAAGGCCGGCAACGCACCTGCAATCCCTCTGGTGTTACAAATGTTCACGTACAGGTAAGCTGTGCGTTCCTTTGCCTCCTCCTTGATAAAAAATGAAAGCACAAGCTCTAAACGTGCCCGTGATTTTTAATTTTCGTTATTTAATTATTATTGCTGCTGAGTGATTTTATCACATTCTAATTCAATGAAGGAAAAAAAAAACTAAATAGAATGATTTATTTCGCCATGTAAAACGTAATTTTATATATAATATACCGTAAAGTTTTTTTTTAACTTAACTCTGACAGCGCGCGACATGTTATACTCCCGTTCCCTTAGGACCTTAATGGCGGGAAAATTTATAAGTTAGGAAATTTTTTGCTATATTGCAAATTTTGCTATATTTTCACTTTGATACAATATTTATGGATAAAACTTACAGGAATTCTTGTTGAATTTATAAACTATCGAATAAAATTATTTTTGATTGCTAGAAATTGTAATAAAATACATAAATTACCCTGTGTAGCATAGTAGTAGTATGTACTTCAATTTTAGTGACAAAATTACTACTAATTTGAATTATACACTTTTGTTTTTGGAAAAATTTATATGGAAATGTTTGGAAATATGTATATTTTTATGTTTTATGTGTTTCTATTCGTTACTCATACCAAAATATTGAAATATAAAAAAATTAAAAAAAAAATAATATTTTATCTGTATGACATTTCGAACAATATTTCTAAAATATTTTTGTGTGAATTTGAAATAAATACAACGTCATGTTATTTGAAATATGTAAGAAAACTATTTTTACTTACATTTTACACTAAAAATAAATGAGAATTTGAAAAATAACACATTTATGACCCAACCGCCCAAATGCGCCTTCCGGATTTTGAAGTATTTTTGGCAATTTTCTTTTCACTTTTTGTACCACAAATTATATATCTACGTGTTTACTATATTACAAGGAATATAAAAAGTATAATACTTTCGTTTTTAGTCCAGATACAAATAAAAATTCTATAAAAAAGACGGAGCACCTTCATCAAAGCGACACGTGGAACGCCGAAAGTTCAGAGTGATTTCTTTTTTTTTTTCTAAGAAACATTGCCAGGTTATGGCTTAAAATAAAAGAGCATATCTTTGTCTTTGATACTATTATCTATTGCATATTGTATTTGGTTTTGTTTTAAAGGAAAAAATAGTTTTTTCATAAGGCAGTACTTCTGATCTTATCTGATCTAATTCGACCCATACTAGAGCCGACGTAAGGTAGGTATTGTATGGTCTAATTAGATCCATAGCCGAGTGAAGGGGGATGACCGAGCTTTTCTCGGTTTTTTTAAATTACATTTAGATACAAATTACGTACTGATGAAACATGAATAATATTTTTTGATCTTCTTGACATAATAGAAAGAACTGAACTGGTTATTTGATTAAAAAATCATGAGTGCAATTAGTGTAATTAAAATTTTCATATTTTTAAAAAATACTAAAAAAAGGGCTCGAAATAATATATTTTCTCACAAAAGAAGGGAACTTGAAAAAAGATAGAAAAGTCGGACCGAAGACAGGACGTGAACCATGGCAATACGATTTCGGGACCGCTCGATATCCACTTGAGCTATTACGATCATTAACACAGTGTCAAAATTTACCTTCTTATATTGTAGCAGTTTTTCATTGCCTGAAAACACGGACAAAAAGACATTTTCTAAAAATAAATCCTAGCTAGATCTATTTATTGTCCCCGAAACTCCATGGACACTTAATTTGTTGGAGCCGTTTCCGAGATTCCGATTATATATATATATATATATATATATATATATATATATATATATATATATATATATATATATATATATATATATATATATATATACATATATATATATATATATATATACAAGAATTGCTAGTTTAAAGGTATAGGATAAATGCATTTTAATTTGGCATGGCAAGCCATTAGTAAGCTTTTAAAGTAGGAACCTCCATCGGTTTCATAAATATGAAATGGTCGATTTGAAAACTCTTCATTCATTACTCATTCGTAGTAAATTAGCATCGTTTATGCATAGTGGCGTAGACGAGTGATAGGTGAATTTTTAAACCGGAGATTATTATTAAAATGGCGAATGTATGAACTTTATAATAAACATTTTCAGTTTGCTCCGAGAGTATTTTTTATTTTTATTTTGATTTATTGCAGTTGCACGTCCTTCTCTTTTGCACGCTCGATAAGGAGCTATTATATTTTATATATTACTAGAGACGACCTGATGAAACAACAGGGAGTCCATTTAGGCTTAGGACCTTGCTTTGTAACTATTGTGAGCGAGTCCCATTTTCAACTATGGACTTGTGAAAGGCTGTAATAATAATGATGACGACGATGATGGCGACATTTAGACTGTTACTAAAGGCTAAAAATATTCTTGAAAAAAACATGACAATGATTATTATGTTAGTTTCTAGTTACGTATAAAGTTAAAAAGGCCAATGTCATTTTCACAGAAATTTTCATCTGTTTCATCATCTAAACATGACACAACATCCTCTATTTCAGGGCCAGCCTCCAGTGAATCATGAAAAGGACGGCTTTATGGTTGAAAGTAGTCAATACGTGATAGATGATCTCTGACTTTTGGTGCAGAAAGGGTGATTTGTTTGTTGTTCAGGTGTATAAGACCTTCAAGAAAAGAGCTTACTCCTTTTAAAAGGCCGGCAACACGCCTGCAATTTTCCCGGTGTTGCGGTTGTTCATGGGTGGCGTTAGATGGTTACCATCAGGTTATTCATATACCATAGGTTATTCATGGGTGGCGGTAGGATGGTTACCATCAGGTGAGCCACATGCTCGTTTGCCTCCTCTAATAGGAGTTAGCATAGGTGCAGTATCTTCTTTCTGGTAGTAATTGTACACATCTCATGTTTCATGTTCGTTTTATATTTATGCCTAAATTTGTTTTTCTTATCTGGATCCATTTTAATTTCTTCTAATTAACCTTTGATGCTCTAATTGTTCTGTGTATGTAATTTGTTGTAAGCAGTTTCTGAAAATCGATGAAAGAATACCGTTGCATTTCTGTAACATTTGTCCTTGGGTTCCTGTGCACTGTATGTACCGGTAATTCTACTTTCATTGCAGTTTTTTTTGTCTTCTCTATAGAAGCATGTATAGTGTCTACTTCCATATGTCCAGGCCAGGTTCTAAAAACTTTTGGTTCAAAGTACTTTTAAAGTTGTTGGAGTATTCCATAAAATAATTATTTATTTATTTATTTGCGATATTGGCGACATATTAAAATGGGCCAAATTAAGAGTACCTTAACCAACGAGCATGTATACGTAGGTATGGATGTGGTAGAGGCGAGAGAGGAGCGAGGAGATCAGGATCGTGCTAAATGGAAGTCTGTAGTCCCTGCGTACCCCTCTGGGTGACCGGCGTGAGTGTTTGTGTATGTATGTATATGCTTTACTTGCACACCGAGTACAAAAAGGCGGACTAAATGCAACAAGGCATTCTCTACCAGTCCACCTCTAGTCTAAGCAGAGAAGATATTGTGGGTGCAAGGTGCAACTGAGATTAAATATCTATAAGTAGTCATACATAATATTATATATATATATATATATATATATATATATATATATATATATATATATATATATATATATATATATATACTAGCTTGCCAGACAGACGTTGTTCTGCCCTTTTCGACGACTCTTTGTCATGTCATATTAAAAATCCTTAAATTCAACAGGCAAAAAACTATCCTATATATTCGCCACATACATCCGACCGGGGTTTACTCAGAGAGCCTGTGTGCTACAAATTTGTAATTTGCCTTGTTGTATCATGCCTGGTTGTGCCAAATCTCATATTTTGTAGACTATATTAGTTGAAGGTATTTTCTCCCCCTTCACCTCCGCATCTTTCCTGCATGGGCACACCAAAAGGAGGTGAGACGGTGGCGTCATTTTGGGCGACCAATAAGACGCGCTGGCTGAAAATTGAAAGTTCGATACATGCCGTCAGACGACAGGTGTCAGCGCTGTGCCGCCGCCGTGCCGAGCAGTTGAAGACAAACGCTAGATTTGATTGCACCTCTGTGATAGTCGCGCCAAAGAACAACTATAACACACATATCATTAAGAAAGGATATTTTATCATCAACGTTAGAAACTGCCACCAAAGGGCCAAAATCAACTAGAGATGCGTCTCTCTCGAGACTCTCAATATTTATTCTTGAATTCTCAGTCCGATCATTGCGTATAGGAATGAAATTGGGTAATGGGTACAAACTCGACATAATAGATGGTTTTAGCGAACTCTCAGATATTAAGATAGCATCGACACAGTATAGTGAGAATGCTTCTTCTATGTCGGAAAAATGACTTGGAATGCTCTGTGCATTAGTGTTGCAAACATTAAAATATATTTTATGAGGCAAAGGAAGGAAATTATCTGTAACATCATTACCAGAGGCGTATGAGGAGTCTGAACTATAAATGGAATAAAAAGATTCATCATCAGACATTATTAACTTCATAATAAATTTATATATAATATGTATATTAGATAAATATATAAATAATAAAATATTAATTATATAACGAGATAAAACAAGGTAAAAGTATAAAACATCGACAGCGCTATTCGTACAAACCAGAAAATCAACTACTCCACAATCACTGCTCTATCCCATCAGTTAACTGATAAAGATAACAATCACTTTTATAAAAAAATACCCTTAAATTAATAGAACATCAAAACACACTATTAGAAAAGTAAATACAGAAACAGGATATAACAAAACATCAACATTAAACAAATAATCTTTCCCAACGAAAACAAAATCAAACATTTAATTTGTTAGTGACTGTATAACCAAATCATTTCTTGAAATGAATGTTAATAGGGATAAAGCAAAATTGTAAATTTAATCATAGTGAAAAATAACATCTGTTTGCTAACAGTATTTTAAAACATTTAAACACACTAGGTTGCAAGTTCTAATACCTTTGCCTGTACTTGGCGAATCTTAACTACAATAATATTCTTTATCTTTACAAAGTAACAAATTAACAGTTTGTTTAATATTTATATTTTTTCTACCTACTTTATTAATAGGGCCGTGGCAGCTCAGATGGTTAACACTCGCTGTTAATATAACAGAACGCGAGTAACCCGGGTTCGATCCCCGCCGCCACCAATGAAATTGTTAATTGCAATTTTAAGTGCTGATTTACGACGTGCTCGACGGTGCTCAGAAATTAGGGGAGGCCTATGCCCAGCAGTGGGACGTATATATGCTGTCACTTTTACTTTATTAATAACATTATTATAGTACTATTATTAGCTGCTGTATTCTTATTATAACAAGTAAATATTAAACAATATTAAATCCTTAGTAGTTTAATCAAATTAATTAAACAAAGAAGACAAATATAATGTAACCATAACGACCACAATACGATCAATAGAAATAACTAAAAGCTTGAATGATGCCAAGAAACATAGGACTGAATAAAGTAAACTTAATTATTTTAAAGAATCGTAACAACCTTAAGAAAGTGTGTAAAAATATCAACAATGCCATTATTTATGGTCACAGCGCGATGTATTCTTTTTTTCGTTGCTTGGACCCAATTGTGCCCATTGACAGCGTGTGACTACTTCATGTTGGCAACTACACCTACACCTGTGCTATCTTCGGTTTTGGTATTTGAAAGATAAGAACACCCTGGCGAGTACTTGGTGACAAGATTATTGAAGTCTTCCTCTGAAGTTACTTTTGTCCGATACTATCAAGCAATTTAATATAGACTGTGCCATCAAGCGTTCACACAGTCCTCATGTCAAAGTACTTCCTGGCCTGCTTGTGAATATTTTGACACGTTTTTGTGAGAAACTCAAACAATGTGAAAGACGTACCTTTTAACTTAGCTTTAGACTTCCAAACTACTGATTTTGTATGGTGATCATGGAACTGGACGAGGACTGCTCTAACTAGATATTTACCTTGTGAGCCCAATCTGTGACAACGTTTGATTTTTTGCCTCTTCTCTGTAACTTTTTTTTATAAGAGGAGGCAAACGAGCGTACGGCTCACCTGATGATAAGTGATCATGTTTGATAGTGAACATCTGCAAAACCAGAGAAGTTGCAGGTTAGCGTCGCTCTAGAACGTCCAAAGGGTGCTTTCAATTTAGAAGTTTCGTGTCGGACTGCTGTGGTGCCGAAGCGGTGCGGTTGTCGTATTGCACACGGCCGGTCGTTTGTTTTCATAAAATGTGCGCGGTGCGGCAGCGGACCAGTACGAAACGACTAAATTGAAAACGCCCTTAAACTCATTTACATAATAATACCAATATATTCGTGTCACTGTTTAACGTACTTAACTGGTATCACAGGGTTTTTGTTACATATTGTATAAAACCTAAAAGAGTTTAAAAAGAACACATAACAAATTGGTATATAGTTGGAAGTTTGGTTGATGCTCAATTTACGCGTAACTTCGGCTATGTTAATCATACGTTGTTTTTTATAGTCTACCTGATGGTAAGTGGCAGCAGTAGTCCATGGTACCAGCAACCAACTTCAAACAAAGAACGCTACAGACCTCGTGCCACCTCGGGATGGAGATGGATGGAATGCCTCACAACCCGCACTTATACTGCTGCTTTTCTTTATATTTATATAGATCTTTTGATATAAGGAAAAAGCACTGAACTCTTGTGACCGTCACGTTTAGATACATGTATACAGATGTATCTGTGAGCTAGGAAGTTTTCACTTCTGACGTGCAGTCCTACTACTGACAGAGTTTAGCTATTTTCGGTTGTCATCATCAAGATACTGCCGTCTTTCTGCTGTTTCATGTCCCTTTATTGCCTCTAACGACACCCAGGGTTAGATATAGAATAGTGATTTTTTTATGCTGTCTTTACAGAGTAATTTTATTTCATTTTTAAATTTCTTTTAAGGTTCTCATTTCTTATTTCCTTCATTACCCAAAATGAATCAATTAAAGCCAATACTGCTGTTTATGAAATATTTTTAAGAAAATTTTATATTACTGACTTTGCCACAGATGATACCAATAACGTCAACAACGTCGAGATATGGAAGTAAAATGTTTTCCCGTGTTATAGGAGAATAAAAACGGCCTCTTTGCAATTGTTATGCGGCCGCTCCACTGTTTATATTATTTTGCATTCAACGCTCGGCTGAATTTTACTGACAATATATTATAATAAGTTAGTGAAACAGAAACAAAAGTAGAGCGTATAGTCCGAGACATTTAAGACTTGCTTTGAGCATTGAGTTTTTATACGTGGTAGAGCCATGCTGCAGTTATATTAGTAGTACAGTTGCGGCACGAATGGGTCGGCTCGACCGGGGAAGGACCACGCTCTCACAGAATACTAGCGTGAAATAGTAGCTTAATGCTGCTGTGTTTCGTATGGTGATTGTAGAGAACCGGAGAACCTTTTTACTGAAAATGAGGCATTCCACCTAAGTCCTCACGGATGACAATGCATCTGCATTTTGATTCGTAATCGAGGATAGATGTAGATGTCTATGGGCCACAGCAACCACTTACCATCAGGTGGACTGTGTGCTCGTTTGTCATCCTATCCTATAAAAAATAGACATTTTATGGGAAAAAGTTTATGTTTAGGAGTGGACTTTGATACGTTATGGTAACAGCGTACGAAGCCAGCGTTAAATTCCACATGTTTTTGATAAAAGTTGTGTTATGTAAACAATGTGTTTATTTATTGCGAGCAATCATTTCCAGCCTTTTAATATTAGCGCTAACCCTTGAAGCTCGGCAGAAACTTGAATTATCTGTTGGGCTCCGTCTGTGGGCACTATATCATCTAAGTAGCTTTAAATGTTATTAAAAACTCGTGACGTCATTGATAAGTAAACACCTCATATATTTTTGATATATGAACTTCTTACACGAATCATCCATATATTATATGTTGCTAAACAGACGTATTTATTCAGAGTTGTTTATACATACTGATTATGAATATATATATATATATATATATATATATATATATATATATATATATATATATATATATATATATATATATATATATATATATATATATAGTGTGTGTGTGTTTGTGTATGTTTGGTTTATTTATTAGTTAAATGTGTACATTAGGTAGTTAATTATTGCACAACTCGAACGCGAAGCGGAGAGGTTGGTCTCTGCTGTCGAATTTTTTTAAATCACTCGTTTCATTCATATTAAGTTGTGTTTATTATTTAATGATATGGAAAGAGGAAACACCAATGAACAATCCTTTTCATTCAACAACACGTATTATTATAAAAATATTATTCAATTATTATTACTTAACACAACAACCTAATTTTTTTCAATCTCTTCAGAATCATGTAGTGGTGGTTTCTTTCGCTAATCAATTATGTAACCCATTTAATTTTTTTTAGTTTCTTTTCTTTTCTTTTTGTTTCTTTTAATTGACATTAACATGACTGCAAATAACTGAAGCAATCAATCAACTAAGCTATCTTACAAAAAGCTTTAAAGCACTTTCCCCTTGGACGAAAACAATGTATTAATGAAATCCTTATTGTATGTCTATTGATATATGATTATTGTAGATTTATATATTTTTTTAGATTTATATTACATATATACGGTTTGCATGATATCAACTTATATTTCATCAAAAATATTTCATTTTTATTTTATTTTTTATTCTATATTGCTACACAGAATTTTCACCACTCCATGAGTTGTATGGTAGGGTATGCCTCAAGGCATGAAGTCTACCCCTTGTATACTTTTGTTGTAAAAAAATAAATGCAATAAGGATATATATAACACATGGTGAGTTACTAACTTAACTTCAAACATGCGACGAACTCTAAAAGCGATTGACATTAACTAAATTGTTAGCAGTACGAAGACTAGAGTGCAAAATTTTATTACGCTATTTCAATATTGTAATAGTTCCACTCTACATCTGGGCAGAAAGAACTCGAGGAGAACATATCATGCAACAACCCAAAAAAAGCATCTTTGCCTTTTTTCTGCGTCTTTTTTTTAGTTTCTCAGCGGTATTAAGCTTGGCAAAAGACAGCTATTTGAATGTAGTAACCACTGCTTTTATGTATGTTATAGAGTAAAATATGCCTTAAAATCGAAGAATTTCTTACACGTTATTTCGTTCAAATATTTGTGTGATGTGGGAATTTTGCAAAATATAAGAAATGTAACAAACAAAGTACCAAATAACAAGTACAAAATAATTAGGTGAAATTGAATTCACAATCGTTAAGTGATCAACGAAAATATAATTGGAAGGACAGGATAACAAGCAGTCGTATTTATCCCAAGCACTCCGTAATTCAGTAATGTGACTTGTGATGGCGGTAAGTGAATAAATCACCCCACGCCATAGTTCCCAAGCGTGGAAACTATGGCGTGGCAACAATTCCATCGCCTCCCGTGAATCAATCTGGTAAACAAGCCTATTTAAAGCACTAGACTTTTAAAAGGCTGCGATGACGATAATTATGTTTTAGTAGTTTGAAAATCCTTCATAGTCACTGAATGTAGACTTAGTTAAAAATGTTTGTGTCGATGTCTTAAAAAATCATAATATAGTTATAATACGACGACGACTCCGTGGCGCAGTGGCTTAAGCAATGAGTGGCTGCGCTGGGGGTCGCGGGTTCGAATCCCGCACGGAACACGTATTTGTATGCCTACAAATAGTTGTTTCGGATCTGGATGTTTGTCCTTGTGCAATTTATGTTTGTAAACTGCCCCCACGATACAAGAGAAAACCTTAGTGTAGGGGTAACGTTTTTTATAAAAAAGAAAGTCTCTGAGTAAACCCCGGTCGGATGTATATGGCGAAACTATAAGGGTTCTTATTTCAAAAAAAATATATATATGTTTGTATATATATATATATATATATATATATATATATATATATATATATATATATATATATATATATATATATATATATATATAATTTTTAAATTACATTTAAACTTTTTAACTATTTTATGCTACAATTAAATATACTACACACTAAACAAAAACAATTTCAAATGTCTACAAAAAATTATTTGTGTAAACAGCGTTAAAAAAGTAACATTCAATCGCTTACAACGCGCTAGCCCCGACTGCGTATTTCACCCTCGGTGCCTCGCGTTTGTAGGTAATTATTTCACACAGGTAGCAAGAGTGACAGATGCCTTATATTGCTTCTATCTTGACATGTTGAAAACAAGTGTCAGCGTAACTGCTGCGCAGAATTCATGAAAACATTGAGAACCATCAACCTTTTTATACACGAAATCCCTCCATGAATTTTTAACCAATTTATCAATTATTTTATCATGTTGTGTCAGAGATGAGAGCGGGGGGAACTTTCCAGAAATCACTAAACTTTCAACCGACAGCGCCATCTAGTGTCGAAACGAAGAACTAAGCTTCTAGAAGCCGACGAGCATTGTCGGCCCCATAATAACGCACCAAGCGATCCACATGGACGATCTTAGGAGTCCCTCTTGCGCCTTTCCGTAACGGTTCCGCAATGTCAAGGGCTGTCCTATCCCATGGTGCACCAACATTGTACAATTTCGATGCTCCTCTACTACGTGTCTGAGGTCCCCTCACAGCCGCACAACTTGTACATGTACGACACCAATCCTCGGCGTCGTCACGATAATGGACCCAGTAAAACTGTTCTCGAACCTTCAGCAGAGTTCGTTTAATTCCCAGATGGACTCTTGAACGACCATTATGGCACAGCTGTAGAACATTCGGCACTTTAGCTTTAGGGACCACCGTTTGCGAACGACAGCTGTCTCCTCGACCATTGTCCCATTTACGGCACAGGGCTCCATCCTGAATCAGCAAGCTGTCCCATTGGGCCCAACAGCTTTTCGTGGTTGAACTCATCGCTGAGACGTCGCTCCACTTAGGCTTGGTAGCACGGGCTTTCATCAATTCCAGAATCGGCTTGATGTCCGTATCTTCCTGCTGTGCATGTCGTAGGCTGTCCTTCCACTTGTTGATGAGGTGGTCTGTCCTGAGCATCCTAACGGATACCACTTCCTTCCTTTCTTGCCTAGTACAATGTTTCCAATCTTCAGGACAAAGTCTTCTTGACAATGCATCTGCGTCGCCATGAGATTTCCTGCTGCGATGTCTGATAGTAAAGTCGTATCCCGGTTGCTGCTGGGCGGTGATGTTAGTCGCACTTCCCTTCTGAGATCATTCACCTTCCCTTTCCAGGGTTCGTTTAGGGCAGCTGGATCGAAGATTGCCCCTTTCCCCACAGCCATAGCACCTAGGGCTGTATCCTTTATTGTGGTTGCGAACCATAACTGCTGCAACCTTCCTGACGCGATGGGAACGATGATCCTGCCGCACGGCTTCCACCTCCAGTGCATGAGCCAAGGCGTCCTTAAGCGTCTCGTGGTGCCCGAGCCTCACAGCAGCTCTGACTTCCAGTTCGCGGGTGCCATCGATGAATGTCTACACCAGGTTTCCTTCAATGACCGCAGGTACAGACTAGTATTCCAGCGCCTGGAATACAACAACAAGCGCCAGCGCAGGTACAGACTGTAAGGTACAGACTGGTACGAGAACCAGACCTAAATCTCATTCAAACGACAATTCACTCTCTCTCTCTTGTTTCGCTTTTCCTTGAACCATCTCTTTTTATCTTTACCTGCTATTGTTCTACCAGGGGTGTTCAAATTGGAGGTAGGTTCGGCGCATAAGCGTAGATCAACATACCGATGGCATTCTTTGATGATTATTATTTTAAAATCGAAAAGATATAGAATGCATATTTTTTGGAGAACTTGTACAGTAAGCTATGTAGTTTATTAAAACATGCTAAAAAGGTTATTTTAACGTACTAGTTTTGAAATTACAGACCAAACAATAAAAAGAATTTTTTTTAACAAAAAAAATATCTCATTAATTTTTTGACAAATTTCCTGCTGGATATCGTAGGTTTTTTTAATTTTTGTTGCTAGTTAAGCTTTGTAAATTTCAAATAAAACTAAATTGAAAAAATTACACCGTTTACTTATAGAGAAAATAATTTAAAACCAAAGCATGGGAATTTTACCAAAAAAATTTAATGCTTTTATTTTTTAAATAGTTTACATAAAAAAAATTTACGATTTCTTACCGACAATTTTTTATCTAGTATCCGCACGTTTCGTTTGATCAAGTGTAAAATTAACACCAAAGATGTTTTATAGGTACAGATACCGAGTACACGCGCCTAAAACGCTTCCATTTAAAAGGCGCCAATATTGGCGTATTCGTTCGATCGTTCCGCCATTACACCAGCGA
The DNA here is from genome assembly GCA_036936625.1 of Parnassius smintheus behrii. NCBI lineage: Eukaryota > Metazoa > Arthropoda > Insecta > Lepidoptera > Papilionidae > Parnassius > Parnassius smintheus. The sequence continues at coordinate 35,245,108 of JAUPFT010000029.1, forward strand.
CGTTCACTGCGAACATACATCACGAACCAGTGTTTTATTATTTCGGAAAATGACTGTTTGTGCTGTGAAATCATGTAAAAATTACTCTTGGAAAAAAGATAAGGATTAGAACATCACTTTTCATAAGTAAATATACAATTTTCTGGTGTATTTCTTGTTAAAATAATACGAAAGCCGAATGTCAATGCAAGTAATAATACTGCGCAATAATATTCGAGTGTTGCCTACCGTATGAAATGTTTTTTCTTATTTTAATGTCATTAATAGTTGTAAAGCAGCTGTTGACAACGGACATTTATCCAAAGCAGCCGATACGTAACCGTTGTGAATCGGTTGTTTATCCGACTACAAACTAAAAAGGATGGTTATGTTTTTACTGTGTGTGTGTGGTTTGCTAAGCTGAATCGATTTTTGGAATGGTGCTCAAAAACTACTTGACTAATTTAAAAAAAAATTTCACCATTAGAATGCTATTATGACTGTGAAACGTAGGATGTATTTTAATATAGAGGGCACTACCATCAACGAATATGTTTTAGCTAAACTCGTACAGTTCTTGACCGATTTTGAAAATTCTTTTACCACTAGAATGCTTTGTATAAAGCTGTCTAATGTAGGATGTATTTTATTATAGATGGCACTTCTTTCTATGAATATGTTTTATTTGACTTATCTCGAAAATTACTTGACTAATTTTTAAATTTTTTTTACCGTTACGTTACTAATGAGGGCTTTAATTGTATGATTAAATTATATTATTATAATAATAATGTTTAGCATTAAACATTATTGCTAAAGTTGGTCAATCCAATACAAAAGACAGTGAAAACTTTGTTTTAGGAAAATTTGGATACGGAAGCAGAAATGAAAGAGGTGAGAAACTAATTCAATTTGCACTGGAAAATAAATTGTTAATAATGAACTCCTTTTTCAAAGCAAGGAAAAACCGCAAATGGACCTGGGTATCCCCATGTGGGAACACAAGAAACGAAATTGATTTTATACTATCAAACCACCCCAAGAGAATTAGAAACGTTGAAGTATTACATGGCTTTGGATTCGCATCAGATCGCCGCTTAGTCAGAGCTACATACATGCTAGACCAAGGGAAAAGGAGTAGAACAGCATTCAAAGCGAAACCAAAGACACTGAAAACGGAAGAAGATATATCGTCATACTTGGAAAACCTAGAGATCAACATACAACAACTGAAAACAGAAGAAGAAGAAGACACACAAACATTCTACAATAAATTAGCAGAAATCATCAATACCAGCCTTGCACGCAGACCAGAAAATAAAAAACACAAATCGATCAACAAAATACTTAGCGAATCTACTAAAACTCTTCTCTCAAGACGAAATGAACTTCTGAAGATGAAACAAAAAACTAAAAAAATGAAGAAGGAACTGAGCACGTTGTTTAAAACTACAAGTAAAGCAATAGATAAAGACTATAAAGATTACAGGCACAAAGTTATAGAGAACAACCTGAACACTTTCAGAAGCACGAAAAAAGCTTATAAGAAGTTGACCACGCATAAGTACTGGATTCAGGGCTTAAAATCAAAATCAAATGAAACAAAAACCAGAAAAGATATCATGGAATGTGCCACAGTGTTTTACAAGCAATTATATGCAAAACCAATATCGTGCAAAACTGATGTTGCTACAGTAGACTTTCAATGCCTAAACGATTTGTCACCAGTAGACAAGCAAGAAGTCACCAAGCACATCAGAAAACTCAGAGCAGACAAAAGTCCTGGTCCTGACGGCATACAAAATGAGGCAATCAAGGCTGGCAGTACCCTACTTACAAGCCCACTCACGCACCTGTTCAACAAGGTTCTGCACACAGGCCAGGTACCGATTCAATGGAAAAGATCGGATATAATACTTTTATATAAGAAAGGAGACCCCCAGGACATCTCTAATTACCGACCGATTAGTCTTCTCTCAAGTGTGTATAAACTGTTCATGTCAATCCTACAAAGCCGCTTGAGCCCCGAGATCGATAAATATCAACCAATAGAACAAGCAGGGTTTCGTTCTGGGTTCTCCACAACGGACCATATACAAGTTCTGCAGCAAGTAATGGAGAAATACCAAGAGTTCAACAGACCTCTGTACATTGCTTTTATTGATTATGCTAAAGCGTTTGACACGATTTCTCAAAACGCTATCTGGGAAGCAATGAAAAAATACCACATAAATCAAAACTATGTAAGAGTACTAAAGAACATCTATGAGGGCAGCGTAAGCCAAGTCAAACTGGAAATACGAGGTCTCGACATACCGATCTGTCGAGGAGTGAGACAAGGGGACCCTCTCTCACCCAAACTGTTCATAATGGTTCTACAATACATTTTTGACAATCTCAACTGGCAGTCGGAAGGGATCAGAGTTAACCAAGATCAACTTACACATCTCAGATTTGCGGACGATATTGTCTTATTCGCTGAAACAAGTAAGAGATTAGAAAAAATGATAAGTACTCTAAGCGATGAAAGCGAAAAAGTAGGCCTCAAAATGAATGAGAACAAAACTAAAATACTAACAAACAGTCTAACAAAACCTATATACCTAAACGGCAAGCCGCTTGAATACGTGAACAATTACATTTACCTTGGAAAACAACTATCATTCGAAGATAAAAATATGGAACTAGAAGTCGAGCGGCGTATTAACATGAGTTGGAAAAAGTTTTGGACCCTGAAGGAAATATTAAAAGGTGAGTTTCCCCTCCACCTTAAGAAAATCGTCTTGGATACCTGCGTCTTACCTACTCTTACATACGGATGCCAAACGTGGACTTACAACACAAAAATAAAAAACAAACTAGTAGCATGTCAAAAAGCAATGGAAAGAAGCGTACTAAAAATAAAAAGAATACAAAAAATAAGAAGCGTAAAAATAAGACGGAGAACTAAAGTTATAGACGCCTTACATCACGCACTAAAGCAGAAATGGCAGTGGGCAGGACATATCGCAAGGTACACAGACAAAAGATGGACACTAAAGACAATCGTATGGAAAGGTCCAGAGGGAAGAAGAAAAAGAGGGCGCCCCAGAGCAAGGTGGATAGACGATATAGAAGCGACAGCAGGAAACGAATGGCGAAAGAAAGCTAAGGATAAAAAGGTCTGGAAAATGCTGGAGGAGGCCTATACCCGAGAAGGGGTTCCGATCAATGGTGAAGAAAATAATGATAGTGAATGAAACAAAAATAAATAAACTAAAAGTAAAATTAAACTTACATTTATATATGTGTGTGTATGTGTATGTATGTGTATGTGTATGTATATATGTGTATGTGTGTATATGTGTGTGTATATGTATATATGTATGTATATATATATATATATATATATATATATATATATATATATATATATATATATATATATATATATATATATATATATATATATATGTGTGTATGTGTGTATGTATGTATTTATGCATGTATGCATATCTGTGTGTATATATATAAATAATAAATATGAATTAAGTACTAATTACACTATATATTAAGTTAAACTGTATCAAAAATGTTAATCGGAAATAAAAACGGGCTTTATTATTATTATTATTATTAATAATAATAATGTTATATTGTTATTCTTTATATTATTATTTGTTATATAATTATATTATATTATTGTTTGTTATATAATAATAATATTATGTTAAATTCCCTTTCATGTCAAGGACACTTATACACAATCAACATTGATTTTTATTTATTTACTTACAGGTTTTACAGTACAAAATGTAGCCTTTAAACACACAATCTTTTATCGTCTTCCAGTGGAAGGATTTAATGGATTTCACGCAATGATTTGTCATGAAACTGTATCGATATACTTACTTACTTACTTACTTACTTATCGTCACGCACAATCCCTAACGGGGTAGCCAGAGAGAACAGATCGCCAAGTGTCACGATCCTTACATACCTCTTTCGCTTCTTTCAGGTTCATTAACTTCTTCATACATGCACGTCTAGGTATCCGAGTACTCTTGACCCTCCCCTCTTCGAGCAATTTGCTCACATGGTCTTTGAAAGTTAGTCTCGGTCTACCTCGACACCTTTTAATATTTACTTTCGCTCTATATATTTTCTTCACCATTCGGTCTTCACTCATTCGTTCAACGTGCCCAAACCATTGGAGTACGCCCCTATCAATTTTTGTGATAAGGTCATCTTTCAATCCTACCATATTGCGAATCTCTTCGTTTCGCTTTCGGTCGGCTATGGTAACGCCACACATTTTACGAAGAGATCGCATCTCCACTGCATTCATCTTGCTTTTATGCTTCTTCTGGCATACCCAGGTTTCGCTGCCATATAACAAAGTCGGTACCAACACTGCGTTACGTATTGCAAGGCGTGCACTCTTCACCACGCCTTGCCTTTTGACTAATGCATTCAGGGCACCATTGACTTTGTTTCCGGCAGCGACACGCCTATCCACATCTAAATCACATCTTCCATCCCGGCTGAAAGCACTCCCCAAGTATACAATTTCATTTACCTGTTCTAGACATTCCTGATTTACCCATATTTCACATTTCGGTCTCTCTTCGTCCTTTTCAAATACCAGAACCTTAGTTTTATTAGCATTCAAACGGAGACCTTTAATTTCACATTCCTCTTTCATACACGTGACTAATGCCTGCAGTTCTGCTTCTGATGGTGCAATAAGCACTGCATCATCAGCATACAGCAGAAAATTAACTTTTATGTCACCCAATTTCACACCCAAACAGCTATCTTTCAGCTTCTGTAAACAGCTGTCGAGATACAGTATGAACAGCCAGGAAGACATGACACAACCCTGTTTTACGCCCGCTTGGACGCTAAACATGGGTGACAGGTCATGCCCTACCCGCACACAGGCTTTACAGTCATAGTAAAGTGACTGCACAGCCCTTAACAATCGACCATCCACACCATATCCCGGCAACAGTTCCCACATTTTCTTCCTTATAACCTTATCAAATGCTTTCTCCATATCCACAAAAGCACAGAAAATCCTCTGGTTGACACTCAGAAGCTTCTCCGTGATCATGCGGAGAGAAAACATTTGATCCGTGCATCCTCTTCCAGGTCTAAATCCGCATTGTGCCTCCCATAAAAATCTTTCCGATTTCTCTTGCATCCTGCGTGTCAAAACCTTCGAATAAACTTTACTTGCTAAACTGGTCAAGCTGATCGCCCGATAGCACCCGCAGTCAAGATGTGAACCTTTACCTTTATATAAAGGCACAATGACCGCGGATCGCCAATCATCCGGGACATCTCCCGTCCGCCAGCACAAATTGCACAGCAGATGAAAGCTGTCCCAGACGCGAGGCCCACCGTACTTGACCATTTCAGCAGTAACTCTGTCTAGTCCCGCAGCCTTACCACATTTCAAACTTCGAATCGCACGTTGAATCTCTTTCATGCTGATGACCTCAGTGTCATTGAGGTCCGTGTCTGGCGTGCCAGTCACGGCGTCACCCCCGAATCCTTCACTAAGATCATGACACGCATACAATTCTCTATAAAATTCACTCCATCGCTGCATGACGTCCGATTTTTCTGAGAGGACGTCATTGGTTCTCGAAAGCACTTTGTTCATTCTTAAAGCTGTCGCACCACTCCGGGACCTTCCAACCTCTTTCCAGAAGAGTTTGGAGTTTTCCCTAAAGTTGTGCGACAACCTCTCGTCCGCTTCTATTCTACACCTTTCACGTACTTCCTCAATCAATGTTTTCGCATGAACTTTCTGCAGCTTATATCTTTCTTTCATCTTCTCTCTCATATGCTCATCGTTACTAGAGGCCAAGTAGTCTAACCATGCTTTTTTCTTCTTTTTTACAGCTTCTTTCACTTCATCATTCCACCATGCATCTCTTCTTTTACTACTACCTCTTTTTGTCGTACCACATACTTCTTCCGCTGCACTTACCATTCCATCCCTAAGGTTTTGCCATGTTCTCTCCACACATTCTTTCCTGCCATCGATGGTGTCAAGCTTTTCGGCTACCCTCGTGTGATATTTGTCCCTAGTATCCGCTTCCTGAAGCTTCCAGCTTCGGATGCGACAGACCGACTGTGGTTCTGTTACTGCTGTCCGGTGGCGCCAACGCGGGAACAAACCCCTAAATCTAGTAATTACTAGATAATGATCCGTTCCCAGATCAGCACCCCTGAACACTCGTGTATCCATCACCTGTTTTCGCAGTCGGTCATCCACCAGGAACAAATCAATCATACTTCTCTCATTCTTTCTTTCTCTAGTGTACATATGGATCTTCCTGTGATTAAACATAGTGTTTGTCACAAGAAGACCCTTTTCCTTGCATACAGCCAGTATAAGCTTGCCAGCATCATTAACCCTTTTATCGCCAAACTTTCCAAGCACCGACTCGTATCCTGGTCGAGCGATACCTACCCATCCATTCAAATCACCACATACAACAGTTCTTTCGTTTCCCTTAACCAAATCTAGAACTTCTCTTACATTCTCCCAAAACTCCTCCAGCTCAGCCCTGGACGACGAAGCTACCGGCGCATAAACAGCCAAAAGGAATAACTTCGTCAGTCCCATTTTGAAGCGAACCCAGAGAAGTCTTGAGTTCACAACCTTGTATTCAGTCATAAGATCGACCAACCGTATCGATATATGAATTTAAAAAAAAAAAAAAACATTTGCTATCTCTTGGCCGAAGTTTAAACTTAACCAAACTTACTTTTGTACGTCATTTTACTTAAGATTAAAAATAAGTTATGTCTTTGCGGCAATATTTTGGGTTTTAAGGTACGAAAATGTAGTACTCTGTATATATTCAATAATAATAGATCAGTTCAATATATTGTTAGATACATAAATATTGTTACGAGCTTGAGGTTCGTGACAATGAAAATTGCCGATAAAATTACCTAAATTAACACTTTAATTTACTTTACACAAATTAAAGTTAAAACACTAATAATTAAACACACTAATCCACTTAATTTCGCTCCGAAGCTTCGCTTGTGTCGCCGAGTTAAACTCTGTGCCGATCGCATCTTGCGCCATCTATTTATTCAAATCAGCAAAACATCCGGAATGTTCAAGTAAACACGCGCAAGGTACCGAGAAATCGAGTATAGATTTTCTAGAAACTTAGTTCCTCGGGTGGCGCTGTTGGTCGAGAGATCGGCGATGTCATTCTCTGCAAAGCCCCCCCCCGCTCTCGCTCCTGACACTAGATGGCGCTAGTTGACTTATTCACATAACACTGCCCCCTCCTAAGACATGCTCGTCCCGAGCATTATCGGTCCCATAATAACGCGCCAAGCGATCCACATGGACGATCTTAGGAGTCCCTCTTGCGCCTTTCTGTATCCGGTAGGTCACATCGTTGATCCTGGTTACAATCCGGTACGGGCCGTCCCATTTAGCTTGAAGCTTAGGAGATTTCCCTTTGCTGCGGACTGGATTGTGCAACCACACTAATGAACCTTCGTTGAACCCTTTATTGTTCATTTTGCGGTCATACCGGGTTTTCATTTTCTCAGACATTTGCTGGCCCGATTGTCTGACGTGCTCATAAATGTCATTCATTTTGTTCCGCAAGTCATATGCATAATCGGTTATACTGCGTGGGGCATTAGGTGGTATCCCAGTGATCAGGTCTGCAGGCAGCCGTAATTCTCTTCCAAAGTTTGCGAAAGCTGGTGTCACTGCCGTACTTTCGTGAACAGAACTTCGATATGACAACAAAAACGGTTGTATGTGCTTGTCCCAATCTCGTTGCCGATTGTCCACAACTTTTGCTAGGTACCTCTCCAATGTCTGATTAAATCGTTCCACCATTCCATCAGATTGCGGGTGATAAGAAGTCGTTCTTGTTTTATGAGTACCCATAACTCGGCAAGTTTCCTGGAATATTTGAGACTCAAAATTCCTTCCTTGATCGCTGTGAATCTCTAAAGGTACTCCAAAACGACAGAAGACTTCATGAACTAGTTTATCTGCAACTGTTGAAGCTTCTTGATTTGGAATGGCGAAAACTTCTGGCCACTTAGTGAAGTAATCCATCACAACCATGAAATACTTGTTACCGCTTTCACTCTCCGGAAACGGCCCCGCCACGTCAATGGCTATTCTCTCCCATGGTGCACCAACATTGTACAACTTCAATGCACCTCTACTACGAGTCTGAGGTCCCTTTACAGCCGCACAACTTGTACATTTGCGACACCAGTCCTCGACATCGTTTCGACAGTGGACCCAGTAAAACCGTTCTCGGATCTTCAGTAGAGTTCGTTTAACTCCCAGATGGCCTCCTGAATAATCATTATGGTACAGCTGTAGAACATCCGGTACTTTAGCTTTAGGGACAACCATTTGTAAATGACAGCTGTCTCCCCGAACATTTTCCCATTTACGGCACAGAACTCCATCCTGAAGCAGCAAGCTATCCCACTGGGCCCAATAGCTTTTAGTGATCGAACTCATCGCTGAGACGTCGCTCCACTTGGGCTTGGGAGCACTGGCCTTCATCCATTCCAGGATCGGCTTGATGTCCGGATCTTCCTGCTGTGCACGTTGTAAGCTGTCCTTCCACTCGCTGCTGAGGTGGTCTGCCCTGAGCATCCTCACGGATACTACTCCCTTACTCTCTTGCCTAGTACAATGTTTGCAATCTTCAGGACAAGGTCTTCGTGATAATGCATCTGCGTTGCCATGAGATTTCCCGCTGCGATGTTCGATCTCAAAGTCGTATTCCTGCAGTAGTTCAATCCACCTCGCAACTTGTCCTTCTGGATTTTTAAACTGCAATAGCCATTTTAGTGCAGCATGGTCAGTTCGTAAGTGAAATTTTCGCCCCAGAAGATATTTGCTAAAATGCTGCAACGACTTTACCACAGCTAGCAATTCGCGTCTTGTGACACAATAGTTCCTTTCCGGTTTTGACAACGACTTGCTGAAGTACGCTATCACGACCTCTTGGTCACCATTCCGTTGAGACAACACACCGCCAAGTCCTATATCACTTGCGTCTGTGTCAACTACAAATTCTTTGCTTGCATCAGGGTATCCCAAAATAGGTGTTTTGCACAGACGGTCCTTGAGCTCCTGGAATGCGATATTACAACTTTCATCCCAGCAGAAATGTCGCTTCTCCTCGGTTAGCTTATGCAGAGGTTTGGCTATATCTGCAAAGTTCTTCACAAATCGCCGGTAATAGGAGCACAAACCCAAAAATGCTCTAACCTGCGTCTTGTCTTTTGGAACCGGCCAATCCTTTACGGCTGCAATTTTCTCTGGATCCGTGCGGATACCTTCTTCCGACACTACATACCCCAAAAACTTGACTTGCCGTTTGAACAGTGAACATTTCTTCGGACTCAGCTTGAGATTGGCACTCTGAATCTTCATGAGCACGCGTCCCAGGTTTTCAAGGTGTTCCTCAAACGTACGGCCCACGATGATGATGTCATCCAAGTAGACCAGACAGGCATCGCCAATTAGCCCGGTAAGTACAAGTTCCATCAGCCTTTCAAACGTTGCTGGAGCATTGCACAACCCAAACGGCATTACTTTGAATTGCCACAGACCCTTTCCCGTCGAGAACGCAGTTTTCTCCTTGTCCTTGGGGTCAATTTCAACTTGCCAGTAGCCACTTTTTAGATCCAGCGTGCTAAACCATTTTACTCCTGTAAGCATGTCCAGCGTGTCATCAATTCTTGGCAAGGGATAGCTGTCCTTCTTTGTAACGTCGTTCAGACGGCGGTAATCAACACAAAACCGCATGCTGCCATCCTTCTTTTTCACCAGCACCACTGGCGAACACCATGGACTAGAGGAAGGTTCAATAACACCATCCTTCACCATTCCTTCAATCATGGTTTCCACTTCCTTTTCACGTGCTACCGGCAATCGTCTTGGCCGCTGACGGATAGGCAACTCTTCACCTGTGTTTATTTTGTGTTGAACTAAACCAGTCTTTCCTATGTCAGCATCGTTTGATGAGAATACATCGGCGTACTTGAGTAACAACTTCTTCGCCTTGACCAATTCGTTCAGGGAGAGAACACTGCGACAGTCTTCCAAAAGTGTGGTCACTCTCGTTTCTGCATCCTTGCTGGGGGTCCCAGTCGATAGATATTGGCACCGACGTAACCAATCCACTTCCTCACAAGTACCAATCAGTGTGCCTTTTTCTATAATCTGTTCCTGGTCGCAAAGGTTCAGCACACGTACTCCTGAGATGTCAGTGGTCCTGACCAAGGTTCGAGCTACTTTCCATGGAAGGTCATTGTTTACCCTTTCCACAAGTACACAACGGTGAGCTTGCCCAGTGTTCCGAGGAAGACTAACCGGAATAATCGTTTCCGATCTAGGCGGAAGAACAATCTTCTTGATGCTGTACACGTTCCCTGGTAACGCACCTTCCATAAAAAGTTCCTCCTGTCCACATTTCAAAACACCTTGCTTAACGTCGATCTCGCAACAATTATTCCTCATAAAGTCTAAGCCTAGGATGCAGTCGTCCATTATATCAGCCACGATGACATTATGCAGGTAGATCACGTTGCCTAGCTTCAACTCCATCTCCTTCTCTCCACGGACGGGTATACGCTGACCGGTGGCTGTTACCAAATTAATGCGTTCTCGGTTGTATGCGGAGTCCCCAAGGAACTGACTTATAAGTTGGGAACTAACAACCGTACGAGAGGCTCCAGTGTCTATGGTCAGTTTACACGGCATTCCGTTGACCTCACCCTTGATGATTAGACTGTTCCCATCATGGGTTTGTGAGATCGAGATCCTTGGGGCTCTTTTAACATCAGCCAGCACCCGCCCCGCAGTTCTGGCTTTTACTCGTTTCCCTGCTGCTGCTGGGCGGTGCGGTTGGCCGCACTACCCTCCTGAGATCGTTCACCTTCCCTTTCTAGGGTTCGCTTAGGGCAGCTGGATCGAAGGTGGCCCTTTTCCCCACAGCCATAGCACCTTGGGCTGTATCCTTTGTTGCGGTCGCGAACTGTAGCTGCTGCAACCTCCCTGACGCGATGGGAACGATGATCCTGCCGCACGGCTTCCACTTCCAGTGCATGGGCCAAGGCGTCCTTAGGTGTCTCGTGGTGCCCGAGCCTCACAGCAGCTCTGACTTCCAGGTCGCGGATGCCGTCGATGAATGTCTGCACCAGGTTCCCTTCAATGAGCGCAGGTACAGACCGGTATGATTTTCGCACCAGCTTCTCCACTTCTAGAGCCCACTGCTGCAGGTTTTCGTTGCTGCGCTGCACACGATCTTTAAGCTGCGCACGAAAGACGTGTTCCAGGTGAGCGTCGCCATATCTCGCCTCCAATGCCTCAAGGAGTTGCTCATATGTCACTTCCTCACCGAGAGCTTCCAGAACTGTTAAGGCCTGGTCGCGCAGGCCTAGTGTGAGAGCAGTCATGGCCTGACTTTTATTCCAGCCGTTCGCTTTCATAACAGCTTCGAACTGGATTTTGTAGGCTGACCAGGAAGAGGTCCCGTCGAACGGTGGCACCTTGAACCCACGTAGCGAAGGTGCTGAAGTTACTACGGGAGCTGTAGTTCCATCCCCAAGTTTGAGTTCGTTCAGCGTTTTCTTCACGTCAGCCATCACGTTGTCAACCCGATTGTTCACATGGTTGATTCGGGTTTCATGTTCTTCGATTCGGGTTTCAGCTTCCGACAGACGGTTGTCGTGTTGAGCAACCCTATCCTTCACCTGCCTTATCTCTTTCCCAAAGGTAGCGTGAAGGTCCTTCATGAGGAGCATCTGTTCTTCCGACCGACGAGCCTGTTCCGCCTGCTGACGGGCCTGTTCCTCCTGTCCGCTTTGCAGCTGCTCTTTCAACTGACGGACCTGTTCCGCCTGCTGGCGAGCCTGCTCCTCCCGTCCGTTCTGCAGCTGCTCTTTCAACTGACGGACCTGTTCCGCCTGCCGGCGGGCCTGTTCATCCTGTCGGCGGGCCTGTTCATCCTGTCGGCGAGCCTGCTCCTCCTGTCGGCGAGCCTGCTCCTGCAGCATCACCATCAGAGCACCTAAGTCAGGTGCCACGGACGTAGAAGCTGCTGACGGACCGGCTTCCGTGGCCGGCGGCTGGCCCTCAGACATCTGCGGCGTTGCACCACCAAATCTCCTCTGGTCCGTCTCCTGCTGGCGTTGACTTCGGGTACGGACACCCTCTGTTTCCTCCTTAGGTAAAATCGGCATTATTTTATCCCACTTCTGACACCAATTGTTACGAGCTTGAGGTTCGTGACAATGAAAATTGCCGATAAAATTACCTAAATTAACACTTTAATTTACTTTACACAAATTAAAGTTAAAACACTAATAATTAAACACACTAATCCACTTAATTTCGCTCCGAAGCTTCGCTTGTGTCGCCGAGTTAAACTCTGTGCCGATCGCATCTTGCGCCATCTATTTATTCAAATCAGCAAAACATCCGGAATGTTCAAGTAAACACGCGCAAGGTACCGAGAAATCGAGTATAGATTTTCTAGAAACTTAGTTCCTCGGGTGGCGCTGTTGGTCGAGAGATCGGCGATGTCATTCTCTGCAAAGCCCCCCCCCCGCTCTCGCTCCTGACACTAGATGGCGCTAGTTGACTTATTCACATAACAATATCTAATGTGATTTTTGATTTATTTTTAACTGTTACATTAATTATATCTAGTTTTTATTACTTATTTTCACTATTTTAGTGCGATATTCGTACCTAAATAAAACACACATAACCACCCATATCCCCATTCACATACGGACACAAATGCACACGCCCCGCATACATATTTTACACTCAGGTATGTCAATATGAATGAAATATAAAATGTCTCAAATTTTTGGGCAATCGATTCGCACTATTATTACCGAAGTCACACTAATGCGGGCATGGTACGTAAGATATGCGCGTCACGTGGTACTCACGCACACATGAATCAAAGACCGGCGTCACTGTGAACGGTGCGATGTGTTAGCAACACGGTATCCGTACCTATAAAACATCTTTGATTAACACATTGTATAATACTCGTCTCCGTTGAGACTGGCCACCGTGACTGAAATTCGGTCTCGAGGACCAGTCATCTTAATTAAACCTGTAAAAGATACTTTTGGACTTGTTCTTTTCCTGTTGTAGAGTCCATTTTCTATAATCATTATATTTGGCAAAAGGATAAGCATATTATCAGCCGTCTCGCACTTTCAAAACTACCCCCGACGGAGGAGAGGTTGGACATTACATCTTACAGTTGACACACGGTCCTCACAGAGCCTTGTAAAGTGCAACGATCTACTACTATAACTTCCGTTTGAAAACAAATTATACGCCACATTAACAACACAAGTGCTAGAGCTATTCATTAGTACAGTTTTTTTATTTTATTTTTATTTTATTTTATTAAGGACAACAAACAGTTGTATAATAAAAATTACAATTCAAATCCTATGTCAAAATATAAGCTAATTACACAACCAACACCGTTATCCACAAAATTACCGTACTAATTAAAGTTATAAGGCACAGAGAATACAAATATAAAATATAAACTAAAAAACTAGAGACAACAATGCATACTTAGCCGTTATCAGCAAAATCGTAAATATTACATATTTATTACAAAAAATAAAACAATTGAGATTAACGTTATAAAATTAAAGAAAATAGTAATAAAGATAAAAAAAATTACAAATCATTTAATATAAGTTTTACAGCTTTTCTAAATTGAGGTAGGGACATGGTAAATAAGTCTACATCGGAGAAGCTGTTGTTGTACAGTTCCATTATACGACGCAAAGGCGCACGCTTGCCCGCATTTGTTTTGCACAGATTAAGGAAAAACAAACGATGCGCGTGAGTGTTTCGTATTCTTTGTGAGTGACTTGGTACACGAAGGTATATACAGTTGACAAATTGAGAGCAATCAAAAAAGTTACGACAAATTTTGTAAAAAAAAGTACAGTCAAGTAGTAATCGCCTATTACTTAAAGTTGTTAAATAATATTTATGCAAGAGGTAGTCATAAGAGGACCAAGAACAGTAACATCTGTAGTTTACAGAGCGTAGATATTTAGCTTGAACCGATTCTAGTAAATCACTATATCTTTGGTAGAAGGGATTCCAAACTTGTGTGGCGTATTCCAATTGGGGTCTTATAAGAGATTTATAGAGCAGTAGATAAGTGCCAGACTTTTTAAATGGCTTACAAGTTCTCATGATAAAACCGTAAAGCTGAAACGCTTTGTTGATAATGTGGTTAATGTGGTAATCAAAATGAAGCTTAGAGTCAAAGAACACGCCAAGGTCTTTAATAAGCGAAACGTTGTCAAGAGGAGTATTGCAAAGAGAATATGCGAATTTAATAATATTACTTTTTTTAGTGAAGGTGATAGTTTTACATTTAGGGAGGCTAAGAATTAGTTTATTTTCTATACAATAGGAAGTTAAACGATCCATGTCATCTTGAAGTAGAATACAGTCATCATATGTTTTTATACTACGAAAAATTTTTAGATCATCAGCATATAGCAAGAAATGAGAATTTTTGAAACAAGTCGATATATCGTTTATAAAGATTAAGAACAGAAGAGGCCCTAATATTGAGCCCTGTGGCACGCCAGATGATACATTTATTTCATCGGACGAGAATCCATTAATGACCACCTTTTGTGTCCTGTTTGTAACGTATGATGAAAACCATCGCAATAAGTTTCCGCGTATACCGTTATAAGCAATTTTTCGAAGGAGAATTTCGTGATCCACCTTATCGAAAGCCTTACAAAAGTCTGTATAAATTGAGTCGATTTGAAGCCGCTTGTCTATATTGTCAAACAGAAAATTAGCATATAAAACAAGATTACTTACAGTCGAACGATTTTTGACAAAGCCATGCTGTTCAGGGATAATGATATTGTGTAAGCTTGGATAGATACAGTTATGAACTAACCTTTCTAAGACCTTCGATAAGGTGGACAGAAGCGAGATCGGACGGTAATTTGAAACAATATTTTTTGATCCGCTCTTGAAGACGGGGGTAATATTTGCTGACTTCCAGATCTTTGGTACGTATCCCTCCCGTAGACTACGGTTGAAGATATGAAAGAGAGGAACGCTTATGGAGTCTGCGGTGTGCTTAAAAAAGAACGGCGGTAGACCATCTGGTCCTGAACCCTTAGCAACATCTAAGGATTTAAGTGTTTTGATTATAGTGTCTAATGAGAAGAATATATCACTTAGAAAGATGTCATTAGTATTAGTACATGGCAAGGAGTCTAGGTCCACCAATGCTGCATCTCTTTCCACATACACAGATCCAAAGTATTTTGAAAACATGTTGCATATTTCTTGCGGGTCATTAGATTGAGAATTATTATATGTCATATTGTTGGGAATGGCATTTTTATCCTCACGCGTTTTCACAAATGACCAAAACAGTTTTAAATCTTTATGCATACCAGTTTCGATTGAATTAATATAGGTGTTATAGCAATCTTTACATAATAATTTGAATCTTCTACGAAATATTGCAAAAGTCTCATAATCCGATTTATTACCATACTTTTTCCATCTAATCCATGCTTTTTCTTTGTTTTTAAAGACATGAATAAGAGGACGTGAGAACCATATAGGAAATTCTTTTGATTTAGTATGCCGTAAGGGCACATGTTTTCTAATAATTTTATTTATCTCCTCATAAAAAATATATACAGCCGTCTCCAACGAGAGCCCGTACAGTATACTGGCCCAGTCTATAGAATTTATTTCACCATTAATATCAACGTAATTAGCTTCAATAAATTTATACTTAGGTTTTGCACAACGAATCATTGGTTTTTGTAATACGTCTAAAAATATATGTGCTATGAAAGGTGGGTGGTAATTATCAATTTGAACCAAGGGAGTCAGTGGTAGCTCACAGTTGCAAGTATCAGTGTTACTTATAAAGAGGTCAATAATGCGATCTATACTGTTTTTAAATATATTGTATTGTTTGGCATTCAATACTGAGAAAAAGTTAGAAAGTAGTCGGTAGGTAGGTGTAAAACTATTTAGAGGATCTCGCATAGTTGCGTACTTATCATTAGAAACCCATTCCACGTGTGGTAGGTTAAAATCCCCGAAAATAAAAAAATCGTTAACCACACTAGAAGTCAATTCATAATGAAAAGCATTAAATAATAATTCGTATGTGTTAACATTTTGGTTTGGCGGAACGTAAACGCCACAAACTACACTACATTTATGGTGCACGGATGTTTCGAATCTCAAAAAAACATAGTCAATATTAGAGGGCACATTGCAGCATATATTATCATCAGACATTGGTGGTGGCCTGATTACGCAACGAATGGCTCTTAGTCCTCGGCGCACCGCCACCAAAACACCACCCCCATCCGACTTACCACAGGCCACCCGGTCTCTGTCACACCGATATACTAAATAACGGGGATCTATTAACTCGCAATCAGTAATATTAGGTATTAACCACGTTTCAGTTAATATTATAATATCAAAACACTCAGCAAGTATATTATTGTATAAAGTATTAAGTTTGGTTCGTAAACCTCTGCAGTTTTGATAGTAAATAGTTAATTTATTATCCTCTTTTATTGAACAACATGTAAATAATTTTTACCATTTTTGTTAAAAAATAGGAAGGCGATAACTTATTACTTTTTGTGTAAATAAAGTGACAATTATCATAGTTTAGATTATACATTACCACCAAGTCTGCAATTAAATGTTTTTTCACACACGATATTTTAGTAATGCACACAGAATAAGTTGCAGAATACCGCATAAAATTATAAAAACAGTAAACACCAAGTTTTATCAACAGTAATTTCTGATGGTAGGTAATGAACATTATAACGGGGTATACGGTAAAACACTCAAATACGTGCAAAGTTACAGAGTAATGCACACTTGAGAGCAGACACCTCCAACAATTACTGAGAGCAAACACTAAGTAACTAATTTCACTATAGCGTGTATAAAATTGACAAATATAAGCTTCTCCGATCATATAACCCAAAGTTAAAGTAAAAACGTACAGAAATACAATATAAAAATATAAACTATGTTTCGGCGATATTAATTGGTTTAATTTTAAGTAAATCTTTTTCAGAACGTATAGTGAAAGCAGGGGAGGTGTCTTTTGCCCGAACAAGGATGTTTCCGTGTTTGACCCAGATGAATCTATATCCATGTTGTCTGACTGCATCTCTTGCTTGACGAAATAGCTTTTTATTGTTTAGCGTTAGATGCTCGTTTATGTAGATCTTGTGAGACGTTCCTTCAATTTTTAGTTGTTCAGATATTATATTTTTCTCAAGACGTGCTGCAGATATGAAATTATCACGCAATATTTGACTCGAGAATCTGACAATTATATTCCTCGGTCGTGAGCTAGTTGGCTTTAACTGTTGTACGCGATGAACGGCCACAATATCTTGTGAAGTAACTGGCTGTTTTAAAATACTAGCTATATTTTGGACTACTTTTAGCAAGTTCTCGCCACGCCTTTCCGGAAGATTACTGATTTCGGCATTACAACTTCTCGATATTTGCTCCATGTAGTCCAGCCTTGCCTGAATTACAGTTCTTCAAAACCCCGATCTTGTGATTACTATTTTACATTAATGGGACGCTTTCATTTATTTTCGTTACTATACATAAGAGATTATAATATAATATAATTAATTTAGTTTTATTAGTTTCTAAGATAAAAGAAGTACAGTTAGATTCAACTTTTCCCCCATACATGGGAACAAAAACACTAATGAGTATCAGACGACTGCTGAGATTAATGTTTAGACTACTTGGCTAATGCATCGCCTGGTCCTAGGTTAGTTTTGGTCATTTGTTGATTTTCAGATATATATTTGCTGCTGTTTATCTGTTCCCCTAAAAGTTACTGACATATTTAAGTTTTATGTGTTGTTTAATATCCGAAAGATTTTAATTTAATAATTTACTTGTATCTTTTGCAGTGACAAGACTACCTGTCTCACATATAAAAATTAATACTGTACGTTTTTTTGAATGTCTCGCACTAAAAAATATTTTGAGGGTTTAGTTTAAAAATTATAAGCTATGTGGCATCGTCATTCCGTTCACTGTATGATGACACTATAAGAGAATTCACCAGTTCATTTCTACCCTTTCCTTCATGACTTGTCCAAGTCTTCATGTTTCATTATTGGCTTACGACCTATGTAACACTATGACGTCAGAGATCTTTGCAATACACCCTAATATTAGCTCTAATTTTTGTGTCATTGATTGACACAAAAATGTAAACGCTTAAATCTTTTATTTATGTTACAATAATAACAATAGTGTCCATAATAATTAAATTTATCGTAATGGCTTACCGAACAATTTCCTTGTGGTTGCTATTTTGCGCAAGATTCATCCTAAAAGTCTTACGTCCTTTACCCGTCACACTATACCTAAGTCCCCAAACTGAAATTGCACAGTGGCTTGTAAAGTGAAACGATATATCACTTCTGATACACTTAAGCCATCGCTCGTCTGAAAGCAAATTGCACGCCAAGTAACGACGCCAGTGAAAGAGCCGTTCATCCGCACGATACATTGAATACCTAATAAAAGATTGTTTTGGGCAGAGCACGGCGATATTGTCTGGTTATATAACCTTAAGCACAAAAGGATCAGAAAATGAATAGAGACTGTAGACTGTATAGAGAAGTTTCATACTTGTGCCTATTATGAAATAAAAAAATATTGTAGAGTATTTATTATATAAGGGTTTTTTATTATTATATAAAAAATAAAAAATAAATATTTTACATTTAATTATTTATTACATTTGATTGTTGCATCTATGAGTTAAAAATATCATTTCGTGGCAAAGGCGTATAAAAAAGGACTTTAAAAACACCTAACTTCGTGGGGTTTACTAAAAATAACACTTCAAAGATTTCAAGGCAAATTATTTATTTTATATGATGATTTTCTTATAAGATAAAAGTTTATCTTATAAGAAAATCATCATATTAAGTACTTTGTAGCAAATAAACATTACAATCCTTATTTTTAGACATGTGAAGTCTAAATTTTATAATATTAGATGAAAACAATATCTTCTTTTTACTAAAATTGCTTTCAATGCTTTGCTTTGTAATAAATAGCGCCATTCGATCTATAGTTAAAGTCATTTATCATTTTATCGAAATCAAACCAAAATGGATGAGACTCAAGGTGGTACGCTCAATAGATGCTAGATGGCCTAAATGCAAAGTAAATTTATAAGAATCGATAATATTAAGTATAGTTATGAATGAAATTTAAAAATAAAGAAACTTATTAAATTAATAAAATATATGATAATAATCTTGAATAAAGTTATCAATTAAATCAAATCAATTGAAGTTTTTGTGTTTAATATTTATAGCATCTTTTGGACTTGAAACCTTGACCACCTTGAAAATCCATAAATTTTTGTTCGATAAAATGCTTTATTACCTATAACATGCAGTAGGTGGCGATGATAGCATTACAAAGTCATAAATATTTTTTTCCCATTTGTTCCCAATGGATCTTACAGACACCGAGTACTGGAGCCAGAAAGGATCCATTTGAATGATCGATCCGAATGTACCGGTACGCGTGACGAAATAAACTAGAATGATTCGGTCGCTAGAAATGAGTGATCTACACATGTCTAGCCGAAAAGAAACGACGTTAGATAATGCACGGCCTTCAAGCCACGCCTCCGTGCCCGTCGGAGTGGGGAGCGTGAGGTTTTTTCGTTACGGCGGAATAAATTTCTGGATTCAGTCCCCCCCCCCTCAAGGCCCGCGATAGAAGCTATGCAATAGCTTAAAATACTACTTTAAAAAGTAAATACCAGTACAAATATCAGGTATCAAAATATTTTTTTATTTATTTACTTTATTCTTCATTGCATCCTTAAACAAAAGAATACAAAGGACGGACTTAATGCCTTGAGGCATTATCTACCAGAATAGAAACTGTTTAGTGTATAAAGTGTACAACCAGGGTCAGAAACATTTTATCTGATTCTGTCTCTTCATCCGATTACAATGTGAGTACCTTCCAGGCAAGAGTGGGCTTCTGTTATGTTAAGCCAGTGCTTTTAACCACGTACTGCTATATCACCAATTGCCGTCACGTGAGATAGTAGTCAACACTGGTTTCTAAAAGACCTATGGCTCAGTATGCAGGCAGCATGCTACTTATTATATTAATCCATAGGGACGTATATTCAATAATATACTTGTAAAATACTTGTCCTAAGAGCGAAAACTAAAAATAATAAGATTCAATAAGAAAAAAATCTTATTCCATAGAGTATATTAATATAACCCCATTTTTAATTAAAAGTTGATAAAAACGAAAATGGGTTTTGTTCTGCTTCAGTTGATCTTAATTTTTGAAATAATTAGTGCTACGTTCATAGATGCGTTGTCACCCCTGTGGACTAAGGTGGAACGACTCGTTTCTGGTAAAATAGATGTCCTGACCTCTGAAGTCCAAGTGTTGATTTCTCTGAATTTTTGCTACTTTTGATTACAAATCATGCTTTAAAGTGCCATTTTTGCCATTTGCCAAGTTTTAATAAAATCAAATAAATTGTTGAAGATTGCTTCTTAACGTCCAATCGTTCTCATTCTATAGTCGACTTTTATGTTCACCGACACACTCACAAACGGCTGAAATGACTTCAATGATTTTTTGAAGTGTATATTTCTTTAGAACCGTTGTGATTTGGAACTAGAAGAAATGAAAAAGTAACACCAACCCTTAATGCACCACCCTGAGTCCACGGGACTCACCACCACTTTTAAACAACAAAAAAATAGTTTATTTTTTAAAGTTTAGACTTGCGCTTTCTAGTACCTTCCTGCAGTGAGGTGCAGGACGTAGAGGTGAGCGGTCGCATGCGCAGGTCGTTCGAAAAGGTAAATATGATCGAGTGTGAGTCCTAGGGACTCACATTTACTCTTACATCACATCTTTCATTTAGTTTTTATTTAAAAAATTTAATCACGAGTCCCGGAGACTCATGGTGGTGATAAGTGATATTTTAATTAGGGTAGTAAATCAAGGGCTAAAAAGAGACAAATATATTCACCTAGAGGATTTACACTGCGAGAGAATGAGATAGAATCAGTGTAGACCGCTAACTCAAAGTTTGAAGGCGCATTTAGAGGACTGTATTTTTTTTTGTTTTTTGATCCATACACACCTCTCAAATTCTACGAAGTATTGTGAAGCCTTCTTTGTTTGAAGTTGGCTGCCTTTATATAAAAAATCCGAAACAGTTTAAGCCCCATAACGTGTTGTTAAACTGTATTTTGAGAGTTATGTCAAAGGTAAACACTGTTCGTTATTCCGAAACCATAAGGTGCATAGATTGTGCTTAATTTAATTTTAGCGCTACTTTGTCTCATTTGTGGTTAGTGTTATTAGCGTATTTTAGCTTCAACACGAATAGTGTTTGTTTAATATTCAGCATTAAATACAATTTGTTAGAGGGAAATCATTATGAGTGGTTATTGTTCTGTCAACTAATAACTAACGCTTCAGGCAAGGTTCAGTATAAATGCCTAGCCGAAGTTTAATATTTGTGCTTATATTACGGTGCAGGTTTTTTTAATAGTAACCTCTCTAGCGCGAGACTCTGCGACGAGATTCTGGCGATCAAGTAATGGTGGAATACCAAGTGATCTATAAGTCAGCGATACATTCCCAAAAAGTTCAGTGGGTGTGAAAACCTATTAATGTGTGAAAATATATTATGTGCAAAAAATATAAACAGAAGGGAAAGAACACGTCGTAAAGGCGATAAAGGTGAAATAATTTTTATTTATAATTTAATTTAAACCTAAATTAATCCAGTTTAAATTACTAAACCACACGCTTGTTGATTTGCACGTTGATTTGGAAACTGAAGCGGGAAAATGGTTTTATCCACAGACAGGGAGCTTTTTCAATAAAATATAAAAGGACTTAGATCAACTCGGCTTAAATATTTTATCCCTTTTTAAAACTTTTTCACATAAATAAAGTACAAAAAGAATTGCCTACGGCTAAGCCTGCATATATATATACGAAATGCAGCCAGGAAAGCGGCCAAGACTTGTTTAAGCATAACACTAAATGTGTGCATATAAACCACCACCGTGATTCCTTGAAAATATTCTTATAATCTTGGTGGCGGTTCATATGCACAAATTACAAATGGTTAAAAATGCAAACCTAAACATTTTGGACGATATATTCACACTTTTTCCACGCAGGATTTGATCTTCAACTCCAGCACCATCTTAAAAAACCATTAAACCAGGAATCCTTTGCGCTCCCCAGCCGCCTACTTAATTAATTGCTTTTTCTCTCGTAAACTGCTTAAGCCATAATATTATAAATATTATTAGTTTGCCCTGCCTTCAATTTGAATCAGGCTTACAGCTGCCAAATCATAATTCAGACCTTGCCTACTTGAGTAGAGCTCATAAGATTTACAAATAAATGTGTGTGAAAAACACAACATCCACACGCATTCCAATTAACTACTGTTAAATGTTTTTATCACTTCCTTGAATTAACTCCTTAATTTCTCGGTCATGTTTATGTCCGCTAACACGCATTGGAACTTTTTCATGCTCTAAAAAGTTTTTCAGAAATATCAGGAGGCTAGTTGCCATATCTTTGGGTTATATTGAAATTTTTGGGGATATGTCGGGCATATGAAGGCTAAACTTGCAGCTACTGCTACAACGAAGGCGAGATAAAAGCGACTTAACTTCTTTCGCCAAACCAACTCAGTTTTTTGTTATTGTATATAATGTGTGAGAACAGAATCAGAACTCAGCTGCATGTTCAAAATACCAGCCACAACTATAAAAACGTCATTATGCGTAGTTTGAAACAAGCTGCACAACCATCTAACGCGAAATTAGCCCAGTTTAATCCGTAATGTTCGCTAAAATAAATTATTCGTTAGTAAGTGAATATTAAGAAAATTTATTATTTATAATCAAGATAGTGAAACTACCGTTTTAAACTTCACTATAAATATTTTAACGAACTACTCAGTATAAAGGAATTATTTCTTAACTTCTATTAATAAGTTCTAACTACCACTATGATTTTGCTACTGTGTCGTGGAGGCACATAATACTCGTAATATCAAAAGCACTTATCTGGGGCCACGGCAGTGCCCCCGCCAAGTCGAGCAAAAAAGCGGCACGGCCGTACCATCTTTTCTCGAAACAATTCAAGCTATTTTCGACCCCTTATAACTTCGTGGTTAATAAAACTAGAAGCCTGAATTTTCAGTAACCGAGTAAACATTGTATGAACATGGTATATTTCAAATTTCATTCAATTTGAACCAGTAGTTTAAGAATTGTAACCAGTCAAAGTTTCTTAATTTTGTCACTCACTGACTGACCGACCATCAAAACTCTAAGGCACTTCTAGCAGTTATGGAAGCTTCAAATTTAGAATACAATTAGTGTTTATTGTATTATAATAACAATATGACATAATATTTAAATTTAGATTATTTAATTTCACATTATGAATTATTGTTAATTTTTTTTATATTATTATAAATGCAAACGCCAATAATTCCATATGCCATAATTCATTAATAATGGCATATTATAAAAATGGATAAAGTTTTGGATGTAAGATTGTTGTCTTTCTAACATTTTCAATATCAATACCACTTCTTCTAGGACGAGAATCGGATGAATTCCTGGTAATATGCACATTAAAAGTTAATGTATTTTCTTGTTAAAATACTTCACCTAACTAGCTGTCTGACTTATTGCAAGGATATTAAGCAGTTTTGAAAATAAACAATTAATTTACTAAATTTTATACAGTTTTAGTGAAATACGTGTGATATTGGGAGGTAACTGATACAATTGACAAAATTAAAAACTTTGCACAACCGACTTCAATATATATGAAATGAGAATATTATCAATGTATTTGAAGTCAATTAAATACGCATTATTAAGAACAACTCAAAAACTACTAATCAGATCCCGATCAAATTTACATGACACCACACGACGAGCACCAACTTACAAATAAAATTTAAGAACTGTCAAACTCGGCTCGCCCAGAGAAAAGCTGTGAGATAAAACACATAAACAAAATGTACAGCGAATTGAACACCTCCCCCTTCTTGAAGTCGGTTAAAAATGTTCATACTTTCTTTTACTAACATATTTTCATTTTTCTTTTCCTGTCTTGATGAAATTCATATATGTAAACCAAATTGTGATAGACTTTAGCTTAGATCGTATTCTAGTTTTATTTCATCCTATTAACACCAAAAAAGCTCCGTTTAACTTAACAATACGAGCCCAAATCTTATTAGGAAGAACAAAAAGTAAATTTCTTCCTTTACCTACCACGATTTTAGATAATAGACATATTGTACCTACGGACAAGGGCTTACTGATTATTTATATGCCTTACGTACATTAATACCTCCCACACAGTACTGCCACAGCAAGTTAAGTTTAGATCAAAGTAGATTTTACATGACAGTTGTTGACCAGGGTAAGAATTCCAATAAGTCGTTTTTTTCTTTTCACCAAGGTATAGTACCAGGCTTATGAAGACTATAAGGTTATTTCTTCTTCTGTATTCCGCATTTTAAGATTGTCGAGAATAGTGCATAAAACTTAAGGTCGACTCATGAATTTTATGCATTTATAGCTTTTCTAATAGCAAATGCATCAACTCTAGTTTATCCATTAACTTTGGTCAAAAACTTAGAGACAATTTTCCTATATGTTTAAGAATATTATTTCCATTTTATTTCGTCATTAATTTCCTGCATTCTTTGGATACGAGAAAATTACCTTGAAATTTTATTTATAAGTGATGTGGTAATTTCATGCCACACATATGGTTTATGTATGGTATAGTGTTGGAACAAATTTTAGCTATGAGGATTATAACAAACGCTCTGATCCAAAGTAAAAATTAAATTACCACCCAGCTTTTATTTTAAAATGTTTGTGCTGTTAATTATATTAAAATATGTTTAGTTAGTAGTATATTAGGTCAGGATACCAGTAAAAATCGTAGTTTACGCCCAGAAGGTTAAAAGGCATGTGATTCGATGCGTCAATTCATGACTACATACTACACAAACACAGACGAGGCGTTAATAAATATAATTTAAGCATAACTATGCATAAAGAACAAGTATAATGGCTTAACGCTTAACTACAGCGGATAATCTAAATAAATTATAATCAGAATAAGATAAGCTTTATGCAGTTCATTTATTCCCCTCGCCGATATTAAAAGACGATTGGTAAATTAAAAATAAAAGACATCAGTATATCACATAGTTATTAAAACTGCCCTAGCTTAGTCTTCATATGTATCATCATCATCATCATTACAGCCCTTCACAAGTCCACTGCTGAACATAGGCCTCCCCCAAGTAACGCCACAAAGCACGGTCCTGAGCCACCCGCATCCATCGATTTCCTGCATGTCTTACCGGGACGTCACTCCATCTAGTGGGGGGTTACCCTAAACTACGCCTACCGGTACGAGGCTGCCACTCGAGAACCTTTCTTCCCCATCGGTTATCGGTTCCTCGAGCTATATGGCTGGCCCATTGCCACTTCAGCTTACTAATCCGTTGGGCTATGTCGGTCACTCTGGTTTTACTGCGGACATCCTCATTTCTGAGTCTATCACGCAGAGAAACTCCGAGCATAGCCCTCTCCATAGCTCGCTGAGTGACCCTGAGCGTCCTCATACGGCCAGCAGTGAAGGACCACGTCTCAGATCCATAAGTCATCATTGGCAACACGCACTGGTTATACACTTTAGTTTTCAGAGATTGAGGTATACCTGACGAGAAGATGTGTCGTAATTTCCCGAACATTGCCCAGCCGAGTTGAATCCGTCGATTGACCTCTCGGTCGAAGTTGGACTTACCTAGTCGGACTATTTGTCCCAGGTAAACGTACTCGTCAACAACTTCGAGAATAGTGCTCCCAACAACTACCGGCATAGGTGTGACATGGACATTAAACATGATCTTTGTTTTGTCCATGTTCATCTTAAGACATATCCGTTGGGAGACACCATTGAGGTCATTGAGCATAGTGCTAAGGTCCTCCAGCAATTCTGCCATAAGGACTATATCGTCGGCAAATCGAAGATGAGTGATTTACTCGCCATTTATGTTAATACCGTATCCTTTCCAGTCCAGTAGCTTGAAAACGTCTTTAAACGCAGCGGTGAAGAGTTTCGAGGATATAACATCACCCTGTCTTACACCTCTCTGCAGTTGGATAGGTTTCGAACTCTGGTTCTGTATTTGGATAGCCATCGTAGCCCTACTGTACAAACACTTTAGCACTTCGATATACCGACAGTCAACTTGGCACCGCTGAAGTGACTGTAGCACCGCCTAAATTTCGACGTAATCAAAAGCTTTCTCATAGTCCACATATGCCAGGCAAAGTGGCAGATTGTACTCTTCAGTCTTCTGTACAATCTACCGTGAAGTATATAGTGTACCGTAGACCACATGTCTATGGTACTGAAGCCTTTTCGGAAAGCGGCTTGTTCGGGAGGCTGGAAATCGCCGAGTCTGCGTGCGAGACGATTCGTAATGACTCTCGAAAACAGCACGTAGACGCGGCTCGGAAGGGAAATCGGTCTGTAGTTCTTCAAGAGAGCGTTGTCGCCTTTCTTAAAGAACAAGACCACCGCGCTTCTGCTCCACGCCTCCGGAGTAGTGCCACCATGGAGGACGGAATTGAAGAACTTTTAAAGGACTTCAAGTACCGGTGTCCCACCCGCTTTCAGAAGCTCCGCTGTAATTCCATCCTCGCTCGGCGCCTTGCCGTTTTTAAGGTGGTGGAGAGCCATTCTAATCTCGCTCAGACTGATAGTCCGGTATATCATCGGAATAGTGTCGGATAAGACTTGCTCTTGGATCGTTACTCACAATTGCGTGTGGCTCCAACGATGATGTGTACAGCTGCCCATAGAACCTTTCAATCTCACTCAGAATATCAGGTGTCCCGGAAACGATGTTGCCACACTCAGTCTTCAGCTTTGACAGTTGGCTTTTTCTGGCAGACAGATCTCTGGCAAAGACTTTGGAGCCGTGGTTCCGCTCGATCGCTTGTTTAATACGAGCAGTATTAAAGTTGCGTAAGTCTCGCCGCATACATTTGGAGATCTGTCTGTTCAATTGCCTGTATGCTGTCAAATCTGTTGACGATTGCAGCCTCATCTTCCGTCTAACAGCCATGAGATTAAGAGTGTGATCGGAGAGTTTTTGTGTTCTTCTGCGGCGGGTCTTGCAGAACTTAGCTCCGACCGCATGGACAGTTTCCACGAGCTTGTCATTCATATCGTCCACTGCATTGCAATCTTCTAGGTACAGAAAGCGGTTTTGTAACTCGAGCTGAAAGGTTTCGGGACTCTGGATTTGAGCACGTGGGGGACGTAGCGTTGACTTCATTAGACGAGACCTCTCCAACTTAACCCTTAGGTTCAGTGTGCCTTTAACCATTCGGTGATCGCTGCCAGTTTTCACCCTTGCGATCACTGAGACATCACTGAACAGTTGGCGTCTGGTCGTCATAATGTAGTCAATCTCATTTTTTGTCGAACCGTCGGGGCTCCACCAGGTCCACTTCCTGTGGGGCTGCTTCTAGAAGAAAGAGTTCATCATAAAGAGTCCCTCTTTCTCCATAAAGTCGGCCAGCTGCTGGCCCCTTCGGTTCCGTTGCCCTACTCCAAATTTCCCTACCTTCAGCTCACTGCTTTCTCTTGTGCCTAGTTTTGCGTTGAAGTCTCCCATCAACACCGTGTATTGGGTTTTGGAGGAATGCATGGCTCTGGAAATATCCTCATACATTTAGTCCACCTCCTCATCGCGATGTGCCGAGGTTGGTGCTTAAACCTATATGACCTTCAGCAAATACCGTTTGGTGATTCTGAGTATCAGGTACGCGACCCTCGTCGACACACTCCCAAACTTTACAACGTTGTTGACGAGAGACTTGTGGACGATAAATCTGACACCTCCTTGGGACAGATGGTCGCCCTCTCGGTGGTAGAACAAGTTGCTGGACTCGATGATTGCCGTGTCCTCCCCCTCTCTTCCGACCTTGGATAATCTAATAATATGCAAGCGCAACTTGTCTACCACTTCTTCCATCTCCAGTATCTTCTCATCAGTCCTTAGGGTGCGTGCGTTATATGTTGCCAGGTCGAGTCGTTGTAGGTGGCAACCGAACCTCCACCAGAGATTCTTAGCATCCCCTGCCCCGCCGTTACCATGGTCGCCACCGTAGCCAGGAATAGCGGGGCCGCCGGGGACTGGGGGCCATTTTTTTGCGTCTTTATTCATGGGGGGATATTTGCCATAGTTGCCACGCTTGGCGAGCGGGTTGGCAACCGCAGTTTTTTATTATATCACAGTTGTTATCAGGAAGATGCTGCTGCCCATCTCCTGCCCGTCTCCCTCTGTCGCCTCTTACGACACCCACGGGAAGATATGGGCTAGTGGATATTCTCAACCGCCACTACACGGCACTAATATGTATAAGAAAATATATATGTTTATTACTTTGAAATAAAACAAGTTTTAATGGATTTTATCGCGTTATTGACGCGACAAAATCCATAAAATCTTTAAGTATAGTGCTACAAACGTCATAAATATACAATGGTATATATACGACGTTTCTAACACTTTGCAGCACCCACGGTCACAGGGGGGGGGGGGCTGAGGTGTTCGACGTCCCAACATCATAGTTAACCACGGCTACCTATAAATTAAAATTATTTATTTTTGTTTCGATCTACGCAGTATTAACTTGTGGTATTTAGAAGTGTTAAAGTTTTATGCTTGAGTTGTGATTTAATTTTATGAACTGTGGAAATGTATGCAAATGGTGGCACCCAGCCATCTTCTCTGTAGATATTAGGATGTTTTTTTTGATTTCAATAGCTTCGCGAAACATCCTGGGATGGATTCGGTATTCTCTAGCGTGTATAAGAAAACATTATGTTTATTACTTGTCATATATCAACATTCATTCATAAATCCTTTACTTCTTTTTCAGCCCGTAAATGTGAAGTTTATGGCTGGATATGGGCCTCTCACGTTGTTGTTGTTGATTTACTATTGCAATATAAACCATATCGCAGACCAGACGCCGCACTGCTGTAGTACTGCTGCACGTCGCCGGTTTGGATATTTTGCAAATAGTGGTAACGAGATAAACACTGTCACTTATCACAAACATACAATTTATACCTAACATTACGATATACTGGTTTAATAAATACTTTAAAAACCATCAAATTTACAGTTATGAATGTTATATCAGAAATTAATATCTCCAGCTACGAGTAGTGAATATTAGCGGATAATTATACACCCATTATCTCTCACAGCTGCACTAGTTATAGCTAGGATTAACTCAATGGATTATTAAATGGATATAGCATATTATCTAGCAGATGTTTTGCTATTTAGTATTAAATAATTGTATTTGCATTGCTAATTACCTATTTATTAAATGTGATTGTAATGAACGTAGTGTGTTGGTTGACTTTCCCATTTCATACCGCCAGAGACAACGGTAGGATATGGAAGGAAAATCGAATGGGCTTTGATAGATCACGGCTTGATTATCCTTTTTTTCTAAGGGACGCAATAAAGACTTGAAAATAAAATAAATAAATAATTATCATGGCTATTCCGATATATTTACTTTCTATAAAAGTAATAGCCGACCCTAAAAAACTAAAAATAATGAAATAATAACACATTTGGAATTCGATGCCAAGACTTGGAGTATATCAGAATCAAAAGGCTCGAATTAAAAATGTGAAATTCTTTATAGTCCTTCGAAGCCGGCGTTAATTTTTATTAAAAATTAATCTTTTCATTATTTTGCCAGTAAAATTCAGAAAGACAGACAAATTTTTAAACTGTTATTTTGTTATAAGCACTTATTAAAAAGCTGTTATTTTGACATTACAGCAGATACTCCATTTGTATTTATTTGTATAGATTACTCGCGATATTGGAATAGAATTGAACGACAAACGTAATAACTTAGCATCAGAGTTCTTCTCTGTTTGATTGAGTATTTACTTTTTATATTATAAAATTCTTCAGTTATTATTGTATAACTACAATAGTAACCAAGTAATTCGTGTATTTTAATGAGCTAAAATTAAAGAGTAGTGGCTCGATCAGTCTGGGCCCTCATTTACATTATTAGTGTAATCTTAACGACTTGAGTTGATTTGCTAATAATGGGTGATGGAGCAAATAAAAGAATATTTAAATATTTTACTCCTAGAACGAATTGTGGTCAAGGCAGTCAATCCCAATGGATACAAGCCATCTTTGCGGAATTACAGTGCGCATGCATACAGTGGATTCGAATCCGGGACCTCGTGATCAGCAGTCGCGCTAACAACCACTGAAACAAAAAAGCAGTTAAGCATTGTAGTAAAATAAGGTAATTATATGTAAATAAATCAGACTATGTATATATATATATATATATATATATATATATATATATATATATATATATATATATATATATATATATATAATATTCCACAACTATCACACAACGCCATCTAGTCCCAAGCTAAGCAGAGCTTGTGTTATGGGTACTAGACAACTGAGAAATATACTTATATATTTCTAAATACATAAATATTATAGATAAATTACGCCCAGACACAGAACAAATGATCGTGCTCATCACACAAACATTTGTCCTGGGTGGGAATCGAACCCACGACCTCCGGCTTAGCAGTCAGGGTCACTAACCACTAGACCAACAGGCCTGTCGCTATATATATATATATATATATAAATTACGTGTCACGTTGTTTGTCCGCGATGAACTCCAAAACTACTTAACCGATTTTAATCAAATTTGCACACCGTGTGCAGTTTGGTCCAACCAGATAGAATAGTTTTTTTTGCCCATGAGTTACCCACAATTTTTTTTGCTAAGTTAAGGATTTTTATTAGGACATGACAGAAAGTCGTTGAAAAGGGCAGAACTACGCCTGCCGTATATATATATATATATATATATATATATATATATATATATATATATATATATATATATATATATATATGTATATATATGTGTGTGTATATAATTCATTTTATAATACATCTTTCTTTGCTCTTGGTGTAGGTTGAAACATCAGCTCAAACGTTTGTTTAAGACTTTGTGTAATTTTGTAACTTTGTGCATAAGGCTTACAGTAATTGACTGCAAAAAACACATGAATAGATGTTATAAGCGACAGTTCATGTCACAGGTAGTACTTACTCGGAAGTGGACAAATTTGACTGCCACGTGGGTCTACTGGTCGCACAGGCGATTGCTGATATTGAGCTCCTGCGTACGAACTTCGTGTGTATTGACGAGAAACTAATGGAAGAAACGGCAGGCGACACTATTAGACAGGATAAAATCTGTAAAATTTGTTTTATTTCATTTTGCTATCGATATTTAAAATTTATCAATTTTAGGTTTCATCGTAGCCCACTACAGTACACACATTTCCCACTAACTTTCCGGTTGTCTGGCAGAAAATGCCATATGACATTAAGTCTGCCGTTTGTACCTTTAGTACAATAAAGTGTAAATAAAATAAATAAATAAAATAAAATATTTATTTCAGCGAAAAAAAAAGCGTCGAATAGTAACTTAATGCTGATGTGTTTTAATATGGTGAGTGTAGAGAACCGGAGGCCATTTTTACTATAAACGAGGTATTCCATTTTAGTCCTCACGGGTGACAATGCATATGCATTTTGATTCGTAATCGAGGATAGATATAAGTTGATAAACTTTGTCACTACTAGAAAGCTTTGTTTAAAATTTTAATCATGAGGTACAAAGCTATGAAATAAGTAATACATGTATGTACATGTAACACTCAACTTCATTGAAGACGACTAGATTCGAACTCAGACTTCAACACTACTAAGGAACTTTATTGAATCGATCAACCGCCATGCCACTACAACTCTCATGTAAACTTAAGGAAAATGGTTTACATGTATAATTATTCGAATAATTGTCGTGCTGAAAACTATTTCTGTAGTAAATTACAATACAATTGGCGGTGTTACAAACACGGTATCATTTAAGGCTAGCTATGCATATAGGACAAGTATAATGGTTTAACGCTAAGTTGCAGCAGGTCATTCAATTTTTAACTATCGGAATATAAAATCACAGTTCATTGTTCCCTTAATTTATAAAATATGTCGATTTGTAAAGGAGACAAAGGAGTTGGAGTAAAAAACAACTGGAGCTCATGAGAAAAAAATGTTTTAGCGAAGAAATTTCCGTCAATAAAAGCAAGAGAGAATTTTAATAAAAGCCAGCTCGGAGGATGAGTAGGTCTCGTATCA
The DNA here is from genome assembly GCA_036936625.1 of Parnassius smintheus behrii. Classification (NCBI taxonomy): domain Eukaryota; kingdom Metazoa; phylum Arthropoda; class Insecta; order Lepidoptera; family Papilionidae; genus Parnassius; species Parnassius smintheus. Next base: position 35,277,615 of record JAUPFT010000029.1, read on the forward strand.
CTGACACTGCTCCCTGTTGCCGGTCTTGATACTTTTATCCCCTACTCATTTCAGATAATAATATTTTAAATTGTAAAAACATTTCAATATATTTATATTAATATCGATGACACATATGACTAGACCCCTTTTTACTGGAAACGAGGCTTTCCATCTTAGTTCTCAGGGTGACAACGCTTCTGCATTTTAATTCTTAATCGAGGATAAATATAGATGTCTATGGGCCACGGCATCCACTTACCATTAGATTGAATATGTGCTCGGTTGTCACCCTTATTCTATAAAAAATAGAAAAGGGCATAAATAAATTTGCCTTGGCAACATATACGAACTATGCATACGAGTTATTTAGTTCCAACACATTCCCTGCGCGTTAGCGAAAGTAAATGCATATCGTATATGTTCCAAGTTATCTTGGCGAATCTCATAACCGAAGTTTCTGCTTGTAATATTGAATAACTGTCTTCGATCGAACGCAAGGTCCTATTTACAGACTATGAACAAAAGTGAATAACCATTTTTATTTTATTTTCTCATTTTTTGTGTCTGTCCGGGCTAATCTTGGTAATGGCTCAACTGATTGTGATGAAGCTTCACTAACAGAAAGAAAGCAATGCCAGGTGTGCCCCTGACTGAGCTGTCATGGCTTTTATAGTACTTTAAATTATGTATGCATGTTAATATGTAATTAAACGATATCTTTACGATAAGATTCGCTGATATCAACGTATTAGGAGGGTTCATATACTCAATGGCGCCCTCTGCATCTTAGTTTCACTCACAACTAAGTAGCTTTGCCCAAGTTAGGTCCCTTCATGACGGTGCTCTAGACTGTCTGGCTTCCATAATGTTTTAAATACTCGTATAACAATAAAATTCAAAATATTAAAATCTCTGCAAATTTAACACTTTTGAGTGATAATATATTACATTTATATTTTGTAAATATTTTACATATATATTTCGTTGACCAGCTATTGTTCCGTGTTTGGATAGGTAGTTACATATCTTCCAAAAATAAATTAATTTAGTCTTAAAATGTTAAAGAAGGACACGTGATAAAAGGAATTATCAGTGAACCTAGTTATATTTGCTACTTTTTGTTAAAGCCACGATGCCACCGTATTATGAATGCAGTGAAAATAGGTCGCATCGAGCCGACCTATTCGTGCTACAACCATAAAATATCTGCAGCCTGGCTCTACCAAGCTTCAAAGTTATGTGGCCAGTATTCTCACATTTATGCCCACAGTTAAATGTGACTACGATGGCCGACGTTTACAATTGAACGTCCGTGTTAGTGATGTCGCACTTACACCACATACACCCACCTTTTTATTTCACAACGCTTGTAAACCTTAAAACATTTGTTTATTTTTAATATTGTTTCTCTTATCTTCTTGATAATTAAGTTGTTTTCTTTTACCCGCTAAATTTTCTGATTTGTATTAGCAAAGCTAGAATTTCAACATTTTAAACCACGTTATTAATAAATTATTTAAAATTAAATTTATCTATACACATAAAAAATTACATTTTATATTTTTGTGACAAAAATGATTGAGAGGCACCGAAACTAAGTAATTATATATTTTTCTACAATTTTCGGAATTGTCTGGTGGTCTGTGTTTTTGTTTACGAACATATCACGTCTAAAGTTCTGTTACGAGCTTGAGGTTCGTGACAATAAAAATTGCCGATAGAATTACCTAAATTAATACTTTAATTTACTTTACACAAATTAAAGTTAAAAAACACTAATAATTAAACACACTAATTCACTTAATTTCGCTCCGAAGCTTCGCTTGTGTCGCCGAGTTAAACTCTGTGCCCCGATCGCATATTGCAGCGCCTATTTATTTAAATTAGCAAAGAAACATCCCGAATCTTCAGGTAAATGCGCGCAAAGGGACGAGTTTGCGAGTATAGATTTTCTAGAAACTTAGTTCTTCGGGTGGCGCTGTGGGTCGGAAGATCTGTGATGTCATTCTTTACACGCTCTACTCGCTCTCGTTCCTGACACTAGATGGCGCTAGTATATCGTCGATTGGAGCGCGTAACAGTTTTAATATTTTTCCAAAGAATCGTTACAAAAATTGTAAAGAGTAACATTTAGTCTTTGTTTTAATAAAATATATCTTGCAGTGCAGTAGTGGGTTTAGTTTTAATTTTATTAATTACATGATCCCAAGCAGATGGTAGTACCTAGCCTCATTCTCTGTTGAAATCGAGATGTTTTTTTTTAATTTCAATAGTCTCACTTATCATCCTTAGCAGGAATCAATGTTCTTTCACGAGTATTTATGGTCTATTAAGTTTGATGTAATGGTGTGGGAGCCATCTAGAATGTGATCTCAAACTGAAGAATTCTCGGAGCGTTGGTGTTTCACGTCATCCATAAGTTCTTTAGACGCTTTAAAGTGTTCTACCTGTAATTAATTAAATAGAAACTAAACACAAGCGTACCACTTCAAGACGCAGTTAGTTCATACCTACTGCGTAGATCTAATTATAAACTGAAGGCACTCTGAAATATTTGCGTCATTAACCTCAGTTCCCGGTGAGAATATGTGCTGGAAAGCCCCCTAAAAGTCGGGTACGAAAATTTTGTTAAATTAAACGCAATAAAATCCGTAAAAGTAGTTCTATTTAAAAATATGCTTATAATACCACCCCTACACAGCTTAATAAATGTCCTTGGTAATGGTAAGTCGTAGTAAGTATTGTAATGTATCTTTTTCTTGACTCTACGTGTCGTGCCTTGGTGACGATAATATTGTCCCATGGGTGCTGTAAGAGGTGTAACAGGGAAATAAAACAAGAGATGGGTAGCAGCATCAGCAGCGGCTGATAAAAAATGGAAATAATAAAAATAACTGCGATTTCCAGCTCACTTCCAAGTGTAACAACTTTTTTTTGTAGAATAGGTTGACAAACGAGCACACAGTCCTCCTGATGGTAAGTGGTTTCTGTGGCCCATATACATCTACATCTGTCCTCGATCACGAATCAAAATGCAGATGCGTTGTCACCCGTGAGGACCAAAATGGAATGCCTCGTTTTCACTTAAAAGGGTGTTCAGTTCTCTACACTCACCATACGAAACAAAGCAGAATTAAGCTAGTATTTTACGCTGGTATTCTGTGAGATCGTGGTCCTTCCCCGGTCGAGATGACTCAAATGGCAAATATCTCTAATGAGGCTTTCTCTGGGGGAGACCTATGTTCAACAGTGGACTTATGAAAGACCGTGACGATGATAATAATGATTTGCTGCATGTGCGATAACTTAAAGTTTAATCTCGAAATACAAAATATGTATAATACTGGACGTATGTAAGCCCAAGTTAATCCCAAGTCTCATTTAGCCAATAAATCAGACAAAATGAAATTAATTTCCTATCTCTCTTGGTTTCGTCCTCTCCAGGCATAATTTAAATATTAAGAGCCTCACTACAGTCAGGTAGCTTGACGGTGAATTATTACACTTAATAATTAGTTATTGGCTGAACGTTACAAACTAAAATTGCGTTCAATCCACCTGACGCGATACAATAGACGCGATGGTCAAAGTTAAGATCGTTAGGCATTTCTTCGATTTTAAATGTTTAACTCGTGGACCAACCATGGAACATGTTACCCTGCACTTTAGATTTATAGACTGCACGGATTGCACGTTATATTAGAATGATAATATAATATTATTTACTTTTTGTAACGCAATCATTACTGACATTAATGTATTTAGTGCTCCTATATGATGTCAGTCCCGTGTGTTTACTAAGGGAAATATATTAAAAAAATACAACAGTCTTCAGTATGTACTTCTAACACGCAATTCTAATAATATTCTAATGTCTTTTAGGCCGAATTACGGTCACCGCGGCCAGTCTCAATGGAGACTAAACATCACGAAAGTATGCGCAAGCACAGGTGCACTCTCTGTTCTGATACTCTCATAGTAAGATGGGACGCCAAACTGACATGACCGAGGAGAGATCAGACGCAGTACCTTGGCTTTACGTGCTTTCCTGTCGACGGGGGTGAAACCGCTACCTGCGTGACACCGGGCTGTTACTAAGAATTTCTTAACAGAAAAACTCAATATTTTATTTTACCTGACCCGGGTTCCAAACTCTACTATAAATTCATATATTTACATAAATTCGTATTTATATGAGTTAAAATAAGAAATAATCCTAAATTAGAATTAAGGAAGAAAGTTTCTCAAGTTGCAGTCTCATATCGGTAGGCAAAGTATAGGACTGGGAGCCGCCCAGGAGTGACGACCTGATAAGACCTGCAGGAAGTCGATTGACGCAGGAGACTCAAAACTTTGTGGCATTTCTTGAGGGAGGCCTAAGTTGTAAAAAAGGGGTTAAATATCGATATAATTAATCAAAATTTTCAAAAGCAAAACTATACTTTCTTATTAACAATTTTACAATACGTGTTAATAAGTAAATTTTGGATAAAAACAAAACGTATAAAAATAAAACAAAATAATTATATTGTAATCTCCTGAATGACAGAGCCTGCGTCATTTAACGTAATATACTTATCATTAACTGCGTCATTGCTCTACTACAGAATCCGAATAGATCGGCTTAATAATTATGATTGTATTAATTCACTTAATAGCACTGACTGTTTAAAGTCGCATTTTAATTAATCGGTAGGATGAAGAAAATTATTAATTTAGGTACAGGAACACTGCACATTCAATCAAACTAAGTTTACTGGTTTACTTATTTTTATGTTTTATTCTCCAAACGTTTCGAATGCTTTGCTAATTCGTATAATAATATGGTTTCAACGAGACCTAAGCACGTGTTCAAACTTTGAGTTGCCAAGCCTCCATGAAACCAATCCCTTAATTAAAATATTCTGAAGAGACAAAATATTGAAAAAAATTGTCACCAGTATTGAATTGAAGCGGAAGAAAAGCTAATCTGAAAAACTAAGCACAATAAGTATTTTCCATGTTTTATACCACTTTTTACCAATTATTTGGATCATTAGATTAAATTTTTTCAATTAATTTAATTCAAGCTTCATTGAAAACTTGCACGATTAAATTATAAGAAACCGACGTGCTTCATTTTTCTTTCATACTTTGCTTTATTTTTTTTAATTTTGAAAGAAAGATCGAACTGCTTAAAACTAAAAGACAGTCAGGTAAGTAGTAAAATGTTAAAATAAAATAATTGTTGTCATCTGTGTTAATACATATTTTATGCTTGTGACATGCATGATTCAAAATGGAAAGTTGTTACGAGTTTATTACTATGCCACTAAAACTTTCCAACAATTGATACACCTACCAAAAACTCATAAGGCCCTATGCTATGCTGGCATTAGGTACACAAATGGACGGTATTCTGTGCAGAGTGGCTGGAATTTGAATTTTCTTCCTTTTTAAAAAAAAAGAAAAACGTTACCCCTACACTACGATTTTCTCCTGTATCGTGGGGGCAGTTTACAAACATAAATTGCACAAGGAAAAACATATAACGGACCCGGAATAATTATTTGTAGGCCATACAAATATCCGTGCGGGATTCGAACCCGTGACCCCCAGCGCAGCCACTCATTGCTAAGCCACTGCGCCACGCCGTCTGTTTTGAGCAATAACACCTTCTTTTGCTTAGCATCGTTTTTAAAATTGTTCTCATAATCATTTGATTGTAAATAAATGTTCGTATTTTGTTAAATAGCTTATTGATTAAAACAAATGTTTAAAAATATTGTGCGCTAATTAAAGTAGCAGGAATTTTTAAAGTTGAAATTTTCACTAAAACGCTGGTAATATGGGCGGGATATCCATCATAGTGTGACGGCCCAATATTATTATTAATAATTAAATTCAATATAAAGGGGCGTCAAAAATAGTCTTAAAAGATATATATTAAGCAATTAAGTTAAATTAATAAACATAAAGTTAATATATTTCAGACATTATCCCAATAACATAGTAAATTAAAGGCAAAATTATTGTTTTTCGTAATAAATAAATTTATTTAGAAAAAAAACTTGAAAAAAATATGTAAAATAATGATTTTGCCTTGGCATATGGTCTGACACAACTGGTTACTTCGCCTACGCGGATTTCAGATGTGGAGGATCATGCACCTTCCCTGTTGGACCTTTTGCTGACCTCTCACCCGGACGGATATCAGATTTCCGTCGACGCCCCTTTAGGCTCCTCGGACCATTGTCTGGTCCGGAGTGTTGTGCCACTCACGCTGAAATCGCGGTTGCATTCTGCAGGCTGCCGCCGTGTTTGGCACTATAGGTCAGCCGATTGGGATGGGATGCGGTCTTTCTTTGCACCCTACCCTTGGGGGCGGGTTTGCTTCTCGCCGGATGATCCCAACGTTGTTGCGGATTCTGATACTGATGTGGTACTTCAGGGTATGGAACATTTTATTCCTTCCTCTGTGGTGCCCATTGGAGGCAAATCTCAGCCATGGTTTGGTCGCTCCTGTAAAATAGCATCATGCTATAAGCAGGAGTGCTACCAAGCCTGGGTTGATGCATCAGCGTCCCGGGATGTAAATACCAGCGCTGTAAAAAAGAAGTATAATTCCGCCTCTAGGTCCTTCAAAAGAGTCATTGCCAAGGCAAAGTCAGAGCACATAGGCAGAAATGGCGAGAAACTAGTTCGCCTTCCTTCTGGAACCCGTGCATTCTGGTCTCTCGCCAAGGCTGTCCTGGGGAATTTCTGTCAGCCATCTCTTCCATCTCTGCACAGGGAGGACGACTCACTGGCCCATACTGCAAAGGAGAAAGCCGATCTTCTAGGCTCTTTCTTTGCGTCTAACTCGACTCTCGATGACGGGGGGAGTACGCCGCCGACCATCCCGCGGTGTGAGTGCTCCATGCCGGAAGTGCAGTTCACACAGCGCTCGGTTCGCAAAGCACTCCTCTCCCTGGACATCCACAAGTCGAGTGGGCCTGACGGAATCCCCACAATTGTGCTGAGGACGTGTGCTCCAGAGTTGGCACCGGTTTTAACGCGTCTTTTCCGGTACTCCTACTCCCTAGGCATAGTCCCAAAATCATGGAAGACGGCTTTCGTCCACCCGATCCCTAAAAAAGGCGACCGCTCAGACCCGTCCAACTACCGGCCAATCGCCATCACCTCCTTGTTCTCCAAAACAATGGAGTCCATTGTAAACTGCCAGCTCATGAGGTACCTTGAGCATCACCAGCTGATTAGTGACCGCCAATACGGTTTTCGCCGTGGTCGGTCAGCTGGTGATCTTTTGGTCTACCTCACTCACAGATGGGCGGAGGCAGTAGAGTTCAAGAGGGAGGCATTGGCCGTTAGTTTGGACATTGCGAAGGCCTTCGATCGGGTTTGGCACAAAGCGCTTCTTTCGAAGCTCCCTTCCTATGGGCTTCCCGAGAAATTGTGCGATTGGATCACCAGCTTTCTTACAAATCGGAGCATCAAGGTCGTTGTAGACGGTGCAAGCTCCGATTGCAAGCCTATTAATGCTGGTGTTCCACGGGGCTGCGTGCTATCGCCAACGCTGTTTCTTCTGCATAATAATGATATGTTGCATACCCGTAACATTCATTGCTATGCAGATGACAGCACTGGTGATGCTCTTTACACCGGCCGAGCCAATATTTCTCGCGAAAACGTCTCCGAGTGCCGGGACAAACTTGTGTCTGAAGTCGAGTCTTTGCTGAACAGAGTCTCGGATTGGGGACGACTAAATCTAGTTCAGTTTAACCCCCAGAAGACACAGGTTTGCGCGTTAACCGCTAAAAAGAACCCCTTTGTCGTATACCCTCAGTTTCAAGGCACTCCCCTTGTTGCCTCAGCCAGTATCGGAATCCTCGGCGTCGACATATCGAGTGACGTGCAGTTTCGTGGTCACTTGGAAGGGAAGGCCAAATCAGCCTCTAAAAAGCTTGGTGTGCTCAGCAGAGCGGGACAGTATTTCATGCCGGCACACCGCCTGCAACTTTACAAGGCGCAGGTTCGGCCGCACATGGAATACTGTTCCCATTTCTGGGCTGGGGCTCCCCAGTACCAGCTCCTTCCACTTGACCGCATCCAGCGTAGAGCGGCTCGAATCGTCGACGACCGAGTGCTTTCCGATCGGCTCGATTCACTGGCGCTGCGAAGAGATGTTGCATCTCTTTGCGTATTTTATCGCATCTATAGCGGGGAGTGCTCTGAGGAATTGTTCGGATGAATCCCAGCCGCCAAATTTCGTGAACGCACTACACGGCAAACGTCCCGATACCATCCTCACCATCTGGATGCTTGGCGGTCCACCACTGTACGTTTCACAAGGAGTTTTCTTCCACGTACAACCTCTCTGTGGAATAGTTTACCACCGGCGATTTTTCCGGACCGATACGACCTGGGAACCTTCAAGAAAAGAGCTTACTCCTTTCTAAAGGGCCGGCAACGCACCCGCAATTCTCCTGGTGTTGCGGTTGATCATGGGCGGCGGTAGTCACTTAATATCAGGTGAGCCGCATGCTCGTTTGCCCCCTCTTCTATAAAAAAAAGATAAATAATAGAAATACAAGTCAAAACATATTATAAAATTAAGTTAAATAACGTTTATAAGATAATTACAAAATTTGTAAAAAATTGTTTAAGTCATGGGAGGTGTTCATGTATACAAGAAATTTCCTAAGTTGTGGAAGGAGTTCACGTATAAAAGAAAATTTTCCTAAGTTATCGAAGGTGTTCATGTATAGATGTCTTGTATGGATGAGCTGCCGGAGATACATTCCTGCAGTTGTACATATATATGGGGTAGTCGGGAGCCCGACTGCCTGAAGTACTGTAGCACAATGACTAGTCCTATATTAGGGACTTATGATATTAAACTCAATGATACAAAAGCAATACTATAGAAGGTCTCCATGATGAATTTGCATTACAATAGTAGGGTCGTGGGTTCGAGCCCTATATATTAATGATTTATGGAAGTAAGGTCTTTGATACAAAAGCAATACTATAGAAGGTCTCTATGATTAATATGCATTACAATAGTAGGGTTGTGGGTTCGAATCCTATATATGAATGACTTATGAAAGTAAGGTCTATGATTCAAAAGCAATACTATAGAAGGTCTCTATGATTAATATGCATTACAATAGTAGGGTCATGGGTTCGAATCCTATATATATATATATATATATATATATATATATATATATATATATATATATATATATATGACTTATGAAAGTAAGGTCTATGATACAAAAGCAATATTATAGGAGGTCTCCTTGATGCATAAGCATTGTATGGGGTGGTCGGGTGACTGACTGCTCCTAGTACTGTAGCAAAATGACTAAATCTTATTAGGGACTTGAAAAGGAATATTATGGTGGCGTGTGTGCTGCTTCACGAGCAATTGGTCCGAGGTAAACTTGGACTCGCTAACCGATGTGTCCTAGATATATCATCTTAGTGCCGGTGGTAAGCGGGTTTGTTGTAGCAATACGGCTTTCCCGTGAACATCCCACACCCATACCGGTTGTGGGCGGCGTCGTAGCGCATAGCGATGCGTCGTCTATCTTTCGGATGGGGATGATGAGTGTGTTTGGTAGCACTTTTAAGTGTAACAGGCATACTCAACTTCATGTCTTAGTGCATTAGCGCTATGATACGTGGAGTTTTGTTCATTTGCGTCTTAGTAGCGTGCTACTATGATACGTTGGTGATATTTTTTATATAACAACAATACCAACTTTGTTGCCAAAGTCGATAGGAGTCATGTGGGTGTGTTGTGAGGGGGCGCCACCCGTATGATAGTTGCATTGATGCTTACTGCTACTTGCGGTATTGCGTCTTGTGATGGATCTGCGGGTGTGCTGCGCCTGATTCGATGCTCTCTTGTGGTTCTCGATGGATGGTGTGTCGATGGAGGTATACGGGTGGTGATGACTGCTGGGATGTATGGGGGACCTTGGAATGGTGTAAGCCCGACGATAGTCGTATTGATGCTTGTTGCGTTCTGCAGCATTGCGTCTCTGCGATGGTTGTTTGGTGGGACGCTATTCTCAATGGCGCTCTCTGCGTCTTGGTTTGACTCACACCTAAGTACCTTTGCCCAAGTCGGGTCCCTTCATTGCGGGGCTGCAGACTGTCTGCCCTCCACGATGTTTAATATAACAACATAATATTATATCTCTGTAACTTTCCCACCTTTGAATGATTGAAGGCAACTTGTTGGTGGGTGAGACAAACATGATCGAAAATGCATTTACTCAACGTCAGTGACACAAACCCTTTCTGATGGCGAATTATTACTCTTATCTTATAACTGCCTTTTGGCTATATCATGCGGGTGGTAGCTGGCGGGAGGATCTGAGGAGACTCTCAAGGCTGCGGCCGAAAGCCGCACAACGTGGGACCCCATTCCCTTGAGGTGAGCGGTAGACCCATGACACGCTCTGCGGCTAGTAGCCGTGCTGATCATGCAATTGGTGGTGATGCCATACACTTACATCACGTCTGCAGGAGCGGCGGTCTGGCAGGTGGTGGCGCTCACGGAGGGTTTAAGGCCAGTGTGCCTATTTGCCTAAACCGTGTGACGTACATGCACTGTGGCTGGATTCGTTCGTATTCTGTATGGCGTTTACACGCATTGACATGCGCGACTTCGGTCGATGTTTGTGCTTACGCACTAACAAGGGGCCAAGCCTCTTTTACTGGTTCGCCAGTTATTTTGCTATGGACTACGGTCCAGTTCCCGAATTAGCGTTCCCTACGGGGGGAGTGCATCAAAATGGTTGGCGCTCACCGTGCACGGCGTGTGTGGGGCCGTGTACCTCCCTACATTTTTTTAAATAAATGTAGGAGAGCGAAGCCCTTGTATCGGGTATTTTTGTATAAATATATTTTGAGCCTTTTCCGAGCGGGAAGAGATAATTAATAATGTAAACCTGATACAAGCGGAAAAGGGACGTTTTATGTTCTTAACCTTTTTCGAGCCCTGTCTTCGTGAACGGGGTTCACTTAGCTTATAAGGCACTACCAACAGCTTTCAATTGCTCTAGTGAATATTCATTCTTCCAAAGGACACCTAAAAGAACTAAGTTACTAAACAAACACAACGTAAATAAGGGTCCTAACTAAGACGATCACGCCAAAATATTACAAACGGCCTATTATTAAACCTTTAGAAAGATCATTTAGAAAGATCTAAACATAGTTTATTAATCCTGGTCAAATATATATAATTTTTATTATAAAGGGGAATTAATAATATTTAATATAATATTATTTATTACTACATAGAGAGGGGGGGGGGATCGTTACAATAGGAAGGGTGAATATAAAATTTAAATCATGTGCATGCAATCACCCTGGGAGTTCGCAGCAAACTAAATGCGTGACCAACGTATGGACGCGGTGACCAAACTCAGCCAATAACCCATCGATCTTTTGTAAAAAATCGACACTGTACGGATCTCGGGGCTACTTGTGGGCCATCATTCCAATAAATACCAATGTAAGCATAATGCACCTGTTCTACACGATGGCCAATGCTATTGGCCACTACATTCGCTACTATGTTAGCCAACGTGTAGAGCCGCCGTAGCACTCTCTATCTTATGTGGTGTACACGAAGTTGCGCGGGTCAGTTGGTTACTAATATTCCCTTTCAACACTCCTGGTAAGCTTGAAACGTTTGAGTTAGGAATGGTTTACGACAATAGTCGAATAGCGAATTCGAATCCACGACCTTTTGAGTTCGCTGCCTGCACCCAGCCATTAAGCTACTGTCGTATAATAAAAATTAGTAAAAATAGTTTGATAAAAATCAGTAAGAGCTTTTTTCAGACTTAGATATTTTTTGGAAACACGGCCAAGAGTCAAGTAAAATATATTACAACACCTTGCGAGTTTAATGACTAAAGATATATAACACTACATATTAAATGAAATGATTTTTTACGAATTTTATCGTGTTAATATTTTTTATTTCCCAAAGTTTCTTGTGCTTTACAGCATTTATTGTTACGGGGATTGGGGGCGGGACCGAAGTGTTTAAAGTCTTGCGGGGTTGGACAGGTATACTTTTTACGATCGTTAACGATATAAAATATTAAAATGAATGGAAATGACACATCTTAACGTTAAGTCACGCGATAGTCACATGACTTAGCGTTGATTTCATCATTTTTATTTTCTATGGCGTTAACGGTCGTAGAATATCATCTCCAACTCCTCTGATGTCATATTCAACGAATGCTCACATTGTTACCTCTATATGTTATAATTTTTACCTTACTGCATTTAAAGCCAAGCTGTTTATAAGTTTATTACAACTTAATAAACTTTGTGACCACTTGAAAGCTTTTGTTTAAAATTTTCATCATGAGGTACAAAGCTATGTATGGACATAAATGCACCAGTGGTGGTAATAAGTAATATAATGTACGCAAATGTCGCAGGGAACAGTCGCATACTTCAACTTCATTAAAGGCGACTAGATCCGAACTCAAACTTCACACACAACACTCCTAAGGAATTTCATTGAATTGACCAAACGCTATGCCACTACAGCTCTGATACTACAAAGTTAAGGAAAATTGTTTACATGTATGATTATTGAAATAATTTTCGTGCTGCAAACTACGGCAAAAAATACGGTATCATTTGAGGCTGGATGTGCACAAAGGAAAAGTATAATGGTTTAAGTGCTAAGTTGCAGCTGATAATTTATTTTTTGAGCATCGTAGTATTTAATCACGGTTCTTTGTTCCCTTCATTTGTATGAAATGTCGATTTGTAAAACAAAGGAGGATCAGATTTGGAGTAAAAAAACAATTGGAAGTCATGAAAATTTTTTTTGTTGCTAAGTAATTTGCGTCAATAAAAGCGAGAGAGAATTGTAATAAAAGCTATCTCGGAGGATGAGTAGGTCTCATATCCTTGACACTGCTCCCTGGTGCCGGTCCGGATATCTTCATCTTCCACTCACTTCAGATAATGTTATTTAAAATTTTAAAAATATTTATATATATTCATATTAATATCAAAGACACACAAGACTAGAGATAAAGAATAGGGCATAAATAAATTTGCTTTACCAACATATTATACGAACTATACTTACAAGTTGTTTAGAGGCAACTCATTTCCAGCGCGTTAGCGAAAGTAAATATATGTTCTGAGTTATCTTGGTGAATCTCGTACCTAATTGAAGTTTCTGTCTGTAATATTGACATAACTGTTTTAATTCAAGCTCAAGGGGCTATTTGCAGGCTAATAATAAAAGTGATGTATGATGTAAGTATGTAAGGGCTAATATTGGTAATGGCTCAACCGATTGTGATGAAGCTTCACTAACAGACTGAGCCGTCACGGCTTTTAAATTTGCATTAAATTATGTATGCATGTTAATATATTAGTAAATCATATCTTTCCAGTAAGATTCATTGATATCAACGTGTTAATTTGGTAGTTACTATATATTTAGTAGTTACTATATAGTTTAACTTAGACCGAGACCTTAGACTTTGGTAGTTACTATATAGTTAACTTCTGCGACGAGTTCTGAGTAAGCCTTTTTTCGATTCCAGCTGATGATCTTTGTCATTTCTTTTTATTTCATTTTGTTTTTTTATATTTTTTGCTTTTGTTAATCTTAATGTTTAGTTATTTAATGCACAATGTTACTTAGCTAAGCTTACGGTTGGTGCGACAGTAACCTATTAGCTGCCGGTAACTCATCGCATGCAATTATTTATATAATGTCACTATTTGCGAAAACCCATAAATGGTTTCCAATTGCTTAATTGTTTTCTACCTACTCTGTTTTTTGTTAACCGAGGGATTTCCGATTAAATAAATAAATAAATATAAATAGTTTTAATAAGCCTTCCAGATGACGAAATGATTAAGAGGGACTAAAACTAAGTAAATTTGACGTGTATAAGTTGTACACAATCATAATAACAAAATAATAAAACTTCCTTCCAACAATTTGAAGCACGGAAAACATTAACCACACATATAAAGTGGACATGCCATTTCCTTTTCATGATTGAATCGAATTATACAGTTTGATGCGGACTGCAGAAGTACTATAGTAAATTTATTGAATAAAATTGCATAAAGATTGCGCGCGAAATTATCGAGGCAATTAACCGCAATAGCTGTAGGTAAAATTATTTTGCCAGAAATATCTTATAGTTTTCAATAGTTGACAGTAAAATCATCCCAATCAAGCCATTTCTACCCAGTGGTCGGGAACACGCTTTCTTTTTATTAGACTTCCTTCTTTCTTGGGTCTGTTAGATTTTAAACCTAGGTGAGGTCGAATATATCAAAATATTTTGCGTAACCATACACACTGCCGCTGCTTCACTATTTCTTTGCAAAGTCCTGTAATATTTACATATATACAATAATGTTGTTAGTAATATTATCTACAATAATTTTTATTTAATAATATGATATCTTTTTCACAAAATTCAAGGAAACAGTGCGTTAAATAGACAATATTATATAAGAGTATATTAAATGTGAACTATCATTATCGACTAGCATTACCTAATACAGCAGACATTTTTATTATCTATTGGGCCCGGTCTATAGGCATTAAAATATCTAAGTACTATGTGTAAAAAGTGACAGGTCTAGAAACTAGTCTCGGGTTAAAGATAATGATTCTCAATGTTTTCATGAATTCTCCGCAGCAGTTACGCTGACACATATTTTCAATATGTCAAGATAGAAGCGATATTAAAAATGGGGAATGCTAAATAGGTAGAGAATTATATACTTGAGTGATTTTCTTCGATAAACAGTATTTTTATCAATAACTGATGATCAGAAAAGCGGGTGGCCATTGACAAGTTAAACACCTCATTTATTTATTTGATATTGTGATTAATGTGCCGATTGTTCGCTGCGTTAAACAAATTTACTTAAATCATTAGACATTAACTACATTGTCGAAAAAACACAGACAATAAAGGAACATGTTTGTTGTGTTATTCCAGCATTTACTAAATTTATTATTAATTTAACAGTGGTAGAGCCACGCGGCAGCTTTGCTGTTGCACGTATGGGCCTGCTCAAACCGGGGTGGTACCACGACCTCACAGAATACCGGAGTGAAGTGGAAGCTCTACTTCCGCGTTTCGTCTGGTGAGGGCAGGTGGCCGGAGGCCCAAATCCCCCCCCCCCCCATCAACATTGTAGCGGAATAAAATAATGATAGACTACCCCAGGAGGGTACCAGCACCCCTGGAGAATCCCTCGCTGAGCATCCACGACCATGTTTCTCCACTTCTGAGCGTGGGTGCTCAGGCTGCCCCGCGTATTCTGGGGGGGGGCAAAATTCCGCTCAAGACTACAACTGCTCGGGGCAAACGGAGCAACAAGACCAAGGCGACCCCTGCCACGCTGTCCGTGAATTTCTGCAATATCAGGGGACTTCACTCTAAACTAAACGCCGTCCACTACCATCTCGAGACGGCGAGGCCGGCTCTGCTCTTTCTGACCGAGACGCAGGTGTACTCTCCGGCTGATGTCTCGTATCTCTCCTACCCGGGGTACAAACTGGAACACTCCTTTGTGCCTCGGGCAGAAGTTTGCGTTTACGTCAGAAAGGACATCTGTTCTCGACGCCTCGGCAGACTTGAAGGTTCGGACCTGTCCATCCTTTGGCTACGCGTAGACAGCGACGACCATCCGCGCATCTACGGGTGCCTCTATAGGTCCCATAGCAGTATGCCGAAACAGACCGACTCTTCGACCACGTCCAAATGGCTGCAGATTCGTTGCTACAGCAGATCCCCTCCGCAGAGATCGTGATCCTCGGCGACTTTAACGCCCATCACGCCGAATGGCTTGGTTCACGTTTAACTGATCATGCGGGGAGATCTGTTCATGATTTTGCCTTGGCATATGGTCTGACACAACTGGTTACTTCGCCTACGCGGATTCCAGATGTGGAGGATCATGCACCTTCCCTGTTGGACCTTCTGCTGACCTCTCACCCGGACGGATATCAGATTTCCGTCGACGCCCCTTTAGGCTCCTCGGACCATTGTCTGGTCCGGAGTGTTGTGCCACTCACGCTGAAATCGCGGTTGCATTCTGCAGGCTGCCGCCGTGTTTGGCACTATAGGTCAGCCGATTGGGATGGGATGCGGTCTTTCTTTGCATCCTACCCTTGGGGGCGGGTTTGCTTCTCGCCGGATGATCCCAACGTTGTTGCGGATTCTGTTACTGATGTGGTACTTCAGGGTATGGAACTTTTTATTCCTTCCTCTGTGGTGCCCATTGGAGGCAAATCTCAGCCATGGTTTGGTCGCTCCTGTAAAATAGCATCATGCTATAAGCAGGAGTGCTACCAAGCCTGGGTTGATGCATCAGCGTCCCGGGATGTAAACACCAGCGCTCTAAAAAAGAAGTATAATTCCGCCTCTAGGTCCTTCAAAAGAGTCATTGCCAAGGCAAAGTCAGAGAAACTAGTTCGCCTTCCTTCTGGAACCCGTGCATTCTGGTCTCTCGCCAAGGCTGTCCAGGGGAATTTCTGTCAGCCATCTCTTCCATCTCTGCACAGGGAGGACGACTCACTGGCCCATACTGCAAAGGAGAAAGCCGATCTTCTAGGCTCTTTCTTTGCGTCTAACTTGACTCTCGATGACGGGGGGAGTACGCCGCCGACCATCCCGCGGTGTGAGTGCTCCATGCCGGAAGTGCAGTTCACACAGCGCTCGGTTCGCAAAATTTTAACGCGTCTTTTCCGGTACTCCTACTCCCTAGGCGTAGTCCCAAAATCATGGAAGACGGCTTTCGTCCACCCGATCCCTAAAAAAGGCGACCGCTCAGACCCGTCCAACTACCGGCCAATCGCCATCACCTCCTTGTTCTCCAAAACAATGGAGTCCATTGTAAACTGCCAGCTCATGAGGTACCTTGAGCATCACCAGCTGATTAGTGACCGCCAATACGGTTTTCGCCGTGGTCGGTCAGCTGGTGATCTTTTGGTCTACCTCACTCACAGATGGGCGGAGGCAGTAGAGTTCAAGGGGGAGGCATTGGCCGTTAGTTTGGACATTGCGAAGGCCTTCGATCGGGTTTGGCACAAAGCGCTTCTTTCGAAGCTCCCTTCCTATGGGCTTCCCGAGAAATTGTGCGATTGGATCACCAGCTTTCTTGCAGATCGGAGCATCAAGGTCGTTGTAGACGGTGCAAGCTCCGATTGCAAGCCTATTAATGCTGGTGTTCCACAGGGCTGCGTGCTATCGCCAACGCTGTTTCTTCTGCATATCAATGATATGTTGCATACCCGTAACATTCATTGCTATGCAGATGACAGCACTGGTGATGCTCTTTACACCGGCCGAGCCAATATTTCTCGGGAAAACGTCTCCGAGTGCCGGGAC
The DNA here is from genome assembly GCA_036936625.1 of Parnassius smintheus behrii. NCBI lineage: Eukaryota > Metazoa > Arthropoda > Insecta > Lepidoptera > Papilionidae > Parnassius > Parnassius smintheus. Next base: position 35,295,011 of record JAUPFT010000029.1, read on the forward strand.
AAACTTGTGTCTGAAGTCGAGTCTTTGCTGAACAGAGTCTCGGATTGGGGATGACTAAATCTAGTCCAGTTTAACCCCCAGAAGACACAAGTTTGCGCGTTAACCGCTAAAAAGAACCCCTTTGTCGTATCCCATCAGTTTCAAGGTACTCCCCTTGTTGCCTCAGCCAGTATCGGAATCCTCGGCGTCGACATATCGAGTGACGTGCAGTTTCGTGGTCACTTGGAAGGGAAGGCCAAATTGGCCTCTAAAAAGCTTGGCGTGCTCAGCAGAGTGGGACAGTATTTCATGCCGGCACACCGCCTGCAACTTTACAAGGCGCATGTTCGGCCGCACATGGAATACTGTTCCCATATCTGGGCTGCGGCTCCCCAGTACCAGTTCCTTCCACTTGACCGCATCCAGCGCAGAGCGGCTCGAATCGTCGACGACCGAGTGCTTTCCGATCGGCTCGATTCACTGGCGCTGCGAAGAGATGTTGCATCTCTTTGCGTATTTTATCGCATCTATCACGGGGAGTGCTCTGAGGAATTGTTCGGATTAATCGCAGCCGCCAAATTTCGTGAACGCACTACACGGCAAACGTCCCGATACCATCCACACCATCTGGATGCTTGGCGGTCCACCACTGTACGTTTCACAAGGAGTTTTCTTCTACGTAAAACCTCTCTGTGGAATAGTTTACCACCGGCGATTTTTCCGGACCGATACGACCTGGGGACCTTCAAGAAAAGAGCTTACTCCTTTCTAAAGGGCCGGCAATGCACCCGCAATTCTCCTGGTGTTGCGGTTGATCATGGGCGGCGGTAGTCACTTAACATCAGGTGAATCGCATGCTCGTTTGCCCCTCTTCTATAAAAAAAAAATTAATTATACTGTAGAAACAGATAATCTACATCTACGCAAAAAGAACACAAGGAGAAAATACTCTACAAAAACCCATACGAAAATCCTCCTTGCCGCTTCTCTGAAAATTTCTGTGCGTGCAATTAATAAAACATCCATGCAAGGAATATAAACATCCATCCAAGGAATATAAACCAAAGAGTTCACACAGTACCTTACAATCAAAACAAGCTATAATAAGTATCGTATATGAGGATAGTTTTTGAATCGGTGTACGCTTTCCTTCCGATGCAATAACATAATAAGTGGTGACTTATATTCACTTGTGAATGCAGTAGTTTCACATTTATAAGAGTAAAACGGGCCACTACCCCATACCATCCTGTGGCAAAAGAGAAACAAATCAGTTGTGCATCAGCAGCATTTTCTAAATGACGACTAAAAATAAAAAAAAAATTGTGGTTTCCAATATGCTTGCCAAGCGTGTAACTGTGGAAAATATCCCCTTATGTTTAGCAGTAGACTTTAATAGGCTTTAAGAGTAACTGTAACGAATGACAGGATTGAATAAAAAACTAAAGATAATTTTTATTTCTAATACTTTCAGAAATAATATGCAGTACCATCAATGAACAATGAACAGTGCTATAAATATTATTTTACAAACAATCAAAACATTACCTCACGTGTTTAAATTTAATTAATTTACCGGTGTAAACTAGGTCAGTCGTGTGAGAGGACGCGACACATAACTCAGGGTGCGCTTAGCTAAGTTTAATAAATGAGTTGTTTTAACATAATATGTACATCAACAAAACACACTGCTTCTTATCATGTCACGATATATTTCTTGCTGCCTAATATCAGTTGATACATATATTTTCGATAATGGAAGGAGGCACCTTAAACCCAATCAACGACTGGTACATCTGGATGGAGCTATGGCATATGGAATGCAATAAAGGTGTAAGTTCATGGACGAGAGCACCAGCAGTCTTCAAGTAGCAGTGCATTGAAAGTGTGTTAGAACTTTGATGCAAGTGCACGGACTAAAATTGCACTTTCAAAGATTTAGATTTCATAGTGCTATATAACCCCTCGTATGGCGGCGGCGATTTTGAAAATACTGCACGTCTGCTAAGGCCTTAGCAAGTAATTTCCGCGATATCGACGCGTGGCGATTTCATTAGTCATTTCTCTAAAATATTGTACGGAAGCTATGTATAAACCTTATGTCATTGAATTGGTATAATATTTGCTATTACTTTGTGGATATTTAAGTTGAATACAGCTTAAGAGATTTGATATATCTTATTTCAAAGGCAACTGAATTTTTAATAGTATTCTGTAAATAATACATGAAAATTAAACAATAAAATTATTAATTTATAAAATAAATGTCATTTATTTAAATTAATATACACTACTTTACAATAAAAAAGAAAAATAACCACACATTCTTATACATTTTTTTTACACAACAAGCATTTCAATATGTTAACACATGGACGGTGACCCGTGCGTCGTACAAAAAATAGGGTTTATTTGTTCTTTAATTCTGAGAAAGGAGTGAGTCCAGTGGCATGCGATAATATTTGGCAATAATGAATGATTCAAGTTCTTAATGTAGACGAAGTATAATTCTATAAATTGTATGGTTTAATATTTATAGATTTTAAACAAAATATATAAAAATAATCACTGTAAAACGTCTTCTCAAACTTTGTATATCAGAGTAAATTCTATTGGATTTATTCGAAATAATATTAAACTTTCTACAAAAGCTATTCATGTCTAAATGGCATGCAAGTCCCTCAGCTCAACAAAATGCAAATAATTCGATATTGCAGACCGACGATTAAATTTTATTTATACGTGTATTGATAACGATGTCCGTAAGTAATATTCGGTGTCTAACTACGTCTACTGCTAAACAATGGCTTTAACTGTCAAAAGTTCTGTACCCGCTGAATCCCAGCACTTTCACAAACAACGTAAAGTAACCCACACAACACGAACAACGCAGTAAGAATTTCTAAAATACCATAAATTTATGCCTAGTAACTATTATTCTGTCCTACATCAAATGAATCAGATGAATGCCATACAATAATATAATACATACATAATAGAACGGAGGAGAGGGCGGAGCCCGTGTAGCAACTAACAGGTCACTAACATGTCAATTCACACGTATAAATATCAACACGAGATGTGTGTTGACGTAACAATCGTTTCCAAATTTCGCATGCAAATTATTTAGAAAATACCAAATTGCACACTAACATATAAAATATGTATTAAAATTTAAACGACTTTTAATGATGATTTTGAACCTTAATCAAAAGTCTAAAATGTGTAAATTTACTCAATCTGTCAAAACAGCCAATCGGGTTTGTAGTAGTGATAATACGACGTAATAGCTCGTATGCGTGCTCCCGGCGACGCGGAATCTCGTACAAAATAAGTTTGACAGCAATTCTATGTGTATTATAGTATGCTATGATGAATACGGTAAAAACAAACGTCATGACATGAATCACATCTGCGTCAGTAGATGTTTTAACCCTTTAATTCCCATAAAAGTCCGATGCAGTCGCATGCGCCCGGCAAATCCCGAGCGGTCGCATGCAACCGCACCCACCCGCAGCACTTCCATTAAAAGTTATATTTAGAGACTACTTTTCTATGAACAAGTTTAGCATTATAAAATCTTTACAAAATCTCTATAGAAAAGTCAGATTTTACTTCATTACAAAAAGACTATTTTGATAACAAAAACAAAACATACCAAGCGAATGTCGGCAGCGTGAAAATCACAATCATTTTTATATATATTACTCGAAATTATTTATGTAAAAAGATAAATAATAATTATAGTCACATAGAAACTTTCATTATAATTTTATAGTAAAACACTAATAAAACACTAAAAAAATCCAAAAATCAACACAATAATCATTCTCATTTCCAAGAGGGTTATTAAGCAATTAGTTTTACGCGCTTTAATAGCCCTGATGGAATTTACATAATCATTTTTAAACATTTTTTATACCTCAGACATGCAGGTTTCCTTACGATTTAAATTTAATTCTACGCGACAACGTATTCTCCTAGTAATATAACCGATCCATTCTTCAAGGAAACAAATCGTACGAATTCAAGTATTATTCTGTCCGTTGCGCAGGTGAAGTTGGAGGCATGGAGGAAGGCGCGCCATATGTTCTAGTGCGCCTTACCTGAGAAGGAGCTGAGGGAGGAATAGTCCTAATAGAGTCCTAAGAGGAGAATAGAGCTGGTGCTGGAGAATGTGCGAAAGCGTTCCCTTGGCCCTGCCATTATGCGGCGATGGTTTTAGTCAGTGCGAGTCCAGCATAACTCCGTGGCGCAATGGCTTAGCAACGAGTTGCGGCGCTAAGAGCCGTGTGTTCGAATCCCGCATGGAACAAGTATTTGTATGGCCTAGAAATAATTGTTCCGGGTGTAGATGTGTATCTTTGTGAAATTTATGTTTGTGAACTGCCTCCATGATATAGAGAAAACCATAGTGCAGGGGTAAAGTTTAAAAAAATATAAGAGTAAAACTCATACTTGCCCACGCGAGGCGCGTTTGCTAAGGCATTTCCTCATGTAAAAGAGGGATATTTCACGGAGACGTCTGCGTACCGCAATATCCGACTTTTTTTTCCTGCTAAATTTCTGACGTTATGTCTGTAATGCCAGTGATGCGTAGACTAGTCATTATTTTTATGAAATTCATAAAATACGATAAAGAGTACAAATATAACCTAAGACAAGTGATGGATTACTCATCTTTAATAGAACACACTTAATGTATCCAATTTTTTGAAATACGGGTAAGCTCTGTCTGTAACAACCATTTATTATAATATGTACTAAAGAATAAAGGAAGGTAATAAAAATCTCAGAAAAGGGAAGGCAGAAAAATATTATAAAAATTCACGAATAAACTTAAAACATTTAGCGTATATAACAAATGGAAAATATATTGCAGTACATAGTATGATGACATAAACTTGAATTACTATGCGATGTTGAAATAATACTCGCTTTTACGGAATTTATCGCGTATATTTAACTTTTTAATACCCGACGTTTCGAGAGCTTTACAGCACCCATGGTCACGGGAAGGACTGAGATGTTTAACGTCCAGATGTCATAGTTAACCGCGGTTACTATAGATTAAAATTTAACTTTTGTTCCGATCTACACAGTATGAACTTATGGTATCATGAAGCCTTGCAGTTGTATGCTTGGGTTGGGATTTAATTTTATTTATTATAGGATCCCAAGCAGATGGTAGCACCCAGCCATCTTCTCTATTGAAATTAGGGTATTTTTTGATTTCAATAGCCTCGCGAATCATCCTTGGAAGGAATCGGTGTTCTTTAGCGAGGATTTGTGGTCTATCAAATCTGATGTAGTGACGGGGGCGATCTTGTACATGTTCACAGACTGCAGACTTCCCGGAGCGTCGATTCTTCACATCAGCTATATGTTCTTTGACGCGGGTTTTAATTGATCTTTTAGTTTGTCCTATGTAGGAGAGACCACATTCACAATCAAGCTTGTACACTCCTGCATCTTGCAGAGGGACGTTACACTTGACTGATGGTAAAAACTGACCAATCTTCTTCGGCGGCTTGAAGTATGTTTTGATGGAAGCGCGCTTCAAGATGTAGCCAATCTTGTCAGTGACTCCTCTAACATATGGCAGTACAGCAGGTACACGCTCGACTGTGGCCGGCTTCACTCCTTCTCTGTGACGTAGGCGCGGGACCCGAAGCTTGTTGTCATGCAAAACTTGCTTGACGTGTTGGAGCTCGGCAGCCAGGTGTTTACTGTCACAGATCCCTCGTGCTCTCTGAAACAAAGATTTACCCACGGTAGCTAACTGTGAAGGATGGTGGTGAGAATCACCGTTTAAATATCTATCTGTATGGGTCTTTTTTCTATACACAGTATGGCTCAAGGTGTTATCAGGATTCCGAATTACTAACACATCTAGAAAAGCTAAGGAATTGTTTGCCTCTAACTCCATTGTGAACTGAATTTTAGATTTTATAGAGTTAAGATGGTCTAAAAATGCAGTTACTTTATCTAAAGGTAGAATTGTGAAAGTGTCGTCTACGTACCGCTTGTAGAATCTTGGATTTATGGGAGAAGTAAGCAGGGCTTTCTCCTCAAAGTCTTCCATGAATATGTCGGCGACAATGGGTGATACAGGTGAGCCCATCGCCACACCATCTACTTGCTTGTAGAACTCCTCCTTCCACAATAAGTAGCCAGATGTAAGGCAGTGTCTGAGTAATACTGCATATTCTACGGGCATGTTGTTTTCCTCCAGCCTCCTAGTTACAATTGAGATGCAGTCTTCAACAGGTAAGCATGTAAACAATAACTGCACATCAAAACTGACCATAGTTTCATTGTCTGCCAGACGCAGGTCTTTAATCTCGCTGACAAAATGGTAGGAATCCTTTATGTGTGCTCTTGTGTGTCCCCTGAGCGGTGAGAGTATTTTCGCTAAGTGTTGAGCCAATCTGTAAGTTGGTGAATCGATTTGGCTCACTATGGGACGTAATGGAGCATTGGGCTTGTGTATTTTTGGTAACCCATACAACTTTGGTGATTTGGCGCACGTAGGTATTATCCATTTTACGTCCAGATTTAATTTTTCGGAGTGTTTCTTTATGAGGTCACTAGTTGTTTTTAGTGTGCTATTTGTTGGGTCGTTTTTAACCTTTTTATAAGTACTTACATCCGACAAAAGTTCTTGTATTTTTGAATTATAATCTGACGTATCCATGACTACCGTGGCGTTTCCCTTATCTGCGCGGAGAATCGTAAGTTCTGGTTTATTGCGTAGGTTCTTTAACGCTATAAATTCGTCTCTGGGAAGATTCGGTTTAGGCACTGAACATCGACGTAACATAGACGAAATGTCTTGACGTATCGCCTCCAAATCTTCTTTCCGCATATTGTTTTTAAATAAACAGTCCTCGACGCTACAGATAATTTCTTCGTACGGTAATCTGCGCGGACTTATAGCGTAATTTAGTCCTTTGGATAAAACCTTTATTGTTGCATCATCCAGTGTTTGTTTTGACAGATTATAGAACGCGATTAATCTATGATCTGTGTTTGTCAATGGTTGCTTTTGGTTCTGGCATTGATTCGGATGTTTGACATTTGATTTGGCCGTTAATTTTTGATATTTTTCTATATGTTTGTTTTTGCATTCGTTATATTTACTAATTTCGCGTTTATTTAATGTTTCCATGCAAAAATTATAATCAAACGTCTTTAAAACTTTCTTTAATTCACTGGATGATGTGTCTATGGATTTATTGATGTCATATAGATCGGAGCGTTTTTGTTGGATTACCGCCCGTAACAACTTTTTACTCGCCTGATTTAAGATCTTAGCGCTTCCTCGAATGTCCTTCTTGGTGGATATTTTGACACACGTAGGAATGAGATTATGGTCTCGGCATCTCTTCAAGAAATTTAAGGCTGTTAGATATCTTGCGCGCTTAGTCTTTAGATCTTCTAATCGGCGTATTTTATTTGCAATTACCAGTCCGTACTGGTTTACATAATGATTTCTTATATTTACGCGAACACTACACATTGAAATAATACTCGTTTTTACGGAATTTATCGCGTATATTTAACTTTTTAATACCCGACGTTTCGAGAGCTTTACAGCACCCATGGTCACGGGAAGGACTGAGATGTTTAACGTCCAGATGTCATAGTTAACCGCGGTTACCATAGATTAAAATTTAACTTTTGTTCCGATCTACACAGTATGAACTTATGGTATCATGAAGCCTTGCAGTTGTATGCTTGGGTTGGGATTTAATTTTATTTATTATAGGATCCCAAGCAGATGGTAGCACCCAGCCATCTTCTCTATTGAAATAAGGGTGTTTTTTGATTTCAATAGCCTCGCGAATCATCCTTGGAAGGAATCGGTGTTCTTTAGCGAGGATTTGTGGTCTATCAAATCTGATGTAGTGACGGGGGCGATCTTGTACATGTTCACAGACTGCAGACTTCCCGGAGCGTCGATTCTTCACATCAGCTATATGTTCTTTGACGCGGGTTTTAATTGATCTTTTAGTTTGTCCTATGTAGGAGAGACCACATTCACAATCAAGCTTGTACACACCTGCATCTTGCAGAGGGACGTTACACTTGACTGATGGTAAAAACTGACCAATCTTCTTCGGCGGCTTGAAGTATGTTTTGATGGAAGCGCGCTTCAAGATGTAGCCAATCTTGTCAGTGACTCCTCTAACATATGGCAGTACAGCAGGTACACGCTCGACTGTGGCCGGCTTCACTCGTTCTCTGTGACGTAGGCGCGGGACCCGAAGCTTGTTGTCATGCAAAACCTGCTTGACGTGTTGGAGCTCGGCAGCCAGGTGTTTACTGTCACAGATCCCTCGTGCTCTCTGAAACAAAGATTTACCCACGGTAGCTAACTGTGAAGGATGGTGGTGAGAATCACCGTTTAAATATCTATCTGTATGGGTCTTTTTTCTATACACAATATGGCTCAAGGTGTTATCAGGATTCCGAATTACTAACACATCTAGAAAAGCTAAGGAATTGTTTGCCTCTAACTCCATTGTGAACTGAATTTTAGATTTTATAGAGTTAAGATGGTCTAAAAATGCAGTTACTTTATCTAAAGGTAGAATTGTGAAAGTGTCGTCTACGTACCGCTTGTAGAATCTTGGATTTATGGGAGAAGTAAGCAGGGCTTTCTCCTCAAAGTCTTCCATGAATATGTCGGCGACAATGGGAGATACAGGTGAGCCCATCGCCACACCATCTACTTGCTTGTAGAACTCCTCCTTCCACAATAAGTAGCCAGATGTAAGGCAGTGTCTGAGTAATACTGCATATTCTACGGGCATGTTGTTTTCCTCCAGCCTCCTAGTTACAATTGAGATGCAGTCTTCAACAGGTAAGCATGTAAACAATGACTGCACATCAAAACTGACCATAGTTTCATTGTCTGCCAGACGCAGGTCTTTAATCTCGCTGACAAAATGGTAGGAATCCTTTATGTGTGCTCTTGTGTGTCCCCTGAGCGGTGAGAGTATTTTCGCTAAGTGTTGAGCCAATCTGTAAGTTGGTGAATCGATTTGGCTCACTATGGGACGTAATGGAGCATTGGGCTTGTGTATTTTTGGTAACCCATACAACTTTCGTGATTTGGAGCACGTAGGTATTATCCATTTTACGTCCAGATTTAATTTTTCGGAGTGTTTCTTTATGAGGTCACTAGTTGTTTTTAGTGTGCTATTTTTTGGGTCGTTTTTAACCTTTTTATAAGTACTTACAGAACTTTTGTCGGATGTAAGTACTTATAAAAAGGTTAAAAACGACCCAACAAATAGCACACTAAAAACAACTAGTGACCTCATAAAGAAACACTCCGAAAAATTAAATCTGGACGTAAAATGGATAATACCTACGTGCGCCAAATCACCAAAGTTGTATGGGTTACCAAAAATACACAAGCCCAATGCTCCATTACGTCCCATAGTGAGCCAAATCGATTCACCAACTTACAGATTGGCTCAACACTTAGCGAAAATACTCTCACCGCTCAGGGGACACACAAGAGCACACATAAAGGATTCCTACCATTTTGTCAGCGAGATTAAAGACCTGCGTCTGGCAGACAATGAAACTATGGTCAGTTTTGATGTGCAGTTATTGTTTACATGCTTACCTGTTGAAGACTGCATCTCAATTGTAACTAGGAGGCTGGAGGAAAACAACATGCCCGTAGAATATGCAGTATTACTCAGACACTGCCTTACATCTGGCTACTTATTGTGGAAGGAGGAGTTCTACAAGCAAGTAGATAGTGTGGCGATGGGCTCACCTGTATCTCCCATTGTCGCCGACATATTCATGGAAGACTTTGAGGAGAAAGCCCTGCTTAGTTCTCCCATAAATCCAAGATTCTACAAGCGGTACGTAGACGACACTTTCACAATTCTACCTTTAGATAAAGTAACTGCATTTTTAGACCATCTTAACTCTATAAAATCTAAAATTCAGTTCACAATGGAGTTAGAGGCAAACAATTCCTTAGCTTTTCTAGATGTGTTAGTAATTCGGAATCCTGATAACACCTTGAGCCATACTGTGTATAGAAAAAAGACCCATACAGATAGATATTTAAACGGTGATTCTCACCACCATCCTTCACAGTTAGCTACCGTGGGTAAATCTTTGTTTCTGAGAGCACGAGGGATCTGTGACAGTAAACACCTGGCTGCCGAGCTCCAACACGTCAAGCAAGTTTTGCATGACAACAAGCTTCGGGTTCCGCGCCTACGTCACAGAGAACGAGTGAAGCCGGCCACAGTCGAGCGTGTACCTGCTGTACTGCCATATGTTAGAGGAGTCACTGACAAGATTGGCTACATCTTGAAGCGCGCTTCCATCGAAACATACTTCAAGCCGCCGAAGAAGATTGGTCAGTTTTTACCATCAGTCAAGTGTAACGTCCCTCTGCAAGATGCAGGAGTGTACAAGCTTGATTGTGAATGTGGTCTCTCCTACATAGGACAAACTAAAAGATCAATTAAAACCCGCGTCAAAGAACATATAGCTGATGTGAAGAATCGACGCTCCGGGAAGTCTGCAGTCTGTGAACATGTACAAGATCGCCCCCGTCACTACATCAGATTTGATAGACCACAAATCCTCGCTAAAGAACACCGATTCCTTCCAAGGATGATTCGCGAGGCTATTGAATTCAAAAAACATCCTAATTTCAATAGAGAAGATGGCTGGGTGCTACCATCTGCTTGGGATCCTATAATAAATAAAATTAAATCCCAACCCAAGCATACAACTGCAAGGCTTCATGATACCATAAGTTCATACTGTGTAGATCGGAACAAAAGTTAAATTTTAATCTATGGTAACCGCGGTTAACTATGACATCTGGACGTTAAACATCTCAGTCCTTCCCGTGACCATGGGTGCTGTAAAGCTCTCGAAACGTCGGGTATTAAAAAGTTAAATATACGCGATAAATTCCGTAAAAACGAGTAGTATTTCAATGTGTAGTGTTCGCGTAAATATAAGCAATCATTACTATGCGATGTACTGAATACTTTAATTTTTTAACCGATTTTAAAAAGGGGAGCAGGTACTAAATTCGATTGTATTTTTTTCTGTTTTCCCTCGAAACTTTTTATAGGTGAAGGGATTTTGATAGTTCTTTTTTATTTTAAATTTGATGCTTATCATATACTCACATATAAATTTTATCAATATCTGACCTGTAGTTATGAGTTAATACATACATAAGCACTCACGCCTGTCACCCAGAGGGGTAGGCAGAGACTACAGACCTCCATTTGGCACGATCCCGACACACCTCTCTCGCCTCCTTCACATCCATACACCTTCGCATACATGCTCGTCGGTTAAGCGTACTCCTAATTTGGCCCGTTTTCAATAAATCGTCAATTTGGTCGATAAATTTTCGCCTTGGACGTCCCTTTCCGACTCTGCCATTCACTTCTGCAACATAAATTTTCTTTGTCACTCTTTCCTTATTCATTCTTTCCACATGACCAAACCACCGAAGCATTCCTTTCTTAATCCTGGTCATAACATCATCTTGCAAACCACACTCCTTTCTTATTACACAATTTCTTACCCTGTCATTCAGATTCAGCCCTAACATACTCCTTAACGACCGCATATCTACTGCGTTCATTCTACTCTCCTCCTCTGCCACACCCAACTTTCACTACCATACGTTAAAGAAGGGACCAACATTTTGAATCTTCACAATAGAGTGCAGGGCCCCATTTACTCTATTTCCCGCATTCACTCGTCGTTCTATATCCTTATCATATCTCCCGTCCCTGCTAAATACGCAGCCCAAATATACAAACTCATCTACTTGCTCGATCAACTCCGCTTCTATTCTTATTTTGCAAATCGTTTTAATCTTAATAATGCGTATTTAAATGACTTCGACTACATTAATGATATTCTCATTTTATGAGTATTTATTTTGAAGCCAGATGAATTTTTTATCTCATCCTGAAGTAAACGATATCTGGTGAATCGCTTATGCTATAGGCTTCGATTAAGATTTGAACTTGAGATTAAGACCTAAGATTAAGACCTGACTTACACTTTTAAAAATATTCTATCACAAAAAATATTCCTACGAGTATTCATCAAGTAAAAGGTAAGAGTAAGAATTAAAATATACGCGACATTATTTATTGTGGTTGTTAAAATTGTAATGATTGACATAAACTTACGTTCATATTCATAAATAAATAAAGGTGACATTTGTCATGGGCACATTACTCTCAAAAAAGAGGAGATTCAAGTGTTTAACTGACACAGTCTTTTGCGTCTTCACGTTTTGTTCGGTTTTATTTTATTTGAAAGAAGTAAATAAAGTAAACTATGCAGACCGGCAACAGAACAACGCCAATGATGCCAGACCCACCCACCAACCAAGAGAGTACCTGATGTACTGTGTACGTACATCCGTTTGTCAATCTAGGCAATCACGTCATGCTTACTACGATTAGAGGCCTGTGTTCAGCAGTGGACTGGTTGATTGATATAAAATCGAATTACTTTAAGAGGAAAAAAAGAGAAAAACATTACATTAAATTTGTGACATCGTCTTAAAATCTGAAATAAGCATATTATGAAGTATATGTTTATTATATTATAAGTATACATTATTGCAGCCAACGCTCACCACAATCACTGTGGCTGCGGCTTCGACTGCGCCTCTCGATTCCTCGCAGATGTCGACCACGGCCTTGGGACCGCTGTCGATCACTAGTACGACACGAACTACGAGCGCATCGAGAATTCGCCTTGGCTCCCTTGTCACTCATTTTCCTGGAACTCGGAAACAATTTTCATGTATATAATTATAAAAATGAACAAATCTTAATTTTCATTTATTCAATGACGGGAGCTATTTTAAAATTTATTTTATTATTGCTAATAATTAACCAAATAGAAAACCAAACCAAAAACAAATTTTATGTAATGTATTTTCGACGTATAATGTAAAAGCGTCATCGCTTATGTATATAATAATAAAAAAGAACAAATCTCAATTTTAATTCATTCATTAACAGAAGGTAACATATACATGGCTCACTAACTAAAGTAGTGCTAGTGATAGTACTCTGTTATCACCAAATCACTTCCACCAGCTTTATTTTGCACTTATATGATTTGATTTTTTTGATTTGAGATTGATATATGAGAAAAAAGGACGCATACAGCAAGAGGAGTAACTTCTGAAGTAATTATAGGATTATTCATTAGATGGAATTATTTAAAAATAATTTCACCCGGACATGAGTGGGTCCGTATGGATGTGAACAAGAGATCTTTCGAAAAACTGAACTTATCACTTTGATTATTTTTTCTCTTTAAAAGAGAAACGTATTTCGGTAATAAATAAAAGTAAATTGATTATCACTTTTGAAGCACGTCTTACATGATAAACATTAAGTTTCCTTAAGCAACTGAGCAACTGCATGTTATATACACACATTATTATATATTTAGTCATTCGAAATATAATTTTATTCAATTACTAACCACCAAATTACAAAAAATACAAAAAAGCACGTTGATATCAGTGAATCTTATTGTAAAGATATCGTTTATTATATATTAACACGCACACATAATTTAAGACAACTTTAAAAGCCATGACAACTCAGTCAGGGGGCACGCCTTGCATTGCTTTCTTTTCAGTTAGTGGAAGCTTAATCAAAATCAGTTGAGCCATTACCAAGATTAGCCCGGACAGACATAAAGAATGAAAAAAATAAAATAAAAATGGTTATTCACTTTTGTTCACAGACTGTAAATAAGACCTTGCGTTTGATCGAAGATACTTATTCAGTATTACAAGCAGAAACTTCAGTTATGAGATTCGTCAAGATAACTTGGAACATAATATACGATATGTATTTACTTTCGCTAACGCGCCGGAAATGTGTTAGCTCTAAATAACTTGTATGCATAGTTCGTATATGTTGGCAAGGCAAATTTATTTTTTCTCTGGTCTTACGTGTCTTAGAAATTAATATGAATATATTGAAATGTTTTTACAATTTTAAATAATATTTTCAGAAGTGAGTAGAGGATAAAGATATCCACACCGGCAACAGGGAGCAGTGTCAAGGATACGAAACCTACTACTACCTACTCATTCTCCGAGCTAGCTTTTTTTAAATTACTCTCTCGATTTTATTGGCGGAAATTTCTTCGCTAAAATATTTATTTTCTCATGACCTCCAGTTTATTTACTCCCAATCTGATCTTGTCTTCTTTTACAAATCTATATATATATATATATATATTGTAAATGAAGGGAACAAAGAACTGTGACTTTATATTCTGATACTTAAAAAATAAATGACCAGCTGCAACTAAGCATTAAACCATTATACTTGTCCTTTATGCATAGCCAGCCTTAAATGATACCGTGTTTGTAGCAACGTGAATGCCAATTTTATTGTAATTTACTACATAAATAGTTTGCAGCACGACAATTATTCGAATAATTTTCCTTAACTTTACATGAGAGTTGTAGTGGTATGGCGGTTGGTCGATTCAATAACATTCTTAGTAGTGTTGAAGTCTGAGTTCGAATCGAGTTGTCTGCAATGAAGTTGAAGTGTAGGACCGTTCCCTGCAGTACGCCATTTGCGTACATTATATTACTTATTACCTCCACTGGTGCATTTATTTTAACACATAACTTCGTACCTCTTGATGAAAATTTTAAACAAAAGTTTTCATGTGGTCACAAAGTTTATTAAGTTGTAATAAAGTTATAAACAGCTTGAGTTCAAATACAGTGAAGTTAAAATTATAACATATGGAGGTAATGACGGTAGTATTCGTTGGATATGACATCAAAGGAGTTGGAAATGATATTCTACGATCGTTTAGCGCCATAGAAAATAAAAATAATGAAATCAACGCTAAGTCACGAGACTGTCGCGTGGCTTAACGTAAAGATTTGTTGTTTCCATTCATTGCTATATTTTATAGCGTTAATTATTGTCAAAAGTATAATATATACCATTTCAATTTCGCAGGACGTTAAACATCTCAGTCCCTCCCCCCCCCCCCCAGCATCCGTAAGTACTACAAAGCACAAGGATCGTCGATAATCAAAAAGTTAAATTAAAGATGATAAAATCCGTAAAAATTAGTTTCATTTAATGTGTAGTGTTATTGTTTCTTACAGTGTAATACGCACATTTACGTTTACGTACATTTTACTTGACGCTTGAGCGTATTGCCAAAAATGTTTAAGTTTGAAAAAGCTCTTACTAAATAACTTTTATTAAACTTAAAGTTTTATTAAGCGAAGGTAGCTTGATTGCAGGGTGCTAACAGCGAATTCAAAAGGTCGTGGGTTCGAATCCGCTATTCGGTCGCAAAGCATTACTAACACAAGCATTTCAGGCCTACCAGGCGTGTCTAAAGGGAATATGAGTAACTAAAGGGAAGTGAAGTGAAGTGAAGAAAAAAAAGTTGACCCGCACAACATCATTTACGTCACATAAGATAGAGAAGAAGGTAACGAAGCAGGAAAAGCATGTTCTACAGTCAGTCCTGTACGAAATCTGCGCGTAAAATTTTAATATCAATTTCAGTGACACCAACAGGCAGTAAATTTGATTTTCCCTCGTATTATGATGAAAGTAAAACTTTTAAAATTAACATTTGTGACAAATATACTTTTAACATTTACGTTGCACTTACCAAGCCTAAGCAGTCTCGTTAAAAAGGGAAAAATATTTCTGGATTTCATTCGCTTTGTCAAAAACGGATCATCCAACAGGAGTGCGTTTACTCTTTTTCACAGTTAATTGAACCTGTTGTGCTTTTTGATTGACTGAAAAGGGCAAAGCAGATATGTTTAAATGTTAAAAGATATGTGTAAAATTTACTACAAGATTCTTACATGTACAATATAACGCCGGTATACAATATAATGTAAATATTAGTGTGGGTGGTATGACAAAGTTATTTAAAGATAGCGCCAACCACTACCACTACCATCTATCAAAACTCCACCGCTGAACATGTCCCCCCCCCCCCATAGATTGCCTCAAAGGAGATATTTGTATTGTTGCTCTGCTCGCGCACCGAGTTGTCACCGGGAATGTTATGTTTTTATTCAGCTGTTATCGGGAAGGTGCTGCTGCCTTTGCTTCTCGTTTAGTTTCCCTCTGTCGCCTCTTACTTTACAGAGGTTGGATTTATTTACACGATGCTACGTGGTTCATGACGCTGCCAACAAGTGTTTCAGATTTGTTTATTTTACAACAGAATAACAAAGAATAAATAATAGAAAAGTTAACACGGGCGGCTTCAATAGAAAGGAGGAATTACTGTAATCATCGTGTTTAGCAGGCGAATTGACGATCGCCATTAAGACGCTGTTTCCCGTCTCTTTACTATTCTTTGACCTAAAACCCTCTCAGAAATGAGGGGAGGTCTGTGCCCAGCAGTGGGACGTATATAGGCTGTAACTTTACTTTACTTTTTTATTCTTAATTATATCAATAGTTGATTAAACGCGATAAAATCCGTAAATATAGTTTTATTCAATATATCTCACTAACGAATTAAACATTTTATTAATATATTTTTGTAAAAAACGGCCTTTTGCATTTGAAGTTACACAGCAATGATAATTTGTGTGTGAGTGAAAAAATTATTGCAACCGGTCATATGGAAAAGATCAAATTTTGTATATAATTTACCAAATTAAATAGAATTTATTATTAAAATTGATAAAACTTACCATAATCTTTTGTTTTTTAAAAGCAAATATCGGCAAAATTCATTATTATCCATTATATTCACCAGAAAATCACTTAATCACGCATCGAAAACACACGACTTAAAATATTACTTACTTACTTACTTACTTATCGTCACGCACAATCCCTAACGGGGTAGCCAGAGAGAACAGATCGCCAGGTGTCACGATCCTTACATACCTCTTTCGCTTCTTTCAGGTTCATTAACTTCTTCATACATGCACGTCTAGGTATCCGAGTACTCTTGACCCTCCCCTCTTCGAGCAATTTGCTCACATGGTCTTCGAAAGCTAGTCTCGGTCTACCTCGACACCTTTTAATATTTACTTTCGCTCTATATATTTTCTTCACCATTCGGTCTTCACTCATTCGTTCAACGTGTCCAAACCATTGGAGTACGCCCCTATCAATTTTTGCGATAAGGTCATCTTTCAATCCTGCCATATTGCGAATCTCTTCGTTTCGCTTTCGGTCGGCTATGGTAACGCCACACATTTTACGAAGAGATCGCATCTCCACTGCATTCAACTTGCTTTTATGCTTCTTCTGGCATACCCAGGTTTCGCTGCCATATAACAAAGTCGGTACCAACACTGCGTTATGTATTGCAAGGCGTGCACTCTTCACCACGCCTTGCCTTTTTATTAATGCATTCAGGGCACCATTGACTTTGTTTCCGGCAGCGACACGCCTATCTACATCTAAATCACATCTTCCATCCCGGCTGAAAGCACTCCCCAAGTATACAATTTCATTTACCTGTTCTAGACATTCCTGATTTACCCATATTTCACATTTCGTTCTTTCTTCGTCCTTTTCAAATACCAGAACCTTAGTTTTATTAGCATTCAAACGGAGACCTTTAATTTCACATTCCTCTTTCATACACGTGACTAATGCCTGCAGTTCTGCTTCTGATGGTGCAATAAGCACTGCATCATCAGCATACAGTAGACAATTAACTTTTATGTCACCCAATTTCACACCCAAACAGCTATCTTTCAGCTTCTGTAAACAGCTGTCGAGATACGGTATGAACAGCCAGGAAGACATGACACAACCCTGTTTTACGCCCGCTTGGACGCTAAACATGGGTGACAGGTCATGCCCTACCCGCACACAGGCTTTACAGTCATAGTAAAGTGACTGCACAGCCCTTAACAATCGACCATCCACACCATATCCCGGCAACAGTTCCCACATTTTCTTCCTTATAACCTTATCAAATGCTTTCTCCAGATCCACAAAAGCACAGAAAATCCTCTGGTTAACACTCAGAAGCTTCTCCGTGATCATGCGGAGAGAAAACATTTGATCCGTGCATCCTCTTCCAGGTCTAAATCCGCATTGTGCCTCTTGCGACTTAAAATATGACATATAAAATAATAATTGTTATTTCGGTCTACCTGCGTTGAGTCTCATATATTTTTTTTATTTAAAAGGCAAAGGAACTCATGCCCATTATGCCTAAATACTTATTAATAGTAATAAATAAAGGAACATCATTGTTCAAGCATTGATACGAATGGAACACAGAAATACATTTAATAGTTTATAAATAAAACAATTATTTTCATAGAGATTTAATTATATTATTGACAGATGATACACAGAAATAATAATATACATATGCGCAGTAGTATAATAAGTCTATTATGTGGGTACTCAATTTTAGATGACTATGGCGGCATCTTAAGACACCATTTTTAGCAACACTAACACATTAGACATCGTCCGATTAAGTGAAACGACTAATAAAACACCATAAACCGAAAATTTACTGGCTAGTACATAACACCACACTTATGTCATTATTCTACGAAATACGAAATAATAAATCGACGTCAAACTCAAAGCATAGAAAAGTTAAACACAAACGAACTCCATTTAAATTGGGAATTAAAACATTCCCGGTTATACTAATATCTCTTTGTAAAATTTAAAATTAAAATTTAACTTTTTTATTTCTTTTCACAACAACCACAGAGACATTTAATATTTATATTTTCCGCTACAGAGAGGTGTATCACAGACTAATTATTTCAATTGGACACAAAAATAATCGGAACGTACGTAATTTATACTTTATAAATCATGTATTAAACAAATATTATGTGATCTTATATTAAAAAATTTATAGTTTATAATTTATTAGATAAATGGCATGGTGGTCCGAGGCCTCGTGGTATGTAGACATGTCGCTCTTTTTGCTGCAGTATTTACGTATAGATCGTTTAGTGTATTTGTATAATTTTATTTTTAAATTCATTGTTTCATAAATATATTCCTTTCTATAAATATTCTTCTCTCGTATATATGTCGATTTAAAATATTTAAAGTTAAAATAGCGTAGTATTGTACCTTGTTAATAACTATCATTTGCAAATATGGGACAAAGTGAAACCCGATACGAAGAGTAAAAACGTTCATATAAATCAAACGCGCAACATAATATGAACGATATTAAAAGGTTTTACTTATTACTATAACATTTAATTATTACTAAGTAATAAATATTTATTTTTAAAACAATAAACCTATGAATTTTAGAAAACGTAGTTTATTACTCTTGTGTATTTGGTAGTGCAGGATGGATTTGCAGTTTGCATTAAGTTGCATTGCAAGTGTCCGGGTTCGATTCCAAGAATGCTCAAATTTTCTTTTTTGTATTTCATTTATTTAGTATTACATATTTAGATACATTTATTAATAACTTTATAAGTAAAAAATTAATGTATTTTTTTAAACCCACGAATTTTAAATATTTAGTCTACTACAGTAGTGACTGAGTATTCAAACAATGTGTATTTGGATTTGACGAGGAACGGATTTTCAGATTGCACTGTAGAATGCCCGGGTTCGGTTCCAGGAGTGAAAAGTCAAATTTTCTTTTTTCTTTTTTATATATTTAGTTTTAGTTAGCAGTATTGTATATTAATATAAATTATTTAAACACTTTTATAAATATATAAATAAATAATGTTTGAAATGTAATAATTTTTACCGGAGAAAGAAAGATATCAACACGAAAATTATTTCAATCCAAACGTCCCAAATTATAGAGGTTTGATCTCCCAAATGATGGAGGCTAGGATTTGCAGTATGCACTCGAGAGAGCCCGGGTTCGATTCCAGGAATGAGAAGTCAAATTTTCTTTTTTCTGTATTTAATATTAGTTAGTAGTTTAGTATATTTAGAAAAGTTAATTAAACACTTTTATAAATAAATTAAAAAAGTTTGAAATGTAATAATGTTTAACGGAGAAGGAAAGTTGAAAATATCAACACGAAAGTTATTTCCTATTCGTAAGTATAATAACAATAAAAAAAAACTAAAAATACCTAATGTTTTGTTAAAAGACCGCGGCGGATAAACATAACGAAATAAAAGAATCATCTAAAAATTGCGATGTGACTCATCACATGGAAGAGTTTAGTTTTATCGATTTTGTTTACAACAAATGGTAATCATAATTATGTATGAATGTTTTGTCTTTTACTTATAGCTTAAATTTATTTCAGTCAAATAGTACAAAAAAAATAAAGGAAGTGTAAATTTACCTAAGTATCTTGGGAACCATAGAACTAGAACATTTAGGTTGGTCTTTTAGAAACGAGTGTTTATCTAATATACCACCTGATGCTTTTAACCACGTATTTTATATCACTGATTACAGTGATATATCAGTACGTGGTTATAAGCACTGGCTAATCATAACAGAAGCCCACTCTTGCCTTGAAGACACTCACTCACATTGTAATCAGATGGAGAGACAAAGTCAGGCAAAATGTTACTTTGCCTAGTTGTACACTTTATGCACGACTAAACAAACAGTCGTGTCTAGTCAGTTCTATCTTGGTGCCTGATATGTATACTGGTATTTACTTTTATAAGTGATAAAAATGTGCAAATTTCATAGTCTCTATTTTCATTTTTGGATCCTTTTTTGTGCTTAGGGTTATATAACCGAACAATAAAAACAAATTTTGTACGTGGTAGAGCCATACTTCAGTTATATTAGGAGTATAGTCGTGGCACGAATGGGTCGGCTCGACCGGGAAAGGATCACGCTCTCACAGAATAGCAGCGTGAAATAGTAGCTTAATGCTGCTGTGTTTCGTATGGTGAGTGTAGAGAACCGGGGACTCTTTTTGCTGGAAACGAAGCATTCTATCTCAGTCCTCACGGGTGACAACGCATCTGCATTTTGAATCGCATACGAGGATAGATGTCTATGGACCACAGCAACCACTTACCATCAGGTGGACTCATTTATCACCCTATCCTATAAAAAACAATATCGCCGTGCTCTGTCCAGTAGAACAACCTAATAATAGGTATTCAATGTATCGTGCGGATGAACGGCTCTTTTACTGGCGTTGTTGCTTGGCATGCAATTTGCTTTCAGACTAGCGACGGCTTACGTGTATCAGAAGTGATATATCGTTTCACTTTAGAAGACACTGTGAAATGTCAGTTCGAGGACTTATGTATAGTGTGACGGGTAAAGGACGTAAGAATTTTAGGATGCATCTTGCGCAAAGTGGTAATCACAAGTAAATTGTTCGTTAAGCCATTACGACGAATTTAATTACTATGGACACTGGTTGCGCGGAAAAAACCATTGGATTATTATATTTGACGGTAGAGGTGCCAAGCCGCTTATTCCTTTCCGAAAAACGATATCATTCATACCCTCCTCGATCCTCCATCGACACATCGGGGTGGTGGGGTGGGAGGGGCAAGAAGATGATTCTAGAATGTCACTTAGTCATCGGAGCCGAGGACATATAAGACGCGCGCGACCGTTGCGCGCTCTCTTCCCTCCGCGCCAGTCATTGGAACAACAGCTCTTTCCGTCACAGTCGTCGTTGAAACCACACCGCTAGTAGAAACCGCTTTAGCCTGGAAGCAGTCGAGCTCCAGGAGACCCGCCTCACATCGTGTGAGATATAGTCGCGCACCGCCTCTCTCCGGAGTGTTCCAGAAGAAGTTCCAGAAGTTGCAGCTATAGTGCTCAACAGGATAGAAGAAACCCCGGTGAGTCAACATTCCTTAATTTAGCTCCTGCCTTACATAGTTTAACCCGCTCCAATTTTGTTGTTCTCCTAATAATGCAGGATTCCTTTTCAGCGATTTGGCACTATAATAGTTTAGTTTTAGGGAAGAGCGAGTGCATTATACCGCATGCTATAGTAGTCGCCTTTACGTAAGCGTAGAAGCAACCGCATATACAGTCCACTTTAGTTAATATCTCGCGTAATAGGTTTAAGGTTCGACCGGGGAACTAGACTTCGGCAGCCTTAAACACGTGGCTCCACCATTTTATGGTCACTTCGAGCAGGATTTTGGTCGAATTGTTGAATTAATTAATTAGATAATGCACTCCAATTTATAGAATAGACTTAAATAGTGTTCGTTTAAATTTAAATTTTGATTAGGTACTCGCAAACAGAATTATTCGTTTTATAGCGCTCGTATTTGATTAAATTTAAAGCCTATTAAATAATTGAAACAGTGTAATAGGAACCGTTTGATACGCTTACCCACAATCTTGATAAAATTATTGAGTCTAGCAAATGACGCGTCACCTCGACTCGCTGCGCAGGTGTTCGATTTAATTACGTAATACGGCATACCGAGTGTCCATCCTTTATTGTTTGTGCGATGTGAGATTAATTGTGATTGATATAACTTTATTATAATAGTTTAAAATGGCAGTTAGTGGAAGTGAAATCAAAATTAAAACGCTTTATGCTAAGAGGGACATACTCTTTTCGCGTATGCAGAATATAAGTGATTATATAAAGAACATTCATATAGAAGCAGTGCGGGAAACTTTTTTGACCGAAATCGAAACGATATATTCTTTACGAATAGATTACGAAAAAATATTAGACCAAATTAATCATTTGGAATTACAAATCGACCCGAAATACATAGTGAACTACCAACCGCTGCTGGCATTCGAAGATATGTTGTGTCGCGTGAAAAGAATTGCGAGATCCCTATCTCAAAACGAAGCAAAGCCGGAAAAACAGGTACGTCCAAGCGACTCGATTAGGTTGCCGCCAATAGATATTCCGGTATTTAATGGTGATATTAAGACGTGGCCCTTCTTCTTCAGTAGTTTTCAAAACAATATACACAATAACCCATCGTTATCGGACGCCGAAAAATTATATTACTTAATCAGTAAACTTAGTGGCAGGGCACAGTCGATCTGCTCTGGTTTTACACCTACAGCAAACAATTACTTATTAATATTCGAAACGCTTAAAACTAAATATGAAGATAGGAGAATGTTAGCTTCCGAATATTTGAACCAGATAATATTCGATCTTAAACCTATATCATCCGCGAACATCAACGGCTTAGAGCAATTTCTAGATAAATTTGTGGCATCGGTGGCTGCACTTAAGAATTTGAAATTTAATGATCTTATGGACGTGGTGTTTCTCCATATTGCACTGAAGAAATTGGACCCCGACACCGTGCGTGCGTTTGAAATGGAGCATCGTAGCTCGGAGATGCCTTCCTTTCATTCATTAGCATCGTTCGTGCGAGATCAAATAAAGGTGATGCAGCGCTCTCCGAACGTTAAACAGGACAATAAAGGGTGCGTCGACCGTAGACAGACTCAACCATCTAAAATAGCAGGGTCGTTAACTTACGTAACCGCTACGCCAACATCACTCCAGCATACTTGTTTAGTATGTAAAGATAGACACGGTAATTTATATAATTGTGCGACTTTTCGTAAATATTCACCAAGCGAGCGTTATAAATTAGTAAAGACAAACAACCTATGTTTGAACTGCTTAAGCGATAAGCATTTAGTTGCAAAATGCAATTCGAGTTCCGTATGTAGCAAGTGCGCCAGGAAACATCACACGCTATTACATTTTGAAAATAGCAATATAGCGGCGTCAAGTAAAGCGGATAAGGAATTCGCCCCTACTAAGGTCAACGATTCTAGCGGTCGACCTGGTGATGTCGCTCTGTGCTCATTGGCAAATATGGGAGCACAACCTCCTTCAACCGTGTTACTGGGTACGGCACGTATTTTGGTTAGGGATTCGCGTGGAAACGAACAAAGCGTCCGTGCACTGCTGGACAGCGGAGCCCAAAATAGCTTTATAACGCGACAATTTTGTCGGCGCTTAGGCTTAGTAATAAATAGGTCACTTTCATGTCCTGTAATTAAAGGCATCGGAGGCACTAGTAAATCAACACAGGGATATATAAATTTAAAAATTTATTCTCGGATAGATCGTAATGTTAACTTTGATATAAATGCACTAGTAGTAGATAGGGTCACTGAACGGTTGCCAACCGTTTCGGTTGACACCTCGGCAATGATTGAATTTAAGAATTTGACTCTGGCGGACGACACTTACGCCGTTCCTGGAAACATAGACATGCTCATTGGAGCATCGCTTTTCCCTTATCTTTTGTTAAACAATAAGGTCAGGGGCAACTCTTCGCATACCGCGCCTTACGCACTGGAAACCGTATTGGGCTATGTGATCCTTGACTCCGCCCCCATCATAGATAGTATTTCGGCAACCTCTTATTGTGGTATGGCTGTCGAACCGCTCGAGTCGTTAGTCCGCAAATTTTGGGAGATGGAGGAGGTGAACGTCCCACCCATAGCTAGCTCAGATGACAGGTTATGCGAGGAAATTTACGTCCGCACGACCATTCGTGATCGCGACGGTAGATATAGTGTAGCGCTACCCTTTAAAGGAGATGTTTTATCTCTCGGCGATTCGCGTCAAATGGCGGAAAAACGTTTCTACAGCTTGGAGCGTAGGATGCTCGCTTCACCCCAGTTAAAGGAAGCTTACGACGGCGTCATTAACGAATACATAAGAGAAGGTTACATATCACTTGTGGCTTCGAAATTAGATAATTACGAAGACACACCGTCGTATTTCATACCACACCACGGAGTCATTAGAGAGGACAAACTTACATCTAAGTTACGTGTAGTGCTCGACGCTAGTGCTAAAACTAGCACTCACCTGTCGCTTAACGATATCCTCTATAGTGGGCAAAATTTACAGGGCAGTTTATTTAATATAATAGTCAATTTTCGTTTGTTTAGTATAGCACTATCCGCCGATATTCGTCAAATGTTTCTTTGCATAGGGGTCCGTGAATGGGACCGTAGATTCCAACGCATTTTATATCGTTTCAACCCAAAGGAACCTCTAATGGTGTTTGAATTTAACCGCGTTTGTTTTGGTTTAAAGTCGAGCCCATTTCATGCGTTACGCACGGTGAGACAGCTCGCTCACGATGAAGGTCCCTCTTATCCTAAAGCTAAGAGGGCAATTGAGAGCGGATTATATATGGATGATTTTGTGTACTCGGTCGATAGCGTGGAGGAGGCAACCCTAACCACCGCCGAGGTTATAAGGCTCATGAAATCGGGTCAATTCGATCTTGTGAAGTGGACTAGTAATTCGCGTCCGGTTTTGGATACAGTCCCACTATCACACCGTCTTTCGGCGATAAAGGAATTCGACGATTCTGATACACACAAGGTGCTCGGTCTATGTTGGTCACCAGAGTCCGACGTGTTTAGCCTTAAGGTAAATCCGCCCGTAGAGAAATGCACAAAGCGCACAATACTGTCATGCGTTGCTAGATTATGGGACGTCATGGGTTTCGTAGCTCCAGTGGTATTATACGCTAAGCTTTTAATTAAACAACTTTGGTTATTGGAATGCGACTGGGATGACTCGCCGCCTGACAGCATTGTTCGGTTGTGGCAGCGCTTTAGAGAGGAACTTCCTTTATTAAGAGAAATTAAAATACCGCGTCATATAAACGTAGATAGGAATAGCGCCATAAAGGTCGTTGGGTTTGCAGACGCCAGCGAGAAGGCTTACGGGGGCGTTGTATATTTCCACGTCCAGAATAATGGTAGAAATTCGATTAGCCTCATTAGTTCTAAGTCGAGAGTCTCCCCCCGTAAGGTTGTCTCTCTGGCGCGCTTAGAGCTTTGCGCAATATGAGTACTCGCCAAGCTTATTACCGCAGTTATCAGCGCATGTAGGGATAGAGTTCACATAGAAAGGATATTGGCCTTTTCCGACTCCACCGTCGCCTTATGCTGGGTTCATTCTTCACCCCACCGTTGGGATACGTTTGTTGCGAACCGAGTGGCCAAGATACAAGACGAGTTAGAAACGCGGAACTTTTATCACGTGTCCGGTACGGAAAACCCCGCCGATTGTCTATCCCGTGGACTCACCCCGATGCAAATAATGGACCACCCGCTTTGGTTCCACGGACCTGTTTGGGTTCACTTGGATCCCTCGCAATGGCCAATAACCGACTTCGAACCTTCGTCAGTGTCACAACCGCCGGAAGAGAAGAGACACGCTCTAGTGGCGAACGTTTCGAGCGAGGTTTCTCCAATCATTGCTTTGGCGAACCGCTTGTCCTCTTGGTCGAAATTATTGCGTAGCGTAATTTACGTTTGTCGATTCGCGAAGCTGTTACCGCGACGTTCGTATGTCTTAGCATCCGATTACAACTATGCCGAGTCGCTAGTATTACGTGAACTTCAACGTGCGCACTTCTCGGAAGAAATTAGAAGATTACAATCGAATAGAGCTTGTAGTCGCGCCTTTCAACGCCTTAAGCCATTTTTACAGGATGGGATTGTAAGGGTAGGTGGACGCTTGTCCAACTCGCAATTGAGTTTCGACCAACGGCACCCTATTGTTTTACCGCGTAAAGACCATATCATGAACTTATTAGTCGACTACCATCATAAATTGAACTCGCACGCTGGCCCCGACTTGTTGATGTCGATTTTGCGTCAGAATTATTGGATTCTTTCTGCACGTAGTTTAATACGCAATCGGGTGCACAGATGTATAGCTTGCTTTCGGGCACGCCCCAAGCCGTCATTTCCGGAAATGGCGGAACTTAGATCTTGTAGAGTAATACAATCAGTAAAGCCCTTCACGCACACCGGGTCTGATTTCGCTGGTCCGTTTAAGGTCACGCTCACTCGCGGGCGTGGTATAAGATCCACAAAGGCTTACGTCTGCATTTTCGTATGTCTAACTACTCGAGCGGTGCATATAGAACTCGTTGGTGATCTAAGCACAGCAGGCTTTATGGGTGCATTTAAAAGATTTCTATCCCGCAGAGGCCCTGTAAGTAAATTTTATTCGGATAACGGTACGAACTACGTCGGTGCAAAACGTATTCTATCGGAACTACATGAGCTCTTAGCTAGCAAATATTATAATTCGGAGTTCGCTCACATTCTAGCCGAGAACCGCATTGAGTGGTCTCTGAAGGTCCCAGCCGCGAGCCATTTTGGGGGCAATTGGGAGACTAATATCAAGAGTCTAAAGAGTCATTTATACCGAGTAATAGGAGATCAAATTTTGTCCTTCGAAGAGCTAAGTACGGTGCTCGCTCAAACTGAATGCGTAATGAATAGTCGCCCACTTTGTCGTACGTTGTCTAGTGACCCCTCGGAACCGCTGGCTCTAACTCCAGCACATTTTTTGAATTTAACGCCTTTAAAGTATTTGCCAGCCGCAGGTATGGATGAGAACAGACTTAGCATTTCCGCACGCCACAAATTATTAGATCGGTTAGTGCAATCGTTTTGGAAACGATGGAGGATGGAATACTTGCATACTTTGCAGTCTCGGCAAAAATGGAACACAGCAACTGAGCCTTTAGCTGTAGGAACTGTAGTTGTGCTCACCAAAGAGAATACGCCGCCTCTCTACTGGCCGTTAGGAATTGTCGAAGAGGTCTTTCCCGGTTCCGACGGAGTAGTTAGGATAGCTCGCGTTAAGACCACGGTTGGGTCTTACTTGCGTCCGGTTGTCCGTTTGTGCCCCCTGCCTCTTCCATAATTTAAATTAGCGTTCTAGATTAAATTGTAGTTGAATTTAAGTAATCTTAGCGTTAGTTAGTTATTTTGTTAGTTGATCTTAGCTCTAGTTGTATTAGTTAATTTTGAAGGAAATCCTTCAAGGGCGGGGGAGATGGTTGCGCGGAAAAAACCATTGGATTATTATATTTGACGGTAGAGGTGCATTATATATATATCATTCATACCCTCCTCGATCCTCCATCGACACATCGGGGTGGTGGGGTGGGAGGGGCAAGAAGATGATTCTAGAATGTCACGTAGTCATCGGAGCCGAGGACATATAAGACGCGCGCGACCGTTGCGCGCTCTCTTCCCTCCGCGCCAGTCATTGGAACAACAGCTCTTTCCGTCACAGTCGTCGTTGAAACCACACCGCTAGTAGAAACCGCTTTAGCCTGGAAGCAGTCGAGCTCCAGGAGACCCGCCTCACATCGTGTGAGATATAGTCGCGCACCGCCTCTCTCCGGAGTGTTCCAGAAGAAGTTCCAGAAGTTGCAGCTATAGTGCTCAACAGGATAGAAGAAACCCCGGTGAGTCAACATTCCTTAATTTAGCTCCTGCCTTACATAGTTTAACCCGCTTCAATTTTGTTGTTCTCCTAATAAGGCAGGATTCCTTTTCAGCGATTTGGCACAATAATAGTTTAGTTTAAGGGAAGAGCGAGTGCATTATACCGCATGCTATAGTAGTCGCCTTTACGTAAGCGTAGAAGCAACCGCATATACAGTCCACTTTAGTTAATATCTCGCGTAATAGGTTTAAGGTTCGACCAGGGAACTAGACTTCGGCAGCCTTAAACACGTGGCTCCACCAGACACTATTATTATAACTGTAACATAAATAAATGATTTAAGGGTTTACATTTTATTGACAATCAATGACACAAAAATTAAAGCTAATACTCGTATAATTGTTAATGGAAAGAAAGAAAGAAAGATTTATTGCAGCACGCCACAAACATTAGTAGGCACTTAAATTTTGACACATCAATTATAAACATTATAACAAACAAAAACAAAATAGGAAACAAAACAACAATTTGACGGATAAAACAATTTAAAAGTATTGATACTTATAAATTATATTTTAAAAAAAATATAGAAAGACAAAAAAACTGTTTCTCGGTATCGAGTATGTTGTGGCGCGTCATACAAACGGACCTCACTCAGCTTATGCTGTCGCCGGAGCAACAGCGCTTTTTTTTCAGTGGGCCCGAACGGATAGTAACGTACGGACGTCCGCGAGTGATACATAATAAATAATAATATTCTAAAACCAATCTGTCTAACTATGCTGAAATTATTGATTTCAAACCAAACAAAGGTATGTACATGTGCTTATTATACATGCACTTTATTTTTATTTTCAATAATTTTGTTACCAGTGTGCTCTTAACTTTATAAATATGTTACATGATTCCAAAAGTTATTATTACGTTGTATTTGATTTCTTGTATTAATATATGTATATTTTTAACACTGATTTCTAAAACTTATACGTAAGTTACCTCAGTTATTGATTGACGACACTAAATTACATTTTCTTTTAGCCTGCGGTTAGTGGACCTATCCGAACAGTATCCAATTTAAGGTTATATTATCATCACTTCACTTTATTAGTTGCGACCTTGACCGCCTGTGCTATGTGCTAGTATCCATTTTGGTGAGTAGTACGCTTCAGCCTATGTTCTTCTGAGTTAATATTAGATAGTTTTTTATATTTTTCTTTAAAGGTTTTAATTGTTTTCAGGTTACGAAGCGGTGGCGGCAGGTCGTACTAACACTGAGGCAGCGTACCTAAAGCTCCCACGAAAAGCAGCGGTGCGATGGAATGGCACGGCGAGAGAATAAATCGACCCACTAGTTATTTTTGAATTTACGTCGCGCGAACACACCAACTTTTGGAAGAGATAAGGTGGCATATTATATTTAATTATACCAAACAGTAGTGTTGCTAAATGAATGTGACGACGATATTTCATTTTTAAAGTGTTGCCTTCGTTGATGTACGGCATAACGTGAGTGCGTGGCGGTATTCTGAAGCAAAATCTTGCACAAGCGTTCTGAACTCGCTGAATGAGATTTTGACTAAGTATTTATAGACGAGGACCAAAAACTACTTCCATGTAATTGAATTTAGAAAGAATTAATGAGTCACAGAGCCTTATTCGAATATCTGTGTTCAGGAAATTTCTAATTTGATACAGGACTTTAAGTCTGTAGAAGCAATTTCTGGCAGTATTAAGTATGTGATTCTCGAAGCGCAAACGAGCATCCATAAGCAGACCTAATGTTTTAAATTTATGGTGACATGAAGCCGTTGAATCGCAATGTTTTGAATTTGCTTAGCCGTTCCTAGAATCATATACTGTGACTTATTTCCGTTTAGAACAAGAGCATTCGATTTTGATCAATCAGCAATGCCTTCTAAATCTTCGTTTAATTTGTTTATTGCTGATTGAGTTTCTTCAGGCTTACATGATATGTAAATCCGTGTGTTATCAGCGTACATATGGTATCTACGATGTTTGATGTGATCTACCATATCTGCACAGTACATAGCAAACAAAAGTGGTCCTAAAATTGAGCCTTGAGGTAAACCTTGTTTCACAACCTTGAAATCGGAAACTAGCGGCAACCTTCTATGGTCAGAAATTTCTACTCGCTGTGCGCGATATTTAAATTAGCTCTCAAACCATTTCACCACAGTTACGTCGAAACCATAATAGTGCAATTTTGACAAAAGGATTGGTACATTCAAGCAGTCAAATGCTCTAGAAAAGTCTAGTAGAACTAATATTGTGTCTTTTCCAGAGTCTTGGTCTGACAGAATATCATCGATTACTTTAATCAGAGTGGTAGTTGTAATATAATGTTGCCTAAAACCTGATTGTAAACTATGGAGTATTTCATTTGTTTTCAAATACCTTCTTAGCTGCTCGACCACTACCTTATCTAAAATATTTGACACACAGGGCAATATGCTGATCGGGCGGATGTCCCTCATGTTAGTTGCATTTGCGTTTTTAGGAATATGTCTGACCAATGCGTGTTGCCATTCTGTGGGATATGTATGGGTTTCTATAGATTTGTTAATTATACTTGTTATAACAGATATTGTGTTGGGTATTGACATTTCGAGCATATTAAGGGATATGCCATCTATACCAACCACATTTGATTTTAATGACTGTACTATTTTTAAAATATCAATTTCCTGTACTGTCTTTAGCTTAAATTTACTTTTATACGAGATTCAAAGAGAGACGTGTTAGAAGTAAGTATTTAATCATGTCCAGGAACATTAAAAAACCTGGTATTAATTAAATTGGGATCATTAAAAATATGATATGGTAGTTCCGGTTTACTTTTTAACCTTACATTTTTTTATGTGTGACCATATGGCTTTAGGATCTCTTTTAGTATTGTGGATATAGTAGTCATAGTATGCCTGTTTTTCTTTGCGAAGCGCCTCAATACAGTATTTTTTAGTTCCTTATAATAGTTCTTATGTATCTCTGAACAAGATTTACGTGCTACTAAACCAGCTTCATCCCGGAGTTTCATATTTTTTTTATATTCTAAGTGATCCAGGGATATTGTAAATGTCTTACAGTTTTTGAGCAAAGAGGCGCATGAATATCAAATATGGTTAACATCATTGTGTTAAAAAGAGATACCATATCATTAACGTCATTCAGGGTGTTGATGGTTTCCCAGTTCATCGACTTTAGATCTAATTCAAACTGTTCGACATCAATGGAATGTAAGTCTCTGCGTGATATTATAAGTGGTTTTTGTTTGGGCTTTTTGAAATTAATTTCACAACAAATAAATGCATGGCTACTCAGATCGGGTATGTGATTAACTAAAATATCGTATTGCTGGATGTCTGTACAAACTATATCTATTATGGTTTAACTATGATCGGTGAAATGAGTCGATTCAGTTAAACATTGGCTAAGTTTGTAGCACTGTAAAAAATCTCTAAGTTTTTTATAATTGCTATCCGCGGTGTTCAATACATTTATATTAAAGTCCCCTAACAAGATTATATAATTGCACCATGCAAGAGTCCCGATAGTTTCAGACAATGCATCGACAAATGTGTCTACGTTTAACCATGGTGGTCTATAGGCAGTACCAATCGCAATCATAGTACCGTTAATAGTTAGAGCAAGCCATATTTGTTCTACAAGCGGAGTCGAAGGATGAGGCAACGTTCGAACAGCTAGACCCTGCCGTATATAGAAGCCAACTCCGCCACCTCGCGAGCGCACTTTGGTCGGTCGGGGAATGTGACGTAACCGGTATCCTGGAACCGCGGGCGCGCGCGCTTCCTCACCCTCATGCAACCAAGTTTCGTTAATCGCCATTAAATCGACAGCGTGGCGATCTATAGCTACTACTAGTTCTTCATGGCCTGTACCTAGTGAACCTACATTTAGAAGCCCTAACTTAAGATTACTTGTCATGTTGTGATATAAAGAAATTTTCATAATTGACATCTTTGACCAACAAATATCAGAGTAATACTCACAATAATTGTTCCTACTCTGAGCTTGTTTCATTACTCTATTTATGTTGTTGTAGGTTTGTGATATTATAAGAATGTTACTGAATTTAGCAAATAATTATAACGGGTAGGATTTAGGGGATATACATATTTTCTTACATTTAAATAATTAATGCCTATAAAGTTTATAAAGGAAATAACATAAATATACATACGTATCGGCCCTGTAGATATTGTCCTACTACACACATAATAACAACAACAATGAGCGTCAAGCTGTATAACGTCTATGTATTGTAAAAAGACATTTACTTTGTTTGGCAAACAGTTAAGAACAAATGATGCACTAATAAAATTCAAAAGACTATAACAAATAATATATATGGGTAGCAAATATTTTATAACTGTAAATGGATATACAAATAGCTTATTACGATAACTTGGCCCAACTATATATTTTTTTAATGGGATTTCGTATTATTTCGAAGTTGTAAATAAATCTTATTAATAACTATGGGTATATACGAGTACCCACAAAACACTTGACGATAGTAAATAGTTACAAAGAAATTAAAAACACTAATTCTTTTTTGTAAGTACACTGAGAGACAGTTATGGTGATCGAACACATTCGGACCCAAAAACCTTTGCAATATCCGCGTTGAAGCGTATGCGATTTATTGGAGCTCCTGCTTCCCGACGTGCGAAAATACAGCCTCCCTTCATCCAAACATATCACCATTCCTGCTTGCGGCCTGTATCGCGTGCCATGCGAAACAACTGCCTATTTGTTTTAGTCAGTCGTTCGTTTACATAGATATTGCAGTGTGCGGACTTAAGACCAAGAGCCTCGGTTGTTAGAGACCGGCGGACGCGCGCAGCGCGCAGCAGGTCGTTACGCGCGTCGCGCCGCGCCATCTGCACAGCGATGGGCCGCAGACGAGATGTGACATCCTGGCGGGCGCCCCCCACTCCCATACAATGGACCAAATCCTTTTCCTCCAAATGAACACCAAGCTTGGTCACAACTGATAGAACCAAGTGTGTTGGGTTCTCCCCACTCACCTCTGGAATGCCACTTAATTCGACGTCATTTGCAAGCAACTTTTGCAAGCAGCTTGCAGCTGATTGACGGTCGAATCGAGTTTTAGGATTTCAATTTGGAATCCTTGAGACCCATATTGCTCTTGTGATACCAGGATAGTTTGGACCGTGTTCTCGAGCTTATCTAATCGAGCATCGTATTTGCTGACAAGGGTTCTTATGTCCTGAAGTTCTTTTCTGAATGCCCGAACTTCTTCTCGGGTTTGCCGCATTTCTTCTCGGAAACATCGCAATTCCTCCCCGAGGTTTGAAACCTCACTCGAATTAGCAACAGACATTGTCGCGGGTTTTACCGGCGTTGTGTCCTTGTTGCAACGTTCTTATTTCAATTTGCATTCAGGGCAAGCCCAGGATGGCATTAGTGAAGCGCCCACTGCGATGCCTACACACGCACGATGTAGCTATTTATTGCACTTTGTACAAGTAACATTAGCGCCATCTTGCGGAGACATGTATTTACCGCACGCACTGCACTTAACTGCCATGATCAATAAGTTTTAATAGTTGATAAAGCTAAATTATGCGTTGATTTATTAGTACACAACGGAAGCGTGAGATGGAACTGTGTTGATCAGTATTATATGACGGTATTATGTTATTAAATTTTATTCGATGACATTTAAAAATAAAATGTTTTTAATATGTAAATGTTGTTTTTTTACTATTTATTCACTAATCACTAAACACTCTAATGCATCCACACCATATAAGGTTCGCAGTACACAGATGTTTAACTTTTGCACAAAAATTCAGACTTAAACAACGTCCAAATAATTTTAAATTTACATAAACTCTTTCGACTCACTAACTTTGTATCTCAGGACAGGCGTCCGTGACGGTACTCTCATGGGGTGTATATTGCCATAGTTGCCACGCTTAGCGAGCTGGTTGGCAACCGCAGTTTTTTTATTATATCATTGTTGTTATCAGGAAGATGCCGCTGCCCACCTCCTGCCTATCTCCTTCTGTCACCTCTCACGACACCCACGGGAAGATATGGGGTAGTGGATATTCTCAACCGCCACTACACGGCCATATGTATAAGATCTATCACGGCCGTATAAGATCAGAGACGTGGTCCTTCATTGCTGGCCGTATGAGGACGCTCAAGGTCGCTCAGCGAGCTATGGAGAGGGCTATGCTCGGAGTTTGTCTGCTTGATAGAGTCCCCGGTTCTCTACACTCACCATACGAAACACAGCAGCATTAAGCTACTATTTCACGCTGCTATTCTGTGAGAGCGTGATCCTTCCCCGGTCGAGCCGACCCATTCGTGCTACGACTATACTCCTAATATAACTGCAGTATGGCTCTACCACGTACAAAATTTGTTTTTATTGTTCGGTTATATAAACCTAAGCACAAAAAAGGATCCAAAAATGAAAATAGAGACTATGAAATTTGCACATTTTTATCACTTAAAAAAGTAAATACCAGTATACATATCAGGCACCAAGATAGAACTGACTAGACACGACTGTTTGTTTAGTCGTGCATAAAGTGTACAACTAGGCAAAGTAACATTTTGCCTGACTTTGTCTCTCCATCTGATTACAATGTGAGTGAGTGTCTTCAAGGCAAGAGTGGGCTTCTGTTATGATAAGCCAGTGCTTATAACCACGTACTGTTATATCACTGTAATCAGTGATATAAAATACGTGGTTAAAAGCATCAGGTGGTATATTAGATAAACACTCGTTTCTAAAAGACCAACCTAAATGTTCTAGTTCTATGGTTCCCAAGATACTTAGGTAAATTTACACTTCCTTTATTTTTTTGCACTATTTGACTGAAATAAATTTAAGCTATAAGTAAAAGACAAAACATTCATACATAATTATGATTACCATTTGTTGTAAACAAAATCGATAAAACTAAACTCTTCCATGTGATGAGTCACATCGCAATTTTAAGATGATACTTTTATTTCGTTATGTTTATCCGCCGCGGTCTTTTAACAAAACATTAGGTATTTTTAGTTTTTTTTTTATTGTTATTATACTTACGAATAGGAAATAACTTTCGTGTTGATATTTTCAACTTTCCTTCTCCGTTAAACATTATTACATTTCAAACTTTTTTAATTTATTTATAAAGGTGTTTAATTAACTTTTCTAAATATACTAAACTACTAACTAATATTAAATACAGAAAAAAGAAAATTTGACTTCTCATTCCTGGAATCGAACCCGGGCTCTCTCGAGTGCATACTGCAAATCCTAGCCTCTATCATTTGGGAGATCCAAACCTCTATAATTTGGGACGTTTGGATTGAAATAATTTTCGTGTTGATATCTTTCTTTCTCCGGTAAAAAATTATTACATTTCAAACATTATTTATTCATATATTTATAAAAGTGTTTAAATAATTTATATTAATATACAATACTGCTAACTAAAACTAAATATATAAAAAAGAAAAAAGAAAATTTGACTTTTCACTCCTGGGACCGAACCCGGGCATTCTACAGTGCAATCTGAAAATCCGTTCCTCGTCAAATCCAAATACACATTGTTTGAATACTCAGTCACTACTGTAGTAGACTAAATATTTAAAATTCGTGGGTTTAAAAAAATACATTAATTTTTTACTTATAAAGTTATTAATAAATGTATCTAAATATGTAATACTAAATAAATGAAATACAAAAAAGAAAATTTGAGCATTCTTGGAATCGAACACGGACACTTGCAATGCAACTTAATGCAAACTGCAAATCCATCCTGCACTACCAAATACACAAGAGTAATAAACTACGTTTTCTAAAATTCATAGGTTTATTGTTTTAAAAATAAATATTTATTACTTAGTAATAATTAAATGTTATAGTAATAAGTAAAACCTTTTAATATCGTTCATATTATGTTGCGCGTTTGATTTATATGAACGTTTTTACTCTTCGTATCGGGTTTCACTTTGTCCCATATTTGCAAATGATAGTTATTAACAAGGTACAATACTACGCTATTTTAACTTTATATATTTTAAATCGACATATATACGAGAGAAGAATATTTATAGTATAATAAAACACTCTCCGATTACTGCTCACACTTTTATTCTGCCCTGAGGCTTAGGTTTAAACTATAATTTACACTTATTTTGTCTTATCCTATGCTTAGTAATCGACACAACCGTCTTTCTCCGCTCCTCCTTGCTTAACGCCATGGGCGTGCAACTTAGAACATTATTTTGAGAACAAATTGATATCTTTTTGTGCTGCCATCTTTCGTGTGGGGCACGTAAACTAAGACTTACTTTTAACGAACTAGAGGGCACACTTATGTATTAAGTCTATGCAAAGGAAAAAATCCATGTGCTACGTACATACGCAATAAACAATAATGGCGGTCGCTACTCACTAATAGTAAAGCTAATAGTATAAAAATCAAAATCACTAATAGTATAGAAATCAATTTAATATTATTCCGATTTCTAGTGCATTTATATACTGTGCTGTGTGTGTATTTAGAAAGGATAAAACCGATTGTGAAATTTACAATAACTACATTTGTGATCGGATCTTTGAGGATCGTTTTTTATATCCTCGAACCAAGACTTCCCAGACCCCAGTCTTAACCTTGGTAAGTCTATTAAAAGCTTTCTCACTCTCATGTTTAACAGCAGTAAGCCCTAGATTATAACGCAGGGTAAGGTTTACAATTCACACACTGGCTTAGCAATAAAAGCTTATTCACTTTTATCGGTTTCTTTGTTAAATATTAAGCTTTAGTCGTATTTTTCATTAGAGTCATGTCATGTGTCCCCTCTACCAACTCTTTTTTGGAAATGTGGAAAGTATACTCAATGGTAGCATATATAATGTAATTAAAAGGAAAACTATCGCAGCAAATTAGAATTAACAAGTTGGATTAGTAAAAATTTTGTTACAACTCCATAGAAAATGACATAAAACAACATTATAACTTTGTAATGCTATTGTGAACTGTAAGAAATAAACATTTTATGAAGAAATCTTACTTACTTACTACTTTCACTTATTTTTTAGTTGGTAGTTATTGTTGTCCCTTTCGAAGTACTCATATAATGAAATAGCCTCACACAGTTTCATTTGTAATACTCTTGGTTTATGCGGGTGACCCACAGTATAATTTAGGGTAGTAACAGATTACCTAATTGGTAAAGTTTTCGATTATTACTTATAACATTATTTTGAATGATTTTAATAGAAAAAAAGCATGTATCACAATAAAAAACATCTACATATAGAGTGTAACTTCATCTTTTTGTAAATTTTAAGTATTTGACTGCTTTATTACACACCTTAATTGCACAGATCGGCAAAGAGTGCCTACTTAGTGGTAATGATTCTTGTAATAATAAAATAGATTCTGTAAACAGTTTTTATAAATGCAGAAAGTTTTTAAAACCATTACCTTGGCAGAGGGAAATAACCATGCGGGGCGAGTCCATTGGGCTTAATGGTTTAAGGTGTGGCCCGCCACGCACTTGGCCCGTACTTTTTATTTTTTATTTTGTGATGTGAATAATTACAATGAAAATACATTAATTTATTCCTTAATATTATAATAACACTTGAATGCCTCATTGGTTTAGTGTCGTAAATGCAATTGTTGACCATGAGATCCTGGGTTGGGCCAAAATCTGTTTTTGGGTATTTCTATCAAGAAATTCTCAGCAGCAGTCTGGAGATAAGAAATTAGCTGCGTTTCACCCCTTTTGCCTTGGAAAGCATGTAAAGCCGTTAGTCCTGTTTTCTCACTCTCCGGTCGTGACGAAATACCATCCCATTGGATTATGAGATAACCTGTGCTTGCACATACACTTGGGCACTATAAAATTTGGTCTGGAGGACATTATTATTATTATTAAATCTGTAGAAAAGTTGTGTCCGTAATTCTAATATATTTTTGAAAAAACAAGTCCAAGGGACTAAGTAAAAGGCATTGAAGCCAAATTAGTGGTTTTTTGATACTTGACAGTACCCATGGTCACGGGGGGGGGGGGGGACTTAAATTCATCATTGTTTTGTTAAAACTAATTTTAATGATGAAAGAATGTACATATTAACACAATTTTTTCCAAATTTAAAAAGGTTAATAAAAATTGATTTTAAGACAATTTGGTTATTGATACCTTTTTTATGGATACATCAGAAGATACACCTGATATAAAAAAATAGCAGGTGATTATAGACATAAGATATTAATGCAACTACGAAAAACTTCATTCACATGTTCCTATAACATATTATATCTATGCCAAATATCAATCATCTATGTTCAATAGTCTTTGAGAATTCAAAACCAAATCTTTGACAAACAGACATAAAGAAAGACACACAGCGAGGTGACTCTAATGAATGAATGAATTTTGCTAAATTTAGAATGAAACAACATTTATCAATGTTGCTTAATTAAACCCCACGCGAGCGAAGCCGCGGGTAAAAAGCTAGTAATTATGATATATGGTATGTAGCAGTGAACAAAACAAGCCCAAGAGAGTTTTATGTGTTACTTATATACTTTCACTACTATTACAGGTTTAGATGCTGAAACATTAGGAATTGAACCCACATCACTTATACCGGATGTACTTTCTTCACAAATTTCTACAACAAGATCACACGATAATCGTATAAGAGGTATTTAATTTATTTTTTTAAAAGAAGAGGCGGCGTGGAAACGAGCATGCGGCTCACCTGATGGATAGTGACTACCGCCACCCATGTAGGACCACAACACTAGGGGCATACGCATTGCCAGCTTTAAAAACAGAGTAGGCTCATTTCTTGAAAGTCCCAAATTGTATTGGTCCAGAAAATTCTCTGGTGGTAGTATAATATTGATAAACTCTTAATTATTGTAACTATATTCTATTACTATACCAGCAAGTGTGCGATTAGTTAAAGATTTAGTGACTGGAATTTAATAATGATAATGTCCTCCAGACTGAATTTTGGTCACTGCGGCCAGCCTCAACTGAGACTAGCCATCAGCGTGGGACAGGATTATAGTGCCCAAATGTATGCGCAAGCACAGGTGCACTATCTACTCCATCACTCTCATATTCCGATCGGACGTAAACCGACACGACCGGAGAGATATCAGGCGCAGGACCAACGGCTTTACGTACCTTCCGAAGCACGGGGGTGATATACCGTCAATTTTCTGACTCCGGGCAGCTATTGAGAATTTCTTGATGGAAAAACCCAATAATTAATTTTTTCGTCCGACCCGGGATTCGAACCCAGGACCTCATGATCAGAAGTCGCGCCAATACAACTACTAAACCAACGAGGCAGTCAATTTTTAAGGCTGGAATTTACTATAATAATAACAAGTACAACATTAAGATTTAATATCCTGAGAATATTTTTATAGCTGAAACAAGTCAAAAGGCTTTATATCTAAACCTGGCTCACAACTCACTAGGTAAATAACATGTGGGGTAGGCAGTTGACCGAAATTATTCCTGTATCCAAACCTAGGAACGGGTTAGTCGTGGTTGCACCTTGCTTTTGTTGCATCTGAAATAACTAGAACTTTGAGAGGAAGCACTCCAGACTCAAAACTTTTGCAGATATAACTTCAAATTTTTGTTATCACTGGTCCGCAAGCCATGCAGTAGGAATGCTACTTTTTTGCACTGTGCACACAGCAGCACTGTGCCAGCTCCAAAAGCATTCTAATAGTATATTGCATAATATGTATAATATCATTACAATGCAGAAGTTAGAATTAAAATTCTTTAAAAAAGAGATTCCAATACAATCAGGTCTACGCTGTCATTATTTCATCTGATCTCTATATGATTATCTGTTTGGCATACTTTTTTCAGATACATTGATTAAAAGAAAATGTACAGATAAAACATAAAGAAAATGTTAAACAAAATAATGATTTCAAAAAACAAAATGTAAGACAAAAAAGTCAAGTAACAGCAGCAGAAAAAATTGAAGCTTTACGATTTTGTGCAAGTGTACGTATATATACTTTGTTAAATAACATTCAGTATTGAAATTATTTTTTGTAAGATATCTTTTTATCGCATATTTAGTATTTACTTGTATTTCCTCTTGTGTCAAACATTTTATTGCTTCTTATTATTTAAAAAGTGCTCATAACATTTTATTTCTTTGCAGAAAATAAGTTGCTGCCACAAGAATGTGAAGATACGGCAGATATACTACTCCTGTTTGATCAATTGTTTGATTCTTTTAATGGAGGTTCCTGTAAGAAAACATACAGGATCTATAAAAATTGTGTAAAACCAAATTCATTGTTTAAGTTAGTAGTTAAGTGTTATTTTGTCATTATCGATTTTAATATGTCTGCCTTTTAATATTTTATTGCACCATCTCTTATGCAATCTTTGAGGGTCTGAACTATGTACAATTAACTTGATCAACAAATTTATGATAAGGGTCCTTACTTTTTATGTTTATGTCATGTTGGAAATTTTAATTTGATATTTATTAACAATTTAATGACTCGAAATATCCCATTTAGGGGGAATCATTGGTCAAATGTTTTTATTTATTTTTGTTATAATCTCCTCAACACATTATGAAGTTCTGTGAAAGTTGCAAAAACGTTTTTCTTGAAACTACAAATTTGATGTATTTGCTTGGTGTGGGGTTGTCTTACAAAGATCATCATTACAATTATTACATCAATTACATACTATATTAAGTTTTGTAATTGCTTGTATGTGTGGTCGTAATTACGTCGACGGAAGTGCTATTCTATTGTATATTAAAGTATTCTATGGTATGTTATAATACATATATGAAATGCTCATTTTGTAGAAAAAAATATATTGATTTACACATGTAAACAATGGTATAGTGGGCATAAGAAAGTCACTTTTGTAAATTATTTGTATTTTAAAAAAGTGTAGTTATTACACACATTTAAAAAAATAGTTATGTTACCAAAATATAATAACGTTATCAAGTACATATTTTAAAGATTAATAATGCTGCTCCAAAATGTATCTTTTAATATTAAGTAAAAGATGCAACAATTAATTGATACTAATTCTTAAAATTATCGAAGAGGAGCAAACCTTTGGAGAGGATTCAATTATCAGTGTGCTCTTAAATGGGTAATAATTCATTACTGACATTTTCATAGTTCACATACTTTTTACAAATGTATACAATACATTATGAGTACCAATTTGAAATGGGTAGAGAAACCTGCTTCTCCTAGCTAGGTTTACTTAGTAACCTGTATTTAGGAGAACAGTCCCATCTCCCCTGTTGATGAGGAATACATAGTTGTATTGTTTAAATTAATTTAATTTTTTGTATAAAGAAATCATAAAATTTTATAGACATAATAAGTGATCTCTCTCTCTCTCTCTCTCTCTCGCGCGCGCGCGCGCGCGTGTGTGTGTGTGTGTGTGTGTGTGTGTGTGTGTGTGTGTGTGTGTGTGTGTGTGTGTGTGTGTGTGTCAGTGCATGTACATGTATTAAATTTGTTTTATAAAATACCTCCTTACTTTTTTATGTTTATGTCATGTTAAAAATTGAAATTTGCTATTTATTAACAATGATTTCAAATATCCTATTTCGAGGAAATCATTGGTCAAATGTTTTTAATTATTTTTGTTATAATCTCCAACACATGAAAAGTTTTCTGAAAGTCGCAAAGGTGTTTTTCTTGAAACATTACAAATTTGATGTATTTGCTTGGGGGGTTGTCTTACGAATGTCATTATTACAATTATTACATTATTTACATACCTGCATTAATTTTCATCTTTTTATAACTCGTTAAATAAAAATATTTTAGTTTTCAATCTCTGAAAATTTGCTAACTGCCAAAATGTGAGCGGTAAAATACCTTCTATTTACTACCTCTTCGTTTGGAGTGGAGGTCATATTTACCAGTAAATAATCCAGATTTTATAATATATTATTAGCATCTTGCTAACAATTTCTTCATTCAACTTCCATCTCTTTTTTAACTTCCTGAAATCTCATTGTAATAGGTAAAACTTTGTTTCACAGCATATACGTTCCGAGTTGTTTTAGACACTTTTTATAAAATCTTTGATTAAAGGAATTAAACAAAATCAAACAAAACTGACTAACAGAAGTTATTATAACAGCCCCGAATTAGCACACGTAGCATTGGCCGCTCCCCGAGCATAACACCTTGCACGGCGATAGATCTAATACAGGTTTTTCCATTGCTGCTTATAAAAGTCCACTGCTGAACATAGGCCTCCCCAATAGCCTCATAGGGGGGGGGGGGGGATTTTGCCATGTTGCCACGCTTGTTAAGTTGTAACAGTTATTATTCTAAGTAGACCATTTTAAATTTATTCATACTCGTGTAATTGAAGTGTTTGTCTGTACCTAAAATTGAAATAACGGACTTCTGTTAAACTTAAACTCAGGGGGTTATTTGAATACTGAGTGCGCGAAAAGTGACGACTAAAGGCATGGCGGGTCGAACGATGAAGTAGACAGTATTAGTGTGGTTCGAAAGAAACCAAAACAAAATGGCGGACGTGGCACGTGGCGGACTTTGGACAATATACTTGCTATGAAGTATCTTTGCTCTCTTGGGGTAATTAAAAATGTTTTGAAAATAAAATCAAAACAAAGTTGTTAAAGACAAATATTTATTGAACATTAATTAATAATATGTAATGACTTATTTGCACAAAGTCAAAGACAACCTAATACACGTTGGTTAAAATTCGTGCTTTACTCCTAATTTTAGGTATTTTATCAGGTTACACTTAGGTATATGTCAGCTTACTTATGCATCATCCGTAGTTCATTTTCTCCCACATCACTATCTAAGAGCAATTATAAATGCTCCCATTTAGCAGTTTACTACGTCATGCGTATAAATCTTAATTCTTTTGAAATAAAATTTCCCCTTTCGATAAGTGTAAGTATCAAATAA
This sequence comes from Parnassius smintheus behrii, assembly GCA_036936625.1. NCBI lineage: Eukaryota > Metazoa > Arthropoda > Insecta > Lepidoptera > Papilionidae > Parnassius > Parnassius smintheus. The sequence goes on from JAUPFT010000029.1 coordinate 35,338,229, forward strand.
AGAGAATTATTTTTTATTTTAAATTTCAAAAGCATTCTTGCTGTCTTTGTCCTATTAACTTAATTATTGCTTACTTTGGTGTTAATTGTAAATTGATCATTGACACCATTTAATCATGTTTGTTATAAATCTTTTATTATATATATTTTTTAATTACTGCCATCGTAGCATTTTTGCAAAATCCATAACTAGTTGAAAGCTTAATATGAACTTTATCTCCTTTATCATCAAACCAAAACATGTTCATCATATTTTCACTCTTAACATCCTCAGTCTTCAAAACCTATGACATTTGCATTGTAATGTAGTGAGGAGAACACTAGCATCTCATCAAGCATTAAGAAACACAAGCACTCTGCCATGCTCAAGTCTTTCATTTCTTTAATTTAAAAAAGTTTATGCCTGGCCTAATTAGTATTTATTTAAGGACATTTTTAATGTCCGTTTTGAGTAAAGTGAACAATTTACCTAAGAATATATATCTTTTAAGGCTTTTTTTGTTTTTATCGACGTGGCCAAACAATTTGTCTTCGAAATTGTACCATCTTCCACGATATTCATATTATGCTGTACTAACTGCACATTCAGGAATATGTGGGTGTGCATAGTCAATGATATCAGTTTTATTGAAATATTATTTCTTAGTATTATTTTTGTTGCTCTATGTGATTATATGGTACCTTCCACAATTTATTAGATTGATTATAGTTTCGCAAATGGTTTGTAAGGTTGTATTATGTATGAGTATGTTATAATACATATATAAAATGCTGATTTTGTAAAAAAAAAAATATTGATTTACACATGTGCAATGGTATAGTGGTCTTTAAAGATTAATAATGCTGCTACAAAATGTATCTTTTTATATTAAGTTAATGATGTACCACTATTAATTAATTAATACTAATTCTTGAAATTATGGAAAAGGAGCAAACCTTTGGAGAGGATTCAATAATTAATGTGCTCTTAAATGGATTGGGAAAGCACAGTTTTTCTTGGTATTACTACTAGAGTCATGTGACTGACATTGAAGTCATATCTGTTTTTTAAAAGAGAGCCGTACGTTCAATTTATATCTTAAATTGCAAAAGTCGCGTAGAGAAAAATTTAAAGAAATAAATATATTAACTTTGGCATAGCAATAATGTATGTACAATAATGTATGTATTGTTGTACATATATTATATATATGTATATATATATATATACTAATGTATGTACATAAAAACATAAAAAGCTTTCATAAGAATAAAGATGTTTATACTTTAAAAACTAAGAACAAACATAAGCTTGTAACACCAGTTACTAGACTCCACTGAGTCAGTAGTGCTATTATGAGGCAACATATACGCTTTTAAAACAAAATTTCAGAAAATGTACAAAATTTGTCAATAAGTTGAAATGTTTTATTAAAGGAAAAATGTACAAAAAGTGTCATCCATATAAATCTTAATTCTTTTGAAATAAAATTTCCCATTTCGATAAGTATAAGTATCAAATAAAGGAAGTTATTTTTTATTTTAAATTTCAAAAGCATTCTTGCTGTCTTTGTCCTATTAACTTAATTATTGCTTACTTTGGTGTTAATTGTAAATTGATCATAGACACCATTTAATCATGTTTGTTATAAATCTTTTATTATATATATTTTTAATTACTGCCATCGTAGCATTTTTACAAAATCTATAACTAGTTGATAGCTTAATATGAACTTTATCTCCTTTATCATCAAACCAAAACATGTTCATGATCATATTTTCGCTCTTAACATCCTCAGTCCTCAAAACCTATGACATTTGCATTGTAATGTAGTGAGGAGAACACTAGCATCTCATCAAGCATTTAGAAACACAAGCACTCTGCCATGCTCAAGCGTTGTTCTTTCGTTTGCCTAAATATAATTGAGTTTATATCTGGTTTAATTAGTATTTATGTAAGGACATTTTTTAATGTTCGTCTTTGCCAAACAATTTGTCTTCGAAATTGTACTATCTTCCACGATATTCATATTATGCTGTACTAACTGCACATTCAGGAATATGTGGGTGTGCCATAGTCAACGATATCAGTTTTATTGAAATATTATTTCTTAGTATTAAAATAATATAAATGTTGCTTTATGTGATTATATGGTACCTTCCACAATTTATTAGATACAATATAATATTTATTTGCATTCCATAATGTGGATTGATTATAATTTCGCAAATGGTTTGTGAGGTTGTCTTATGTATGAGTATGTTATAATACATATATAAAATGCTGATTTTGTAAAAAAAAATATATTGATTTACACATTTACAATGGTATAGTGTGCATAAGAAAGTCACTTTTGTAAATTGTTTGTATTTTTAAAAGTATAGTTATTACACACATTTAAAAAAAGTTTTGTTACCAAAATATGATAACGTTATCAAGTACATATTTTAAAGATTAATAATGCTGCTACAAAATGTATCTTTTTATATTAAGTTAAAGATGTACCACTATTAACAATTAATTGATACTAATTCTTGAAATTATGGAAAAGAAGCAAACCTTTGGAGAGGATTCAATTATCAATGTGCTCTTAAATGGGAAGTAGTTGAGTCTTGTGGATACCACAGTTTTTCTTAGTATTAGACATTGAAGCCGTATGTGTTTTATAAAAGAGAGCCGTACGTTCAACTTATATCTTAAATTGTAAAAGTCGCGTAGAGAAAAATTTAAAGAAATAAATATATTAACTTTGGCATAGCAATAATGTATGTACAATAATGTATGTATTGTTGATACATATATATATATATATATATATATATATATATATATATATATATATATATATATATATATATATATATACTAATGTATGTACATAAAAACATAAAAAGCTTTCATAAGAATAAAGATGTTTATACTTTAAAAGCTAAGAACAAACATAAGCTTGTAACACCAGTTACTAGACTCCACTGAGTCAGTAGTGCTTTTATGGGGCAACATATACGCTTTTAAAACAAAATTTCAGAAAATGTACAAAATTTGTCAATAAATAAGTTGAAATGTTTTATTTAAGGAAAAATGTACAAAAAGTGTTATTATAATATCAAAAAATACATCAATAATAACCCCTGTGATTGAGGTGATCGCCACCATGCCTGTACTATTAAAATTTATTGAAAAAATGTATAAACAAAATGATTGTAAAGTGAAATATGTTTTAAAAAACGTCCCGCTGGGTTTCTTGTTGGTTCTTCCCAGGACAGAGATATCTGTAGTAAATAAAACATGACTTTCAATAAGTATTATGTAATAATCTATATTTAATAATAATAATTCTATTGTATTTTATTCTCTGTAACATAATATATTTCCTAACTTAACTAACCAGTTAAAAAGAATATGTTTAAAGAAATCAATTGATATTGTGCAAATATTGTTAAATTTAACACATCTAATGTTATTAATTTAAGCAAGAAATTTTTAAACAATAAACATTTTAAATATATCCGGTTTTTATTTTATTAATAGGAACTAGCAATTAGCACAAGAAATATAAAGAACCATTAATTACATTGCAGCACTTATGCAATGTAATTAATGGTTCTGAAAATATAAAATTGTAAAGTGTAAATAAAGGGCGGGCCCAAAGCACTCTTAATTTTACGCCACCTGACGGTTGGGCACGGAACTTAACGTAAATAAAACTTGAGTTGCTCATCTATCTCTAGTATATAGTCAGTAATCTATGCTTAACGCCCTCTTTGCTTCGTGCAACTGACCACATCCCCTCCCTTACTAAAGTGTTGCCATTCTAATAAAATGAATTTACCAATAAAAAGTCAATGCTTAAATAAACTATATTAAATGAACTTTATTGTTATTAAATTAACTAAGTGAAAACCTAACATTCGTCCATGCTGACTTCGTGCATGTCCTCATGCACGGTTGAAAAGAAACCTAACATTCGGTCAGTTGCACGGGGCTTAGATACAAATAATTTCACGGTAATAAATAAAATTACAAAAAAAACTAAAGGAAAACTTACATTAGGTACATATTATTATTTCTTACAAATCAAAAGATATAAAAAGGAATTAGAAAAAGTCGAAAATAGCTAAATACTAAGGGTACATCTTAAAATAAAAGTTTAACAACAGCTTTAGGTATGTACTTTATATATTTGCTTTTTGGACCCATCCATTCCCAGTAAGCAAGTAAAACATACTTCGAAGTTAACACAAATTTTGATAACCCATTACGTTTTCCAAATGAGTCCCATTAGTAAATCCATCCATTCTTACGAACAGGACACATTTAACAAACGAACACAGTGTAGAACACTTCACTGGCCCGGTTACGAACCCATCCATTCTCATAACCGGCACAAGTAAAACGATAAACTGTGAACCCATCCATTCTCACAGATATCCATGCTCAACACCTATGTCGTTCTAGATCTTAATCATATAAATCTTAGTTTTCTATTATCTATCCATATATATTAGGTTGTACTGATTTAACGATATACTTAGAAACTATACGTGAAACTTAGAAGGAACTAGGTAAAAACTGTTAATAGATAACATGGTTCAAAACTGTGCATTTATGGATTGCTTAGATGTAATTTTACAAACTGAGATAACAATTTAAAATAAGTAATTAACAGAATTTCTTTGTTTTATTAGTTATCACTATTACTATCCTCATCACCATCATCATTGGACGTATCTGATATATTAACATCTAAAGCAGCAACATTGACCCAAGGCGACATTCGGTCAGCGGCTACAGTAGTTGGTCGTTTGTTCTTAGTACCCGTTAGTCCCGGAATCGCTGCTACCTTATATCTATCATTTCCCAATACTGATATAACCCGATGTGGACCTGTGTATGAAGGAAGAAGTTTCCTACTTTTACCGTCATTTGTAAAAGCTGCTTTCGTTATTTTAACTAACTTTCCTTCAGCATAAACCTTGGCGGGACGTCGTCCCCTATCAAATCTCAGTTTTTGTTTTTCCTGTTGAGTGTCAATAGTGTCTTTAACTGTTTTACGAATAGTGGCTAGATCGTTTATTTCTCGAGTTTCTTGACGAACTTCATTGAACATAGGATTAACTTCGGAATTTATAGCTGTACCAAACATAATTTCGGCCGGTGTTCTACCAGTAGTTTTTTGGTATGTATTATTTAATCCCCACTGTACTCTTCCAATTGTGTTATCCCACTCTTTTTCGTCACAATTTAAATTCTGTGCGGTTAATGAGTCAAGGATAGTACGGTTGTATCTTTCAACCTGACCGTTTGATCGGGGACAAGCTACAGCGTTGAGGATGTGTCTTATACCTTTGTCTTGACAAAACCGTTTAAAAGTGTGTGATGTGAAGCATGTTCCTCTATCACTTATAATGCGATCGGGAATGCGGAAAGTATAAAAAATATCCTCAAGAGCCCTAATTGCATTTTGAGTCTTTGTGTTACGTACCGGCCTAGCAAACACGAATTTAGTGAATCCATCGACAATAACCAAAAGATGAGTATTGCCGCGCTTGGACCTAACAAAAGGTCCCAGGTGATCTATGTGCAGTGTATGAAAAGGGACTTCCATCTTTTCAATGGGGTATAAGTATCCTTCTTTTGTAGATTTGTTTTTCTTAGCATAGGCACATTCTACGCATGCTTTCACGTACTTTTTAACGAACCTTGACATTTTTGAAAACCAATATGATTTTTTTATACGTTCCAATGTCTTTTCAACGCCAAAATGCCCTATATCGTCATGATTCATGCGTAAAAGTTGCCACCTTGCGCCCTTTGGAACCACCCAACGAATATTGTTAACGTTCCCATCTAGATATCGGTATAATTTGTTGTCTTTTATCAAGTAGTTATCTTTAATATATTTAAGTCCCTCCACATCCATATCTGAAGAAATAACATTTCGAATCCTGCATAACTCTGTGTCGCCCATTTGTAATGTGTGTAACCAATCTTCGGTGCTTATAGTCATGACCGATGGGTATTGTTCTAAAACCTCTGAACTTTCGTCATCTGATATTGGGTTGCGAGACAGGGCGTCCACATGAGTCATCCTTGCACCAGGGCGATATTCAACTGTGCACTGAAACTCTTGCATTAGAAGCCACCATCGTGCAACCCTAGGAAGAATATCTCGCTTTGAGAAAGTAGAGCGGAGAGCATTGCAATCTGATATTATTTTGAATCTTTGGCCTAATAGATATACTCGAAACTTCTTTAATGAGCAGACAACGGCCAGTGCTTCTAGTTCGTAAGCATGGAAATGTTTTTCTTCAGGAGAAGTCTTTCGGCTATAATAAGCCACTGGCCTAAAACTATGACTACTGCATGATCTTTGAAATAACACACCTCCAACACCGAACTTACTAGCGTCAGTGTGTAACTCAGTTTCTGCTGTTGGGTCATAAATAGCTAGGATAGGTCTATCCACTAATTTGTCTTTTAAACTTTTGAAAGCTTCCTCCTGCTCATGGTTCCAGGTCCATCGTGCATTTTTAGTCAATAACTTTGTTAATGGGTTAGCTAGGATAGCGAAGTTCCTGATGAATTTCCGGAAGTACCCCACAAGACCAAGAAACTGCCGCACAGTATGTTGATCTATAGGGCAGGGAAAATCGAGCACGCACTGAATCTTTTTACTGCCCGGCCGTACTCCAGCAGCACTAATTTCGTAACCCAAGTAATCTATTTTGTCCATTAGAAATTCACATTTTGCCAGATTAAGGGTCAAGTTTGCCCCTTCTAATAATTGTAAAACATTTTCTAATCGCATCAGACATTCTTCTACATCTCTACCATATATCAACACATCATCCATATACGCTGTTGCTCCTTCTGCTCGCGTTGAACCAAGGATTCGATTCATCATTCGTTGAAACACAGCCGGGGCATTGGCCAACCCGAATGGCATACGGTTGAACTCATACTGACCATCTGGTGTAACAAATGAAGTTAGTGGCCGGGATTCTTTTGATATAGGGACCTGATAATATCCTGATGTTAAATCAAGTGTTACAAAGTAGGCTTGTCCGGACAATCTCGCGATTTCATCCTCAATATAAGGCATAGGATAACGCTCCTTTACTGTCACTGAGTTTAACATCCTGTAATCTATGCACATTCTCATTTTTCCATCTTTCTTACGGACTAAAATTATAGGACTTGAATACTCTGATATTGATTCACTTATTATTCCGGCATCTAGCATTTCACCAATCATCTCTCTCACATCTTCTCGCTCTTTGTGCGATAATCTGTAGGGTCGATAACAAATCGGTGTCTTACTATTCAGTTCAATGGTCATTTCGGTAACATTAGTGCACCCTAGTTCTTTTAAAGAGGAGGCAAAGCAATGTTGGTACTTGTCCAGCAAAGCTAAAAGTTTTTGTCGATGGATTTGTCCAATATTATCTCCTATTCGTATTTTCTCCTTATAAATATTAGTTTGTCGTGTTATTTTTTTTGGCAAAGAGGCAATAAGATTAATGATCTTGACTTCTAAACCACGACTGATGGTCATTCTTTCTTTGATGTAACTGTGAACTAATAAAGGGGAGATGATGACGTTTAAAACCCTATTCTTGACAGAATATACCCCTCCCGTTATGACGAATTGTTCCGTAGGCCTGCCAACAATCTTACTGTTTATCAGAATATTGCTATCGACACTTAAATCTGCAAATGCCTTAATGCTTGCTGCTAAATAAATGTGGACATTGGCAGAAGCTACTACCTTAACGGTGGTTTTGTTTTGTATATCGATTTCCGAAAAGGGCATTTCTCGATTAACATCAAAGAAGCTAAGCTTATCTGTAGTTTTATAAACAGCGACATGCGACTGCTCAGTGAATGACTGTCCTAATAGCAATGGTAATTCCAAATATTGATCGTCAACAACGTGACACGCGACGTTAGCGTGGACGCCATCTACAGACAAGTTAACAGTGATACTACCAAAAGTGCGCACTACATCGTTTCCAAAACCTCTCAGTAATGTGGATTCACTATCAGGAACCAGTCCCAAACAGGATGCATTCGATTTCCTTATTAACGATACCTCGCTTCCAAAATCCACAAATCCCTTTTCCGGAGAGTTATTTACAAAAACGTCTTTATAAAACTTAGAGCTTGGGTTTGAGTTTGATATACGCAAGGTTTTGTGAACAGTGTTGCTTTTATCGTCGTTAACAATTGCGAAACAATTTTCTGTTTTATGACCCATTTTATTGCATTTACCGCACTTAATAATAGGCTTGGGGCATTTCAAGAATGGATGGCCCTTTTCCTTGCAGTTATAACAATATATATTATTATGTTGGGCAAAGTTGCTCTTATTTGCTATTTTATTATTATTATTAACACTACTAACATTTGTATTAATACCGGACCTAAATTTGTTGTAAGATCGTTCAAAAGGTTGATTGACTTCCTTATTACTCATTAAAAATCGGAGCAGCTGTTCCGGATGTGAACAACGTAGTGTGGTAGCACTTGATTTCATCGTTTTGTCGGTTAAGCCGTGTATGATGCAATCAACAGCACGCTTTCCTTCAATGTCGCATTGGTTCAAAAGTGCCAGTTTCTCATAATAATACACTTCAATAGGTTCGTTAAACTTGCTCTTTCGTTTCAACATATCTTCCAGAGCTTGACCATAGTTATATTCATGTGGAAAAGCATTTATTAACCTCTCCTGCCACTCATTCCAATTAAAAAGAATTGAGGGTAAACTCTCGTACCAGGTCTTGGCCAAACCTTGGAGCTTTTGCATGGCGTAATGGATTGTTGTTTTGTCGTCCCAGCCGTAGACCGTCGCGCACTCGTTTACTTTATTTAACCACATATCTATTCGTTGATTTTTCGACGATGGATCAAAATCGGGTAAAATATTTTTAAAGCTACTTGAATGAATAGGTGCAACCGTGGCCGATGTCGACGGCTGTGACTGTAAGTCTTTAAGTGATTTAAGAATATTAGCTATGTCTTTAGTCGAGAACGAAGGACTAGAAGATCGTTGACCATTTCCTTGAATTCGCCTTCTCTTGGGGCGGTCATCCACCCCACGGTCGAGTGTTCTACTTCTAGAAGGAACACTACGCCCAGTGGTTGCATCACGCCCAGAAATATAGGAATCTTGACGCGTGAAATCGTGATGTTTACTTACGCTGCGTAGCCTTTTACTACGCTCCATAATCAGGTTGTTCTGGAGATTTCGTAGCCGCTCCCGTTCGCGAGCTAGCTCTCGTTCTACTGCTCGGCGTCGCTCGCGTTCGTGAAGACTCCCAATGCTGTCGCATCGCGTGCGACTACGGCTGCTTCTGGCCCTATCATCGGCCCTGCGTCGTCTGGACTCCCCACGACCCGGAGTCTCCAGGCGTCGAGGTTGCGATTTGTCTTCCCTCTGCATTTTTCTGTAACTTGGAAACAAAATCAAAAATGAATACATTCAATAACTTGTAACATTTATTAAGTGGGTACCTCGAAAACGGCTTATGCTATCTTAAAAATAACGAAATTTTTGCGTCCCCTTGTACCCCAGCACTACAGTGATGTCTAGTAATGGATAATCTTACTTGGTGCTTGAGATATCGTATTAGGTAGCGCCATTCTCACATTTAACCTATGATTAATATTTTATTGTTAAGTTACGATAAGAAAGAGTACAAACATGTTCCCTTTATTTTATTTACGTGCAATATTGTAACCTTTGCATATCTGAGTAGAAATTAGAATACGAAAATATAAGAAGTACTCTATTACCCTATAGTAAGTAAAGTAATTACTTAAACAAGAGCGCAAATAACTAGTACCTTGATAACTTAATACCCACTATAAATTTATAGAATTTTGTGTCCACCCGGAGTCCAAAACCTCTTTTACTTATAATACGAACCCTCTGTAGTTACAAACGTGAAGCATTAAAAACTCTTTAACTTCAACCAAGAGTAAGTAAAAACCTCGAATAATTCAAATTATTTAACGTTTCCCTTGGTCTTTATCTTATCCAGGATTTATCGTATATAATTTACAACTATTATTATATATATAATTTTCCAAGAGATTTTAGCAATTTTAAAGCCTAAGGAAATTTCTTTTTTTTAACTTAGAAACAGTTTAGTATAAGTAACAAAGGTAGGTATAACAAAAGAAACGGGTACTTTCCACTTCTGAAATATAATAAAACACTCTCCGATTACTGCTCACACTTTTATTCTGCCCTGAGGCTTAGGTTTAAACTATAATTTACACTTATTTTGTCTTATCCTATGCTTAGTAATCGACACAACCGTCTTTCTCCGCTCCTCCTTGCTTAATGCCCTCTTTGCTTCGTGCAACTGACCACATCCCCTCCCTTACTAAAGTGTTGCCATTCTAATAAAATGAATTTACCAATAAAAAGACAATGCTTAAATAAACTATATTAAATGAACTTTATTGTTATTAAATTAACTAAGTGAAAACCTAACAATAGAAAGGAATATATTTATGAAACAATGAATTTAAAAATAAAATTATACAAATACACTAAACGATCTATACGTAAATACTGCAGCAAAAAGAGCGACATGTCTACATACCACGAGGCCTCGGACCACCATGCCATTTATCTAATAAATTATAAACTATAAATTTTTTAATATAAGATCACATAATATTTGTTTAATACATGATTTATAAAGTATAAATTACGTACGTTCCGATTATTTTTATGTCCAATTGAAATAATTAGTCTGTGATACACCTCTCTGTAGCGGAAAATATAAATATTAAATGTCTCTGTGGTTGTTGTGAAAAGAAATAAAAAAGTTAAATTTTAATTTTAAATTTTACAAAGAGATATTAGTATAACCGGGAATGTTTTAATTCCCAATTTAAATGGAGTTCGTTTGTGTTTAACTTTTCTATGCTTTGAGTTTGACGTCGATTTATTATTTCGTATTTCCCAGAATAATGACATAAGTGTGGTGTTATGTACTAGCCAGTAAATTTTCAGTTTATGGTGTTTTATTAGTCGTTTCACTTAATCGGACGATGTCTAATGTGTTAGTGTTGCTAAAAATGGTGTCTTAAGATGCCGCCATAGTCATCTAAAATTGAGTACCCACATAATAGACTTATTATACTACTGCGCATATGTATATTATTATTTCTGTGTATCATCTGTCAATAATATAATTAAATCTCTATGAAAATAATTGTTTTATTTATAAACTATTAAATGTATTTCTGTGTTCCATTCGTATCAATGCTTGAACAATGATGTTCCTTTATTTATTACTATTAATAAGTATTTAGGCATAATGGGCATGAGTTCCTTTGCCTTTTAAATAAAAAAAATATATGAGACTCAACGCAGGTAGACCGAAATAACAATTATTATTTTATATGTCATATTTTAAGTCGTGTGTTTTCGATGCGTGATTAAGTGATTTTCTGGTGAATATAATGGATAATAATGAATTTTGCCGATATTTGCTTTTAAAAAACAAAAGATTATGGTAAGTTTTATCAATTTTAATAATAAATTCTATTTAATTTGGTAAATTATATACAAAATTTGATCTTTTCCATATGACCGGTTGCAATAATTTTTTCACTCACACACAAATTATCATTGCTGTGTAACTTCAAATGCAAAAGGCCGTTTTTTACAAAAATATATTAATAAAATGTTTAATTCGTTAGTGAGATATATTGAATAAAACTATATTTACGGATTTTATCGCGTTTAATCAACTATTGATATAATTAAGAATAAAAAAGTAAAGTTACAGCCTATATACGTCCCACTGCTGGGCACAGACCTCCCCTCATTTCTGAGAGGGTTTTAGGGCAAAGAATAATAAAGAGACGGGAAACAGCGTCTTAATGGCGATCGTCAATTCGCCTGCTAAACACGATGATTACAGTAATTCCTCCTTTCTATTGAAGCCGCCCGTGTTAACTTTTCTATTATTTATTCTTTGTTATTCTGTTGTAAAATAAACAAATCTGAAACACTTGTTGGCAGCGTCATGAACCACGTAGCATCGTGTAAATAAATCCAACCTCTGTAAAGTAAGAGGCGACAGAGGGAAACTAAACGAGAAGCAAAGGCAGCAGCACCTTCCCGATAACAGCTGAATAAAAACATAACATTCCCGGTGACAACTCGGTGCGCGAGCAGAGCAACAATACAAATATCTCCTTTGAGGCAATCTATGGGGGGGGGGGCATGTTCAGCGGTGGAGTTTTGATAGATGGTAGTGGTAGTGGTTGGCGCTATCTTTAAATAACTTTGTCATACCACCCACACTAATATTTACATTATATTGTATACCGGCGTTATATTGTACATGTAAGAATCTTGTAGTAAATTTTACACATATCTTTTTACATTTAAACATATCTGCTTTGCCCTTTTCAGTCAATCAAAAAGCACAACAGGTTCAATTAACTGTGAAAAAGAGTAAACGCACTCCTGTTGGATTATCCGTTTTTGACAAAGCGAATGAAATCCAGAAATATTTTTCCCTTTTTAACGAGACTGCTTAGGCTTGGTAAGTGCAACGTAAATGTTAAAAGTATATTTGTCACAAATGTTAATTTTAAAAGTTTTACTTTCATCATAATACGAGGGAAAATCAAATTTACTGCCTGTTGGTGTCACTGAAATTGATATTAAAATTTTACGCGCAGATTTCGTACAGGACTGACTGTAGAACATGCTTTTCCTGCTTCGTTACCTTCTTCTCTATCTTATGTGACGTAAATGATGTTGTGCGGGTCAACTTTTTTTTCTTCACTTCACTTCACTTCCCTTTAGTTACTCATATTCCCTTTAGACACGCCTGGTAGGCCTGAAATGCTTAAGTTAGTAATGCTTTGCGACCGAATAGCGGATTCGAACCCACGACCTTTTGAATTCGCTGTTAGCACCCTGCAATCAAGCTACCTTCGCTTAATAAAACTTTAAGTTTAATAAAAGTTATTTAGTAAGAGCTTTTTCAAACTTAAACATTTTTGGCAATACGCTCAAGCGTCAAGTAAAATGTACGTAAACGTAAAATGTACGTAAATGTCTGTCCGGGCTAATCTTGGTAATGGCTCAACTGATTTTGATTAAGCTTCCACTAACTGAAAAGAAAGCAATGCAAGGCGTGCCCCCTGACTGAGTTGTCATGGCTTTTAAAGTTGTCTTAAATTATGTGTGCGTGTTAATATATAATAAACGATATCTTTACAATAAGACAAAGTCGCTGCAGTCGGCTGCATTCAAACCGTAACGCCGTCCATTACCAGATTTTCAGATGAAAACGGCGAAGCCGTCCTTTCTCTTCCTAGCCAAGACACATGTATCCTTACCGACTAAGACTTTGTATCTCTTTAACCCGGGATACAAATTACAACACTCCTTTGTGCCCGCAGTAGAAGTTTGCGTGTACGTCAAAACGACAGTTGTCCATCCCATGACTGCCCATTGAAATCGACGACCATCCCAGCGTCTACGTGTGTATCCCTCGGCCGAATTGTTGGTAATGCTTACACAGACTGAATCGACCACTATCAAATGGCTGCAGACTACGTGTTACAACAATTTTCATCTGCAGAGATCATGATGCTTGGTGATTTTAGCGCCCACTACGCTAAATTACTTAGTTCCCGTTTAACCGATCACGCGGGTAGATCCGTTTATGACTTTGCTTTGGCATATGGTCAGACATAAGTCCCAGATGTTTTTGCATGCTACCCGTTAGCTCTGACAGCGCACGACATGTTATACTACCGTTCCCTCTGGACCTTAATGGCGGGAAAATTTCTAGGTTAGGAAATTTTTTGCAATATTGCAAATTTTGCTATATTTTCACTTTGAGACAATATTTATGGATAAAACTTACAGGAAGTCTTGTTGAATGTATAAACTATCGAATAAAATTATTTTTGGTTGCTAGAAATTGTAATAAAGTATATAAATTACACTGTATAGCATAATAGTAGTATAAACTTCAATTTTAGTGACAAAATTACTACTAATTTGAATTCTACACCTTTGTTTTTGGAGAAATTTATATGAAATTGTTTGGAAATATGTATATTTTATGTTTTATGTGTTTCCATTCGTTACTCATACCAAAAGATTAAAATATTAAAAAATTAAAAAAAAAATAATAATATATTATCTGTATGACATTTCGAACAATATTTCTAAAATATGTTTGTGTGAATTTGAAATAAATACAACGTCATGTTATTTCAAAATATGTAGGAAAACTATTTTTACTTACATTTTACACTAAAAATAAATGAGAATTTGAAAAATAACACATTTATAACCCGCCCGCCAAAACGGACCTTTCGGAATTTGAAGTACTTTTGGCAATTTACTTTTCACTTTTTATACCACAAATTACATATCTACGTGTTTAGTATATTACAAGGAATATAAAAAAGTATAATACTTTCGTTTTTAGTCCAGACACAAATATAAAATTCTATAAAAAAGGGCGAGCACCTTCATCAAATTGACACGTGGAACGCCGAAAGTTCAGAGTGATTTCTTTTTTTTTTTTCTAAGAAACATTGCCAGGTTATGGTTTAAAATAAAAGAGCATATCTTTGTCTTTGATACTATTATCTATTGCATATTGTCTTTGGTTTTGTTTTAAAGGAAAAAGTAGTTTTTTCATAAGGCCGTACTTCTGATCTTATCTGATCTGATTAGCCCCGTACCCGAGCCGACGTAAGGTAGGTATTGTACGATCTGATCAGATTGGTGGCCGAGTGAAAGGGTTAAAGCGCAAATGGGCGTGGGTATGTTCTACTAGCGCCTAAAATCAATAATCCAACATTTTGTCGCATGAAATCGTATCATATTGAACATATAAATGATATAAAAAGCTCATTTTAAGAGAGATAAATGATTGTTGATATTTATACATATTTTTTTAAATCGATTGTTTGATATTTTTACGTTAAAAAGTGGTTTTAGTGGCGTGTCGATTTATCAAGTCCGCATGGCGGGGTAAACACGATAAATTTTAAAAATATCAATTGTTCAACTCAATCTATTTTATAAACTCTTCGTCTATTATGTGGGAAGCCATGGAAATTAAATGGTTGTTTAACTTTGTTTTGTTTAGTTATCTTATAATATTTCATAAAATATAAAAACGATTATAATAAAAAAACCAGCCAAGAGCGAATCGGGCCACGCTCGGTGTAGGGTTCCGTAGTTTCCCGTCTGTCACAATAAGTGTTCCCACTTATGAGTTTAAAGGTGGGTATCCATTATGTTCGCGCTCAAGCAGCACTCCGCGCTCCTGCAACTGCTCCCGGTAGTGGGTACTGTTGTTTTCATCCAAGTTCAAAATAATTTTCCTAGAAAGTCCTTATAAAGTTCTACTTTTCAGATTTTTTTCATATTTTTTAAGCTTATGGTTCAAAAGTTAGAGGGGGGACACATTGTTTTTTACTTTTGGGGCGATTATTTCCGAAATTATTGACACTATCAAAAAATGATTTTAGTAAACCCCTATTCGTTTTTAAATACCTTTCCAACAATATATCACACGTTAGGGTTGAAATTAAAAAAAATCATTTTTCACTTTAATATAGGGTGGCTACCCTAATAAAACATTTTTTTCCAATTTTTATTTTACCACTTTGTCGGCGTGATTGATACACATATTGGTACCAAATTTCAGCTTTCTAGTGCTAACGGTCACAGAGATTTAGCGAGGACGGACAGACGGACAGACAGACATGGCGAAACTATAAGGGTTCCTAGTTGACTACGGAACCCTAAAAAGTACATCGAAACAATGTTAATTTATGAAAGCCATGTGTGATAAGAGAATCGTTTCAGGTCCTCACGACACTGGCATGCCTAGTGTGAGGATCACAGAACTATACACCATTGTTTATGCACTCCAGCTAAGTTGGTGTGATAAGATAACATTTTATAATTAAATACTAGAGAATTAAGACTACCGTACTTCCATTTTATTATCTTATATTGTATATTATAAACTGTAACACCCTAGCTTTTTTTATAAGATAGCGTGACAAACGAGCACACAGTCCACCTGATGGTAAGTGGTTGCTGTGGCCCATAGACATCTACATCTACTCTCGATTACGAATTAATATACAGATGCGTTGTCACCCGTGAGGACTAAGAGGGATTTCCTCATTTGCACTAAAAAGGGTCTCCGGTTCTCTACACTCACCATACGAAACACAGCAGCATTAAGCTATTTTACGCTGATACTCTGTGAGAGCGTCGTACTTCCCCGGTTGAGCCGACCCATTCGTGCTACAACTATACTATTAATATAACTGCACCATGGCTATATCACGTGAAAAAATTTAGCTGTATACTGTGTTAGATGGAATGTTTAACAGCCTGTAATTGTACGAGCTCTCAATACTCATTAAATTAGAACACAGCAGTGTAGGAATAGAATAAGGTTAGAGGATTTTATACACTCAAACATTCGTCTGGACAGAGTGGATATTCCACCAAATAAAGTTAAGGTTACACCCTATTTACGTCCCACTGTTGGGCCACAGGCATCCTCTCATTACTGACAGGGTCTTAAGGCAAGGAGGTGTCCGCCGCGCTGCCCCAATACGTGTTGGCGAACTTCACATGTCTTTGAATTTTTTCTTCTTTCTCAGACATGCAAGTTTCCTCACGATGTTTTCCTTCACCGCCGCGCACGTGGTAAAACAGCACTTAAAATTGCAATTAACACTTTCATTGGAACCGCCGGGGATCGAACCCGGGTTGCTCGCGTACTGTGAAATTTACAGCGTGCGATAACCATCTGAGCTACCACGGCTCTCCTGCCACGCAGTAATAATTAATTTAATTATGTTTTAATAAATTAAATTATATATATTTTTACTATATTTTAGTCGCGTGTTGGAATAACATGCCAGGTGTTAATGTGGGACATAAAACCAAATATTATGTCTGTAAATTTTGATATTGAGTTCACAATTTCCATCTTAGCCCATATTTATGGAGAGGGCTATGCTCGGAGTTTATTTGCGTGATAAACTTAGAAATGAGGATATCCACAGTAGAATCAGAGTGACCAACATAGCGTAACGGGTTAGTAAGCTGAAGTGGCAATGGGTTGGCCATATAGCTCGAAGAACCGACAAGCGATAGGGAAAACGGTTCTCGAGTGGCAGCCTCGTACCGGTCGGCATAGTGTATTTACCCCCCACTAAATGGAGTGACAACCTAGTAAGACATGCAGGAAGTCGATGGATGCAGGTGGCTTAGGACTGTGCTTCGTGGCATTCCTTGAGGGAGTCCTATGTTCAGCAGTAGGCTTGTGAAGAGCTGTAATGATGATGATGAAGCGTGATCTTTTTTATTCAATATGGATTATAAACAATACTTATTGAGAGTCGCTTTTTTAATTAACCACTGGTTAAGGAAAAAACCGCTGTCCTGAGAAGAATCAGCAAGAAACCTAGCGGGACTATTTGTTTTAAATAACAGCTTACAATCATGTATGTTACAATTAACAACACAAAGCAAATTAAAAATAGCTTAGTAACGATCACCCAGCTATTCTTTGTTTTTTTTTTTATTTATGCCCATGGATGATAACAAGTGTGACTTAATATAAATATCTATGTATGTAAATGTTACAGCCTATAAGTCCCGCTCCTAAACACAGGCCTCCTATCATTCCTTAGATGGCAAGGGAATATCCATCGCAATGCCCCAATGCGCGAGGGTGGATTTCACAATATTTGAAATTTGACAGGCCTGTTGGTCTAGTGGTTAGTGACCCTGACTGCTATGCCGGAGGTCGTGGGTTCGATTCCCACCCAGGACAAATGTTTGTGTGATGAGCACGATCATTTGTTCTGTGTCTGGGTGTAATTTATCTATAATATTTATGTATTTAGAAATATATAGGTATGTTTAACAGTTGTCTAGTACCCATAACACAATCTCTGGTTAGCTTGGGACTAGATGGCGTTGTGTAATAGTTGTGGAATATTATTATTATTATTATTAAAATTTTCTTATTTATCAAAAACGCACGTTTCGCTTGATAGTTTTCTTTATCGCTGAGCATTATGGTTAATTTCATTAGTAGTTATTTCATGTGAGATTCGAACCCGGGGTACCTCAAGGTATATCACTAAGCCACGGTGTCGTCATTTATCTCCCCGGCACCGTTAAACAAATTACTGCTCTAATTATGTTTGTAATGTAGATTTGTACTAGCAAAGGGTACTAACCACTAAAAGCTACTGTTTGCATGTTTCTAATAAAGTACTCTCCTAAAGGTTAAGATAATGTAAACCAGCAATTAGGAACAGGGTTATCTTATTTCAATGAACTTGTTTATTTTTGAACGTAAATGTTTTTACGCATATTATCTAAATCGCCTTGTAAATACATATTTGGGTAAACAAATTGTCTACAAATCTGTTTTAGTTAGACTAATTAATTATACTACTAGTTAATATAATAATTCGAAGATATTTGAAGTTCGCCAACACGCATTGGAGCAACGTGGCAGACACTTCCTTGCCTTGAAACCCTCTCAGAAATGAAGCGAGACCTGTGCCCAGCAGTGGCACGTATATAGGCTGTAACATGTTACGAAACTGATTATTAGCAAACGATATTCTTGAATGGCATTGCACAGTAACTTCATATCATACAACGTCAATTTATTTCGAATATCGGAGTCTGTTTCCTTACAGTAACATGATAGTTGTGGGGCTAATTGCTCGATTTATG
The DNA here is from genome assembly GCA_036936625.1 of Parnassius smintheus behrii. Taxonomy (NCBI): domain Eukaryota; kingdom Metazoa; phylum Arthropoda; class Insecta; order Lepidoptera; family Papilionidae; genus Parnassius; species Parnassius smintheus. The sequence goes on from JAUPFT010000029.1 coordinate 35,357,007, forward strand.
TTTTAAAATATGCTCTATGGCGCAGTAGCTTAGCAATGAATTGCAGCATTGCGAGCCGCGAATTCGAATCCCGAACGGAACAAGTATTTGTATATAACATTGTTTCACAATACACTAGTAACCCGGGTTCGATCCCCGTTTGCAATAATTTCATAATTAATTGGAGCTTTGAGTGATGATTCGCCACGTGCTAGGCAATGAAGGAAAGAAAAGAAGGCCGTTACTACGCACTGAAACAGCACATCGTACTGATTGGGAACCCCTTACGAATATGAGAAATGGGAAAGTAATGAGAGGGACATGCAAGTCTTTCTTTTATTTTTTCTTATAGAATAAGGGTGACTATCGAGCACATAGTCCACCTGATGGCAATTGGATTCTGTGACCCATAGAAATCTACATCTATGAGTTGTCACTCCTGAGGACTAGGATGGATTGCCTCGTTTCCAGCTAAAAGGGTCTCCGGATCTCTACACTCACCATACGAATCACAGCAGTATAAAGCTGCTATTTTACACTAGTATTCTGTTAGAGCGTGGTGCCACCCCGTCGAGCAGACCAATTCACGCTACAACCATAATATAGTTGCAGCTTGGCTTTACCCCGTAATCTATATCTATAAAAATCTCGCGTCACGGTGTCTGTAGTCATAATATAGCTGCAGTATGGCTTTACCGGGTAAAAAACTTCACAGATACTGTCTCTCTGAACCCATCAGTCCGAAACACAGCAAGCACTGCTGTTTCGCAGTAGGAATAGGTAAAAGCCTGGTAGGTTCCCAGACTAAAAAGTACTACCACGTATTAAAACACATTTTATTTGATCCCATGTAAATATCAGTTAAACGTGGTAGAGCCATGCTGCAGCTATATTTGTACTACATTTGTATCACGAATGAGTCGGCTCGAATGGAGAAGGACCACGCTCTCACAGAATACCAACGTAAAATAGCAGCTTAACACTGCTGTGTTTCGTATGGTGTATGTAGAAAATGCACTGACCTCTATATATACAAGTACGCGGGACTGGCTATACACCGTGACATGATGAAGCGATTTGATTTCCGCCATTTTGGCGCTGACAACAGAAGTGCACGTCCACGGAACTAATAATAGGGATCAGACAGTGTACCAAATTATATCGATAAAAATGCTATACCCTACCTATGCCTAGATAGAATGGACTCTATGGATAGATGGACTCTACTCGTAACGTCCATACTATTTATGTATCATATTAATGTGATACCATTATCATTCATCATCATTAAACCCCTTCACAAGTCCACTGCTGAACATAGGCCTCCCCCAAGGAATGCCACGAAGCACAGTCCTGAGCCACCTGCATCCCTCGACTTCCTGCATGTCTTACCAGGTTTTGACTCCATCTAGTGGGGGAACGTCCTACACTTCACCTGCCGGTACGAGGCTGCCTTTCGAGAACCTTTTTTCCCCATCGGTATTCGGTTCTTTGAGCTATGTGGCCGGTCGATTGCCATTTCAGCTTACTAATCCACTGGGCGATGTCGGTCACTCTGGTTCTGCTGCAAATATCCTCATTCCTAAGTTGAAACCCCTGAGCATAGCCCTTTTCATAGCTCGCTGAGCGACTTCAAGCTTCCTCATACGGCCAGCAGTGAAAGACCTCTCAGATCCATAAGACCTCACTGGCAACACGCACTGGTTATACAATCTAGTTTTGAGGTATTCCTGACGAGAAGATGTGTTGTAATCTCCCGAACGCTTCCCAGCCGAGTTGAATCCGTCGATTGACCTGTCGGTCGAAGTTTCACTTACCTAGTCAGACTATTTGTTCCAAGTAAAAATACTCGTCAACAACTTCAGCTAAGTGCGCCCAAAAACCACCGGCATAGGTGTGACATGGACATTACACATGACTTTTGTTTTGTCCATGTTCATCTTAAGACCTATCCGTTGGGAGACACTATTGAGGTCATTAAACATAGTGCGTAGGTCCTCCAACGATTCTGCCATAAGGACTATATTGTCGGCAAATCGAAGGTAAGTGACGTACACGCCATTGACGTTAATACCGTATCCTTTCCAGTCCAGTAGCTTAAAAATGTCTTCCAATGCAGCGGTAAAGTATTTCGGAGATATTACGTCACCCTGTCTTACACATCTCTACAGTTGGATTAGTTTTGTACTCTGGTTCTGTACTCGGATAGCCATTGTAGCCCTTAGACCATTCAACTTAAAAAATTATTAAGATTAAACTAACTACACAAAATAAAAATAAAAACATAATTTCTAAAATAATTTATTGTCAACCGTTCATTTAGTTCTAGTATTATAAAAAACAAATCAGCTACTATAATAACGCCTATTCTAATCAACTACAGGGCTGTCGATAAACAGTAAAATATTTTCTACTATATAAAAATTTGTTCGTACTTTCTACGATGCTATACCGTTCATCAGATTGCGGTAAAACTTAGTCAACTTATTGGTTGCACTTGTGCGAAGGTTATACGCATGGTACAATTAACTGACATTAGTTGGCGTGCGTTTTATACTGACTACTTATTTGAAAGTTTTAGAAAGTTATATATCATTCTATTTCAATGATTTTATTATCATTGCTAATTATACAATGTAAGTGTTCCACATTTTTAACGATATTTCCTCAATTATTTCTTCTGTAGCAGCAATGCGCCGGGTACGAGCTAGCAAGATAATATAAAATAATATAAACTTTGAATTACATAGTTATCAGTTATTTACAACGTGATTTTCGAAATTAAAATAACAATATTAAAAAAATGACTGAAATTATCATACAGTCCTACTTTCCGTGGTATCGTCCCAAAAATGCTGGCTACGTGTCCTCTCTGAATGGCTATACTTAGCCTTCAAGCGAGGAAACAACAAACTAAACAACTTCTTATTACCAGCAGCATTTTTTACGTGGTAGAGCCATGCTGCAGTTATATTAGTAGTATAGTTCTAGCACGAATGGGTCGGCTCGACCGAGGAAGGACCACGCTCTCACAGAATACCAGCGTGAAATAGTAGCTTAATGCTGCTGTGTTTCGTATGGTGAGTGTAGAGAACCGGAGACCCTTTTTACTGGAAATGAGGCATTCCATCTCAGTCCTCATGGGTGACAACGTATCTGCATTTTGATTTGTAATGGAAGATAGATGTAGATGTCTATGGGCCACAGCAACCACTTACCATCAGGTGGATTGTGTGCTCGTTTGTCACCCGATTCTATAAAAAAGCAAAGATCAGTCACCGATACAGTTAATTTTTCAGCCCACTAAAACACATCCAACGTGGCTCGACATCATCAGGCGACCTTTCGACACTTGGTTATGGCCCTTGAGTTCGGTGGAAAATCAGGAAAGAAGAAATAAAAAATGCATTAGAAATAATAATCTAATAATTTTATACTTACTGGTACTGATGCTACCAGAAAATATTGTCGGTATACTGCATTTTTCAAAGTGGTGCAGTTCTCATGTCTAATAAAACAGTCGTCTGTGAATGTTCAGAACAAATATGATCATTTTGTTTCGGACGCCAATTCACAATATTTATGCTTTTAAGCCATAATTTTAGTCTAGGTTCAGTTGGAAACCTGTTAATTAATAAACATTTGATAATCGTCTGTTGTTGGCGACTTTGTTTGTTAACATATTGGGTAGGAAAGAACATCGATAAGTATTATAGACAAGGAACTCGACAACCCTATTAAAATTTTATTGTTTATCAAAACTCAGTAATATACAGCCAAAGATGTTGGTATAAATGATATTAAGATTAGTAACAAATTACTAAGTACTTACATTATCAAATATTTTTAATTTGTTTAATATTTGCTGCAAATTCACTTACTTGTGAAATGTTATACCACTTCCCTTTTGGTAACGAGTTTTACAGATTACGCACACTCTCATTATTAATAAAAATAATACTTATAATGTAACTAATGTTATACACAATTAAACAACATAAAACACTTTCGTTTTTTAGTTTAAAATTTAAAAATACAGATTTATTAAATAAGACAATTTAAATATGACAACAAACTTTGGCATATTATGTCAATTTTATTTTTCAAGACATCCTTTAGCGGCGCTTCAAATTGGCACAGTCATTTTCTATGGTATAGCTAGTCCAGTGTACTTGTATATATAGAGGTCAGTGAGAAAATCATAATATATTAATTACATAACTAGGCTGTTTTACGCTGGTATCTTGTGAGAGCATGTATTTTCTCCAGTCGAGTCAAGTTCTGCAACCAAAGTATAACTTAAGCATAGCTCTCGTTACGTTATATCTAGGCCGTAACTTTACTGCCTTGCTGTTGAATATATTGGCTTTATAACAAGTTTAATATACCCATAATGTTTATTGTTTTATTCATAAATGTTCTCACATTCTATAAAACCCGGCTTACCATTTACACAACGAATTGTTTTCTGTGCCGTGGTAGCTCAACCCCGTAACCCAGGTTTGATCCCCGCCGGCACCAATGAACTTGTTAATTGCAATTTTAAGTGCTGATTTACCACGTCCTCGGTGGTGAAGGTAAACATCGTGAGGAAACCTGCATGTCTGAGGAATAAGGAAAAAAATATTTCGAAGACATGTGAAGTTCGCCAACCCGCATTGGAACAGCGCGGCGGACATTTCCTTGCCCTAAAACCCTCTCAGAAATGAAGGTAGGCCTGTGCCAAGCAGTGGGACGTTTATAGGCTGTCATTTAACTTTTTTTTACTTTTGTTTTCAGCTATTCACCTTCACAGTTTCATTATTAATTCATTGTAGTGTCTTGTTTTCTTTTGCTAAGCCATTATAAGTAATAACATAAATATATATATATACATATATATATATATGTATATATATATATATATATATATATATATGTATGTATATATGTATGTATGTCCTGAAGAACAAGAAATCTTTTAGTTTGTAAATTATCGAAGTAGTAAATATTAATTTAGGCCGGTGATTGACTAATATGCCACCTGAAGGTATGTGGTGATCATCACCCGTAACCCATATCCTGTGAAAAGAAAACGTTAAAATATTACCCTGGTTTATTTTATCACTATAACAATATTCAACTTCGTAACTTTTTATTAGAGGTAGTTATTAAGTTTATGGCTAATTTCAGTTTGTAGGCACAACGCAATAAAATACAAATGTAATGGGTTGTTATATGAGCAGCAATCAAAGGTATTCCTAGATAAAAAAATATTTTATATGAAGTAGAGATCTTTGTATGATTTAATTAATTTACATTCATCATTCATTCATTCAGTACAACTATCATAAACCCTCATTACTTCTGACAGGCGCGTTGACAACCGCAGTTTTGTTCTTTAGTAGTTATTGAGACAGACGCTTCTGCCTGTGTCTTGTTGTTTCCCTCTGTCTTCACTCATGACCCCGCGGGACGATATTTTCATTTTAATTTTTTTTATTAATTATTTATTGCACCAACAAATTACACACTATTACATACAAAATATCAGAAAAACAAAAAAAAGAAACACATATCAGGGGTGTCAAAATTTCAATTTATTAGCTTATACAGAAATATGATGTCAAATATATTATGTAAGTATAAGTATATGGACTAGTATATATTTTACACAGCCCCTAGACGATGATATAGCGGCGGTATAAACACAACACAACTCACACACCTAAAATTCACAGTACGCGAGCAATCCGGGTTCGATCTCCGCCGGTAACAATAAAATTAATAATTGCAATTTTATATGCTGATTTACCACGTGGTCAGCAGTGAAGGAAACATCGTGAGGAAACCTGTATCTCCAAAAAATAAAAGTAAACTATTAAAGACATGTCTGCAAACATACATTTGTAATCGGTTCACATTTCCTTGCTTCAATTCACAGTAATGAAATGAAGCCTGTGCTAGGAGTGGAACGAATATAGGCTGTAGCTTTACATTTATTTTACAGAATATTACTGTTGGAGAAAGGCTTCTTGTGGGTGTGCCACTTAGTCTGATATCTGGTTTTCTATACTCATCATATGAAACACACCAGCATTGAACTGCTATTTTACCCTGGTATTCTGTGAAAGCGAAGTCCTTCCCCGATGGAGCCGACTCGTTCGTGCTAGAACTATATAAATATAACTGCAGTGACTCTCTACCACACCTGAAATCTTATGTTTAGCCAGTTTCTTTAAAAATAGAATTTTTTATTTTATATACATTATAAACAATACTTATTATTGGAAGTCATTCTGATTTATAGGTTACCACTGGTTCTGAAAATACCTCTGTCCTGGGAATAACTAACATGAAATCCGGCGCGATATTTAGTTTTGAAAAAATAGAGATTTACAATCACGTATTAGGTTACACAATTAACGATACAAATCATATTAGAAATCGTTTGACAATGATTTTTTTGTAGAATAGGGTGACAAACGAGCACACAGTCCACCTGATGTTAAGTGGTTGCTTTAGCCCATGGACATCTACATCTATCCTCGATTACGAATCGGAATGGAGATGCTATGTTACTCCTGAGGACTAAGATGGCATTCCTCGTTACTAATAAAAAGGGTATCCGGTTCTCTATACACACCATATGAAACACAGCAGCATCAAGCTACTATTTTACGCTGGTATTCTGTGAGAGCGTGGTCCTTCCCCGGTCAAGCCATCCCGTTCGTGCTACAACTATACTACTAATATAAGCAGTTATATTGCATTGAATAAAACTATTATTTACGGATTTTATCGTGTTTAATTACTTTAATTTATTTTTATTATTATCCCGACGTTTCGGGTGCTTTACAGCACCCATGGTCACGGGGGCGGGGGGAGGACTGAGATGTTTGACGTCCCAATGTCATAGTTAGTCCGGCTACCTTCAGTTTTTTGAATATTAATTTTTGGTCCAATTTACGCAAGACGAGCTTATAGTTTCATGTAGTCTTGGAGTGGTATGCTTGGGTTTGGGTTTAATTTTGTTAATTATAGGATCCCAAGCAGATGGCAGCACCCATCCATCTTATCTATTGAAATTTGGATGTTTTTTAATTTCATTAGCCTCGCGTATGATCCTTGGTAGGAATCGGTGTTCTTTTGCGAGAATTTGTGGTTTATCAAATCTAATGTATTGGTGGGGACGATCTTGAACATGTTCGCAGACTGCAGACTTCCCGGAACGTCGGTGCTTCACATCAGCTATATGTTCCTTCACGCGGGTTTTTATAGATCTCTTTGTTTGACCTATGTAAGAGAAACCACATCCACAATCTAGCTTGTACACACTCCTCTTGTAGAGGAATATTACATTTGATGGATGGTAAAAATTGACTAATCTTCTTCGGCGGCTTGTAGTATGTTTTAATGGACGCTCACTTCAAGATGTGGCCAATCTTGTCCGTGACTCCTCTGACTTATGGCAGTACAGCAGGCGCGCGCTTGATTGTGGCCGGCTTCACTCGTTCACTATGACGTATGCGCTGGGCTCGAAGCTTGTTGTTTTGCAATACTTGCTTGACGTGCTGAAGCTCAGCGGCCAGATGTTTTCTGTCACAGATCCCTTGTGCTCTCTGAAACAAAGATTTGTGGTAGCTAACTGTGAAGTATGATGGTGAGATTGACCATTTAGATATCGGTTGGTATGGGTCTTTTTTCTATACACAGTGTGACCAATAGTGCTATCATGATTTTGGATGACTAAAATATCTAGGAAGGCTAAAGAATACGTCTACGTACCGCTTGTTCTACAATTATTGGATTTACAGGAGCAGTAAGAAGGGCTTTCTCCTCAAAGTCCTCCATGAATATGTCGGCGACTATGCGAGACACAGGTGAGCTCATCGCCACACCATCTACTTGCTTGTTGAACTCCTCCTTCCACAATAGATAGCCAGATGTGAGGCAATGTTCAAGTAGTATTGCATATTCTTGAGGCATGTTATTTTCTTCTAGCTTCCTAGTTACAATTGAGATGCAGTCAACAATAGGTAGGCATTTAAATAGTGACTGAACATCAAAACTGACCATAGTTTCATTGTTAGCGATATCTAGGTTTTTTATCTCACTCACGAAATGGTACGAATCCTTTGTGTGTGCTCTGGTATGTCCTCTCAGTTATATAGCAGCATGGCTCTACCACGTACAAAAATCATCTCATTTCCAGGGCTAATATCTAATCTAAATCTAAAAGGTTCTGTTATGTGTAACAGAATTTTAGCCATACAAGCTGTATTATAGTAACAATTGTGTTAAGAACTAACAGCAAGATATATCAAATACTTTTTGGATTGTTACCTTTGATGCAAATCGACAGTGTAGCCATTAGGGACCGCTTCCCTGCTTTGTTTGCTCAAATAGACTATGCACACCAAACTTATCATAGAATCGATCGGTATACACAGAAAAAAGAAAAAACACTAACGTTCATCGACGATCGTTCTATGCAAATGGATTTCAAATATCAGAGTAACGATACCGTCATATAAATGAACCTCATATTAAAGTCCCTTTTTATAGGAGAAGGGTGAAAAACGAGCACACAGTCCACCTGATGGTAATTGCTTGATGTGGCTCATAGACGACACATCTATTCTCGATTACGAATAAAAATGCAAATGCTTTGTCACCCGTGAGGACTAAGATATAATGCTTCCTTTTCTACACTCGCCATATAAAACACAGCAGCATTAAGGTGCTATTTTATTTTATTTTATTCAAAGTGGAACAGCTAATAACTACATTATTTATAATTACATATAGATAGTACAGTAACTATTATGTTACATATATATACTAATATAACATTATTACGATTTATAATATTTCACCATTTTTAATGTTTCTTTTTCAAAAATTAAAAAATTACTTCGCAGACAGTACTTACCGAAGGCAGCGCGGCTATAAATTCTACAAATTTTCAGGGAAAGGCGGGCTTATGCTTTAGCACGTAGAGATCGTTCTCTGTTTCTCTAACCTCCATTATTAAAAATTACAGTTTACCGCCATTATGGGTTTTAGTTGTATGTTGCAATTTTAAGTGTAATATTCTGTGCTTTACCAGCAAGCAAAGCCATTATATAATAACTGGACGGTTGAGAACCGTTTAAAATGTGTTTCCCTATTATTGCGTTTAGGTACAAAGACCGTACAATTTGGAACATCTCATTTTGATTCTTGATCGAGGATGCATGTAAATGTCATACCAATCAACCATCAGATAAACTGTGTAAGTATCACCTTAAATGACCTGAGCTCGAGCCCCACTCGTTTCCTCGATTGGTGTAAAAATTTTAATTGCAATTTTAAATTGTGGACATAAATATCGTTAGAAAACCTGGATTCCTAAGGAATAAAATATTTCGAGAACATGTCGAGAACTCCATCAACATATACTGCAACAGTTTTACGGTCTCATTGCTCCAAGCCCTCTCAAAAATTAGATAAAGCCGTAGAGCCAGCATTAGTAGTTTGCTTTTTTTACTTTACTTACATAATTATAATGAGTATTATTTTTACAATATTCTTCACGTAAAATTTACCAAAGGATCACGCCACCAGAAAGTCACAGGAAGTAATTATAAAATTCTCGTGCAAAGTTATACAGCTATTAAATAAATAAATAAAAAATACTTTAAGCATCTCCATTGTTTTCTTAGAAATTTTTAAAAATACTCCGCAAATTTTAAAAGATAAACAGAAACGTTTAATGTTGGAAATTATTCTTAATAGTATTTGATTGAAAATAATAATCTGCTTGTATTGTGTGCTGTTATTTTTTTATTCTTCATAATCTATCAGTAGTCCACGGCTTGCCATAGGGGGATATTTTGCTAAAGTTGCCACTCTTGGCGGGCGGATTATATTAATCGAAATATACATCGAGTTTTTTAATAGAATAAAAGTAACCCGATGGTAACTACGATGATATGGTTCAAGTTTACGAGTATTTACAATTTAGAACTGCATATGCGTTGTCACATTTGATGGAATGTCTAGTTTCCAGTGAAAAAGTTCTCCAATTCTCTACGCTCACCATACGAAACAAAGCATTGTTCTGGTCTTTCTGGTGTCCCTCCTTCTATATTTCTCTCTGTAGCCTCATACGACACCCACGGAAGATATGAGGTAGTGAGTTTTCAAACGCCGCCAACATATGGCACAAAAAAAGAAAAAGCGGTCTATGCGCGACCCGAAGGGTACACATGACTATCTTCCCAGTGGGAAGAATAAAAAATATCGTATGTTATTTTTCATTTGGCACAAAAAATGACCTGACCAATTTTGCTCAAAATTAAGTGGGGTCTAAGTTACATAATTATGCGTTAAATAAAATTGGTGCCATGTCAATATCAGTCTTTGTTCTCGAGATACACGAGGCGAAAATTGAATCCGAACATACATACATACATACATACATGTGCACACACGGATATCATCTTAAAAACCATACTATTCGACTTCAAAAACCTTGAAATGTGGAGATATGTTAAAATTTCCAATTTGCAAAATTGAACCCATTAAAGTAACTTCCTACCGAAAAATTAAAAATGAATGAACCCCAGACATCATGATTAGTCATTTTTACGATGAGCGCAGACTGCACTTACGGCTCGAACAAATGGACTTTAAGAGTTGTACTCTCACTTCAATATATTTTATTTTATATTTACATACCCTCGTATTAAACACTATATTGATTTGCAGCTCTGTGCACATTAGTGTCGTTCGATGTAGAAGCTTGTTCGGTATGGAAACAGATGTGGATACTCGACGTGCAACGCCTATCAAACCGGTGACCGAAAACTTTGGTCAGCGGATAGGCCTTGCGATAAAAAAGTTTACTGTTTAGAAAGAAACATGTCTTTGAGCCTATTCGCACACGGGTCGTATCATAAGAATATCATAATACGCGCGTAGGACGGGAGCAATACGGGCGCGTACACGTTCAACCAAGTTCGCACACGAAGCGGTGCTGCAGCGAATCGTAGGAGATGTTTATTATATTTACGATAGTCGTAGTGTACTGGCGTAAAAGAGGAATCGTAAAATATTAACCGTTCATTTATTCCTTTAAAACTTTAAATGAATTCTAATATTTTTTACTTATTACGAATTTTAATTTCAATAGGTATGAATAGGACCGAAAAGGGGATTGTATTTGTGAAAGTGGGTAAAGCGTTCCGTTGTCTACACAATCATTCACTAGGTTAATATTCAAGGAACGATGTTACGGAAAAAACTTAGGCAGAAATATCGTCAAAAATAAGGTAGACAGGTACATAATGTAATGTAAGGCCAAATTTGCCTTACATTATAATAATAATAATAATAATAATAATCCCCACCAGAAGGCTTGGTGTTGGCTGGGTCTTCTCGGACTCAGCAAGCGGCACCCGCCGCTGGTGGAGCACGTCGCATGCGTTGGTCTAAATCGATGAATGAAAACGCACTGCGGGCGTATTTTAGGGCAAAAGGGGAAGAAACTGGATGTTTGGCGTATCGGGCTCGGATGCATCGCTTTTTTGCAGAGCTGGAGCCATCTCTATCCGTCACTGAGCAAAACCTGGCAGACCGAGTTAGGTACATCCTGCGCTCCAACATATTTGGTGACGCCGAACTCGAGCGACTACGACGTGAGGCTATTCCTTCATCGAATGGAAATGCTGCGGCTGGGAATGCGGCGCCACTAGATGCGCAACAAACTGCATATGTGGATGCTGCCGTCAACATTCCATTTGTGGCTAATTCAGACGATGATGGAATAGTCTCCCACGAACTAGAGAAAATGAGGAGCATACTGGAAGAGTCGATGCTGGAAACGCGCAGCATGCCTCTCGATAATCGACCGCGACTTCCCCGCATACCCCTTAGCAAGCGAAATCGGGCTGTCGTGCGGGCTCTTAACCCAATGCTGGTAACCTATTTGGAAGCCAGCCGGGACCTTTGTGAGACGGATTCAATTCTTTTTGGCGCCGCACTGGCAGTATGCCGTATTATTGGCGCCAAACTTCCCGTGGCTGGACGTGCTACTCAAAAAAGTAGCGCCATCCCAGCCTGGAGAAAAAGAATTGAGGACCGTATCGCAAAGGCAAGGGCCCTTATCGGCAGACTGACAAGCTTCAGGTCGGGTAATACTAGACCGAGGATTATGCGCACCGTTAGGATGGCGTTTGCTGGGACAAATATCAGTTTGTTCCAGCCGGATATCACGCAAAAACTAACGGAGCGCATAGATGACCTGAAGCAAAAAATCGCTGCTTGGGGGAAGCGGATTCGACGATTTAGCGAGAGGTCAAGGCGGTTCAACCAGAATCGTCTCTTCCAGAGTGATCAGAAGAGGCTCTATAAATCATTGGAGCGACCAGAGGTATGTGGAGCGGGCCCAGGACCGGATCAGGCTGCCACTGTCGCATTTTGGCGTGGCCTGTGGTCAGAGCCCGTAAACCACAGCGAGGGCCCTTGGATGGAAGTTGTGGCGAGCCAGAGTGCAAGTGTTACGCCTATGGACCCCGTCACCATAACGCCTGAAGACGTGGCTGAGGCGGTCCGTAGGGCCCCGAACTGGAAAAGTCCGGGGCTCGACGGGCTGCATCATTACTGGTTGAAGGGGTTCGTAGTGTGTCACGCTGTGCTCGCCCGACAGTTTCAAGAGGCTCTCGATCAGAAGTCGCTCCCGAGCCTCTTCACTACTGGGATCACTCATTTTGTTCCTAAAGATCAGGATACCACAGACCCGAGCAAATACCGCCCCATCACGTGTCTACCCACCATATATAAGACACTGACATCCATTTTGAGCGCGAGAATCACTCGTCACCTGGAGCTAAATCAGGTGATGTCACGCGCTCAAAATGGATGCCGGGGCGGTGGTCGTGGAACCAAGGAACCACTCCTCATTGACGCGGTCATTGGCAAAGTGGTGAAACGCAACCGTCGGAATTTCTCCGCCGCCTGGATAGACTACAGAAAAGCATTCGACTCGGTGCCCCATACATGGCTAAAGAGGGTCCTCGAGCTGTACAAGATTGACTGTACAGTTCGAGACTTCCTCGGGCAGTGTATGGGGCAGTGGAGTACGATCCTTTGCTATCTGGGCGAGCGGATGATGGCTGCGGAGGACCACATAAGGATAAGAAGGGGTATCTTCCAGGGCGATTGTCTGAGTCCAATCTGGTTTTGCCTCTCCCTGAACCCTCTCAGTACTTTACTGGAGGGCTCCGGGAGGGGATTTCAGCTTCGGAAGGGAGGTACAAAAGTGACCCACCTTTTCTATATGGATGACCTCAAATTATTCGCCTCCAGTCGCTCCCATCTTATGGAATTGCTAAACATCACGTGTGAATTTAGCAATTCTATTAGAATGGAGCTGGGGACGGATAAATGTGCGGTCCTCCATGTTGAGGGGGGAAGGGTTGCTAACTCTGAGGGCATAGACTTATCTATGCCCGTCAACTTAAGAACCCTTTCCGAGGCTGAAACATACCGATACCTGGGTATGTCACAGAACATCGGTATCGATGAGGCTGGTATGAAACAGTCAGTTTGCGACGTGTTTTATGCACGCTTGACCAAAGTGCTTAACAGCCTTTTGTCCGGTGTGAATAGGACACACGCATATAACGGTTGGGTCATGCCTGTCCTCATGTATACCTTTGGCATACTCAGGTGGAGTCAGACTGAACTTAACGCCCTGGATAGAAAAGTCCGCACTACAATGACGTCCCATAGGATGCATCATCCGAGATCGTCGGTAATGAGGCTGTACTTGCCGCGAAAGCATGGTGGGCGTGGCTTCTTGAGCGCGCTCACCATGCATAATCGCGAAGTGTGCAGCCTCCGTGATTACTTCCTGATGAGATCGGATGATCCATTCTATAATGACGTCATTTCTTGTGATAAAGGACTTACCCCTCTATCCTTAGCCAACGAGCAATGGCAAAACCCGGCAGTGCAGAGCATTTCCGACCGGGAGACCGTATGGAAGGAGAAGGAGCTCCACGGGAGGTTCTACAAGGCTCTACATGAGCCTTTCGTAGACACAGCAGCCTCCCTCCACTGGCTACGCTTTGGTGATCTCTTCGGGGAAACCGAGGGTTTTGTCTGTGCAATACAGGATCAGGTTATTAAGACCAACAACTATCGGAGATACATCCTAAAGGATGGCACCGTCGACATCTGTCGAGCTTGTCGCCATCCCGGTGAGTCACTTAGGCATGTCATCTCCGGTTGTTCGGCGCTTTCTAACTCTGAGTACTTGCACAGGCACAACCTAGTAGCCAGAATTCTTCACCAGGAGCTCGCTCTGAAATACGGTCTCGTGGATCGGAAATTGCCGTATTACAAGTACTTGCCGGAAGCCGTGCTCGAAAATGATCGCGCCAGGCTCTATTGGGACCGGGCCATCATCACAGACAGGACTATTCTTGCGAATAAGCCTGATATTGTGCTGATGGACCGGGCACAGTCAAGGATATTTTTGGTCGACATTACCATTCCGTATGACGAGAACCTCGTGAAAGCCGAAACAGACAAGCAAACAAAATATCTGGACCTGGCTCACGAGGTGACCGACATGTGGGGTGGTCTGCCGACCGAAATTATTCCTGTAGTCGTCTCTGCAAACGGGCTAATCCCAGCCAGCCTCTCGGGTCATCTGAGGCGACTGGGACTACGTGGCGGACCGCTCCAGGCTCAAATGCAGAAGGCGGTGCTCCTCGATACCGCCCGCATCGTCCGCCGGTTTCTTTCCCTTTCCCCCTAACCCTCGGCCGTTTGGTCTCCCCTGCCGAGGGCGTCCATCTGGTTGGGCTTTTATTTATTTATGTATTTTTATATTTATTTTATGTTATTGATATTTATGTATATTTATCTTTTCATTTTCATTTATAATTATATATTTATGGGACCCAACCAGATGAGAAAACTATATAGATACCCCAAAAATAATAATAATATTCCACAACTATCACACAACGCCATCTAGTCCCAAGCTAAGCAGAGCTTGTGTTATGGGTACTAGACAACTGATAAACATACTTATATATTTCTAAATACATAAATATTATAGATAAATTACACCCAGACACAGAACAAATGATCGTGCTCATCACACAAACATTTGTCCTGGGTGGGAATCGAACCCACGACCTCCGGCTTAGCAGTCAGGGTCACTAACCACTAGACCAACAGGCCTGTCTAATTACATTACTAATTACATTACTTGGCACTTGGCGTGCTCAGCAGAGTGGGATAATATTTCATGCCGGCACTCCGTCTGCAATTTTACAAGGTGCAGGTTTCACTGAACATGGAATACTGTTCTCGTCTTTGGGCTGAGGCTCCCTAGTGCAAGCTTCTTCCATTTTACTGCATCGAGCGCAGAGCCGTTCAAATTGTCGGCGACCGAACTCTTTTTTTTGACTCACTTGCGTTGCGATTAAATGTTGCATGTTTTTGCGTATTTTATCGCATTTACCACAGGGAGTATTCTAAGGGAATTTTTGAAGCTAATTTCACCCGCACAAATTCACCATCGCACATCACGCCAATACTCGCGATACCATCCTCACCATCTGGATGACTGGCGGTCCACCACTGTGCATTTTAAAAGTAGTTTTCTTCCTCGCTTCTAAAACTTCCTTGTGGAATCAACTACCACCAGAGATTTTTTCAGACCGATGCAACTTAGAGACCTTCAAGATAATAACCTACTCTTTTTTAAAAGGCTGGCAACGCATCTGCAATTCCCCTGGTGTTGCAGTTGTTCGTGTCATACATTCACTCTCTGCTAATCTATGGGGAGACCTGTGTTAAGCGGTGAACTTTTGATGATCTGTTATAACAATAACACTGGTCGGCATCAAAATAAGAGCAAAAAAATGTATATATGGAAGTTATTACGTTAGTTACGTTAAATCCAAATATGTAGTTAGAATTCACCTAGCACGTTTAGTTTCGACGCAATAGCATTTTTTGTTTGCACTAGAATTGTGTGCTTATAGTCGCAGGCAGCGGTATTTGTGAACGTTGGTATGTACATGTATTTAGTTGTGTTCTGAGTCAGTTCTACTGTTCAAATCAAAGTTGGTAGATAAAGATAGAAGAGCATGGGTAGCTTTTGAAAATGTATGTCACAATTTTCTTGGCAATAAAAGGGCTGAAAATTACACAGAGCTGATAGAACTGCTTTCGTCTTATCATCAACTTTGCATCCAAGTTATGTCTTTAAAAATTCACTTCTTGCATTCGCATTTAGATTTTTTCCCAGAAAATCTTGGTGCCGTGTCTGATGAGCATGGTGAAAGATTCCACCAAGACATTGCACATATGGAAAAAAGATACAGCGGCAAGTGGACTGATTTTTGCTGGGAAATAAATCGAGAAACAGCAGTTAAAATGTATAAAAGAAAGCGATCTACCAAATAGTTATCATTTTTATGTTTTTTTTTATATTTTTTCATTCATATTTCATTTTAATTTGTGTTGTAAAAGTCATCAATCAGTATAAATTTGTTCGTTCTAAAATATATGCATATTTAATATATATATATCAATACCGATATTTTATTTAAATGTAAATATCTGAAAAGCTAGAAGTGATAGTTGAAATCTTTAAACAGATTTGGACTCAACAAATCAAAGCCAATAGAAATCACATAGTAAACTTTTTGCTCCCGGATTTTTTTTTTTTGCCGACCAATGTAATTAAGACAAAGTAAGTTTACAGAGGTTTGAAAGGGTGCAAAAGTCTGCTCTTCTGCAGTCTGCTCCTTAACTCCATAGGTTTTTATAAACGTTAATGAATATAGAAAGTAAGAATATAGATAAAGAGAAAGTAAGAATAGAATAAAGAAAGTAAGCGCGGGATGCGATCGACAGATGTGAGTGGGGGGCGGGGGGGGGGGGGGGGGGTTTGATCATCAGCAAACTCTTTGCGCTTTCATTTAAATCAAGACACTTGATAATACAATCGTTGTAGTACGATGGATAGGCCCGCCCGTGGAAGAACCACACTCTCACAGAATACCAGCTAGAAAAAGTAGATTAAGTAGCTGTGTTCCTTATGGTGATTCTGGAGAACTTGAGACTCTTTTTGCTGGAAATGAGGCATTCCATCTTAGTCCTTACGGGTGAGAACGCTTCTCCGTACTGCTTCTTAACCATGGACATATGGTATGGATGTCTATAAGACATAGTGTCCTCTTACTATCAGGTTGAAAGTGTGCTCGTTTGTAACCCCTATTCTATAAAAAAAATATGAACTTCATATAAGTATACGTAGTTATTTTTTAACTTATAAGGTGGAGCAACAAAAGCACGATGAAAACTTACTAGAAACGAAAGCGAGGTGTCCGCCATACAATGGTGTACCCGAACACCCTTGAACATAAAATCAACTGCCATTTCATTTCTGATAAAATTAAAATTTTATTAAAAATTTTGCATTGAATGGAAAAACAGTTAGGAATACTGGCAATTAAAAGTTTAATTCAAAAGTTTTGACAGCTTTTCCGGGGTTATTTTACATTGCTCTAATCAAAAGAAATTGCATTTTCATATTCTTTTACTTCAATATCGAGCGCGTTTACTACGTTACTTCAGCACTTAAAAAGAAATTACCTACCTCATTTGTACCAGCAGGGATAGAACCTGACTATTCGTTTTAGTGCTACTTAAATATATAGAGAATAAGTTATAGGTACTTTAAGAGAATGAGAAATCCTACGTTCCGCATTTTATCGTTAAGAAAATTCTACAAAAGGACGTAGACAGCATCATCTGTAATAAGAACTACAACGCTGTTTGTTCATTTTTTACCGATCTTTAACATTTTTCAGTGTAGACGAGGAGATTTCTTCCGTCTACTCATTACATGGGCGTGAACTGTCGTCGGCAAACTGCTTCGCGCCATTAGCGAAATGCTTTTAAGTGTGGTCTGTTAAACGATCTAAGACGCGGTTCTTCGAGTTATCTTTCCTTCGCAGATTTTATTTTATATTTCAAAGTGTTTTGTTTCTCCTATTTAATATATTTAATATAAGAAAACAAAGATCAGCAAGCCGAACCAGTCTACAAGGAGAAATGCTCATGTACCGCCACAAGAATTTCACATTTTTAGGATTAAGTGATAAGGAAGAAGTGAGACGAAGTAAGAATGGGCTACTGACGGCGAAGAATGTTGGAAAGTCACTCCTTTCCTCAACACTAGATGGCGCTAGATGTCTAATAATTGTGAGTTTTAAACTCTATCCGACTCTCATCTCAACGACACTGATGAGAACTTATTCATTAAACAACTTTAAAAAAAGACGTTGTATTTTCGACGTGTATAATTTTTATGTATATTTATACATTATTCGGAAATGTCTGAACCGGTTAAAATATCTCTTATAATATTCTGTATCGGGTGAGGTACCAAGGGTGATCCCGTAAAAGATTAAATTTTTGTTGCAACTTAAAACATTTAAGTTGAACTTGTGATATTATTTAGTCTGTTTTAAATTGTAAAAAAATGTAGTTTGAACAAAAAGTAAGAACCGACTATAATTTCAATTCCATTCAATAGCTTCTCAAGTCAAGACTAATTAATCGATATACCATGACCAAGCACCGAATTCACAAGTTAATATTTTTGTACTTTTGAAGTAATTTTTTTCTAATATACTTATTTTAATATTATTATTCTTTTTAAACATAAAAAGAGTTACTTTTAATATTGTCATTACTTTCATGTAAGTATTGTATTAATTAGATATGATTGGCGTTTACCTTGTGTGTTCAATCAACGAATAAATGTGTTTTTGTTTTTCTTTTTCTCAGTCAATCAATCACAATGTGATCAATCTGAAGTTGAGATTTTGTTATTTTACGTAATAAAACTATAAAAATTATTTTTCTGCTTTCTACAGTTAAAATAAATTTAGTTTAAAATGCATCAGTCCCAGATGGTTATAAATATAATATTCCACAATATAATAATAATATTCCACAATTATCACACACAACGCTATCCAGTCCCAAGCTAAGCAGAGCTTGTGTTATGGCTACTAGACAACTGATATACATACTTATATATTTCTTAATACATATATATTATAGATAAATTACACCCAGACACAGAACAAATAAATTAACAAATTATTCGTTCGGCTTGGTACGCCGTAGTGAACAGTCGTGTCCTTGCAAGTTGCGCATCTAAGACCAGTGTTATAGACCCCTGCCTTACGAATAATATACGCTCATATCGTGTCTACGGTCGCTGGTCATCGTTGCCGCGGATTGTCCAACGTCATTGATCTCACGCTTATGGACTTTAACGTGACAACTCGGTGTCTCGTACGATTGGTTTTATGATTTTATTGTGTTCGTGCACAGTGTTGAGCTGTTGAGTGACGTTTTAGCCAGTGTACCTACATCATTCTAGACAGGCCTGTTGATCTAGTGATCCAAATATTGCTGTGATGAGCAATACGGCTAAGGAGAACATTAATGTGAATCCACGTTATAAGCGCCCAAGGGGTGAAGCTTCCCCCATCAATGAATTACATAATTTTAAGGAAGAACTAAAACGAGAAATCGAAGCTATGTTCGCCTCTTGGAACAAAATTCAAACACGTACATTATCTGAAAAAATAGAACAACAACAGTCTACCATTTTGAACAAATTGGTGTCCGAGGTAAATGAGCTGAAAACACAAAACTCTGAATTGAAGAAATCCTTCCTTGAGGTAGAAAAATCGGTAAAATTCGTTAGTGCACAATATGATGATATGTCAAAAAAGATCCTCGACCTGGAAAAGGGAAATTCTTACCTAACGGAGAAAGTCAAGGCACTTGAAAATACCACCAAAGATCAACAATTTTGTTCCCGTAGCTCCACTATAGAGATCAGAAATGTCCCCATTAAAGACAATGAAACACTTGATGACCTAGTATCTGTCGTTACTGGAATTGGAAAAATAATCGACGAAAATATAACTCGAGCAGACCTCAGGGATTTGCGACGGGTGCCCGGAAAACAGGGTGTGCCAAAACCAATTCTGGCTGAATTCACAAATGTCAACGTTAAGCGAAGCTTTATATCCAGCACGAGGAATTTCAACAAAAAGTCCAAGAACAAACATGACAAACTGAATACAGAATTGATAGGTATCTCGGGGACGCGTATGCCCATATACGTATCTGAGTTCCTGCCATTACAAATGAAGAAACTTCTCTTCCGTACACAAGAATTCGCAAAAGCCAACGGGTACAAATATTACTGGACTTCAAACGGCATCGTTTACCTCAGGAAGAAAGAGGGAGACAAGCAAATTATTGTAAAATCAGAACAAACCCTGATAGATCTGCAGAAAACCGTATGACTAGACCAAGTTTATTTTTGTAATTTTGCTGTATTATACCTAAACTTTTGTTTAAATCATCGTTTCTCTAATGTCTTCCTTGTGAGTTTCTCAATTTATATTTATAACGTAAATACCATATACACAAATGCATTACAATCCAATACAATATTCTTACACTCGCTCTCACAGTCAAAATTACATCTTCTTACACACACACTCGCACTCAATCATAAGCACCACGTAACACACTCATATGATCCATTATTTATCACTGAGATATTTTTAAAGCCTACTACTACCTATATAATGCATGTTAAAGAGCTCAAAAACTATATGTTTCCCATGCTCAGTTGTCCAAAACTTTTCATAAATGGCTAATGATATTCTAAATAATGAAATAGAGGATATATCTATCTCACAAGCTATTGAATGTGAACCGCTGAATTGCCAAAAGTACATAAATAACAATTCAAAATCTTTGTCTCTTCTGCATGTCAACATTAGAAGCATAAATAAAAATTTTAACGAATTCCGTTTGCTATTATATGCTCTAAATATCACCTGCGATATTTTGATTCTTTCTGAATGCTGGTTGTCTAAAATATCTACCATACCGCAGCTTGAGGGCTATTTATCATATAGTACGAAATCCATCAGCAACCAGAACGATGGGTTGGTGATCTACATTAAGAACTTCATTACACACACAGTATATCAACCTAACTTTAATGACGCAAGCTGTCTAATCTGCACAATAAATAAAAGTGTAGCTATAGTAGGTCTATATAGATCACCTTCCTTTCGAAACACCGACAATTTTATGGACAGCCTGAATACTACGTTAAATAATTTATCAGCAATAAATAATATCATTATAATAGGCGACATTAACATAGATATTAAAGTAAATAATTGCGACCCAAACTCAAATGATTATTTAAATCTTATGGCTTCTCATGGAATGTTACCAGCACATCAGATTCCGACCAGATTGGATAACTGTTTAGACCACGTCATTTTAAAAACAAGGGTTCGATCCACAACTCTTGTGATAGAAACATCTTTAACTGACCATTTTCCAGTCCTCTTAAATTTAAATTTTAATCTAAGTCCTGTTAACCGTCCAACAAGCCGAATTGGCAATAAAATCAATTTTCCTCAAGTAGCACATGAAATAAATAACACAGACTTTTCTATAATTTTTTCGTTCGACGACGTTAATAGGGCGACCGATCTGTTCCTAGACACGTTAATCCCTATAGTGAAAAGAAATACCATTTGTTTTACAATTCCATGCAGACAACGAACAATAAAGCCCTGGATAACTGTAGGAGTATTGAGGTGCATTAGAAACAGAGACCGCATGCATAAAAATGTCAAACGTAACCCAAATAACGTGATACTGGAAAAAACTTACAAACGCTACAGGAATTTTTGTACTAATCTTGTAAAAAATCTCAAGAGAGACTACGAGAGATCTGAACTTTTCAAGGCTAAGAAAAGTCCTAAAAAAACCTGGGAAATTATTAAAATGGTTACAAATACAAATAAAGTAAGTGTACCACCATTAGAACTTTTAAATTTGTGCGATGATGCTAAAATATCAGTTGATGCCGTAAATTCATTCTTTGCAAATATAGGGAAAGAACTTGCAAATAAAATTAAATCAAATTTAGAATCCATTGACTCACCACCTAACTTCTTGCACTCTCCTTCACATTCTATGGTCATCCTCGAAATCGATGAAGATGAAGTACATGATGCTATTATGAGCCTAAGAAATGACAGTGCTGTTGGGTGGGATGGCATACCAGCCCAAATTTTTAAATCAAACCCAGTTCTTACACCTATAATTACTCACCTATGTAACTTGGCGATATCCACTGGGAAGTTTCCTGTCGCCCTGAAAAGGGCAATTGTACACCCCATCTATAAAAGTGGGGACAGACGCAATGTCACAAATTATCGCCCAATTTCTGTCCTGCCCGCTCTGTCTAAAGTATTTGAGCGTATCCTAAATCGCTATCTGGTTCGCTTTCTTGAATCTAATAGCTTAATCTCCAAAAATCAATTTGGCTTTAGAAGGGGCAGGTCTACCCAGGATGCTGTTGCTTCCCTGGTAGAGCATGTAGTCACCGAACTCGACGAAGGCAGGAATTGTCTGGGTATTTTCCTGGACCTTTCTAAGGCATTCGATACTGTCTCTGTCCCAATACTGTTAAATAAGTTGGAAATGCTGGGTATCAGGGGTCGTATCCTGGAAATATTTGCTGATTACTTATCAGGTCGGACGCAGTGCACAAAGATAGACTCTTTTGTCAGCAAACCCGAAGCCCTTGAATTTGGAGTTCCTCAGGGTAGCATTTTAGGGCCCACGTTATTCCTGACCTACGTAAATGAGCTCTGTGACTTACCTCTATCTGATTGCCGTATTGTTACTTATGCTGATGACACGGTCCTTGTTGTTTCTGGGAATAACTGGTCCGATACAATTATGATGGCAGAGAATAATTTTAGAATGGTTATGATGTGGCTAAATCGTAATTTTCTAACCTTAAATATAGATAAGACTAAATTAATAACCTTTTCTATAAGACCCTCTGCACAACCACCAAGCGAGTGCTTCGATATGCGTGCTCATAATTGTTCCAATGGGACTTTTCATTGTAATTGCCCAAAATTGCAAAGAACCCCTACCATTAAATACTTGGGTATTCAAGTGGATAATTGTTTGAACTGGTATAGTCAAGTAGAATCCGTTGCAAGTCGGTTACGTAACCTAATCTACATCTTTAAAACATTACGTAGTTCCGCTGATGCAGATATCCTGTCATCTGTGTACACCGCCCTTTGTGAGTCAATCATTTCATATTGTATCCCGATATGGGGTTGTGCCTCTAAGACCACCTTCATTAAAGTTGAGCGCGCACAGAGGGCAGTGTTAAAGGTTATGCATAGGCGGCCTTGGAGATACCCGACCGCACAACTTTATAAGGATTGTAATGTGCCTACAGTTAGGCAACTTTACATCCTTCGCTCAATTTTGCATCTACACTCTACTGTACCTCCAAATAGTTCTTTCACGCCAAGGAGACGTCAAAAAGCAGCATGTCCTGTCAAAACATGTAGGACTTCTTTTGCTAAAAAGCAATTATCCTCGTCAAGCTCGCGGTTATACAATAAACTCGATAAAACGTTAAAGATAAAGTTAAAAAAAGAAGAAGAAAAAAAAGGTAATTTCGTACCTTAATGAATTAAATTACAGTGCCACTGAAGCTTTAATATCCTAAACCCTACAAACTGTATACATACACATGCACACACGCGCACACGCACACACACACACACACACACACACACACACACACACACACACACGCACGCACACACGCACGCACACACACACACACACACACACACTACCCATGCCATACATTATCATCATTATGCTGTTTACTTTTTATTTTATTTTTATTTTTATTTTATTTTTTTGTATTTTCTTTTTCCTTAACTGCCTGCTCTTCAAATGCTCGCAATAATGTAATCACCAATTAAATCAACTCGCTATGCTGTTATATAGAATACGTTTTAAGGAGCCGAACCACTGACTTTCATAACACAGGTTGTCCTAGCATGAAAGTCAGGGGATCAACTTATCTTTAAGTCCCTTATGCTAGCCATTTTGTCACAATTAATCTGCGATAACATTGTCTTATGTTTAAGGCTTTATTTCTCAATAAATTATTATTATTATTATTATTATTATTATCGTGCTCATCACACAAACATTTGTCCTGGGTGGGAATCGAACCCACGACCTCCGGCATAGCAGTCAGGGTCACTAACCACTAGATCAACAGGCCAGTCTAATATGTTTCTTTTTTGTTTTTTTTTTTTTTTTTTTTTTTTTTTATATATAAAATAAGGGTGACACACGAGCACCCAGTCGGCCTGATGGTAAGTATATGCTGTGGCCCATAGATATCTACATTTATCCTCGATTAAGTATCAAAACACAGATGCGTCAAAACGAGGGTCTCCGGATCTCTGCAACCACCATACGAAATACAGCAATATTAAGCTGCTATTTTACACTGGTATTCTGAGAGAGCATGATCCTTCCCCGTTCGAGCCAATCCATTCCTGCTACAACCATAATATAGCTGCAGCGTGGCTCTACCATGTACACACGAGAAATTTGTATTGCGTGTACACGTATACGTAATACAGTTTTCTCGTGTATCCCGGAGTCGTTTCACGTACTTAAAATACACGTAGACCAACATGCACACCCGCGACATTTACCTGGATTGCAGTTACCACTTACCTTCAGGTGGAATGTACACTTGTCACTTCAGTTATATACAAAAAGAAACTAATCTTTTTTCATGCGGAATTCGAACCTGCTACCCGTTGCGTTTAAACGTTCATTTGCTGCGCTATCAAGCCGTCAAATTATAAATTTTCTCAACATTTAAATAAAAATGTAGTCATATGTAAAGATATGTCGTACTGTTGCATTTTAGTAATTCTCTTGGATGTAAAAATTATAACTTTTCGTCGCTAGATGGCGGTAACAGTTCGTTGGTGTTGAAGCGGGATTAATTACAGAAAAATAAGCACTCAAATCAATTCAATGGAGTTAAACAGGGTACTGGAATTTATTATGAGATTACACCCATACCTGCGTGTGTGCTTGGGATGTAAAAAAATCGGGTCATTCTTGCATTGCATTCTCATTACAAGGTATCAAAAGTCATCTGTAGAAACTAGACCAAGCCCATAGATAGCCGGGATACGAGAAGAAGGGAGGATATTTAGCTGCCTCGCTTTGCAGGAGCGTTTGCAACCGCAGTTCTTTATTACTTTGTGTTGTTATTAGGACGATGCTGCTGCCCATCTCCTGTTACATTTTTATCTGTCGCCTCTTGCTTCACTCAAAAGATGGTTAGGTTATGAGAATGTGTGTGAAAGCGTTCCTGTGGCCCTGCCAATATGCGGCGAAAGTGGAACTCCATGGGATTTTGATGGGGCGAGCTACTACTTATCACCGCCGCAACGAAGCAGATATAGTATGGATCCTCATGTAAAATGGGTAGTAGTGTATCCTACACTGCCAGTACACAGCATATAAACTGATTCTAAAATGCAATGTATTTCTCTTGTCTGAGCAACTGAGGTTTTCTCACTGGTAGCATCAATGAAATTTTAAAATAATTTTTTTGTGCTGATGTACCATGTACTCGGCAGTGAAGAATAACATCGTGGGGAAACAATGTGTGAGCAAAAAAAAATTTTAAAAATATAAGGTGAAATTCGCAAACAGGCTCTCTAGAGCAGCCCGGCGGACTAATTGTTTCGTAATCCTCTCAGAATTGAGAGGTCTGTGCCCAGCGGTGGGACGTATACAGGCTTTAATTTACTTGTACTTTATCACTTTAACATATTTCTAATAAGATAACCTTTACCATGTCTAAGTTAAACACCACAGTCTTGCTTATCAGTCAGCTCACCATTTTGTAGTTGATGTCAATCTGGTAAAAAATATGCAGCGTGGCTCTACCGCGTCTCTCTAACAGCATTTAGTTGCAAATAAACGTTGTCCTAGGCCACAGCATCCACTTACTGTCAGGCAGAATTTGTTCTCGTTTGTCACCTTAATAGAACGTAAAAGTACATCAATGGACACAGGATTCTCCGGATGTAAGAAGCAACCAAAAGAGACAGCTGAAGTCAGATCTTCAGCTGTCTCTTTTGGTTGCTTCTTACGCCTTTCGTTTATTGTTTAATTTTTTTTACTTTATTATGACAGTGGTACAACTGAACAGTTTTGGTACCAAATTTTAGAAGGCTTCCAGGTATTAAAAAACGTTACACATACACTAGGATTTTCTCTTGCATCTTAGATGCAGTTTACGTAATTAGATTGCGCAAGCACAAACATTCAGACCAGAAACAATTATTTGAAAGTCTATAAATACTTATTGAGTACAATATTTGAACCCACAGGCTAAAGGCCGCAATTAATAGCTAAGCCAAAACGGCGTATTTTAAAATAATAATTTTGTGAGGAAAAACGAAATATAGAAGCATGGCAAGGGGTTAGATTACAGGAAGTTTAGTAAAAAAATATTTACTCTAGTGCATTATCCAGATAGAAAACGTAGGAGTCAGTTTCTTAACCCTACTGCATATTTTACGTTACTACCAAACGGCAATCTCACCACACTTGCTGCTCATCTTTAATTGTATAAAAAATCAATTTACTTTCCGCTCGAATTTCGTACTTTAGTATCTTTAAATGTATAAGGGTATAGAGTTATCGATTTTAACAGTCAACATTAGTCTGAGTGCACACTTGTCTAGATTGGAAACGGCTGAAGCGTTAAACGGATTAAATAATAGGCCACTCTGAGCTTCTAGTACAGAAACTGCTGTATTTAATCTTCTAATTTCTACAAGCTCTCGAGACACATTATTTACTTTATGTATGTATATAGCCTAAGTGTATATACAGACTAAGTGTTCTAATATACGCGTTATCTAGGTATGTACACACACGCGTACAGGTGGATACGCGTACTTCAGGGTATCATTATGCATTGCGCGATTTTGAACGCGTGGTGACAAGTCACGAGTCACCAGTCAGTATCCGCCATATCTCGAAACACGATTGTCGTGTTCACCACCACTGCAGCATTTCTATTCTATAATTCCATCCGCATATTTTTTGAATAACTTACCTATGTCAAGAGCAATATATTATTTTAAAACTAAATGATAAAAACATCAATAAAATTTTAAACAAGTCGAAATGTCATTTAAATAAAAAATTATATTAAAAGTCAAAATTAAAAATTGAGATAAAAATAAAATAACGCTCACACATAATGAAATTAAAATTAACTATCGTACATTATAATCGAATTATTCTGTTATTACTTGAGCTGCAAATTTTTTAAAATGTGTTAAGGAGTTTGAGAAAACATCTAGCTGAGAAGTTCCTTTTTCTGTTTCACTGGATATAGAGTTGTGAATGAGATTGTAACTCCTCACCGCTCTGTTTAAAGGAGCATAATGGCCCAAATTTGACGTAGCTGGATAACTTTTAAAAGGAGGTATCTTAAGTCTTCTTCTTTCTTGGTACAGCAATATTTACTCAAGGAAAAAATCAACGGTGTCAAAATTTTTATTTATTAGCTTTTACAGAAATATGACGTCAAATATTTATGTAAGTATTAGTATATGGACTAGTATATATTTAACACATCCACTAGACGATGATATGGCGGCGGTATAAGCACGACACAACTCACACACCTAAAATGCACACTACGCGAGCAATCCGGGTTCGATCCCCGCCGGTACTAATAAAATTGTTAATTGCAATTTTATATGCAAATTTACCACATGGTCAGTAGTGAAGGAAACATCGTGGGGAAACCTATATGTCCAAAAATAAAAGTAAACTATTAAAGACATGTCTGCAAACATACATTTGTAATCGGTTGACACTTCTTTGCTCCAATTCTCAGTAATGAAATGAAGCCTGTGCTAGGAGTGCAACGTATATGGCCTGTAGCTTTACGTTTATTTTACAGAATACCACTGCTGGAGAAAGGCTTCTTCCTAAGTTTGCCCCTTAGCCTGATATTAGGCTTAACGCATCCAGTTGCTGCCAGCCGCCTTGTGCAGATCGTCGCTATATCTGGCTAGAATAACACATTCTGCACTATTTTTGGATTTGGAATTCAGTGTCATTGACTTATCGGCGATAGTTGTAGGTAATCTAAAGTTATTGGTTATTATTTTCCAAATACTTTTTTCCTCTTTTGTAAAGAGTATGACAAACGTGCACATAGTCCGCCCGATGGTAACTGAATGCTGTGGCCCACTGACATCTATATCTGTCTTCTATTAAGACTTAAAATTCAAATGCGTTATCCCCTCTGAGGAATAAGAGAAAATTCCTCGTCTCCATTTCAAAGGGCCTCTGGTTCTCTATAGGCATCATATGAACCATAGAAATCTACATCTAACCGCGATTACGAATCAAAATGCAGATGCGTTGTCACTCGTGAGGACTAAGATGGCATGCCTTGTTTCCAATAAAAAGGGGCTCCGGTCCTCTACACTCACCATACGAAACCCAACAGCATTAAGCTACTACTTTACGCTGGTATTCTGTGAGAGCGTGGTCATTCTCTCTCATTATATTACAACTATACTGCAGTTATATTTCAGCATGGCTGTACTACGTACAAAAATTATCTCATTCCCAGAGTTAATAACTAATCTTAATCTAAAAGGTTCTGATATGTGTAACAGAATTTTAGCCGTACAAGATGTATAACAGTAACAATTATGAAAAAACTAACAGCAAGATATATCAAACACTTTTTGGATTGTTACTTTGATGAAAATTGACAGTGCACCCATTAGGGACCGCTTCCCTGCTTTGTTTGCTCAAATAGACTATGCACACCAAACTAATCATTGAATCGATCGGTATACAAAGAAAAAAGAAAAAAAAAACACTAACGTCCATCGACGACCGATCTATCCAAATGGATTTCATATAACAGATAAGATATTCAGTTGTTCGTAACATACTTCATTACATTTTTTTGTATAATTTTTATAAAATAAGGGTGAAAAATGAGCAAACAGTCAACGTGATTATAAGTGGTTTCCCCCTCTACTGTCTCTTTGATTAAGAGGCCGTAAACGTGACTGATGATGTTGAAGTCTCAGCTTCGAATACTCGATCGAGTCAAATTCACATAAAATCCTCAGTATCATCAACATCATCATTATCATTACAGCCCTTCACAATTCCACTGCTGTACATAGGCCTCCGCCAAGTAATGTCACAAAGCACAGTCCTGAGCTACCTGCATCCATCGACTTCCTGCATGTCTTACCAGGTCGTCACTCCATATAGTGGGGGGTCGCCCTACACTTCGCCTACCGGTACGAGGCTGCCACTCGAGAACTTTCCTTCCCCATCGGTTATCGGTTCTTCGAGCTATATGGCCTTGCCACTTCAGCTTACTAAGTATCAATCCAGAAGCAAATGTTGGATGTTCAGAAGTGGACTTTTGATAGGCTATAACCGTAGCGGTATATGAACCTCATATGAAAGTCTCTTTTTATAGAAGATGGGTGAAAAACTAGCACACAGTCCACCTGATAGTAATTGTTAGATGTAGTTCATAGACATCTACGTGAGGAATAAGATGGAACGCCTCGTTTCCAGTAAAAAGGGTCTCCGGTTCTCTACACTCACCATACAAAACACAGCAGCATAAAGCTGCTATTTTACGCTGATTAGGTATCAAAATGCAGTTGCGTCGCAAGCAAGGCCACATATGTGAGTAAACCCTGAGAACTAAGAAGAAATGTCTAAAGCGGTTAGACCATATTTTTTCGTACACGTTGACTTGATTTAAAATATCACATTTCTTAAATAACTAAAAGTATTACTGTAAGATAAGCGAATCCGTACTTTTATATAAACGATTGAAATCTTTATCATTTTCAACCCTTGGATTTGAGGACATTTGTAAGTTTGAAGACATTTTTATAGTAACATGACTTTTATTTTCAAGATATATGCTTAAAATATGTTTGAGATAACCTAGCTCTTTTTAGGGTTCCGTAGTCAACTAGGAACCCTTATAGTTTCGCCATGTCTGTCTGTCCGTCTGTCCGTCCTCGCTTAATCTCTGTGACCGTTAGAACTAGAAAGCTGAAATTTGGTACCAATATGTGTATCAATCACGCCGACAAAGTGGTAAAATAAAAATTGGAAAAAAATGTTTTATTAGGGCAGTCCCCTATATGTAAAGTGGGAAGTGATTTTTTTTTTAATTTCAACCCTAACGTGTGATATATTGTTGGAAAGGTATTTAAAAATGAATGGGGGTTTACTAAAATCATTTTTTGATAATGTCAATAATTTCGGAAATAATCGCTCCAAAATTAAAAAACAATGTTTAAGGAAACAATTGTTTATTTTAGTTAACTTAAAAAGAAGAATTTGGTTCTAAATCCAATCATATGCCTTTTTACGCAATTATGACCGATTTAAATTGTTTAACTTTTATTTAATAGGTTAAACTTCACTTATGGACCACATTTGAAGAAAAAATACGACCATTGGGGGATATTTTTATTCCTAAGTTAACTATTTTCTACCACCCCAACGGTGGGAAAATAGGTGATGAGGTATTAGCATTGATATGTAACGTAACTATTTAGACGATATTTCATTTATTCATTTGATATCTTGACCTTGTGATATCATGTATTCTATACAAAAGGATAAAATAATTAAACCTTTAATAAAAAAGTACAAGTATATTTCAAAAGACTAAAGGAAAGAAATTAAATTCCACATAATGACTTTTGAAATTAAGACTCTACGAGTATGTAATTAATTCCATTAATACACTATGCCTTAGCATCGATTTTGGAAGCTATTATGTGAAAATATTCTATTCTTGTGAATTCTTTAAAGTCGGTTTTATTTATATTCAAAGTTTAATTTTAATTCAATAAATTAGTTTTAGCGCTTTTTACATAACTTGTCTAAAAACACTATGATTTATTACAAAGTTTACAGTAATAAAATCAAGTTATGTAAAATATATCTAATGAATTGTTTACGAAAGTTGTGCCTAAGAAATGATATGTTTGTTTGTTTGTTTTGTAATAGGTTTTTCAAGGAAAATTCTTAGCTTTTTTCTATTCAGTCAACTGGAAAGAAAATTATTCTCATCTATGCAAAAGCTAAACACTAATTTACCCAAGAGTTAATTTTCTTATAAATTTTAAATAATATTAAAAAATAAGTACATTTAAATATTTTATCATATGCTTTATTTTTTCTCATTAACTCAACTATTAAGGGAATAAAACAGGTTGAAAATTTTATTCTTGGTAAAAATGGAAAAATTAAGGTTCAAATTCAATTATAATAAAATTATCTGTGTGGTCGAATACATTTATACATATAATTATGATACATGATATCCCTGCTAAGAAATATTTAAATTGCAGATGCGTTATCAGCCCGTAAGACCACGATGGAGAGTCTCGTTACTTATAAATTATTTCCGTTCACTCACCATACGAAAAACGATAGCATTTTGTATCTTTGTCTACATGGTTAATCTATAACAGCGTTGTCCATCCGAGCTCAAGTCGATCTACTTGTACTGAGCCAAGGAAAACTCACTGATTTGCTCACTGTTAAGTTTTCAAAAGACTACAAAAGTTTTATTAAAAATAAAATACAAATAGATATCAATTAATAAATTTTAGAAGTTCAAGAAATAAACTTTCGAATATAAAACCAAATCTTTGTCGGAATCGGTGGAAAAATAAAACGACCACTTTGCAATTGCAATGCTATCCGCATTGCAATTGCAAAGTGGTCGTTTTGACATTGACAGTTTAAGAACATTTTGATGTTAGCTCTTAATGCGCTGATAGATTATCTATTTGAATGTGACTGAAAACTTAAGTCAAATATAAATAAAACCACACAACTTAAACTATGTGAACTTGCATTTGATTAACTTTTAAGCAATATTGAAACTTTTGTTGAAGTTTCTTTTTGAGGTACAAAGATATGTGTGAACAAAAAAGCACTAGAGGTGGTAATGATTAATATTATAATAAACACATACGTGGCACAGTTCTACACTTCAACTTCATTGACGACGACAGGAACCCAGAACTCGAATTTCCCAGAATTCGAACCCAGACTGCAACAATAATAAAAAAATAGGAATAATCAATCGAACGTCATGCTACCCCATCGCTCATGTTGTATAATTAAGGGTATTCTATTATTTATACGTATAATTATTAAAATAATTGGCGTGCGGTAAACTATTTCCGAAGTAAATTGTAATAAAATTGACAGTTTTATTAACATTTAATACACCATCATTTAAGCTAGCTGTGCATAAATTACAAGTATAACGTCTAAACGCTAGACTACAGCGGGTAATTTAATTCAATTGTAATTAAAAAACCCGTTTGCACAGTTCCTTCTTTCCCTTCGTTAATATTAAAAGTTGATGGGTGAATGAATAATAAAAAAGCTTAGTACACCGCATAGTAATTGAAGCTACTGTCATATGTGTAACAAAATATTTATCGTTTGTTATATGAAATGATGATTTCCCACGTGCTCTACGGTAAAGGAAAACATTTTGAGGAAACCTGCATGTATAATAAATTAAAACAAATTCTAACACATGTGAATTCCGCAAACACGCATTAGGGAAGCGCGGCGGACTTTTCTTGTACCTAAAACCTCCTCAAAAATGGGAGGGGTCTGTGCCCCGGGAGGGGGACGTACTATGCTGTAAC
Source organism: Parnassius smintheus behrii (assembly GCA_036936625.1). Taxonomy (NCBI): domain Eukaryota; kingdom Metazoa; phylum Arthropoda; class Insecta; order Lepidoptera; family Papilionidae; genus Parnassius; species Parnassius smintheus. Next base: position 35,389,748 of record JAUPFT010000029.1, read on the forward strand.
TTTTATATCTACATTCATAAATCTTGTTCTTCTTCAGCCCGTACAAGTCAAGTCCACGGCTAGATACGTGTTGCTACTGTTTTTGTGAGGCTTTGCCGTAATTGTTATGCTCGGTTGGGTTTAAGGTGATGATTATTTTATTATAAATTTATAGGTGCAGCGATGACGAGCGAACATTAACGGTAATTTTGCATCCATTTTCGCTTACAAATCCACTCGCTCTAGCTAGGAATAACTTAATTGATTTTTAAGCTGGACATAACAAAATAACTAGCAGATGTTTCGTTATTCAGTAGTGAGTACACCAACATTGCTAATTTCTTATTTATTTCATCAGGTGGACAGTGTGCTAGTTTGTCAACCTTATTCTAAAAAAATGAAAATAAAATATAAAATAAATATATCGTATTTATTAAATCCATTTTTTCCGTGTAGCAATACGTGTTTCGTGGAAAATGGAATATGTTGAAAGATGATAACCGCAGCAGGCGGGCGCTCGCTGGTATCCAGCAGGGTAGCGAGTAGTTTAACTATGTTAACGTTTTTAATTTATAACGTGACGACTCGGTTGTGCTGTGGCATAGTAGTGAGGAGCGAATCTAAAGACCACGGGTTCGAATCCCGCAAGAAACAAGTATTTGTATTGCCTACAAATAATTGTTTCAGATCTGGATGTTTGTCCTTGTAAAAATATGTTTGTAAACTGTAACTACGATACAGGAGAATGACTTAGTGTGAGGATAACCTACAAAAAATAAACTTGCAAGTTTTGCAAATTTGCGAAAATTACTGTGAATACCAATGAACCTCGTATTTGGTAAATGTTACTTTCTTCTTGAGCAATGCATTGACACTAAAGGGCTCTGTTTGTTGAAAGCTCCTTTCTGTTTCTTGTTTCACAAATTATCGTGAAATACGAAATAGAACAGTTAGAGCTCAGAGAAAAAATATGTAAACTTTGATTGAGGTTGATATTTAAACTAAGTTTGCATAAAAAGGGTTAATACAATATTAAGAAATTTATGGAAGATAATAACCCCTGGCAAGACGATCGCTACCAACCTATTTCTAATTTGTTCTGTGTTAATGATTTCTTTTATTTACGCGAACACTACACATTGATTAAAACTGCTTTTACGAATTTTATCGCAATTAATTTATTTTATTTTAACAATGAAATCGGGACAACAGTCACCTCCCTCATGACCATGGGTGCTGGAAACACCCGAAAAGTCGGCTATAAAAAAAATTAAAGGCGATGAAATCCAATAAAGCAATCTGTGGGGAAACCTATATGTTCATCACTTGACCGTTAGTCTACACATTTGTTAGGCGATAATGAACTTACATATGCACAAAGCAAATTATAAATTTCTTTATCAATTATAAACAAAGTCCGAGGACTTTCTCCGTTATCCACTTTTGACAGTGCCGCACAAGTCAAGCCAAGTACTTAAGCTAATTAAAAGCGAGGTTGGTCCACGCAGTTCTACAATAATTTCATTAACTTATCTCAACAGTCAAATCAATCAAATCAAATCACGGAGCACATAAATAACACGAATGACTGTCAAACGGTCGCAAAGTTTGATTTTGACCAATCTTGCCTAACTCAAGAAAAATATTTGGTCGTGCATCATCATCATCATCATTACAGCCCTTTACAAGTCCACTGCTGAATATAGGCCTCCCCCAAGGTATGCCACAAAGCACGGTCCTGAGCCACCTGCATCCATCGACTTCCTGCATGTCTTACCAGGTCGTCACTCCATCTAGTGGGGGGTCGCCCTACACTTCGTCTACCGGTACGAGTACTTTTTTCCCCAACGGTTGTCGGTTCTTCGAGCTATATGGCCGACCCATTGCCACTTCAGCTTACTAATCCGTTGGGCTATGTCGGTCACTCTGGTTCTACTGCGGATATCCTCATTTCTAAGTTTATCACGCAGAGAAACTCCGAGCATAGCCCTCTCCATAGCTCGCTGAGCGAATTTGAGCGTCCTCATACGGCCAGCAGTGAAGGACCACGTCTCAGTTCCATATGTCATCACTGGCAACACGCACTGGTTGTACAACTTAGTTTTCAGGTTTTGAGGTATACCTGACGAGAAGATGCGTTGTAATAGGCCGTGCGTTTGATCATAATTTGGGTTTTCTTAATAAAAACATGATAGTTTTAAAGTCTATATTACACACCTTCAACCTACTTCAATCAGATAAAAATATAATCATTTTCATTAATATAGATTACACGTAATACTTATTGAAAGCACGAAGGCAGATATGCCTTGTCACCGCTGAAAATATAAAATGCCACATAGCTTGTAATTATATTTAAAAAAAAAGAATATTAACAATGTTACCAATATTACTAATATTCCCCTTAACCACTCGTGGTAAGCTTAAATTGCTTGTGTTACGAGTGGTTCACGCCGGTCGAACGGCGGATTCAAACACACGAGCTTTTTGAATTCGTGGTCCGCGTCCTGCCATTAGGCTACTGTCGCTTTAAAACTTTATTGGCACTTAAACCCTTCAAATAGAAACACAGCAGCTTTCTAATCCTTCAGAATGAAGTACAGCTGTGGGTGCACTGCTGATAGGCAGCAAAAATATGTGTGAGGGGGTTGTATCAACAAAAATTACCTGATGTACAGGCTATATAGAAAAGAAACATTCCACCTGAGTTATTGCACAAATCTATTTTATGAATTTCTGAATTTTGTAGCGACATGAGATGTAAATTAAAGTACATATTATGACTAGAACTTTTCACGCTACGTTCTTTAAAATTTGATACGTAAGAGGTATGATCACCGCCGAGTGCGTGGTAATCAGCACTTAAATTTGCAACTAACAATTTCATCGGCGTCAGCGGGGATCGAACCCGGTTTGCTCGCGTACTGTGAAATTTACAGCGAGCGTTAACCATCTGAGCTACCACGGCTCTCTCCCTCGGGTTGGTTACCCGATAACTAAATATTAAGTGTTTTAATTAATTGCTGAGCTACCTGATCACAGTGAGCCTATTAATATTTAAATTGTGCCTGAGATTTGACGAGACTGAGACGAGATTCAAGGAAGACAGGAAATTAACTTTATTTTGTCTGATTTATTGTCCAAATGTGACCTTAATTCCATTTCACACATCCAGTAATGTATTTTGTATATTTTGCGATCCGGAATATGTACTATAAGTTATCATACACGTAGGAAGTCGTCATCTTCATCAGTACAGTTACATCAAAAGTCCCCTGCTGAACATAGGCTACCCTATTCATAGCCCCATAGGGGGATATTTACCATAGTTGCAGTGCTTAGCAGGCTAGTTAGAAACCACAGTTTTATTAAAACAATTTGTGTTTTCATCAGGAAATTCTGCATTCAGCTCCTTTTTTATTTTCCTATTAACTTAACCGTACGATGCTTCCTTTAATTATAATATTCCCCTTAACCACTCGTGGTAAGCTTAAATTGCTTGTGTTACGAGTGGTTCACGCCGGTCGAACGGCGGATTCAAACACACGAGCTTTTTGAATTCGTGGTCCGCGTCCTGCCATTAGGCTACTGTCGCTTTAAAACTTTATTGGCACTTAAACCCTTCAAATAGAAACACAGCAGCTTTCTAATCCTTCAGAATGAAGTACAGCTGTGGGTGCACTGCTGATAGGCAGCAAAAATATGTGTGAGGGGGTTGTATCAACAAAAATTACCTGATGTACAGGCTATATAGAAAAGAAACATTCCACCTGAGTTATTGCACAAATCTATTTTATGAATTTCTGAATTTTGTAGCGACATGAGATGTAAATTAAAGTACATATTATGACTAGAACTTTTCACGCTACGTTCTTTAAAATTTGATACGTAAGAGGTATGATCACCGCCGAGTGCGTGGTAATCAGCACTTAAATTTGCAACTAACAATTTCATCGGCGTCAGCGGGGATCGAACCCGGTTTGCTCGCGTACTGTGAAATTTACAGCGAGCGTTAACCATCTGAGCTACCACGGCTCTCTCCCTCGGGTTGGTTAACCGATAACTAAATATTAAGTGTTTTAATTAATTGCTGAGCTACCTGATCACAGTGAGCCTATTAATATTTAAATTGTGCCTGAGATTTGACGAGACTGAGACGAGATTCAAGGAAGACAGGAAATTAACTTTATTTTGTCTGATTTATTGTCCAAATGTGACCTTAATTCCATTTCACACATCCAGTAATGTATTTTGTATATTTTGCGATCCGGAATATGTACTATAAGTTATCATACACGTAGGAAGTCGTCATCTTCATCAGTACAGTTACATCAAAAGTCCCCTGCTGAACATAGGCTACCCTATTCATAGCCCCATAGGGGGATATTTACCATAGTTGCAGTGCTTAGCAGGCTAGTTAGAAACCACAGTTTTATTAAAACAATTTGTGTTTTCATCAGGAAATTCTGCATTCAGCTCCTTTTTTATTTTCCTATTAACTTAACCGTACGATGCTTCCTTTAATTATAATATCGTCACATTGGGGAATTGACTCCTATCTCGCTGAAGGGGATTCACTTACCCTGCCACTTCATGGCATCCTGCGGTTCCTCGATAGTATGGTTATAAGTATCCGCACTCGTCATGTTGCAGTCATTGCAATAAATTAAAATTTACTCTGAAATAAATTACGCGTTCAGGTTTTGCAAAACCTATATTACCTTGTAGAGAACGTGAAAGTGCTTTTATAGATGTAGAAGAATTCAAAAAATGCTGAATTTCCCCACACATCGTTTCTCCGACATTATTATTTGCAATAAAATAGTTTGTAAATGTTAATAATATTAGTTAACCAATATTTTCCAAAAATACATTCCGATAACAAAAAAGGGATCAATCAACTGAGGTGGCAATGAGCCCATCCTATAACAGCTCGACAATTTCTACAACTTGTGCCGAAAGTTTTTCGTGCAGCAGCCTCAAACCGTAACCGCTAATGCGAGTTTGGTAACTACAGTTACCAATGACGAACGGCCTCATGGGTTTCCTTGAACGAAGAAGGATTATGCAGGATTATGCAGGATTTTAAATAAAATTGGTTAAATAGAAGCTTAATGCACAGCTGTTTTTAAAGTTAAGAGAACCGACTGGGAACGAGGCATTTCACCTTAGTTGTCGGGGGTAACAACGCATTTTGATTCCCAATCGAGGATACTTACAATCAGATGGACTGTGTGCTCGTATGACACCCTTAATCTATGTATATAAAATAACTATTCAGTAGAAAATATTTACAACCTAGTAGAATATAACGATAACAATATTACTTGAGCCTAGCACTTTCAATAAAGTCTTATAAACTTAATGTTATATTTAAAGAGTACATACCGAATTGTACGAAATTACTATCCCCAAACCTATTTAACAGTATTAATCAGTTACATTTTAATATTTAATAAATAAGAATTGGATACAAAGTGTCCTATTACAAAACATAGTTTATAATTAGTTTCAAGATCATCGTCAGTCTGTTTCAAGTAGTTCCACTGAAAATATGCAAATTAAAACTTAAATCAAGAAATTAAAATGTTAATATGAAAATTAAAATGGAGTTTCTCAGCAAATGTGAAAATCGCAAGATTGTCGTGCTTCGGCTAAGGGACTACTATTTAGAAAGAGATGGAAATTCTATAACAAAAAGTCTAAGCTTTTAATGATATATATATAGAAATTGCAAAATTTATTTAGAAAACGCAAGAATATAACATAAATTATCGATTATCTGACAATTGGTTTAATATTTAAATAATGGTAATGGTAAATATTTAAGTGCTTACATCATACATAGATTTTTTCGGAAATTTTATCTATCAACGATCTGCATGGTGAATATTAATGATAGGTGAAATAGATAAATATGCCACATTCATTATAAACGTTAGAATATGTTATATTCAAATATAAATAACAGCTTCTTTACCTTGATGATATTTAAACAAAATTCCATAAAATTATATTTTACAAGCATCTGTGTGATAAAAAGTTTGTAGAACACCTCTAGCCTGTAGGTTGACATCATTATCACGGACTGTGAATTTTGTAATGGCCGAAATAAAGTCACGTTCACGTTCAGAACCAAATGTGATTGCTATTTATCATATGCACGGCGCCCTCGACACCGAGGTGCGTTATACAAGGTAAACCAAAAATATTGATGTTTAAACTCTAGCATGCATACTGGGCTTAGGTGTGACATGGACCTTAGGGGGCTTAGGTGTGTTCACCTTAATACCTCACCGTGTAGTTGCTGTTCTTAAATATCCATTACCACATATTATCCTGTGGGTGTCGTAAGAGGCGACAGTAGGAAACAAATCAAGAGACGGGCAGCAGCGTCTCTCTAACAACGACTAAAAATAAAAATAAAACTGTGGTTGCCAACCCACTTGCCAAGCTTGGCAAATATTTCAAAAACATTTCCTGGGGAAATCTATGAGGGAGGCTATGTCCAGCAGGGACTACAATAGGCGGTAAGGGTAACGGTAACGGATACCTCGAAACATTTCTGTTAGGAGACGATATAAAAGTTATTGGACAAATTTGTAAGGTCCTAAAGTTGAAAGTCTTAAAATGTTAGACATAAGTTCTTTTGTGTCAGCTGTAGGTATCTATGGTTGAATTTGTTGTTTAACAACAGAGTCGGGATGGGCAATAATGATGTTGATACTATTCGCAAATTCATTTTTACGGATAAATTGGACATAATGCTTAGATATCGTAGTAGGTACATAATATTTATATTAACAAATATATAAAAAAATGAGGTTTACAAAGCACTTTAATAAAATAAAATTTATGATCCATCATCTATAGGATTTAGAATATTTTTACGTAAAATACCCAGACTGGGGACGAGAAGCAGTTACAAAGGTGGGAGACGTCTGGTGCTGCGATCGACAATAATCCCCCTGTAAAGCGTGGTGATTAAAAGAAATCTAAACGTATGAGGCCCAACAGAGGACTAGCAGGCTATTGTTGATAATGATGCATAATCAGTTATTTTGAATGACCATTGTTCAAAGATACGTGATAGTGTATGGCACACACTACTTAGTAGTGTCATTATAATTCAACTGTTACAACAAAATTTTTCAGAACGCATCCTCTCCATGTACCTGTTCAATATTTAGTTCAACTCTGCGCAAATTTTGACTTGTTTGCATAAAATGCATACTATCAGCGTCCATACTAGTGCAGCTTACAGAGAAACGATCGGTGATTCTGAAAATGGTAACGTATAACGTATCTTTTACTTAATGGCGATCGTCAATTCACCTGCTAAACATGATGATTACAGTAATTCCTCCGTTCTATTGAAGTCGCCTGTATTAATCTTTGTAGTTCTGTTGTAAAATTAGTAAATCTGAAACAATTGTTAACAGCATCACGAACTATGTAGCATCGTGTGAATAAATCCATTCCTCCATAAAGTAAGAGGCGACAGAGGGAAACTAAACGAGAAGCAGAGGCAGCAGCACCTTCCCGATAACAGCTGAATAAAAACATAAAACTGCTGTTGACAACCCGGTGGCCGAGCGTGGCAACTGTGGCAAATCCCCTTTGAGGCAATCTATGGGAGAGACCTATGTTTAGCAGTGGACTTTTGATTGGTGGTAGTGGTAATGGTAAGTGGTATAAGAAAATAACTTACGACTACCAAATTCTTAACATTATCAGCCTCTCGGCGTAAGGCCACTTACTCCGTACCATAAATTTACTACGAGCATTGTATTGTAAATGCAAGAATCTTGTAGCAAAGTCTGAAAATATCTCCTTTTTCCTTTTCGGTTAATCAAAGAGCTCTGCAGGATCCGTTTAAGATCCGTTTAAGCCAAAACGAATGAAATCCAGAAATGTTTTTCTTTTTTTAACAAGACTCTGCCTGACCAAGCCTAAGGTAAGTGCAACCTAAATGATAAAAGTTTAACTGCTTCAAATTTTAATTTTATTAATTTTATTATAAAAATAATACTAGTGTAATATGCAAATTTCAGTACACAAGCAAATCAAATTTACTGGTGGGTATTTTGTACATGACTGGCAGTGAATAATAATGAAAATGTTTTGAAGACATCTGAATTTCTATAGTTCGCAATGGACCAGTTAAACTGTGGGACATGATTTTCCTGATTCATATAACAAATAAAGTTGTTAAATGAAGAAGACATAGATTATGTCAATAGTTTTGGATACAATAAAAGTGTGGTTGGCTAAAGATTGTTGATTCGTCACCTGTCTTAGAATAGCTTCCTCATGCATATTATTTAACGGCTTACTACCATTGAAATTTATGATTTTATTCTAAGCATCACTGGATGCCATCATCTTTGTTGATCATCGAAATCATTAACAAAGAACATGTGTAACCTCCATATCACATTTCTGTGCCGATAGTTGTGCAAACACTAAGCTAGAAATTTTTGACGAGTATGTTTGGGACAAATAGTCCGACTAGGTAAGATCAACTTCGACTGAGAGGTCAAGCTACGGATTCAACTCGGCTGGGCAGCGTTCGGCAGATGATGATACATCTTCTCTTCAGGTATATCTCAAAACTTGAAAACAAGATTGTACAACCAGTGCGTGTTGCCAGTCTCAGATCTTTAAGTCATCACTTATGTATATGGTACGTGGCCTTTCACGGCTGGCCGTATGAGAAAGCTATAAGTCGCTCGGCGAGCAATGGAGAGGTCTATCTTCCGGGTTTCTCTGCATGATTATCTTAGAAATTAGGATATCCGCAGTTGAAGTAGAGTAACCGACATAGCCTCACGGATAAGTAAGCTGAAGTGGCATTAGGCCGGCCATATAGCTCGAAGAGTAATTTATGGGGGTGAAAGGTCCTCGAGTAGCAGCCTCGCGCTTGTAGGCGAAATGTGGGGCAGCCTCCCACTATATGGAGTTACGACCTGGTAAGAAATGCTGGAAATCGACGAATGCAGGTGGCACAGGACCGTGTTTGGTTGCGTTCGTATGGAGATGATAATGTTCCCTATACAAATAAGAATTTAATATGTCCATTATAGAAAAAGTAAACAACAATTTTGGATGAAATTTAAGCAACTTACTAATAATAAAAGCATACCAATATTGCTGCGGCTGGCGGCGCTCCAGGCCATAAAATGGAGCACAAAGCTTTAGCTGAAGCGTCTTTCTCAATATTAGAAACAAACTACTGGTAAGTTGTATGCAACATATATATGTCGCATTTAACCAAACATGAACTTTTAATACTTACCTCATGTTCCTTTATTATTCACATTTCCGTAACAACCTTCACTATATCTTACGGAACATATTGTGATGTACCTGAAATAGCCTTTTTATATTCTTAACGAAGATCATAAAAAATCAAAACAAATCTTAGAGTTAACTTACTTACTTATCGTCACGCACAATCCCTAACGGGGTAGCCAGAGAGAACAGATCGCCAAGTGTCACGATCCTTACATACCTCTTTCGCTTCTTTCAGGTTCATTAACTTCTTCATACATGCACGTCTAGGTATCCGAGTACTCTTGACCCTCCCCTCTTCGAGCAATTTGCTCACATGGTCTTCGAAAGTTAGTCTCGGTCTACCTCGACACCTTTTAATATTTACTTTCGCTCTTATATATTTTCTTCACCATTCGGTCTTCACTCATTCGTTCAACGTGTCCAAACCATTGGAGTACGCCCCTATCAATTTTTGTGATAAGGTCATCTTTCAATCCTGCCATATTGCGAATCTCTTCGTTTCGCTTTCGGTCGGCTATGGTAACGCCACACATTTTACGAAGAGATCGCATCTCCACTGCATTCAACTTGCTTTTATGCTTCTTCTGGCATACCCAGGTTTCGCTGCCATATAACAAAGTCGGTACCAACACTGCGTTATGTACTGCAAGGCGTGCACTCTTCACCACGCCTTGCCTTTTTATTAATGCATTCAGGGCACCATTGACTTTGTTTCCGGCAGCGACACGCCTATCCACATCTAAATCACATCTTCCATCCCGGCTGAAAGCACTCCCCAAGTATACAATTTCATTTACCTGTTCTAGACATTCCTGATTTACCCATATTTCACATTTCGTTCTCTCTTCGTCCTTTTCAAATACCAGAACCTTAGTTTTATTAGCATTCAAACGGAGACCTTTAATTTCACATTCCTCTTTCATACACGTGACTAATGCCTGCAGTTCTGCTTCTGATGGTGCAATAAGCACTGCATCATCAGCATACAGCAGACAATTAACTTTTATGTCACCCAATTTCACACCCAAACAGCTATCTTTCAGCTTCTGTAAACAGCTGTCGAGATACAGTATGAACAGCCAGGAAGACATGACACAACCCTGTTTTACGCCCGCTTGGACGCTAAACATGGATGACAGGTCATGCCCTACCCGCACACAGGCTTTACAGTCATAGTAAAGTGACTGCACAGCCCTTAACAATCGACCATCCACACCATATCCCGGCAACAGTTCCCACATTTTCTTCCTTATAACCTTATCAAATGCTTTCTCCAGATCCACAAAAGCACAGAAAATCCTCTGGTTAACACTCAGAAGCTTCTCCGTGATCATGCGGAGAGAAAACATTTGATCCGTGCATCCTCTTCCAGGTCTAAATCCGCATTGTGCCTCCCATAAGAATCTTTCCGATTTCTCTTGCATCCTGCGTGTCAAAACCTTCGAATAAACTTTACTTGCTAAACTGGTCAAGCTGATCGCCCGATAGCTCCCGCAGTCAAAATGTGAACCTTTACCTTTATATAAAGGCACAATGACCGCGGATCGCCAATCATCCGGGACATCTCCCGTCCGCCAGCACAAATTGCACAGCAGATGAAAGCTGTCCCAGACGCGAGGCCCACCGTACTTGACCATTTCAGCAGTAACTCTGTCTAGTCCCGCAGCCTTACCACATTTCAAACTTCGAATCGCACGTTCAATCTCTTTCATGCTGATGACCTCAGTGTCATCGAGGTCCGTGTCTGGCGTGCCAGTCACGGCGTCACCCCCGGATCCTTCACTAAGATCATGACACGCATACAATTCTCTATAAAATTCACTCCATCGCTGCATGACGTCCGATTTTTCTGAGAGGACGTCATTGGTTCTCGAAAGCACTTTGTTCATTCTTAAAGCTGTCGCACCACTCCGGGACCTTCCAACCTCTTTCCAGAAGAGTTTGGAGTTTTCCCTAAAGTTGTGCGACAACCTCTCGTCCGCTTCCATTCTACACCTTTCACGTACTTCCTCAATCAATGTTTTCGCATGAACTTTCTGCAGCTTATATCTTTCTTTCATCTTCTCTCTCATATGCTCATCGTTACTAGAGGCTAAGTAGTCTAACCATGCTTTTTTCTTCTTTTTTACAGCTTCTTTCACTTCGTCATTCCACCATGCATCTCTTCTTTTACTACTACCTCTTTTTGTCGTACCACATACTTCTTCCGCTGCACTTACCATTCCATCCCTAAGGTTCTGCCATATTCTCTCCACACATTCTTTCCTGCCATCGATGGTGTCAAGCTTTTCGGCTACCCTCGTGTGATATTTGTCCCTAGTATCCGCTTCCTGAAGCTTCCAGCTTCGGATGCGACATAGAATTAACAAATAAGTATTAACTATTATATAAGCAATGTTTCTGCTGGTTTCATCCGCTTTATTTAAAATTAGAACTAATTACTACCAGATATTATTAAATTATATTCAATAGTTCTAAAGTGATTCTCGGATAAAACAAATAAAGCTTCAGCTTCTTTTGAATTTTATTGTAAGTGCCTACAACCCACTCTCTCTATCTTGTGTGACGTAGACGAAGTTACGCGGGTCAATTAGTTACTCATATTCCATTTTTAACACTCCTCGTAAGCTAGAAATGCTTGTGTTAGTAATGGTTTACGACAAAATTCGAAAAGCGGATTCAAACCCAAGCCCTTTTAAGTTCGCTACCAGCACCCTGCAATTAAGCTACTGTCGCTCAATAAAAGTTATAGTTTAATAAAAGTTATTTAGTAAGAGCTTTTTTCAGACTTAGAGATTTTTGGCAATACGGCCAAAAAATCTCAAAGTCTCAAGAGTCAAGTAAAATGTATTACAATACCCGGTTGAGAGTATAATAAATTAAGACATATACATAATGCTCTATGGAGCAGGGTATACGGATAGCTGTAAGCCCTTGTTTAAAAAGTACAATATCTTAACATTAACATGCTTGTACATTAAAGAAATATGCATATTTGTAAAACAGCATCCTGAACACTTTGAAAGGCAAATAGATGTAACTGAACGAAATGTAGCTCCTAGAAATAAACATAAATTATACTTACCTCAATGCAGGCTCAAATTGTATGAAAGGAACTCTTACGTAAATGCTATAAAGGTGTATAACAAAATACCCAACGACTTTAAAGAGTTACCTTTAACCACGTTTAAAAAAAAGTTAATACAATGGTTAAAAGAAAAATGTTTTTACGATCTAAACGAATTTATGTCTTTTAGTGGAAAATAAATCCGAAGGCAGTAATATTGATATATATCTAATATTAATTAATTACAAACAAAATGAAAGTATGGACATTAACACTTAAGAACTACCATTAAACAAAGTGGCATTTTAATTGAATTCCCATTTGTAAATTTTTTTTTTTTGCATGTATACTAATTAAATATTTGCACACCATATAAAATGGTAGAATGTAAATGGGCCATTATTCATAATTTAAGATCATACTTTATTGTACACATACATTCTGGCAAATAAATGAATTTGAATTTGAATTTGAATAACACATTAAATGAAACTTATACGGATTTTAGTCAAAATAAGCAATCAAATTTAATATATGTAGTACTTGTGAGATACATTGTATTTTCATGCGATGGCCAAGTCAATCTATTTATTTGAAACATAAAAGATTTTTAACATTGATATGGTCACTATAAAATGTTGTTAGGTTAGCTAATTACGTAATAACTTAAAACATAAGGACCCTTAAGTAGGGACTGAATAAATTAACCGACTTGGTATTACATGTATCTCACTACTTTTTACCGTAGAAGAACTGAGTTGCGAGAAGTTATGTTTTTGATGGCATTAAAATTACTATAAACTACGAAACTTTTAACTACTTTACTAACCGTGAGTTGGCGGGTACTTGACCGTCGACGGAAATTTGCTTCTGTTTTATCGCTTAAACAATGGTTTGAAGTGGATTTTCATTCGTAAAAGTGATGCGATTTTGGTGTCTGTGCGTGTAAAATGTTAGAGAAAACGATGAAACAAGTGCTTCGAGGTTAATATATACCTCAAGTTACTTTGGTCGGTTAGGCGTCTTATGAACTTGAGTTACTGTCGTCATCGACTGTCTGCTGGTTAGACAGTTTACTGCCGTTCTATCTAAATAGCTGTTAAATATTTAATTAATTCAGCTACATCTGTATCACCTGTGCTTCTAAACATATTTAACAACAAAACACGCACGCACGCACGCACGCACGCACGCACGCACGCACACAAGCACGCACGCACGCACGCAGGCACACACACACACACACACACACACACACACAGAGAGAGAGAGAGAGAGAGAGAGAGAGAGAGAGAGAGGAACGCCATCAGTAGTATAAATTATTATCTTGTTTGTAGCTTGGTGTAAGTAATAAGTGGTAACATAGTATATAAACCTAATATGTGATCCAATTAATTTCATTGCACCTAGTTTATGTTAGCACAATGTACAAACTTTTTAGATAATAATTAAAAAATTAAGGGTTATATGGCGCTGACAGCTGATACACAGGTCTCCTAGTTCGGCTGCAGATGCTATGTTTTCAGGTATATGTACCAATGTAGCTTTATTAAATGTTAAGCAAATATCTTGATGTTACAACGTCTTGGAAATAAATAACTTATTATTATTATTAAATGAACAGAACTAACATGACTTATGGTTGTTTTTCTTATTGATATTTTTTTTCGATTTAAAAATACTCCAATATTGACTTACTGTATATTAACTTACGACATATAGAACCCCGACATTGATATATTTATAATTATCGATATATCTAAATACGATATTTTAAAAAATATCACAGTCCTAGTTAGAACTGATCAGTTGGAATAATCAGTTGAACTGACCGTGTCCTAAAACAGCAACGTTGGCATGTCGTATACATTATGTATCGAATAATGCATCATCATCTTCGTCGGTAGAATCATCTTACTCTTCTGGCTCGATTTCATCCTCAGATTGTGTATCTGTAACAAAAAATCATGGAGTATTAAACGAAATTTTTCTTCATGAATAACGATTTCTTCAATCATTGCAGAAAAAATATACCTAGTTCTGGAGTATCCTCAAAAATATCTGGTGTTATGACTACATCTTCATACGCTTTTGGCAATTGATCACCCGCAAACCAGATCATTTGGTATTTTTCGTCGGCAGCTCTCCACCCATAGTCCGTTGGTAAAACCTTAATAATTTTTGCTTTATGGGCATTACTCCACAAGCATGCAATGAATCTTGTGCGTAACACTTGTTGAAATAACTTTGAATGTCACGGTGGCAAGTTGCACGCATCGCAATTTCGAATACTCAAGGAGAAGGGTTGAGACTTGTCTTTTACCTTGTACGTCTTATTGAAGATAACAATTCTGGCTTGATTTACATCGCTTAACTTCTTAAACCCGTACAGGTGGCATGTAAAAGACTGTATAATGTAAAACAAATCCTGCATATTGTGCTCCTTCACATTAATGTCACTCATAGTAACATTTTTTTTAATTTTAATTCACATATGAAACATCAAAATCGCAAAATAATTTCAGGCGTTACAAATACGTTGTAAACAAAACCATCTGCGCGATCAGCTGTCATGGCGTCATGGCAACAGAACCAAAAGTGTGGACGGAGTGAGTGAGTCATAGATAGAGAAAGAGTGAGAGAGGAATAGAAACGCGGGAAGGGAATACCAGCATCATCTAGCTGCACGCATTAAACTTTATCGATTATTTTTTCTTACTTCGGCTTACGGAAATCGTCAGATTATATTTTATTCGTCAACGTTGAATTATTGCTTTCAAAATAAAAAAAAATTAGCCACGCTCGAAAAAGTCGAGATGACGTTTTTTTCACAAGTTTGTAACCCACCTACTTCTTATCGTCAATCGAAAATTGTCAGATTAGTGGAATATACCCCTTTTAGGATATATCTAACTTACCCTACCTTAATCTGACGCGGTCGAGAATTTCAGATGATCAATTTTTTTTTACTAATCTGATCCTTTGTTATTGGCTTATACTTGGTGGAGGTATTTAATGGGGTACTAAGTACCCCCCTGTATGTTAATCTACCGCGCTTTTGTAAATCCCAAAATCCCCTCTTGGGCTCCCCTACTATAAGCAACTGACACAGTGGAGTTATAGGAAGCCCTCTTTGTGTCTTTGATTGTAAAGGGTCAGTAATTCTTGGTAAAACCACATGTGTAACAATACTTTTGGACAAACGAAATCTCGTTTTAAAACAATGTTCCGAATAGTCAAGAAATAGATCCACGTAACGTAAGTAAACTTTGGGATTTCTATGTTCAGCAACTTCTACCTCCTCTCATATAATATTATCATTTAAGTATATTATCTACAAAAGAAAAGACCATTTCAATGCCATACAAAGTTTCCATTATTTATCCAAATAACCTCAAAATATTGCTTAAGTAAAGGTAATGGTGACTATTACTTGGCTGAGTGTTCTAAATTATGACAGTTCTAACTTGGAGGAATTACCTAACTATCGAATACAAATCGTTACTTAAGTAATTACTTTTATACAAGTAATAACTTTAACTTGTTTATAAATACGGGTGTTATTGCTAAGCTACCTGATCATAGTGAGCCTATTAATATTTAAATTGTGCCCAGAGAGAGTTGTCTGATTTACTGTTCAAGTGTGACCTTAATTCCGTTTCGTACACCCAATAATGTATATTTTGTACATTTTGCACTCCGGAATATGTACAATAAGTTATCATACACGTAGCAGGTCATCATCATCATCAGTACAGTCACATCAAAGTGTGGACTTCTGTTGCACCTGGTAGAACCACTGCTCAACATAGACTTCTCATTGCTAGGCTCATACGAGGATATTTGCTGCAGTTGCAGTGCACAGTAGGCTGGTTAGAAACCGCAGAATTATTAAAATTATTTGAGTTTTAATCAGGTGAATTCTGCTAGTCATCTCCTTTTTCATTTTCCTATAACTTAACCGCACGAGACTTTCTTCAATGATAATATCGTCCCATTGGAGAATCAACTCTTCTCATGAGGAAGTGGATTCACTTACCTGTAAGTATACGCAACTGTCAAGTTGCAGATATTGCAATATATTAAAATTTACTCTGAAATGAATTACGCGTTTAGCTTTTGCAAAACTTATATTACCATATACAGAACGTAAAAGTGCTTTTATAGATCTAGACAAAATGATAGAAAAAATAAATTATAGTTTAAAAAAAATAAAAAAACACGCTTTAATAGCAATCGAACCAAAAAGTACAAAATATTTTTTTAATTATAAGAGTGTTTGTGTTACTGCAGTATAAAATCCAACAAATGATTTATTTAGAATAAGATTAATATAAATATTAAGATATTAAAAAAAAAAAGAAATAATGTGAAAAAACGTGGGATGCTTTACTTTTTTTAAACTATAATTTATTTTCTGAATTTTAGTCTTAAGACGACAGTAAAAAATACTCACTAATCTAAATATATTTTTTATCCTGATGATATTAGTCAGGACTTTAATATAAATTTATGAGATTATTGTATTGTCGTCGGCCCTCGATTCCTGTGCAAATTTTAAAGTTAATCAGACCCCTAGAAGTAGGTAAAAATGAAGTTAAAATATTCCGTTATATATACACGTACATACAGGTCAAGCTAATAAAAGCGTGTTAAAAAGATGAATTTCCCCTCACATGGTTTCTCCGACATAATTATTTGCAAATTGATACTTCGTCAATGTTATAATGTTAGCAATATTAACCAACATTTTCGAAATATATATGCTGATAATATAAAAGGTATCAATAAGTTGAAGTGGCTATGAGCCCATCCTATAACTCGACAATTCCGATGACCTGTGGTGAAAAAGTTTCTCGTGCAGCAGCCTCGTACTGGTAAGGAAGATGAAAGGCAGACCCCCACTATACGGAATGTCGACCTGGTAAGAGATGTAAGAAGTTAATGGATGCAGGTGGCTTTGGACCGTGCTTTGTGGCATTTTTGTAGATGAGATATGTTTAGTAGTAGATGCTTAGAAATCTCTGATATCATAGATGAAATGCCAGGGAGGCTGCAAGTAAAGTCATTACCGAATTGGCTACTTAGGTGTGAACGCAAAATACACATACGTGGTAGAAACATGCTACAGCTATATTATAGTTGCAGCACGCATGGGTTTTCCTGAGTAAGGATTACGCAGAACACTAAAATTAAAATTAAAAATATTTACAACCTAGTAGAATATACCGATGACAATATAACTTGAGCCTAGCACTTTCAAAGCATTATAAACTTAATATTATGTTTAAAGAAAACTAGCCGAATCGTTAACAATATTAACCAACTACATTTTTTAAAATGTAATAAAAAGGAATTAGACACAAACTGTGTGTTGGCGAACTTCACATGTCTTCGAAATATATTTTTTTCTTATTTCTCAGACATGCAGGTTTCCTCACGATGTTTTCCTTTACTGCCGAGTACGTTATAAATCAACACTTAAAATTGCAATTAACAATTTGATTGGTGCCGGCGGGGATCGAACCCGGTTTGCTCGCATACTGTGATATTTACAGCGAGCGCTAACCATCTGAGCTACCATGGCACGGTTTACGGTAATAATCATAGATAAATAAATACGTAGCAATATAATAATTGACAGCATGAATATATTAATCTTTCTAAGAAAAAATTACGTGCCGTCATATGATCTATGTGTAAAAAGTCAACATTTAAATTTACAAGAGTTTAAAAATATGTTAAACGTTTTGTTTTTCCAAGTATTCTTTCTTGTTTACCAACAAAATTAAATGAAAATAATGATATAATAAACTTTCAGCAATATAATCTACTTCATACAACGATATTGCTATTATAAATATAAAATAAAGTAACATTAAATATATTATTGCAAATTTTGTCAAAGTAATAGAGAGCATACACAGAAACAACGACCGAGGGTCGAATGTTATTTGGGCATTTGCTCAAATAAGTAACGTGTGTTACTCAACGTGTTGTA
This sequence comes from Parnassius smintheus behrii, assembly GCA_036936625.1. Classification (NCBI taxonomy): domain Eukaryota; kingdom Metazoa; phylum Arthropoda; class Insecta; order Lepidoptera; family Papilionidae; genus Parnassius; species Parnassius smintheus. The sequence goes on from JAUPFT010000029.1 coordinate 35,408,092, forward strand.
ATTGAGAATTCTACCCTTAAGTAATAACTTAATTAAGTAATTACTTAGCAACAGGTAATTACTTCTTTATGAATACGGGTTTAATTAACACAAAGTTGCAGCGTTTCTACTTGGAGAGCAGTAGCTCTTTATATATATATATATATATATATATATATATACATATATATATATATATATATATATATATATATATATATATATATATATATATATATATATATATATATATATATATATATATAAAAACCTTATTTTGTTTCTGTGAATAATAGTGCTTTGAAACACAATTATATTTACGTCACCAGGACGAATGTCGGACAATACATATAAAGTAGGAATCGTATTATGTCGGACGTTTGTGTCAAAAGACAATATAGAAGTTGTTAGTGGTATCGACTCTCTCATGATATTAATTGAATGTAGGTCTTATGTCGTATTTATTATCTTTGCTGTTTGAAAAAAATTAATGTGTTTAAAAACAGTAAAGGATTGTTTAAAGCTGCTAATATAAGGCTAAAATAAATGTAGATGGCGTATTTTGAAATTTAAGCGACTTTTATTATGATATTTGGTATTAATTTATGCGTTACTTAACTGTATAGTTTTGGAAAACACAACGTTAAGCAGTTAAGTAGTGTATATATACATCACTTATATGGAACTAAACTAATAATTCTGACTGAAAGATCGGTTTCCAATGTTATTCACACAAGATACATACAGCAAAATTACACTAATGATCGTGTGCTACGTTCTACAGCATTTTCGGAAATTCCTCATTACAACATGTAATTACGGCTCTCAACGTTTAATTAAATAAAATAATTACAAAGTTAAGAGGCTTTTTCATTATCTGAATTCCTAAAAAATGTAAGGAAATTCAAGTGTTACTGGTTAAATATTTATTCTAGTTAATTAAATTATTCAAACGTGCAAATATTTATAATATTTCTTAACATTGCCAAAGTTGTATGTAAACGGAATAATATGATATTATGTTCGCTGCGCACTCGAAGAACTTCGATAATATAACAATAACATTGTTTCTTGTATTGGTATTGTACACAAAGTAACAGGGTTGTAATCGATACCCTATTGAATACTTACAATCTAAGGAAATTTCCCTTTAATCGCTTCACTCTCCACATAATATTCTCTTTAGCCAGAGCAGCTCGTAAATATATTTAATGTAAAGCTACGATTTCGTTTATTTGTTGGACAACAAATTATGTCAAGTCATTTATGGCAGTCACGTGTGTCATTTATCATCTCAAGCCCCCGGGTTCACTGCGTACAATTGCAGCATAAGAAAAACGTTAAATTAAAAATTTTTGCTACCTATAAAGAAATTTTTTTGAGTATTTTCTATTTACGAATAAATTTGTTGTTACGCTAACTGTATGTTAAACAAAGCTAAGGGAGCTAATAAGTTTGGAAATTATATTAAAAGCTAAATTTAAATCCTCTTTTCATTGAAAGCGACTGTCTCTAAATTGATGACAATTAGATAAACTTTGTGATTTCTGGAAAACTTTCGTTGAAATCTTGTACTTAGATACACATTATGAACTGTTTATCAATGTCAACTTGTCTTACCCTTAACAAGGTTCAAAGGCAGATTGGGACATTTTGTGGCCAAGTAAAAAACTGGTAACACCTTAACCTTATAAAAAATTATTGGATGATGACTACTATTAAGACAACTTTGAGATTGTGATTTTCTCAAGTCCATATAAAAGGGTAAAAATGACATTTGATAAATATTCAAAGCCGACATCAAATGACCCAAATTGCATAAAATATATTTCACATTCACAATTGAAAGTGAAATATATTTTATTCCTTTGGAGTCACACATATTGAAGTTGGGGTCTTAAATCTATTTATGGCATACAAATGAATTATTGCGTTATGTTTGTGCATGCATGTAATAAATTATGAATTTTAAACGCATCTCTCATAAAACACTTTCCAAGTATTCAGAAGTTTTGATAACAAATATTTTAAATTAGTTTATCAGAAACTGAGCGGCAATAAATCCGCTGCTTGACAACAATCCCTGCAGCAAGTTATCAGTGGTAAAACCGCTTCTGTAGCTTTCTTTGTTTGAAGTGATTGATTGCAGGAGACCGTGAACTGCAGGTTTAATTTTTCACGAGTAAATCTAATCGTAACGCAGTCTTTTCTTAAGAAAATAAACGCAATAAATAACTTAAATAAATGTATGTGTATGTAAAGTAAGTAAAAAAGTAAGACTATATACTATACTATATATACTATCTATATATATTAGACTATATAACACTATGCAATGTGTTTTAATATTATAAATGTGTTTAATATGTATTTAGAAAAGTACAATAATGTGTGAAATGAGGAAATTTGTCGTATAGTGGCAGCATAAGAGCATATTGGTTTCTCTTAAAAATAACCTAAAAATTGTCGCCGTGAAGTAAAAAAAAGTAGTTAAAAACATTCACAACTTGTAGGTATCACTTCGTCGATGTCGCAACCGGCGACGGAGAGGAATGAATCAGGAGATGCGCAGCAACAAACTCCTGATAACAACTGAAATAATAAAACATTTGCGATTACCGACCCGCCTCCCAAGCGTGGCGACTGTGATAAATGTACTCCTATGAGGCAATATATGGATGAATATAGCTTCAATGACCGGCTTTTGGTGGGCTTTAATGATGATTATGATGATGAAATACGTATTCACCCTTTTAACTTTTTGGTCAGAGTTTATGATCCCATAATGCTTTGTGGAACAGACGTAGATAGTTCAGACATAAAATAAATGAATTTGTTTATCTCGTGCAAGCATTTGTAACGGTTAGCGCATGTGGTTCTGATTAAATTTAATAAAATGATACTATGTTGTGTAAAAAAACTTGTGAAGAAAGACGTTTTCAATTCCAGCTAAATGTAAATTAAATTCTAAAAGATGAAGCTTACGAAGCGTATGCGCTAAATTGTTAAATGTTAATTGTTTAATTGTTATTTTTATGCAGGAGGTTAAAAGTATTTAAACAAACAAAACAACAAACACAAGCGAGTTTCCTTTTACATAATTAGTAAACCCTGTTAATGGAAATATGTATAAAAGTGTTAATTGAATTATGGAAAAAATCATATTTTATACATGAACTGTATTTGCTATCATTTTTTTGTAACGTAAACAGAAAATTGCACTTAAACAATACCTCACACATTGTCAACATAGCAGCTGACAAGAATTAGTTATTACTTTGTTGGACGAGCACGAAACAAGAAACGTGACGGCTGTAATTCGTTTCTCATAAGCCTCAGTTAATCTGCTTTTCCTTTATCTTACGTTATCTCAAGTACACCTATATGGCAAGCGCATTATATTGATTTATTATATTTTTAAAGGATATTTCATTGATTATTAACTTCTGCTCGCGGATCCGCCAATATAAAATTCTTCATGTTCAATGGGCAAATGGTGTGAGCTAAGATATAAAGATACATAACAGTTATATTAGGATTCTTTTTGTAACTACTACCTAAAATAAATATTGTAACGTTTATTATATTATATTCATACAAGGAGATTTGGGGGCAAAAGTTAGTATTTGACAAATAACCTTTTTGAAATGTAATAAATCAGTATAACACGGCTGTTATATATAGATACATACATGGTGAGAAAATTTGGTAAGGCGAAGGAATCACAGCTAACCCGTTTCTTATTTTAAGTTCATCAAACGAGGAGCAAATCTCATGCAGGATTTGGTAACATTTTCACAAACTAAACTTAAGTGGTACAGCATTATTATTATAGCACGAATAGGTCGGCTCGACCGGGGAGGGACTACGCTCTCACTAAAACAGCAGCGTAAAATAGCAGCTTAATGGTGCTGTGTTTCGAATGGTGAGTGTGAGGAACCGGAGACCCTTTTTACTGGAAACGAGACATTTCATCATAGTGCTGCATCTGCATTTTTAAATCTTAAACTTAAACTGCTCTCGGTAATAAACAAATTAATAAATAACGCGTTTATTTCGGTAATTTTGTTAACGAAATGTTGCTGAGACTTCTCAGTGAGTAATCAGAGGATACTCGTGTTGGGAATGACCCGCTATATGTGTACTCGACCAATGCGTTAAAGTTTTTTTGCGCATATTTAATCGCATAGGATATATATTAAATATTTTATTTTATTTATTATATATAAAAGCACACTGACATAAGTACTGTTTACTAACAAAGACAGTAGAACATTAAAGTTTGAACAATAAGCAAGAATCTATTTCAGAAACTTAGAATATAATAATTTACAATGAATCTGAAGTCGGGGCATTAATTCTTTTAAATAGCATGACAAAGTACCGATTACAGATTCAAATTCAGGAAATTTTTTAAGTAGAGTTAAGATCCATAGTTTTAAATGAAAAGCGCGGAGAAGCGTTGCAGGAAAATTAATAGAACTTTGTTTTTTTTTAATATTGAGCAATTCGCTTATGGAGTTCTATTTTCAAATAAATTTGCTTTTTAGAAACGTATGAAACGGGTGCGTTCCATTTTTAAATTTCGAGCATATCAAAATTTATTGAGTGGCCTACGTATCTATATGAAACGATAAATGGTAATTGACAATTATTTTGAAAACATATTCACTGCCAGTTCACTCTCACTTTGAGGTTCGATTTATGGGCATTGTTTGATCTGTTTGCATAAAAATACGCACCGAATACGGTCCAAAAATAACTCTAGAAATATATTTTCACTCTAATTTCAGCCAGTGGAATTAAAATTAATTAGCTCATAGTGCCTTTCAAAATTGTACAGATTTCCCAACAATTTTTTTAGTATATTACTATATATAGACTAAATTTATTTTTTATTAATACTTAATTTAATAATAATTAAAAATTATATAAGTGTCTACTTTACATAGCTTACAATATGTGTGAAAAATCGAAATATAATTTATACTTCCTTATTTAGTTAGCAAATATGTTTAGTTAATCATTTTCAACATTTAGTGAACCTCAAAAATTAATACACTGAGTAAATTATGTAATGATTAAATTTTAAAACTCCTAATATATAAAAAAAATTAAGTAAGTTGTTATAAGTGAAGTATTTGAAGTTTTATATAATGTTAAGATTTTTCAAATTTAATCATTACGTAATTTACTTAGAGTATTATTTTTTTAATTAAATTGGAACACCTTTTATGCAATATATCACTCAGCAATTCGACAATGTTACTGAAAATCCACGTGAACAAACATAGATTGAATAAAGGCTTTTTAATATCCTGATCCAATCGCAGATATCGTCAACAGCTGGAGAATATTTGCATCATTCAGACGGTGCGAGAAATTGTTTATAAATTTGAAACTATAATATACAGATTTAGATTAAAATTATTTTCTTGATTTTACGTTACCTCGTAGGATGTTCCAGTGAAACTTTACGTAAGTAAATGAGAACGTATAAAAAACTGCTTGATAATAAATGTAAAATATTAAATAAAAGCGCCTATACCCGTGAGAATACAGGTGACAACTATGTACATTTTTTGAAGCGACGCGACACTAGGATATTGATAAATGTGAAATACACGTACAAATGTCTCAATACATAAAATGTATTGAGACATTTGTACTTGTACTGCAACTGCGAGCTACGCGTGCGATATGATGTTACGGACAATTGGGCGTTACTTTTCTTGACATGTTTAGAAACAAATATTGTGTTAAAAAGACAGGACTAGCCTGGAAAGCAATGTTTGAGACCTAAGTATTAACTATGAACGAGATCGTAATCGGTGTTTCGTGTCAAATTTAATTAGGTGTCGTGGTGGAAATCTTAACCAACCTGCAACTGATCTCGAAGTCCGCCCAGGGTGCATCCGCCGTAAATAAGGATTTAATAAGACGTTAATAAGAGTTAGTTGCGCTATGGGCAGATCCCGTATTCCTATAAACATGTATCATTTTCTCATAGAGGCAGTTTCTATCAGTGTCAAACCCTATAAATTAGCTCCGCTAATAATTGCGTTAAACAATTTACTATATTTTTACTACTTATTTATTAAATTTATGTACTTGTTGTTCACATTTCAGAAAGTTTCTCAAATCATCAGAGCTAACTGTAAGAGAGTGCCATAAGGCGTTATTAAATCCGCCCTATGTATTATCCCTTATTATAATTAAGGTTTGTAAAACAAAATTACGTGAGTGCCTAATACTTTACCATGGAAAATGTAGCTAACGATTCTAATTTAGTTGAGGGATTAAAAAATATTATCGGTATATAATATTATATTTTAAAATTTTTAATTAATATTAATATTTAGGGGTCATTAGGGGGGTCAGGGGGTTTTCATGCTGGTCTACCTTTCCGGTGATCCTGTTATGGAATACGGGTACGCGACCCCGGCTCCCCGAGCTACTGTTATTCTCATACCTTTCCTGCCGAGATAACAGTATCCTTACACCTACGCTCCTACCCCCAACCTTCTTTTCCCTTTTCTCAAAATGGTAGCTTCCTCTACCAACAATAGCATACCCAAAGAGGGTTGGTGTCAGGCAGGCGGCCGACTGTAAAACTTTTGCCAAATCCCATGCAGTAAACTTATGAATATTACGAGTTGTGGGATATATGACAGGGCTAGGGCGTACCCCGCAGGCGACGCGCAGGAGCAGCACCCGGCTCCTGTGGGAAGTGGGCAAGGGTTGTCGCACCTTACGGAGCGGGTGCGACGTAAGAGGCGAGCCCGTAGAGAGAAGAATGTCAGAGTGAGGTTTGCAAGCTGGAATATAGGTACGATGACTGGAAGAGCAAGAGAGTTAGCAGATGTTTTGAAACGACGAAGAGTGAATGTTGCCTGTTTGCAGGAAACAAAATGGAAGGGCAATAAAGCAAGAGAGATTGGGGAAGGATACAAGTTTTATTACTGTGGAAGTGACGGGAAGCGAAATGGAGTAGGAGTTGTGTTAGATAGTGGAATGAAAGAACGAGTGACAGATGTGAAAAGAGTAAATGACAGAATGATAGTTGTTAAATTAATGATTGAAAACAAAGTAGTGAATGTTGTAAGTGTGTATGCTCCGCAAACAGGCTGTGAAGAGAGTGTGAAAGAGAAGTTTTGGGAGGAATTTGATTGTATGATGATGGGAATACCTGAGAGTGAGGATGTTTATATGGGAGGAGATTTTAATGGACATGTAGGGAGAGTGAATGACGGGTATGAAAGAGTACACGGTGGATGGGGGTACGGAGTGCGCAACTGTGAGGGGGAAGTTCTTCTGCAAGCAGCATGTGCTTTCGACCTGGCTGTAGTAAACACGTGGTTCCAAAAACGAGATCAGCATCTTGTTACTTATAAAAGTGGCCACCACGCGACACAGATCGACTATCTTCTGTTAAGACGGAACCAAATCAAGAGTGTAAAAAACTGCAAAGTGCTTCCAGGTGAAGACTTAGTATCCCAGCACCGAATTCTGCTGGCTGACATCTGCTTAACTGTTCGCCTCAACAAACATAAGGATCGTCCCCCACCCAAAATAAAGTGGCATTTGTTGCATAAGGAGGAGTATGCAAGTGAATTTAGAGAGCTAGTTGTAAACAAGATGATAGAGATGGGTGATATGGAAGGAATGAGTGTGAATGAGTGCTGGAAGGAAATGGCTGATTGTATCCGAAGTGTGGCAAGGAAGGTGTTAGGAGAAACAAAAGGGAAGCGTATGATAGATAAGGATGGGTGGTGGTGGAGTGAAAGTATTAGAGAAGTTTTGAGAGAAAAGAAAAATGCCTTTAAAGAATGGCAGGGCGTAGAAGACCAGAATGAATCAATAAAAGAAAGTAAGAGAGAGGCGTATAAAGAATGTAAGAAGAGAGCGAAGAAGGAAGTTGCTATTTGTAGGGCAGAGGCGCAAGATAAATTATATCGGTCCCTTGAAAGCCCCGAAGGTCAAAAACGACTTTTTCAAATTGCAAGAGCGAGAGAAAGGAATGGAAGAGATGTTTCACATGTAAAATGTATAAAAGATGATTCTGGAAAAATTTTGACTGACGATGAAAGTATAAAGAAGCGATGGAAGGAGTATTTTGAGAAATTGATGAATGAGGAGAATGAATGGAATGGTATGCTTGAAAACCCACCAGTGAATATGGGCTTAGTGAGAGAAATTAGTGTGGAAGAAGTAAAAATGGCTGTTAGGAATATGAAGAATGGGAAGGCAGTCGGCCCAGATGGAATACCAGTAGAAGTGTGGAAGTTGCTGAGTGCGGATGGATGGAAGTGGTTGAGTTTATTTTTCGGTAAATTGTTGCAGGAAGAACAAATACCTGAGGAATGGTGCAGTAGTATACTGGTCCCCATTTTTAAAAACAAAGGAGACGTTCAAAACTGCAGCAGTTACCGGGGAATAAAACTCATGTCGCATACTATGAAAGTCTGGGAAAGAATAATAGAGAGAAGAATGAGAGAAGAGTGTGAGATAACACAAAACCAGTTCGGATTCATGCCCGGTCGAGGTACGACAGATGCCATTTTCGCATTACGCCAATTGTGCGAAAAGTACAAGCGCGTGCATAAAAATCTGCACATGGTTTTTGTCGACCTTGAAAAGGCGTACGATCGGGTTCCCCGTGAGGTTTTGTGGTGGGCGTTAAAGATGAAAGGTATGCCTGGGAAGTATGTGAGGTTAGTCCGTGCTATGTACAGAGCATCCCGTACATGTGTACGATCTGCCGCGGGAACTACGGGCAGTATCGATGTGGCGGTAGGGCTGCACCAAGGGTCGGCATTGAGCCCTTACCTCTTCCTACTGATTATGGACGCTTTGACGTCGGACCTGCAGGATGAGGCACCCTGGTGCATGCTCTTTGCCGATGACATCGTGCTTGTCGGGGAAGAAGGCATCGAGGTACAGAGCAGACTGACGGGGTGGCAACAGAGGCTGGAAAGTGTTGGCTTGAAGATCAGCAGATCCAAAACCGAATATCTGTGCTGTGATTTCGGCGGTCTTTCCAGTCCTGTACCCATGTCGTTGGATGGCGCTATACTGCCTACCTGCTCAGATTTCAAGTACCTCGGTTCCCTCATTCAAGGCGACGGCGGAATAGATAGAGCTGTGCAGCATAGGATTAACGCAGGGTGGATGAAATGGCGACAGGTCACAGCCACAACGTGCGATCCCCGAATGCCAATAAGGCTGAAGGGGAAAATTTACAAATCGATCATCCGACCTGTCGTCATGTATGGAAGTGAATGGTGGGCCGTCAAGAAGAAGGATGAAAATAGACTGCATGCAAATGAAATGACAATGTGACGATGGATGTGTGGTGTGACAAGGATGGATAAGATAAGGAATGAGTATATAAGAGGAAGCCTGAAAGTAGCGCCAGTGGTAGAAAAGGTGAGAGGAAGCAGATTGGCATGGTTTGGGCATGTGATGCGGAGGAATGAAAGTCATGTCACAAAACGAGTGTTGAATATGAATGTGGAGGGACACACGGGCAGAGGAAGGCCGAATAAAAGATGGATCGATTGTGTGAAGAGTGATATGAGAATGAAAGGAGTAAGTATGGAAATGACGGCTGATAGAGAGGAATGGAACAAGAAGGTTTACTGCGCCGACCCCAGATAATGGGAAATGGTTTAGAGAATGATGATGAATTAATATTAATATTTCTTACAGTGTATTGCAGGTGTTAGTATACCCACTACTCCATATCGTCCCGTGTATGTCGTAACAGGTGCCAGAAGATAATCAAACCAGGAGAATATTTATTATTATTACCAGGAAAAATCGGTAGCCAACCTACTTGCCAAGCGTAGTAACTTTGGCAAAAGTTTCTGCTAAGAGCAAACAGAAGGAGGGGCAATGTTGTGCAACAGCAGTGGACTTTTGATGGACTGTAATAAACCATACATAGACACTCACGCCTGTCATCCAGAGGGAAAGGCAGAGACTACAGACATGATCCCGATAGATCTCTCTCGCCTCTTCTACGTCCGTACTTACGAAACAAGCAGGCGAGTCGGCCATTGCAAAGGCGACACCTGATACGCCAAAAATGCGGTTTTATCACCAGTCAGTGAAGTGTTAATTTAAATTCTTGCGAAGGATTGTTGAATGGATTGCTCCACCGTTACTTGATCACCAGAGGGTTGACCATCAATACTTAGAGTGAAATATGCATTGGATAGGTTACCATTTGAAGGAAACGTTGCATGATTCTCCTTACACCTTGATATATACACAAATATGGAACTTGGTTATCATTATCCATAAGTTATTTGTTAATTGTAAGAGGTATTTATTGTTTCGTAGAACAATTAGAGCTCACAACATTGCATTTTAACAACTTGTATTGAATGTAAAACATCAAAGAATAGGCTCTTGTAGTAAAACCAAAATCAAACTTATAAATTAAAATATGACAATTCACCGCTGAAATATAATTAAGCACGACCTTCGTATCTTTTTATTACAATTTAAAGAACAGTATTTAACATCAAGAAGATAGATAGAAGAAGAAGATAAAGTAGATAAGAGAGAAGAAGAAGAGAATAAATACAGTTAAACATAACATTGTGAGGTTAAAATTGTTTCCGCTTTTTGTATAAAACTGAAGTGACAACTGAACTAGCAGTAGCCACTTACCAACAGTACATCTGATGTGGTTGTTGCAACTGCTGTCCAATTAAACCTGCAGCCGAGTTTGGATGAAGAAGGCTACATATGCGGTGTTACATTTGGAGTCTCAGATAGAATACCTAACAGCCTGTATTTTACAACTAATTAATTATACAAACTTTGTTTTTACACATTGAGACCGGAACTATAATACTTGGCAGCAGAAATAAGCAAAAGGGTGCTTATATACCCAGGCAGGGCACATTCTCGACAGAAAATGCGTTCTACTATACAGTAGTATATAATAAGTAGTCATAATTAAAAAAAAACATATAACATATTACCCCAACTATAGTCAATTGGCACTGAATAAGCCGTCGTTAGTTTTGTTTCTTTTTCATCGATATTAGGATGCAATAAATGAATTTATTCTTATTGGAGCATTTGGTCTTGCCGAGAAAGTGATTGACGTAATGCATCTAGAATTTCATTAAACTAATTAAAATGGTGATAACTTATTATTCTTTTCAACAGAGCATATTTTGACTTCGTTTTATTTATATCCATTACATATCCACGATTATAGGTACGTCAAAGAGTTATATTTTCCTGGTTTCCAGCTGAATTGTAGATCAACAAGATAATTTTAATTTGTGTAACTAAAATACAACAAAGTATACAGCCCAAGGTGCTATGGCTGTGGGGAAAAGGGCCATCTTCAATCCAGCTGCCCTAAGCGAACCGTGGAAAGGAGAGTTGATCGATCTCGAGAGGGTAGTGCAGCTAACGGCACTGCCTGGCGGCGACAGGATCATCGTTCACCTCACGCTAGGGAGGTTACAGCAGTTACGGTTCGCGACCACAGCAAAAGATACAGCCCTAGGTGCTACGGCTGTGGGGAAAGGGGCCATCTTCGGTCCAGCTGCCCTAAGTACACCCTAGGAAGGGAAGGTGAACGGTCTCAGAAACGAAGTGCAGCTAAAAGCACCGCCCAGCAGCAGCAGGAATACGACTTTACTATCCGACACTGCAGCGGGAAATCTCATGGCAATGCAGATGCATCGTCAAGAAGACCTTGCCCTGAAGATTGCAACCATTGTAGTAGGCAAGAGAGTAAGGAAGTGGTATCCGTGAGGATGCTCAGGACAGACCACCTCAGTAACGGGTGGAAGGACAGCCTACGACATGCACAGCAGGAAGATCCAGACATCAAGCCGATTCTGGGATGGATGAAGGCCCGTGCTACCAAGCCTAAGTGGAGGGACGTCTCAGCGATGAGTTCAACCACGAAAAGCTATTGGGCCCAATGGGGCAGCTTGCTGATTCAGGATGGAGTCCTGTGCCGTAAATGGGACAATGGTCGACGAGACAGCTGTCGTTTGCAAATGGTTGTCCCTAAAGCTAAAGTGCCGAATGTTCTACAGCTGTGCCATAATGGTCGTTCAAGAGTCCATCTGGGAGTTAAACGAACTCTACTGAAGGTCCGAGAACAGTTTTACTGGTTCCATTATCGTGACGATGTGGAGGATTGGTGTCGTACATGTACAAGTTGTGCGGCTGTGAGGGGACCTCAGACACGGAGTAGAGGAGCATCGAAATTGTACAATGTTGGTGCACCACGGGATCGAACATCCCTTGACATTGCGCAGCCGTTACAGAAAGGCGCAAGAGGGACTCCTAAGATCGTCCATGTGGATAGCTTGGCGCGTTATTATGGGGACGATAATGCTCGGGACGAGCATGTCTTAGGAGGGGGCAGTGTTACGCGCTCAAGTCGATGATATACTAGCGCCATCTAGTGTCAGGAACGAGAGCGAGTAGAGCGTTGCAGAAAATGACATCACAGATCTCTCAACCGACAGCGCCATCCGAAGAACTAAGTTTCTAGAAAATCTATACTCGCACACTCGTCCCTTTGCGCGCATTTACTTGAATATTCGGGACGCTTCTTTGCTAATTTAAATAAATAGGCACTGCAAGATGCGATCGGGGCAGAGTTAAACTCGGCGACACAAGCGAAGCTTCGGAGCGGAATTAAGTAAATTAGTGTGTTTAATTATTAGTGTTTTTAACTTTAATTTGGATAAAGTAAATTAAAGTGTTATTTTAGGCAATTCTATCGGCAATTTTTATTGTCACGAACCTCAAGCTCGTAACAGTATTAATTGAATGTAGGTCTTATGTCGTATTTATTATCTTTGCTGTTTGAAAAAAAATTAATGTGTTTAAAAACAGTAAAGGATTGTTTAAAGCTGCCAATATAAGGCTAGAATAAATATAGATGACGTGTTTTGAAATTTAAGCCACTTTTATTATGATATTTGGTATTAATTTATGCGTTACTTAACTCTATAGTGTTGGAAAACCCAACGTTAAGCAGTTAAGTAGTGTATATATACATCACTTATATGGAACTAAACTAATAATTCTGACTGAAAAATCGGTTTCCAATGTTATTCACACAAGATTCATACAGCAAAATTACACTAATGATCGTGTGCTACGTTCTACAGCATTTTCGGAAATTCCTTATTACAACATGTAATTACGGCTCTCAACGTTTAATTAAATAAAATAATTACAAAGTTAAGAGGCTTTTTCATTATCTGAATTCCTAAAAAATGTAAGGAAATTCAAGTGTTACTGGTTAAATATTTATTCTAGTTAATTAAATTAATCAAACGTGCAAATATTTATAACATTTCTTAAAATTGCCAAAATTGTATGTAAACGGAATAATATGACATTATGTTCGCTGCACACTCGAAGAGCTTCGATAATATAACAATAACATTGTTTCTTGTATTGGTGTTGTACACAAAGTAACAGGGTAGTAATCGATACCCCATTGAATACTTACAATCTAAGGAAATTTCCCTTTAATCGCTTCACTCTCCACATAATATTCTCTTTAGCCAGAGCAGCTTGTAAATATATTTAATGGAAAGCTACGATTTCGTTTATTTGTTGGACAACAAATTATGTCAAGTCATTTATGGCAGTCACGTGTGTCATTTATCATCTCAAGCCCCCCGGGTTCACTGCGTACAATTGCAGCATAAGAAAAATGTTAAATTAAAAATTTTTGCTACCTATAAAGAAATTTTTTTTGAATATTTTCTATTTACGAATAAATTTGTTGTTACGCTAACTGTATGTTAAACAAAGCTAAGGGAGCTAATAAGTTTGGAAATTATATTAAAAGCTAAATTTAAATCCTCTTTTCATTGAAAGCGACTGTCTCTAAATTGATGACAATTAGATAAACTTTGTGATTTCTGGAAAACTTTCGTAGAAATCTTGTACTTAGACACACATTATGAACTGTTTATCAATGTAAACTTGTCTTACCCTTAACAAGGTTCAAAGGCAGATTGGGACATTTTGTGGCTAAGTAAAAAACTGGTAACACCTTAACCTTATAAAAAATTATTGGATGATGACTACTATTAAGACAACTTTGAGATTGTGATTTTCTCAAGTCCATATAAAAGGGTAAAAATGACATTTGATAAATATTCAAAGCCGACATCAAATGACTCAAATTGAATAAAATATATTTCACATTCACAATTGAAAGTGAAATATATTTTATTCCTTTGGAGTCACACATATTGAAGTTGGGGTGTTAATTCTATTTATGGCATACAAATGAATTATTGCGTTATGTTTGTGCATGCATGTAATAAATTTTGAATTTTAAACGCATCTCTCATAAAACACTTTCCAAGTATTCAGAAGTTTTGATAACAAATATTTTAAATTAGTTTATCAGAAACTGAGCGGCAATAAATCTGCTGCTTGACAACAATCCCTACAGCAAGTTATCAGTGGTAAAACCGCTTCTGTAGCCTTCTTTGTTTGAAGTGATTGATTGCAGGAGACCGTGAACTGCAGGTGGACGATCCGGTTTAATTTTTCACAAGTAAATCTAATCGTAACGCAGTCTTTTCTTAAGAAAATAAATGCAATAAATAACTTAAATAAATGTATGTGTATGTAAAGTAAGTAAAAAAGTAATACTATATACTATACTATATATACTATCTATATATATTAGACTATATAACACTATGCAATGTGTATTTAATATTATAAATGTGTTTAATATGTATTTAGAAAAGTACAATAATGTGTGAAATGAGGAAATGTGTCGTATAGTGGCAGCATAAGAGCATATTGGTTTCTCTTAAAAATAACCTAAAAATTGTCGCCGTGAAGTAAAAAAAGTAGTTAAAAACATTCACAACTTGTAGGTATCACTTCGTCGATGTCGCAACCGGCGACGGAGAGGAATGAATCAGGAGATGCGCAGCAACAAATTCCTGATAACAACTGAAATAATAAAACATTTGCGATTACCGACCCGCCTCCCGAGCGTGGCGACTGTGATAAATGTACTCGTATGAGGCAATATATGGATGAATATAGCTTCAATGACCGGCTTTTGGTGGGCTTTAATGATGATTATGATGATGAAATACGTATTTACCCTTTTAACTTTTTGGCCAGAGTTTATGATCCCATAATGCTTTGTGGAACAGACGTAGATAGTTCAGACATAAAATAAATGAATTTGTTTATCTCGTGCAAGCATTTGTTACGGTTAGTGCATTTGGTTCTGATTAAATTTAATTTGATACTATGTTGTGTAAAAAACTTGTGAAGAAAGACGTTTTCAATTCCAGCTAAATGTAAATTAAATTCTAAAAGATGAAGTTTACGAAGCATATGCGCTAAATTGTTAAATGTTAATTGTTTAATTGTTATTTTTATGCAGGAGGTTAAAAGTATTTAAACAAACAAAACAACAAACACAAGCGAGTTTCCTTTTACATAATTAGTAAACCCTGTTAATGGAAATATGTACAAAAGTGTTAATGGAAATATGGAAAAAATCATATTTTATACGTCAACTGTATTTGCTATCATTTTTTTGTAACGTAAATAGAAAATTGCACTTAAACAATACCTCAAACATTGTCAACATAGCAGCTGACAAGAATTAGTTATTACTTTGTTGGACGAGCACGAAACAAGAAACGTGACGGCTGTAATTCGTTTCTCATAAGCCTCAGTTAATCTGCTTTTCCTTTCTCCTACGTTATCTCAAGTACACCTATATGGCAAGCGCATTATATTGATTTATTGTATTTTTAAAGGATATTTCGTTGATTATTAACTTCTGCCCGCGGATCCGCAAGTATAAAATTCTTCATGTTCAATGGGCAAATGGTGTGAGCTAAAATATAAAGATACATAACATAATGATTTCTTAAATTTACGCGAACACTACACATTGAATAAAACTATTATTTACGGATTTTATCGCGTTTAATTACATTAATTTATTTTTATTATTATCCCGACGTTTCGGGTGCTTTACAGCGCCCATGGTCACGGGGGGGACTCTAGAAGATACATAACAGTTATATTAGGATTCTTTTTGTAACTACTGCCTAAAATTAATACTGAAACGTTTATTATATTATATTCATACAAGGAGATTTGGGGGCAAAAGTTAGTATTTGACAAATAACCTTTTTGAAATGTAATAAATCAGTATAACACGGCTGTTATATATAGATACATACATGGTGAGAAAATTTGGTAAGGCGAAGGAATCACAGCTAACCCGTTTCTTATTTTAAGTTCATCAAACGAGGAGCAAATCTCATGCAGGATTTGGTAACATTTTTACAACCTAAACTTAAGTGGTACAGCATTATTATTATAGCACGAATAGGTCGGCTCGACCGGGGAGGGACTACGCTCTCACTAAAACAGCAGCGTAAAATAGCAGCTTAATGGTGCTGTGTTTCGAATGGTGAGTATAAGGAACCGGAGACCCTTTTTACTGGAAACGAGACATTTCATCATAGTGCTGCATCTGCATTTTTAAATCTTAAACTTAAACTGCTCTCGGTAATAAACAAATTAATAAATAACGCGTTTCTATCGGTAATTTTGTTAACGAAATGTTGCTGAGACTTCTCAGTGAGTAATCAGAGGATACTCGTGTTGGGAATGACCCGCTATATGTGTACTCAACCAATGCTTTAAAGTTTTTTTGCGCATATTTAATTGCATAGGATATATATTAAATATTTTATTTTATTTATTATATATAAATGCACACTGACATATAAACTGCTTACTTACATAGACAGTGGAACATTAAAGTTTGAACAATAAGCAAGAATCTATTTCAGAAACTTAGAATATAATAATTTACATTGGATCTGAAGTCGGGGCATTAATTCTTTTAAATATCATGACAAAGTACCGATTACAGATTCAAATTCAGGAAAATATTTAAGTAGAGTTAAGATCCATAGTTTTAAATGAAAAGCGCGGAGAAGCGTTGCAGGAAAATTAATAGAAAATTGTTTTTTTTTTTTAATATTGAGCAATTCGCTTATGGAGTTCTATTTTTAAATAAATTTGCTTTTTAGAAACGTATGACACGGGTGCGTTCCATTTTTAACTTTCGAGCATCTCAAAATTTATTGAGTGGCCTACGTATCTATATGAAACGATAAATGGTAATTGACAATTATTTTGAAAACATATTCACTGCCAGTTCACTCTCACTTTGAGGTTCGATTTATGGGCATTGTTCGATCTGTTTGCATAAAAATACGCACCGAATACGGTCCAAAAATAAGTCTAGAAATATATTTTCACTCTAATTTCAGCCAGTGGAATTAAAATTGATTAGCTCATAGTGCCTTTCAAAATTGTACAGATTTCCCAACAATTTTTTTAGTATATTACTATATATAGACTAAATTTATTTTTTATTTTTTATTAATACTTAATTTAATAATAATTAAAAATTATATAAGTGTATAATTTACATAGCATACAATATGTGTGAAAAATCGAAATATAATTTATACTTCCTTACTTAGTTAGCAAATATGTTTAGTTAATCATTTTCAACACTTAGTGAACCTCAAAAATTAATACACTAAGTAAATTATGTAATGATTAAATTTTAAAACTCCTAAAAGTTGTTGTAAGTAAACTATTTGAAGTTTTATATAATATTAAGATTTTCAAATTTAATCATTACATAATTTACTTAGAGTATTATTTTTTTAATTAAATTGGAACAAATTTTATGCAAAATATCACTCAGCAATTCGACAATGTTACTAAAAATCTCCGGGAACAAACAAAGATTAAATAAAGGCTTTTTAATATCCTGATCCAATCGCTGATATCGTCAACAGCTGGAGAATATTTGCACCATTCAGACGGTGCGAGAAATTGTTTATAAATTTAAAACTATAATATACAGATTTAGATTGAAATTATTTTCTTGATTTTACGTTACCTCGTAGGATGTTCCAGTGAAACTTTACGTAAGTAAATGAGAACACATAAAAAACTGCTTGATAATAAATGTAAAATATTAAATACAAGCGCTTATACTCTAGAGAATACAGGTGACAACTATGTACATTTTTTGAAGCGACGCGACGCAAGGATATTGATAAATGTGAAATATTGAGACGTTTGTACTTGTACTGCAACTGCGAGCTACGCGTGCGATATGGTGTTACGGACAATTGGGCGTTACTTTTCTTGACATGTTTAGAAACGGGTCCAAAATATTGTGTTAAAAAGACAGGACTAGCCTGGAAAGCAATGTTTGAGACCTAAGTATTAACTATGAACGAGATCGTAATCGGTGTTTCGTGTCAAATTTAATTAGGTGTCGTGGTGGAAATCTTAACCAACCTGCAACTGATCTCGAAGTCCGCCCAGGGTGCATCCGCCGTAAATAAGGATTTAATAAGACGTTAATAAGAGTTAGTTGCGCTATGGGCAGATCCCGTATTCCTATAAACATGTATCATTTTCTCATAGAGGCAGTTTCTATCAGTGTCAAACCCTATAAATTAGCTCCGCTAATAATTGCGTTAAACAATTTACTATATTTTTACTACTTATTTATTAAATTTATGTACTGGTTGTTCACATTTCAGACAGTTTCTCAAATCATCAGAGCTAACTGTAAGAGAGTGCCATAAGGCGTTATTAAATCCGCCCTATGTATTATCCCTTATTATAATTAAGGTTTGTAAAACAAAATTACGTGAGTGCCTAATACTTAACCACGGAAAATGTAGCTAACGATTCTAATTTAGTTGAGGGATTAAAAAATATTATCGGTATATAATATTATTATTTTAAAATTTTTAATTAATATTAATATTTCTTACAGTGTATTGCAGGTGTTAGTATACCCACTACTCCATATCGTCCCGTGTATGTCGTAACAGGTGCCAGAAGATAATCAAACCAGGAGAATATTTATTATTATTACCAGGAAAAATTGGTAGCCAACCTACTTGCCAAGCGTAGTAACTTTGGCAAAAGTTTCTGCTAAGAGCAAACAGAAGGAGGGGCAATGTTGTGCAACAGCAGTGGACTTTTGATGGACTGTAATAAACCATACATAGACACTCACGCCTGTCATCCAGAGGGAAAGGCAGAGACTACAGACATGATCCCGATAGATCTCTCTCGCCTCTTCTACGTCCGTACTTACGAAACAAGCAGGCGAGTCGGCCATTGCAAAGGCGACACCTGATACACCAAAAATGCGGTTTTATCACCAGTCTGTGAAGTGTTAATTTAAATTCTTGCGAAGGATTGTGGAATGGATTGCTCCACCATTACTTGATCACCAGAGGGTTGACCATCAATACTTAGAGTGAAATATGAATTGGATAGGTTACCATTTGAAGGAAACGTTGCATGATTCTCCTTACACCTTGATATATACACAAATATGGAACTTGGTTATCATTATCCATAAGTTATTTGTTAATTGTAAGAGGTAGTTATTGTTTCGTAGAACAATTAGAGCTCACAACATTGCATTTTAACAACTTGTATTCAATGTAAAACATCAACGAAGAGGCTCTTGTAGTAAACACCAAAATCAAATTCATAAATTAAAATATGAAAATTCACCGCTGAAATATAATTAAGCACGACCTTTGTATCTTTTTATTACAATTTAAAGAACAGTATTTAACTTCAAGAATATAGATTGAAGAAGAAGATAAGATAGATAAGAGAGAAGAAGAAGAGAAGAAATACAGTTAAACATAACATTGTGAGGTTAAAATTGTTTCCGCTTTTTGTATAAAACTGAAGTGACAACTGAACTAGCAGTAGCCACTTACCAACAGTCCGTCTGATGTGGTTGTTGCTACTGTTGTCCAATTAAACCTGCAGCCGAGTTTACGTGAAGAAGGCTACATATTATGCTTTCTTACATTTGGAGCCTCAGATAGAACTCCTAACAGCCTGTATTTTACAACAAATTAATAATACAAATTAAAAAAAAACATGTCATATATTACCCCAACTGTAGTCAATTGGCACTGAATAAGCCGTCGTTAGTTTTGTTTCGTTTTTATCGTTATTAGGATGCAATAAATAAATTTATTCTTATTGGAGCATTTAGTCTTGCCAAGAAAGTGATTGACGGAATGCATCTAGAATTTCATTAAATTAATTGTAATGGTGATAACTTATTATTCTTTTCAACAGAGCATATTTTGACTTCGTTTTATTTATATCCATTACACATCCACGCTTATAGGTATGTCAAAGAGTTATATTTTCCTGGTTTCCAGCTGAATTGTAGATCAACAAGATAATTTTAATTTGTGTAACTAAAAAAAGTACGAACAAGGTCGATTATAAGACCCACTGAGCGGTGAATCCATACGTCGTGATGCGAAGAAAATGCATTAGCTCAAAATGACCAACGGAGCTCGAGCAAGAATAAATTGAATGGTTTTTCTCTTCTGTTGCGCAGAAACTGTGGCCAATATGTTTAATCAAATATACTGGCTCGGATATGTGTGTAGTACAATTTATTTGTGATTTTAATTCTGTAAAACATGCTTTTTTTATAGAAGAGGGGCAAACGAGCATGTGGCTCACCTGATGTTAAGTGACTACCGCCGCCCATGATCAACCGTAACACCAGGGGAATTGCAGGTGCGTTGCCGGCCCTTTAGAAAGGAGTAAGCTCTTTTCTTGAAGATCCCTAAGTCGTATCGGTCCGGTAAATTCGCCAGTGATTAAAAATTCATTCAAAACGTTGGAAGTATAAAGATATAAAATGTTTACGTATACATAACAAATTAATTTTAAATATAGCTTCAAACAGTTAATTCTGTTATTTAAATTAATACAATCATTACTATTAAGCTGATCTACTCGGATTCGGTAATGGAGCAATGACGCAGTTAATGATAATTTTATTACTTTACGTGACGCTGGCTCTATGACGCGGGGAATATCAATTGTTACGTAATTATTTTAGGTTTTTATTATCAACAATTTACTAGTTGATATTTATTGCAAAATTTCATATCAAGAAAGTTTTTAAGGATTTAGCTCTATAATCTGGACACAAGTTTTTTTTTTATTTAAACACCATTGTATGAATACACGAATTCCAGCTATAATACTCGTGTATTTACATGCTGCTTTGTTGGTCTAGAAGTCGTAAACGGGACTGCTCATGTGGTCCTGTGTTTGAAATCTAGATCAGGCAAACTAAACAAATATATTGAGTTCTTAGTTCAAGAAATTCTCAGCAGCAACCTGGAGTCAGGAAGTGCACGGTGTTTCACCCCGTGCCTCGGTAAGCACCTAAAGCCGTAGGTCTTGCGCATGATCTCCGGTCGTTTCAAATTGCCGTCTCAATGAACTATGTGAGCATGGGAATAGCGACAGCATTTGTGCTTGTGCATACACTCGGTCACAATAATCCTGTACTGCGCCAATGGATAGTCACCTTAAAACTAAGACGCTGTTACCGAAATTCGGTCTGGAGGACGTTATCATATTCACATGCCTGGCAAGTAATAAAATCAAATTTCGTTGGCAAACCTCGTCATCAATTGGAATATTCTTAGAAAGGCAAGTTATGGCAGATACCGGGTATAGCAGATACCGGGAATTTTTCTTGTACTTAAGTGATGCATTTGCTATAGAAAAAATTATCGATGCTCATACGACAAACGTGTAGAAATATTAAATTAATTTTTGCCTATAAGGACTGCGTAATAAAACAAAAATTATGTTAAAAAACGTACAAGAATAACCTGTGATCCGTGCAGTCTATATCATAATTTTACAGGGGTCTCTCCTTTACAATGGGCTAAATAAAAAATAAAAATACTCGACGCGGCTTACTTTGACAGTCTCACTTACAGTACGGTTTAAGGTAATCGTACTTACAACCGTATGACAACATACCGTCTAGTGGCGGTGTAAAAATATTAATTATCCCGTACCATACCGTGGATGCCGTAAGAGGTGATAGAGTAAAAATTAGGAGTTGAACAGCAGCGTCTTCCTAATGTCGACTAAAAATGAATAAACTGCGGTTACAACCCGCTTGCCAAGCGTGGCAACTATGGCAAATATCCTATCTATGAGGCAATCTACAGGGGAAGCCTATGTTCAGCAGTGGTAGCAGCATGCTTTGCAGGTGGGTATTTGCTGCAATTTCGCGTTTGGACGGTCGACCAATAACTAATTATTAAGAGTGTTAACAAATAAACAACCTTATTATAGTGGGCCTCTTAATACTTTAATTATACCCAAAGAGGGACGAGATTCAAAAAAGAGATAAAATAATTTCGTTTTGTCTGATTTAAGGCCCATTTATTGGATGCCATTTTCTTGTACAGCAATTACTGAATACAAAAATTGTACTTAAGCAACTGTTTACACGCAGATGATTGAATGCGATTATTTAATGCAAGTTGAGACAAGAAAAATTTGAATATAATACTATACTATAAATTATGAAACCGGATATTAGCAGCCGAATCTTTCCGATTACAAAAAAAAACCGGCCAAGAGCGTGTCGGGCCACGCTCAGTGTAGGGTTCCGTAGTTTCCCGTCCGTCACAATAAGTGTTCCCACTTATGAGTTTAAAGGTGGGTATCCATTATGTTCGCGCTCCAGCAGTGCTCCGCGCTCCTGCAACTGCTCCCGGTAGTGGTTACTGTTGTTTCCAACCAAGTTCGAAATAATTTTCCTAGAAAGTTCTTATAAAGTTCTACTTTTCAGATTTTTTTTAATATTTTTTAAACTCATGGTTTAAAAGTTAGAGGAGGGGGGGGACACATTGTTTTTTACTTTTGGAGCGATTATTTCCGAAATTATTGACATTATCAAAAAATGATTTTAGTAAACCCCTATTCATTTTTAAATACCTTTCCAACAATATATCACACGATAGGGTTGAAATTAAAAAAAATATCACTTCCCACTATACATATAGGGGTCTACCCTAATAAAACATTTTTTTCCAATTTTTATTTTACCACTTTGTCAGCGTGATTGATATACATATTGGTACCAAATTTCAGCTTTCTAGTGCTAACGGTCACAGAGATTAAGCGAGGACGGACAGACGGACAGACAGACATGGCGAAACTATAAGGGTTCCTAGTTGACTACGGAACCCTAAAAACTAAAAACACTAACTATGGCAAATATTCCCGCTTTTAGTCAATCTTTGTAGCAGGGCGTATATTAGGCAATTGGCCATTAGGGTTGTTTTAATAGGCTGTAGTCTTCTAATTAATGAAACAAAAATAAAAATTCTACATCAATTTTTTACACAATCTAAGTGCGTCTCTGTTATCCGGTTTTGACAGTGCCGCAACAGTTGACGCCGGCTCCTAAGTCAATTATGAGCAAATTTGAGACAGACAACTGAATAATAATAACACAACTTAATTCAACAGTCAAATCTCATCGCGTAACGCAATGAGAATAGCTAGCATGAATTAGTGTCGTGTCAAAGGGACTCAAATATCAATTTTGACACATAATGCCTGAAGCAAATAAAATTAAAGGCCTTGCAATTGTTGAATTGCAGTAGCTTAAGATTTCTTAATTAAAAGTCCACTGTTTGAATAGGTATCCACGGTTTGAATTAGGGCCAGCTGCCAGCCACGGAAGCAGACAGCTGGCCCTCTGACATCTGCGGCATTGCACCACCAAATCTTCTCTGGTCCGTATGATTTGATCCCACTTCTGACACCAATTTTACGAGCTTAGGGTTCGTGACATTAAAAACTGCCGATTGAGTTACCAAAATTAACACTTTAATTACCGACACCAATTAAAACTTAAAACACACTAATAATTAATCACACAACACTTTAGTTATCTTTATTTAGTATTTAATTAAATATTAAATCAAATATTTATTTGAGATGGTTCCTGGGGTAGCCGCACTATTTGGGATTATTTATACTTCCTTCCTTTATTCGTTTCAAGTTTTTAAATTTTTGTTTAAAAACTTGTTTGCTGTAGGTGTAAAACCAGAGCAGATCGACTGTGCCCTGCCACTAAGTTTACTGATTAAGTAATATAATTTTTTGGCGTCCGATAACGATGGGTTATTGTGTATATTGTTTTGAAAACTACTGAAGAAGAAGGGCCACGTCTTAATATCACCATTAAATACCGGAATATCTATTGGCGGCAACCTAATCGAGTCGCTTGGACGTACCTGTTTTTCCGGCTTTGCTTCGTTTTGAGATAGGGATCTCGCAATTCTTTTCACGCGACACAACATATCTTCGAATGCCAGCAGCGGTTGGTAGTTCACTATGTATTTCGGGTCGATTTGTAATTCCAAATGATTAATTTGGTCTAATATTTTTTCGTAATCTATTCGTAAAGAATCTATCGTTTCGATTTCGGTCAAAAAAGTTTCCCGCACTGCTTCTATATGAATGTTCTTTATATAATCACTTATATTCTGCATACGCGAAAAGAGTATGTCCCTCTTAGCATAAAGCGTTTTAATTTTGATTTCACTTCCACTAACTGCCATTTTAAACTATTATAATAATGTTATATCAATCACAATTAATCTCACAACGCACAAACAATAAAGGATGGACACTCGGTATGCCGTATTACGTAATTAAATCGAACACCTGCGCAGCGAGTCGAGGTGACGCGTCATTTGCTAGACTCAATAATTTTATCAAGATTGTGGGTAAGCGTATCAAACGGTTCCTATTACACTGTTTCAATTATTTAATAGGCTTTAAATTTAATCAAATACGAGCGCTATAAAACGAATAATTCTGTTTGCGAGTACCTAATCAAAATTTAAATTTAAACGAACACTATTTAAGTCTATTCTATAAATTGGAGTGCATTATCTAATTAATTAATTCAACAATTCGACCAAATCCTGCTCGAAGTGACCATAAAATGGTGGAGCCACGTGTTTAAGGCTGCCGAAGTCTAGTTCCCCGGTCGAACCTTAAACCTATTACGCGAGATATTAACTAAAGTGGACTGTATATGCGGTTGCTTAGTTCTACGCTTACGTAAAGGCGACTACTATAGCATGCGGTATAATGCACTCGCTCTTCCCTAAAACTAAACTATTATTGTGCCAAATCGCTGAAAAGGAATCCTGCTTTATTAGGAGAACAACAAAATTGGAGCGGGTTAAACTATGTAAGGCAGGAGCTAAATTAAGGAATGTTGACTCACCGGGGTTTCTTCTATCCTGTTGAGCACTATAGCTGCAACTTCTGGAACTTCTTCTGGAACACTCCGGAAAGAGGCGGTGCGCGACTATATCTCACACGATGTGAGGCGGGTCTCCTGGAGCTCGACTGCTTCCAGGCTAAAGCGGTTTCTACTAGCGGTGTGGTTTCAACGACGACTGTGACGGAAAGAGCTGTTGTTCCAATGACTGGCGCGGAGGGAAGAGAGCGCGCAACGGTCGCGCGCGTCTTATATGTCCTCGGCTCCGATGACTACGTGACATTCTAGAATCATCTTCTTGCCCCTCCCACCCCACCACCCCGATGTGTCGATGGAGGATCGAGGAGGGTATGAATGATATCGTTTTTCGGAAAGGAACAAGCGGCTTGGCACCTCTACCGTCAAATATAATAATCCAATGGTTTTTTCCGCGCAACCAGTGTCCATAGTAATTAAATTCGTCGTAATGGCTTAACGAACAATTTACTTGTGATTACCACTTTGCGCAAGATGCATCCTAAAATTCTTACGTCCTTTACCCGTCACACTATACATAAGTCCTCGAACTGACATTTCACAGTGTCTTCTAAAGTGAAACGATATATCACTTCTGATACACGTAAGCCGTCGCTCGTCTGAAAGCAAATTGCATGCCAAGCAACAACGCCAGTAAAAGAGCCGTTCATCCGCACGATACATTGAATACCTATTATTAGGTTGTTCTACTGGACAGAGCACGGCGATATTGTTTTTTATAGGATAGGGTGATAAACGAGTCCACCTGATGGTAAGTGGTTGCTGTGGTCCATAGACATCTATCCTCGTATGCGATTCAAAATGCAGATGCGTTGTCACCCGTGAGGACTGAGATAGAATGCTTCGTTTCCAGCAAAAAGAGTCCCCGGTTCTCTACACTCACCATACGAAACACAGCAGCATTAAGCTACTATTTCACGCTGCTATTCTGTGAGAGCGTGATCCTTTCCCGGTCGAGCCGACCCATTCGTGCTACGACTATACTCCTAATATAACTGCAGTATGGCTCTACCACGTACAAAATTTGTTTTTATTGTTCGGTTATATAACCCTTAGCACAAAAAAGGATACAAAAATGAAAATAGAGACTATGAAATTTGCACATTTTTATCACTTAAAAAAGTAAATACCAGTATACATATCAGGCACCAAGATAGAACTGACTAGACACGACTGTTTGTTTAGTCGTGCATAAAGTGTACAACTAGGCAAAGTAACATTTTGCCTGACTTTGTCTCTCCATCTGATTACAATGTGAGTGAGTGTCTTCAAGGCAAGAGTGGGCTTCTGTTATGATAAGCCAGTGCTTATAACCACGTACTGTTATATCACTGTAATCAGTGATATAAAATACGTGGTTAAAAGCATCAGGTGGTATATTAGATAAACACTCGTTTCTAAAAGACCAACCTAAATGTTCTAGTTCTATGGTTCCCAAGATACTTAGGTAAATTTACACTTCCTTTATTTTTTTGCACTATTTGACTGAAATAAATTTAAGCTATAAGTAAAAGACAAAACATTCATACATAATTATGATTACCATTTGTTGTAAACAAAATCGATAAAACTAAACTCTTCCATGTGATGAGTCACATCGCAATTTTTAGATGATTCTTTTATTTCGTTATGTTTATCCGCCGCGGTCTTTTAACAAAACTTTAGGTATTTTCAGTTTTTTTTTTTTATTGTTATTATACTTACGAATAGGAAATAACTTTCGTGTTGATATTTTCAACTTTCCTTCTCCGTTAAACATTATTACATTTCAAACTTTTTTAATTTATTTATAAAAGTGTTTAATTAACTTTTCTAAATATACTAAACTACTAACTAATATTAAATACAGAAAAAAGAAAATTTGACTTCTCATTCCTGGAATCGAACCCGGGCTCTCTCGAGTGCATACTGCAAATCCTAGCCTCTATCATTTGGGAGATCCAAACCTCTATAATTTGGGACGTTTGGATTGAAATAATTTTCGTGTTGATATCTTTCTTTCTCCGGTAAAAAATTATTACATTTCAAACATTATTTATTTATATATTTATAAAAGTGTTTAAATAATTTATATTAATATACAATACTGCTAACTAAAACTAAATATATAAAAAAGAAAAAAGAAAATTTGACTTTTAACTCCTGGAACCGAACCCGGGCATTCTACAGTGCAATCTGAAAATCCGTTCCTCGTCAAATCCAAATACACATTGTTTGAATACTCAGTCACTACTGTAGTAGACTAAATATTTAAAATTCGTGGGTTTAAAAAAATACATTAATTTTTTACTTATAAAGTTATTAATAAATGTATCTAAATATGTAATACTAAATAAATGAAATACAAAAAAGAAAATTTGAGCATTCTTGGAATCGAACCCGGACACTTGCAATGCAACTTAATGCAAACTGCAAATCCATCCTGCACTACCAAATACACAAGAGTAATAAACTACGTTTTCTAAAATTCATAGGTTTATTGTTTTAAAAATAAATATTTATTACTTAGTAATAATTAAATGTTATAGTAATAAGTAAAACCTTTTAATATCGTTCATATTATGTTGCGCGTTTGATTTATATGAACGTTTTTACTCTTCGTATCGGGTTTCACTTTGTCCCATATTTGCAAATGATAGTTATTAACAAGGTACAATACTACGCTATTTTAACTTTAAATATTTTAAATCGACATATATACGAGAGAAGAATATTTATAGAAAGGAATATATTTATGAAACAATGAATTTAAAAATAAAATTATACAAATACACTAAACGATCTATACGTAAATACTGCAGCAAAAAGAGCGACATGTCTACATACCACGAGGCCTCGGACCACCATGCCATTTATCTAATAAATTATAAACTATAAATTTTTTAATATAAGATCACATAATATTTGTTTAATACATGATTTATAAAGTATAAATTACGTACGTTCCGATTATTTTTATGTCCAATTGAAATAATTAGTCTGTGATACACCTCTCTGTAGCGGAAAATATAAATATTAAATGTCTCTGTGGTTGTTGTGAAAAGAAATAAAAAAGTTAAATTTTAATTTTAAATTTTACAAAGAGATATGAGTATAACCGGGAATGTTTTAATTCCCAATTTAAATGGAGTTCGTTTGTGTTTAACTTTTCTATGCTTTGAGTTTGACGTCGATTTATTATTTCGTATTTCGTAGAATAATGACATAAGTGTGGTGTTATGTACTAGCCAGTAAATTTTCAGTTTATGGTGTTTTATTAGTCGTTTCACTTAATCGGACGATGTCTAATGTGTTAGTGTTGCTAAAAATGGTGTCTTAAGATGCCGCCATAGTCATCTAAAATTGAGTACCCACATAATAGACTTATTATACTACTGCGCATATGTATATTATTATTTCTGTGTATCATCTGTCAATAATATAATTAAATCTCTATGAAAATAATTGTTTTATTTATAAACTATTAAATGTATTTCTGTGTTCCATTCGTATCAATGCTTGAACAATGATGTTCCTTTATTTATTACTATTAATAAGTATTTAGGCATAATGGGCATGAGTTCCTTTGCCTTTTAAATAAAAAAAATATATGAGACTCAACGCAGGTAGACCGAAATAACAATTATTATTTTATATGTCATATTTTAAGTCGTGTGTTTTCGATGCGTGATTAAGTGATTTTCTGGTGAATATAATGGATAATAATGAATTTTGCCGATATTTGCTTTTAAAAAACAAAAGATTATGGTAAGTTTTATCAATTTTAATAATAAATTCTATTTAATTTGGTAAATTATATACAAAATTTGATCTTTTCCATATGACCGGTTGCAATAATTTTTTCACTCACACACAAATTATCATTGCTGTGTAACTTCAAATGCAAAAGGCCGTTTTTTACAAAAATATATTAATAAAATGTTTAATTCGTTAGTGAGATATATTGAATAAAACTATATTTACGGATTTTATCGCGTTTAATCAACTATTGATATAATTAAGAATAAAAAAGTAAAGTTACAGCCTATATACGTCCCACTGCTGGGCACAGACCTCCCCTCATTTCTGAGAGGGTTTTAGGGCAAAGAATAATAAAGAGACGGGAAACAGCGTCTTAATGGCGATCGTCAATTCGCCTGCTAAACACGATGATTACAGTAATTCCTCCTTTCTATTGAAGCCGCCCGTGTTAACTTTTCTATTATTTATTCTTTGTAATTCTGTTGTAAAATAAACAAATCTGAAACACTTGTTGGCAGCGTCATGAACCACGTAGCATCGTGTAAATAAATCCAACCTCTGTAAAGTAAGAGGCGACAGAGGGAAACTAAACGAGAAGCAAAGGCAGCAGCACCTTCCCGATAACAGCTGAATAAAAACATAACATTCCCGGTGACAACTCGGTGCGCGAGCAGAGCAACAATACAAATATCTACTTTGAGGCAATCTATGGGGGTGGGGCATGTTCAGCGGTGGAGTTTTGATAGATGGTAGTGGTAGTGGTTGGCGCTATCTTTAAATAACTTTGTCATACCACCCACACTAATATTTACATTATATTGTATACCGGCGTTATATTGTACATGTAAGAATCTTGTAGTAAATTTTACACATATCTTTTTACATTTAAACATATCTGCTTTGCCCTTTTCAGTCAATCAAAAAGCACAACAGGTTCAATTAACTGTGAAAAAGAGTAAACGCACTCCTGTTGGATGATCCGTTTTTGACAAAGCGAATGAAATCCAGAAATATTTTTCCCTTTTTAACGAGACTGCTTAGGCTTGGTAAGTGCAACGTAAATGTTAAAAGTATATTTGTCACAAATGTTAATTTTAAAAGTTTTACTTTCATCATAATACGAGGGAAAATCAAATTTACTGCCTGTTGGTGTCACTGAAATTGATATTAAAATTTTACGCGCAGATTTCGTACAGGACTGACTGTAGAACATGCTTTTCCTGCTTCGTTACCTTCCTCTCTATCTTATGTGACGTAAATGATGTTGTGCGGGTCAACTTTTTTTTCTTCACTTCACTTCACTTCCCTTTAGTTACTCATATTCCCTTTAGACACGCCTGGTGGGCCTGAAATGCTTGTGTTAGTAATGCTTTGCGACCGAATAGCGGATTCGAACCCACGACCTTTTGAATTCGCTGTTAGCACCCTGCAATCAAGCTACCTTCGCTTAATAAAACTTTAAGTTTAATAAAAGTTATTTAGTAAGAGCTTTTTCAAACTTAAACATTTTTGGCAATACGCTCAAGCGTCAAGTAAAATGTACGTAAACGTAAATGTGCGTATTACACTGTAACAAACAATAACACTACACATTAAATGAAACTAATTTTTACGGATTTTATCATCTTTAATTTAACTTTTTGATTATCGACGATCCTTGTGCTTTGTAGTACTTACGGATGCTGGGGGGGGGGGAGGGACTGAGATGTTTAACGTCCTGCGAAATTGAAATGGTATATATTATACTTTTGACAATAATTAACGCTATAAAATATAGCAATGAATGGAAACAACAAATCTTTACGTTAAGCCACGCGACAGTCTCGTGACTTAGCGTTGATTTCATTATTTTTATTTTCTATGGCGTTAAACGATCGTAGAATAACATTTCCAACTCCTTTGATGTCATATCCAACGAATACTACCGTCATTACCTCCATATGTTATAATTTTAACTTTACTGTATTTGAACTCAAGCTGTTTATAACTTTATTACAACTTAATAAACTTTGTGACCACATGAAAACTTTTGTTTAAAATTTTCATCAAGAGGTACGAAGTTATGTGTTAAAATAAATGCACCAGTGGTGGTAATAAGTAATATAATGTACGCAAATGGCGTACTGCAGGGAACGGTCCTACACTTCAACTTCATTGCAGACAACTCGATTCGAACTCAGACTTCAACACTACTAAGAATGTTATTGAATCGACCAACCGCCATACCACTACAACTCTCATGTAAAGTTAAGGAAAATTATTCGAATAATTGTCGTGCTGCAAACTATTTATGTAGTAAATTACAATAAAATTGGCATTCACGTTGCTACAAACACGGTATCATTTAAGGCTGGCTATGCATAAAGGACAAGTATAATGGTTTAATGCTTAGTTGCAGCTGGTCATTTATTTTTTAAGTATCAGAATATAAAGTCACAGTTCTTTGTTCCCTTCATTTACAATATATATATATATATATATATATATAGATTTGTAAAAGAAGACAAGATCAGATTGGGAGTAAATAAACTGGAGGTCATGAGAAAATAAATATTTTAGCGAAGAAATTTCCGCCAATAAAATCGAGAGAGTAATTTAAAAAAAGCTAGCTCGGAGAATGAGTAGGTAGTAGTAGGTTTCGTATCCTTGACACTGCTCCCTGTTGCCGGTGTGGATATCTTTATCCTCTACTCACTTCTGAAAATATTATTTAAAATTGTAAAAACATTTCAATATATTCATATTAATTTCTAAGACACGTAAGACCAGAGAAAAAATAAATTTGCCTTGCCAACATATACGAACTATGCATACAAGTTATTTAGAGCTAACACATTTCCGGCGCGTTAGCGAAAGTAAATACATATCGTATATTATGTTCCAAGTTATCTTGACGAATCTCATAACTGAAGTTTCTGCTTGTAATACTGAATAACTATCTTCGATCAAACGCAAGGTCTTATTTACAGTCTATGAACAAAAGTGAATAACCATTTTTATTTTATTTTTTCATTCTTTATGTCTGAACTGATTTTGATTAAGCTTCCACTAACTGAAAAGAAAGCAATGCAAGGCGTGCCCCCTGACTGAGTTGTCATGGCTTTTAAAGTTGTCTTAAATTATGTGTGCGTGTTAATATATAATAAACGATATCTTTACAATAAGATTCACTGATATCAACGTGCTTTTTTGTATTTTTTGTAATTTGGTGGTTAGTAATTGAATAAAATTATATTTCGAATGACTAAATATATAATAATGTGTGTATATAACATGCAGTTGCTCAGTCGCTTAAGGAAACTTAATGTTTATCATGTAAGACGTGCTTCAAAAGTGATAATCAATTTACTTTTATTAATTACCGAAATACGTTTTTCTTTTAAAGAGAAAAAATAATCAAAGTGATAAGTTCAGTTTTTCAAAAGATCTCTTGTTCACATCCATACGGACCCACTCATGTCCGGGTGAAATTATTTTTAAATAATTCCATCTAATGAATAATCCTATAATTACGTCAGAAGTTACTCCTCTTGCTGTATGCGTCCTTTTTTCTCATATATCAATCTCAAATCAAAAAAATCAAATCATATAAGTGCAAAATAAAGCTGGTGGAAGTGATTTGGTGATAACAGAGTACTATCACTAGCACTACTTTAGTTAGTGAGCCATGTATATGTTACCTTCTGTTAATGAATGAATTAAAATTGAGATTTGTTCTTTTTTATTATTATATACATAAGCGATGACGCTTTTACATTATACGTCGAAAATACATTACATAAAATTTGTGATTATTAGCAATAATAAAATAAATTTTAAAATAGCTCCCGTCATTGAATAAATGAAAATTAAGATTTGTTCATTTTTATAATTATATACATGAAAATTGTTTCCGAGTTCCAGGAAAATGAGTGACAAGGGAGCCAAGGCGAATTCTCGATGCGCTCGTAGTTCGTGTCGTACTAGTGATCGACAGCGGTCCCAAGGCCGTGGTCGACATCTGCGAGGAATCGAGAGGCGCAGTCGAAGCCGCAGCCACAGTGATTGTGGTGAGCGTTGGCTGCAATAATGTATACTTATAATATAATAAATATATACTTCATAATATGCTTATTTCAGATTTTAAGACGATGTCACAAATTTAATATAATGTTTTTCTCTTTTTTTCCTCTTAAAGTAATTCGATTTTATATCAATCAACCAGTCCACTGCTGAACACAGGCCTCTAATCGTAGTAAGCATGACGTGATTGCCTAGATTGACAAACGGATGTACGTACACAGTACATCAGGTACTCTCTTGGTTGGTGGGTGGGTCTGGCATCATTGGCGTTGTTCTGTTGCCGGTCTGCATAGTTTACTTTATTTACTTCTTTCAAATAAAATAAAACCGAACAAAACGTGAAGACGCAAAAGACTGTGTCAGTTAAACACTTGAATCTCCTCTTTTTTGAGAGTAATGTGCCCATGACAAATGTCACCTTTATTTATTTATGAATATGAACGTAAGTTTATGTCAATCATTACAATTTTAACAACCACAATAAATAATGTCGCGTATATTTTAATTCTTACTCTTACCTTTTACTTGATGAATACTCGTAGGAATATTTTTTGTGATAGAATATTTTTAAAAGTGTAAGTCAGGTCTTAATCTTAGGTCTTAATCTCAAGTTCAAATCTTAATCGAAGCCTATAGCATAAGCGATTCACCAGATATCGTTTACTTCAGGATGAGATAAAAAATTCATCTGGCTTCAAAATAAATACTCATAAAATGAGAATATCATTAATGTAGTCGAAGTCATTTAAATACGCATTATTAAGATTAAAACGATTTGCAAAATAAGAATAGAAGGGGAGTTGATCGAGCAAGTAGATGAGTTTGTATATTTGGGCTGCGTATTTAGCAGGGACGGGAGATATGATAAGGATTCTATATCCTCCAACATCCGACAAAAGTTCTGTAAGTACTTATAAAAAGGTTAAAAACGACCCAACAAATAGCACACTAAAAACAACTAGTGACCTCATAAAGAAACACTCCGAAAAATTAAATCTGGACGTAAAATGGATAATACCTACGTGCTCCAAATCACCAAAGTTGTATGGGTTACCAAAAATACACAAGCCCAATGCTCCATTACGTCCCATAGTGAGCCAAATCGATTCACCAACTTACAGATTGGCTCAACACTTAGCGAAAATACTCTCACCGCTCAGGGGACACACAAGAGCACACATAAAGGATTCCTACCATTTTGTCAGCGAGATTAAAGACCTGCGTCTGGCAGACAATGAAACTATGGTCAGTTTTGATGTCATTGTTTTTATGCTTGTCATTGTTTACATGCTTACCTGTTGAAGACTGCATCTCAATTGTAACTAGGAGGCTGGAGGAAAACAACATGCCCGTAGAATATGCAGTATTACTCAGACACTGCCTTACATCTGGCTACTTATTGTGGAAGGAGGAGTTCTACAAGCAAGTAGATGCTGTGGCGATGGGCTCACCTGTATCTCCCATTGTCGCCGACATATTCATGGAAGACTTTGAGGAGAAAGCCCTGCTTACTTCTCCCATAAATCCAAGATTCTACAAGCGGTACGTAGACGACACTTTCACAATTCTACCTTTAGATAAAGTAACTGCATTTTTAGACCATCTTAACTCTATAAAATCTAAAATTCAGTTCACAATGGAGTTAGAGGCAAACAATTCCTTAGCTTTTCTAGATGTGTTAGTAATTCGGAATCCTGATAACACCTTGAGCCATATTGTGTATAGAAAAAAGACCCATACAGATAGATATTTAAACGGTGATTCTCACCACCATCCTTCACAGTTAGCTACCGTGGGTAAATCTTTGTTTCAGAGAGCACGAGGGATCTGTGACAGTAAACACCTGGCTGCCGAGCTCCAACACGTCAAGCAGGTTTTGCATGAAAACAAGCTTCGGATCCCGCGCCTACGTCACAGAGAACGAGTGAAGCCGGCCACAGTCGAGCGTGTACCTGCTGTACTGCCATATGTTAGAGGAGTCACTGACAAGATTGGCTACATCTTGAAGCGCGCTTCCATCAAAACATACTTCAAGCCGCCGAAGAAGATTGGTCAGTTTTTACCATCAGTCAAGTGTAACGTCCCTCTGCAAGATGCAGGAGTGTACAAGCTTGATTGTGAATGTGGTCTCTCCTACATAGGACAAACTAAAAGATCAATTAAAACCCGCGTCAAAGAACATATAGCTGATGTGAAGAATCGACGCTCCGGGAAGTCTGCAGTCTGTGAACATGTACAAGATCGCCCCCGTCACTACATCAGATTTGATAGACCACAAATCCTCGCTAAAGAACACCGATTCCTTCCAAAGATGATTCGCGAGGCTATTGAAATCAAAAAACACCCTAATTTCAAT
This sequence comes from Parnassius smintheus behrii, assembly GCA_036936625.1. Taxonomy (NCBI): domain Eukaryota; kingdom Metazoa; phylum Arthropoda; class Insecta; order Lepidoptera; family Papilionidae; genus Parnassius; species Parnassius smintheus. Next base: position 35,443,500 of record JAUPFT010000029.1, read on the forward strand.
AGAGAAGATGGCTGGGTGCTACCATCTGCTTGGGTTCCTATAATAAATAAAATTAAATCCCAACCCAAGCATACAACTGCAAGGCTTCATGATACCATAAGTTCATACTGTGTAGATCGGAACAAAAGTTAAATTTTAATCTATAGTAACCGCGGTTAACTATGACATCTGGACGTTAAACATCTCAGTTCTTCCCGTGACCATGGGTGCTGTAAAGCTCTCGAAACGTCGGGTATTAAAAAGTTAAATATACGCGATAAATTCCGTAAAAACGAGTATTATTTCAACATCGCATAGTAATTCAAGTTTATGTCATCATACTATGTACTGCAATATATTTTCCATTTGTTATATACGCTAAATGTTTTAAGTTTATTCGTGAATTTTTATAATATTTTTCTGCCTTCCCTTTTCTGAGATTTTTATTACCTTTCTTTATTCTTTAGTACATATTATAATAAATGGTTGTTACAGACAGAGCTTACCCGTATTTCAAAAAATTGGATACATTAAGTGTGTTCTATTAAAGATGATTCTCTATATCATGGAGGCAGTTCACAAACATAAATTTCACAAAGATACACATCTACACCCGGAACAATTATTTCTAGGCCATACAAATACTTGTTCCATGCGGGATTCGAACACACGGCTCTTAGCGCCGCAACTCGTTGCTAAGTCATTGCGCCACGGAGTTATGCTGGACTCGCACTGACTAAAACCATCGCCGCATAATGGCAGGGCCAAGGGAACGCTTTCGCACATTCTCCAGCACCAGCTCTATTCTCCTCTTAGGACTCTATTAGGACTATTCCTCCCTCAGCTCCTTCTCAGGTAAGGCGCACTAGAACATATGGCGCGCCTTCCTCCATGCCTCCAACTTCACCTGCGCAACGGACAGAATAATACTTGAATTCGTACGATTTGTTTCCTTGAAGAATGGATCGGTTATATTACTAGGAGAATACGTTGTCGCGTAGAATTAAATTTAAATCGTAAGGAAACCTGCATGTCTGAGGTATAAAAAATGTTTAAAAATGATTATGTAAATTCCATCAGGGCTATAAAAGCGCGTAAAACTAATTGCTTAATAACCCTCTTGGAAATGAGAATGATTATTGTGTTGATTTTTAGATTTTTTTAGTGTTTTATTAGTGTTTTACTATAAAATTATAATGAAAGTTTCTATGTGACTATAATTATTATTTATCTTTTTACATAAATAATTTCGAGTAATATATATAAAAATAATTGTGATTTTCACGCTGCCGACATTCGCTTGGTATGTTTTGTTTTTGTTATCAAAATAGTCTTTTTGTAATGAAGTAAAATCTGACTTTTCTATAGAGATTTTGTAAAGATTTTATAATGCTAAACTTGTTCATAGAAAAGTAGTCTCTAAATATAACTTTTAATGGAAGTGCTGCGGGTGGGTGCGGTTGCATGCGACCGCTCGGGATTTGCCGGGCGCATGCGACTGCATCGGACTTTTATGGGAATTAAAGGGTTAAAACATCTACTGACGCAGATTTGATTCATGTCATGACGTTTGTTTTTACCGTATTCATCATAGCATACTATAATACACATAGAATTGCTGTCAAACTTATTTTGTACGAGATTCCGCGTCGCCGGGAGCACGCATACAAGCTATTACGTCGTATTATCACTACTACAAACTCGATTGGCTGTTTTGACAGATTGAGTAAATTTACACATTTTAGACTTTTGATTAAGGTTCAAAATCATCATTAAAAGTCGTTTAAATTTTAATACATATTTATATGTTAGTGTGCAATTTGGTATTTTCTAAATAATTTGCATGCGAAATTTGGAAACGATTGTTACGTCAACACACATCTCGTGTTGATATTTATACGTGTGAATTGACATGTTAGTGACATGTTAGTTGCTACACGGGCTCCGCCCTCTCCTCCGTTCTATTATGTATGTATTATATTATTGTATGGTATTCATCTGATTCATTTGATGTAGGACAGAATAATAGTTACTAGGCATAAATTTATGGTGTTTTAGAAATTCTTACTGCGTTGTTCGTGTTGTGTGGGTTACTTTACGTTGTTTGTGAAAGTGCTGGGATTCAGCGGGTACAGAACTTTTGACAGTTAAAGCCATTGTTTAGCAGTAGACGTAGTTAGACACCGAATATTACTTACGGACATCGTTATCAATACACGTATAAATAAAATTTAATCGTCGGTCTGCAATATCGAATTATTTGCATTTTGTTGAGCTGAGGGACTTGCATGCCATTTAGACATGAATAGCTTTTGTAGAAAGTTTAATATTATTTCGAATAAATCCAATAGAATTTACTCTGATATACAAAGTTTGAGAAGACGTTTTACAGTGATTATTTTTATATATTTTGTTTAAAATCTATAAATATTAAACCATACAATTTATAGAATTATACTTCGTCTACATTAAGAACTTGAATCATTCATTATTGCCAAATATTATCGCATGCCACTGGACTCACTCCTTTCTCAGAATTAAAGAACAAATAAACCCTATTTTTTGTACGACGCATGGGTCACCGTCCATGTGTTAACATATTGAAATGCTTGTTGTGTAAAAAAAATGTATAAGAATGTGTGGTTATTTTTCTTTTTTATTGTAAAGTAGTGTATATTAATTTAAATAAATGACATTTATTTTATAAATTAATAATTTTATTGTTTAATTTTCATGTATTATTTACAGAATACTATTAAAAATTCAGTTGCCTTTGAAATAAGATATATCAAATCTCTTAAGCTGTATTCAACTTAAATATCCACAAAGTAATAGCAAATATTATACCAATTCAATGACATAAGGTTTATACATAGCTTCCGTACAATATTTTAGAGAAATGACTAATGAAATCGCCACGCGTCGATATCGCGGAAATTACTTGCTAAGGCCTTAGCAGACGTGCAGTATTTTCAAAATCGCCGCCGCCATACGAGGGGTTATATAGCACTATGAAATCTAAATCTTTGAAAGTGCAATTTTAGTCCGTGCACTTGCATCAAAGTTCTAACACACTTTCAATGCACTGCTACTTGAAGACTGCTGGTGCTCTCGTCCATGAACTTACACCTTTATTGCATTCCATATGCCATAGCTCCATCCAGATGTACCAGTCGTTGATTGGGTTTAAGGTGCCTCCTTCCATTATCGAAAATATATGTATCAACTGATATTAGGCAGCAAGAAATATATCGTGACATGATAAGAAGCAGTGTGTTTTGTTGATGTACATATTATGTTAAAACAACTCATTTATTAAACTTAGCTAAGCGCACCCTGAGTTATGTGTCGCGTCCTCTCACACGACTGACCTAGTTTACACCGGTAAATTAATTAAATTTAAACACGTGAGGTAATGTTTTGATTGTTTGTAAAATAATATTTATAGCACTGTTCATTGTTCATTGATGGTACTGCATATTATTTCTGAAAGTATTAGAAATAAAAATTATCTTTAGTTTTTTATTCAATCCTGTCATTCGTTACAGTTACTCTTAAAGCCTATTAAAGTCTACTGCTAAACATAAGGGGATATTTTCCACAGTTACACGCTTGGCAAGCATATTGGCAACCACAATTTTTTTTATTTTTAGTCGTCATTTAGAAAATGCTGCTGATGCACAACTGATTTGTACCATACCACAGGATGGTATGGGGTAGTGGCCCGTTTTACTCTTATAAATGTGAAACTACTGCATTCACAAGTGAATATAAGTCACCACTTATTATGTTATTGCATCGGAAGGAAAGCGTACACCGATTCAAAAACTATCCTCATATCATTGATATATTAAAAGGGGAAGATAGGTCACTAAATCAAAGCGCCCGGTCCTACATAACTACGGGATTGCCCGTACTTGGCTCGTTTGTAAGAGCGAGAAAACATGCGTGAGAGACACGATACGCACGTGATGCCCGATTTCGCGATGACGCGATTTCGCTCGCACAACTACGACGTTTCCTATTTCTGTCCTTGTCTATCGTTAAATATAATTTTGCGTTTAAGATAACAGATGTGTAAGTTTTGGTGCTTGTAGTCGTGCGCCGAGCCCAGGTTTAGTGATTGCGATATTAGCGTGTAACATATCTTCCCTTTTAATATATCAATGCCTCATATACGATACTTACTATAGCTTGTTTTGATTGTAAGGTACTGTGTGACTGTTTGGATTATATTCCTTGGATGGATGTTTATATTCCTTGCATGGATGTTTTATTAATTGCACGCACAGAAATTTTCAGAGAAGCGGCAAGGAGGATTTTCGTATGGGTTTTTGTAGAGTATTTTCTCCTTGTGTTCTTTTTGCGTAGATGTAGATTATCTGTTTCTACAGTATAATTAATTTTTTTTATAGAAGAGGGGCAAACGAGCATGCGATTCACCTGATGTTAAGTGACTACCGCCGCCCATGATCAACCGCAACACCAGGAGAATTGCGGGTGCATTGCCGGCCCTTTAGAAAGGAGTAAGCTCTTTTCTTGAAGGTCCCCAGGTCGTATCGGTCCGGAAAAATCGCCGGTGGTAAACTATTCCACAGAGAGGTTTTACGTAGAAGAAAACTCCTTGTGAAACGTACAGTGGTGGACCGCCAAGCATCCAGATGGTGTGGATGGTATCGGGACGTTTGCCGTGTAGTGTGTTCACGAAATTTGGCGGCTGGGATTAATCCGAACAATTCCTCAGAGCACTCCCCGTGATAGATGCGATAAAATACGCAAAGAGATGCAACATCTCTTCGCAGCGCCAGTGAATCGAGCCGATCGGAAAGCACTCGGTCGTCGACGATTCGAGCCGCTCTGCGCTGGATGCGGTCAAGTGGAAGGAGCTGGTACTGGGGAGCCGCAGCCCAGATATGGGAACAGTATTCCATGTGCGGCCGAACATGCGCCTTGTAAAGTTGCAGGCGGTGTGCCGGCATGAAATACTGTCCCACTCTGCTGAGCACGCCAAGCTTTTTAGAGGCCAATTTGGCCTTCCCTTCCAAGTGACCACGAAACTGCACGTCACTCGATATGTCGACGCCGAGGATTCCGATACTGGCTGAGGCAACAAGGGGAGTGCCTTGAAACTGAGGGGATACGACAAAGGGGTTCTTTTTAGCGGTTAACGCGCAAACTTGTGTCTTCTGGGGGTTAAACTGGACTAGATTTAGTCATCCCCAATCCGAGACTCTGTTCAGCAAAGACTCGACTTCAGACACAAGTTTGTCCCGGCACTCGGAGACGTTTTCCCGAGAAATATTGGCTCGGCCGGTGTAAAGAGCATCACCAGTGCTGTCATCTGCATAGCAATGAATGTTACGGGTATGCAACATATCATTGATATGCAGAAGAAACAGCGTTGGCGATAGCACGCAGCCCTGTGGAACACCAGCATTAATAGGCTTGCAATCGGAGCTTGCACCGTCTACAACGACCTTGATGCTCCGATCTGCAAGAAAGCTGGTGATCCAATCGCACAATTTCTCGGGAAGCCCATAGGAAGGGAGCTTCGAAAGAAGCGCTTTGTGCCAAACCCGATCGAAGGCCTTCGCAATGTCCAAACTAACGGCCAATGCCTCCCCCTTGAACTCTACTGCCTCCGCCCATCTGTGAGTGAGGTAGACCAAAAGATCACCAGCTGACCGACCACGGCGAAAACCGTATTGGCGGTCACTAATCAGCTGGTGATGCTCAAGGTACCTCATGAGCTGGCAGTTTACAATGGACTCCATTGTTTTGGAGAACAAGGAGGTGATGGCGATTGGCCGGTAGTTGGACGGGTCTGAGCGGTCGCCTTTTTTAGGGATCGGGTGGACGAAAGCCGTCTTCCATGATTTTGGGACTACGCCTAGGGAGTAGGAGTACCGGAAAAGACGCGTTAAAATTTTGCGAACCGAGCGCTGTGTGAACTGCACTTCCGGCATGGAGCACTCACACCGCGGGATGGTCGGCGGCGTACTCCCCCCGTCATCGAGAGTCAAGTTAGACGCAAAGAAAGAGCCTAGAAGATCGGCTTTCTCCTTTGCAGTATGGGCCAGTGAGTCGTCCTCCCTGTGCAGAGATGGAAGAGATGGCTGACAGAAATTCCCCTGGACAGCCTTGGCGAGAGACCAGAATGCACGGGTTCCAGAAGGAAGGCGAACTAGTTTCTCGCCAATTCTGCCTATGTGCTCTGACTTTGCCTTGGCAATGACTCTTTTGAAGGACCTAGAGGCGGAATTATACTTCTTTTTTAGAGCGCTGGTGTTTACATCCCGGGACGCTGATGCATCAACCCAGGCTTGGTAGCACTCCTGCTTATAGCATGATGCTATTTTACAGGAGCGACCAAACCATGGCTGAGATTTGCCTCCAATGGGCACCACAGAGGAAGGAATAAAAAGTTCCATACCCTGAAGTACCACATCAGTAACAGAATCCGCAACAACGTTGGGATCATCCGGCGAGAAGCAAACCCGCCCCCAAGGGTAGGATGCAAAGAAAGACCGCATCCCATCCCAATCGGCTGACCTATAGTGCCAAACACGGCGGTAGCCTGCAGAATGCAACCGCGATTTCAGCGTGAGTGGCACAACACTCCGGACCAGACAATGGTCCGAGGAGCCTAAAGGGGCGTCGACGGAAATCTGATATCCGTTCGGGTGAGAGGTCAGCAGAAGGTCCAACAGGGAAGGTGCATGATCCTCCACATCTGGAATCCGCGTAGGCGAAGTAACCAGTTGTGTCAGACCATATGCCAAGGCAAAATCATGAACAGATCTCCCCGCATGATCAGTTAAACGTGAATCAAGCCATTCGGCGTGATGGGCGTTAAAGTCGCCGAGGATCACGATCTCTGCGGAGGGGATCTGCTGTAGCAACGAATCTGCAGCCATTTGGACGTGGTCGAAGAGTCGGTCTGTTTCGGCATACTGCTATGGGACCTATAGAGGCACCCGTAGATGCGCGGATGGTCGTCGCTGTCTACGCGTAGCCAAAGGATGGACAGGTCCGAACCTTCAAGTCTGCCGAGGCGTCGAGAACAGATGTCCTTTCTGACGTAAACGCAAACTTCTGCCCGAGGCACAAAGGAGTGTTCCAGTTTGTACCCCGGGTAGGAGAGATACGAGACATCAGCCGGAGAGGACACCTGCGTCTCGGTCAGAAAGAGCAGAGCCGGCCTCGCCGTCTCGAGATGGTAGTGGACGGCGTTTAGGTTAGAGTGAAGTCCCCTGATATTGCAGAAATTCACGGACAGCGTGGCAGGGGTCGCCTTGGTCTTGTTGCTCCGTTTGCCGCAAGCAGTTGTAGTCTTGAGCGGAATTTTGCCCCCCCCCCCCCAGAATACGCGGGACAGCCTGAGTACCCACGCTCAGAAGTGGAGAAACATGGTCGTGGATGCTCAGCGAGGGATTCTCCAGGGGTGCTGGTACCCTCCTGGGGTAGTCTATCATTATTTTATTCCGCTACAATGTTGATGGGGGGGGGGGGGATTTGGGCCTCCGGCCACCTGCACTCACCAGACGAAACGCGGAAGCAGAGCTTCCACTTCACTCCGGTATTCTGTGAGGTCGTGGTACCACCCCGGTTTGAGCCGACCCATACGTGCAACAGCAAAGCTACCGCGTGGCTCTACCACTGTTAAATTAATAATAAATTTAGTAAATGCTGGAATAACACAACAAACATGTTCCTTTATTGTCTGTGTTTTTTCGACAATGTAGTTAATGTCTAATGATTTAAGTAAATTTGTTTAACGCAGCGAACAATCGGCACGTTAATCACAATATCAAATAAATAAATGAGGTGTTTAACTTGTCAATGGCCACCCGCTTTTCTGATCATCAGTTATTGATAAAAATACTGTTTATCGAAGAAAATCACTCAAGTATATAATTCTCTACCTATTTAGCATTCCCCATTTTTAATATCGCTTCTATCTTGACTTATTGAAAATATGTGTCAGCGTAACTGCTGCGGAGAATTCATGAAAACATTGAGAATCATTATCTTTAACCTGAGACTAGTTTCTAGACCTGTCACTTTTTACACATAGTACTTAGATATTTTAATGCCTATAGACCGGGCCCAATAGATAATAAAAATGTCTGCTGTATTAGGTAATGCTAGTCGATAATGATAGTTCACATTTAATATACTCTTATATAATATTGTCTATTTAACGCACTGTTTCCTTGAATTTTGTGGAAAAGATATCATATTATTAAATAAAAATTATTGTAGATAATATTACTAACAACATTATTGTATATATGTAAATATTACAGGACTTTGCAAAGAAATAGTGAAGCAGCGGCAGTGTGTATAGTTACGCAAAATATTTTGATATATTCGACCTCACCTAAGTTTAAAATCTAACAGACCCAAGAAAGAAGGAAGTCTAATAAAAAGAAAGCGTGTTCCCGACCACTGGGTAGAAATGGCTTGATTGGGATGATTTTACTGTCAACTATTGAAAACTATAAGATATTTCTGGCAAAATAATTTTACCTACAGCTATTGCGGTTAATTGCCTCGATAATTTCGCGCGCAATCTTTATGCAATTTTATTCAATAAATTTACTATAGTACTTCTGCAGTCCGCATCAAACTGTATAATTCGATTCAATCATGAAAAGGAAATGGCATGTCCACTTTATATGTGTGGTTAATGTTTTCCGTGCTTCAAATTGTTGGAAGGAAGTTTTATTATTTTGTTATTATGATTGTGTACAACTTATACACGTCAATATGCATAAGTAAAGGAACAGGCTAAAAGTCCCACCGCTGGACATAATCTTACTGTCAATTATCAAAGACTTTCTGGCATTCAAAAATTATTATAAGTTAAATCTATGAACTAACCACGAATAAAACTACTCTCCACTAACCATCTAGCCCTCGAGTAATATTCTCTCGTTCCATCTAATCAGAATAATATAAGTGTAAACACTCGTGAGCGAAACACGATACGGTATTGTCTTATACTTCTATTGGACTGCCTCGTTGGTCTAGTGGTTGTAGTAGTGCGACTACTTATCATTAGGTCCTGGGTTCGGATCCCGGGTCGGACCAAAAAATCAATTATTGAGTTTTTCGGTCAAGAAATTCTTAATAGCTGCCCGGAGTCAGGAAGTTGGCGGTGTCTCACCCCCGTGCCTCGGAAAGCACGTAAAGCCATTGGTCCTGCGCCTGATCTCTCTCCGGTCGTGTCGGTTTACCGTCCCATCGGATTATGAGAGTGAGGGAATAGAGAGTGCACCTGTGCTTGCGCATACACTTGGGCACTATAATCCTGTCCTGCGCCGATGGCTAGCCTCCGTTGAGGCAGGCTGCCGTGGCCAAAATTCGGTCTGGAGGACATTATTATTATTATTATACTTCTATTGATCACTTCAATCTTGATGTCAGTAAGAAGGTAAAACTTGTTCTATAAAATAACGGGTTAACAAATCTGAAATGCAATATAACGAAATGATTTGTGGTGTGTTTAAATGACTAAATTTTATTAAAATCAATCGTTACATAATCTTAGTTATAAATATATTAGAAATACGCAAATTTCGTCTTTAATTTTTAAATTTATCTATCTTGTGCTAATAAAGACCACAATGTTGGATGGTTCCAAGTGAAGCTCACCAAAAATGCCAAAAGTACTAGGTGGATTGAAAAGTACTCGGCCTAACACAGATCCATTCAATTCTAAAAATCAAATTTACCCACATTATTTAGTTCAGTTCAGACTAGTTCATTGTGTGAAGTTCGAAACGCGTGCGATAATTAGTTGTGATTTTATAAATTAATTAACAAAGTAATCGGACATAATTTCCGCGAATGGAGCAAATCCAGCAGCGTGCCGTCATTAAGTACCTCCATAAGAAGGGGCTATCATCAAAAGCCATCCATGATGACATGGTCAGTACATTAGGCGATTGTGCTCTGTCATATTCATCCGTCAAAAAATGGATAGCAGAATTTAAGCGTGGTAGAGAGAGTGTGAAAGATGAACCCCGCTCTGGAAGGCCTTCGACGTCAACTACTGACGAAAATATTAAAAAAGTACTTGATTTAATAATGGGAGACCGCAGATTAAAAATTAGAGAGATAGCCGAGATTATAGGCATCTCTTATGAACGAACTCAAAACATCATTGTCAACGAGTTGGGTTTCCACAAGGTTTCTGCGAGGTGGGTTCCGCGACTGCTTTCAGTTGAACAAAAAAGGACGCGATTAACTATTTCACGCGACTGTTTGGAGTTATTTGAAGCCGATGCAGATGATTTTTTGAATCGTTTTGTTACTATGGACGAAACATGGGTTCATTACTGTACACCGGAAACAAAACAACAATCAAAACAGTGGAGAAGACCTGGTTCACCACCCCCTAAAAAGGCTAAGTCGATTTTGTCGGCAAAAAATGTGATGGCTTCAGTATTCTGGGACTCGAAAGGTGTGATTATGATTGATTATCTTGAAAGGGGTCAGACTATAAACTCTGATTACTACTGCACCTTACTACGTCGTTTACGAGAGGAAATAAAAGAAAAACGTCGAGGAATGCTCAGAAGAAAAGTCCTGTTTCATCAAGATAACGCCCGTGTTCACACGTCAGTACAGTCAATGGCTGAAATTCACAACTGTGGCTTTGAGCTGTTACCGCATCCGCCGTATTCACCTGATCTGGCATCATCAGACTTTTTTCTGTTCCCTAACCTAAAAAAGCACTTGGGAGGTCAAAGATTTTCGATAAACGACGAGGTCAAAGCAGCTGTAGACGCATATTTTGACTCTAAGGAAGAATCATTTTTTTCAACGGTCTAAATGCTTGGAAGGAGAGGTGGCAAAAGTGTATTGCACTTGATGGTGATTATGTAGAAAAATAAAAATATAACTGATTTAGTATGTGTTTATTTTCTTGGTTAGGCCGAGTACTTTTCAATCCACCCTCGTAAATCCCGCAAATAGACGAAAAGAGCAGTATTACGATTGCGAGGAAGTGAGAATGTATTTTCAATTTACTTTCACTGTCCTTTAACATATTAGTGATTTTGAAAAAGTATTACCAATAGCTTTGTGATGTTGGAGTAAGAGAATCTATCCCCCCATTTTTTCGTTCTATATAATCATCGACGATATATACAACGAAAAAATGCGGTATAACCATCTCATTTACTTCAGACTTAAAATACCCGGACCAGTGACGGACAGCTGCATTAAACGTGATAAGTCAGGCGGTCAGGGCAAATCTTCTTACAATGGAAGAGGCCCATGTAAGGTGGTGGTCCCTTACACGCTGGTGAAAAAGAAGTAGATTTACCAAGTAATAATAAGCTCTGTCTGGAATAGAATCAATTTAAAGCAATAAATCATGTGCAATAAGATACCGTAACGAATTCCTAATTAGTAATATCTTACAAACTGGAATTCGTAACATGTCACGAATTTTCCAATAAATTTCCCTTTTTCAAACATTTTATAGTGGAAAAATTTTAGATATTTGTTTTTAGTATACATTGGTTTTTGCGAGCTTTTTGTCCACATTTTTGATGTAACATCTATCTGTTATTTAGAAAAATGTACCAACATTTTAAATTAATTAATCTTACTAATTAATTAATGTTTATTCCACAAGGAAATGAAATCTATGCTGTAGTAAGAACTCAAGGGCAATCTTATTTTTAGTAATCCTGTCTTTCAAGCTTATTGCCAAGATTATTCATAGAGGCTTGGCAGTTCAAAGATTGAACACGAGCAACTTGAGCTTTGATCCCGCTGACAATTGACTTGAAATTACCAAAACAGTCGAAACCTTGAGAGTATAAAATATAAAAGAAAAGGTTTAATTAAATGGAAATTATTAATTTTATCTTATATAAAATAATAAAATATCCTGCCAGTGTAATTTCAGTGTAAATATAAACAGGCAAACTAACTAATAAAACCTTTGCAGTACTTAAATTTCCAAAATTTTGAGCGTTTGAACGAGTGAAAAGTGTTTAACATGTAATGGGGAATACTTTGAGAAGCAGTTAATATATTACCGTTACCATTATAGCCTATTGAGGTTTACTGCTGGGTATAGCTCTCCGGTCGCCCCTATAGATTGCCTCACAGTGAGGATTTTTGCCACAGTAGCCACGCTTTGCAAGCGGGTAGGCAACCGCAGTTATTTTATTTTAGTAGTTATTAGGAAGTGCTGTACATCTCCTCATTTGTTTCCCTCTGTCGCATCTTACAAAAAATGTAATATTTTACATATAAATTGTTCTATTTATGAGTAACACAAAACTTTCAGTGTACCCTGTACAGCGCGGTAATGGCTTTTTTAAAGCAGCTTCCTGAAACGCCATCCACCATCTACTGCTATACTTCTACATCTACACACACTACTTTAACCATAAGATATTTCTGGCATTCCTCAAAGTCGTTTCCCACGACACCCGTGGGACGAGTGAAGGAGTGGGCTCTCGTATGTTAGTGCGACACGTGCATCAAAACTTATTATTTTGTTACTCTCATAACATACGTATGTTTATACGTACAGATTTATGACATGAGAAATTTTAACAGTATCTGATATCGAATTTAATGACGGAGTTATACATAGGTTTATTTTATAAAAGTTCAAAGTAAAACAATCCGTTTAAAACACCCTTGTGTACATTCTACAAAACCGCCACAGCGACGATAATGACATCGTTGTGCTCAGTGCTAGAGGATATAGCTAACACGAAACCCGCCTAGCTGAATTGTTGTAAATTTAACGGAACAGAATTAACACTAAAGAATTTTTCTACAATGCGAAAAAATACTCGTATTAGAGTATTATTTAATTTATTAAAAGGGGGGTTAAAAGCCTTTTGAAAATATCTACTAGTCAACCCCGGGTATGGTTTTAATAATTTGAATAAAACTGTAACTGAAGATTTGTAAGGGGGAAAATGTTTTTGTTATAATATGTCTGAGGTATTTATATTTGCACAATATTTAAGTTTGTCTAAAAAAAAAGAACGTTATCCCATACCACGATTTCTCCTGTGCCATGAAGCGTATTATATAGACGTGTATATTTTACACATGTCCAGATCTACAAGTGTAGGTCACACAAAAATAAATGTTCCGTCCGGGATTTGAATTCGTGGCCCCGCAGTGTTGTAGCAAAACCAATTCACTTTGTAAGCCAATTCACTTTGTAAGCCAATTCACTATGGAGCTTATTAAAGACAAAACTCCGAACTTTCAAGACTCCGAGTCAAAAGCTAGTTACGTCGATAATTATTTTATGATAGTTATTTTTTCACGTAGTGGAGTAATTTAGTACGGTACAAAAAAAAATCAACAACGTCACGTTTTATTGTAACGTTTCACCTCCGGGATTGCATTAGTATACTATAATAATTTAACCTATTTTTGTAAAATATGTAATAAAAGAAGAATAATATGTCGTAAAGAAGTTTCATTTCGTACGTGTGTACACATTTACACGACCTATTTTTGTAATATTTAACTGCGAACAGAATACTTTCGATTCACCCCAACAGTACGTTACCCTGAATGTACAATTTAAATAACAATGTTCATTGAGTGCTCCAAAAAAATTTATTTTCAGCACTTGTTTTGGTTGGCTTTCTTTTGAGCGAAACTGTATTATTAGAGCCTATGACCCCTCAAATAGTTTTAACTGTACGACGCTGCAAAACGCTAGAAATTGATTTTTAAAACTTCATGTTCGTGGTTATGAACCAGACTGCATGTGTGAAATAGAAACATTGTTTTGCTTCGTTATTTTGCAGACGTTTTTTATACTGTTAAAATAACTTTTATTTTTATTTGATTTTTTTATAGGATGGGGTGACAAACGAGCACACAGTCCACCTGATCGTAGGTGGTTGTTGCAGCCCATAGACATTTACATCTATCCTCGATTACGAATCAAAATGTGGATGCGTTGTCACCCGTGAGGACTAAGATTGAATGCCTCGTTTCCAGTAAAAAGTTCCAAAAAAAAAAACGAAACACAGCATCATTAAGCTACTATTTCACGCTGGTATTCTGTGAGAGCGTGGTCCGGTTAAACTAAAGACGTACGGTACTCGCGTACGGTGTTGGGATGGGGAGGGGGGAGGTGAGGGCTCTTGGAAGCCCCCCCTACTCTTCTCCCGTTGCTGAAATCTATAGTTTCTGAGTAATATTTTTTTGTAAAATTATAACCTCACTTTTTTATACAGGAATATTGACACAAAGTTACTTATGCAACGGCCGTACTGTGTAGGGAGAGTGAGAGGGGAGGGGGGATCATGGGAAGCTCGTACACTTCCCTCGTTGCGAAAATGTATAGTTTATGAGTAATAATTTTTTTTTGTAAAAATCATAACCTCACTTTTTTATACAGGAATATTGACGCAAAGTTACTTCTGCAACGGCTTCGGCACTGCGGGAAATGCAGCCCTCCGCTCTTGCGTAGCAAATCACAGACACCCATGCTCGCCTCCGCAGCTTCGACTTATTGATCGCCTTAGGCGACCAGCCTCAGCCGCTACGGCTAACTTAGGTGCCTGCGATTACTAAAGCGGGCGGGAGCTGCTCTCCTTCCGTGCCAACGGCTTTATTAAAACACTCTAGGGGTAGGGCAGACAAGACTACGTGGAGTCGGGGTGTGCTAATTCGGTTTTAGAACCGATTCGATCAATCTTATCTATAAAGTCTGGTTGCCCTAAACTCTGCTATGATAGTGTTACGCTCCCAAGTCGACGGCACTAGCGCCATCTAGTCTCGAACCGAAGAACTAAACTTCTTGAAATTGAAACTCGAACTCTCGGTACCTTGCGCGTGTTTACTTGAATATTCTGGATATTTCGGTGCTAATTTATATTTATAGGCGCTGCAAGATGCGATCGAGGAAGTATTGAATTTGGCGAGACAAGCGAAGCTTCGGAGCGGAATAAAGTGAATCAGTGTGATTAATTATTGGTGTTTTAAGTTTTAATTTGTGTAAAGAAAATTAAAGTTTTAATTAAGGTAATTCTATCGGCAATTTTTATTGTCACGAACCTCAAGCTCGTAACAATAGTGATAAATGAAATAATGTAATGTGAATTGTTTTAATTTTGTTTTCTGAAAAACCTCTTGACTGATCTACACTGCGACTCAATTTGTTGTATATAAGTCCCGTCTCCAGCCACAAATGGATTGTCTGGGTCCGAGTGATTAACTTTTTTATAAGTTTATCTGTGTTAAAAAAACAAATTGACATGTTTGCGTTTCGTTATTGCAATTTTTAGTGAAATTTATTTTTATCGTAATTAATTCAAAAGGCATGTTCGAAATTTAACAACGGTGTAAATGGTTCAAGCTTATCCCTGACAATCCTCATAAATTGTAAACAAAATTAGAAAATTAAGTACCGGACATCTACTTCATAATACGAGAACAAATTGACATTTTTGCGTTTCGTTATTACACAATTTTTAGTGATATTTGTTTTTATCGTAATTAATTCAAAACGCATTTACGACATCTAAAAACAAAGCTTAACCCTAACAAGCTTGCTAGACTAAAAACATTACCAAAATCAAGTACCGGATGTCTATAGCCAACCCCGTGATCCCTCTCCGGTCGAGCCGACATTCATGCTACAACGAGTTGACGTTAACGCAATATTACTTAATTTAGTGTTACATATGCTTTCTTCTTCTTTCATTATCATAATCATCAATATTACAGTCTACCACAACTCTACAGCTAAACATACGCCTCCTCTCAGGAAATGCCAGAAAGCACGGTACTTAGCCACCTGCACCTATCAACCTTTTGTACAGGATGGGGCAGCATAACTTCCTTTTTTTAAAACCTAATAAAACACATTGTATGAATCGGAAAAATTTTATTTGGTTTTACAATGTAAGTACATACTTAAAGTTTTGTTTTATTTAGTTTTGAAGATCAAATCAGGTAGATGACGTCCCTTATTCTCTATACATTGAGTATACCGATTTCTGGTGTTTGTCATAACTCTTTGAAGCAGAGCAGGCGTTATGTTGGCAATTTCTTCCTGGATGTTGTTCTTTAAATCTTGTAGGGTCCTTGGACGGTTCACATAAACACGGGATTTCAAAAAACCCCATAGAAAAAAGTCACAAGGGGACAAATCGGGAGATCGGGCCGGCCACTGCAAATCGCCCCTGATTGAGATAAGGCGTTCTGGTAAGTGTTCTCTCAAAACAGCCATCGATGCTCTTGCAGTGTGTGCCGTTGCACCGTCTTGTTGGAACCAAATGTCTCCCAAGTCCAACGCATTCAGCCGGGGTAAAAAGAATTCCTGTAACATGTTTACATACCGGCCCGAATTCACTGTTACTGTGACTTCATTTTCCTCAAAGAACCAGGGACCAATAATTGCAGCTGAGGAAATTGCACACCACACTGTGACCTTAGGTGAATGCAAAGGCCTTTCATGCAATTCTCGAGAATTGGTGTCAGCCCAGTAGCGCATGTTTTGTTTGTTCACGGATCCACACAAGTGAAAATGTGCTTCATCACTAAAAAAAACAATAGCGTCCTCAGGAACGACATCCAGAAGAATCTCACATGCGTTCCTGCGAGAATCGTAGTCACGTTTTGACAGTTCCTGTACAGTCGCCATCTTGTATGGATGGAAATGTAAGTCTTCATGGAGAATTCTCCGCACAGAACGACTGGAAAGTCCAAGGGCAGATGCATGTTTGCGCGCAGAACGCCGTGGTGATCGCAACATTGAAGCTCTGACTGCCTCAATGTTCTCAGGTGATCTAATGGGCCGAGGGACTCCAGTTCTTCGTTTTGTCACACTTGCAGTTTGTCTAAACGTAGTGACCCACATAACAATTGATTTTCGGTCTGGAACAGGGGCCAACGGGGCTAAATTAAAGCGATTTCGAAAGGCGCGCTGAGTTGCAATCACAGAACATCCGCGCGAAAAGTAAGCCTCAACAGCAAACGCACGCTCCTCACTGTTCCAACGCATTATGGCGACTGAGCTGTCTCGACTAAACTTTATAGCCCCCCCTCTCGAACGAGACCACTAGCGCTCCACTACGATGTCACCTGACCGAATGTCGCGCATTACAAATAAGGAAGTTATGCTGCCCCACCCTGTATGTCTTACCAGACCGTCAATCCATAATAGTAACGGCGCTTAACGGTACGAGGCTGGCACTTGAAACCCTTTCTTCCTCATCAGTTGTCAGTTCTTGAAGCGATATATCAGTTGCATGGTCACTTTAGCTTAACGATCCATAGGGCTCTCTTCTTCTATAGAATAAATAATTAATTTTAGTTTTCGTTAAGAGAATAGCTGCCCTGCGTTTGGTTCATACAAATGTAATCTTCTGTTTTATTAATGGTTGATATCATTTGACCAAAAATTATAATACTGTATCAATCACACCCATATTTTGTTTGTTTCCATAAATTAATTATTAAATAAAATTTGAGCCGTTTATATTTTTAGGGTTCCGTAGTCAACAAGGAACCCTTTTAGTTTCGCCATGTCTGTCTGTCCGTCTGTCCGTCCTCGCTTAATCTCTGTGACCGTTAGCACTAGAAAGCTGAAATTTGGTACCAATATGTGTATCAATCACGCGCACAAAGTGGCAAAATAAAAATTGGAAAAAAATGTTTATAGGGTAGCCCCCTATATAATACCCTAATAGGGTAGGGTATTATGTAAAGTGGGAAGTGATTTTTTTTTAATTTCAACCCTAACGTGTGATATATTGTTGGAAAGGTATTTAAAAATGAATAGGGGTTAAACTAAAATCATTTTTTGATAATATCAATAATTTCGGAAATAATCGCTCCAAAAGTAAAAAACAATGTGTCCCCCCCCCCTCTAACTTTTGAACCATAAGTTTAGAAAATATGAAAAAAATCTGAAAAGTAGAACTTTATAAGGACTTTCTAGGAAAATCATTTTGAACTTGGATGGAAACAACAGTACCCACTACCGGGAGCAGTTGCGGGAGCGCGGAGCGCTGCTGGAGCGCGAACATAATGGATACCCACCTTTAAACTCATAAGTGGGAACACTTATTGTAACGGACGGAAAACTACGGAACCCTACACTGAGTGTGGCCCGACACGCTCTCGGCCGGTTTTTAAGCTATTGCATAGCTTCTATCGCGGGCCTTGAGTGCGGGAAAATCCAGAAATTTCGTAACGAAAAATACCTCACGCTCTCCGACGGGCACGGAGGTGTGGCTTGAAGGCCGTGCATTATCTAACGATGGTCTAACGTCGTTTCTTTTACTCAGTCTTTGTTGTCATTGTCGAAGAGTTTCGAAATTTTGAATATGAATGAACAAAGTGCATTTATTAAGGCTGCTCTCTCGCAAAAAGCTTGAAAAAAGCGTGCAGATGAACCAACTTTTCGTCGACACTTACATATGAAAAAAATAGCTAGTAATCTACATGATCTGATACGTAATTTGGTTTAGCCATAATTTTTCTATCGATGTCACATAATAAATAAAAAATACCCAAATCACCTCCAAATCGTTGAGATGAAACCACTTTACTCCTTCATTGTTTATCAAAGGAATATAAAAAAAATATCTACTGCTTTGCAATACAAAATAAAATAATTTGGTTTGGTTACTTTTTAGAAATATGTATTATTTTTATGATAATAAATAAAAAATGCGTCCCGATTAAATACTGCGTCTATATCACCCCCGCATTCGTCCACGAATTCAGTGCGGGGCGCATCGTGTTGCTAGGTGGACGTACGCCGCGTTGCGAGAGCTCAGCACTACGAAATAAAATCGTAAAATATTACTGCAAAAATTTAATTTTGTTAATAGTGGAGTAGGTTTTTTCTGATTCTTGTTTAATAGTAGTGTTTTATAGTTATATTAATTGTACAGTTTTATTAATGTTTAAGTTCAGTTTGTAAAACATGGGGAATAAGCAGAAACGATTGAAGAGAGGTCTAAAAAAATATTACAAACAAAAGGGTATACATTTATCACGGTAAGTTTTAAGTTTTATCTACATGTTTCATAATATTAGACAGGTGCTGTTTATAAAATACCTATATTACTGTGATTTCACCACTCTGTGACGAGACAAAGCGCGGCAAACGCAAGCGGCGGCAAGGCGCGGGCCGCGTCGTCGCATGCTGGTAGCGCATGTCTGAGAAATTAAAAAATATATATTTCGAAGAAATGTGAAGTTCGTCAACACGCATTGAGGCAGCGTGGCGGACATTTCCTTGCCTTAAAACCCTCTCAGAAATTAGAGGAGGCCTGTGCCCAGCAGTGGGACGTATATAGGCTGTAACTTTACTTTTTTTACTTTTATAAATATGTTATTTTACCGACGAACATTTTAAAGAAAAATAAAAAATTAGCAACCGACAACCTCCTAGGTCCCTAGGTGACTTGCGAGATGTCAGTGCAACAAAACAAAACGGTCCAGAAAAACAGACTTTCCAACTGATAGCTAAATCAGCACGCAACAATTTCATTGGTGCCAGTGGGGATCGAACCCGGGTTGCTCCCGTACTGTGATACCTATAACGAGCGCTAACCATGTGAGCTACCACGGCTCTCAACGACATCGTTCCGTTCGTGTACAGCGCTGAAGATAGCAGAGTAAAACATTAGAGATTGTGGTGTTTGAAATTTGTCATCTGTGAGAGTGAATTTTATCTGTGTACTCTGTAACAAATAACTATATAGAAAAAAATCTGAAAATGATATTTCGCCATTTTTGCTTGTGTACTGGTTAGGAACTCGATCAAAAATTTGATAATTTTTCTGTTTTTATACGTTATTTCTAATGTTATTTTACATCAAATTAATTGTGAAGATATTTTCTTTAGGAAATATGTTTCATTACGACGATTCAAAAACGTTTACATATAATAATTTACCTCGAAATTCACTGTACGCGATTATCGTCTATTGATCATAATAGAGCGTACCATTTGAATTTAAAGACAATTAATTGGACAATAAATAATAAGTGACAAATCTTGCCGTGGAGCGTGGAACTGAGTAGTTGCGCGTCTTGTTAATATAATTGCCGTACGGCCGCCCTGACGTATGTACTGCGCGAACCTGAGTTTTTTGCGACGCGGTCCGGTGATACAGTATTTTTCACAAATAGTGAGTTCGTTATAACGCGGGTTCGGTTAAATCTGGTTGAATTTGATTGGATTAACCAAAGTAACTTGAATTAATATCAAAGAAAAAGAAATACTGCATAAATAAAATAAATAAATAATTATAATTGCATAAGTTGATACAAAATGCTATGCAATAGCTTTACCGTGGCAGTCCCCGAGTGCCACACGTCTTTTTATATCATTTAGATATCAAGCAAATACAATAAATAGGAAAAGAAAAAAAAAACAATGAATTATAGGGCCAAAACCATATTAAGTTGTGGTTAAAAAAATCTACCAGTCCAGTCTTTAAGAAGGAAACAGAAGCTCACGGGTATAATGACTATAATAAACTTATCGCCAAACGTAATATATCCAAACCGGCGACAGGCAGCAGCGTTTAAGACATGTGTTGTCTGGTACTGCGATTAACAAATTTTCCAAGCGAGGCACATTCAAAGGCAAAAATCTTCAATAAATAAAAAAATACAATGTGTGATAAGAAAAATATCTTGAATTAATAAGAATGTATTTATGTTCTTATTACAACTGAAAATAAAGAAAGTGATATAAAACATATAAAATACGTATTGTTTACTTAATTTTTAAATTAATTTCTCTTTTCTTGCGCTTTACTTCAATAAAGGCGACTATTTTTTTCAGTATTTTGCCTCCTCAGAATATTTTGAATAAGGAATTGGTTTCATGGAGGCTTGGAAACTTAAAGTTTGAACACGTACTTAGGTGCCGGTAAAACCATATTATTATACGAAATTAGCAAAGCATTTGAAACGTTGTGAGCATAAAACATAAAAATAAGTAAATCCGTAAACTTATTAGCATTATTTTAATTCAATGTGCAGTGTTCGTGTACCTAAAGTAATAATTAGTCCTTCATCATACCCACTAATTAAAATGTGACTCCAAACAGTCAGTGTCATTATGTGAATTAAAACAATCATAATAATTAAGCCGATCTATTCGGATTCTGTAATACATCAACGGCGCAGTTAAAGATAAGTAGCGTAACGTTACACGACGCAGGCTCTGTCATTTGCTATACACTATACATTGATTAAAACTACTTTTTCGGATTTTATCGCGTTTTAATTATTTTATTTTTAATACCCGACGTTTCAGGTGCTTTCCAGCACCCATGCTCACGGGGGACTGAAGTGACTGACGTCATGATGTCGAAGTTAACCCGGAGTACCAGTAATATAATATAATTATTTTCGTTTTGTTTTTATCCAAAATTTACTAATTGACAAGTATTTTAAAATTCGTTAATCAAAAAGTTTAGTTTTTTTAGAATGTTGATCAGTCATCTGGACATTTATTCCTATTTTTATCATTAATGCTATTCACAAGTCCACTGCTGAACATAGGCCTCCCTAAAGAAATGCCACAAAGTCTTGAGTCTCCTGCATCAATCGACTTCCTGCATGTCTTAGCAGGTCGTCACTCCCTCAAGGAATGCCCCAAAGAACGGTCTTGAGTCTCCTGCGTCTTTCGACTTCCTGCATGTATTAGCAGGTCGTCACTCCCTCAAGGAATGCCACAAGGAACGGTCTTGAGTGTCCTGCATCTATCGACTTCCTGCATGTCTTAGCAGGTCGTCACTCCCTCAAGGAATGCCCCAAAGAACGGCCTTAAGTCTCCTGCATCAATCGACTTCCTGCAGGTCTTATGGGTCGTCACTCCTGGGCGGTTCCACGCCCTATACTTCGCCTACCGATATGAGACTGCCACTTGAGAAAATTTCTTCCTTAATTCCTATTTATAATTAATTCTTACTTACTACCCAGTGGGAAATTATTGTAATGGGTCCGATTTTGCAAATTGGAAATTTTAACATATCTCCACGTTTCAAGGTCTTTAGAATCGAATAGTATGGTTTTTAAGAGGATGTCCTTGCGTGCATATGTGCGTATGTATGTATGTATGTATGTATGTTTGGATTCAATTTTCTCTTCGTGTATCTCGAGAACAAAGAGTGGTATTGACATGGGACTAGTTTCATTTAACGCATAATTATGTAACTTTGATTAAATTTTTAGCAAAATCAGTCAACTCGTTCATTGTGCCGAATGAAAATTGTATAAAATATTAAAACATATGATATTTTTTTATTCTTTCTACTGGAAAGTTAGTCGTGAACCTTTCGGGACGCACCTAGACTACTTTATGTAATTCATATAAATATATGAATTTATATTTACTTGCTGTCTCTTTGATCTAGTGATCGTAAACGTGACTGCTAATCATGAAGTCCCGGGTTTGGAACCCGGGTCAGGCAAAAAACAATATTAAGTTTTTCTTTCAAGAAATTCTCAGTAGCAGCGCGGTCTCACGCAGGTAGCGGGGTTTCACCCCCGTGCCTAGGAAAGCACGCAAAGCCACAGGTACTGCGTCTGATCTCTCCCCGGTCATGTCAGTTTGGCTTCCCATCCTACTATGAGAGTAACAGAATAGAGAGTGCGCCTGTGCTTGTATGTATGCACATTCGTGATGTCTCCATTGATACTGGCCGCGGTGACTGAAATTCGGCTTAAAGGACGTTAGAACATTATTAAAATTGTATGTTGAAGGTGGATACTAGAGACTGTTGTATTTTTTTAAAATATATTTACCTTAGTAAACAAACGACTGAGATTATTTAGGAATACTAAATTCACCATTACCAATAAAAATTGCATTACAAAAAATAAATAATATTATATTACCGATTTATAAATTTAAAGTGCTGGGTAACGTGTTCCATCGTTGGTCCACGGGTCTAACATTTAAAATGAGCTTAGTAAAAATTGCCTGATGATCTTAACTTTACATATAGTTGATGTAAAGCATCAACTGTCCGGGAAGTCTGCGGTTTGTGATCACATCCTAGACGGCCCCAACCATTACATCAGATTTGATAGACTACAAACCCTCACGAAAGAACACCGATTCTTACCAAGGATGATACGTGAGGCTATTGAAATTAAAAAAAAAACATCCTAATTTCAATAGAGAAGGAGGCTGGGTACTACCACCTGCTTGGGACCCTATAATCAATAAAATTAAAACTAAACCCAAGCATACCACTGCAAGACCTCAGGACATAATCAGAGCATAGATCGGGCCATAAACAATAACTTAAACAGCTGAAGGTACTCCGAGTTTGACAATGACATCTGGACGTCAGTCACCTCAGTCCCCCGTGACCATTGGTGCTGGAAAGCACCCGAAACGTTGGGAATTAAAAATAAAAATAATTAAAAGTAAACTTAAACTTCTTAACTTTGACAATCGCATCTAAAACAGGGGTACAGGCTTTATGGATAGTCATCCTCACCAAACTTTGCACGTGGGCTGGCCACAATTTTTGCTTGTGACGGTTAGCCAATTACTAAATATTAGGTGTAATAATTCACCGCTAAGCTACCTGACTATAGTGAGCCTCTTAATATTTAAATTTTGACGACTCCGCGGCACAGTGGCTGCGCTGGGGGTCGCGGTTTCGAATCCCGCACGGAACAAGTATTTGTATGGCCTACAAGTAGTTGTTCCGGGTCTGGATGTTTGGCCCGCCGCCCCTGGGATACAAGAGAAAATCTTAGTGTAGGGGTAACGTTTAAAAAAAAAATTATGCCCGCAGAGGGCAAAACCAAGAAAGATACACATTAATTTCATTTTGTCTAATATATTGGCAATATATGACCTTCACTTCGTTACATATGTACATCTAATATTATATACATTTTGCATTTCGAGATTGAAATTTAAGTTATCGCACACGTAGCAGATCATCATTATTATCATCATCACGGCCTTTCATAAGTCCACCGTTGAACATAGGTCTCCCCCAGAGAAAGCCTCATAACAAAGATATTTGCCATAGTTATTACGCTTGAAAGTGGGTTGGAAATCGCAGTTATTTTCATTATTTGGATTTTTTATCAGCTGCTTATGTTGCTACCCATTTCTTGGTTTATTTCCCTGTTTTACCTCTTACGACACTCACGGGACCATATTATCGTCACTAAGGTACGACACGAAGAGTCAAGGAAAAGGTATATTACAATACCTACTAGGACTTTCTATTACCAAGGACATTTATTAATCTGTGTAGGGATGGAATTTTCGGTATCTTTTTAAATAGAACTACTTTTATGGATTTTATTGTGTTTAATTTTACTAAATTTTCATACCTCCATTCTTTATGGGGTTTTCCAGCACCCATTACCACGTGCAACTGAGGTTATTGACGTAAATATTTCAGAGTTAACCCAGAGTTTACCTTTAGTTTTTAATTATTAGATCCACGCGGAATTAACTTACTGTGTCGAGTAGTCTTGCAGTGGTACGCTTGTGTTTAATTAAATTAATTACAGGTAGAACACTTTACCGCAGGTACAGAACATATGGCTCACGTGAAACACCAACGCTCCGGGAAGTCTTCAGTTTGAGATCACATTCTAGATGGCCATCACACCACTACATCGAACTTAATAGACCACAAATCCTTGCGAAAGAACATTGATTCCTGCTAAGGATGATACATGAGGCTATTGAAATAAAAAAAAACATCTCATTTTCAATAGAGAATGTGGCTGGCACTTGCTTGGGATCCTGTAATTAATGAAATTAAAACTAAACCCAAACATACCTCTGCACTGCAAGATAGATTTTAATAAAACAAAGACTAAATGTTACTCGAAGATACGCTTTAAAGTTTTCGTAACGATTCTTTTGAAAAATATTAGAACTTTAGACGTGATGCGTTGATAAACAAAAACACAAACAAACAGACATTTCTGAAAATTAAATAAAAATATATATTTACTTAGTTTTAGTCTCTCTTAATCATTTCGTCATCTGGAAGGCTTATTAAAACTATTTATATTTATTTATTTATTTAATCGGATATCCCTCGGTTAACAAAAAACAGAGTAGGTAGAAAACAATTAAGCAATTGGAAACCATTTACGGGTTTTCGCAAATAGTGGCATTATATAAATAATTGCATGCGATGAGTTACCGGCAGCTAATAGGTTACTGTCGCACCAACCGTAAGCTTAGCTAAGTAACATTGTGCATTAAATAACTAAACATTACAGATTAACAAAAGCAAAAAATATAAAAAAACAAAATGAAATAAAAAGAAATGACAAAGATCATCAGCTGGAATCGAAAAAAGGCTTACTCAGAACTCGTCGCAGAAGTTAACTATATAGTAACTACCAAAGTCTAAGGTCTCGGTCTAAGTTAAACTATATAGTAACTACTAAATATGTAGTAACTACCAAATTAACACGTTGATATCAATGAATCTTACTGGAAAGATATGATTTACTAATATATTAACATGCATACATAATTTAATGCAAATTTAAAAGCCGTGACGGCTCAGTCTGTTAGTGAAGCTTCATCACAATCGGTTGAGCCATTACCAATATTAGCCCTTACATACTTACATCATACATCACTTTTATTATTAGCCTGCAAATAGCCCCTTGAGCTTGAATTAAAACAGTTATGTCAATATTACAGACAGAAACTTCAATTAGGTACGAGATTCACCAAGATAACTCAGAACATATATTTACTTTCGCTAACGCGCTGGAAATGAGTTGCCTCTAAACAACTTGTAAGTATAGTTCGTATAATATGTTGGTAAAGCAAATTTATTTATGCCCTATTCTTTATCTCTAGTCTTGTGTGTCTTTGATATTAATATGAATATATATAAATATTTTTAAAATTTTAAATAACATTATCTGAAGTGAGTAGAAGATGAAGATATCCGGACCGGCACCAGGGAGCAGTGTCAAGGATATGAGACCTACTCATCCTCCGAGATAGCTTTTATTACAATTCTCTCTCGCTTTTATTGACGCAAATTACTTAGCAACAAAAAAAAATTTTCATGACTTCCAATTGTTTTTTTACTCCAAATCTGATCCTCCTTTGTTTTACAAATCGACATTTCATACAAATGAAGGGAACAAAGAACCGTGATTAAATACTACGATGCTCAAAAAATAAATTATCAGCTGCAACTTAGCACTTAAACCATTATACTTTTCCTTTGTGCACATCCAGCCTTAAATGATACCGTATTTTTTGCCGTAGTTTGCAGCACGAAAATTATTTCAATAATCATACATGTAAACAATTTTCCTTAACTTTATAGTATCAGAGCTGTAGTGGCATAGCGTTTGGTCAATTCAATGAAATTCCTTAGGAGTGTTGTGTGTGAAGTTTGAGTTCGGATCTAGTCGCCTTTAATGAAGTTGAAGTATGCGACTGTTCCCTGCGACATTTGCGTACATTATATTACTTATTACCACCACTGGTGCATTTATGTCCATACATAGCTTTGTACCTCATGATGAAAATTTTAAACAAAAGCTTTCAAGTGGTCACAAAGTTTATTAAGTTGTAATAAACTTATAAACAGCTTGGATTTAAATGCAGTAAGGTAAAAATTATAACATATAGAGGTAACAATGTGAGCATTCGTTGAATATGACATCTGAGGAGTTGGAGATGATATTCTACGACCGTTAACGCCATAGAAAATAAAAATGATGAAATCAACGCTAAGTCATGTGACTATCGCGTGACTTAACGTTAAGATGTGTCATTTCCATTCATTTTAATATTTTATATAGTTAACGATCGTAAAAAGTATACCTGTCCAACCCCGCAAGACTTTAAACACTTCGGTCCCGCCCCCAATCCCCGTAACAATAAATGCTGTAAAGCACAAGAAACTTTGGGAAATAAAAAATATTAACACGATAAAATTCGTAAAAAATCATTTCATTTAATATGTAGTGTTATATATCTTTAGTCATTAAACTCGCAAGGTGTTGTAATACATTTTACTTGACTCTTGGCCGTGTTTCCAAAAAATATCTAAGTCTGAAAAAAGCTCTTACTGATTTTTATCAAACTATTTTTACTAATTTTTATTATACGACAGTAGCTTAATGGCTGGGTGCAGGCAGCGAACTCAAAAGGTCGTGGATTCGAATTCGCTATTCGACTATTGTCGTAAACCATTCCTAACTCAAACGTTTCAAGCTTACCAGGAGTGTTGAAAGGGAATATTAGTAACCAACTGACCCGCGCAACTTCGTGTACACCCAGTGTTACCAGATGAGACAAATGATATTACAGTGTTTCATGCTCAAATTTACAGTGTTTACGACAAAATTACAGTAAAAGTAATAAAAAATACAGTGAATTTTACAGTAGATTTCAAGAAACTTTTATTATCCATTATAAACTAAAATACTGCTTTAATTTCACCTTTTGTAATTTAGAATAAGCATAATACCTATATATAATTATACATTAATCAATCACTGTCACTATCATGTAGCCCGATATCCGCTTCTTTTTTGTAGATCCCAGAATTAAATGATTTTATCATTTTCTCAGTTGGTTTAAAGTTAACACAACTGGTGCTGTGACGCCGAATGGTTTGTTGCGCTAACATGTTGCCTCTTATTGTCCTGGTTATTAATTTATTTCGTTTCTTGGTTTTGGTGTCGTTAATTTGACTGAAAATTCTCTCGCATTCCGCATTGGAGTTAGGAAGAGCCAAGATGTTGAGCATGTATTTTCCAATCAAGCGGAACTCGTCCAACTGTTTCACCTGAAAAGCAACATTAGTATTAAAAATGTTATATTTTGCAAACGAAAGAAATATATTTCTAAAAAAAATATAGAGTCTTAGTTACTAACCTTGTGCCAGAATTCATCAGGCCGTATTGCAGCATCGAAATTTCCTTTTAACTTTGGCAATTTTCTCCATTGGTCATCCAAAGCTTGTTGTTCTATCATAGAAGTTGGTGTCAATCTTGGCATTAAGCTAAGTATATATTGAATTGATTCATCGCGATCTGAGATATCGAGACATGTTTCAGGATTCAATTTGGATATCCCAACCAATACTGGATCATTTAGCGCGAATCTTTTGCGGATGCCTACGCACGCTTTAATCAAAAAATTTCGGCATTTCTTTTTGAAATCCTTTTTTTTCTCTGCTGCTATTTCATTTGTTGAAAACTGTTTAGATACTCCCAAGCCCAGGTAGATGTCATCCAAATTTTTAAAATTGTTTTCGTCAGTTGGGTCAATTTTTTCTAGTTCAGTGTTTGCAATGTGTGCCGTTGTCATATATGTCGATAAAAGTTCGTGAAAGAGATCGTTCATTTTAGTGTTAAGTTTTGTGATCATTGGAGTCTCACTCTGAAATAGCGTATTAGTTTCAGTAAATTTAGGTAACATCCAGTTTAAAAAGAAAAAGTATGATTTTGTTTTGGGATCATTCAACTGCATATGGATTTCGGAACATTCGTTGTCTTCAAGCCATCTTCCATCAAAAAACAGTGTTAGTGCATTCCACTGTTCTAAAATTCTTTGCACTACAGCACTTAGTGATAACCATCTCGTTTGAGCCGGTTTCAAAATTTTGTGTATATCTGTTTCTGTGAATACTTGAAACTCTTTTAATAGTGATTGTCTTTTGCTACTGGTCGCAAAATAATTGTAAATATCACGTGTTAGCTTTTCACATTCAGCTGGTAACTGTTTGCATGCGTCACTCGCACAAAGATGCAGGGAATGACAAACACATTTAAAAACGATAATTCCGGGACATTTTGCTCTAAATCGACTCGAAACAGAGTTGTGACACCCCATCATAGTATTACACCCGTCTGATCCAAATCCTATAATATTTTCAATAGGAATAGAATTTTCCTCGAAGGATTTTATTACTGCTTCGAAAAGATGTTGTGCTGTGGCGGTAGCTACCGGAGCAGAGTTTTCCTCGCCATGTATTTGAATTAGGTCCCAAAATCTGCTAACAATTTGACCTTTTAGTACACAGTAATATCTGACCACAACACACATAGTTTTTAATGCTCCGATATCAGTGCTTTCATCAATCATGACAGAGAATTTTTGCTCCTTTAGATCTGCACACAAATCTTGTTTTTCCGATTCTCCTAGAATATTGTTTATTATTGCTTGACATTTTGTTCTCTTCATTTTCATATTTTTTGCAATCTGAGAGTCAGGAAACATAGTGGGCAATAAATCAACTAAGTGGTCCATCACCCTCATGGATATTTTATGCTCTGCCATAAAAGCGGCCAACTTT
Organism: Parnassius smintheus behrii; assembly: GCA_036936625.1. NCBI lineage: Eukaryota > Metazoa > Arthropoda > Insecta > Lepidoptera > Papilionidae > Parnassius > Parnassius smintheus. The sequence continues at coordinate 35,472,809 of JAUPFT010000029.1, forward strand.
ATCTCAGATGCTTTGCATTTATCATCATCGGACTGCTTAACCTTTCCAAATGCAGCAGCAATCGAAGATTGAGCTGGCGCTGCTGTAGTTCTTTTTACATGCTTAGCACCTTCACCATGTCTTTTTATCACTACTCTGTCAGCTATCAATTTTGCATCACACATAACACAAACTGCACGATATGGGTCTTTTGGGTCACGTTTCAGCCAAGTTTTGAAACTATTGTCTTTTAACCACTCGTCTCTGAATTTTTGTTTATAATGTATCTTTTTTGCTTTTTTTGGAGTTGATGGTCCGCTTTGATCACTATCATCAGATGAATTAGGCATTTTAAATTCTCAAGTCCTTAAACAAAACAACTACTTGCACTAGTTTCACAGAAAGACTTGAAAGAGTCAAATAAAAACGTAATGCACTGCATACGAAACCAATTTACAATCATACTAATTTAAGTTAGTCCCAATATGCTTGAAAATAAAATTAAAACACGGTTGACACAATTTGGGTGGTTAATACTAAGTAGTGGTTTTTAGTCTATGACGGGAAATTCATCCACCGCAGCCGCTAATCATGCCCGTTTAAAGTAAGAGATATTCGTTCTTATTACAATAGAAACAAGTGTTGTGACATATTATGCAGAGAGGTGGCGCGGGCTCTAGTAGCCAGTTGCGTTTTGTTATGTTCACGTTATTTTTTCTTTTCACAAAGGCTGCGTTCAGTTTACATTAAACTATTTTGATTTTTTCTGTAGAAAATTACAGTGCTCTCCATACACTGTAATTTTAGTATTACAGTAGACAGTAGATCGTGTGAAAATACAGTAAATCTGCTGTAATAACAGTGTATCTGGCAACACTGTGTACACGACATAAGATAGAGAGTGCTACGGCGGCTCTACACGTTGGCTAACATAGTAGCGAATGTAGTGGCCAATAGCATTGGCCATCGTGTAGAACAGGTGCATTATGCTTACATTGGTATTTATTGGAATGATGGCCCACAAGTAGCCCCGAGATCCGTACAGTGTCGATTTTTTACAAAAGATCGATGGGTTATTGGCTGAGTTTGGTCACCGCGTCCATACGTTGGTCACGCATTTAGTTTGCTGCGAACTCCCAGGGTGATTGCATGCACATGATTTAAATTTTATATTCACCCTTCCTATTGTAACGATCCCCCCCCTCTCTATGTAGTAATAAATAATATTATATTAAATATTATTAATTCCCCTTTATAATAAAAATTATATATATTTGACCAGGATTAATAAACTATGTTTAGATCTTTCTAAATGATCTTTCTAAAGGTTTAATAATAGGCCGTTTGTAATATTTTGGCGTTATCGTCTTAGTTAGGACCCTTATTTACGTTGTGTTTGTTTAGTAACTTAGTTCTTTTAGGTGTCCTTTGGAAGAATGAATATTCACTAGAGCAATTGAAAGCTGTTGGTAGTGCCTTATAAGCTAAGTGAACCCCGTTCACGAAGACAGGGCTCGAAAAAGGTTAAGAACATAAAACGTCCCTTTTCCGCTTGTATCAGGTTTACATTATTAATTATCCCTTCCCGCTCGGAAAAGGCTCAAAATATATTTATACAAAAATACCCGATACAAGGGCTTCGCTCTCCTACATTTATTTAAAAAAATGTAGGGAGGTACACACACGCCGTGCACGGTGAGCGCCAACCATTTTGATGCACTCCCCCCGTAGGGAACGCTAATTCGGGAACTGGACCGTAGTCCACAGCAAAATAACTGGCGAACCAGTAAAAGAGGCTTGGCCCCTTGTTAGTGCGTAAGCACAAACATCGACCGAAGTCGCGCATGTCAATGCGTGTAAACGCCATACAGAATACGAACGAATCCAGCCACAGTGCATGTACGTCACACGGTTTAGGCAAATAGGCACACTGGCCTTAAACCCTCCGTGAGCGCCACCACCTGCCAGACCGCCGCTCCTGCAGACGTGATGTAAGTGTATGGCATCACCACCAATTGCATGATCAGCACGGCTACTAGCCGCAGAGCGTGTCATGGGTCTACCGCTCACCTCAAGGGAATGGGGTCCCACGTTGTGCGGCTTTCGGCCGCAGCCTTGAGAGTCTCCTCAGATCCTCCCGCCAGCTACCACCCGCATGATATAGCCAAAAGGCAGTTATAAGATAAGAGTAATAATTCGCCATCAGAAAGGGTTTGTGTCACTGACGTTGAGTAAATGCATTTTCGATCATGTTTGTCTCACCCACCAACAAGTTGCCTTCAATCATTCAAAGGTGGGAAAGTTACAGAGATATAATATTATGTTGTTATATTAAACATCGTGGAGGGCAGACAGTCTGCAGCCCCGCAATGAAGGGACCCGACTTGGGCAAAGGTACTTAGGTGTGAGTCAAACCAAGACGCAGAGAGCGCCATTGAGAATAGCGTCCCACCAAACAACCATCGCAGAGACGCAATGCTACAGAACGCAACAAGCATCAATACGACTATCGTCGGGCTTACACCATTCCAAGGTCCCCCATACATCCCAGCAGTCATCACCACCCGTATACCTCCATCGACACACCATCCATCGAGAACCACAAGAGAGCATCGAATCAGGCGCAGCACACCCGCAGATCCATCACAAGACGCAATACCGCAAGTAGCAGTAAGCATCAATGCAACTATCATACGGGTGGCGCCCCCTCACAACACACCCACATGACTCCTATCGACTTTGGCAACAAAGTTGGTATTGTTGTTATATAAAAAATATCACCAACGTATCATAGTAGCACGCTACTAAGACGCCAATGAACAAAACTCCACGTATCATAGCGCTAATGCACTAAGACATGAAGTTGAGTATGCCTGTTACACTTAAAAGTGCTACCAAACACACTCATCATCCCCATCCGAAAGATAGACGACGCATCGCTATGCGCTACGACGCCGCCCACAACCGGTATGGGTGTGCGATGTTCACGGGAAAGCCGTATTGCTACAACAAACCCGCTTACCACCGGCACTAAGATGATATATCTAGGACACATCGGTTAGCGAGTCCAAGTTTACCTCGGACCAATTGCTCGTGAAGCAGCACACACGCCACCATTATATTCCTTTTCAAGTCCCTAATAAGAACTAGTCATTTTGCTACAGTACTAGGAGCAGTCAGTCACCCGACCACCCCATACAATGCTTATGCATCAAGGAGACCTCCTATAATATTGCTTTTGTATCATAGACCTTACTTTCATAAGTCATATATATATATATATATATATATATATATATATATATATATATATATATATATATATATATATATATATATATATAGGATTCGAACCCATGACCCTACTATTGTAATGCATATTAATCATAGAGACCTTCTATAGTATTGCTTTTGAATCATAGACCTTACTTTCATAAGTCATTCATATATAGGATTCGAACCCACAACCCTACTATTGTAATGCATATTAATCATAGAGACCTTCTATAGTATTGCTTTTGTATCAAAGACCTTACTTCCATAAATCAATAATATATAGGGCTCGAACCCACGACCCTACTATTGTAATGCAAATTCATCATGGAGACCTTCTATAGTATTGCTTTTGTATCATTGAGTTTAATATCATAAGTCCCTAATATAGGACTAGTCATTGTGCTACAGTACTTCAGGCAGTCGGGCTCCCGACTACCCCATATATATGTACAACTGCAGGAATGTATCTCCGGCAGCTCATCCATACAAGACATCTATACATGAACACCTTCGATAACTTAGGAAAATTTTCTTTTATACGTGAACTCCTTCCACAACTTAGGAAATTTCTTGTATACATGAACACCTCCCATGACTTAAACAATTTTTTACAAATTTTGTAATTATCTTATAAACGTTATTTAACTTAATTTTATAATATGTTTTGACTTGTATTTCTATTATTTATCTTTTTTTTATAGAAGAGGGGGCAAACGAGCATGCGGCTCACCTGATATTAAGTGACTACCGCCGCCCATGATCAACCGCAACACCAGGAGAATTGCGGGTGCGTTGCCGGCCCTTTAGAAAGGAGTAAGCTCTTTTCTTGAAGGTCCCCAGGTCGTATCGGTCCGGAAAAATCGCCGGTGGTAAACTATTCCACAGAGAGGTTGTACGTGGAAGAAAACTCCTTGTGAAACGTACAGTGGTGGACCGCCAAGCATCCAGATGGTGTGGATGGTATCGGGACGTTTGCCGTGTAGTGCGTTCACGAAATTTGGCGGCTGGGATTAATCCGAACAATTCCTCAGAGCACTCCCCGTGATAGATGCGATAAAATACGCAAAGAGATGCAACATCTCTTCGCAGCGCCAGTGAATCGAGCCGATCGGAAAGCACTCGGTCGTCGACGATTCGAGCCGCTCTGCGCTGGATGCGGTCAAGTGGAAGGAGCTGGTACTGGGGAGCCCCAGCCCAGTGATGGGAACAGTATTCCATGTGCGGCCGAACCTGCGCCTTGTAAAGTTGCAGGCTCTGTGCCGGCATGAAATACTGTCCCGCTCTGCTGAGCACACCAAGCTTTTTAGAGGCCGATTTGGCCTTCCCTTCCAAGTGACCACGAAACTGCACGTCACTCGATATGTCGACGCCGAGGATTCCGATACTGGCTGAGGCAACAAGGGGAGTGCCTTGAAACTGAGGGTATACGACAAAGGGGTTCTTTTTAGCGGTTAACGCGCAAACTTGTGTCTTCTGGGGGTTAAACTGAACTAGATTTAGTCGTCCCCAATCCGAGACTCTGTTCAGCAAAGACTCGACTTCAGACACAAGTTTGTCCCGGCACTCGGAGACGTTTTCGCGAGAAATATTGGCTCGGCCGGTGTAAAGAGCATCACCAGTGCTGTCATCTGCATAGCAATGAATGTTACGGGTATGCAACATATCATTATTATGCAGAAGAAACAGCGTTGGCGATAGCACGCAGCCCCGTGGAACACCAGCATTAATAGGCTTGCAATCGGAGCTTGCACCGTCTACAACGACCTTGATGCTCCGATTTGTAAGAAAGCTGGTGATCCAATCGCACAATTTCTCGGGAAGCCCATAGGAAGGGAGCTTCGAAAGAAGCGCTTTGTGCCAAACCCGATCGAAGGCCTTCGCAATGTCCAAACTAACGGCCAATGCCTCCCTCTTGAACTCTACTGCCTCCGCCCATCTGTGAGTGAGGTAGACCAAAAGATCACCAGCTGACCGACCACGGCGAAAACCGTATTGGCGGTCACTAATCAGCTGGTGATGCTCAAGGTACCTCATGAGCTGGCAGTTTACAATGGACTCCATTGTTTTGGAGAACAAGGAGGTGATGGCGATTGGCCGGTAGTTGGACGGGTCTGAGCGGTCGCCTTTTTTAGGGATCGGGTGGACGAAAGCCGTCTTCCATGATTTTGGGACTATGCCTAGGGAGTAGGAGTACCGGAAAAGACGCGTTAAAACCGGTGCCAACTCTGGAGCACACGTCCTCAGCACAATTGTGGGGATTCCGTCAGGCCCACTCGACTTGTGGATGTCTAGGGAGAGGAGTGCTTTGCGAACCGAGCGCTGTGTGAACTGCACTTCCGGCATGGAGCACTCACACCGCGGGATGGTCGGCGGCGTACTCCCCCCGTCATCGAGAGTCGAGTTAGACGCAAAGAAAGAGCCTAGACGATCGGCTTTCTCCTTTGCAGTATGGGCCAGTGAGTCGTCCTCCCTGTGCAGAGATGGAAGAGATGGCTGACAGAAATTCCCCAGGACAGCCTTGGCGAGAGACCAGAATGCACGGGTTCCAGAAGGAAGGCGAACTACTTTCTCGCCATTTCTGCCTATGTGCTCTGACTTTGCCTTGGCAATGACTCTTTTGAAGGACCTAGAGGCGGAATTATACTTCTTTTTTACAGCGCTGGTATTTACATCCCGGGACGCTGATGCATCAACCCAGGCTTGGTAGCACTCCTGCTTATAGCATGATGCTATTTTACAGGAGCGACCAAACCATGGCTGAGATTTGCCTCCAATGGGCACCACAGAGGAAGGAATAAAAAGTTCCATACCCTGAAGTACCACATCAGTAACAGAATCCGCAACAACGTTGGGATCATCCGGCGAGAAGCAAACCCGCCCCCAAGGGTAGGGTGCAAGGAAAGACCGCATCCCATCCCAATCGGCTGACCTATAGTGCCAAACACGGCGGCAGCCTGCAGAATGCAACCGCGATTTCAGCGTGAGTGGCACAACACTCCGGACCAGACAATGGTCCGAGGAGCCTAAAGGGGCGTCGACGGAAATCTGATATCCGTCCGGGTGAGAGGTCAGCAGAAGGTCCAACAGGGAAGGTGCATGATCCTCCACATCTGAAATCCGCGTAGGCGAAGTAACCAGTTGTGTCAGACCATATGCCAAGGCAAAATCATTATTTTACATATTTTTTTCAAGTTTTTTTTCTAAATAAATTTATTTATTACGAAAAACAATAATTTTGCCTTTAATTTACTATGTTATTGGGATAATGTCTGAAATATATTAACTTTATGTTTATTAATTTAACTTAATTGCTTAATATATATCTTTTAAGACTTTTTTTGACGCCCCTTTATATTGAATTTAATTATTAATAATAATATTGGGCCGTCACACTATGATGGATATCCCGCCCATATTACCAGCGTTTTAGTGAAAATTTCAACTTTAAAAATTCCTGCTACTTTAATTAGCGCACAATATTTTTAAACATTTGTTTTAATCAATAAGCTATTTAACAAAATACGAACGTTTATTTACAATCAAATGATTATGAGAACAATTTTAAAAACGATGCTAAGCAAAAGAAGGTGTTATTGCTCAAAACAGACGGCGTGGCGCAGTGGCTTAGCAATGAGTGGCTGCGCTGGGGGTCACGGGTTCGAATCCCGCACGGAACAAGTATTTGTATGGCCTACAAATAATTATTCCGGGTCCGTTATATGTTTTTCCTTGTGCAATTTATGTTTGTAAACTGCCCCCACGATACAGGAGAAAATCGTAGTGTAGGGGTAACGTTTTTCTTTTTTTTTTAAAAAAGGAAGAAAATTCAAATTCCAGCCACTCTGCACAGAATACCGTCCATTTGTGTACCTAATGCCAGCATAGCATAGGGCCTTATGAGTTTTTGGTAGGTGTATCAATTGTTGGAAAGTTTTAGTGGCATAGTAATAAACTCGTAACAACTTTCCATTTTGAATCATGCATGTCACAAGCATAAAATATGTATTAACACAGATGACAACAATTATTTTATTTTAACGTTTTACTACTTACCTGACTGTCTTTTAGTTTTAAGCAGTTCAATCTTTCTTTCAAAATTAAAAAAAATAAAGCAAAGTATGAAAGAAAAATGAAGCACGTCGGTTTCTTATAATTTAATCGTGCAAGTTTTCAATGAAGCTTGAATTAAATTAATTGAAAAAAATTAATCTAATGATCCAAATAATTGGTAAAAAGTGGTATAAAACATGGAAAATACTTATTGTGCTTAGTTTTTCAGATTAGCTTTTCTTCCGCTTCAATTCAATACTGGTGACTATTTTTTTTCAATATTTTGTCTCTTCAGAATATTTTAATTAAGGGATTGGTTTCATGGAGGCTTGGCAACTCAAAGTTTGAACACGTGCTTAGGTCTCGTTGAAACCATATTATTATACGAATTAGCAAAGCATTCGAAACGTTGGGAGAATAAAACATAAAAATAAGTAAACCAGTAAACTTAGTTTGATTGAATGTGCAGTGTTCCTGTACCTAAATTAATAATTTTCTTCATCCTACCGATTAATTAAAATGCGACTTTAAACAGTCAGTGCTATTAAGTGAATTAATACAATCATAATTATTAAGCCGATCTATTCGGATTCTGTAGTAGAGCAATGACGCAGTTAATGATAAGTATATTACGTTAAATGACGCAGGCTCTGTCATTCAGGAGATTACAATATAATTATTTTGTTTTATTTTTATACGTTTTGTTTTTATCCAAAATTTACTTATTAACACGTATTGTAAAATTGTTAATAAGAAAGTATAGTTTTGCTTTTGAAAATTTTGATTAATTATATCGATATTTAACCCCTTTTTTACAACTTAGGCCTCCCTCAAGAAATGCCACAAAGTTTTGAGTCTCCTGCGTCAATCGACTTCCTGCAGGTCTTATCAGGTCGTCACTCCTGGGCGGCTCCCAGTCCTATACTTTGCCTACCGATATGAGACTGCAACTTGAGAAACTTTCTTCCTTAATTCTAATTTATGATTATTTCTTATTTTAACTCATATAAATACGAATTTATGTAAATATATGAATTTATAGTAGAGTTTGGAACCCGGGTCAGGTAAAATAAAATATTGAGTTTTTCTGTTAAGAAATTCTTAGTAACAGCCCGGTGTCACGCAGGTAGCGGTTTCACCCCCGTCCACAGGAAAGCACGTAAAGCCAAGGTACTGCGTCTGATCTCTCCTCGGTCATGTCAGTTTGGCGTCCCATCTTACTATGAGAGTATCAGAATAGAGAGTGCACCTGTGCTTGCGCATACTTTCGTGATGTTTAGTCTCCATTGAGACTGGCCGCGGTGACCGTAATTCGGCCTAAAAGACATTAGAATATTATTAGAATTGCGTGTTAGAAGTAGATACTGAAGACTGTTGTATTTTTTTAATATATTTCCCTTAGTAAACACACGGGACTGACATCATATAGGAGCACTAAATTCATTAATGTCAGTAATGATTGCGTTACAAAAAGTAAATAATATTATATTATCATTCTAATATAACGTGCAATCCGTACAGTCTATAAATCTAAAGTGCAGGGTAACATGTTCCATGGTTGGTCCACGAGTTAAACATTTAAAATCGAAGAAATGCCTAACGATCTTAACTTTGACCATCGCGTCTATTGTATCGCGTCAGGTGGATTGAACGCAATTTTAGTTTGTAACGTTCAGCTAATAACTAATTATTAAGTATATTAATTCACCGTCAAGCTACCTGACTGTAGTGAGGCTCTTAATATTTAAATTATGCCTGGAGAGGACGAAACCAAGAGAGATAGGAAATTAATTTCATTTTAATGATTTCATAATGATTTCTTATATTTACGCGAACACTACACATGATTAAAACTACTTTTACGTCAGATTTGATAGACCACAAATCCTCGCGAAAGAACACCGATTCCTACCAAGGATGATACGTGAGGCTATTGAAATTAAAAAACATCCTAATTTCAATAGAGAAGGAGGCTGGGTACTACCACCTGCTTGGGATCCTATAATCAATAAAATTAAAACTAAACCCAAGCATACCACTGCAAGACCTCAAGACAGAGTTAGTTCATTTTGCATAGATCGGACCATAAACAATAATTAAAAAAGCTGAAGGTACTCCGGGTTTAACAATGACATCGGGACGTCAGTCATCTCAGTCCCCCGTGACCATGGGTGCTGGAAAGCGCCCGAAACGTCGGGAATTAAAAATAAAAAGTAAAAAATAAACGCGATAAAATCCGTAAAAGTAGTTTTAATCATGTGTAGTGTTCGCGTAAATATAAGAAATCATTATGTTAACCAGTACGGACTGAAAATAGCAAATAAAATACGCCGATTAGAAGATCTAAAGACCAAGCGCGCAAGATACATAACAGCTTTAAATTTCTTGAAGAGATGCAGAGATCATAATCTCATTCCTACGTGTGTCAAGATATCCACTAAAAAAGACATTCGAGGAAGCGCTAAGATCTTAAATCAGGCTAGTAAAAAGTTGTTAATAACGGTGATTCAGCAAAAACGTACCGATCTATATTTCATAAACAAAACCATAGACAATTCGTCCAGTGAATTAAAGACAGTTTTATCGACATTTGATTATAAAAATTGCTTGGAAACTTTAGACAAACGCGAAACAACTAAATACAATGAATGCAAAAATAAACATATTGATAAATACCATAAATTAACAACTAAATCAAATGTCCAACATACGAAATCGTTGACCACAGACGCGAATCATAAACAACGCGCTGTCTACAACTTATCAAAACAAACACTGGACGACGCCACAATAAAAGTTTTAGAAAAAGGTATTAATTTCGCAATTACACCGCGAAAAATACCGTATGAGGACATTACCTGTAGTGTTGAGGACTGTCTGTATAAAAATAATATTGGTAATGAAGATTTAGAGGCCATACGTCAAGACATCTCGTCTATGTTACGTCGAAGTTCAGCGCCGAAATTAAATCTCCACAAAAATGAATTTAACGCGTTGAAAAACTTACGCAACAGACCAGAGCTTACGATTCTCCGCGCAGATAAAGGTAATTCTACGGTTATAATGGATACGTCAGATTACAATTTTAAAATACAACAACTTTTGTCGGATGAAACTACTTATCGAAAGGTCAAAACAGACCCTACAACTAATACGCTTAAAACAACTAGCGATCTAATTAAGAAATACTCCGAAAAATTGAATCTGGACGTTAATTCGATAATACCTTCATGTGCCAAACCACCGAAGTTGTATGGGTTACCAAAGATACACAAACCGAATGCTCCTTTACGTCCAATAGTGAGTCAGATTGATTCGCCAACTTACAGATTGGCTCAATACTTAGCTAAAATATTATCACCACTCAGAGGACACACAAGAGCACACACTAAGGATTCATACCATTTTGTCAGTGAGATAAAAGACCTACATCTTACTGACAATGAAACCATGGTCAGTTTTGATGTTCAGTCTCTATTTACATCCCTACCTGTTGAAGACTGCATCTCAATTATAACTAGGAAACTAGAGGAAAATAACATGCCAGCAGAATATGCAGTATTACTAAGACATTGCCTTACATCTGGCTATCTATTGTGGAAGGAAGAGTTTTACAAGCAAGTAGATGGTGTGGCGATGGGCTCACCTGTATCTCCCATTGTCGCCGATATATTCATGGAAGACTTTGAGGAGAAAGCCCTCCTTACTGCACCTGTTACACCAAGGATCTACAAGCGGTACGTAGACGATACTTTCACAATTTTACCATCAGACAAAGTAACTGCATTTTTAGAACATCTTAATTCCATAAACTCTAAAATTCAATTTACTATGGAGTTAGAGGCAAATAATTCCTTACCTTTCCTAGATGTGTTAGTCATCAGAAATCCTAATAACACCATTGGTCACACTGTGTATAGGAAAAAGACCCATACAAACCGATATTTAAACGGTGAATCTCACCACCATCCTTCACAGTTAGCTACCGTGGGCAAATCTTTGTTACAGAGAGCACGAGGGATCTGTGACAGCAAACACCTGGCCGCCGAGCTTCAGCACGTCAAGCAAGTTCTGCACGACAACAAGCTTCAGGTCCCGCGCCTACGTCACAGTGACCGAGTGAAGCCAGCCACAGTCGAGCGTGTGCCTGCTGTACTACCATATGTCAGAGGTGTCACAGACAAGATTGGCTATATCTTGAAGCGAGCTTCTATTAGAACATTCTACAAGCCGCCGAAGAAGATTAGTCAGTTCCTACCATCCGTCAAGTGTCATATTCCTCTACAAGATGCAGGAGTGTACAAGCTTGATTGTGAATGTGGTCTCTCTTATATAGGACAAACCAAAAGATCAATTAGGACCCGCGTAAAAGAACATATAGCTGATGTGAAGCATCAACGTTCCGGGAAGTCTGCAGTTTGTGATCATATCCTAGACGGCCCCAACCATTACATCAGATTTGATAGACCACAAATCCTCGCGAAAGAACACCGATTCCTAGCAAGGATGATACGTGAGGCTATTGAAATTAAAAAACATCCTAATTTCAATAGAGAAGGAGGCTGGGTACTACCACCTGCTTGGGATCCTATAATCAATAAAATTAAAACTAAACCCAAGCATACCACTGCAAGACCTCAAGACAGAGTTAGTTCATTTTGCATAGATCGGACCATAAACAATAATTAAAAAAGCTGAAGGTACTCCGGGTTTAACAATGACATCGGGACGTCAGTCATCTCAGTCCCCCGTGACCATGGGTGCTGGAAAGCGCCCGAAACGTCGGGAATTAAAAATAAAAAGTAAAAATAAACGCGATAAAATCCGTAAAAGTAGTTTTAATCATGTAATTTCATTTTGTCTGATTTATTGGCTAAATGTGACTTGGGATTAACTTGGGCTTACATACGTCCAATATTATACATATTTTGTATTTCGAGATTAAACTTTAAGTTATCGCACATGCAGCAGATCATTATTATCATCGTCACGGTCTTTCATAAGTCCACTGTTGAACATAGGTCTCCCCCAGAGAAAGCCTCATTAGAGATATTTGCCATTTGAGTCATCTCGACCGGGGAAGGACCACGATCTCACAGAATACCAGCGTAAAATACTAGCTTAATTCTGCTTTGTTTCGTACGGTGAGTGTAGAGAACTGAACACCCTTTTAAGTGAAAACGAGGCATTCCATTTTGGTCCTCACGGGTGGACAACGCATCTGCATTTTGATTCGTGATCGAGGACAGATGTAGATGTATATGGGCCACAGAAACCACTTACCATCAGGAGGACTGTGTGCTCGTTTGTCAACCTATTCTACAAAAAAAAGTTGTTACACTTGGAAGTGAGTTGGAAATCGCAGTTATTTTTATTATTTCCATTTTTTATCAGCCGCTGCTGATGCTGCTACCCATCTCTTGTTTTATTTCCCTGTTACACCTCTTACAGCACCCATGGGACAATATTATCGTCACCAAGGCACGACACGTAGAGTCAAGAAAAAGATACATTACAATACTTACTACGACTTACCATTACCAAGGACATTTATTAAGCTGTGTAGGGGTGGTATTATAAGCATATTTTTAAATAGAACTACTTTTACGGATTTTATTGCGTTTAATTTAACAAAATTTTCGTACCCGACCTTTAGGGGGCTTTCCAGCACATATTCTCACCGGGAACTGAGGTTAATGACGCAAATATTTCAGAGTGCCTTCAGTTTATTATTAGATCTACGCAGTAGGTATGAACTAACTGCGTCTTGAAGTGGTACGCTTGTGTTTAGTTTCTATTTAATTAATTACAGGTAGAACACTTTAAAGCGTCTAAAGAACTTATGGATGACGTGAAACACCAACGCTCCGAGAATTCTTCAGTTTGAGATCACATTCTAGATGGCTCCCACACCATTACATCAAACTTAATAGACCATAAATACTCGTGAAAGAACATTGATTCCTGCTAAGGATGATAAGTGAGACTATTGAAATAAAAAAAAAAACATCTCGATTTCAACAGAGAATGAGGCTAGGTACTACCATCTGCTTGGGATCATGTAATTAATAAAATTAAAACTAAACCCAAACATACTACTGCACTGCAAGATATATTTTATTAAAACAAAGACTAAATGTTACTCGAAGATTACTCTTTACAATTTTTGTAACGATTCTTTGGAAAAATATTAGAACTGTTACGCGCTCCAATCGACGATATACTAGCGCCATCTAGTGTCAGGAACGAGAGCGAGTAGAGCGTGTAAAGAATGACATCACAGATCTTCCGACCCACAGCGCCACCCGAAGAACTAAGTTTCTAGAAAATCTATACTCGCAAACTCGTCCCTTTGCGCGCATTTACCTGAAGATTCGAGATGTTTCTTTGCTAATTTAAATAAATAGGCGCTGCAATATGCGATCGGGGCACAGAGTTTAACTCGGCGACACAAGCGAAGCTTCGGAGCGAAATTAAGTGAATTAGTGTGTTTAATTATTAGTGTTTTTTAACTTTAATTTGTGTAAAGTAAATTAAAGTGTTAATTTAGGTAATTCTATCGGCAATTTTTATTGTCACGAACCTCAAGCTCGTAACAATTGGTGTCAGAAGTGGGATAAAATAATGCCGATTTTACCTAAGGAGGAAACGGAGGGTGTCCGTACCCGAAGTCAACGCCAGCAGGAGACGGACCAGAGGAGATTTGGTGGTGCAACGCCGCAGATGTCTGAGGGCCAGCCGCCGGCCACGGAAGCCGGTCCGTCAGCAGCTTCTACGTCTGTGGCACCTGACTTAGGTGCTCTGATGGTGATGCTGCAGGAGCAGGCTCGCCGACAGGAGGAGCAGGCCCGTCAGTTGAAAGAGCAGCTGCAGAACGGACAAGAGGAACAGGCCCGTCAGCTGGCGGAACAGGCTCGTCGGTCGGAAGAGCAGATGCTCCTCATGAAGGACCTTCATGCTACCTTTGGGAAAGAGATAAGGCAGGTGAAGGATAGGGTTGCTCAACACGACAACCGCCTGTCGGAAGCTGAAACCCGAATCGAAGAACATGAAACCCGAATCAACCATGTGAACAATCGTGTTGACAACGTGATGGCTGACGTGAAGAAAACGCTAAACGACCTCAAACTTGGGGATGGAACTACAGCTCCCGTAGTAGCTGCAGCACCTTCGCTACGTGGATTCAAAGTGCCGCCGTTCGACGGGACCTCTTCCTGGTCGGCCTACAAAATCCAGTTCGAGGCCGTCATGGAGGCGAACGGCTGGAATAAAAGCCAAGCCATGACTGCACTCACCCTAAGCCTGCGCGACCAAGCCTTAACTGTGTTGGAAGCTCTCGGTAAGAAAGTGACATATGAGCAGCTTCTTGAGGCCTTGGAGGCGAGATATGGTGACGCTCACCTGGAACACGTCTTTCGCGCGCAGCTTAAAGATCGCGTGCAACGCAGCAACGAAAACCTGCAGCAGTGGGCCCTTGAGGTGGAGAAGATGGTTCGTAAAGCATACCAGTCTGTACCTGCGCTCATTGGAGGGAACCTGGTGCAAACATTCATCGACGGCATCCGCGACCTGGAAGTCAGAGCTGCTGTGAGGCTCGGGCACCACGAGACGCTTAAGGACGCCTTGGCCCATGCACTGGAGGTAGAAGCCGTGCGGCAGGATCATCGTTCCCATCGCGTCAGGGAGGTTGCAGCAGCTACAGTTCGCGACCGCAACAAAGGATACAGCCCTAGGTGCTATGGCTGTGGGGAAAAGGGCCACCTTCGATCCAGCTGCCCTAAGCGAACCGCAGAAAGGGAAAGTGAACGATATCAGGAGGGTAGTGCAGCTAACGGCACTGCCTGGCGGCGACAGGATCATCGTTCACCTCACGCTAGGGAGGTTGCAGCAGTTACGGTTCGCGACCACAATAAAGGATACAGCCCTAGGTGCTATGGCTGTGGGGAAAGGGGCAATCTTCGGTCCAGCTGCCCTAAGCACACCCTAGGAAGGGAAGGTGAACGGTCTCAGAAAGGAAGTGCGGCTCACAGCACCGCCCAGCAGCAGCAGGAATACGACTTTGAGATCGAACATCGCAGCGAGAAATCTCATGGCAACGCAGATGCATTGTCAAGAAGACCTTGTCCTGAAGATGGCAACCATTGTAGTAGGCAAGGTAAGGAAGTGGTATCCGTGAGGATGCTCAAGACAGACCACCTCAGTAACGGGTGGAAGGACAGCCTACGACGTGCACAGCAGGAAGATCCAGACATCAAGCCGATTCTGGGATGGATGAAGGCCCGTGCTACCAAGCCTAAGTGGAGGGACGTCTCAGCGATGAGTTCAACCACGAAAAGCTATTGGGCCCAATGGGACAGCTTGCTGCTTCAGGATGGAGTCCTGTGCCGTAAATGGGACAATGGTCGAGGAGACAGCTGTCGTTTGCAAATGGTTGTCCCTAAAGCTAAAGTGCCGAATGTTCTACAGCTGTGCCATAATGGTCGTTCAAGAGTCCACCTGGGAGTTAAACGAACTCTGCTGAAGGTCCGAGAACAGTTTTACTGGGTCCATTATCGTGACGATGTCGAGGATTGGTGTCGTACATGTACAAGTTGTGCGGCTGTGCGGGGACCTCAGACACGTAGTAGAGGAGCACCGAAATTGTACGATATTGGTGCACCACGGGATAGGACAGCCCTTGACATTGCGGAGCCGTTACAGAAAGGCGTAAGTGGGACTCCTAAGATCGTCCATGTGGATCGCTTGGCGCATTATCATGGGACCGATAATGCTCGGGACGAGCATGTCTTAGGAGGGGGCAGTGTTACGCGCTCCAATCGACGATATACTAGCGCCATCTAGTGTCAGGAACGAGAGCGAGTAGAGCGTGTAAAGAATGACATCACAGATCTTCCGACCCACAGCGCCACCCGAAGAACTAAGTTTCTAGAAAATCTATACTCGCAAACTCGTCCCTTTGCGCGCATTTACCTGAAGATTCGGGATGTTTCTTTGCTAATTTAAATAAATAGGCGCTGCAATATGCGATCGGGGCACAGAGTTTAACTCGGCGACACAAGCGAAGCTCCGGAGCGAAATTAAGTGAATTAGTGTGTTTAATTATTAGTGTTTTTTAACTTTAATTTGTGTAAAGTAAATTAAAGTGTTAATTTAGGTAATTCTATCGGCAACTTTTATTGTCACGAACCTCAAGCTCGTAACAGAACTTTAGACGTGATATGTTCGTAAACAAAAACACAGACCACCAGACAATTCCGAAAATTGTAGAAAAATATATAATTACTTAGTTTCGGTCCCTCTCAATCATTTTTGTCACAAAAATATAAAATGTAATTTTTTATGTGTATAGATAAATTTAATTTTAAATAATTTATTAATAACGTGGTTTAAAAGGTTGAAATTCTAGCTTTGCTAATACAAATCAGAAAATTTAGCGGGTAAAAGAAAACAACTTAATTATCAAGAAGATAAGAGAAACAATATTAAAAATAAACAAACGTTTTAAGGTTTACAAGCTTTGTGAAATAAAAAGGTGGGTGTATGTGGTGTAAGTGCGACATCACTAACACGGACGTTCAATTGTAAACGTCGGCCATCGTAGTCACATTTAACTGTGGGCATAAATGTGAGAATACTGGCCACATAACTTTGAAGCTTGGTAGAGCCAGGCTGCAGATATTTTATGGTTGTAGCACGAATAGGTCGGCTCGATGCGACCTATTTTCACTGCATTCATAATACGGTGGCATCGTGGCTTTAACAAAAAGTAGCAAATATAACTAGGTTCACTGATAATTCCTTTTATCACGTGTCCTTCTTTAACATTTTAAGACTAAATTAATTTATTTTTGGAAGATATGTAACTACCTATCCAAACACGGAACAATAGCTGGTCAACGAAATATATATGTAAAATATTTACAAAATATAAATGTAATATATTATCACTCAAAAGTGTTAAATTTGCAGAGATTTTAATATTTTGAATTTTATTGTTATACGAGTATTTAAAACATTATGGAAGCCAGACAGTCTAGAGCACCGTCATGAAGGGACCTAACTTGGGCAAAGCTACTTAGTTGTGAGTGAAACTAAGATGCAGAGGGCGCCATTGAGTATATGAACCCTCCTAATACGTTGATATCAGCGAATCTTATCGTAAAGATATCGTTTAATTACATATTAACATGCATACATAATTTAAAGTACTATAAAAGCCATGACAGCTCAGTCAGGGGCACACCTGGCATTGCTTTCTTTCTGTTAGTGAAGCTTCATCACAATCAGTTGAGCCATTACCAAGATTAGCCCGGACAGACACAAAAAATGAGAAAATAAAATAAAAATGGTTATTCACTTTTGTTCATAGTCTGTAAATAGGACCTTGCGTTCGATCGAAGACAGTTATTCAAAATTACAAGCAGAAACTTCGGTTATGAGATTCGCCAAGATAACTTGGAACATATACGATATGCATTTACTTTCGCTAACGCGCAGGGAATGTGTTGGCTCTAAATAACTCGTATGCATAGTTCGTATATGTTGCCAAGGCAAATTTATTTATGCCCTTTTCTATTTTTTATAGAATAAGGTTGACAACCGAGCACACATTCAATCTAATGGTAAGTGGATGCCGTGGCCTATAGACATCTATATTTATCCTCGATTAAGAATCAAAATGCAGAAGCGTTGTCACCCTGAGAACTAAGATGGAAAGCCTCGTTTCCAGTAAAAAGGGGTCTAGTCTTATGTGTCATCGATATTAATATAAATATATTGAAATGTTTTTACAATTTAAAATATTATTATCTGAAATGAGTAGGGGATAAAAGTATCAAGACCGGCAACAGGGAGCAGTGTCAGTGATACGAGACCTACTCATCCTCCGAGCTGGCTTTTATTAAAATTCTCTCTTGCTTTTATTGACGGAAATTTCTTCGCTAAAACATTTTTTTCTCATGAGCTCCAGTTGTTTTTTACTCCAACTCCTTTGTCTCCTTTACAAATCGACATATTTTATAAATTAAGGGAACAATGAACTGTGATTTTATATTCCGATAGTTAAAAGTTGAATGACCTGCTGCAACTTAGCGTTAAACCATTATACTTGTCCTACATGCATAGCTAGCCTTAAATGATACCGTGTTTGTAACACCGCCAATTGTATTGTAATTTACTACAGAAATAGTTTTCAGCACGACAATTATTCGAATAATTATACATGTAAACCATTTTCCTTAAGTTTACATGAGAGTTGTAGTGGCATGGCGGTTGATCGATTCAATAAAGTTCCTTAGTAGTGTTGAAGTCTGAGTTCGAATCTAGTCGTCTTCAATGAAGTTGAGTGTTACATGTACATACATGTATTACTTATTTCATAGCTTTGTACCTCATGATTAAAATTTTAAACAAAGCTTTCTAGTAGTGACAAAGTTTATCAACTTATATCTATCCTCGATTACGAATCAAAACGCATATGCATTGTCACCCGTGAGGACTAAAATGGAATACCTCGTTTATAGTAAAAATGGCCTCCGGTTCTCTACACTCACCATATTAAACACATCAGCATTAAGTTACTATTCGACGCTTTTTTTTTCGCTGAAATAAATATTTTATTTTATTTACACTTTATTGTACTAAAGGTACAAACGGCAGACTTAATGTCATATGGCATTTTCTGCCAGACAACCGGAAAGTTAGTGGGAAATGTGTGTACTGTAGTGGGCTGCGATGAAACCTAAAATTGATAAATTTTAAATATCGATAGCAAAATGAAATAAAACAAATTTTACAGATTTTATCCTGTCTAATAGTGTCGCCTGCCGTTTCTTCCATTAGTTTCTCGTCAATACACACGAAGTTCGTACGCAGGAGCTCAATATCAGCAATCGCCTGTGCGACCAGTAGACCCACGTGGCAGTCAAATTTGTCCACTTCCGAGTAAGTACTACCTGTGACATGAACTGTCGCTTATAACATCTATTCATGTGTTTTTTGCAGTCAATTACTGTAAGCCTTATGCACAAAGTTACAAAATTACACAAAGTCTTAAACAAACGTTTGAGCTGATGTTTCAACCTACACCAAGAGCAAAGAAAGATGTATTATAAAATGAATTATATACACACACATATATATACATATATATATATATATATATATATATATATATATATATATATATATATATATATACGGCAGGCGTAGTTCTGCCCTTTTCAACGACTTTTTGTCATGTCCTAATAAAAATCCTTAACTTAGCAAAAAAAATTGTGGGTAACTCATGGGAAAAAAAAAACTATTCTATCTGGTTGGACCAAACTGCACACGGTGTGCAAATTTGATTAAAATCGGTTAAGTAGTTTTGGAGTTCATCGCGGACAAACAACGTGACACGTAATTTATATATATATATATATATATATATATATATATATATATATATATATATATATATATATATATATATATATATATATATATATATATATATATATATATATATATATATATAGCGACAGGCCTGTTGGTCTAGTGGTTAGTGACCCTGACTGCTAAGCCGGAGGTCGTGGGTTCGATTCCCACCCAGGACAAATGTTTGTGTGATGAGCACGATCATTTGTTCTGTGTCTGGGCGTAATTTATCTATAATATTTATGTATTTAGAAATATATAAGTATATTTCTCAGTTGTCTAGTACCCATAACACAAGCTCTGCTTAGCTTGGGACTAGATGGCGTTGTGTGATAGTTGTGGAATATTATATATATATATATATATATATATATATATATATATATATATATATATATATATATATATATATATATATATATACATAGTCTGATTTATTTACATATAATTACCTTATTTTACTACAATGCTTAACTGCTTTTTTGTTTCAGTGGTTGTTAGCGCGACTGCTGATCACGAGGTCCCAGATTCGAATCCACTGTATGCATGCGCACTGTAATCCCGCAAAGATGGCTTGTATCCATTGGGATTGACTGCCTTGACCACAATTCGTTCTAGGAGTAAAATATTTAAATATTCTTTTATTTGCTCCATCACCCATTATTAGCAAATCAACTCAAGTCGTTAAGATTACACTAATAATGTAAATGAGGGCCCAGACTGATCGAGCCACTACTCTTTAATTTTAGCTCATTAAAATACACGAATTACTTGGTTACTATTGTAGTTATACAATAATAACTGAAGAATTTTATAATATAAAAAGTAAATACTCAATCAAACAGAGAAGAACTCTGATGCTAAGTTATTACGTTTGTCGTTCAATTCTATTCCAATATCGCGAGTAATCTATACAAATAAATACAAATGGAGTATCTGCTGTAATGTCAAAATAACAGCTTTTTAATAAGTGCTTATAACAAAATAACAGTTTAAAAATTTGTCTGTCTTTCTGAATTTTACTGGCAAAATAATGAAAAGATTAATTTTTAATAAAAATTAACGCCGACTTCGAAGGACTATAAAGAATTTCACATTTTTAATTCGAGCCTTTTGATTCTGATATACTCCAAGTCTTGGCATCGAATTCCAAATGTGTTATTATTTCATTATTTTTAGTTTTTTAGGGTCGGCTATTACTTTTATAGAAAGTAAATATATCGGAATAGCCATGATAATTATTTATTTATTTTATTTTCAAGTCTTTATTGCGTCCCTTAGAAAAAAAGGATAATCAAGCCGTGATCTATCAAAGCCCATTCGATTTTCCTTCCATATCCTACCGTTGTCTCTGGCGGTATGAAATGGGAAAGTCAACCAACACACTACGTTCATTACAATCACATTTAATAAATAGGTAATTAGCAATGCAAATATAATTATTTAATACTAAATAGCAAAACATCTGCTAGATAATATGCTATATCCATTTAATAATCCATTGAGTTAATCCTAGCTATAACTAGTGCAGCTGTGAGAGATAATGGGTGTATAATTATCCGCTAATATTCACTACTCGTAGCTGGAGATATTAATTTCTGATATAACATTCATAACTGTAAATTTGATGGTTTTTAAAGTATTTATTAAACCAGTATATCGTAATGTTAGGTATAAATTGTATGTTTGTGATAAGTGACAGTGTTTATCTCGTTACCACTATTTGCAAAATATCCAAACCGGCGACGTGCAGCAGTACTACAGCAGTGCGGCGTCTGGTCTGCGATATGGTTTATATTGCAATAGTAAATCAACAACAACAACGTGAGAGGCCCATATCCAGCCATAAACTTCACATTTACGGGCTGAAAAAGAAGTAAAGGATTTATGAATGAATGTTGATATATGACAAGTAATAAACATAATGTTTTCTTATACACGCTAGAGAATACCGAATCCATCCCAGGATGTTTCGCGAAGCTATTGAAATCAAAAAAAACATCCTAATATCTACAGAGAAGATGGCTGGGTGCCACCATTTGCATACATTTCCACAGTTCATAAAATTAAATCACAACTCAAGCATAAAACTTTAACACTTCTTAATACCACAAGTTAATACTGCGTAGATCGAAACAAAAATAAATAATTTTAATTTATAGGTAGCCGTGGTTAACTATGATGTTGGGACGTCGAACACCTCAGCCCCCCCCCCCCTGTGACCGTGGGTGCTGCAAAGTGTTAGAAACGTCGTATATATACCATTGTATATTTATGACGTTTGTAGCACTATACTTAAAGATTTTATGGATTTTGTCGCGTCAATAACGCGATAAAATCCATTAAAACTTGTTTTATTTCAAAGTAATAAACATATATATTTTCTTATACATATTAGTGCCGTGTAGTGGCGGTTGAGAATATCCACTAGCCCATATCTTCCCGTGGGTGTCGTAAGAGGCGACAGAGGGAGACAGGCAGGAGATGAGCAGCAGCATCTTCCTGATAACAACTGTGATATAATAAAAAACTGCGGTTGCCAACCCGCTCGCCAAGCGTGGCAACTATGGCAAATATCCCCCCATGAATAAAGACGCAAAAAAATGGCCCCCAGTCCCCGGCGGCCCCGCTATTCCTGGCTACGGTGGCGACCATGGTAACGGCGGGGCAGGGGATGCTAAGAATCTCTGGTGGAGGTTCGGTTGCCACCTACAACGACTCGACCTGGCAACATATAACGCACGCACCCTAAGGACTGATGAGAAGATACTGGAGATGGAAGAAGTGGTAGACAAGTTGCGCTTGCATATTATTAGATTATCCAAGGTCGGAAGAGAGGGGGAGGACACGGCAATCATCGAGTCCAGCAACTTGTTCTACCACCGAGAGGGCGACCATCTGTCCCAAGGAGGTGTCGGATTTATCGTCCACAAGTCTCTCGTCAACAACGTTGTAAAGTTTGGGAGTGTGTCGACGAGGGTCGCGTACCTGATACTCAGAATCACCAAACGGTATTCGCTGAAGGTCATATAGGTTTAAGCACCAACCTCGGCACATCGCGATGAAGAGGTGGACGAAATGTATGAGGATATTTCCAGAGCCATGCATTCCTCCAAAACCCAATACACGGTGTTGATGGGAGACTTCAACGCAAAACTAGGCACAAGAGAAAGCAGTGAGCTGAAGGTAGGGAAATTTGGAGTAGGGCAACGGAACCGAAGGGGCCAGCAGCTGGCCGACTTTATGGAGAAAGAGGGACTCTTTATGATGAACTCTTTCTTCTAGAAGCAGCCCCACAGGAAGTGGACCTGGTGGAGCCCCGACGGTTCGACAAAAAATGAGATTGACTACATTAAGACGACCAGACGCCAACTGTTCAGTGATGTCTCAGTGATCGCAAGGGTGAAAACTGGCAGCGATCACCGAATGGTTAGAGGCACACTGAACCTAAGGGTTAAGTTGGAGAGGTCTCGTCTAATGAAGTCAACGCTACGTCCCCCTCGTGCTCAAATCCAGAATCCCGAAACCTTTCAGCTCGAGTTACAAAACCGCTTTCTGTACCTAGAAGATTGCAATGCAGTGGACGATATGAATGACAAGCTCGTGGAAACTGTCCATGCGGTCGGAGCTAAGTTCTGCAAGACCCGCCGCAGAAGAACACAAAAACTCTCCGATCACACTCTTAATCTCATGGCTGTTAGACGGAAGATGAGGCTGCAATCGTCAACAGATTTGACAGCATACAGGCAATTGAACAGACAGATCTCCAAATGCATGCGGCGAGACTTACGCAATTTTAATACTGCTCGTATTAAACAAGCGATCGAGCGGAACCACGGCTCCAAAGTCTTTGCCAGAGATCTGTCTGCCAGAAAAAGCCAACTGTCAAAGCTGAAGACTGAGTGTGGCAACATCGTTTCCAGGACACCTGAGATTCTGAGTGAGATTGAGAGGTTCTATGGGCAGCTGTACACATCATCGTTGGAGCCACACGCAATTGTGAGTAACGATCCAAGAGCAAGTCTTATCCGACACTATTCCGATGATATACCGGACTATCAGTCTGAGCGAGATTAGAATGGCTCTCCACCACCTTAAAAACGGCAAGGCGCCGAGCGAGGATGGAATTACAGCGGAGCTTCTGAAAGCGGGTGTGACACCGGTACTTGAAGTCCTTTAAAAGTTCTTCAATTCCGTCCTCCATGGTGGCACTACTCCGGAGGCGTGGAGCAGAAGCGCGGTGGTCTTGTTCTTTAAGAAAGGCGACAACGCTCTCTTGAAGAACTACAGACCGATTTCCCTTCTGAGCCGCGTCTACGTGCTGTTTTCGAGAGTCATTACGAATCGTCTCGCACGCAGACTCGGCGATTTCCAGCCTCCCGAACAAGCCGCTTTCCGAAAAGGCTTCAGTACCATAGACATGTGGTCTACGGTACACTATATACTTTACGGTAGATTGTACAGAAGACTGAAGAGTACAATCTGCCACTTTGCCTGGCATATGTGGACTATGAGAAAGCTTTTGATTACGTCGAAATTTAGGCGGTGCTACAGTCACTTCAGCGGTGCCAAGTTGACTGTCGGTATATCGAAGTGCTAAAGTGTTTGTACAGTAGGGCTACGATGGCTATCCGAGTACAGAACCAGAGTTCGAAACCTATCCAACTGCAGAGAGGTGTAAGACAGGGTGATGTTATATCCTCGAAACTCTTCACCGCTGCGTTGAAAGACGTTTTCAAGCTACTGGACTGGAAAGGATACGGTATTAACATAAATGGCGAGTAAATCACTCATCTTCGATTTGCCGACGATATAGTCCTTATGGCAGAATTGCTGGAGGACCTTAGCATTATGCTCAATGACCTCAATGGTGTCTCCCAACGGATATGTCTTAAGATGAACATGGACAAAACAAAGATCATGTTTAATGTCCATGTCACACCTATGCCGGTAGTTGTTGGGAGCACTATTCTCGAAGTTGTTGACGAGTACGTTTACCTGGGACAAATAGTCCGACTAGGTAAGTCCAACTTCGACCGAGAGGTCAATCGACGGATTCAACTCGGCTGGGCAATGTTCGGGAAATTACGACACATCTTCTCGTCAGGTATACCTCAATCTCTGAAAACTAAAGTGTATAACCAGTGCGTGTTGCCAATGATGACTTATGGATCTGAGACGTGGTCCTTCACTGCTGGCCGTATGAGGACGCTCAGGGTCACTCAGCGAGCTATGGAGAGGGCTATGCTCGGAGTTTCTCTGCGTGATAGACTCAGAAATGAGGATGTCCGCAGTAAAACCAGAGTGACCGACATAGCCCAACGGATTAGTAAGCTGAAGTGGCAATGGGCCAGCCATATAGCTCGAGGAACCGATAACCGATGGGGAAGAAAGGTTCTCGAGTGGCAGCCTCGTACCGGTAGGCGTAGTTTAGGGTAACCCCCCACTAGATGGAGTGACGTCCCGGTAAGACATGCAGGAAATCGATGGATGCGGGTGGCTCAGGACCGTGCTTTGTGGCGTTACTTGGGGGAGGCCTATGTTCAGCAGTGGACTTGTGAAGGGCTGTAATGATGATGATGATGATACATATGAAGACTAAGCTAGGGCAGTTTTAATAACTATGTGATATACTGATGTCTTTTATTTTTAATTTACCAATCGTCTTTTAATATCGGCGAGGGGAATAAATGAACTGCATAAAGCTTATCTTATTCTGATTATAATTTATTTAGATTATCCGCTGTAGTTAAGCGTTAAGCCATTATACTTGTTCTTTATGCATAGTTATGCTTAAATTATATTTATTAACGCCTCGTCTGTGTTTGTGTAGTATGTAGTCATGAATTGACGCATCGAATCACATGCCTTTTAACCTTCTGGGCGTAAACTACGATTTTTACTGGTATCCTGACCTAATATACTACTAACTAAACATATTTTAATATAATTAACAGCACAAACATTTTTAAATAAAAGCTGGGTGGTAATTTAATTTTTACTTTGGATCAGAGCGTTTGTTATAATCCTCATAGCTAAAATTTGTTCCAACACTATACCATACATAAACCATATGTGTGGCATGAAATTACCACATCACTTATAAATAAAATTTCAAGGTAATTTTCTCGTATCCAAAGAATGCAGGAAATTAATGACGAAATAAAATGGAAATAATATTCTTAAACATATAGGAAAATTGTCTCTAAGTTTTTGACCAAAGTTAATGGATAAACTAGAGTTGATGCATTTGCTATTAGAAAAGCTATAAATGCATAAAATTCATGAGTCGACCTTAAGTTTTATGCACTATTCTCGACAATCTTAAAATGCGGAATACAGAAGAAGAAATAACCTTATAGTCTTCATAAGCCTGGTACTATACCTTGGTGAAAAGAAAAAAACGACTTATTGGAATTCTTACCCTGGTCAACAACTGTCATGTAAAATCTACTTTGATCTAAACTTAACTTGCTGTGGCAGTACTGTGTGGGAGGTATTAATGTACGTAAGGCATATAAATAATCAGTAAGCCCTTGTCCGTAGGTACAATATGTCTATTATCTAAAATCGTGGTAGGTAAAGGAAGAAATTTACTTTTTGTTCTTCCTAATAAGATTTGGGCTCGTATTGTTAAGTTAAACGGAGCTTTTTTGGTGTTAATAGGATGAAATAAAACTAGAATACGATCTAAGCTAAAGTCTATCACAATTTGGTTTACATATATGAATTTCATCAAGACAGGAAAAGAAAAATGAAAATATGTTAGTAAAAGAAAGTATGAACATTTTTAACCGACTTCAAGAAGGGGGAGGTGTTCAATTCGCTGTACATTTTGTTTATGTGTTTTATCTCACAGCTTTTCTCTGGGCGAGCCGAGTTTGACAGTTCTTAAATTTTATTTGTAAGTTGGTGCTCGTCGTGTGGTGTCATGTAAATTTGATCGGGATCTGATTAGTAGTTTTTGAGTTGTTCTTAATAATGCGTATTTAATTGACTTCAAATACATTGATAATATTCTCATTTCATATATATTGAAGTCGGTTGTGCAAAGTTTTTAATTTTGTCAATTGTATCAGTTACCTCCCAATATCACACGTATTTCACTAAAACTGTATAAAATTTAGTAAATTAATTGTTTATTTTCAAAACTGCTTAATATCCTTGCAATAAGTCAGACAGCTAGTTAGGTGAAGTATTTTAACAAGAAAATACATTAACTTTTAATGTGCATATTACCAGGAATTCATCCGATTCTCGTCCTAGAAGAAGTGGTATTGATATTGAAAATGTTAGAAAGACAACAATCTTACATCCAAAACTTTATCCATTTTTATAATATGCCATTATTAATGAATTATGGCATATGGAATTATTGGCGTTTGCATTTATAATAATATAAAAAAAATTAACAATAATTCATAATGTGAAATTAAATAATCTAAATTTAAATATTATGTCATATTGTTATTATAATACAATAAACACTAATTGTATTCTAAATTTGAAGCTTCCATAACTGCTAGAAGTGCCTTAGAGTTTTGATGGTCGGTCAGTCAGTGAGTGACAAAATTAAGAAACTTTGACTGGTTACAATTCTTAAACTACCGGTTCAAATTGAATGAAATTTGAAATATACCATGTTCATACAATGTTTACTCGGTTACTGAAAATTCAGGCTTCTAGTTTTATTAACCACGAAGTTATAAGGGGTCGAAAATAGCTTGAATTGTTTCGAGAAAAGATGGTACGGCCGTGCCGCTTTTTTGCTCGACTTGGCGGGGGCACTGCCGTGCCCCCAGATAAGTGCTTTTGATATTACGAGTATTATGTGCCTCCACGACACAGTAGCAAAATCATAGTGGTAGTTAGAACTTATTAATAGAAGTTAAGAAATAATTCCTTTATACTGAGTAGTTCGTTAAAATATTTATAGTGAAGTTTAAAACGGTAGTTTCACTATCTTGATTATAAATAATAAATTTTCTTAATATTCACTTACTAACGAATAATTTATTTTAGCGAACATTACGGATTAAACTGGGCTAATTTCGCGTTAGATGGTTGTGCAGCTTGTTTCAAACTACGCATAATGACGTTTTTATAGTTGTGGCTGGTATTTTGAACATGCAGCTGAGTTCTTAACACACATTATATACAATAACAAAAAACTGAGTTGGTTTGGCGAAAGAAGTTAAGTCGCTTTTATCTCGCCTTCGTTGTAGCAGTAGCTGCAAGTTTAGCCTTCATATGCCCGACATATCCCCAAAAATTTCAATATAACCCAAAGATATGGCAACTAGCCTCCTGATATTTCTGAAAAACTTTTTAGAGCATGAAAAAGTTCCAATGCGTGTTAGCGGACATAAACATGACCGAGAAATTAAGGAGTTAATTCAAGGAAGTGATAAAAACATTTAACAGTAGTTAATTGGAATGCGTGTGGATGTTGTGTTTTTCACACACATTTATTTGTAAATCTTATGAGCTCTACTCAAGTAGGCAAGGTCTGAATTATGATTTGGCAGCTGTAAGCCTGATTCAAATTGAAGGCAGGGCAAACTAATAATATTTATAATATTATGGCTTAAGCAGTTTACGAGAGAAAAAGCAATTAATTAAGTAGGCGGCTGGGGAGCGCAAAGGATTCCTGGTTTAATGGTTTTTTAAGATGGTGCTGGAGTTGAAGATCAAATCCTGCGTGGAAAAAGTGTGAATATATCGTCCAAAATGTTTAGGTTTGCATTTTTAACCATTTGTAATTTGTGCATATGAACCGCCACCAAGATTATAAGAATATTTTCAAGGAATCACGGTGGTGGTTTATATGCACACATTTAGTGTTATGCTTAAACAAGTCTTGGCCGCTTTCCTGGCTGCATTTCGTATCTATATATGCAGGCTTAGCCGTAGGCAATTCTTTTTGTACTTTATTTATGTGAAAAAGTTTTAAAAAGGGATAAAATATTTAAGCCGAGTTGATCTAAGTCCTTTTATATTTTATTGAAAAAGCTCCCTGTCTGTGGATAAAACCATTTTCCCGCTTCAGTTTCCAAATCAACGTGCAAATCAACAAGCGTGTGGTTTAGTAATTTAAACTGGATTAATTTAGGTTTAAATTAAATTATAAATAAAAATTATTTCACCTTTATCGCCTTTACGACGTGTTCTTTCCCTTCTGTTTATATTTTTTGCACATAATATATTTTCACACATTAATAGGTTTTCACACCCACTGAACTTTTTGGGAATGTATCGCTGACTTATAGATCACTTGGTATTCCACCATTACTTGATCGCCAGAATCTCGTCGCAGAGTCTCGCGCTAGAGAGGTTACTATTAAAAAAACCTGCAAAAACAGGCATTTATACTGAACATTGCCTGAAGCGTTAGTTATTAGTTGACAGAACAATAACCACTCATAATGATTTCCCTCTAACAAATTGTATTTAATGCTGAATATTAAACAAACACTATTCGTGTTGAAGCTAAAATACGCTAATAACACTAACCACAAATGAGACAAAGTAGCGCTAAAATTAAATTAAGCACAATCTATGCACCTTATGGTTTCGGAATAACGAACAGTGTTTACCTTTGACATAACTCTCAAAATACAGTTTAACAACACGTTATGGGGCTTAAACTGTTTCGGATTTTTTATATACAGGCAGCCAACTTCAAACAAAGAAGGCTTCACAATACTTCGTAGAATTTGAGAGGTGTGTATGGATCAAAAAACAAAAAAAAAATACAGTCCTCTAAATGCGCCTTCAAACTTTGAGTTAGCGGTCTACACTGATTCTATCTCATTCTCTCGCAGTGTAAATCCTCTAGGTGAATATATTTGTCTCTTTTTAGCCCTTGATTTACTACCCTAATTAAAATATCACTTATCACCACCATGAGTCTCCGGGACTCGTGATTAAATTTTTTAAATAAAAACTAAATGAAAGATGTGATGTAAGAGTAAATGTGAGTCCCTAGGACTCACACTCGATCATATATACCTTTTCGAACGACCTGCGCATGCGACCGCTCACCTCTACGTCCTGCACCTCACTGCAGGAAGGTACTAGAAAGCGCAAGTCTAAACTCTAAAAAATAAACTATTTTTTTGTTGTTTAAAAGTGGTGGTGAGTCCCGTGGACTCAGGGTGGTGCATTAAGGGTTGGTGTTACTTTTTCATTTCTTCTAGTTCCAAATCACAACGGTTCTAAAGAAATATACACTTCAAAAAATCATTGAAGTCATTTCAGCCGTTTGTGAGTGTGTCGGTGAACATAAAAGTCGACTATAGAATGAGAACGATTGGACGTTAAGAAGCAATCTTCAACAATTTATTTGATTTTATTAAAACTTGGCAAATGGCAAAAATGGCACTTTAAAGCATTATTTGTAATCAAAAGTAGCAAAAATTCAGAGAAATCAACACTTGGACTTCAGAGGTCAGGACATCTATTTTACCAGAAACGAGTCGTTCCACCTTAGTCCACAGGGGTGACAACGCATCTATGAACGTAGCACTAATTATTTCAAAAATTAAGATCAACTGAAGCAGAACAAAACCCATTTTCGTTTTTATCAACTTTTAATTAAAAATGGGGTTATATTAATATACTCTATGGAATAAGATTTTTTTCTTATTGAATCTTATAATTTTTAGTTTTCGCTCTTAGGACAAGTATTTTACAAGTATATTATTGAATATACGTCCCTATGGATTAATATAATAAGTAGCATGCTGCCTGCATACTGAGCCATAGGTCTTTTAGAAACCAGTGTTGACTACTATCTCACGTGACGGCAATTGGTGATATAGCAGTACGTGGTTAAAAGCACTGGCTTAACATAACAGAAGCCCACTCTTGCCTGGAAGGTACTCACATTGTAATCGGATGAAGAGACAGAATCAGATAAAATGTTTCTGACCCTGGTTGTACACTTTATACACTAAACAGTTTCTATTCTGGTAGATAATGCCTCAAGGCATTAAGTCCGTCCTTTGTATTCTTTTGTTTAAGGATGCAATGAAGAATAAAGTAAATAAATAAAAAAATATTTTGATACCTGATATTTGTACTGGTATTTACTTTTTAAAGTAGTATTTTAAGCTATTGCATAGCTTCTATCGCGGGCCTTGAGGGGGGGGGGACTGAATCCAGAAATTTATTCCGCCGTAACGAAAAAACCTCACGCTCCCCACTCCGACGGGCACGGAGGCGTGGCTTGAAGGCCGTGCATTATCTAACGTCGTTTCTTTTCGGCTAGACATGTGTAGATCACTCATTTCTAGCGACCGAATCATTCTAGTTTATTTCGTCACGCGTACCGGTACATTCGGATCGATCATTCAAATGGATCCTTTCTGGCTCCAGTACTCGGTGTCTGTAAGATCCATTGGGAACAAATGGGAAAAAAATATTTATGACTTTGTAATGCTATCATCGCCACCTACTGCATGTTATAGGTAATAAAGCATTTTATCGAACAAAAATTTATGGATTTTCAAGGTGGTCAAGGTTTCAAGTCCAAAAGATGCTATAAATATTAAACACAAAAACTTCAATTGATTTGATTTAATTGATAACTTTATTCAAGATTATTATCATATATTTTATTAATTTAATAAGTTTCTTTATTTTTAAATTTCATTCATAACTATACTTAATATTATCGATTCTTATAAATTTACTTTGCATTTAGGCCATCTAGCATCTATTGAGCGTACCACCTTGAGTCTCATCCATTTTGGTTTGATTTCGATAAAATGATAAATGACTTTAACTATAGATCGAATGGCGCTATTTATTACAAAGCAAAGCATTGAAAGCAATTTTAGTAAAAAGAAGATATTGTTTTCATCTAATATTATAAAATTTAGACTTCACATGTCTAAAAATAAGGATTGTAATGTTTATTTGCTACAAAGTACTTAATATGATGATTTTGTTATAAGATAAACTTTTATCTTATAAGAAAATCATCATATAAAATAAATAATTTGCCTTGAAATCTTTGAAGTGTTATTTTTAGTAAACCCCACGAAGTTAGGTGTTTTTAAAGTCCTTTTTTATACGCCTTTGCCACGAAATGATATTTTTAACTCATAGATGCAACAATCAAATGTAATAAATAATTAAATGTAAAATATTTATTTTTTATTTTTTATATAATAATAAAAAACCCTTATATAATAAATACTCTACAATATTTTTTTATTTCATAATAGGCACAAGTATGAAACTTCTCTATACAGTCTACAGTCTCTATTCATTTTCTGATCCTTTTGTGCTTAAGGTTATATAACCAGACAATATCGCCGTGCTCTGCCCAAAACAATCTTTTATTAGGTATTCAATGTATCGTGCGGATGAACGGCTCTTTCACTGGCGTCGTTACTTGGCGTGCAATTTGCTTTCAGACGAGCGATGGCTTAAGTGTATCAGAAGTGATATATCGTTTCACTTTACAAGCCACTGTGCAATTTCAGTTTGGGGACTTAGGTATAGTGTGACGGGTAAAGGACGTAAGACTTTTAGGATGAATCTTGCGCAAAATAGCAACCACAAGGAAATTGTTCGGTAAGCCATTACGATAAATTTAATTATTATGGACACTATTGTTATTATTGTAACATAAATAAAAGATTTAAGCGTTTACATTTTTGTGTCAATCAATGACACAAAAATTAGAGCTAATATTAGGGTGTATTGCAAAGATCTCTGACGTCATAGTGTTACATAGGTCGTAAGCCAATAATGAAACATGAAGACTTGGACAAGTCATGAAGGAAAGGGTAGAAATGAACTGGTGAATTCTCTTATAGTGTCATCATACAGTGAACAGAATGACGATGCCACATAGCTTATAATTTTTAAACTAAACCCTCAAAATATTTTTAGTGCGAGACATGCAAAAAAACGTACAGTATTAATTTTTATATGTGAGACAGGTAGTCTTTTCACTGCAAAAGATACAAGTAAATTATTAAATTAAAATCTTTCGGATATTAAACAACACATAAAACTTAAATATGTCAGTAACTTTTAGGGGAACAGATAAACAGCAGCAAATACATATCTGAAAATCAACAAATGACCAAAACTAACCTAGGACCAGGCGATGCATTAGCCAAGTAGTCTAAACATTAATCTCAGCAGTCGTCTGATACTCATTAGTGTTTTTGTTCCCATGTATGGGGGAAAAGTTGAATCTAACTGTACTTCTTTTATCTTAGAAACTAATAAAACTAAATTAATTATATTATATTATAATCTCTTATGTATAGTAACGAAAATAAATGAAAGCGTCCCATTAATGTAAAATAGTAATCACAAGATCGGGGTTTTGAAGAACTGTACTAATGAATAGCTCTAGCACTTGTGTTGTTAATGTGGTGTATAATTTGTTTTCAAACGGAAGTTATAGTAGTAGATCGTTGCACTTTACAAGGCTCTGTGAGGTGTTAAATCGTGGACACGTAACTTATTAAGGTTTGTGGCAGCGAACTAAAGTGATCAGTATTACAATAGTGTTTTATTATTAGTGTGTTTTAAGTTGTAATTGGTGTTCGGTTATTAAAGTGTCAATTTTGGTAATTCAATCGGCAGTTTTTATTGTCACGAATTCTAAGCTCGTCACATTACTATACTTCTAATTTTTCGATAATTTTATGTCAACCGTCATTAAAAAAAATTGGAAAATCTAAATATAAAAATATTTGTACTCAGTAATTTTCGTGAAAACTAGTTATTTTACCTAACTCATTAATATTTTTTTTCTCTTCAATTTTATTTAATTTAAAAAAATTGTCATCTAGTCATAGTCAGTATTTTAATTTAGCATTCACCAAAATACACCTTCAGGTCACTCTATCAAGTTCGGAGGTAGGGACCCATCATAACTAAACAAAACAAGGCCTAACTCGGCACACCTAGTTCTACTCTTTGAAAAGTTCCAGTAGGAGGCAGAGGCTGATTAAATGTCGACAGCGCCCCAGGTTAGCCTAGCATCTAATCGGCGTCCCTCTAGTAGCCATATAATATCTATTATAAGAACTACTCATTTTGCAATTGACTATATTATTATTTATAATCATCATCATCATCATTACGGCTCTTCACTTATCCACTGTTGAACAAGGAATGCCACAAAACACGATCCTGAGCCACCTGCATCCATCGAATTTCTGTCGTCACTCCGTCTAGTGGGGGGCCGCCCTACACTACGCCTACGTACGAGGTTGCCAATTCGTTGGGCGATTGGGTTATGTCGGTCACTCCGGTTCTACTGCGGATATCCTCATTTCTAAGTTTATCACGCAGAGTAACCACGAGCACAGCCCTTTCATGAGGCAATATTAGGATTTTACCTATTAAATCGCCGTTTTTTTATGAAATAAGTTAACTTAAACTTTTTATACATTTTATTTCCATTAATCGAAGTAATCACCCATGAAAGCGATACATCAACTTTCACCAAGCTCTTTTTGTTTTGGTATATAGTTTTGGTATTTCTGAAAGGACTTCTTACTTAATAGGACTTCTTACTGAACAAATTCATAAAAAACGAGGATCATTAATTTATATTTCTTTATATTTATTAAAAATAACTTAATTTTAAAATTAGTCTGGCAATAAGATGCGAAAAAACTTGCTATGAATGAAAATTTCGGTCCGTCAAACCATAGTGTGTCCAACAATTGAACATAATATCCCCTGCGATTTCATTTCGAATCAAATTAAACATTATTGAAAAATTTCACATTCAATGAAAAAACTGTGAGGAAACATTGGCAATTAAAAGTTAAACGAAAAGGTTTGAAAATTTTTCCGGGTTGATTTATCATTGCTCCTATCGGAAAAAATCTTTTTTTTTTATAGCTTAAATATACTTTGCATGGGTGAACATTAGTTACAATAATGTTCCAATTGTAGTATGCCACTTCCCCACTAGGTGAAGTGACGAGTTGTTAAGACATGCGTAGTGCTATACAGTAGCGTATCTGGAAGCCCGTTTGGTTAGATACTATCCTCTTATTTTTTTCTGCCGCAAATGCAGAGTTTGCATTCTTGTTTTGGTGTTTTCTGTGAGGTCTTCAGAGGTGACAATGCATCTGTATCCTTCTATATGTATCTTGCGTGGATTTTCCGTCAAAAATGTCTGAATTATCGAGCTTTTATTCTACGTCCTCAGATGTAATGTCCAACCTCTCCTCCGTCGGGGGTAGTTTTGAAAGTGCGAGACGGCTGATAATATGCTTATCCTTTTGCCAAATATAATGATTATAGAAAATGGACTCTACAACAGGGAAAGAACAAGTCCAAAAGTATCTTTTACAGGTTTAATTAAGATGACTGGTCCTCGAGACCGAATTTCAGTCACGGTGGCCAGTCTCAACGGAGACGAGTATTATACAATGTGTTAATCAAAGATGTTTTATAGGTACGGATACCGTGTTGCTAACACACCGCACCGTTCACAGTGACGCCGGTCTTTGATTCATGTGTGCGTGAGTACCACGTGACGCGCATATCTTACGTACCATGCCCGCATTAGTGTGACTTCGGTAATAATAGTGCGAATCGATTGCCCAAAAATTTGAGACATTTTATATTTCATTCATATTGACATACCTGAGTGTAAAATATGTATGCGGGGCGTGTGCATTTGTGTCCGTATGTGAATGGGGATATGGGTGGTTATGTGTGTTTTATTTAGGTACGAATATCGCACTAAAATAGTGAAAATAAGTAATAAAAACTAGATATAATTAATGTAACAGTTAAAAATAAATCAAAAATCACATTAGATATTTATGTATCTAACAATATATTGAACTGATCTATTATTATTGAATATATACAGAGTACTACATTTTCGTACCTTAAAACCCAAAATATTGCCGCAAAGACATCTTATTTTTAATCTTAAGTAAAATGACGTACAAAAGTAAGTTTGGTTAAGTTTAAACTTCGGCCAAGAGATAGCAAATGTTTTTTTTTTTTAAATTCATATATCGATACAGTTTCATGACTAGATCAAATCATTGCGTGAAATCCATTAAATCCTTCCACTGAAAGACGATAAAAGATTGTGTGTTTAAAGGCTACATTTTGTACTGTAAAACCTGTAAGTAAATAAATAAAAATCAATGTTGATTGTGTATAAGTGTCCTTGACATGAAAGGGAATTTAACATAATATTATTATTATATAACAAACAATAATATAATATAATTATATAACAAATAATAATATAAAGAATAACAATATAACATTATTATTATAATAATATAATTTAATCATACAATAAAAGCCCTCATTAGTAACGTAACGGTAAAAAAAATTTAAAAATTAGTCAAGTAATTTTCGAGATAAGTCAAATAAAACATATTCATAGAAAGAAGTGCCATCTATAATAAAATACATTCTACGTTAGACATCTTTATACATAGCATTCTAGTGGTAAAAGAATTTTCAAAATCGGTCAAGAACTGTACGAGTTTAGCTAAAACATATTCGTTGATGGTAGTGCCCTCTATATTAAAATACATCCTACGTTTCACAGTCATAATAGCATTCTAATGGTGAAATTTTTTTTTAAATTAGTCAAGTAGTTTTTAGCACCATTCCAAAAATCGATTCAGCTTAGCAAACCACACACACACACAGTAAAAACATAACCATCCTTTTTAGTTTGTAGTCGGATAAACAACCGATTCACAACGGTTACGTATCGGCTGCGTTGGATAAATGTCCGTTGTCAACAGCTGCTTTACAACTATTAATGACATTAAAATAAGGAAAAACATTTCATACGGTAGGCAACACTCGAATATTATTGCGCAGTATTATTACTTGCATTGACATTCGGCTTTCGTATTATTTTAACAAGAAATACACCAGAAAATTGTATATTTACTTATGAAAAGTGATGTTCTAATCCTTATCTTTTTTCCAAGAGTAATTTTTACATGATTTCACAGCACAAACAGTCATTTTCCGAAATAATAAAACACTGGTTCGTGATGTATGTTCGCAGTGAACGTCGCTGGCGTAATGGCGGAACGATCGAACGAATACGCCAATATTGGCGCCTTTTAAATGGAAGCGTTTTAGGCGCGTGTACTCGGTATCTGTACCTATAAAACATCTTTGGTGTTAATTTTACACTTGATCAAACGAAACGTGCGGATACTAGATAAAAAATTGTCGGTAAGAAATCGTAAATTTTTTTTTATGTAAACTATTTAAAAAATAAAAGCATTAAATTTTTTTGGTAAAATTCCCATGCTTTGGTTTTAAATTATTTTCTCTATAAGTAAACGGTGTAATTTTTTCAATTTAGTTTTATTTGGAATTTACAAAGCTTAACTAGCAACAAAAATTAAAAAACCTACGATATCCAGCAGGAAATTTGTCAAAAAATTAATGAGATATTTTTTTTGTTAAAAAAATTTCTTTTTATTTTTTGGTCTGTAATTTCAAAACTAGTACGTTAAAATAACCTTTTTAGCATGTTTTAATAAACTACATAGCTTACTGTACAAGTTCTCCAAAAAATATGCATTCTATATATTTTCGATTTTAAAATAATAATCATCAAAGAATGCCATCGGTATGTTGATCTACGCTTATGCCCCGAACCTACCTCCAATTTGAACACCCCTGGTAGAACAATAGCAGGTAAAGATAAAAAGAGATGGTTCAAGGAAAAGCGAAACAAGAGAGAGAGAGTGAATTGTCGTTTGAATGAGATTTAGGTCTGGTTCTCGTACCAGTCTGTACCTTACAGTCTGTACCTGCGCTGGCGCTTGTTGTTGTATTCCAGGCGCTGGAATACTAGTCTGTACCTGCGGTCATTGAAGGAAACCTGGTGTAGACATTCATCGATGGCACCCGCGAACTGGAAGTCAGAGCTGCTGTGAGGCTCGGGCACCACGAGACGCTTAAGGACGCCTTGGCTCATGCACTGGAGGTGGAAGCCGTGCGGCAGGATCATCGTTCCCATCGCGTCAGGAAGGTTGCAGCAGTTATGGTTCGCAACCACAATAAAGGATACAGCCCTAGGTGCTATGGCTGTGGGGAAAGGGGCAATCTTCGATCCAGCTGCCCTAAACGAACCCTGGAAAGGGAAGGTGAATGATCTCAGAAGGGAAGTGCGACTAACATCACCGCCCAGCAGCAACCGGGATACGACTTTACTATCAGACATCGCAGCAGGAAATCTCATGGCGACGCAGATGCATTGTCAAGAAGACTTTGTCCTGAAGATTGGAAACATTGTACTAGGCAAGAAAGGAAGGAAGTGGTATCCGTGAGGATGCTCAGGACAGACCACCTCATCAACAAGTGGAAGGACAGCCTACGACATGCAAAGCAGGAAGATACGGACATCAAGCCGATTCTGGAATTGATGAAAGCCCGTGCTACCAAGCCTAAGTGGAGCGACGTCTCAGCGATGAGTTCAACCACGAAAAGCTGTTGGGCCCAATGGGACAGCTTGCTGATTCAGGATGAAGCCCTGTGCCGTAAATGGGACAATGGTCGAGGAGACAGCTGTCGTTCGCAAACGGTGGTCCCTAAAGCTAAAGTGCCGAATGTTCTACAGCTGTGCCATAATGGTCGTTCAAGAGTCCATCTGGGAATTAAACGAACTCTGCTGAAGGTTCGAGAACAGTTTTACTGGGTCCATTATCGTGACGACGCCGAGGATTGGTGTCGTACATGTACAAGTTGTGCGGCTGTGAGGGGACCTCAGACACGTAGTAGAGGAGCATCGAAATTGTACAATGTTGGTGCACCATGGGATAGGACAGCCCTTGACATTGCGGAACCGTTACGGAAAGGCGCAAGAGGGACTCCTAAGATCGTCCATGTGGATCGCTTGGTGCGTTATTATGGGGCCGACAATGCTCGTCGGCTTCTAGAAGCTTAGTTCTTCGTTTCGACACTAGATGGCGCTGTCGGTTGAAAGTTTAATGATGTCATTTTCTGGAAAGTTCCCCCCGCTCTCATCTCTGACACAACATGATAAAATAATTGATAAATTGGTTAAAAATTCATTGAGGGATTTCGTGTATAAAAAGGTTGATGGTTCTCAATGTTTTCATGAATTCTGCGCAGCAGTTACGCTGACACTTGTTTTCAACATGTCAAGATAGAAGCAATATAAGGCATCTGTCACTCTTGCTACCTGTGTGAAATAATTACCTACAAACGCGAGGCACCGAGGGTGAAATACGCAGTCGAGGCTAGCGCGTTGTAAGCGATTGAATGTTACTTTTTTAACGCTGTTTACACAAATAATTTTTTGTAGACATTTGAAATTGTTTTTGTTTAGTGTGTAGTATATTTAATTGTAGCATAAAATAGTTAAAAAGTTTAAATGTAATTTAAAAATTATATATATATATATATATATATAATTTAAAAATTATATATATAATTTATATATATAATTTTTAAATTATATATATATATAAATATATATATATATATATATATATATATATATATATATATATATATATATATATATATATATATTTTTTTTTTTTTTGAAATAAGAACCCTTATAGTTTCGCCATATACATCCGACCGGGGTTTACTCAGAGACTTTCTTTTTTATAAAAAACGTTACCCCTACACTAAGGTTTTCTCTTGTATCGTGGGGGCAGTTTACAAACATAAATTGCACAAGGACAAACATCCAGATCCGAAACAACTATTTGTAGGCATACAAATACGTGTTCCGTGCGGGATTCGAACCCGCGACCCCCAGCGCAGCCACTCATTGCTTAAGCCACTGCGCCACGGAGTCGTCGTCGTATTATAACTATATTATGATTTTTTAAGACATCGACACAAACATTTTTAACTAAGTCTACATTCAGTGACTATGAAGGATTTTCAAACTACTAAAACATAATTATCGTCATCGCAGCCTTTTAAAAGTCTAGTGCTTTATATAGGCTTGTTTACCAGATTGATTCACGGGAGGCGATGGAATTGTTGCCACGCCATAGTTTCCACGCTTGGCAGGTTGGTTGGTTGGTTGATACCCGTGAGATAAAATGGGGTGATTTATTCACTTACCGCCATCACAAGTCACATTACTGAATTACGGAGTGCTTGGGATAAATACGACTGCTTGTTATCCTGTCCTTCCAATTATATTTTCGTTGATCACTTAACGATTGTGAATTCAATTTCACCTAATTATTTTGTACTTGTTATTTGGTACTTTGTTTGTTACATTTATTATATTTTGCAAAATTCCCACATCACACAAATATTTGAACGAAATAACGTGTAAGAAATTCTTCGATTTTAAGGCATATTTTACTCTATAACATACATAAAAGCAGTGGTTACTACATTCAAATAGCTGTCTTTTGCCAAGCTTAATACCGCTGAGAAACTAAAAAAAAGACGCAGAAAAAGGCAAAGATGCTTTTTTTGGGTTGTTGCATGATATGTTCTCCTCGAGTTCTTTCTGCCCAGATGTAGAGTGGAACTATTACAATATTGAAATAGCGTAATAAAATTTTGCACTCTAGTCTTCGTACTGCTAACAATTTAGTTAATGTCAATCGCTTTTAGAGTTCGTCGCATGTTTGAAGTTAAGTTAGTAACTCACCATGTGTTATATATATCCTTATTGCATTTATTTTTTTACAACAAAAGTATACAAGGGGTAGACTTCATGCCTTGAGGCATACCCTACCATACAACTCATGGAGTGGTGAAAATTCTGTGTAGCAATATAGAATAAAAAATAAAATAAAAATGAAATATTTTTGATGAAATAAAAGTTGATATCATGCAAACCGTATATATGTAATATAAATCTAAAAAAATATATAAATCTACAATAATCATATATCAATAGACATACAATAAGGATTTCATTAATACATTGTTTTCGTCCAAGGGGAAAGTGCTTTAAAGCTTTTTGTAAGATAGCTTAGTTGATTGATTGCTTCAGTTATTTGCAGTCATGTTAATGTCAATTAAAAGAAACAAAAAGAAAAGAAAAGAAACTAAAAAAAATTAAATGGGTTACATAATTGATTAGCGAAAGAAACCACCACTACATGATTCTGAAGAGAGTGAAAAAAATTAGGTTGTTGTGTTAAGTAATAATAATTGAATAATATTTTTATAATAATACGTGTTGTTGAATGAAAAGGATTGTTCATTGGTGTTTCCTCTTTCCATATCATTAAATAATAAACACAACTTAATATGAATGAAACGAGTGATTTAAAAAAATTCGACAGCAGAGACCAACCTCTCCGCTTCGCGTTCGAGTTGTGCAATAATTAACTACCTAATGTACACATTTAACTAATAAATAAACCAAACATACACAAACACACACACACTATATATATATATATATATATATATATATATATATATATATATATATATATATATATATATATATATATATATTCATAATCAGTATGTATAAACAACTCTGAATAAATACGTCTGTTTAGCAACATATAATATATGGATGATTCGTGTAAGAAGTTCATATATCAAAAATATATGAGGTGTTTACTTATCAATGACGTCACGAGTTTTTAATAACATTTAAAGCTACTTAGATGATATAGTGCCCACAGACGGAGCCCAACAGATAATTCAAGTTTCTGCCGAGCTTCAAGGGTTAGCGCTAATATTAAAAGGCTGGAAATGATTGCTCGCAATAAATAAACACATTGTTTACATAACACAACTTTTATCAAAAACATGTGGAATTTAACGCTGGCTTCGTACGCTGTTACCATAACGTATCAAAGTCCACTCCTAAACATAAACTTTTTCCCATAAAATGTCTATTTTTTATAGGATAGGATGACAAACGAGCACACAGTCCACCTGATGGTAAGTGGTTGCTGTGGCCCATAGACATCTACATCTATCCTCGATTACGAATCAAAATGCAGATGCATTGTCATCCGTGAGGACTTAGGTGGAATGCCTCGTTTTCAGTAAAAAGGTTCTCCGGTTCTCTACAATCACCATACGTAACACAGCAGCATTAAGCTACTATTTGACGCTGGTATTCTGTGAGAGCGTGGTCCTTCCCCGGTCGAGCCGACCCATTCGTGCTACAACTGTACTACTAATATAACTGCAGCATGGCTCTACCACGTATAAAAACTCAATGCTCAAAGCAAGTCTTAAATGTCTCGGACTATACGCTCTACTTTTGTTTCTGTTTCACTAACTTATTATAATATATTGTCAGTAAAATTCAGCCGAGCGTTGAATGCAAAATATAAACAGTGGAGCGGCCGCATAACAATTGCAAAGAGGCCGTTTTTATTCTCCTATAACACGGGAAAACATTTTACTTCCATATCTTGACGTTGTTGACGTTATTGGTATCATCTGTGGCAAAGTCAGTAATATAAAATTTTCTTAAAAATATTTCATAAACAGCAGTATTGGCTTTAATTGATTCATTTTGGGTAATGAAGGAAATAAGAAATGAGAACCTTAAAAGAAATTTAAAAATGAAATAAAATTACTCTGTAAAGACAGCATAAAAAAATCACTATTCTATATCTAACCCTGGGTGTCGTTAGAGGCAATAAAGGGACATGAAACAGCAGAAAGACGGCAGTATCTTGATGATGACAACCGAAAATAGCTAAACTCTGTCAGTAGTAGGACTGCACGTCAGAAGTGAAAACTTCCTAGCTCACAGATACATCTGTATACATGTATCTAAACGTGACGGTCACAAGAGTTCAGTGCTTTTTCCTTATATCAAAAGATCTATATAAATATAAAGAAAAGCAGCAGTATAAGTGCGGGTTGTGAGGCATTCCATCCATCTCCATCCCGAGGTGGCACGAGGTCTGTAGCGTTCTTTGTTTGAAGTTGGTTGCTGGTACCATGGACTACTGCTGCCACTTACCATCAGGTAGACTATAAAAAACAACGTATGATTAACATAGCCGAAGTTACGCGTAAATTGAGCATCAACCAAACTTCCAACTATATACCAATTTGTTAAGTGTTCTTTTTAAACTCTTTTAGGTATTATACAATATGTAACAAAAACCCTGTGATACCAGTTAAGTACGTTAAACAGTGACACGAATATATTGGTATTGTTACGAGCTTGAGGTTCGTGACAATAAAAATTGCCGATAAAATTACCTAAATTAACACTTTAATTTACTTTATACAAATTAAAGTTAAAAAACACTAATAATTAAACACACTAATTCACTTAATTTCGCTCCGAAGCTTCGCTTGTGTCGCCGAGTTAAACTCTGTCCCGATCGCATATTGCAGCGCCTATTTATTTAAATTAGCAAAGAAACATCCCGAATCTTCAGGTAAATGCGCGCAAGGTACCGAGAAATCGAGTATAGATTTTCTAGAAACTTAGTTCTTCGGGCGGCGCTGTCGGTTGAGAGATCGGTGATGTCATTCTTTACACGCTCTACTCGCTCTCGTTCCTGACACTAGATGGCGCTAGTATATCGTCGATTGGAGCGCGTAACACTGTCCCCTCCTAAGACATGCTCGTCCCGAGCATTATCGGTCCCATAATAACGCGCCAAGCGATCCACATGGACGATCTTAGGAGTCCCTCTTACGCCTTTCTGTAACGGCTCCGCAATGTCAAGGGCTGTCCTATCCCGTGGTGCACCAATATTGTACAATTTCGGTGCTCCTCTACTACGTGTCTGAGGTCCCCGCACAGCCGCACAACTTGTACATGTACGACACCAATCCTCGACATCGTCACGATAATGGACCCAGTAAAACTGTTCTCGGACCTTCAGCTGAGTTCGTTTAACTCCCAGGTGGACACTTGAACGACCATTATGGCACAG
This sequence comes from Parnassius smintheus behrii, assembly GCA_036936625.1. NCBI lineage: Eukaryota > Metazoa > Arthropoda > Insecta > Lepidoptera > Papilionidae > Parnassius > Parnassius smintheus. Next base: position 35,516,410 of record JAUPFT010000029.1, read on the forward strand.
CTGTAGAACATTCGGCACTTTAGCTTTAGGGACAACCATTTGCAAACGACAGCTGTCTCCTCGACCATTGTCCCATTTACGGCACAGGACTCCATCCTGAAGCAGCAAGCTGTCCCATTGGGCCCAATAGCTTTTCGTGGTTGAACTCATCGCTGAGACGTCCCTCCACTTAGGCTTGGTAGCACGGGCCTTCATCCATCCCAGAATCGGCTTGATGTCTGGATCTTCCTGCTGTGCACGTCGTAGGCTGTCCTTCCACCCGTTACTGAGGTGGTCTGTCCTGAGCGTCCTCACGGATACCACTTCCTTACCTTGCCTACTACAATGGTTACCATCTTCAGGACAACGTCTTCTTGACAATGCATCTGCGTTGCCATGAGATTTCTCGCTGCGATGTTCGATCTCAAAGTCGTATTCCTGCTGCTGCTGGGCGGTGCTGTTAGCCGCACTTCCTTTCTGAGACCGTTCACCTTCCCTTCCTAGGGTGTGCTTAGGGCAGCTGGACCGAAGATGGCCCCTTTCCCCACAGCCATAGCACCTAGGGCTGTATCCTTTATTGTGGTCGCGAAACGTAACTGCTGCAACCTCCCTAGCGTGAGGTGAACGATGATCCTGTCGCCGCCAGGCAGTGCCGTTAGCTGCACTACCCTCCTGATATCGTTCACTTTCCCTTTCTGCGGTTCGCTTAGGGCAGCTGGATCGAAGGTGGCCCTTTTCCCCACAGCCATAGCACCTAGGGCTGTATCCTTTGTTGCGGTCGCGAACTGTAGCTGCTGCAACCTCCCTGACGCGATGGGAACGATGATCCTGCCGCACGGCTTCTACCTCCAGTGCATGGGCCAAGGCGTCCTTAAGCGTCTCGTGGTGCCCGAGCCTCACAGCAGCTCTGACTTCCAGGTCGCGAATGCCGTCGATGAATGTCTGCACCAGGTTCCCTTCAATGAGCGCAGGTATAGACCGGTAAGCTTTTCGCACCAGCTTCTCCACCTCTAGAGCCCACTGCTGCAGGTTTTCGTGGATGCGCTGCACACGATCTTTAATCTGCGCACGAAAGACGTGTTCCAGGTGAGCGTCGCCATATCTCGCCTCCAATGCCTCAAGGAGTTGCTCATAAGTCACTTCCTCACCGAGAGCTTCCAGAACTGTCAAGGCCTGGTCGCGCAGGCCCAGTGTGAGAGCAGTCATGGCCTGATTTTTATTCCAGCCGTTCGCCTTCATAACAGCTTCGAACTGAATTTTGTAGGCTGACCAGGAAGAGGTACCGTCGAACGGTGGCACCTTGAACCCACGTAGCGAAGGTGTTGTAGCTACTGCGGGAGCTGTAGCTCCATCTCCAAGTTTGAGTTCATCCAGTGATTTCTTCATGTCGGCCATCACGTTGTCAACCCGATGGTTCACATGGTTGATTCGGGTTTCATGTTCTTCGATTCGGGTTTCAGCTTCCGACAGACGGTTGTCGTGTTGAGCAACCCTATCCTTCACCTGCCTTATCTCTTTCCCAAAGGTAGCGTGAAGGTCCTTCATGAGGAGCATCTGCTCTTCCGACCGACGAGCCTGTTCCGCCTGCTGATCTTCCAACCGACGGGCCTGTTCCTCCTGTCGGCGGGCCTGTTCCTCCTGTCGGCGGGCCTGCTCCTCTTGTCCGCCCCGCAGCTGCTCTTCCAACCGACGGACCTGTTCCTCCTGTCGGCGGGCCTGTTCCTCTTGTCCGTCCCGCAGCTGTTGCAGCATCACCATCAGAGCACCTAAGTCAGGTGCCACAGACGTAGAAGCTGCTGACGGACCGGCTTCCGTGGCCGGCGGCTGGCCCTCAGACATCTGCGGCGTTGCACCACCAAATCTCCTCTGGTCCGTCTCCTGCTGGCGTTGACTTCGGGTACGGACACCCTCCGTTTCCTCCTCAGGTAAAATCGGCATTATTTTATCCCACTTCTGACACCAATTGTTACGAGCTTGAGGTTCGTGACAATAAAAATTGCCGATAAAATTACCTAAATTAACACTTTAATTTACTTTATACAAATTAAAGTTAAAAAACACTAATAATTAAACACACTAATTCACTTAATTTCGCTCCGAAGCTTCGCTTGTGTCGCCGAGTTAAACTCTGTCCCGATCGCATATTGCAGCGCCTATTTATTTAAATTAGCAAAGAAACATCCCGAATCTTCAGGTAAATGCGCGCAAGGTACCGAGAAATCGAGTATAGATTTTCTAGAAACTTAGTTCTTCGGGCGGCGCTGTCGGTTGAGAGATCGGTGATGTCATTCTTTACACGCTCTACTCGCTCTCGTTCCTGACACTAGATGGCGCTAGTATATCGTCGATTGGAGCGCGTAACAGTATTATTATGTAAATGAGTTTAAGGGCGTTTTCAATTTAGTCGTTTCGTACTGGTCCGCTGCCGCACCGCGCACATTTTATGAAAACAAACGACCGGCCGTGTGCAATACGACAACCGCACCGCTTCGGCACCACAGCAGACCGACACGAAACTTCTAAATTGAAAGCACCCTTTGGACGTTCTAGAGCGACGCTAACCTGCAACATCTCTGGTTTTGCAGATGTTCACTATCAAACATGATCACTTATCATCAGGTGAGCCGTACGCTCGTTTGCCTCCTCTTATAAAAAAAAGTTACAGAGAAGAGGCAAAAAATCAAACGTTGTCACAGATTGGGCTCACAAGGTAAATATCTAGTTAGAGCAGTCCTCGTCCAGTTCCATGATCACCATACAAAATCAGTAGTTTGGAAGTCTAAAGCTAAGTTAAAAGGTACGTCTTTCACATTGTTTGAGTCTCTCACAAAAACGCGTCAAAATATTCACAAGCAGGCCAGGAAGTACTTTGACATGAGGACTGTGTGAACGCTTGATGGCACAGTCTATATTAAATTGCTTGATAGTAGTCGGACAAAAGTAACTTCAGAGGAAGACTTCAATAATCTTGTCACCAAGTACTCGCCAGGGTGTTCTTATCTTTCAAATACCAAAACCGAAGATAGCACAGGTGTAGGTGTAGTTGCCAACATGAAGTAGTCCCACGCTGTCAATGCAACCCAAGCAACGAAAAAAAGAATACATCGCGCTGTGACCATAAATAATGGCATTGTTGATATTTTTACACACTTTCTTAAGGTTGTTACGATTCTTTAAAATAATTAAGTTTACTTTATTCAGTCCTATGTTTCTTGGCATCATTCAAGCTTTTAGTTATTTCTATTGATCGTATTGTGGTCGTTATGGTTACATTATATTTGTCTTCTTTGTTTAATTAATTTGATTAAACTACTAAGGATTTAATATTGTTTAATATTTACTTGTTATAATAAGAATACAGCAGCTAATAATAGTACTATAATAATGTTATTAATAAAGTAAAAGTGACAGCATATATACGTCCCACTGCTGGGCATAGGCCTCCCCTAATTTCTGAGCACCGTCGAGCACGTCGTAAATCAGCACTTAAAATTGCAATTAACAATTTCATTGGTGGCGGCGGGGATCGAACCCGGGTTACTCGCGTTCTGTTATATTAACAGCGAGTGTTAACCATCTGAGCTGCCACGGCCCTATTAATAAAGTAGGTAGAAAAAATATAAATATTAAACAAACTGTTAATTTGTTACTTTGTAAAGATAAACAATATTATTGTAGTTAAGATTCGCCAAGTACAGGCAAAGGTATTAGAACTTGCAACCTAGTGTGTTTAAATATTTTAAAATACTGTTAGCAAACAGATGTTATTTTTCACTATGATTAAATTTACAATTTTGCTTTATCCCTATTAACATTCATTTCAAGAAATGATTTGGTTATACAGTCACTAACAAATTAAATGTTTGATTTTGTTTTCGTTGGGAAAGATTATTTGTTTAATGTTGATGTTTTGTTATATCCTGTTTCTGTATTTACTTTTCTAATAGTGTGTTTTGATGTTCTATTAATTTAAGGGTATTTTTTTATAAAAGTGATTGTTATCTTTATCAGTTAACTGATGGGATAGAGCAGTGATTGTGGAGTAGTTGATTTTCTGGTTTGTACGAATAGCGCTGTCGATGTTTTATACTTTTACCTTGTTTTATCTCGTTATATAATTAATATTTTATTATTTATATATTTATCTAATATACATATTATATATAAATTTATTATGAAGTTAATAATGTCTGATGATGAATCTTTTTATTCCATTTATAGTTCAGACTCCTCATACGCCTCTGGTAATGATGTTACAGATAATTTCCTTCCTTTGCCTCATAAAATATATTTTAATGTTTGCAACACTAATGCACAGAGCATTCCAAGTCATTTTTCCGACATAGAAGAAGCATTCTCACTATACTGTGTCGATGCTATCTTAATATCTGAGAGTTCGCTAAAACCATCTATTATGTCGAGTTTGTACCCATTACCCAATTTCATTCCTATACGCAATGATCGGACTGAGAATTCAAGAATAAATATTGAGAGTCTCGAGAGAGACGCATCTCTAGTTGATTTTGGCCCTTTGGTGGCAGCTTCTAACGTTGATGATAAAATATCCTTTCTTAATGATATGTGTGTTATAGTTGTTCTTTGGCGCGACTATCACAGAGGTGCAATCAAATCTAGCGTTTGTCTTCAACTGCTCGGCACGGCGGCGGCACAGCGATGACACCTGTCGTCTGACGGCATGTATCGAACTTTCAATTTTCAGCCAGCGCGTCTTATTGGTCGTCCAAAATGACGCCACCGTCTCACCTCCTTTTGGTGTGCCCATGCAGGAAAGATGCGGAGGTGAAGGGGGAGAAAATACCTTCAACTAATATAGTCTACAAAATATGAGATTTGGCACAACCAGGCATGATACAACAAGGCAAATTACAAATTTGTAGCACACAGGCTCTCTGAGTAAACCCCGGTCGGATGTATGTGGCGAATATATATATATATATATATATATATATATATATATATATATATATATATATATATATATATATATATATATACATATATACTAGCTTGCCAGACAGACGTTGTTCTGCCCTTTTCGACGACTCTTTGTCATGTCCTATTAAAAATCCTTAAATTCAACAGGCAAAAAACTATCCTATCTCTCAAGTTGGACCAATCTGTACATGGTGTGCAAATTTGATTAAAATCGGTTAAGTAGTTTAGGAGTCCGTTGCGGACAAACATCGTGACACGTAATTTATATATATTAAGATATTGAAACAACAACCCTTTATTTAAAAGTCATATTATTAAAACAATATGATATTTGTTTGTGCTAAAAGGGCGTACATTTATTGATACTGCACTTTTCAGTATTAAGCAAATATATGTATATATATTTATATATCTTGTATGTATATCTTTATAATTATATGTGTAATTATGTTTATAACATGTGTCGCAGTATGTAATATTATGTATGACTACTTATAGATATTTAATCTCAGTTGCACCTTGCACCCACAATATCTTCTCTGCTTAGCCTAGAGGTGGACTGGTAGAGAATGCCTTGTTGCATTTAGTCCGCCTTTTTGTACTCGGTGTGCAAGTAAAGCATATACATACATACACAAACACTCACGCCGGTCACCCAGAGGGGTACGCAGGGACTACAGACTTCCATTTAGCACGATCCTGATCTCCTCGCTCCTCTCTCGCCTCTACCACATCCATACCTACGTATACATGCTCGTTGGTTAAGGTACTCTTAATTTGGCCCATTTTAATATGTCGCCAATATCGCAAATAAATAAATAAATAATTATTTTATGGAATACTCCAACAACTTTAAAAGTACTTTGAACCAAAAGTTTTTAGAACCTGGCCTGGACATATGGAAGTAGACACTATACATGCTTCTATAGAGAAGACAAAAAAAACTGCAATGAAAGTAGAATTACCGGTACATACAGTGCACAGGAACCCAAGGACAAATGTTACAGAAATGCAACGGTATTCTTTCATCGATTTTCAGAAACTGCTTACAACAAATTACATACACAGAACAATTAGAGCATCAAAGGTTAATTAGAAGAAATTAAAATGGATCCAGATAAGAAAAACAAATTTAGGCATAAATATAAAACGAACATGAAACATGAGATGTGTACAATTACTACCAGAAAGAAGATACTGCACCTATGCTAACTCCTATTAGAGGAGGCAAACGAGCATGTGGCTCACCTGATGGTATTTAACTACTCTGTAACTCGTAATTAGAAGGTCACACACCGACTTGTAAGAAAGTTACGCTAGAGACCTATTTAAAATTATTTTATTTTATTTTATTATGTTTTATTTTTAATTAATAACGCATGTACGGACAGCTTCTTATTTGTTAATGCGTATCCAGTGTAAGACTGATGCGTGCTGACCTATGTATATTTCTTTGTTTTAAACGGGTGGAACAAATAGGTAAATGGTTCTTCTTTACATCAAAACAATTTCTTTGTAGTCAGCAATAAAATATGTTCCAGACATAAAATAGTAATAAATCCGATACGATAACCGACGCAGCGACGTTTGCCGTCTACAGTGGTATATACTCGTATTATGTTTGATGGAGTTACGAGGCTGTTGGTTTGTAAAATAACAACTAAACTTCAACCATGAGATAAAAATATTTTGATCGAACCGCTTCAACCGCCTTGGACCTTGGAACCGCTTGCGGACGACATTACGTACATGATTAAATATGGATTATCTTTTAGTGGTAGAGCCATGAAGCAGCTATATTGCTGCAGCATGAATGCGTCAGCCCGATCGAGGTCTCACTGAATGCCAAAAAAGGAGTTAATAGTAATATTGTGTTTTGTACAAAGGGTGTAGAGAACCGGAAACCGGTAAGAGAATGGTGGTAGGATGGAATACCTCTCGTTAGCAGTAAATAGTAAAAAGTAGAATTCCATACACAACATCTTAGTTTGCATATTTTCCACGGGACTTCTTTATTGAAGCAGACTCCAGTTTGCACCTGAGACTAATTGTATACTGCTATTTGTTAATGTGTGTGCTACAAGTGGCTCGGATGCCCTCTTCTACAAAACAAAAATAATTTCTGAGCGAATCGCTTTAGTCTGTACAAAAATATATACGGTATTATGTTATAAAAATAACTGAAATAGTAAAACATAATACTTACGTGTTTAAGGGCTTGTAAATAAAATCTTCATTTTAAATTTAAATGCTTATGTTATATTTATCGCTACATCGACGAGAATGGCTCGACGTTGGAATACAGAACGAAGATAACGTGACAGTCCGCTTTTATGTATTGACCGTATTTATGAAATTGCATTTATACTTATACCAACACAGAAGGATCGACGGAGCGCTATGTACATATGTATGAACTGGATCGCGAGAGTTAATTGACTTAAGTGTTACCACTGGCGACATCTTGTGAATGACTTTTGAATTGGTTTGTTGCGCTTTCGTTTTTTTGTTGCTTAGCATTGTAAATTTGTGATAATCATTTAACGGGCTCCAGACTCTTGTGTGATTCACGGCGTGAATTCACGCCGTAATTTTGCCGCGAACTCGTCGCGAAAAACACATCCCTCTACATTCGCAGCCGTTCACAGTTTAGTTCGCGCTCGTCGAGAATGGACGCTGAAATATGCACTGCTATCGCCGTGACGCTATGCGCTTTGGCTCACAACAGTTACGTGTATATAAAAGATAAAAAAACCGTATTTTCGGTTTTATTTTTACAATTATCGCTTTCTCCTAGAAAAGCATCGATCGCGTCAACGGCAATTCAAACGGGCTTGTAACTTATTGTCGCTGTTTGCTGCAGACTTTCTTTCAGAATACCTCACCGTTTTCTTACAATTTCTGTAACTGGACATTAGACATTCTTTTTTTTTCAATCAGTCTCTTCAACGCTTTTCGTGGCAGAGCGATGCTGCGGTTATATTAGTAGCATAGTTTTAGCACGAATGGGTCGGCTCGACCGGGGAAGGACCACGCTCTCACAGAATACAAACGTAAAATAGCAGCTTAATGCTGCTGTGTTTCGTATGGTGAGTGTAGAAAACCGGAGACCCCTTTTACTGGAAACGAGCCATTCCATCCTAGACCTCACGGGTGACAATGCATCTGCATTTTGATTTGATTGATGTAGATGCCTATGGGCCACAGCATCCACATACCATCAAGTGGACTTTATGCTCGTTTGTCACCCCATCCTATAAAATAAAATAAAATAATATTCATTATTTCCTTTATTCGTATCCAAGCGTCATGTACTTTCATTTTATTTTTATGATCTTTGTGTTTAGTATCCCATAAAATGGGTTCGGCATGATAATACTCGATCAACAAGAGTTCCTGCTCGTTCGTCCAACTGACGCTCATTTTGACACACCGTCCTTCGTAAAAAAATACAAATAAGCACAACCTAACAGCAACGAGTCTCGCGCGTTACTGATTTCACGCGCGAGTGTGCGTTCACGGGAGGTTCACGCCTCGTAAACCCTTTGAAGCGGGCACAAAATTGAACGGGGAACAAGGCATGAAAAGGCACGAAACACGTGAACGGGCGCGAAAGCCATCCACATTCGCGGATCACGCCTTTCACGGGTGTTCACGGCGTGAATGTGGAGGGCGCTTTAAATAGAAATATATTTTGTAATATTATTCTTGTTTCTACTCATGTATCATTATTGATTAATTCGTTAACTTATTTATTAATTTATTTAAATGCTGTTGCACAAATAAGTTTAAAAGCGGACTTATCACGATAAGGAGTTGTCTACTAGTCATGCCTAAAAGTAAGCAGAGAACACTATTTTGGAGGTGCACTAAGATCTTAACGGTTCCGTGGCGCAGTGGTTTAGCAATATGTTGCAGCGCCAGGAGCCTCAGGTTCGAATCCCGGACGGGTATTTGTGTGAACTTTGAACAATTGTTCCGTGTCTTATTGTCTTTTTGCAATTTATTTATGTTATCTGCCTTTAATGTGCAGGAGAAAATACTAGCCTAGAGGTTATGCTTTTTTAATTAAAAAAAAAACTAAAAATTATGAAAGAAAGAATGCATGTTCACACTCTCAAAAGTTTTCGTCTATTTCCCATGTATTCATTAAAAATTATACACCAAAAGTATGGGGGACTTTGGTTAATTAACTATATTATTAGGTGTTTTACTTAACACCAGGAGGTTTCCTAAAAAGAATAACCTACATTTGGCGTTAAACAGATCTGCCATCAATAAAGTAAAACATCTCTTCGACACACAATCGATCCAGTCGTTTAGGGAGTAGATTAGTGGCAAACAATCGTACAAGAGAACTATATATATATAGACGATTTGTTTTATAAATATTATCATCAGTGAATTTCATGTAGATCTATTAAGAAATCACTTGTTAATTATATCTCTTGTTAATCTCTCTCTCTCTCTCTATCTATATAATTTAGTAGTTTGGAAAATAAATTATATTGAAATTATATTAGCCTAAGAAGTGGTTTAACGGAACTACGGGGTAACTACCGAACTATAAAAATAATGATTATCATCATATTCATAACAACCCTTAACAAGTCAACTGCTCAAAATAGGCCTCCTCCAAGGAATGCCACAAGGTGAGGTCCTAAGCCTCCTGTATCCATTAACTTCCTGCGTATCTTACCAGATTGTCATTCAGTCTAGTGGGGTATATATAGTAGAATGTATATATAGGCCACCTATGACAAATGTGCATACAAATACCTCATAGTAACAGGCCTCCTACACGGTCGGGACCAACCACCAACGGTCGTGACCTTGGTGGAGTTGATGTAATGCCCCATTTAAGCCTCATTTACATTCAGCCCCTGCCACTGCTCCTAGCGCTGCCGGCCATACTTCGCTAAATACTGCCGTGGCGGGATCGAGAGAAGTGTGTATTTCTGCCCTACCACTCACATCCCTTTCGACTTTCGACTGTGGCAGACGTCGAAATAATTCCAGCGTCCGCGCTGTCTTGTAGTAGGTACAAAATTATGTTAATAATTCAAAAAGATATCAAATTCAAAAGTAGATAGATAGATAAAAAATGTACTTGCTTAAAAACATGGTACCTACATAAGATGGCCAAAGACGTGGAACTGACATGTTTTGCCATAATTTGCATGCAAAAATTATATGAAATACAGCTAATTACACAAACCGAAATCAATGTTACATTTTAAAATTATTTCATTACTTAAAAGTTATGTACAAACATTCTTTTCAACAATTTATTGTACAAGAATTCAAACAGAGTGGATCTCTATATGTATTTAATTGTACATAATATTTGAATTCAAAAAGAATGTTTGGAATGGAATGTTTTTTGAATTAGAAGAACTTTTAAATGAAATAACTTTGAAATGTAATATTGAGTTTGTGTATTTAGCTGTATTTCATATAATTTTTGCATGCCAATGATGGCAAAACATGTCAGTTCCACGTCATTGATCAACTTATGTACCATGTTTTTAAGCAAATAAATTTTTTATCTTCCTTTGAATTTTGATTGGTATACAGAAAAGAGCGCCTCAGTGTGCGCTTGGCAGTCGTCGCATGCGATGTTTCACAGCACTATGGACACGAACGGAAACAAAGAACGTGAGGTCCTGACCGAATTCTTGTTATTGCACCGTAGTTTACCATGTCTTTGAGATATTGGATCGGAGTTATATAAGGACAGGTATAAAAAAAGCAAGCATGGGAGCTTTTGAAGGACAAACTTCAAGAAATTGAACCCGAGACAAACTTTGTTGCAACGAAGAAAAAGATTGAGCATATGCGATCGGCTTTTAAGAGAGAGTACCTACTAAACTATTTGTTTCAAATAAAGAAGTTTATACCGATGACATTATAGCAATTTTTAGCTAGTTAATGTCATTCGTTGCCGATTATATTATTCTTTACTTAATTTCACAGACAATTAAAGCATTAGTTTGCTACCATTGTTAATGTAGATAATGATTTTAGTAGATAGACTACCAACATAACCTTTAAACGAAAAATACACAATTTTCTTCTCATCATTAACTGTAATTAAATAATCTTTAAGTGGGTGCTTATATAAACAAAATGGCTGCACGATAACTAAGCCTATCTTTGTCTTGCTATTTCATCAGGTTAAAGAATCAAAACAAACGGGACCAGGAGCCAATGATGTCCATGTTCCCAACCTTTGGTATTATAATTTTCTGCTGCCTATGTTTGACAAGAAAGATGAACAATCGAGATGCGGGTGGACACTCCGTCCAGTGATGAAGTGAGGACCTGATTTCAATGTTTTGAAAAATAGCCTAAACAAATTTTAAGGCAAATTTTACTTTGACATTCTTTGCTCTTAAAATAGATAAAGGCGCTATATTTTCACTGATAAAAAGAAGACAAAAGTTAGATTTCGTATAGTGTTTAATTACAAAATCATTAAAACCAAATGACAAAACTATCTTATGAAATTACAAAATTCTAAGATTCTTACAGTTTTCGTATAGTTTCTGTTGTCCACTAGAAAGGTGATTGATGATTTTTTAGTAAATAGACCAGAAGTCAATGAATATTTTATTTTAAAATAAAATTGGGTTACCTAAATTAAAAAGTAGGTACCTACTTGTTGGTTGGGTGCTATAAATCATAAATTGGTCTGTACCAAGATTATTTAAAGCAAAAAATGTAAAATTTAAATGTTTCTGGTTGTGTATAAACAAGGGGGGGGGGGGGAAGTTCCCCCTTTAATGGTGAGTTTCTCCTCTCTCCCCTCTTCCCCTGCCCTTCTCACCAACTAATAATGCCCCAAATTACTAAAGAATTACCATAAAGAATTTTATTGTATTCTTTCCATGACTATTTCAACCATTTTGTCTTGAAAGTGTATTTAGCCAATTGTATTAAAATAATTCATTAGTTTTTTTCTCACTCGCTGCCCCTCGTAAGTATTCCTTTCATCAGTTCAATTGTAAGTCTTCATAGTCAACACTTAAAGAGGTTCAAAAAATTTTCGACTTTTGTCTTAGAAAGTTGTGTACTCGTAACGCACAACTGGCTAGAACAATTGCATCCAGATTTTCAATTTTAGCGCTAGTAGGTTGCCTAAACACTCTGAAGTGTGGCAAGAATGCCGAAAGCATTTTCAACAACTCTTCTAGCTCGGCATAGACGATAATTGAATATGCTTTTCTCCATATTGATGTTCCAATCGGGGAATGGTTTCATTATATTTGTTTCAATAGTATCTCCTAAAAAAACATAGGGAACTGTTATGTTTGTATCTGGCAGTATGATTCTGGCAACTTAAGGTCATCGTTGATAAGTTTTCCATAGAACACGGTGGCTTTGAGTATTCCTCCATCTGACATACTTCCATTTGAACCCGTATGAATATAAATGAATTCGTAGTTTGCATTGACAATTGCAAACAACACCACACTATATGTTTTTCGATAATAATATGCTTGCCATCCATGCAACCTACACAGTTGTGAAATTGCCATTGTTCTTAAAAAAAATCGCAGCTATGTCCCATTCATATTTCGATGAGGATAACTGGAACAAATATTTATTTTTCAGGAATCTAGATCATCATAACATGAGAAGGGCAGAAAAAAGCTTAATATCTTGGAGATAAAAAAATTATACATACTGCACAAGAGTTATTGCAAAGCGATGATAGAAAAGAAAATTAGAAGGAAGTAAACTCATTTGATTTGTACGTAGGAGAACAACTAGATCGGGTTGAAACGTTCGTTTCCTTGCGAAAATCGAATCTATTAAAGAAATTAAAATGTAAAGTTTAATAGTCATAACGTAAACATTTGTCTTCTATATTGTATAGTAAATTAAAAAAGTAAATTATAACCTTTTTTAGCAATCAATAGAAGAGCGTTGTACATTTCTAGCTACAAGACAAGCAGGTTAAGAGGTGTGAAACAATTTTATACTGAAAAAAACATCAATAAACCGAGGTAAACTCGTCAGGCGGGGATTAAAATATCCTGTACCTACGATTGGCCGAGTTCGTACAAAGTTCCTTCTATGACTCCTAATTTCTACTTATATGGTCACGTATATTTAGATTTTCATTATTTTTACTCTATTTTCTTGAATTTCATCACCCATTAGTACCTGTGCCGTTCAGTCTATTATAATCTAAGATCTTTAGAAAATCCATTTTTTTATAGGAGAGTGTAGGAAACAGAGGTAAGTGATTACCGCCGCCCACGAGCAACTGCAACACCTGGGGTATTGCTGATGCGTTGCCGGTCTTTTAAAAAGAAGTAGGCTCTTTTCTTGAAAGTCCCTAAGTCGTATCAGTCCGGAAAAATATCTGATTTTAGTCAATTCCGCAAGGAAGTTGCGCGAGGAAGAAAACTTCTTTTAAATCACACGGTGGTGGACCGCCTTTCATCCAGATGGTATGAATGGTATCGCGAATTTTGTCGTGCGATGGTGAAATTGTGCAGCTGAAATTAGTCCGAACAATTCCATAGATCACTCATCGTGGTGGGTACGATAATATACGCAAAGAGATGCAACATGTTTTCGCAATGCCAGTGAGTCAAGTCGATCGGAGAGGGCTCGGTCGCTGACGATTAAAAAAACTCCGCGTTGGATGCGATCAAATGGAAGGAGCTGGCACTGGGGAGCCCCGGCGCAGAGATGGGAACCGTATTCCATGTGGGGCTGAACCTGCACCTTGTAAAATTGCAGGCGGTGAGCCAGCATGAAATGTTGTCCCGCTCTGCCGAGCATGCCAAGCTTTTTAGAGGCCAATTTGGCCTTCTCTTCCAAGTGACCACGAAACTGCACGTCACTCGATATGTCGATGCCGAGGATTCCACTACTGGCTAAGGCAACAAGGGGAGTGTCTTGAAACTGAGGAGATACGGCGAAGGGGGATTTTTTGGCGGTAAGCGCGCAAACTTGTGTCTTCTGGGGATTAAACTGGATTAGACTTAACCGCCCCCAGTTCGAGACTTTGTTCAACAAAGTTTCAACTTCAGACACAAATTTGTACCGGTGTTCCGCGATATTTTCCCGAGAAATATTGGCACGGCTAGTGTATAAAGCATCACCAGTGCTGTCGTCTGCATAGCAATGAATGTTACCGGTTTGCAGCATGTCATTGATATGCAGAAGAAATAGCGTTGGCGATAGCACGCAGCCTTGTCGAACACAAGCGTTAATGGGCTTGTAACCGGAGCATGCACCGTCTACTACGACCTTGATGCTCCGATCAGCAAGAAAACTGGTGATCCGGTTGCACAATTTCTCGGGAAGTCCATTTGTCGTCGCTTCAATGCTGGTTCTACAAGCTCGTTCGGGATAATTTTATTTGTCTTAAAACGACATCGTGCAATATTGTGGCCTTAGATAATACAAATATATTGGATATTAATTATATGCTTTACTAAAACGGTTTTATAATTAGACAACCAGTTTGTGAGAGTTGTCCAAGGATGGTACCAATACCCACCACCGATTGCCAGGAGAACTCGCACAGACATTCAACGTGTGTGAACTAATCACACAGGACATCTACACATCCCGCATTGGAGAGTCGGACGGTGCATGTAGAACCGGCATATGATTTTACCCTCACATCTATATGGAGCTATGAACGCAATTTGCTTAAGATCTGAAATAAATTTTGGATACAAAGCGTTTGACGAGGTTTTAAAGAGGCGATCGGCCTCCAGCGATTTTTTCCGGAAGATACAAGCTGATTCCTCTTTCAAAAGCCAGCTACGCATCTGCTATTCCCCTGACGTTGCAATTGTTCATGGGCGGTGGTCGAACATACGTTTAAGAAAGTTTAAGTTTTCTTAAATGTTGACCTCTGGTAATAAACGCGCAACCATTTCCACAACCTCATACATATCTTCAATTGTTATAAATTTCCTCGAGCAAAATAAAACCATGTTACAAATTACATTCGAAAAAAGCTTTTAGTTGATTACCACCAACACTCCACTTCTCAGTTTGTAGCAGTTGTAAAGAGGCTCACGTAGTTAAGACTGCCTGTTGTACTGTAACTTGGTTGAACTTCTAACTTTTGTTTAAGTAAGCTAAGCTTTATGTTGTTTTTAAAATTGTATACGTAGTACAGTCACGCTGCAGGTATATTATGGCTGTCGTACGAATGGATCAGCTCAACCGGGGGAGGAACCGGATTTCACAGAATACCAGCTTAGGAAAGCAGCTTAATTCTGCAGTATTTCGAAGTAAATGGGGCTCTAAACTCTATTTTCAAAAGTCAGAATGTGTCAAAAAAGGCACGTATGGCAATTCACAGTGCTGTATTAGTCCCTACTTTAACGTATGGTAGTGAAAGTTGGGTGTGGCAGAAGAAGCACGAGAGTAGAATAAATGCAGTAGAAATGCGGTCGCTAAGGAGTATGTTAGGGCTGAATCTGAGTGACAGGGTGAGAAACTGTGTGATAAAAGAGGAGTGTGGTTTGCAAGATGATGTGGTGACCAGGATTAAGAAAGGAATGCTTCGGTGGTTTGGTCATGTAGAAAGGACGAATGCGGAAAGACTGACAAAACAAATATATGTTGCAGAAGTGAATGGAAGAGTCGGAAAGGGACGTCCTAGGCGGAAGTTTGTCGACCAAAATGGCGATATACTAAAAATGGGCCAAATTAAGAGTACCCTTAACCGACGAGCATGTATGCGTAGGTATATAGATGTAGAAGAGGCGAGAAAGGTATGTCAGGATCGTGCTAAATGGAAGTCTGTAGTCTCTGCCTACCCCTCTGTGTGACAGGCGTGAGTGTTTATTGTATGTTTATGTATTTCGAATGGTGTGTGTAGATGACTGGATACCTCTTGTGCTAGAAACTAGGCATTCCGTCTTAGGAATTGAAGATAGATGTAGATGGCTATGAACGACAATAGTTCTAATCCTCATAAATAATCAAAATGCAGATGTGTTGGCACTGTTAAGGACTAAGATGGGACGCCTCGTTTCACGTGTTTTTCGTTTTTATGTACATAGCGCTCCGTCGATCCTTCTGTGTTGGTATAAGTATAAATGCAATTTCATAAATACGGTCAATACATAAAAGCGGACTGTCACGTTATCTTCGTTCTGTATTCCAACGTCGAGCCATTCTCGTCGATGTAGCGATAAATATAACATAAGCATTTAAATTTAAAATGAAGATTTTATTTACAAGCCCTTAAACACGTAAGTATTATGTTTTACTATTTCAGTTATTTTTATAACATAATACCGTATATATTTTTGTACAGACTAAAGCGATTCGCTCAGAAATTATTTTTGTTTTGTAGAAGAGGGCATCCGAGCCACTTGTAGCACACACATTAACAAATAGCAGTATACAATTAGTCTCAGGTGCAAACTGGAGTCTGCTTCAATAAAGAAGTCCCGTGGAAAATATGCAAACTAAGATGTTGTGTATGGAATTCTACTTTTTACTATTTACTGCTAACGAGAGGTATTCCATCCTACCACCATTCTCTTACCGGTTTCCGGTTCTCTACACCCTTTGTACAAAACACAATATTACTATTAACTCCTTTTTTGGCATTCAGTGAGACCTCGATCGGGCTGACGCATTCATGCTGCAGCAATATAGCTGCTTCATGGCTCTACCACTAAAAGATAATCCATATTTAATCATGTACGTAATGTCGTCCGCAAGCGGTTCCAAGGTCCAAGGCGGTTGAAGCGGTTCGATCAAAATATTTTTATCTCATGGTTGAAGTTTAGTTGTTATTTTACAAACCAACAGCCTCGTAACTCCATCAAACATAATACGAGTATATACCACTGTAGACGGCAAACGTCGCTGCGTCGGTTATCGTATCGGATTTATTACTATTTTATGTCTGGAACGTATTTTATTGCTGACTACAAAGAAATTGTTTTGATGTAAAGAAGAACCATTTACCTATTTGTTCCACCTGTTTAAAACAAAGAAATATACATAGGTCAGCACGCATCAGTCTTACACTGGATACGCATTAACAAATAAGAAGCTGTCCGTACATGCGTTATTAATTAAAAATAAAACATAATAAAATAAAATAAAATAATTTTAAATAGGTCTCTAGCGTAACTTTCTTACAAGTCGGTGTGTGACCTTCTAATTACGAGTTACAGAGTAGTTAATTACGATTTATAGAATAGTACTAACGTACATAGATAGTACACATATACAACGAGACTAACCTAGCTAACAGATGTATAAATATAGAATGTATATGAATTTTATTGCGTTTAACTTTAACAAACTTTTCATTTTATTTTGTTTCTTAACGCTCATGCGTTAGATCACACATAAAAGGAAGTGGTTAGAAAGAACATAAAATTTCAATGAACTACTTTATTGGTGCCGGCGGGGAGTTGTAAGTGTAAACTAAACAAAAATGTCAATGTCATGTATTTTTTAATATAATCTGTGCGTGTCCTGTCTATCCGTCGCTATCTGTTTTGTCGACTGCCCCTTTTACGTTACTGCACGCGCTCGAAGCCGATGTATATATATATATATATATATATATATATATATATATATATATATATATATATATATATATATATTGTTAATAAACCTCTTATGTCCGGTTACCATCCTTTTTTCCGAAGATAAACAATATAGGTTTACGCTACTGCGATACGGGTCATAGAATACTACAATACATACATCATAAAACGGGGGAGTGGGCGGAGGCCGTGTAGCCACTAAAATGCCACTAACACGTTAATTCGCACGTATAAATGTCAACACGAGATGTGTTTTGACGTTACAATCGTTTCCAAATTTCCCCTGCAAATTATTTAGAAAATGTTAATTTGCACGCTATTTACAAATAAATATGTATTAAAATCCGTCTGTCAACACAGCAAATCGGGTTTGTAGTAGTGATTAACCGATAATACAACGTAATTGCTTGTATGTGTGCTCCCGGCGACGCCTTTCCTCGTGCAAAATAAAGTTAACAGCAATTCTATTGTGTATTATAGTATTCTATGGTGCGGATACACACACACACGTATGTAACATTCCCTCATGTTCCAACAGCTGCAAAGTCCGGAGAAAATATATAGAGTTATTATAAATCTCAAAAAAATGTCAGATTGGTTTATTACGTCGAGCTCCGAGCTGCCGTTGAAACATCTGCCGTTTTAGTATTAAATGATCTAACGTTTTTAGTTTTTAATAGTCTAAATAGGGCGAATGAAAACTTAGGATTAACAAGTTAACTTAATGACATAAGATACCTACTTTTTATTATCTACCACTTTAACTGCTTCGAGATGATTTATTAACAGACTCTCTCCTCATAACCTGAACTCCGGGTCTTGAGCTCCCGTTGTTGAGTTTTTCTGTCAAGAAATTTTCTAAAGCAGCCTTGAGAAAAATGATTGAAAAATTATATTGAAATTAGCGGTTTTTACCCTCGTGCACCAGACAGCGCGTAAAGTCGACTATATATGAATATTACTATATTTTACTATCTTTGCCGCTTTCGCTGCGCTGCTGGGAAAGACCCACGCTCTTACAGTATACTGGCGTAAAACAGCAACTTAATGTTGCTGTGTTTTGTGTGTATGGTGTGTGTAGAGAATACCTCAGGGGCGGCCGCGCATCGGTTTTTTTATTGTTGGTCGAGGAAGGATGTAGACGTCTATGGGTCACAGCATTTCCTTGCCGTAAAAGAAGATGTCCGTAGACTGCAACAGCTGCTTATCATCAGGTGGACCGTAGGTTGGAGTGTTCCTTCGGTTTTGTAAAATAACTTATAACCATAAACCATGGTAACTTAGAAGCTAAATGCTCGGCGTAAATTTCACAGCACGTTCAACCCAGGTTCAATCCCAGCCGGCGCCAATAACCGAAAACTTCGTGAGAAAACATGACTGTTTCGAGGACATGTGAAGTTCGTACTGGGGCAACGTGGCGGGTGATTGTTTACAGAACAATGATGATAAAACATCACACAGCCCGCCTGATGGTAAGTAGATGGTGTAACCCATAGATATCCACATCTATCCTCGATAAGTATCAAAAGGCATACGCGTTATCATTCCTGAGAACTAAGATTTAATGCCTCGTTTCCAGTAAAGAGGTGTTATTTTACTGGCATTTTGTGAGAGCGTGGTCCTTTCCTAGTCAAGTCAACACATTCGTAATCAAACTATATTATAATAGCGATGCTATAGACCGTAAAATAATTATAATTGTTCCATAACCAATAACAATAATAATATATTGAACAGTAAACCATTTAAAGATAACCCTGCCCAATTTTGGGACACAGGTATAACAAAAGACATTCAAAAATAACAATTATTTGTTACTATTAATTTTATAAAATAAATTTTAGAAGAAGTTTAATTTTCATAAGTAATTGCTTATGAAAATGAAAGAAATTCTGCAGCGCAGTTTCATCATTAAAAGTTTCAAGATTTTGCACAGTGAGAGGAAATTTCGCCGCTTTCTGCTAACTTACTTATTCTTTTCGAAAATATTAGATAATTTTGAAAAAAATATAAGGTTTATACGTGGTAAAGTTATTTTGCAGCTATATTATGGTTAAGCACCAACGGGTTGGCTCGACTGAGGCAGAGGACCACGTCCTCCCTAGAATAACAGCGTAAAATAGCAACTTGATGTTGTTGTGTTTCGTATAGCGGAAATCCTTTTTTTAATTTTAAAGAGTCATTCAAACTTAGGCTACAGGCGCCATCATAATTGAGGATGTGTACCATCACGAAGACTTGGTACTTCTTCATTACCCGTCATTATATTCATAACGGCGCATCAAAATTTCACTTGTGCACATAGGCCTCCCCATTGTACATTGACCATTGACATTGCATTATAGTATATATTTTTACATTTTCTTCTTCACCTTCCAGTTTGTAACAGTTTGCAGCTGCAGGTAGGCCTCTTGGTGGCGGCGTACGAGACTCCATCACACCATATTGTAATGCCGTGCGTGTCGTGCAACTTGTAGACTGAAAAGGTGTACTACCACCCAGCAGTTATACTCAAAAACAGTAGAACAGCTCTGCTGGTATTTTTAATGAAATATAAAGTAATTGTGTTGGCAACCCTGTCCGTGATTATGATTGCGAAAAAATGTTAGAATCTACAATTGTATTTCATACCGGGGTGCGCACTACGCTCCAGCACTTGGATGTAATTCGCACAGATTTCTACATTCAAAAGCTTTCCCTGAGTAATTGCATCGGAATCTGCAATATTTTGCTAAAGTGGTAACCGTTTTCTGAAGTTTATTTTAACACTAGCTGTTCTCCACAACTTCGCCCACGTACAATTTATGGTTTCAATTATTTTGCGTATAACCCTAATTCGTTTTAAAAATAAAAGTAGCCGAAGCTACTAATATCAGCTACCTATCTGCTAGTTAAAGTCCCGCCAAAATCGGTCTAACCAATTTGGAGATTAGCCTGAATAAACAGACAGACAGTAAAATTAAAAAAAAATATTTTTGTTATAAGTACGGTATCAGCTTTCATATTCATTTAAAAAGCTGTTACTTTGACATTATTTTTTAATTGAATAGATAAAACCTACAAATGTTCGACAAGACAAAAGAAATAATAGAACAAACGTACTCATAATATTTTTATAGAATAAGGGTGTCAAATGTGCAAACAGTGCACCTGTTTGTGTATTATTTGTGTATTTTAGGGTAGTTCGTTTTAAGACCCGCCTACCTACCTATATGATTGTTATGTTGCTCGCCCTCCCGGAATAAACCGCTAAGCTGAACAGACGCGTATTATTTTGATAATAATATGTATGTGTGATGGTCGAATCCCCAGTCAACTGTACAGTTTGTAAGTGGGTACTGTGTACCATAGACATCTACATCAATCCTCAATAAAGAATCAAACTGCAGATTCATTGTCGTTCCTGAGGAGTAAAATGGAATGCCTTGTTTCCAGTGAAAAGGGTCTCCGGTTCTCTACACTCAGCACACGAAACACATCAGCATTAGTCTGGCTATATAAATACTATACGCTGATATTCTGTGACAGTTTGGTCCACCCCGCCTGGTCGAGCCGATGCATTCGTGCTACAATACGCACTATACGTAGGTACCTACAGTGTGCTCGTGTGAACAAGATCGCAGACTGCTGATTTCACCGCATGAATGGCAGAAATAACTTTTAATAAAAAGTTAGAGCCGGCTTCAAAAAACTGAAAATAATAAAATCATTTCACATTCTGAAGGCCGCGTTTGTTATATTGTATAGAGGAATTAAAGCCACGATGAATTTCTAAAATAACTACGACTTATTAGATAGTATGTAGGTATTTATGAACGTATTTACTTAAAAATGTTAAATTCTACTACGTTACTATTATGTTATACTCTTTTATCGCTATCAGACATATATTATTGGTAGACACATAGTTGAGATAGTATCTAGTCTATGGGATATCAATATTAAAAGTAAGTTTTTAAATAATCTGAAAGTGAGCAAACATAAATTAGTTAAACAATCTACAAACGAATAATAGTTATAAAATAATGATTAACTAATTTCACTAATGAAAGTCAAATCAAACAGCTCTTCAACAGTGCATGACTGGATATGTATTTAGCATTTAAAATTAGTGTCCCTATTCTTTCATTCTCTGATATTTGTATTCTAATATTGGGAATACTGAATTATGTTATAAGATGTAACATTGTAAACAATACCCGAATATACTCACTCACTCCGCTCTCCAATACGTTCAAAACCACATGCAAACACTCCAAATCAATTACACAAAAATATCACAACACATTCCCACCCCCACACACAACAATCATAATCGGCACTCAAGATATCTGCAAATTAGCCTACATAAAACAAATTGTACCCTTTGTTGTGAGCGGTCGTTCTTATTTTAACGGCGTGTGATCACTTCCTTTAGAAAATAAATTCAGTCTAAATGTTTATATATTAATGATGGATAATCTCAGAAACTTAACCGAAATTGACAATATCGCTGTGGCAAAATCTGTCACATGCGACATAGGGGACCTTAACAAACATATTGACCTTAACAAAAATGATCTTACACTAATTCAACAAAATATCAGAAGCATGACAGGCCTGTTGGTCTAGTGGTTAGTGACCATGACTGCTAAGCCGGAGGTCGTGGGTTCGATTCCCACCCAGAACAAATGTTTGTGTGATGAGCACGATCATTTGTTCTGTGTCTGGGCGTAATTTATCTATAATATTTATGTATTTAGAAATATATAAGTATGTTTATCAGTTGTCTAGTACCCATAACACAAGCTCTGCTTAGCTTGGGACTAGATGGCGTTGTGTGATAGTTGTGGAATATTATTATTATTATTATTATTATTATCTACTGTAACTTCAATAACTTTGAGGTGACACTATCGGATCTTAGCTCAGATACTGACGTTATAATACTTACGGAATGTCACCTTAACATAAATAAACCTGTACTCTCTTTGAGTAACTACACTCATTATGTTACTACCTTTAATTGTAACCAAAATGACGGAGTGGTCATCTACGCCAAATCTAAGTTAAACCCAATTTTTAAAGAACGTCGCCTTGATAATGCCTCGTGTTTACAGCTGAATGTTTGTGGGTGTGCTATACTTGGTATTTACCGATCACCGTCACAAAGGAACGCATCTAATTTTATTGCGTCATTGAATAATTTACTGGAAACGTTAAAATGCAATAGAAATATTATAATCTCTGGCAATATAAATATAAACTTAATTAGGAGAGATAACGAAACATCATACGAGTGTAATAATCGGGCCTATTACCTTGACATGCTCTCATCACATAGTCTCTTACCTGGACACATACTTCCTACACGAGAAATGGGTTGCCTTGACCACTTTATCTTAAAAATTGATAACACTAAACTGTCAGCTAGTATAGCAGTCTTAAACACTTCAACAACTGATCATAATTCAGTCTTTATAAGCATTGCTAAAGTAAAAAATAGCTACCGTTCTCCAACTATCAAGACCTTTATTGACTTTGAAGAAGCTGCTTAGAGACTTATAAACAAAGATCTATCCAATCTGTTATTTAGTGAAGACTCTAACTTTGTAATAGAACATCTTATTAATAAACTCAAATCGTCCCTTGATGGGAGTGTTAGAGTTAAGAGGATCTCGAGTAAACAACGCATTATTAAACCTTGGATCACCAACGGTTTACTACGCTGTATAAGAAACAGAAACAGAATGCAACTTAAGTTAAGGTCTGACCCGTATAATGCAATACTCAAAATGAAATTTAGTAGGTACCGAAATTACTGTAATAAATTAATTAAAAAACTAAAGCGTAAATATGAATCTGAACAACTAAAAGCTAATATTAAAAAACCTAAAGCCTTATGGCAATCAATCAAAGAAATAGCGCATCTTAACTTATCTAAAACTAGAAGCTGTGAATTACTTAATTCTCGAGGTTCTCCCATAGAGACAGTAAACTATGCAAATTATTTGTTTGCGAACGTCGGTAAGAGACTTGCTGCTGACATCCAAAGTAGGTGCCCACAACCGGATGGTAACTTAATAGCTACTCCAAAATCACAACTATCTTCTTTTGTACTTCTGGAGACTGATCCCATGGAAGTCGACTTCGTTATCTCAAACTTGAAAACTGACAGTGCTCCTGGCTGGGACGGTATACAAACAAAATTCATAAAAATGGTTAAACCCCTAGTTGTCCCCATTATTAGTCACTTAGCCAACCTCTGCTTCAGAAAAGGGATATTTCCGACCTTGCTTAAAAAATCTATAGTTACACCCGTCTACAAGGGTGGTGACAAAAAAGATACATACATAAAACATACATAAACACTCACGCCTGTCACCCAGAGGGGTAGGCAGAGACTACGGACTTCCATTTGGCACGATCCTGACATACCTCTTTCGCCTCTTTTACATCCATATATCTACGCATACATGCTCGCCGGTTAAGGGTAGTTCTAACGTGGCCCATTTTCAAAATATCGCCAATTTGGTCGATAAACTTTTTCCTAGGGCGTCCCTTCCCGACTCGGCCGTTCACATCTGCCATATAAATTTGCTTTGTCACTCTTTCCTCATTCATTCTTTCCACATGACCAAACCACCGAAGCATTCCTTTCTTAATCCTGGTCACAACATCATCTTGCATACCACATTTATCTCTTATCACGCAATTTCTCACCCTGTCATTCAGATTCAACCCTAGCATATTCCTTAAAGACCGCATTTCTACAGCATTTATTCTACTTTCGTGCTTCTTCTGCCACACCCAGCTTTCACTACCATACATTAAAGTAGGGACTAACACAGCATTATGAATTACCATACGTGCCTGTTTTGACACATTCTGGTTCTTCATAATAGAGTGTAGTGCCCCATTCGCTCTATTCCCTGCATTTACTCGTCGTTCTATATCCCTATCATATCTACCATCCCTGCTAAATACACATCCCAAATACACAAACTCATCCACTTGCTCAGTTAACTCTCCTTCTATTCTTATTTCACATACCGTTTTGCTTTCTTCTCTTTCAAAAGCCATCACTTTCGTCTTACATGCGTTCACTTTCATTCCCCTTTCTTTTAATTCCCATTTCATTAATGTAACCATCATTTGTAACTCAGCCGCCGATGACGCAAATATGACTTGATCATCGGCGTACAAAAGGCATTTGACGGTTAACTCGCCCATTCTTAACCCACATTCTTCATCTTTCAAAGTTTGCAAACACCGGCCCATAAATAGGTTGAACAGCCAAGGGGAAGCTACACAGCCCTGTCTGACACCTTTTTGGATGCCAAACCAGTCCGAGTAGACCTCATTGATCCTGACACAAGCACTAGAGTCCCTATAAAGAGATCTTAATGCCTGTATCAAACCATCGCTCAACCCATATGAGTTCAGTGTTTGCCATAACACATTCCTGTCCACTCTGTCATAAGCCTTTTCCAAGTCCATGAATGCACAAAAAACTTTCTGGTTTTTGGCCAAAAACTTCTCCGCAATCATGGGCATGGAAAAGACTTGATCTGTACACCCCATTCCCTTTCTAAAACCCGCTTGCACATCCCAAATTTTTCCATCAGTTTCTTTCATAACTCTTTCAATTAACACCTTAGCATACAGTTTACCCACAATACTAAGCAAACTGATACCGCGGTAGTTTTTGCAGTCCTGCTGTGACCCTTTTCCTTATTAATATATAATTAGAGTAGGAGAGACTTAAAGACTAATTAGCTAGACCAATTCAGATCATCCATCGTCTTCTGGAATAAATGGGTTAGTAAACCACGTTGTCTAATCGGAAACAATCGGTAACACATCAGATGCAGTGATAGACGGAACTTCATTTGGCAGTGGAACTAGATTTCTTATATTAAATTACAACTCACAAACTATTACTTTATTATGGGTTACACCACCTCCTCCCCAAAAACAAGGGCATCTATAGGTTTTTAACCCCCTCCCCTCCTCGCTCTCGTAAACCTTACGTAATTAATGACTACACTCACCATACAGATGACAGCAATATTATACAAGCGTTTTTTACTAGTATGCTGTGACAGCGTGGTCATTTCTCGGTTGAGCCTACCTATTCATGTTATACCTAACTACACTTTGACGTGATTTTACGTTTGAATAGTAATGAAGGAATACGAAACAATTTTAAGGTTTTAGTGGTCAGCCGTTTAGAGTTGAAACATATGTAGTATTGTCGACGGCGGTGCATCTTTTCCGATTTAGTGGCGTTGAGATTAGTTGTGCTGGGATTCGTCGTGATGTGTATATTACACGCAATTGAGTGAGGATGGAAGATGCTCTTTAAACTAGGTGAGACACACTACTTTATTCAATTATGCGAAACTTGGCTAATCAAAATTTAATCTCTTTAGTATAAGTTATTTCCGATAAAATAATGCCTTAATTAACATTCTAAGGACTTACGGAGTCTCTTTTGCCCTTTCTTTTTCTATCAAATGAACCTCTTTTCGAAACTGTATTAGTAGATTAATAAACAATGACGTTTGCCAACATTTGAGCCGTGGTAGCTCAGATGGTTAGCGCTCGCTGTAAATTTCACAGTACGCGAGCAAACCGGGTTCGATCCCCGCCGGCACCAATGAAATTGTTAATTGAAATTTTAAGTACTGATTTACCACGTGCTCGGCAGTGAAGGAAAACATCGTGAGGAAACCTGCATGTCAGAGAAATAAATGAAAAAAATATATTTCGAAGACATGTGAAGTTCGCCAACACGCATTGGGGCAGCGCGGCGGACAATTCCTTGCCCTAAAACCCTCTCAGAAATGAGCGGAGGCCTGTGCCCTGCAGTGGGACGTCTATAGGCTGTAACTTTACTTTTTACTTTTACTTTTTGCCAACAAAATTTTATTTTCGTACGTTTTAAAACTTAATCTCATAAGATTTTTTTGCTAGGCGTGTTACGGGACCCTCACTCCCTGTGACCTAAACACGCACTTCATTACATTATAATACGATTTGACATCCCCCAACACCAGAAACGTTTACATTCAAAGCATATTTACTTGCGAGCATAACCAAATTTTTCGTTTCCACTTGTTTCTGCGTCTCACACATAGAATACTATAATACACAAAAGAATGGCTGTCAACCTTATTTTGTACGAAGTTCGGTGTCGCCGGAAGCGCACATTCAAGCAATAACGTCGTATTATAGTAATAATAATGTCCTCCAGACCGAATTTCAGCCACGGCGGCCTGCCTCAACGGAGACTAGCCATCGACGCAGGACAGGATTATAGTGCCCAAGTGTATGCGCAAGCACAGGTGCACTCTCTATTTCTTCACTCTCATAATCCGATGGGACGGTAAACCGACATGACCGGAGAGAGATCAAGCGCAGGACCAACGGCTTTACGTGTTTCCCGAGGCACAGGGGTGAGACATCGCCAACTTCCTGACTCCGGGCTACTAATGACAATTTCTTCACGGAAAAACTCAATACTTAATTTTTTGGCCCGACCCGGGATTTGAACCCAGGACCTCATGATCAGCAGTCGCACTACTACAACCACTAGACCAACGAGGCTGTCTTATAATCACTACTACAAACCGATTCGCTGTGTTGGCAGACAGATTTTGATTTTTTTTTTGATTCTAAATAATTTGCGTGCGAAATATGGAAACGATTGGTTACGTCAAAACACATCTCGTGTCGACATTTACACGTGTGAATTGACGTGTTAGTGACATTTAGTGGCTACACGGGCTCCGCCCACTCCCCCGTTCTATTATGTACTATGTATTATAGTACTCTATGGTCTCACACGCGGAGGAGGGTGGATATTATTTGGAGGGTGGCGCATTGTGACAATGTGCCGTATATTGTAGACACGTGAAGGGAGATTGTTTGCGCAGTACAACATGATACAGTTCGTTTAACGTTTCACTTATTTTCAATCTGCTGCAGACGGACCGGAGAACTAACTTTCATTATAAAGTAAGAACCGACTTCAACGAACTAAAAAGTATAAAATAATTTCTACACAACGGCTTCTAATGTCGGCTATTATGTGAAAATTATTTTATTATTTATATTTCTTTGAATTCGTCTTTTAATTCTTATTAAAAGTCGATTTTTTGACCTTTTTGAGTAGACTAAGGAATGTCACAAGCTCAAGTTAGCAACTAGAATGTCATCTACATAGAAACACTAAAGAGTTCATCCCCTATTTCTTCCCTCCGGGTTGGAGTTATTTTAAAATTTATATGGCGGTCAATTATATATAAATTATTAAATAAATCCTGCATTTACATTTAGCTCATCACTTACAAACACCACATTCTTCTGAAATAATTTAATAAAAAATAATCATATAAATCGGTTTACAATATATCGCGTGTATACAACATAACATAAAATTGTAAACCCACTCGCTATTTTAAAGTTGGATTGTAAGAAAGTAAATTTTCAGTCTGTGCTAGTGATCCGCGCCGGCTTCGCACGAACAGAGTCCAACCATAGCTTAAACCATCCAGGTAATCCCATAAGTACACCATAAAATATACGTGGTTGAGCCACGCTGCAGCTATATTGTGGTAGAAGCAAGAATGCAACACACTCTTCTTCGACTTGGGCAGAGTCACGCTCGCACAAAACAGCAGCTTGATTCTACTATACTTCGTACAGTGAGTGTTTCTACACTTAAACTAATTTTACACTTAAGGTAATGAGGCATTCTATTTGAGTCCTCAGGGGTACCAACGCATCTGCATTTTGATTCTTAATCGAGGATCGATTTAGATGTCCATGGGCCACAGTATCCGCTAACTTACTTATTTTTTATTCTAAAAAACATCTTCAAAATTGGACACGCCGTAGGAAAGAAATTAGGAACACACGCACGCCCGAATAAAATTGAATCCTTACATATGAAATTAGCGTTTTGTCGTACTGACCACTTTGATCTCAAATATCTCCTCTTTGGTTAAGAATTCCAAATTCAAATTTATAAATTCATTTAGCTGGTACATTCGAGTTTTGAAATCAGTCATTCATTTGTTTTTTCCTCATTATTTTCTTCTTTAGTGTCGCTTATTACCGCACAATGGAAAACATGAAATATCGGTATATTTACGAGTACGAGTTCTACCGTGGCACCAATGCTACAGAAGCAGCTCGAAGGATTAATGATGTGTACGGCGCTGGTGTTGTGGTTTCAACGTTTTCGTTCTGGAAATTTCGAACCAGCCCCGTGGACGGCTGGAGACCAAAGTGGAAAATGAAGAATTAAAGGCTATTTTGGAAGCGGATCCATCATAAAGCACTTTAGAGACAGCTGCAGGCTTCGGGGTAAGTGATGAAACTGTCTAATGTAATGTAAGTGATGAAAAGTCTGACACTCCCTTACGCTCCACCCAGAGCGAAAGGCGTCATTAGATGATTTTCCATCCGCAAAAAAAAAGGCTTCGGGGTAAGTGATAAAACTGTATTAATTCACTTGAAGCAAATCGGGAGAATACAAAAACTTGAACGATGAGTACCTCATGAATTGAATGAATCGAACTTGCAAACACGCGTCGACTGCTATGTTACTTTTCTCAACCAACACAAAAATGAAGTGATTTTAAATCGAATCATTACTTGTGAAAAAAATGGATACTGTAAGATAATCGGAAGGGCTCGTCAAATTGGCTGTACCCTGGAGACCCAGCCAAATCCTGCCCTAAACGAAAATTGACTCAGAAAAAGTTACTTGTGAGTGTTTGGTGGACTAACGCCAGTGTCGTTCACTACAGCTTTCTAAAATCTGGCCAAACGATTACGGCAGGTATCTATTGTCAGCAAATGCAAACCATGAAGAAAGAACTAGCTACTAAACAACCGAGCTTGGTCAATCGCTCTAGGCCACTGCTGCTGCTTCACGACAACGCAAGACCACACACTGCACAACAAACAACCAATGTTATATGAGCTACAATTAGAATATCTGCGACATCCACCGTGCTCCCCGGACCTATTATAGATTACCATTTTATCCGGAATTTGGACAACTTCTTACAAGAAAAAAAAATTGAACTCCAATGCGCAGTCCAAACGGCCTTCAAAGAGTTTATTGATTCTTGCCCCCATGGGTTTTTAGTAAAGTCAAAAAACTACCTATTATATCAATAAACTACATAGATAACAACGGTGCATACTTTGAATAATTAAATATATTTAAAAAATGACTTTACATTCCTCCCGTACAAAACGCCAATTTCATAATATGTAAGGATCAATATTAAAATAATTAAAAAGTGGTATTTTCTCATAGTAAAGGCGGGTTGTGACGAAATAATACAATAGACTAGTAATGGGGTCCAGTTAGTCTGCTGTCTTCTTTGTTTGAGCTTGGTTTCAGGAGCATATATATACTGCGACCGCTACTTACCATCAAGTATAGACTTGCAGCTCGTCTGTCACTCCTATATTTTACATTTATAAACCTTTTCATCGACTCATTTCATCTAACTTAACATAACATTTTGTTTCGTCGCACGAATCGTATTTTCGGAGTAAGCATAGTATAGACATGGTATATTTCAAATTTCATTCAATTTGAAGCTGTAGTTTAAGAATTGTAACCAGTCAAAGTTTCTTAATTTTGTCACTCACTGACTGACCGATCATCAAAACACTAAGGCACTTCTAGCAAACATAGAAGCTTCAAATTTAGAATGCAATTAGTATTTAGTGTATAAATTAAGGAAAAACTAAAACATTTGTTAATTTCTGTCCAGTTTTTTAGATACACTAACTGCATAAATAACTTTGTATTCCCTTATAAATATATAGAATTACAACGTTACATTTGCAGTGAATGAATCAGTGTACTTGTATATGTATTACAGGTGTACATAGGTACGTTGTTGGTACTCAAGAAGTAGAAGATATCGGAAAGGTAAAAAATTAGTACTATCTTATATACAAAAAGAAATGAGATACCATTAAAAACATAACTTGTAAAAAAAACGAGTCTCGCAACTCAGTTCTTCTACCGTAAAAAATTGTGAGATTTATTCAGTTCCTACTTAACGGTCCTTCTGTTTTAAGTTATTACGTAATAAGCTAACCTAACAACATTTTATAGTGAACATATCAATTTTAAAAGTCTTTTATGTTTTAAGTATGTAGATTGATTTGGCAATCGCATTAAGCATTCTAATTTAATATAATACGTATTACTTGTAAGATACATTGTGGTTTCATGCGATTGCCAAGTCAATCTATATATTTAAAACATAAAAGACTTTTAACATTGATATGGTCACTATAAAATGTTGTTAGGTTAGCTTATTACGTAATATTGAATAAAACTATTATTTACGGATTTTATCGCGTTTAATTACTTTTAATTTATTTTTATTATTATCCCGACGTTTCGGGTGCTTTACAGCGCCCATGGTCACGGGGGGGACTGAGATGTTTGACGTCCCAATGTCATAGTTAGTCCGGCTACCTTCAGTTTTTTAATATTAATTTTTGGTCCGATTTACGCAAAACGAGCTTATAGTATCATGAAGTCTTGCAGTGGTATGCTTGGGTTTGGGTTTAATTTTGTTAATTATAGGATCCCAAGCAGATGGTAGCACCCAACCATCTTCTCTATTGAAATTTGGATGTTTTTTAATTTCAATAGCCTCGCGTATCATCCTTGGTAGGAATCGGTGTTCTTTTGCGAGAATTTGTGGTTTATCAAATCTAATGTAATGGTGGGGACGATCTTGAACATGTTCGCAGACTGCAGACTTCCCAGAGCGTCGGTGCTTCACATCAGCTATATGTTCCTTCACGCGGGTTTTTATAGATCTCTTTGTTTGACCTATGTAAGAGAGACCACATTCACAATCTAGCTTATACACACCTGCATCTTGTAGAGGAATATTACATTTGATGGATGGTAAAAATTGACTAATCTTCTTCAGCGGCTTGTAGTATGTCTTAATGGACGCTCGCTTCAAGATGTAGCCAATCTTGTCCGTGACTCCTCTAACATATGGTAGTAGAGCAGGCGCGCGCTCGACTGTGGCCGGCTTCACTCGTTCACTGTGACGTAGGCGCGGGACCCGAAGCTTGTTGTCTTGCAATACTTGCTCGACGTGCTGAAGCTCCGCGGCCAGATGTTTTCTGTCACAGATCCCTCGTGCTCTCTGAAACAAAGATTTACCCACGGTAGCTAACTGTGAAGGATGATGGTGAGATTCACCATTTAGATATCGGTTGGTATGGGTCTTTTTCCTATACACAGTGTGACCAATAGTGTTATCAGGATTTCGGATGACTAAAACATCTAGGAAAGCTAAAGAATTATTTGCCTCTAACTCCATTGTGAATTGTATTTTAGAGTTTATGGAGTTAAGGTGGTCTAAAAATGCAGTTACTTTGTCAGATGGTAAAATTGTGAAGGTGTCGTCTACGTACCGCTTGTAGAACCTTGGATTTACAGGAGCAGTAAGAAGGGCTTTCTCCTCAAAGTCCTCCATGAATATGTCGGCGACTATGGGAGACACAGGTGAGCCCATCGCCACACCATCTACTTGCTTGTAGAACTCCTCCTTCCACAATAGATAGCCAGATGTGAGGCAATGTTCAAGTAGTATTGCATATTCTTGAGGCATGTTATTTTCTTCTAGCTTCCTAGTTACAATTGAGATGCAGTCCACAATAGGTAGGCATGTAAATAGTGACTGAACATCAAAACTGACCATAGTTTCATTGTTAGCGAGATGTAGGTCTTTTATCTCACTCACAAAATGGTATGAATCCTTTGTGTGTGCTCTGGTATGTCCTCTTAGTGGTGATAGTATTTTTGCTAAGTATTGTGCCAGCTTATAAGTTGGTGAATCGATCTGGCTCACTATGGGACGTAGTGGAGCGTTTGGTTTGTGTATCTTCGGTAACCCATACAACCTCGGTGGTTTGACACATGATGGTATTAGCGAATTCACGTCGAGATTTAATTTTTCGGAGTATTTCTTTATTAAATCGCTAGTTGTTTTAAGCGTGTTGGTTGTAGGGTCTGTTTTGACCTTTTTATATGTACTTTCGTCCGATAAAAGTTGTTGTATTTTAAAATTATATTCCGACGCGTCCATTACTACCGTAGCATTTCCTTTATCCGCGCGGAGAATCGTGAGTTCTGGTCTGTTGCGTAAGTTATTTAGCGCTGTAAATTCGTCTTTAGGAAGGTTTGGTTTCGGCACTGAACTACGACGTAACAAGGACGAAATATCTTGACGTATGGCCTCCAAATCTTCCTTACCGATATTATTCTTAAACAGACAATCCTCAACACTGCAGATAATTTCTTCGTACGGGATTTTTCGCGGAGTTAATGCGAAGTTCATACCCTTCGCTAATACTTTTTTAAAAGGGTATGAACTTCGCATTAACTCCGCGAAAAATCCCGTACGAAGAAATTATCTGCAGTGTTGAGGATTGTCTGTTTAAGAATAATATCGGTAAGGAAGATTTGGAGGCCATACGTCAAGATATTTCGTCCTTGTTACGTCGTAGTTCAGTGCCGAAACCAAACCTTCCTAAAGACGAATTTACAGCGCTAAATAACTTACGCAACAGACCAGAACTCACGATTCTCCGCGCGGATAAAGGAAATGCTACGGTAGTAATGGACGCGTCGGAATATAATTTTAAAATACAACAACTTTTATCGGACGAAAGTACATATAAAAAGGTCAAAACAGACCCTACAACCAACACGCTTAAAACAACTAGCGATTTAATAAAGAAATACTCCGAAAAATTAAATCTCGACGTGAATTCGCTAATACCATCATGTGTCAAACCACCGAGGTTGTATGGGTTACCGAAGATACACAAACCAAACGCTCCACTACGTCCCATAGTGAGCCAGATCGATTCACCAACTTATAAGCTGGCACAATACTTAGCAAAAATACTATCACCACTAAGAGGACATACCAGAGCACACACAAAGGATTCATACCATTTTGTGAGTGAGATAAAAGACCTACATCTCGCTAACAATGAAACTATGGTCAGTTTTGATGTTCAGTCACTATTTACATGCCTACCTATTGTGGACTGCATCTCAATTGTAACTAGGAAGCTAGAAGAAAATAACATGCCTCAAGAATATGCAATACTACTTGAACATTGCCTCACATCTGGCTATCTATTGTGGAAGGAGGAGTTCTACAAGCAAGTAGATGGTGTGGCGATGGGCTCACCTGTGTCTCCCATAGTCGCCGACATATTCATGGAGGACTTTGAGGAGAAAGCCCTTCTTACTGCTCCTGTAAATCCAAGGTTCTACAAGCGGTACGTAGACGACACCTTCACAATTTTACCATCTGACAAAGTAACTGCATTTTTAGACCACCTTAACTCCATAAACTCTAAAATACAATTCACAATGGAGTTAGAGGCAAATAATTCTTTAGCTTTCCTAGATGTTTTAGTCATCCGAAATCCTGATAACACTATTGGTCACACTGTGTATAGGAAAAAGACCCATACCAACCGATATCTAAATGGTGAATCTCACCATCATCCTTCACAGTTAGCTACCGTGGGTAAATCTTTGTTTCAGAGAGCACGAGGGATCTGTGACAGAAAACATCTGGCCGCGGAGCTTCAGCACGTCGAGCAAGTATTGCAAGACAACAAGCTTCGGGTCCCGCGCCTACGTCACAGTGAACGAGTGAAGCCGGCCACAGTCGAGCGCGCGCCTGCTCTACTACCATATGTTAGAGGAGTCACGGACAAGATTGGCTACATCTTGAAGCGAGCGTCCATTAAGACATACTACAAGCCGCTGAAGAAGATTAGTCAATTTTTACCATCCATCAAATGTAATATTCCTCTACAAGATGCAGGTGTGTATAAGCTAGATTGTGAATGTGGTCTCTCTTACATAGGTCAAACAAAGAGATCTATAAAAACCCGCGTGAAGGAACATATAGCTGATGTGAAGCACCGACGCTCTGGGAAGTCTGCAGTCTGCGAACATGTTCAAGATCGTCCCCACCATTACATTAGATTTGATAAACCACAAATTCTCGCAAAAGAACACCGATTCCTACCAAGGATGATACGCGAGGCTATTGAAATTAAAAAACATCCAAATTTCAATAGAGAAGATGGTTGGGTGCTACCATCTGCTTGGGATCCTATAATTAACAAAATTAAACCCAAACCCAAGCATACCACTGCAAGACTTCATGATACTATAAGCTCGTTTTGCGTAAATCGGACCAAAAATTAATATTAAAAAACTGAAGGTAGCCGGACTAACTATGACATTGGGACGTCAAACATCTCAGTCCCCCCCGTGACCATGGGCGCTGTAAAGCACCCGAAACGTCGGGATAATAATAAAAATAAATTAAAAGTAATTAAACGCGATAAAATCCGTAAATAATAGTTTTATTCAATGTGTAGTGTTCGCGTAAATTTAAGAAATCATTATTACGTAATAACTTAAAACAGATGGACCCTTAAGTAGGAACTGAATAAATTAACCGACTTGGTATTACATGGATCTCACAACTTTTTACGGTAGAAGAACTGAGTTGCGCGACTTGGTTTTTTTACAAGTTATGTTTTTAATGGTATTAGATATTCGGTTTGTGATTGTGTAGGCAATGGGCTAGCCACCTGTCTCTGCTTTAACCAAAGAAACGCAGATCTGTCGTCGAAGCACTAAATGAATAAATAAGTCAGATTAAAGAAGCCGCAGTAAAGTTTATCCATCCATTAAATAAAATAACCAATTTTTCAAAAAATATAAACCGACTAAAAAGTAAAATAATAAATCTATCGAAATCGATTAACGTGGTAAATAGTTATTTGCTCATATGTCATGGTTTTTTTTTTTTTCAAATTAAAGGGATTGATATTTTTTTACAGAGCCGTATTATCAGATGGTGACAAATGTATTAAAATAAGAAGTTACAAATATAAACACATCAACAGAATTCGTAGTAACGGATACCTTAATTCTAAATTATTTACGACTCTATAGTTTAAATTCTTTATAAATAGTTTCCATGAAAAGTTTATATACAGATTGAAACCTCTTTTCTTCTATTTTCAAAACTTACAAATTTAAATTTAAATAAAAAAAACAAAAGAAAAAAACAAATTACGGCAGACAAATTGCTAGTAATTTGTTACGTCATTGAAAATTAAAATTGTTCTACTCAATGGAAGGAGGAAGGACAACGCACTCTTACAAAAACGTGACTGTGTTTCGTATGGTGCGTGCGGAGAACCGGAGACCTGTTTTATTGGTAACGGGACGTTACATTTTAATCATCAGGTGTTACCCTGCACCTGAATTTTTATTGTTAGTCGGGGATAAACTTAAAAAAAATACTTCGAGTAATAAAAAACTGGGGCTGCCAACCAACTTGCCAAGAGTGGCCAATAAGTCATGGTGACTATGGATCAATCTATGGGGAGGTCTTTGTATAGGAGTTTTGATAGGCTGGCTGTGATAATGATAATGATGATGATATAGGGATAATATTTTTAGATTCTAGAAAAAGAACCATTGGAATAATTATTTTTTATTTACTTATAATGATTAATTTTTTTACGTAGTAGAGCCAAAATAAAGTGGCATTTGTTGCATAAGGAGGAGTATGCAAGTGAATTTAGAGAGCTAGTTGTAAACAAGATGATAGAGATGGGTGATATGGAAGGAATGAGTGTGAATGAGTGCTGGAAGGAAATGGCTGATTGTATCCGAAGTGTGGCAAGGAAGGTGTTAGGCGAAACAAAAGGGAAGCGTATGATAGATAAGGATGGGTGGTGGTGGAGTGAAAGTATTAGAGAAGTTTTGAGAGAAAAGAAAAATGCCTTTAAAGAATGGCAGAGCGTAGAAGACCAGAATGAATCCATAAAAGAAAGTAAGAGAGGGGCGCATAAAGAATGTAAGAAGAGAGCGAAGAATTAAGTTGTTATTTGTAGGGCAGAGGCGCAAGATAAATTATATCGGTCCCTTGAAAGCCCCGAAGGTCAAAAACGACTTTTTCAAATTGCAAGAGCGAGAGAAAGGAATAGAAGAGATGTTTCACATGTGAAATGTATAAAAGATGATTCTGGAAGGATTTTGACTGACGGTGAAAGTATAAAGAAGCGATGGAAGGAGTATTTTGAGAAATTGATGAATGAGGAGAATGAATGGAATGGTATGCTTGAAAACCCACCAGTGAATATGGGCTTAGTGAGAGAAATTAGTGTGGAAGAAGTAAAAATGGCTGTTAGGAATATGAAGAATGGGAAGGCAGTCGGCCCAGATGGAATACCAGTAGAAGTGTGGAAGTTGCTGAGTGCGGATGGATGGAAGTGGTTGAGTTTATTTTTCGGTAAATTGTTGCAGGAAGAACAAATACCTGAGGAATGGTGCAGTCGTATACTGGTCCCCATTTTTAAAAACAAAGGAGACGTTCAAAACTGCAGCAGTTACCGGGGAATAAAACTCATGTCACATACGATGAAAGTCTGGGAAAGAATAATAGAGAGAAGAATGAGAGAAGAGTGTGAGATAACACAAAACCAGTTCGGATTCATGCCCGGTCGAGGTACGACAGATGCCATTTTCGCATTACGCCAATTGTGCGAAAAGTACAAGCGCGTGCATAAAAATCTGCACGTGGTTTTTGTCGACCTTGAAAAGGCGTACGATCGGGTTCCCCGTGAGGTTTTGTGGTGGGCGTTAAAGATGAAAGGTATGCCTGGGAAGTATGTGAGGTTAGTCCGTGCTATGTACAGAGCATCCCGTACATGTGTACGATCTGCCGCGGGAACTACGGGCAGTATCGATGTGGCGGTAGGGCTGCACCAAGGGTCGGCATTGAGCCCTTACCTCTTCCTACTGATTATGGACGCTTTGACGTCGGACCTGCAGGATGAGGCACCCTGGTGCATGCTCTTTGCCGATGACATCGTGCTTGTCGGGGAAGAAGGCATCGAGGTACAGAGCAGACTGACAGGGTGGCAACAGAGGCTGGAAAGTGTTGGCTTGAAGATCAGCAGATCCAAAACCGAATATCTGTGCTGTGATTTCGGCGGTCTTTCCAGTCCTGTACCCATGTCGTTGGATGGCGCTATACTGCCTACCTGCTCAGATTTCAAGTACCTCGGTTCCCTCATTCAAGGCGACGGCGGAATAGATAGAGCGGTGCAGCATAGGATTAACGCAGGGTGGATGAAATGGCGACAGGTCACAGCCACAACGTGCGATCCCCGAATGCCAATAAGGCTGAAGGGGAAAATTTACAAATCGATCATCCGACCTGTCGTCATGTATGGAAGTGAATGCTGGGCCGTCAAGAAGAAGGATGAAAATAGACTGCATGCGAATGAAATGAGAATGTTACGATGGATGTGTGGTGTGACAAGGATGGATAAGATAAGGAATGAGTATATAAGAGGAAGCCTGAAAGTAGCGCCAGTGGTAGAAAAGGTGAGAGGAAGCAGATTGGCATGGTTTGGGCATGTGATGCGGAGGAATGAAAGTCATGTCACAAAACGAGTGTTGAATATGAATGTGGAGGGACACACGGGCAGAGGAAGGCCGAATAAAAGATGGATCGATTGTGTGAAGAGTGATATGAGAATGAAAGGAGTAAGTATGGACATGACGGCTGATAGAGAGGAATGGAACAAGAAGGTTTACTACGCCGACCCCAGATAATGGGAAATGGTTTAGAGAATGATGATGACGTAGTAGAGCCATGCTGCAGCTATATTGTGGTTTCAGCACGAATGGGTCGTATCGACCAGGGAAGAACCGCGCTCTCTCAGAACACCAGCGTAAAATAGCAGCTTAATGCTGCTGTGTTTCGTATGGTGAGTGTGGAGAACCGGAGACCCTTCTTACTGAAATCGAGGCAAGCAACGAGGCAGACAACGTATCTGCATTTTGATTCTTAATTGAAAATAAATGTGGATGTGTCCCATACACATTCACAGCATCCACTTACCATCAAGTGGGCTGTGTGCTCGTTTACCACTCTTATTCTATAAAAAAAAAATACTTAGCTACAAATGTCGGTTACAGTGAAAGACTCGACAAATTTAAAGTGACCTCTTTACTTATTCGCCGTAAAGAATATGATCTTATATATTTACATAAAATTCTCCACAACGAGATCGATTCCGATTACCTCATAAGTAAATTAAACTTAATTACAAAGTGCAATCCCTGATATCTTGCAACATATTTTACCTACAAACTTATAAGAATTATACTTGTTTTTACAACCCGATAATGAGAATGTGTCGACCTTACAACGAAATGTCCATGACAGACTCTTAATTGGATATTTTTACCCAAGTTCCAGAACATTCAAAAGAGCAGTATAAGAGCTTATAGTCATACACTTTCATTCCCATATCACATAGGTTTTAATTTGTTGTTTGTTTAATTTGTTTGTTGTATTATATGGTAAGGTACGTCATTAATACTGTAAAGCGCAGATTTGATTTCTCCTGTAGTCAAATAAATCGTCAATAAAAATCAATAATCCCCTACTGGTATTTGTTTAAAAAGATATTCAAATAATTTATTATATATTTTTTAAACGTAAATTTTAAAATCTGACTGAAACGTAACTTCAGCAGATATTATATGACTATATTAAACACAATACAATATAAATTCAATTGCAAATAATCTGCAACAAAACAATAAAACGGCTCGCGGTGTCAATCGATCACTAAATAGGTTATGTCTAATCATAAATTATTTAATTACAAATTCACTCTATCCCCTTTTTACGTAAAACATATTGCAACAAACACAATTAAGTAATGTTTTCCGTGAGGGCGGAACAGGTGGTTGCGAGAGGTTGGGCGGGCGCGGACACGAGCGGTCCGGACCAGCGCACTGGCGACACTGTCGGAGACGAACTCTGCATCTTCACCTCCAACTTTAGTCAATGTATTGCCAATCCATAAAATGTATTACCGATTTTCCCAAACGCTTATAGCAGTAGATTTATAAGCGGTACATACACCGACTCGGTTAAGTTACAAGTTTATTCCTTTAAGTAATTTAAGCTAATAATTAAGCCAATAAGTAATTTAAACTTAGATCATATACAAAATAGTTATATATATATTTTTATGTACGTAAACTTTTACAATCATTTTAATCATTTATCATATCTATATATAAATATCTTGCTCTTTTATAATATCTATATATAAATATTTATAGAGTTAGAAGAGAAAAATAAGAATACAGACAACCTTATGGTAATAAGCGGTAGTACACAACCTAATGCTAGTGGTATATTTTACGTGGTAGAGCCATGCTGCAGTTATATTTGTAGTATAGTTGTAGCATGAATGGGTCGGCTCAGCCGTGGAAGGACCAAAATCTCACAGAATACCAGCGTAAAATAACAACTTAACGCTGCTGTGTTTTGTATGGTGAGTGTAGAGAACCAGAGATCCTTTTTACTGGAAACGAGGCATTCCATCTCCTCACGGGTGACAACGCATCTGCGTTTTAATTTGTATTAGATATGTATGGACCACAGCAACCACTAACCATCAGGTGGAAACTCCACCATCTCAATACTTGTTTTTACTTTATTATTATAACTGCGAAGAGATGTTGCGTCTCTTTGCGTTTTTATCACATCTACCACGGGGAGTGCTCTGAGGAATGTTTCGGACTAATTCCATCGCATATCGCGACAAAACTCGCCATACCATCCATTCCAGCTGGATTCTTGGCGGTCTAAAATAAAAAAAATTTAAAAAAAATTAAAAAAAAATCGAAAATAGGGTCCTGCTGGGTTTCTTGCTCATTCTTCCTAAAACAAATGTTTTTTTCGAATCAGTGTTATTAGTTAAAAGAGTTGGCCATGTTCGATAGGAATAACTTGTAATCTATATTGAATAAAAATTATTATATCCCTTGAGCTGCGGCTGGTCTTTGTGGCTATCATTTTCAGTTTGACATGATCACCTTAAGTGTGTCATTAAAGATGTTACATTCCGGGACTGTCTTCATTAAGGAGTATAAAGCACCATGCATGCGACACAACGGGGATTGCGCGCGCGACACAGTGCGGCAATGGGATGTGGCGAACAGCCGGTGTCGTCGAGTAGGCCTATGACGCAGGTAGTTGTTAGGTACATAAAGTGTACACAAAGTATTGTGCAGCTCTGGGGAATCTACCATGCTCCCTAAAAATGTTATGGCTATTAGGATCTGATCTCTGGCTCTACGCACTGAAAGGGAATTATATCCTAACATTCCCAGCAAGAAAAGAGTAGGATACATTAATGGATAATATCCGTAAATCTTCTTATATAAAAAACTCAGAAAGGCTTTCTGAACCCTTTCAATCAACAATTCATATGTGGATTCGTGGGGATTCCAGACGGCTGCAGCAAGTTCTAACTTACTTCTAACTAGACAGTTAAATAATAATTTGATGACAATAGGATTATTGAAATCACGCGCATTGCGTAGGACAAAACCTAGGCGTCTGTAAGATTCTGAAGCTAGAGCGGACATGTGTGCATGGAAAGTCAATCCGCAGTCAAATGTCACGCCAAGATCTCTAATGGTTGACACGCGCTTTATTTCATATGCTGGTTCCCGATATTTAAGCAAAAAAGAACTAGTTCTAATTTAAAATTTATATTTGTGAGTGTTCTCAGCTGGTGAAACTTTATCTTAGTAAGTATCCTGACGATGCCGTGAGGAAAATCCGGTCGGTGTTTGTAGTCCGTAGTTCAAGTGCTTAACTAAATCACACAAAAAAAGAATAAGTAAATTGGAAATTGTAACGCAATTTAAGCATTTCTAGACATCCTTACTAGATTATTGACACGTAAATTGTAATAATCATAATGTACACATTTGTCTTCCATATTGGAAAGTAAATTAAAAGAAATAACGTAACTTTTCTTCAAAATCAATAGAAGAACGGTGTACATTCATAGTTACAAGACAAACATTTTTAGAGGTATGAAACAATTTTATAAAAAAAATATATATATAAAATTATTTCATACCTCTAATTTATTATTTACATGGGCAAAATTTTTATTTGACATCTACACATCCAGCATTGGAGATTTGGACGGTGCATGTAGAGCGAGCATAAGATTTTACCCTCACATCAAATTCATTATTTGGTGCTATACACGTAATTTGTTGAAAACCTAGGATTAAATTTGTATACAAAGCATTTGACGGCTTTTGGCTTTCTCATAATACTAGCGTAAAATGGCAGCTTAATGCTGTGATTGGTATGATAATTGAAGACAACCGTAGACCCTTCCACACTAATAGATAGTATACAGGAGAAAGTAGGACATGTTGTTAGTAAATAATAAAAGAAATCGTGCCATTTTGTTGACTTTGCAACACTTAATAACCTGCAGCGTAATCAATAATCTACCGGGTCTCAGCAGCTGCAATGTAATATCTCATTAAAGTTGGTGCAGCCAGAGATAACTTTGGGATGAACCGATTAACTACATCGATAAACTCTCCCGACCTCTGTCTGTCAGCCTACCATTTGTTAAACTAACAAACGGAGATTAAAATGCCGTATCCCTCGTTATTTGGGAAAAAAACAAGTTATAATGCAACCGTATTTATAGATAGTAAATCATCATTTCCAACGTAGTCTATAATTTAGACATAGAATTCAGATCTATTAATGCAGACAGACAGACAGGCCCGGTGTCAAGACTTTTTTAATATGCTTTGGTTGATTATTAAATCCTATACCTTTAAACGAGCAATTCTTGTATAAATAAATATATATATTTATACAAGAATTGCTCGTTTAAGGGTATAGGATATATATATATATATATATATATATATATATATATATATATATATATATATATATATATATATATATATATATAATCGGAATCTCGGAAACGGCTCCAACGATTTTCATAAAATTTTGTGTGCAGGGAGTTCCGGGGGCAATAAATCGATCCAGCTAGGGTTTATTTATAGAAAATGTCTTTTTGTCCGTGTTTTTAGGCAATGAATAACTGCTACAATATCGTTAGAATAAGAAGGTAAATTTTGACAGTTTATTAATGATTACAAATAGCTTAATTGGAATAATCGGCGGTCACAAAATCGTCATTCCATGGTTCGAGCCCAGGCAAACCGACCGACTTTTTTTAATTTTTTTCAAGTTCCTTTCTTTTTTGAGAAAATCTATTTTTTCGAGCCCTTTTTTCAGTATTTTGTAAAAACACGAACATTTAAATTAAACTAATTGCACTCATGATTTCTTATTCAAATAACCAGTTCAGTTTTTTCTATTATGTCGGTAAAATCAAAAAATATTATTCGTATTTCATCAGTATGTAATTTGTATCTAAATATAATTTCCAAAACACACGAATTAAAAAAATCCGAGCGAAAAATACCGAGCGAAGCTCGGTCAACCGGGTACTATCTAATTATACATTATAAAATGACTGGGTTCTAAAATACCAAAATGACTAGGTAATGGCATGCTTATCTGTTATTACACACCGATAAATAGTGAGGAAGTAAGATGCTTTGAACTGTTTGTGCCAGGGTAACAAACACACAGGTACCTATAGTTTAATTGTATCTATTATTAGCGATCCGCCCCGACTTCGCACGGGTGATTTCTGGATTTCGACAACAGCGCTACCTACCGAGTCCATATGTGAATATGAATCATATAGAGACCCATTAAAACACACATAAACATTTCGTCAAAATCGCTTGGATGGTTTCATAACGGACATAGGTAGACACATTTTTCGTGTTTTCATATCAAAAGATCATATCAAAAGATCTTTTCAAAATAACTTGATGGTAACATGTCTATTTATGATATGATATTGATATGTAATAAGTCCCAAACGTCATGTATAATCACTGCATTTATTATGGTAAAAATCGTCAGCGTTTTATGAGTCCTCTCTTAAAAATAACAGCAGGC
The DNA here is from genome assembly GCA_036936625.1 of Parnassius smintheus behrii. Lineage (NCBI taxonomy): Eukaryota > Metazoa > Arthropoda > Insecta > Lepidoptera > Papilionidae > Parnassius > Parnassius smintheus. Next base: position 35,559,923 of record JAUPFT010000029.1, read on the forward strand.
AGGTGCAGTGCGGGCCCTTCGTTCATTAAAGTATTCATCTATCAGCAAGTATAAATCCCATACATCATTAAAATATAATGTCTCGTCCGTTTATGATATTATTAGAAATCAGAAGGATATTGTCAATTAAAAGAGATAAAAAGGGTGCCAGAGCAATAAATTCAACTTTGCTCGGCGTTTATTTATAAATTACACATATAACATAATATATAACAGATAATAAAGCACACAGTAAAATAGAAATAGTTCAAATAAGCAACAATTTTTTAGTGAACAAATTTTTAGTGATCATTATTCATCATCATTACAACAGTCCACTGCCGAACATAGGGCTCCTAAATTAAATATATAATGTAAAATATTACAGAGGCCTTCCGTGAATTGTCATCCAGTTCAGTCCCGTGTGGTGTCGTAAAAGTCGCTGGAGTAAAATAAAAATACCAGGAGATGAGCAGCAGCATCTTCCTATAGAATACCACAAAGAACTTTGATTACCACAAGTGGAGCAACTATAGCAAAAATCATCATTTATATTACAATATTAATACGCATTAAGTTTAATAATCATCATTCATCATTTTCAATATCATTACTTGAAAGTAATATATCATCTAAAAAAACATGCAGGTAGCTCAACCTCATTTAGATGCCGTGCCCAAGATAGAAACCAGACAATAGACATGACATGTGCACAGCAGCCAACAGTGCGTCTACCTACCAAACAGTTGCAACAGTACCCAGTAAGAGCGCCCCAGTGTTAGCAATATATGGGTTGGTGTCAACTAGTATATAAGTGTAATAAGTTTTTTTACTAGTATGCCTTGATTGTATCCTACCTCGCAATAGATAACTATTTGGACCAAAATCATGGACAGATTGCAGCTATACCTCGATTTTATATTCTCCAGAGGCCCTGACATGCTCCCCGTAATACCTACGAGCTTGTTTAATTTGATAAATTCTTACACTAAACAGAATTAGATCCTGGAATGTCAGTTGAGGAAAAGGTATTTGTCCCTAAATGGAGTTGGATGAATTGCTCTTCAAAGCACTGACTTACAATATTTAAGTGATTGAACACAGTCGATGAAGCCACATTAAATAGAGAAACTATGCGTTCATTGCTATCACCTGTACGAAGTTTCATTAAAAACATAGCTAGACTTCTTTTAGGTGATATAACTCTTTCACTGATAGATGGAATTTCAACTAGTAACTGTTCAAAAATTATGTTCAATGATATTTAAAATATTATAATGTTGATTAACACTACTTTTAAGTAAGGAACAAAGGTTGTCTATCTAAGATGCAGTGAAATATGAACAGTTACTACTCATGTACAAATTATTCCAATCATTGTGGGGGTTCAATTAAATGGTATTCACAAATACGAGCGCATGTGCCACTGTGCGTAATCAGTCAGTAACCTCTCTTTAAGTTGTTTAGGTATTGAAAATCTAGAGGAATGATTACATAACTTAAAAATACAGTGACGGGAAGTAGCACGTAGCACGCTTATAAATAGCCATAGTAATTGTTGATACCGCTCTGGAAATGGCAGGGGTTACAGGTGCAGGTATAGGGGTGATTGTGGGATGTTACCGATGTCTTCTATATGCATGGATTGTAACTTCATATCCCTGTTCTGATTTTGTTGTCTCTGTCTCCATACAGCTCTGAAAGCCCTCAGCCAGCAAGGACTGCATACTCGTTCTAAGCGATCCACCTGAAAAAAGTTTTTTTCTATCAACTAACCGAATGAACTATAATTTTAGAGTGTCTACTCTAAATATTCATGATACTTAATAATTTTTCTATTTATTTCAATCTTTCTAACACTAAATAGTTTTAATGTCTTAAAATTATAAATATTAGCATGCAATTGTTTCCCTTCATAATATTTTTTGGCAAATCAGATTTTACTTATTTAAAAAGAAATAAAAAATACATCACATATCAGACAAGAAATAATTATTTTAGAGTTATAACTTTATTTGACTAAGCCCAAGTTTTTAAAGTTTCAGATAACATTGAATGATTGAATTGAAAAACTGTCATTCTTTCTAATTGTAAATAATTTTATAAATCTTAATAAAACAGAAAAGATTCGATCTCGATTCTCTAGGGTGAAATATCGATTTACTAGATCGATTCAGTACTATATTTCGATATGACATTGACAGATGACATGTCAAAAAAGTGAGAATATTTAATTATTCGTTTCGTAGTCATTTACCAATATTTTAAAAAAAAATAATTAAAAATATTTCGATGCTGCTCCGGCAGCAAAAATAGCATGTGGGTGCTTCAGATAAACCCCCTTGACTTGGTTAATTCAGTATAAGTTATAGATTTTCCAAAATTCTAGGGGGAAAAGTAAACTATTATATTACTCACATGGGCTTTTACTCATCAGTTTGCATTTTTGAATGTCACTGGCGAATTAAATACATAAATGTGAAATAGGTATTAATATTTGACTTACGTGCATGATATAACCCTTAGATTAAACATTTTTTACATCAATTAGACATTAACATACGTTTATATCAATTTAAACAAACGAGTTTGTACCATATTATATTTTTTCTACCAAATAGTTTGAAACTACAGACTTTATTCTTACAGTCAATGCAAAGAACTATGCCTGTAAGTTAGTAAATAGCAGGAAAGAATGCAGTGTCATCTCGTGTCAAAATGTAAAATAATTCAATCAAATATATATATATATATATATATATATATATATATATATATATATATATATATATATATGATCATTAATTAATCAATATAAATACAACTAAAGATTAAAATAATAGCTGTAGAAGGTATGAATGTATTAATAATATAAAGGGATATTTATTAGTACTTTTAAAAACTTAAAATAATTAAGTACTTAATATGTTGTATAGATCATTATATGTTTCTGGAGTCTGTGGATCGTTTTCCTTTCTTATTATTTCTAAAATAATCGTACCATATCCCATATTATTCAATAAAAATAAAAATATTAAGTAATACATTAAAATAGAAAATATGTAATCTTCGTTTCCGCAGTATTGTAACATTGTTAAAATAAAATCGAGAGTAACAAAAATAATATATATGTCTCATAAAAGTTTAAATCTAGATATGTAAGTAGATAGATTGTATAGTGGAGTTATTAGCTTTCCATGAGGAGTTATTAGCTTTCCATGAGATAATATATTCACCTCGTGAGAAATCCACACAGATAAAAGTTGGCGCACATCAGCAGCTGTCTCGGCCAGTAATTGTCTTCGCACGCTGCGTTGAAACCTGACTCCACAATTGCAACATACACTTCTATTTTCATTGTATGCTGCTCTAGCAGATTCAAACAGTAGCGTGACGAACGTCAGTGCCGTAAAGATTAAAGGGGTATGTTCCGAAATACAACCTAGTACACTGGCAAATGCAAATGACGTCATCAATCGACAGTCGACACTATATTGTACAGGCGTGCCGCCGCCATATTGCGTCGGATATCCGGACACAATAAAACAATTTTTAATTGTGTGTGCGCTGAATGAAGCATGCCAGAATTTGTTTTTATTTATTCAAATACCAAAAATTATAGAATAATTGCTGGTATCTCCATTAGGAAGATATAATGATTTTCGGAGCACAAAATGACAAAAGAATCGCCAACACTTTTCCAATATAGCGTAAATGTATGACGCCATATACTGTTTAATGTTTTGGAACGAAGAACAAGTATAGCGTCGATTCATGACGTCATTTGCATTGGACAGTACACTGGGTTCTATTTTGGAACATACCCAAGATGTAATACCCGTCCGCCGGCCGCTCGGAATTACCGGAAGTCAATGACAAAATAACGTTTTGGTTCACAGCAATTTAGAACTATGTTATAATATGATATTAGCTAAAACTTTTAGAAATTAAACATAAAGTTCTTAGTGGTATCTTTTTTAGTCAGCTTTGTGAAAAATAGTTTTCTTTTTATATAAAGTGCAAAATGACTAATTTCACGCATTTTACCCAACACGAATATCAAAACAACTATTTTTTTTTCAGATTTCTTGACTCCGTTTTTACATTTTCGAAAATTTTATAGGACATTTACTATTTTAATTTGGTGTCTTTTTTTTTTGGTGTAATACCATTAAGTGACGTTAATATTTCTAGTGGGCCAAAAAACGAAGCTCTAACACTAGTATTTATAGACATACATTCGTATTATACGAAAAAAAAATACTTACATGAACATAATACACGTATGAATAGAGGCTTAAATCTAGTCACACACATTAAGTAGTTTTCAAAATCATCATCGTGTGTTTGGTACTTTGATTATATACAGGTATATAATCAAAGGCTTGGTATATAATATTTGCATATATTATATCAACCTACAATGAGTATATTAACAATTAAATATTAATTCTGTTTTCAACATACGGATAAGATAATTGTGTTAGTATTTAGTAAATTAAACGATTACCTACTGCAATACACTGTCGGTAACGGATAATAATATTTGAGCCTTCCTTTGAGTTGTCAATAGGAATACTAATAACGACGGTAAGCTTTCATATTTCATAATAATAACAATGTACATTTTAGACACACAGAATAACAAGGTATAACAATACTTATTATTATTACTCACAATTTATCTTCCGTGTACGTATTCCCTACTCAATAGTTTTATTTAGACTGCCGCTCGTAGTCGTAGCTGCCGCTTATAGCTGCCGCTAAAACTTTTTTTTTTTTTTTGCGCCCGAAGCAATTAAAGGGCTACCCTGTACGTAGGGAGGCGGAAAATGCATTACGCATACCACGATAGCCGGTCTATCGTGGTTATGAGGGACTCACTGTCCTACCGGGGACCCTAAGTGATACCCTCTAAAAACCGCCTTTGGGGACAGGCAGCCGGCTGATTAAGCTCTATTGTGCCTTATCATGAGCGACCCTCTTTTGGGAAAAGAGGGCGCAGGCGGCTAAGAGCCGCTGAGGGAGTGCCTACGAAGGCAAATTAATGTTGGTTAATACAATAATTTAAACTAATTAGAGTTGGCCTGAGCCGCCAGGAGGCAGTTCAGGTCGTTTGACAGTTTATTAGGCGGGTCCGAGAGAGAGTTTCTCGGCCTGCGGACACGATAGCGAGAGTGGGGTGGGGCTGCATAAGAAGCCGCCTCACGAATTAAATTGTTTGGGTGCGACTCTGAGGCTTTGAAGAAGTTCTCAGAGAGTTTTTTAAGGAATTGTTGAATTGTTGGGAGCTCTAAGTCCCGATGAAGGTCGGCATTACGGACGTACCAAGGTGCGTTCGCAGCCCGACGACAGAAGAGGTTCTGAACTATTTGGAGTTCATTTAAAATATTAGGGTTTGCGTGGGCAAAGACGGGGCCCGCGTAGGACATGACGGGTCGTATACAGACCTTATAAAGGGTTCGCTTGTTACGAAGGGACATTTTACTGTGTCTGCCCAACATACTGTTGAGCCTACTCAGGTAAAACCGTGCGTGACGGGTGACTCGTTTGACGTGGGGCCTAAAAGTGAGCCCTGTGTCTAGAGTGACACCTAAATATTTGGCGGTCGTGTGCCAGGGGACAGGGGTCCCTAGCATACGTATTGGAGGGGTGTTTTTAAGACGGCGTCGTTTGTAATCGAAGTGAACGGCGGAGCTCTTCTCCGGGTTCACATCGATGCGCCATTTTTTGAACCAAGCTCCTAGGTCATCAACTGACTTTTGGATCTTGTTCCGTATGAAGGGTAGTGAGACACCTTTGCAGTAGATGGCAGTGTCGTCTGCGAAGAGGGAGAGTTGAACACCTTTCGACGGGATGGGAATGTCGTTGGTGAACAGGATGTACAGCAGAGGAGCAAGTACTGAGCCCTGAGGGACACCAGCCTTGATAGTTCGCTGTGAAGATAGCGTGCCTTCGTGTCTAAAACGAAAGGTACGATGTTTCAAATAGGAGGCCACGAGACGAACTAGACGATCGGGGAGACCTATTTTGTAGAGCTTGTAGATGAGGCCTGTGTGCCAGACTCTATCGAAAGCTTTGGCTATATCGAAGAAGACCGCGATGGTTTTATGACGTCGAGGATAGAAACCCCTGAGGATATATTCCACAATGCGGTGAACTTGTTGGGGACATGAGTGTTTGGCTCGGAAGCCGAATTGGTGGGGAATGATGAGAGGGTCACCGTCTGTGGTAAACAGATAGCGCCTCATCCGTGTTTGGATGACTCTTTCGAAGAGCTTGCCCATTGCCTTGAGGAGGCTAATGGGGCGATGGCTGGAGGGGAGGTTGAGAGGCTTGCCTGGCTTGGGAATAAATTATTTCGTGGAAACTGTCACATGTGACATAAAAATTCTAATTTTTCTGCGTACTTACCACCTTACTCTGTAACAATATCTACTGTTTTGCAGAATAAATAACTGTAAAAATTTTTAGCAAGAGTGAAAAATGTCACATTTTGTCCAGGTATTTTGATTAATCCTATGTCCATCTGTTGTGGTGATGAGTACCTTACTCGTTGGTAATTCATAACCTGGCCATTCAGCAAGTTTTCTCTGGAGGGTAATTCCACTATATACTTTTTATCAAAAGTGTAAAGTGGACGCATGATATCTGAGATCATGCATAAAACCGGTGATTCGTTAATTGAGTCGAGCATGGATCTCATTCTGTAGGAGAGCAAGCTCAGACCGCCCTGGGCGTTAATCCTATACAAACTAGCCCTCGCCTCCTTGTCTAGATAGAGATCTAGAGGCGTTAGGCATAGAAGTGCAATAAGAGCCGCTCCAGGCGATGATCGCATAGCTCCAGTTGCCATTACGCAGGCAGTCCTTTGTAGATTATTTAGTCTATCCGCAGTCGTCTTTTGGTTGGCCTTGTTACACCAGACAATAGAGGCGTAGGTGAGAATCGGCCTCACTATGCTGCTGTACAGCCATGGGACCATACTGGGACGCAAGCCCCAGTTGTTCCCGACCAAACGACTGCACGTACCTAAAGCAATTTTTGCCTTATGGCATACGTTGCTAAGGTAAGAGTTCCACCTTAGTTTTTGGTCGATTGTTACGCCCAAGTACTTAACTTCCGTGGAAAATGGTACTTCTTTGCCATTAAGTTTTGGTTGGACTAATTTGTCCAACCGTCTCTTTTTGGTAAAGGGTATTATAACAGTTTTATCAGCATTAACTGATAAACTGTTATCCCTACACCAGTTATTTATGGTGTTTAGGGCTCTTTGTATTATTGACGATAAAGTACTTTGGCAAAAGCCCCTTGCAATGATCACAAGGTCATCAGCATAACCCAATGTGTCAATGCGTAGGTCTGCCATTTTGTACAATAGTTGGTCAACCTTAAGAGTCCAAAGAAGCATAGAGCATCGACTTCACCCATCTGATGGTTGTGGGGTCAACATTTTTAGATGTTAGGCCCCCAATCAGCAGTGATGTGGGGCTACTGTCGAAGGCGCCCTCAATATCTAGAAAGGCTCAAAGAGCTATTTATTTATCCTCCAGTGCTTTTTCGACCCTGTCAATGACACTGATCAGGGCTGTTTCCGTAGATTTGCCTCTGCGGTAAGCATGCTGGTTGTAATGTATGGGCCTCGTAGCTAGAGCTACATCCCTTATATATCTATATATAACCTTTTCCAATGTCTTAAGAAGAAAGGAAGATAGGCTTATAGGTCTAAAGGACTTTGGTAAAGCGTAGTCCTTTCTACCAGCCTTAGGTATAAATAGAACCTTGACATTTGTCCATCGTTCTGGAATATATCCCCATGCAAAACTTGCTCTGAAGATTTTCACCAGATAACGAAGAAGGATGTCGATACCCCTCTGTAGTTGGATGGGAATTATTCCATCCTCCCCGCTTGATTTGAATGGTTCAAAGGATTTCTTATATTTACGCGAACACTACACATTGAAATAATACTAGTTTTTACGGAATTTATCGCGTATATTTAACTTTTTTACCCGACGTTTCGAGAGCTTTACAGCACCCATGGTCACGGGAAGGACTGAGATGTTCAACGTCCAGCTGTCATAGTTAACCGCGGTTACCATAGATTAAAATTTAAAGAAGGAAGTCTGCAGTCTGTGAACGTGTACAGGATCGCCCCCGTCACTACATCAGATTTGATAGACCACAAATCCTCGCTAAAGAACACCGATTCCTTCCAAGGATGATTCGCGAGGCTATTGAAATCAAAAAACATCCTAATTTCAATAGAGAAGATGGCTGGGTGCTAACATCTGCTTGGGATCCTATAATAAATAAAATTAAATCCCAACCCAAGCATACAACTGCAAGACTCCATGATACCATAAGTTCATACTGTGTAAATCGGAACAAAAGTTAAATTTTAATATATGGTAACCGCAGTTAACTATGACAGCTGGACGTTGAACATCTCAGTCCTTCCCGTAACCATGGGTGCTGTAAAGCTCTCGAAACGTCGGGTAAAAAAGTTAAATATACGCGATAAATTCCGTAAAAACTAGTATTATTTCAATGGTTCAAAGGAGTCAACAGTCCACTGCACCAGGTTTGACCTTATTATCTTTGCAGCCCTACGCCAGTCCTCATTGCAAGGCCTTTGTAGGGCTCTGAAAGAGTTAAGGCTGAAGTTTTGTATGACCCTGGGAAATGGGTTGACGCTAGTAACTCCAATGTTTCTGTTTCACTATTAGTGAAGTTACCATCCGGCTTTTTGCATTAATATAGTAATAAAATTTTCATTTATTGCGCTACATTATTATCTATATAATACGAACAAATGTATAAATACATATCATTTATGTAAAATTTTATCATTTGGAGTTTCAACATTACTTTCACTATATACGATAACACGATAACGCGAGTTCAGTGCTTTTTCGCATCCCATTGTTTTATAAGTGCCCAACGTGCCTAAAGAAGATTTAAATTCAAAAAATATTGAAAGTGACTTCCACCACCCAAGACAAAATAATTGGCAGAGTTCTCGCAGTAAAGTAAAATAAAGAAAAGTAAAAAGTGGTTTGCAATACAAACTCACTTTTTATATATTTTTATATATTTTTATTTTTCATGTATTTCGTATTGTCTAATTGTTTTTTGTTTTATATTAGTATTTTACTCGTACTTGTAACAATTATTAAGTTATCGTACAGTTATCGTCTTTTTTAAACATGCTGTAACTACCTTTAAATGGAAACATGTAAATCTTAGTTCCTAAGCCTATTGTCACATTTTTTTTAAACAACATGTTATTCCGTTGGTGGTTCTATCAATAAAATAAAATAAAAATAAAAAAATAGTTGGTTAGAGTAAATTTTTACCGTAAAGTAAAGTAAAGTAAAGTTACAGCCTATATACGTCCCACTGCTGTGCTCAGGCCTCCCCTCATTTCTGAGAGGGTTTAGGGCAAGGAAGTGTCCGTCGCTCTGCCCAAATGCGTATTGACGAGCTACACATGTCTTCGAAATATTTTTTTTTTCGTATTCCTCAGACATGCAGGTTTTCTCACGATGTTTTCCTCCACCGCCGAGCACGTGATAAATCAGCACTTAAAATTGCAATTAACAATTTCATTGGTGCCGGCGGGGATCGGACCCGGGTTACTCGCGTTCTGTTATATTTAGAGCGAGCGTTAACCACTGAGCTACCACGGCTCTCTGAGCTAGCACTTTTTACCGTGAGGAAACAATTTTAAAAACATTGTTTATTTTTTAAATACATTGAAATTTAATAATTTAAACTGGCACAGTGGTCAAAGGGCGTTAGCATCAATTATAAGAAAAAAAATCTAATTAATCTATCAATAAATGCTACTAATTAGAAGACTTTTACCTGGCGGCGGTTTTAGGTCAACGTCGTTACAAATTAATTGATACCTGTCATGCGTAAAGTATGGTGCACATGATTTTGTTTAAATTATTTTAATTGCTGTTTAATTGTTTCAAAATTAAATATTTTACTAAATAAATTGGAAAAAAAAAAACAATCGTTTAGGCTTCTCCTTCTTTCATCCATGACACCCTATTGTTTCCTTTCGTTAAAAATGTCACACCATACGCTTTAAGTTGCATTCGAAGCACGCATACGTCAACTATTATCACATCTACAATATTTATATACTCCTCAGTGCAACTCCCTCCCTCCCTTCCCCCACGACTTACTCAAGACATACTAAGTCAATAACTTACTAACTGAACTACGCAACATTACAGCCACGTGCCGAGCTCTTGAAGGTTCGTAAAATTTAAGTAAGACGACGCTAAGTAAAGTTGTAGAAAATGTTTGGAACGCTTAGTCGTTTTATCCCAGCGTAATTTTTGTGACGATAAAATTGAGTAGTGAGTTTGCTGTCCACTTCAAAGCGGACTTAAGTACTTTGTTATTTATCAGCACAAGACTATTTTTATTTTCTTTTAATAAAAATACAGGCGATGCTAATAATATTACTAATATTCCCTTTAACCACTCTTGGTAAGAATAAAATGCTTGTCTTAGGAGAGTTTCACGACAGGCGTCCGTGAATGGCAGATTCAAATCCACGATTTTTTGAGCTAGCGGTCTGCACTCTAACATTAAGCTGCTGTCGCTTCAGTGTTGCACAATAATAATGACTTCGTGTTTTTTATCGCGTTTAATTTCAGTCTAAGGATGATTCGCGAGGCTTTTGAAATTGAACAACATGCTTATTTCAAAATAATAAAAACGTTTGTGTTCAGAAGTTGAGCATAGTTTCAGCGTCACTGTACATATGTGCAGCGCTTCAGTTTTTTGTTAGTCTGCGGCTGGCGAACCTCAAGCAATTTCTAAACCGAGGAAATTATATATTCGCTTATTGTTTCTTTTTAAATGTATTTTGATTAAATTTTGAAATTAAATAGGAAATAATTATAATTTAAATTAGTCCCAAGAATAGAAAAATAGAAGATTTATAATGTAATTATTTAGTTAACATTCTAGTGTTTACGATACACTTGTGAGGTTCTTGAGACCACACAAAAAGATAAAATGATTAAAATTTTATGAAAAGAGCAAATCGCTTTCTCAATTAATGAAAATCAATTAATTTCCACGTACCCATTTCCACGCTCCTCAAGTCGCGGGTTTAATTCTCCATTAAAGTGTGTGTTGGCGCCGACTTCAGAAGCTATTACAAGAAAATAATTATTTATTTAGTGTTGAAGTCTGTTTCTACTTTTATATAATTAAAAAAAAATATTACCATTACTAAAGGTCCCACTTCCGAGCACTTCTCACTTCTGAAAGGATTTCAGGGCATGGAAATGTACGTCGCCCCGCGCGTTGAATGGCAGACTTCACATGTTTTCGAAATATTTTTTATTCTTACGATGTTTTATTTTACCGCCGTGGCAAAGCTGCACTTAAAATTGCAATCAACAATATTATTGGTGCCGGCGGGGATCGAACCCGGGTTACTCGCGTACTGAGAAATTTACACGAACGCTTAGCCCCTGAGCTAGTGCGGCTCATTTTAATTATATAGTAAAATATCAACGGTATTATATTAATTGTTTTATTTTACACGACCTTGTTACAAAATTGCTTTAATAACTGGTTTGTAGTAAGTCCAGTTGACGAAGTGGAGTCACGCTGCAACCATACTTTTTTCCTCCTCAATTTAGTCAATAAGAAAATTAATTGAGGTACACATGTCAAAAATAGTTTCATTTCTTTTTATAGAATAGGGTGACAAACGAGCACACAGTCCACCTGATGGTAAGTGGTTGCTGCGGCCCATAGACATCTACATCTATCTTCCATTACAAATCAAAATGCAGATGCGTTGTCACCAGTGAGGACTGAGATGGAATGCCTCATTTCCAGTAAAAAGGGTCTCCGGTTCTCTACACTCACCATACGAAATACAGCAGCATTAAGCTACTATTTCACGCTGGTATTCTGTGAGAGCGTGGTCCTTCCCCGGTCGAGCCGACCCATTCGTGCTACAACTATACTACTAATATAATTGCAGCATGGCTCTACCACGTAAAAACATTTGTACATGTCACAAAATGGCACCTTTTAAATTAATTATATATTTTTTGTACACTATTATTTAAATAATACATATTAATATACTCATTTTTAAATACATTTAACAAGAGTATACCATTGTTTTTAAATGTAATTAGTAATTTCCGAAGTTGGGATAGCAATATTTTTATATCGTAGTCGTTTTCCCCATTATATAATAAAAGTTCGTCATTGGGCGTTAAATCAACGTTATAACAGTATTTTAAAATATCTGTAGTCAGAACATCAGGCTTCGTTTCAGATGTGAATGTAATTTTTTTTATCTCGTGATCGAATTAGGGCTGAGGATAGGCCGACATACTGTTGTAATCCGCAGATAAATATTCTTTTCCTGTTGTCGTTTTTCTTGGCAGTTGTAAGGGTCAATTCAACATAGGGTTGTGAACGTGCTGAATTCGTGTCATGCAGTTTCAGTTTCACCTTGTTATTATGTATATTGAGGGATTCAATTTCTATTCGCACATCGCTCAATTTTTTGTTGAAACTCCGTGGTTTGCCGTTGCAGTTTTACCTGATCATCGGTTATAAAAGATTGTCTCTGTGTAAGTGAACTGAATGGCGAGAGTAAATTGACTTTAGTGTTACTATTGGCGACATCTTGTGAACGATTTTTGAATTGGTTTGTTGCGCTTTCGTTTTTTTGTTGCTTAGCATTGCAAAATTGTGATAATTATTAGATTTTATTGACTGATAAGTGCGTTGTCGATAGATGTCTCCGTTTTATTAAAGATGGAAATAAAATGTAACACAAAACCTTCTAGTGCTTCGCTCTGGATGTGTTTATTTTGATTTGATGATACTGTTATTGCTATCACCCAGTAGATTATGTGAGTCGATTTTTATTTGTTAATTTTCTGGTTAAAAACATATTATCAGATTAGTTAGCTAATCCACAAATAGATGTCGCTGTATTGTCTCTATGTCGGTACAGCAGTTCATCAATTTAGTTTAACTTACCCACAACAGATGTCGCTGAACTGTCTCTTTAATATAATGTACGAGTCAGTGTCGATAAAGAAGTGTTAATTTCAAATCAAATAACAGTTGATTTTTGTTTACAAAGTACTAGTAGTATAACTTATATTATTGATCGAAGAGTATAATGAATTTTCAGCCAAAATTTATTAATTCCACTCATTGAAGTAATATGTACTTACGTACTACATAATAGATCAATGATTCCACTAATCTTCGTATTAGAAAAGGGTGGGCGCTTTGGCACTGCAGTTCATCAAATTTCAATTATATCTTCATCCAGGTGTTAACATTGAAGATATCACTGTATGTAATATTTCGCCATTTTCTTTGTTATTTATGTACACTTGAGATAGATATTGATTGTGCTTATTGCATTATCCCTGATATAACTATATTAACAAGTTTAGCGGGAAAATTGCACTTTTTATGTTTTTCACTTTGTTGCTACATACAATTTTCTTTAATGTATTATGTAAAAGTGTACCTTGGGTTGTGCGAACAACCTTTAGGTTTATGTTTAAGTCATTTAAAAAAAAAAGGACTCCAACAATTATCACGGGGGAAAACTAAGTTCACACTATGATCCAATGAAAGATGTGACCTCTATATACCGTTATTAAGTAGTAGTAGTATATACTTTATTGTACACCACACATATACAACGAATAAATACATTACAGAGAAAACTTAATATATAAGTATGTACAATAAGACGGTCTTATCGCTAAAGAGCGATCTCTTCCAGACAATTTTTGGGCTAAGGAGAAACTGGAATTAAGAACAGTAGGAGGTGGTGCGTTTTATGTTACACTTACATTCTAATATCTAAATAAACTAAACTATATTTTGTTAAAATACCACAATAATACATAAAAAATAATAATAAAATAAACACACATATTAATATATATATATATATATATATATATATATATATATATATATATATATATATATATAAATATATACACATACATATATATACATAGATAATAAATAAATAAATACAAAACAAAGACGAAAAAAAAAGAACCAATTCCTGCAACAGAATAACTATCTGTTGCAGGAATTGGTTATCAAAAACCACAAAGTGTTAGGTAATACTTCTTGACGTCACTTTTAAAACTTAGGGGTAACAAATTTAAGACTTCTCTGGTCCCCAACAACACTAATATGAGTAAACTCGTTCACATCACTTGTACTGAAGGTTTGTATCTTAGAGGCAGTTAACATACATAAATTGCAAAAGAACAAACCTCCAGAACCAGAACAATTACTTGTAAGCCATAAAAATACTTGTTCCGTGCGGGATTCGAACCCGCGGCCCTCAGCGCTACAAGTCATTGCTAAGCTACTGCGCCACGGAGCCGGAATTGTACACCAAATGTATGGTGGACTTAGAAGTGTTAGCTGTATTATTAGGTGTTTTACTTAACACCGGGTGGACTGACTAGTTCGCTGATCATTTCCTTATAAGAAAGTAACCTGCATTCAGCGTTAAATGGATCATAAAGTAAAACATGTCGTAAAAAGGATTGATGGATCGCTCCAGTGACGCGGCAATTTCCAAAGCGAGACGTCGGGCGTCGGCAACAATAGCGCGGAGGTATAACCGTGAGCTCGTTTACAAAGCCTATTTGGTTAAACTTTATTTATACATTTATGCATTTGCCTACATAAATTTACCGTAAAATTTTAAACCATTTAGTAGAATCACTGAACGAGCTACGGTGCAGCTATACTATATAGTTGTAGCACAAATGGGTAAGGACTACGCTTTCACAGAATACTGATGTGAAATAGGCACTAAAGTAGTAAGATGCTAAGTTTTGTTGGTTATTGTAGTGAACCGGAGAACAATTTATACTGAAACCGAGGCCATCTTAGTCCTAAAGGCTAACAACACGTTTGCAAATTAATTCTTAATCAATAACGGATGTAGATGTTCATAGACGACAGCATCCACTTATCATCAGATGGGCTGTGTGCTCGTTTGTCATTCCATTCGTTTTGATCATGTTTACAGCATTTACAAGTCCACTGCTGAACCTAGATCACCCTCAATGAATGCCACAAGGCACGGTCATGAGTCACGTTAGTGATTGGTCGTACGAAGGCGCTATTATGGTAATGCAGGACGGAATATTCGGTGACTCTGCTGGTCTTCTCCCTCTTCTCTGCTGTTTTTTCTCTTGCTTGCACCACTCACTCGACAACAGTTTTCTTAATAAAACTCATACGAATAGTTCATATTTATGCGTGGCTGGATATACCTCACAGCGGAGTAATGACAGAGTCCGATGTTGGTCGTGAGTGAGCCGAAGACGGATTGAAGAAACGGTCATTTTCTATTACAACGAATCTTCTAGTTGCAGCGATTGCTATCTCTTTTCACCGACTATCTGTCATAAGGAGTGAGAAAGGGATGATAAATAATAAGCATAATTAAATGTTGAGACTAATGTTATTGGTTTATTCAATAAATTTTAATATGTGCCAAAGCGGCGTTAACACTGATACTAAAAATAAATACACATTTATTTTTGCGTTCTTAGTACGGTATCGCGGAAAGTAGGAGTAGGTCTCTATATATATGGATAATTAACGTTTTTAGTTTTTTTTATTATACTTTTTTTTTACATATTACATATAATTCAAAGTAAAATATTGTGACCGACGAACAGAAGAAATCGAAATGCTTGTATGTCAGCGGGACCATAAAACTTACAGCTGTCAGAATAAATGGTTTAGTGAGATCGTTGGTGTGATTTTATTTACGTAAATCGGATCATCATCATCATCATCATCATTACAGCCCTTCACAAGTCCACTGTTGAACATAGGCCTCCCCCAAGTAATGCCACAAAGCACGGTCCTGAGCCACCTGCATCCATCGACTTCCTGCATGTCTTACCAGGTCGTCACTCCATCTAGTTGTACACGCACTGGTTGTACACTTTAGTTTTCAGAGATTGAGCTTTACCTGACGAGATGTGTCATAATTTCCCGAACACACTCATACAAGAAAGTCGAATTGTATTGGATTAAAAAATAATAATGAAAATAATAATGTTTTATTTTCTCACCATTTATGACATGTGACAAATTGCGACAACCTCAATTTTTAACAAAAATAAGCTCAAAGTGACGTGAAAGACCGATTGCTAAACTAGGCGACGAATCTGTATTTCAGGACATTAGGCCTCTCTCCTAGTTGGCAATTAGATACTTATGATACAGTACATGGGATTTAAACTTCTTACTTTACAAGCTACTTATAATTTGAGATCACTATCTAAATATCCTGTGCCCATGACTAGCTGTTGCCGGCGTGATCAAAATTCGGTATAAGTGACATTAATATTATTACGCCAATTATTCCATTAATTAAGCCATTAATGTCAAATATTACAAATATGTAATAATTATTACGGCATTAATGTCATTACATACACTAGTCAAAAATGTTACTCTCCTTTTGAATTTCGACGTAATCGGGTAGAAATTGGTCTCCTCTTTCTCGAAAGAATTAAATCACACAGTAGAGATATTTATCACGTTTTTGTAATGCACGTATTATTATATCTCGTAACCCAAGCTCGCTTTTATGTGTCGACTCGTCCGTTCTCATATCGAAGACTTACCGCGTGCATATAGTTCATAAAATAAAGGACGATAGTTCATCCAACAGTACTACGACTGTAATAAATATCGCCGCCGTATTACAATTTTATTTCTATTGAAACTGATTTATCTCTCGAGTGGGTTAATTTAAAAGTTAGTTTGTTTCACACAGTTGCGCTAAGATGATTAATTTCTATCTCTATATATAAAAATCCATTTCTGTCTTTTAGTCACCATAAAACTCGAAACTGATTCTGATGAAACCTGTTGTGCGTGTTTGAGTGGATTCGGATGGTTTAAATTTACGATTGGTCCTGGTTGTGGAGATCTAGAAATCACCCGAGCGATGCCGGGGCGGAGCGCTAGGAAAATAAAAAAGTCATTATACGTGGTATTATGGTGTACATTCATGTGGTAGAGCCACGCTGCAGTTATATTATGTTGTAGCACGATTGGGTGGTTCGACCGGGACCAAACCCTATCAGAATACCAGCGTAAAAAAAAGTTTAATGCTGCTGTGAAGAAAACCTTAGACTCTTTCACTGGAAACTTGGCATTCCATCTTGGTCTCCAAAGATGACAACGAATCTTCTTCCACCACATCCACTAACAATCAGGGGGAACGTAAGCCCATTTGTCACTCTTATTTTATAAAAAAGTCATTACATGGTAGAGTCCAGAGGGATTTTAAATGACATCGAAACTGAACCAATATTATTGGTACATATTTATATTTATAGTAGAGAGAGATTTCACACACAAGTATTGTTCTACTCTGACACGGGACCTCCATTACGTGGACGTTATAAATCAATGCCGGGTACGTGTCGTAGCACATTGTGACTGTATTGTAAATATTTTTATAGGAAAATTATTATTTATTGTTATGTACTCATAGCAGACTTTTTTAACTATTATAATATTTATTTGTATAATGATGGGTGCTTAAATATAGATTTCAAGTACTCAGGAGCAAAAGGATCGTTCAGGATAGTGAAAATAGTGCGGAGTATTCTAACGTATGTGCTTCCTATTGGTCCTGTGCATGATCTACCTCTGGGTGTGTGGGATTACCGTTCCATCAGACTATGAGAATGAGGGAACAGAGAGTTCTCCTGTGCTCGCTAATGTGATCTCTTGGGCACTGTCATCCAGTTCTGCGCAGATGCCTAGTATCCGATGAGACTCATCAATTTGACTGATTTACTCAGAACTTGGTGGGACATTAAAATAGACTATAAAAGAATAAACATTATACAATATTTTATGAAAATATATATGTGTATGTACTTATAACCTACGTGACTGCTCTAATTGAATCTACTATTTCTGACTCTTGGATTTTTCTGAAGTTTATCGTTGTATGTAAATTGACGACATGTTGATGATGAGCCAAATTAAGAGTAACTGAGGAGCATGTGTGCGTAGGTATATGAATGTGAAAGAAGCAAGAAAGAAGTATCTTGATCGTGCCAAATGGAAGTCCGTAGTCTCTGTCTATCCATCTGCGTAACAGATGCGATAGTATACGTTTATATTTTTGTCACACAGTTTTTTTTGTAAATAATATGATTTATTGTACTGGATAACAACATACATTCATTACACCCTATAAAAGTCCGCTGAACACAGGCCTCAATCATAGATCACATTACAGGGGGAATTTGGCCACAGTTGCCACGCTTGGTGGGCAGGCTGGCTACCGCAGTTATCTATATACAGATGTGTGACTGACTCATCTATCAACGCACAGCCAAAACACAAGATGATGACGGCTGTAGGATAGATACAAGAAGGGACAGGAATTATGATGGGAGATATTATTTATATAATTAAGCTGCTATTTCACTCTGATATTCTGTGAGAGCACGGTCAAGCCGACACATTCGTGCTGCAACCATAATATAGCTGCACAAAATATAGTTTGGAATAAAATATATTCAGTTTTATTGTGCACGTAGACGGCGGTTATTCTTCATAGAAAGCTATACAGCTCCAAACTAAATTGTTCCAGTCGATTGCGTCTCAAAATATGAAAGTATATTTTATTCTTAGCAATCAAGAACGAAGCCTCTTTGTCTTTATAAAACATCGTTTTGTAAGTTGACTTAAAAAATAAGACCTTTACAATTTCACAGTGTATTTCTGTGTGTATTTTTCGTACATATGTTACATGTTACACGACACCTTCGTCAATTGTAATGCGAATTTAATGGTTATTTCATTTAATAAATAGAATCAGGCGTTTCTTTGGGGACGTCCATTATATTAATAATGTTACAACTAAATAGCTAAGGTTTGCTAAAAAAAAGAATGATGTGTGTGTATGCTATCTAGTTTGAAGATCACTTAACGCTCTCCCTTATTTACCTTCACTATCACCAGCACCACTGATCCCAACATCACTACCGCAAACTTCACACACACACACACACACACACACATACACGGATTACATCATAGAATGAAACTTACAGATGCATTGTCGCTCCCTAGCACTAAGATGTAAAGCCTTACAGCGTGTAAAAAACTGGCTCTCTATACCCTTTACATCAGAACGCAGCAGTGCTAGTGCTGCTGTTTGAAGTTGGTAAGAGTGTAGTACTGACACTGAAAGACAGCTGGGTAGAAAATAATTCCTTTCTCGTCGATTGTTACAGGAGAGTTAATTGTTACGATGAGCAGGCGCATTGGCAACCGCATTTTTTTATTATTAGTAATACGCGGCGCCATTTTGGCTTGTCTTCCTCTGTCGCCTGTTACGATACCCGCTAGACGATACAGGCAAGTAGATATTCGTACACCACCACTACACAAATGGAAGTATATGTATGCTTTATATATTATGTACAGTATATTAAAAACTTTTTAGAATTTTTGATTAATTTATTACATCCATAATTTTTATTACTAGTGTGCGATTTCAGCTGCATGTATCGAAAACGACCATATGTACTTCAATACGTCACCTTTTCAACAAATTGTTCATTAAAAGAATTAAACTCTTATTACTATCTCCTTTCTGAAAGAGTTATGGCCCAAAAGAATCCACAGTGCTGATACTTGTGGAGAAATAATTAAGACAATACACTAGCTGATATCATTACTTTCATATCTATCTGTAGGTTGTGTTGAGTACAACAGAAGACTTAAAACCAAATTTATATATATATATATATATATATATATATATATATATATATATATATATATATATATATATATATATATATGTATATATAGCAATTTGCGATATGAGCTGGCACTGTAGATGAGTCGGCGTGTCGACTTTGTAGCGAGCGTCGCGGATGTTGCCTGCTAATTGACAATTAATGCAATAATACACCACACGTAACGTTTCAAACGTAATTTTTTCCTTTTTTTCGTCGACGGATGCATAAAGGTAGCCGGCGTGTGAAGACGATGCGGTGCTGATGATATTTGCGGCTGTTTCTATATTAGAACGTTAAATATATACGACAAATTATCTCGCATCGATATTCAGCCCGCGGTATCTCACTAGCCGGGGGTAATTAGGAAATAAATGTTTTCTTCAGCCCTTCGCCTTCTGTGTTATGGTAGCAGCAGGGTGTATATATTTATTGCCGTTTAGGGTTTATTAGCTTGGCTGCTACAAATTTATAATGATATTCAATTAAAAAACAAAAAAAAAACTATTCGTACTTTTTTATCGTTTTATAAATGTTACCTCAGATTTATTATTAGGTATGTAAATTATATATTATTACGATTTTTTCCTGTATCGTAGAGGCAGTTTACATACATAAACGCAAGGACATACATCCAAACCCCGAACAATTTATTTATATAGAATGGGGGGGGGACCAATTACCACACTGATGGTAAGTGGATGCTGATACCGATAGACACGTACTTCTAACCTCGATTAATAACAAAAATGAGGGTGCATTCTTTTTATATTACCACTCAGATGGAAACACATCTTCTCCATGTCCATGTCTCTACGATCACCATACGAAACACCGCAATATTAAACTACTATTTCACGTTTGATATTCTGTGAGAGCGTGGTCCTACCCCGGTCGAGCTACAGTCAAAGTATAGCTGCAGCATGATTCTACCTAACTGATGGTAAAAACGTTAGTTGTTGACGACAGAGACGGATGATCGTGGTTTGATGGTTCCTAACTACATCTATACATATATATAGAACTGCAGTGTCTGTCGGTAAAATTTAAACAACTGGCACTTGTTACACTCAAGGGTTACTGGCATGCTGTTAAGATGTAAATAACCATTTTCAAAATGTCTGTCCGTCTCTCGTCTCCACAGTCAGACAAATATTTAAAAGTGGTTAGGTATTTATTTCTTGTATCGTGCTAAAATAACTCCCTGAGCTTAATATAAGCTTAATATTATCGATATTACGGACACACACTTCAGCTATATTTATTTGTACAACATAAATTTCTTTAGATTTGAATTGAATGACATATTATATTACGCTGCCACTACACGGTATTACGGCTTCTTTGCATTAAAATATGTTTGATTCAGTAGCTGCATACAGAACTCGAAGCGCAGTTGCAGGTGAAGTGGTGTACTAATGATAACGCAGGCGGCGCGCGGCCTTAATTTTGTCGCAACGTGGCGGCGACGAACTGCTGCATTGAGGCGAGCTGCGAGAGATTACACGTTCAAAAGAACGCCAGGACGTTCGTACATGGGGCATGGACGCAGAGTTATTAATGTTATCAGCTTGATATTGAGTAATAAAATGGTATTTCTCTATATTTTTAAACTATTTTCCAAGTTGTTTTAAATTGTGAAAGCATTTAGTAATGAACTTCCTATGAGAGTTATTAGTGTTGAGGCTAAAACATACAGGTTAAAAATACAGCAGTATTAAGATCCTATTTTACGCTGGTATTCTGTGAGAGTGTGGTCCTACTCTGCTCGAGCCAGCTCATTCGTGCTACAACCATAACATGGCTGCATCATGGCTTTACCACATTAAACATTACGAAAAAACTTGTTCAAACAAAACAAAATTTGTCAAACAACAGACACTTCATCACACAGAGTGTTTCTTTGTTTATGTCCATTTCAAATATGGCGGCGCATCGCGCAGCATGGGGCCCTCTAGACCCCACACGAGCGAGTGTTCCATAATGTCCTTACTGTTGCAAATAAACTACGTGAGTTGTAATTTTATCTCTATTAATATTACGAGTAACAAATTATTACATTTTTAATTATATATTACTTATACTACATTTTTAGTTTGTCACGGGGTAAAAATGCCTGTGCATGTTGACTCTTAATCGAGGATAGATGTAAATGTGTATGGGCCACAGTGTTCACTACTAACAAGAGAAATAGGTGCTCATTTGTTACTCTTTTGTTTGCTATAAAAATGTATTCTGTTCCAAAATTTCTGAAGCAATTATAATAGAACAAATACCTTATAATAAATAACGCCATTTCGCGCTACATTGCTCAGACAAATGTTGACACTTATATGGTGTAGCAGCGGGCTGCTGGCCGCGACTGAGACAATATATTGAGTTATTGAGATATATTGCGTGACTTCCGGCGAGCGAATTGCGTGCCCGCGCGGCTCACTTGCGAATTACTTACTGCGATACGTAATGCCTTCTTATATTACAAGAATACGGCATCATTGTATGAGTATTTTTTAGATTAAGTTGCATTTTCAGCAGACTTCTTGACGGTTCCGTAACGCAGTGGCTTAGCAATGAGTTGCAGCGCTAATGGCCGCGGGTTCGAATCTCGTACAGATTCTATGGCCTACAAATAAATGTTATATTGTATTTATTTATTTCTCATAATTCACACGCAACTCGTTAGTGAATTACACATAGATTATTATTTAATATAAATTAACATACTGAGACTGGAACCCATTTAAACTGTGCTCCAATGCCTTACTACATGGCAATCTTGCCTTTCATTTGGTAATTAGGACGTTACTTGGTAGAGACACAATGCAGCTATATTATGGTTGTAGCATGAATAAGTCCGCACTGAGAAGCACCACGCTCTCACAGAATATCAGCGGAAAATAACAGCTTAATGCTGCTGTGTTTCGTATGGTGAGTGCAGAGAACCGGAAACCCTCTTTACTGAAAAAAGGCATTCCACCTTTGACCTCAGGGGTGGCAATGTAACTGCATTTTGATTCTAAATTCTAGATTCTAGATTCTAAATCGAGGATAAATGCACAGTTTCTACTGACCATCAGGTAGACTGTGTACTCGTTTGTCACCCTCATGCTATATATTTTATTTATTATTTAATAGACAGTTGGAGAGTGCGCAAAAACCAAACTGCCTTTTCCATCGTACGCAATGTGCAATAGAGTGGAATAATTTGTCCGGTCTTGCGATTATAATGTGGGCAATCTGTTGAAAAGAGAGTCGTAATAGCTTAGTGGTGGAGCATTCTCTTAATTTTACTATTTTACAGTAAGTAATAAGTACTATTAATTGGGTGCGTAATATTTTAATTTTGATAGTTTTTAATTGATTTATTTATTAAGTTCAAAATGATTGTTTTTATTTTTAGCACTGAAAGCTTATTTCAAATTATTTAGTTTAGAAAGTTGGGTGTGGCAGAAGAAGCACGAGAGTAAAATAAACGCAGTAGAAATGCGGTCGTTGAGGAGTATGTTAGGACTGAATAGGAATGATAGGGTAAGTAATTGTGTTTTAAGAGAAGAGTGTGGTTTGCAAGATGACGTTGTCACCAGCATTAAGAAAGGAATCCTTCGGTGGTTTGGAAACGTAGAAGGAAAGAGTGACAAAGCAAATTTATGTTGCAGAAGTGAACGGAAGAGTCTGAAACGGACATCCTAGGCGAAAGTTTATCGACCAAATTGGCGATATATTGAAAAACGGCTCAATTAAGAGTACCCTTAACCAACGAGCATTTATACGTAGGTATATGGATGTCGAGGAGGCGAGAGAGGTGTGTCAGGATCGTGCCAAATGGAAGTCTGTAGTCTCTGCCTATCCCACTGAGTGACAGGCGTGAGTGTTTTCGTTTTATAGTTATGTATTTATTTACGTAAGAAACCAACATTATATTAAAAGAGATTAAAAATTACACCTTTTTATACATTTTTTACACTACAAACTTTTTTTAAATCTACCTCCTTTTAGGCGGCAAAACAAAAACAGGTTAAAACAATGGAAATTTGTATGCAGTACATTTAGCTGTTGCTTTACATTACATTACGGCCTTGTCTTTAATCTATGTTATTCAAAGATTAAACAGCGTATTACTTTATAATTAAATAGCGAATCGTGAATACTAGGCAATCGTCCAATTTTGCTGTGCGAACAGGAGTTCATGCTATGCCTGTCGGCCAATATTGGTTAACAGACCGCTAGAAGGCTTGTTAGTTATGTTAATGAGTGATTGTTTCCCTAAAAAGTGAAAGTTCTACAATATTATAATCCTTTATCCCCTTCCGATAATTTGCAACGACTGGCGAATAATTGGCACGGGTCAAGGAGCACGGAATGGCTGTAATGGTAGTTCAACTATGCGATAATTTAGTTCGCAAGTGCAACTGAGCGGTTGCATAGACGATTTTAACATAGTCGAGTAGCTTCAGCTATTGTATATATACTACACTGTGTAAAAAGTATCGGGAATATGTCAATAAAAAGACCCGCGCAAAAGAGGTCGTTCCAATTTTTTACTGCATGTTGGTAGCACTGTACTGATTTAGCGCGCAAAGTTTGAGCGGGATCTGTCACTTAATTTGTTTTAAACTACACTTTTTGTTGGTCATAGTTTTGAGTTCTCGGCGAGTTTTACAATGGAAAATATTGTTGAACAAAGAGTGTGCCTTAAATTTTGTGTTTCGAATGATATTTCATGTGATGAATCACTAAAAATGTTGCGAAATACCTACGGCGAATCGTGTATATCGAAAACAAGGGCTTATGAATGGTATAAGGCTTTTAAAGACGGCCGAGAAGTAGTAGTATACTTGCCTCGTTCTGGTAGACCTTCAACCGCTACGACCAAAGAAAACATCGACAAAATCAAGAAGCTAGTGCTCGAAAATCGACGTATGAGTCTGAGAGAGTTGGCTAGTGAGGTGAACATATCTTTTAAGTCCGTCCACAACATACTCATTGACATTTTAGGCATGAAACGCGTCGCCGCTCGACTAGTTCCAAGAGAGCTCAATTTTGTTCATAGAGCGCAGCGAAAGCATGTCGCTGAAGACATGGTTTCCCGAGCTTCTACGGATCCGACGTTTATGAAACGTATAATAACTGGCGACGAGACATGGGTTTATGAGTACGACATGCAAACAAGCCAACAGTCCTCAGAATGGCGTCTCGAAAACGAGCCGAAACCCAAAAAACCGCGGCAAAGTCGCTCCAAAATCAGGGTGATGCTGACAGTTTTTTTTGACTACCGTGGTGTGGTTCACTCCGAATTCCTTCCAAAGGGAGAAACAGTGAATAAAAAATATTATTTAGGCGTCATGAAGCGTTTGCGTGAGAGTATCCGCCGAAAACGTCCAGATTTGTGGCAACACAACTCATGGATGCTGCACCATGATAATGCACCATCACACACAGTCGTTATAGTGAAAGAGTTTTTAGCGAAAAATTCAACAAAAGTTCTCGACCAAGCACCGTATTCACCTGATATGGCTCCGTCTGACTTTTTTTTATTTCCCAAATTAAAATTACCACTTCGAGGAAAACGTTTTGAGTCGATAGAAGTCATAACAAAAAAATTCGCTGAATGATCTAAAGGCCATACTGCAAATAGCCTATGAAAAATTTATGGAAGACTGGGTGAAGCGTTGGAGATGTTGTATTGCAAGCGATGGGGCCTACTTTGAAGGCGATAAAATAAATTGAGACGAATAATTTGTGTTTTTTGTTTTATTGACATATTCCTGATATTTAGTACACAGAAGGTATTTATATATATATATATATATATATATATATATATATATATATATATATATATATATATATATATATATATATATATATATATATATATATATATATATATCATCATCATCATCATCATCATTACAGCCCTTCACAAGTCCACTGCTGAACATAGGCCTCCCCCAAGTAATGCCACAAAGCACGGTCCTGAGCCACCTGCATCCATCGACATCCTGCATGTCTTACCAGGTCGTCACTCCATCTAGTGGGGGGTTCGCCTTACACTACGCCTACCGGTACGACCAGGCTGCCACTCGAGAACCTTTCTCCCCCATCGGTTATCGGTTCTTCGAGCTATATGGCCGGCTCATTGCCACTTCAGCTTACTAATCTGTTGGGCTATGTCGGTCACTCTGGTTTTACTGCGGATATCCTCATTTCTGAGTCTATTACGCAGAGAAACTCCGATCATAGCCCTCTCCATAGCTCGCTGAGCGACCTTGAGCGTCCTCATACGGCCAGCAGTAAAGGACCACGTCTCTGATCCGTAAGTCATCACTGGCAAAACGCACTGGTTGTACACTTTAGTTTTAAGAGATTGAGGTATACCTGACGAGAAGATGTGTCGTAATTTCCCGAACGCTGCCCAGCCGAGTTGAATCCGTCGATTGACCTCTCGGCCGAAGTTGGACTTACCTAGTCGGACTATTTGTCCCAGGTAAAACGTACTCGTCAACAACTTTGAGCATAGTGCTCCCAACAACTACCGGCATAGGTGTGACATGGACATTGAACATGATCTTTGTTTTGTCCATGTTCATCTTAAGACCTACCCGTTGGGAGACACCATTGAGGTCATTGAGCATAGTGCTAAGGTCCTCCAGCGATTCTGCTATAAGGACTATATCGTCGGCAAATCGAAGGTGAGTGATGTACTCGCCATTGATGTTAATACCGTATCCAGTACTCCAGTATTCCAGTCCAATAGCTTGAAAACGTCTTCCAACGCAGCAACCAGCAGCAACCTCTCTGCAGTTGGATAGGTTTCGAACTCTGGTTCTGTACTCGGATAGCCATCGTAGCCCTACTGTACAAACACTTCAGCACTTCGATATACCGACAGTCAACTTGGCACCGCTGAAGGGACTGTAGCACCGCCCAAATTTCGACGGAATCAAAGGCTTTCTCATAGTCCACATACGCCAGGCAAAGTGGCAGATTGTACTCTTCGGACTTCTGTATAATTTGCCGAAGGCTATGTATGTGGTCTATGGTGCTAAAGCCTTTTCGGAAACCGGCTTGTTCGCGAGGCTGGAAGTCGTCGAGTCTGCGTGCGAGACGATTCGTAATGACTCTCGAAAACAGCACGTAGATGCGGCTCAGAAAGGAAATCGGTCTGTAGTTCTTCAAGAGAGCGTTGTCGCCTTTCTTAAAGAACAAGACCACCGCACTTCTGCTCCACGCCTCCGGAGTAGTGCCACCATGGAGGACGGAATGAAGAGCTTCTGAAGGACTTCAAGTACCGGTGTTCCACCCGCTTTCAGAAGCTCCGCTGTAATTCCATCCTCGCCTGGGGCTCTGCCGTTTTTAAGGTGCTGGAGAGCCATTCTAATCTCGCTCAGACTGACGTCCGGGACATCATCGGAATATATATATATATATATATATATATATTATAGCTTCAGCTTGAATAGGCTGACTCGATCAGAGAAGGACTACGCTCATACATAACTCTTAGACCTGTTACCCAGAGGAGTAGACAGAGACTATAAACTTTCATTTGATACTCTCCTGACACTACTCTACCGTTTATTTCATATCCATATATCTAAGCATACATACTCCCTTAATAAATAATACAAGTTTGTAGTGGTAACGGAGATTTTTACTTATATAACTTCTCTCAGTACTTTAATATATTTCAACTAATCTATCTAAGGATGTATTAATTTTATTTCTTTTGCTAAAACGTGATTCGTCGATTAAAAAAACTTGATTTGTTGAGGCAATGCTACTTAAGAGACGAGTCAGTTTACGTAAGTTGTTTACTATTGAAAAATAATTAAATGAAATACTTCCTTCCATTCCAAGTATGTAATGTTTGCTGTTTTATTTTAAACCTTAAAGTAGCAAGTTAGAAGCCTTTCTATAGAATAAAGGTGACAAACGAGCACTTAGTAAATCTATTCTCGATTAAGAGTAAAACCGCAGATAAGGTAATACCGTATCTGCGTTTTTAAGGACTAAGATCGTCGTTTGCAGTAAAATCGGACCTGCGGTTGTCTGTTTTGATTATATAATCATCATATGAACACATAAAGCAGCATTAAGCTGTAACTTTACCCTTGTATTCTGTGACAGCGAGGGTTTACTTGTTTCTAAGCTGAGAATTACGTCAGAGAAAGACACTATATTTTAAGTAGCTTTAAAAAAAAACTGAGGGAACTTGAGAAATAACAGCCTGATGGTAGGCGGCTACTAAAGTCCATGAACACCTGCAGCCAATTTCAGACAAAGAAGTCTGCAGATACCATGTCACCTCTGAGGACTGAAATGGGATGACTCACAGCACGTAGCTGTACTGGCTCTATAACTTTCAGACATGACTCAGCAGTGCAGGCACTGCTTTTTGGCAGCAGAAGGTTCTTTTTACTTATTACAAGCTAGTACTTGGCTGCAACCCCACCTGGTGGTGAGCGGTGGTGAAGTCCTAGATTGTAAATCGCACTGACTTTGCGTAACAACAGCTTATTCACTCTTGTCTTCACACACACATTGTAACTGAAGGGAAATACAGACGACGCCAAGTTATTCCACTCCTTTGTGGTACGCAATACGACTGATGAAGTAAACCATTTAGAACCGTGAAATATCCATAATAAAGGTAAGTTCTGACCGACTTACTAACCACCAGATCTTCCAATGGTGGACAGGTATGGGACGACCATACAGAATACGAAGAGGCAAGATTGGTTTCAGCTAAATCACTACAAGGTTGCTAATAAACCCTTAACCACCCCTCTCCTCTAAATCTGACGCTGCTAGTCAATATTTTGCAGAGTCAGTCTATGGGCTGGTTCACAAAGATAACGTGGTACATTACTAGCTTGTAGGACTCCTGTTTTGGCTCGAAGTTGTGTGGTTAGGTTCTACACTCTGAACTATTTCTGTTGTCAAGTAGCAATGCTGCTCGCATAATACCAAGTCATTTAATTTACTCAGTCCCTACTTAGGGTCCTTCTGTCTTAAGTTATTACGTAAATAACTCACATAACAACATCTTGTGACCATATCAATATTAAAAATGTTTTATGTTTTAAATAAATATATTGACTTGGGCCATCGCATGAAAATATAATATATCTCACAAGTAATACATATTATATTAAATTCGATTGCTTAGCTCACATGTCTTCGAAATATTTTTTCTTATTCCTCAGACATGCAGGTTTCCTTACGATGTTTTCCTTCATCGCCGAGCACTTGGTAAATCAATACTTAAAATTGCAATTAAAATTCCGTTGTTGCCGACGGGGATCGAACCCGGGTTACTCGCGTTCTGTTATATTTACAGCGAGTGTTAACCATCTGAGCTACCACGGCTCTAAAAGAATAGTTTATAGTAATTTAATACGTCACAAAATAATTAAAAACACATAAAAAAATTAGAAATGGCTTGGTATCCTTCATCGATCACAATTTATTCCTTGATTCCTTGATATTATTACAACCCTTTTTATTCAAAATTTGCTAAACAAAGTTCTTAAACTTGGCGGAAGTGAGATTTTGAATATATATTTTGGGATTTTGATGTAAAAGCGTAGCTCCAAGAATGTGTTGCTTACTGTGTGGCAACTGTGGCAAATATCTTGCTTATGAGGCAATCCTAGAGGAGGTTCTTTTTTGGACTTTAATGGAGTGTGATGTTAATAAATTATGCTGATCCAGAAACCGTATTCGCGAAAAGCCGCGTGAATACCTTCTTCGAATGAGTAGATTCTTCTAATTCGGGTGCTGTGTGGAACAGTTCTGGAATTAAAAAATAAAATCTAAATTCTACTAATATTCTTACATAATTTATCCATAAAGTACACTTTTATTGTTAATTTTTTTTTGGGAATGTATCAAATCTGTTTGTCCGCACTGGAGCAGAAAAGTGGGTTGTTCTTTCTATTTTTATTAACCTGTTTAAACTTTATAATACACCTTATAATAAAGATTATATAGGACAAAATTCATACCTTAAGTCATTCTCTAGCAGTGAACCCTGGATGATTTGATTTGATTTTGATTTGCAAATAGAATATATGTTCTTAATTATGCTAGTATTATTTGTTCCTATCTATTTTGTTACTTTCAAAAGGTATTTGTTTAAAAGATATTTCAAAGGTTCCTACAGTCCTACAAACTAGATTTTTCATAAGAAAGTGAACGACATGGTGGAAACAGCTTATTATTTGAAATATTTTGTTTGAAATTTCCATACAAAAGACTTTTTGAAAAGCCACTCGTAAAGTTTCTCTCAGATAAATGTGGATTTCTGTGTACCACAGCATCCAATTACTATCAAGTAATATATCTGCACGTTTGTCTCTTTTATTCTTTACTCCCTCACATGCGCAAACCCACCAAACACGTACCCATTTCTGATTCGATGTATTCTTCAAAGTCTTTACAAAGAACCGAACTGGCACTTTTACTTTTAGCTTTTCAAGACACTGACAAACTTGATGAGGATGTGGTTATGCTTCTGGATGAATAATAAATATACTCTGGCTGTCCATCTAAATAGCAAAGAAAGTCTCTAACAGTAGAAAAAAAAGATTTGCTGATTTTCATAATTAGAATTAATAAGAAAAAATTATATTATAATATATTTTAATAACAACGCATAGTAAATATTCCATTACCATTGACTGCCTCGTTTGTCAAGCGGTTGTAGTAGTGCGACTGCTGATCATGAGGTCCTGGGTTCGAATCCCGGGTCGGGCCAGAAAAAAATCAATTATTGAGTTTTTCTGTCAAGAAATTCTCAGTAGCTGCCCGGAGTCAGGAAGTTGGCGGTGTCTCACCCCCGTGCCTCGGAAAGCACGTAAATCTGTTGGTCCTGCGCCTGATCACTCTCCGGTCGTGTCGGTTTACCGTTTCATCGGATTATGAGAGTGAGGCAATAGAAAGTGCACCTGTGCTTGCGCATACACTTGCGCACTATAATCCTGTTCTGCGCCATTACCTAGCATCCGTTGAGGCAGGCCGCCGTGGCCGAAATTCGGTTTGGAGTATATTATTATTATTATTATTATTCCATTATCATAAACTATTTCTACACATAGAGGAGTCACACAGAGTAAGGTCCCCTTTTGTTGCCTATAGTAGGTCGGACGAAGCAATAACATTCGAACGGTTCTCATTTTAACTCGATTACTTGTGTGTAAAGAGGTTTTGATAATGATTCAAGGCTGGTGCGCTATGATTTTGTATACTTGGTTCGTAAATATAGGTAAGTAACAATTTTATTATAGACGGAAAGGTGACGAATGAGTTATCTACACTCACCATACGAAACAAAGCAGTAATGAGCTGCTAATTTATGCTGGCATTCTGTGAAATCGTACTTCTCGTAATATAGCTGCAGCGTGGTTCTTCAAGGTACTATAAATTACGCAAAATAATTAACGTTCTGCATACGTCGCGGTGATTTTTTAGTGAGGCGAGACAACCGCATTTTTTTAACAGTTACCATAGATAAAAATTTAACTTTTGTTCCGATCTACACAGTATGAACTTATGGTATCTTGAAGTCTTGCAGTTGTATGCTTGTGTTGGGATTTAATTTTATTTATTACAGGATCCCAAGCAAATAGTAGCACCCAGCCATCTTCTATATTGAAATTAGGATGTTTTTTGATTTCAATAGCCTCGCGAATCATTCTTGGAAGGAATTGGTGTTCTTTAGCGAGGATTTTTGGTCTATTAAATCTGATGTAGTGACGGGGGCGATCCTGTACGTTCACAGACTGCAGACTTCCCGGAGCGTCGATTCTTCACATCAGCTATATGTTCTTTAACGCGGGTTTTAATTGATCTTTTAATTTGTCCTATGTAGGAGAGACCACACTCACAATCAAGCTTGTACACTCCTGCATCTTGCAGAGGGACGTTATACTTGACTGATGGTAAAAACTGACCAATCTTCTTCGGCGTCTTGAAGTATGTTTTGATGGAAGCGCGCTTCAAGATGTAGCTGTAGATGACTACCGTGGCGTTTCCCTTATCACTACGGTACAGTACGGTAGTAATGGATACGTCAGATTATAATTCTATAATACAAGAACTTTTGTCGGATGTAAGTACATCTCAACTCTATAAATTCTAAAATTCAGTTCACAATAGAGTTAGAGGCAAACAATTCCTTAGCTTTTCTAGATACGTTAGTAATTCGGAATCCTGATAACACCTTGAGCCATACTGTGTATAGAAAAAAGACCCATACAGATAGATATTTAATCGGTGATTCTCACCACCATCCTTCACTGTTAGCTACTGTGGGTAAATCTTTGTTTCAGAGAGCACGAGGGATCTGTGACAGTAAACACCTGGCTGCCGAGTTCCACCATGTCAAGCAAGTTTTGCATGACAACAAGCTTCGGGTCCCGCGCCTGCGTCACAGTGAACGAGTGAAGCCGGCCACAGTCGAGCGTGTACCAGCTGTACTGCCATATGTTAGAGGAGTCACTGACAAGATTGGCTACATCTTGAAGTGCGCTTCCATCAAAACATACTTCTAGCCGCCGAAAAAGATTGTTCAGTTTACCATCAGTCAAGTGTAACGTCCCTCTGCAAGATGCAGGAGTGTACAAGCTTGATTGTGAGTGTGGTCTCTCCTACATAGGACAAACTAAAAGATCAATTAAAACCCGCTTTAAAGAACATATAGCTGATGTGAAGAATCGACGCTCCGGGAAGTCTGCAGTCTGTGAACACGTACAGAATCGCCCCCGTCACTACATTGGATTTGATAGACCACAAATCCTCGCTAAAGAACACCGATTTCTTCCAAGGGTGATTTGTGAGGCTATTGAAATCAAAAAACATCCTAATTTCAATAGAGAAGATGGCTGGGTGCTACCATCTGCTTGGGATCCTATAATAAATAAAATTAAATCCCAACCCAAGCATACAACTGCAAGACTTCAAGATACCATAAGTTCATACTGTGTGGATCAGAACAAAAGTTATCTATGGTAACCGCTGTTAACTATGACATTTGGACGTTGAACACGTCCAAATGTCATAGTTAACAACGTCCTCCCCGTGACCATGGGTGCTGTAAAGCGCTCGAAACGTCGGGTATAGTTAAATATACGCGATAAAATCCGTGAAAACTAGTATTATTTCAATGTATAGTGTTCGCGTAAATATAAGAAATTCATACCCTATTTTTTTGAGTAAAATTATATGCATTTCAATTTCCCTACCGTGTGGGGTGGAATTTTTATTCAAATTTATATGGGGTCAGCCCTAAAGTAGGTATAACCTGCTTAAAAACAGAGTTATTTAAATCAGTTTGTACGAGCTACTCGAGCATTCTTATTTTTATTAAGTAAAATACTTAAGCGTTGTAATGAGCCGCGTTTTGTAAACACGGCGAAATTGTAAATACCTTTACTTTTATAAAATTAGTGTGAACTTAGCACTGCATTGAATTATTCGTTGTCATTTTATTTATCTTTCACATATAAGAACACCTGTCGAATTAAGAACTTCCTCCTCATTTATAGTCTCCTAAAATATAAACACGGTACAAGCACTATATTGTTTTCATCTAAATTAACTATTGACAAAAGCTACAAGATAACAGAACGAGCTTAAATGTACTCTGGAAAAGCCGCTACAACTTAAATAAATTCCCGGCCGTAAATACAGTTTATTTGGTAAGCTGCAGCTTAGAGGCACACCTGTTTCAACAAGCTGAGATTAGCAATTTGCTAAGAGTTTGGACTGTCGCCAAGTGTATTCTTTTTATTTTCAAAATGTGTCTTGGCACTATTTTGTTGAGATTAAAACTCCATTATGTTTTTAATTTTTACTGTAATAAATACTGTTCAATATTATTTATATTTATGTATATAGCAGTGTGATGACTATTTCGTCCCGTGTGTGTAAAATGAGAAAATGATTTTATAAAAGTGCAGAGACAAGCTAACTAACAGTCCACCTGACAGTAAAAGGTAACTGGCAACGCACACGTGCAGCGGACTTCAAACAAAGACAGCTGCAGATGCATTGGATGGAATGCTTCACAGCTTGTGATCACACCGGCTCTCTGTGCGCACCAGACCGGACCACAGCAGTACAAGCGCTGCTAGCTGGCAGCAGGAGCAGGTAAGATTGTGGACCTTACCTAGATGAACTCCTGGGCGGCACATGAACATTTAGTATTGTAAAGTCTTTATTAACTAATCTAACTTATACACACAACATACTATTAATGTTCACTATTATTGTATGCTATGCGACACTCTGCGTATTGCGCAGACGGTTACTTGATTTTAAATTATATTGTAGTACCTCGCATACTGATCTTTGATTGTGATTGAGACAAGTATATTGTTCTCAAGGATTACACCTATTTAGAAAAACTAGAGAAGTAAACGATTGTATAAGAACAAAATTTATATCACCCTTATGCAATAAAATAAAATAAAAATATGTTCGCCCTGCTGTGTGACCATGTGAGCTAGAATAATATTAAGAGACATAAAATAAAAGAACTCGAATTCTTCAAAATAATTAACTTTGCAGGATTCCAGCTTGCGCAATCCTTTGTAGTAATCCTACGCTCTAACCTTTAGTTATTGAGATTACCTTGACGACGAAATCACTTATCATATTGCGCGAGCATGTTAAGTTTATCTAGGCCGTGAATACACGGGGAAAATTAATTTTCCCATAAATGAGACCTAGCTAGATTCATTTTCCAATATGTTATTCCGTCCATAATTTTTTTTATTTAACAAGTACACTTACAATGCACATATATGACAATTACGAAAACATACAAATTTCTATACTCTCTGATATGTATACCAATAACAAGTGTACTTAACATTCACGGATAGAGTCGTGCAATTTTGAGTTAATTTGGAGTTGAAATAACATCCAATCAATACAATGCAAAATAAAACTGTTCAAATAAATTATGTACTTAAATAAGAAAAATATAACGATAAAAAATGGATTTAATTATTTATTAAAAGGGAATATGGTAGATATTATACTCTCTCCAGGAATGTATATATTTAATTTAAGTATAAGATATATTATATTGTATGTGTATATTATATTATAACTCGACGATAAATTATTTGTCGAAAGTCGTAAGAGTCGTCAAATATGTCAATGCCAGGTATGGTTTTAGAAAATTCGTTATATTTTCCACATATACGCACGATAGGAGCGTGATTCCCGAGACGAGTTTTCGCGAAAGGAATATGAAATGTTTTTTTGATGCGACAACGGGGATATTTACGAGGAACAGCAAATGAAATGCGGTCAAGAAGGTCACTGCACTTTACTGTGTACTACTTTATGTAGGAAACACAAATCCAGAATATCTCGTCTATTTCGGAGAGACATTTTAAACTTATCCAGTTGCCTATGTGAGATACCACTGGCATGAAAGGCAAGATGTCGAGTAAAAGCGCACTGTATACCTTTAACGCGTTGGGAATGCACACTAGAAGATGGATTCCATATGACACTAGCGAATTTAAGGAGACTTCTTACAAAAGCATTATACAAAAGAATTTTAGTCTCAGACAAAAATCCCTTTGTATTGCGTTTAGTAAATCCCTAAAACTTTGCGGCTTTATTAACAACAATGTTTATGTGAGATTTAAAGGTTAGCTTTCTGTCAATTGTTACTCCTAAGTCTTTAATCTCCAGTGTCTCTTGCAACACTACATTACCAATTGAGTAACTTGAGACAAGTGGTTTTATTTTCCTGGTGTATTTTACATGGAAGCATTTCTAGCATTAAGAGCGCATATTCAAATACGTCCAAGTCGAAATCTACGCGATCGCTTTGGAACGGCGTAATATTGACGCACACTACAATGTTATATCTGTGTGCGTGTCAGGGCGAGTGTGAGGCTATAATAGTTGCCTAACGATGACTACGAATCACTTAGATCTTTGATTATATACTTACCTGTCTTTGATACTATAGGAACTAAAATGATAAAAAAATATATAGTGTATGGAAATCGGAGGCTAATACTTATGTGGAAATTGTTTTATTCTTTTAGTAAATTGAAGTCGGCTTTACATTTTCACCCTATTGAGTATATTATAATATGTGTATATGTTCTAATTGAAAAATATGTATTGTATAAAATATATATCATTTGATAAACTTTTATTCTGTTTCATAATGTATACATAATTCATCAAACTAACAATTTCATTAGTGTCGGCGGGATTAGTGTTGCCAGGTCTAGCAAGTAAAATTTCGGGACGGAAGGTAAAAATAATCGGGGATTTGGTTTTCATATCCGGACAACTAGAATGACTACAAAATATAGGTTTCTTTGTAGCCTTTTGTGCTTTATTGAGAGCCGTGGTAGCTCAGATGGTCAACGCTAACTGTAAATATCACAGTATGCGATTAATGCGAGAAATTGTGACTGTAACTTTACTTTATTTTTGTGCTTTATAATTATTATATTATTATTATTATTCGGGTCTGATCTCATAAACGAATAACTTTTCATCCAAACATCGTAAAAACTGAATTTTTTCATTTTAGGCAAATTAAAACATTTTTGAACTATTTGTTATTTTTTGCAGTCTCTGAATTTTTCAAATCACTCATTTTAATATAATTCTGTTTAAAACTTTTGTGGTTTTTTTTTTCGACTGGTGAGACAATGTCGTAGTAAAAATATTTTAATGTGGTAGTAGCTAACAGATATAATCATTTTTGCTGTCAAAATTATGGATTAAGTATAGAATAAGAAGGTTAGTGAAAATCGGGACATTTGGCGTCCCGATCAAGGGTGAATCGGGACGTGTCACTAGACCCTTGAAAATCGGGACGTCCCGCGAAAATTGGGACACCTGGCAACACTAGCGGGGATCGAGCCCGGATTGTTCGCGTTTACGGCGAGCACTACGCCCTTGAGCTACTCAACTGAAGCACGGCTCATATGTTTTATATCTGGGGGCACGGTAGTGCCCCCCGCCATGTCGACCAAAACAGCGGCACGGCCGTATCATCATTGCGAGACTTGGTTATTTTACAAGTTATGTTTTTGACGGCATGTCTTTGCTTAACCATAACGTTCTCCACACTAGGAATTTTTCCTAAGTACATCGTTGGGGCAGTTTAAATACATTAATTTCACAAGGACAAACATCCAGACCTGAAACAATTATTTGTAGGTAATACAAATTTTTGTTCCATGTGGGATTCGAACCTGCGGCGCTCAGCGCTACAACTCATTACCAAGTCACTCCGCCACGGAGCCAAAGGTGAAAAAGGCCAACGATTTTGTATTTTTACTTGATCCGAATTGCTTACGTTCATTACTCATTTCTAAAAAAATATGTATGAAATGAAAATTTGCCACCATTACATCATTTAATATTTAAATATTACCATCATAAACATATTTCAAAATTACTTACTACCAAAAATATCGCTTATAAAAGTCTGAATCGTTTAAAATGCTCGATGGTGCTATAGGTATCTAGTTAAATTATGGTGTAGTATAGCCCTATCGGTGTCGCTGAGAAAAAGTAATACGTCCTGTCGTTGGGATTACCCGGAGCGTACTGAATTGAATGGCGTCTGCACATGATGTTTTATAGTATTTTTAAAATAATTATATAAAATAATTGAGAAAATAAAACGAGCTAAGATTTTTTTTGGATATTTAACATTACATGTATTTTGATAAAATAATTAAATATTTGCTTATAAACATATATATATATATATATATATATATATATATATATATATATATATATATATATATATATGTTTATAAGCAAATACATGGAAAAAATTACATTGAAGTAGACAGTTTTGGTGATTTTATAATATTATTTTATAATATTAAATCGAAATATTTTCGTAATTTAGGTTTTGCTATACACTAAAAGACTATATATTCCATTATAATAATGCTTAAAATAAAGTATTTTAGCTTATAATAATGGTTGTATTCAACCTGAAAGATAACTCTGATGCATATTTTCGTAAAACACTGTGAAGGGATTGTCTTCGCCCTAAAAAACCGTCCTTAAAAACTATGATTTTGCATTGCTATGTACTAAATAGAGACTTCATCTTTCTAAAGCCCAAATTTTCAGCAAATAATCTCCTCACGTCGTTACGATATCCCCTTTGGAAAAACCATAAAACTATTCACACCAATGGGATATTCTATTCAGATCTTCCTGTATGAGTTTTATATTCTCCACTAATTTTATGGCTTTATAAAATATATTATAAATTTAAAACAAATAGTTAGAGCCGTTCTCAGGAACGTGATTTCAAACAAAAAAATAAATACTGCTAATATAATGGTACAGGATTTCAAATAACTGCCGTGTATTATACGATCCAGAGCACGTCGAAGGAGGTGAAAGAGGTAGACTCAAACAGTAGATGGACAACTGCATCTTCTAATAGTTATTAAGTATTAAAAAAACTGCAGCCGCCAATCCGCTTGTCAAGTTCGACTACAGTAAATATCCATTATGTGAGATGATCTGTGGGAGGCCTACATTCAGTAGAGGACTTTTGTTATTCTGTAATGGTTGGATGGACAATTTTTATGTAACTGAAATTTTAATTTTTCAGTTACATAAAAATTGTCCATCCAACTTTTAATTCCAATCCAACCAAATTTTAATTTAAATTTTAATTTAATTCGGCGACGAGGTTCGCCACCCGTCACGTTCTGTCTCCCGGAGGGGCGAAAAGTGGATTGCGGAAACCCGTCTGGCTACGCTGAATGTATGTGGAGGAATGAATGATAAGATGGATGAAGTATGCGAAATGATGAATGACAGAGGAATAGATGTGTTATGTGTGAATGAGACGAAACGAAAGGGAAAGGATGCCACTGCACATGGCACGTATACCGCGTATTGGTCTGGTGTAGGCGAGACCGAACGGGCATGCCAGGGAGTCGGTTTCATCCTTTCAGAATGAATGGGACGATGTGTGAAATAAGAATAGAAGGAGAGTTAATTGAACAAGTGGATGAGTTTGTGTATTTGGGATGTGTATTTAGCAGGGATGGTAGATATGATAGGGAAATAGAACGACGAGTAAATGCAGGGAATAGAGTGAATGGGGCACTACACTCTATTATGAAGAACCAGAATGTGTCAAAACAGGCACGTACGGTAATTTATGTTTTATGATGTTATGTTTTACATAAATATCCTAAAAAACTTAATATTTTAATATTTTACTAAGTACCTATAAAATTAACAAATTTATTGCAGTTTTATTCGAGTAATTTTTTATGCAATTTCTTTATCTACATCTATTTTTAGGAACCTTTATTTAGTCTGAATCATACATAACACTATATTACTGATTTACTTACTTATACGTAGTTTTCTTTTTTGCAATTACAAATATCTTGTGAGGTTCAAAAAGGCAGTAATGAAAAAATAATAAGAATAATAATAATTGACGTCAGCCACTTCTTTTCATAAAAATTTCAGATCATGTTCCATTAGGTTGCAGCTTCACCGAACCACAACTTATAATAATTATAATAACAGTAATAATATAATATTATTTTGTATTTATTTTATTTTATTGATATTTGGTATTTTATGTATATTTATATTTTCATTTTAATTTATAATTTTTATATACTTATAGAACCGAACCAGATGAGAAAATTATACGGCTCCAATGATTTTAGCGACGAACACTTGGATTTATTTTTAGAAAATGTCCTTTTGTCCATGTTTTCAGGCAATAAAAAAACTGCTACAATATAAGAAGGTACATTTCAACAAATCACTAACGGTGGTTATAGCTCAGGTGGTATGTCGGTCGCGCGTGATATCGGAGTTCCGTGGTTCGCGTCTTGGCTTTGGTCCCGCTTTTTTCTCCTTTTTCTTTTTCAAGTTCCTTTCTTTTGTGAGAAAATCTATTATTTCAAACCCTTTTTTTAGTAATTTTTAAAAATACGAAAATTTTAATTTTAAAAATTTTAAAAAAATATCTATTTAGTTACTAATGCCATATTTATTATTTTAATAATTACCTACCCAGTAGGTAAATATTAAAATAATAAATGTAGCATTATAAACAGTAAATCTCCCTCAAACTCAATTTACTAATATTGTTCCTAAATAAGGAATAGCAGATAAAAGATTAGTAGGTAATAACTATTGCTCCTCAAAATTG
This sequence comes from Parnassius smintheus behrii, assembly GCA_036936625.1. NCBI lineage: Eukaryota > Metazoa > Arthropoda > Insecta > Lepidoptera > Papilionidae > Parnassius > Parnassius smintheus. Next base: position 35,599,982 of record JAUPFT010000029.1, read on the forward strand.
TATTTGACCTCAAGGTAAAACATATCCTAAAATTCAGTAGCTAAATAAAATAATAATACCTAGTATTCAAGTATATTTTCAATATGTAAGTAAATGAAAATAACAAAAATGAAGCACCATTAGCATGTAAAGTTCGAATCCATAATTAATATTTCGACAAATATTATAATTTACACTATAAAAAGCTAATTCAATATTAACAGTATAGTATATAGTTAAAAATAATCAAAATAGTCATTTTTATTAATTAGATAATATATTAGAATACATAATTCTAATATAATGCAACTAATATACCGAATAAAGAAAATTAAAATACATTTATCATTGTACGCCGTGTCTATTTCCATAGAATAGTTCATTGACATTGAAAAAATAATACTACGTTCGTAGCAGTAGGTGGCGTCTTGAAGATTTCTTCGCGATATATTGTAGCGAGCATCGACAGACCAAACGCTCCTGCGCTCTCTTTTCCCAAAAGAGGGTCGCTCATGATAAGGCACAATACAGCTTAATCAGCCAGTTGCCTGTCCCCAAAGGCGGTTTTTAGAGGGTATCACTTAGGGTCCCCGGTAGGACAGTGAGTCCCTCATAACCACGATAGACCGGCTATCGTGGTATGCGTAATGCATTTTCCGCCTCCCTACGTATAGGGTAGCCCTTTAATTGCTTCGGGCGCAAAATAAAATCGCGGAAAATATCGTCTTAAAAGGCTGGCAATGGATCTGCAACTGTCCTGGTTGTTCACAGGTGGCAGTTGACACTCGGATACCATCCGGTGAGCCGTATGCTCGTTTGCACCCTCTTGTGTTAAATTAAAACGTATTTTATTATTCTGGAATTATGTAATGTTTTAGGATTTTAAACAGCAATGATTGCATTTGATTCATTAAAGCTGACAGCTTTCCCCGGGATTCACGCCGAAAGTTCCAGTAAAGAGACATGCGTTTAGACATTTCAAATTTTGATGCGTCCATAAACATTATTGTTATTCCATAATTTTTCTCAATCATGTTAAAGGTTATATTTCTTAGTTTGATTTTATAGTGGTTTGGGATTTCTAAAACTATGTTACCTTTCTCTTCGAAAACACGTAACACGAAAATTTTACCTTAAAATGAAAGAAGTAAGGTTAAAATTTATTAAAATACAGTAGTAGAAATATTAACTTTATTGAGACGTCTAATCATAGTTAAAAACGTTTAACAAATGAATACTCTTTTTCAACAAGATAAGACACAAATTCTTTTAACAAATAAATCTTTGCCATAGTACGAAGCACAGTTCTGAGACACCTGCTTCCATAAAATCCAGACGGCCACTCCATTTAGGAATGGGGGGGGGGGGGCACCCAGGATTTTGCTTACCAGTACGAAGCTGCCACTCTAGAACTTTTCTTCCTCATCGACTATTGGTTCTCCGAGCTATATAACCAGCCAATTGCCACTTCAGTTTATCGACCGGTTGTACTATGTCGTTTACTTCGGTTTTACAGCGGATATCCTGCAGATTTCTAAGTTTATATATATATATATATATATATATATATATATATATATATATATATATATATATATATATAATATAGTATAAAAAACTTCGAACATGGCCTTCTCCATGGCTCGCTAAGCGAAATTGCCAACCTGCTTGCAGATTGGCAACAACGGCAGACATCCCCCTTGTTATATAAACATACATTTACAAAACTTGCTCGCTTAAAGTATAGTTGAAGCGTGTGATCAATGTCTGTCATGTTAGTGATTGCAAACATAAATAAAATACTTTTGATTTTGCTTTCTTAGTACCGTACCGCAGGGAGTAGATCTGTATGAGAATTAAATTTTTTAATTTTTGTTTTTTTTTTATTATCTTCTTCACTGGAAAGTTGTCCTGTATCGTGGAGGCAGCTTACATACATAAATTGTAAAACGACAAACATCCAGACCCGGAACAGTTATTTGTAGGTCATACAAATATTGTTTACTGCGGAATTCGAACCCGCATCCCTCAGCGCTACATTTCATAATTGAGCCACTGCGCCACTGAGCCGTCTTTTTTACATTAATTTATTTTGTACAGTTTATTTTTATTCTTTATGTGGGTATTTAAATGTTACGTAAAAATTTTATGCACGAAATAGTAAGACTCGCATGTCAGCAGGATCATAAAAATATATTTATGAGGGTTGAATGGCGCGGTTAACAACTGTAAGATTAAAAGGTTCCATGCGATCGTTAGTGTGATTCTGTTTTCGTAAATATATGAATGATTATTGGATATGAGCACCTGATTATTTCACAGTTGGTGAACAACCCGGGCTCTATCCCCGCTGAAACAAAATTAAATTATTAACTGCAATTATAGAAACCTGTGTTTATTAGTAGATGATTATATTAATAATCAAAGTTAGCTACAGCTTTAGTATTTTTTATGCTTCAATGAAATAAGAACGATTGTGTAACGGATAGATGTTTCTTTTGAAGTACGAGTAATAAACCAGCTCACGACACTACAAATGGTACCTAAATGGATGCTATAAATATAGATACATCTGATGACTTAGATCACCTTGTTAGCGTTGGATTTAGAATCGTTTGGCAGGAATTTGGGAGAGTAAGGTATTTTATTTGGTGGAGGTTTGGTCCCCGATTATAATAATACCACTCACATTAAAACTTAATGCACCGTTATCGAAAAAATAAATAAAAACTATTATAACTTTAAATATGAAAATATTCTTTGAATAGAGACACTTTTCACTAATAATGAGGCATTCCATCTTGGTCGATATTGTAGATATCTAGTACGATGATGTTAAGATAAAAATGTGCATTGCCATAAAAATTTTGATTCTCTTGGCTACAGCATCCATTTAATATCAGATAGAGTGTATTTAAGTTTGTCATTATTTTTGCGTTGTATATCTCACGCTCGTATTTTGTGTCCCTCCCTGTGCAATCTGACCCATTCTTTAAAGTTAAAGTTACAGACTATATACGTCCCACTCCTGGGCACAGGTCTCCGCCTTTTTTCTGAGTGGGTTTTAGGGCAAGTAATTGTCCGCCGCGCCGCCCCAGTGCGAGTTGGTGAACTTCACATGTCTTCGAAATATAGTTTTTTTCTTATTTCTCTGACAAGCAGGTTTCCTCACGATGTTTTACTTCACCACCGAGCACGTGGAAAATCAGCACTTTAAATTGCAATTAACAATTTCATTGGTGCCGGCGGGGATCGAACCTGGTTTGCTCGCGTAGTGTGAAATTTACAGCGTGCACTAACCATCTGTGCTACCACGGCCCCGGACCCACCCGCGCTACATCTATATTACAGCAGCGTCGCTTTAGCACCTAAAATAATAATTACTGCTCCAGAACCCTCTCATAATTGCACGAAGGTCCTGCCCAGCTGTGGGACATGGGCTATACCAACAACAGACATTCCACATTAAGAATTGTTTCTTAATATTAGTATTATAAAAATTGCTTTAAGAGTAACATAATTTTCATTGCTATAAAGAATTATTTATTAAAATGAACGAAACTTTGGTACGCACAATGTAAAAAAGTTAATGCTGCAGCAGAGATTTATCATTAAAAGTTTCAAGGCACTGTCCTGAAAGACGACGTGTCTCCGCGTTCTACCTAATCCTATCCGGTCATTAACATATAAACATATAGTTATAAATCTCCAAGAACTGTCAGATCGATTTATCAAGTCGAGCTCCCAGCTGCCGTTGAAAGTTTTAAAGCTTTTTTACTCGATTGCAAACGATCTCTTTGCAAACGTTTATAGTACTTCAATATCTAAATAAGGCGAATGAAAACTTAGGATAAACAAGTTAACTTAATAAGATGACATAAGATTAGGTATCTTATTAGTTTTATTATATTCGCTTACGGAGCTCGAATCGAGCAGTCGTGCCTATCAGCAATACAAGTGTCTAAATATTTTCAATAAAACTGTGACCTAGATAAACCATTGAAAAATTTTTGTTGAGTTGTGATTTCACGAATAACAAATTATAATGAAAAAAATTTGATATATAACACGTCTTATACATACGAAAATGGTCCTTTCAATCGGAGCACCATTACATCTCGGAGTCCGCCCAGCACGCCTCAACCACCACACCAGGATGCTGCAGACCCCATCGAATTTTGAGCCACCAGTGACATAAAAAATTGGATGACCTCAATCGAGCAGTGTCTAAATGAAGTTTGCCATATTGCACAGGAAGGAAAACTGAACTCTGAACAAAAGCTGAGAATTAATTCCCTATCGCGCAAGGTCGGTAATGCAGCCTCTCAGATGGCAGTTTACTACCAATCTTTGAAGCAAAAGGCTATTTTAATGCACACCTCTCTTGAAGCACTGAGAGAAAAACAAGACCTAATGGAATGCCTAAATGATTTTAGAAAATCACTCAAGGAAACGATTCAAGAAAGCTGTGCCAAACCATCTACAGAAAAAATGTCCTTTGCTGATATGGTCAAAACTACCAAAAATAATTACTTGCGCCCCAATACATTCAGTTCCATAGCAATTTACCCCGAGAATAAATTAAAAACAAGTGAAGACACAACATCTCTTGTCCAGAAAATTATATGCCCCGAACAATTGAAACTACGCGTAAGAGGACTACGAAAAACTAAAAATGTAGGCGTTATTATCAACACTGATTCAAAGGAGGACATTGAAAAGTTAAAAAAATCTACCCAGCTTGGTAGTTCCGGACGAAAGGTGGAAGAGCCCCATAAAAGAAGACCAAGGATCATAGTCTTAGGAATACCTACCGCCCTTAGCGAACGATAAGTCTTTGACTGCATTTTTGAACAAAATTTAGCCGATAAGATCCCTAACTTAACGCGGGAATCTTTTTTGTCCTCTATAAAACTAAGTCATAAATCGGGTAAAAAACAAGCACTTTCATGCAACTTTATTTTGGAAGTGCCAGCTGGCATCAGAAAGGCACTTATCAACCAGGAGCGAGTCTTCATAAATTGGACGTCGTGCCCAGTTCGAGACTTCACACTTGTGACCAGGTGCTTTAAATGCCAACAGTATGGACACGCTGCAAGAACTTGCCGGGAAACAATCGACACGTGTGGACATTGTGGTGAATTAGGACATCAGTCAAATGCTTGCATTAAGAAAACTGATCCAGCAAAGTGTGCAACGTGCCTGCGTTTTAAAAAAACCGAGCGACCATAAAACAGGTGACCCCGAATGCTAGGAAGATGGCTGAAAATAGGTATATTAATTCCATAGATTATAATGAGGGCACCTAAGAGCGCCACCTTTTACCTTAATTCTTTTTGCCCTAATTTATAAGTTACTAATAAGTTTAAGTTTAGTTTATATATATATATATATATATATATATATATATATATATATATATATATATATATATATATATATATATATATATATATATATATATATATATATATATATATTTTAATATTGTTATTATTTCTGTTGAATAATATGGATAAGTTAAGTAATGAAATCGATGCTGTCAGTTTATCAGTGGCAAAAACATGTGAAATTGATATGTGCAAAAGAATATCTCTTCAAACCTGCGAACTCTTACTATTTTAACACAGAACATTCGTAGTATAAATAAAAACATGGATAATTTCCATATCCTCCTTCGAAGATTGGACACTGACTGCGACATCATCATACCAACAGAATGTTGGCTATCTAAAAGCCAAAGCAACCTCCCATAACTGCCAGGTTACAATACTTTTAGTAGTAAAAATGTATATAACCAAAATGATGGTGTAGTAGTCTTTGCGAAAAAAAAAAACGAACATATCAGTCGAGGAGCCTAATATGCTAGATTGTAGCAGGTAATTGGTGAAAGTGGGTCATGAAACTGCTATCCTTGCTGTTTACAGACCTTGTGGTTTTAAGCAAATAGACAATTTTATCACGTCATTAGACATTACACTTGGAAAACTGTCGTCGTTCAAAAATATAGTGTTAACGGGTGATATGAATATTGACATTAACCCAAAAGGCAGTGAAGGCGGTGAAAAAGACTACCTTAATATTTGTGCATGCCAGGGCCTGCTTCCAGCACATTTGCTCCCTACACATCTAAGTGGTTCTTGTTTAGACCACACTTTACTAAAAACTAGGTTACCATCAATAACCCTTGTCACCAGTCGTATAGTAAACGATCATAGTGCCGTCATTCTTAACTTAAGCCTTAATATATCGAAACCTAATTGTAAGTACTCTATTACTCAAATTAATACGAAAAACCTTGAACAAGCAATTCAAAACATTGACTTTAGCCCAGTTTATAAAACCGATGACGTAAACATCTCTTTGCCTTACTTAATAAATAACATACGAAATGCCATTGCTAGCAATACTTCATATAGAACAGTACTTCATATAGTTCACAAAGCAGCAGCTGGATGTGGCCTTCACCTATTTATTGATTTATTTTAAGAAATTACACATCGTCATCAACAGTGATACTGCAACATCTCTGTGTTGGCATGTTGTTATCAATTCATCAGATATAATACGACACTAGGATACCATATCCGAGAAAAGCTGGGGCAAATCGCTAGTACGTCATATAATTAATTTATTTACTTATAACTGGAAAACTAACAGTTGCTTACTAACAATAGGTCTCCGTTTCGCAGTGGCTCAGCATTCAATTGTATCGTTGAGAATCGCGAGTTCAAATCCCGCACCGAACAAGTATGCGGTCTACTTATAATAGTTCCAGGTCTGGATGTTTGTCCTTGTACAATTTATGTATATAAGGTGCCTCCACGATACAGGAGAAAATCCTAGTGTCGTGTAATGTTTTTTAAAAAAAGCAAAGCATACCAAAGGAAAAGTTCGGTTTTTGTAGAATAATCCAAAAGTAGAGGCAGCCAGTTTCAAAAAAAAACTTCAACTTTTTAGGATAAAATACAGCCCAGATACCTCTTGGAAAGATTTCTCACTATCGGTTCTGTGCAGCCACTGCGAAGATTTGCCGTACAGACAGACAAATAATACTCTGAGCTTAATAAAAGTCAGTTATTAGAATATAACAGAAGAAAAAAAAACTTTAATTTATGTTTTTCAATATAAAAATTTTAAAAGCTTTTCATTTTGATCATAAAGGAAAGGTTAAACTACTACAAAGTAAGTAGCTGAATAGCACTTTCATTATATCCCTAGGCTTCCTGTTTTACTTTCTTTGAGAAAAATTTCCCAGCGCACGGCGCTCACCTTTCTTTGTCACGGAGATACTAGCTCAGATTCATTTATTCTTCATAGAATAAGCGAGACGAACGAGCACATAGTCCAACGAATGCTAAGTGGACTTTGTGACCATTAGACATCTGCATCACAGATGCGTGAGGACTAAGACGGAATGCCTCCTATCCAGCAAAATATGTCACCGCTTCCTTATAATCATAGGAAACACAGCAGCATTAAGCTGCTATTTTACGCTGGTATTCAGTGTGAACATGGTCCTTTCCTCATGTTAAGCCAACCCATCGTGCTGTTTGTAACTGCAGCGTGGCTCTACCACATATGTTATTATCAACTAATGGACAAAATTTATTTCTGCAGAGAAGTAAGGTTCAGGCTATACAAGTCTCCAGTTCTCTACACTCACCATACAAAACACAGCAGTACTGAGCTGCTATATCACGCTAGTATTCCGTGAGAGCGTGGTCCTTCCCCGGTGGAGGCGACCCATTCGTACTACAAGCATAATATAGCTGCAGCAAAGTTAAAAATATATCCAAATCATATGAAAAAAAAGACGTGTGGCACTCGGGGCTGCCGCGGTAAAGCTATTGCATAGCATTTTGTATCAACTTATGCAATTATAATTATTTATTTATTTTATTTATGCAGTATTTCTTTTTCTTTGATATTAATTCAAGTTACACTTTTTGAGCGTGGTGACCGATAAGAAAACAATTTTTTTTCTTTTATTAAATAAATAAATAATAAATGCACTTTGTTCATTCGTATTCAAAACACTTTATACACAAATTTTACAAGTACAGCTATTCACTGTCGTACATAAATACCTATACACCTTTATACTTTCTCATAAACAGCTGCTTATGTATTCGTCCGATTTCGGAGCAGCTCGTCTCGATTCGTGCGAGCTTTGTAGAGTCGTACAAAACGTCTAGTTGCACGCACACAAACACCGTGTCGAAGACTGCCGAAAAGAAACGACGTTAGACAATGCACGGCCTTCAAGCCACACCTCCGTGCCCGTCGGAGTGGGGAGCGTGAGGTTTTTTCGTTACGGAATTTCTGGATTCGGTCCCCACGCTCAAGGCCCGCGATAGAAGCTATGCAATAGCTTAAAACTCTAAAATATTCAGAAGTATTGACCTAAAATATTTGAGTGCATCGAATTCCCGAGGGGAAGCGACAAGCCCCGGCTGAGATTGCTCCAACTTTAATAAACATAAGTTGCGATGCTTCAGTTCAGTTTAGAATTAAACGACACAATATAAAACCAATGTCTGAACATACTTATTGGCTTATACATCGTACAATTCATTCATTCATACAATACAGCCGTTAAAAAGTCAACTGCTGAATTTTTATAGAATAAATGTGATATAGGTAATCTCCCCATAAATTGATGCATAAGGGATATTTACCATAGCTGGCAAGCGGGCAAACGCAGTTTTCTTATTATTGGTGAGTGGTTATCAGAAATATGCCGCTGTTCATCTTCTCCCATATATTGCCTCATAAGGAGATATTTGCCATACTTACTATGCTATTTATTAATTATTTTGAGTTGCCATAAGACAGTTACTGCTGCTTATATCCTGTTTCAGTTCCACTCTGTGGTCTCTTACGACATCCATGGGATGATATTGGGCAATGTATCCTCTCCGCTACTGCACGCAAATATTGCTTTCAAATAAATAAATAATGAGACTTAACTGACTTACAAAATTGACTAAAATATATGTTATAGAGCCACACTGTAGCTATGTTATGGTTGTGGCACAAAGACCAGACTCTTACAAAATACCAGTTCAACACTGCTGTGTTTAATATGGTGAATGTAGAAAACCGGACACATTTTACTGAAAATGAGCCACTCCACATGGACAACAATAGATTCTGCATTAAATGCAATCATCAGGTTTATCATCAGGTGGATGGACTGTGGACTCGTTTGTCACTCTTATTCTAAAAAAAATTGTAATTTTGTTCTCGTCATATTAGTTCCAGAGTAAATTTATACCTCATTAGACCGCACCCAGGCGAAAAAAATTTAGACATGGTAAAGCCATGCTACAACTATATTGTGGTTGTCACACGAATGCAACGGCTTGTTCGTGGAAGGTCCACGGTCTCACAGAATACTAGCATCAAACAGAAGTATCATGCTGCTGTATTTCTTACGGTGAATGTAGAAAAACGAAGATCCGTTTTACTGGCAACAAAGCATTCCATCATAGTCCTCAGAGGTTACAACGCATCTGAATTTTCATTTTTAATTGAAGTGAGATGTAAATGTCTACGGGCCACAGCACTCACTTACCGCAAGGTGAACTGTGTGCTAGTTTTTTATAAATATTATTTTCTTGTCGCTCTGGTCTTACCGCAACCGATTGTTCAAGGGCGAGTTTTGCGGTTTCAAAGCAAAATCGTTCGTATTTTTCGGTGTAACTAATTCATATACAAATGTGTTGTCACCCCTGAGGACTAAAAGATGGAATACCTTGTGTCAAGTAAAGGGCACCTGGTTGGATAACCAGGTGCCCACTGTTCATACAAAATACAGCAGCAATATTTGTTAAGGGTTTTGTAACGTAGTTTCGGGTAAGCTTCAGGGAAAGAAATTTACAGATGTCCATTTTACATTTTTACCAATACAAGTACGATTTCTGCCAATAATGAGGTCCTTGATAAAACTTTTTTTTCGAATGTATATATGAGTTATTTGAATGGCCTGAGAAGTGTATTAGTGTTAATGGAGAATATATTGGAAAAGAGAAATATTTTCAGGTTTAATCTAACCTGAAATTGATGAAATTAAATATTCCTTAATTCTTCTTTCATTCCGCGATCTTTTTAACTTCCCTTCGTATGACACGTCATCAAAATTTATTAGGCGGATCTTAGCTAATTAAATTTTAACCTTTTGATAAGAAATATTTCGTTTCTCATATTATTTCAGTTTAAGAAGTATCAGCCTGAAGTAATCCGGCGTAACGGTTTAGCCCCTCAACTCCCAATATATTTAGAATGTCTCGGGAGGCATACAGTTCCCGAAGGGAAACGACGAGCACCCAGCTGAGATTGCTTTGACTTCAATAAGCACACATTACGCAGCTTAGGTTCAATTTAGAATTGAACGACACAATAAATATATATAACAGATGATTGAATATACGTATTGGCTTGTGCATCGTACAATACATGCATTTATACAATACAGCCGATCAATTGATATAGATAATGCACATCTGCGACTGAATTTCATATTCTAGATATCTTTCAATTATTATTTTTAAACATATTTACAATAGAAAGTTATTTTTATTATAAACCATTCAAAGCGTAAAGAATGCTGGTAAAAGTATCATAAAGTCAAAACATGTAAGTACACTGATGATTTTTAACTTCGCGCTAATAAAATTGAAAATTTACAAAAATTAAGAAGTTATTGTTTTTACAATTAAAATTAACCCTTACAATTTTTCTATGGTGTCTGTATGTCTGTGTGTGTGTATGTAAACCTCTTATGAGTTTTGAACGACTTGACCGATTGAAATGAACTTAGCGGGTTTCCAAAGTGTTACATCAAACTTAGATTTCTTATGACAATTCCACCCGAATAATAAATGAGTAAAAGTGAAATTCTAGTTGTTAATTTGAGCTTGTGGGTTGAATGAGTAAAATTGCTAAGTCTACTAAAAGGGTCGAAAATATTTATCTGTTGAAAAAAATAAAGGAAATAATAGAGCTGCAGTATGACTCTACCATACTATACTTTGTGCTCGTTTGCCTCGCGTACTTCTAGATGAAAATATCAATTTCTATATAAGTCCTCAGAGCGATATAACTTTACTTTTAATAATAAGGTAAACGACATGGCGGACACAGCTCATTATTAAAATAATATTTTATTGCGAAGTCTTCATAAAAAAGCATTTTCAAAGGCCATTCGTAGAGTTTAATTCCCGGCTGCGGTTTTTAACTTCAAAAACAGTTTAATTAAAGACCGCGTAGACGCTTTCAGAAGTTTCAATTTGGCGCGCGACTCACAAACGATATTAAATTTGAACGATGCGAAATGATTAAGGGTTAACAAAGCATCATTAGTTCGAACGATAATGAACTCTGAAATTAATGATGTTGTTACTTTGCAGAAGCTATAGGAGATTAATAGCTATTTATATAAAGTATTTCCAGCTGGGTGCTGTTAAAATTTAAAATTAAACTTTTTAATAAAGTAAAACAGCTGGCACAGTTACAATAAGTTGAAATCACTTTGTAAATGCTTTATATTTATTAATTATAATAACATATAGTGTTGTTATGATTTCTTATATTTACGCGAACATTACACATTGATACCGCTTTTATAGATTTTATCGCGTTTAATTTACATGATTTTTAATTCCCGACATTTAGGAAGCTTTCCAGCACCCATGATCACGGGAGACTGAAATGACTGACGTCCCGATGTCACTGTGTTGTGTAGTGGTATGCTCGGGTTTAGTTTTAATTTTATTTATTACAGGATCTCAAGCATGGTTACTACACCCAAACTCCTTCTGTATTGAAATCAGGTTTTTTTGTAATTTTAATAGACTCTCGTATCATCTTTGGAAGGAATTGATGTTATATCGCAAGGATTTGTGGTCTATCAAATCTTATGGAATGGCAGGGTCCATCTAGTGATCAGAAACTACTGACTTCCCGAAACTTTGGTGCTTCACGTCAGCTATATGTTCTTTTACGCAGGATCTACTTGATATTACTGTTGGCCCTATATATGAGAGACCACATTTACAATCAAGCTTGTGCATCTTATAGAGGAATATGACACTTGACGCATGGTAAGAACTGACTAATCTTCTTCGGCGGCTTGTAGAATGTTCAATCTCGTCTGTGTCACCTCTGACATATGGTAGTACAGCAGGCACACGCTCGACTGTGGCCGGCTTCACTCGGTCACTGTGACGGAGGCGCGGGACCCGTTGCTTGTTGTCGTGCAGAACCTGCTTGACGTGTTGAAGCTTGGCGGCCTGGAGTTTGCTGTCGCAGAACCCTCGTGCTCTCTGTCGCAAAGATTTGCCCACGGTTGCTAACTGTGAAGGATGATGGTGAGATTCACTTTTTAAATATCGGTCGTATTGGTCTTTTTTCTATGAACAGCGTGACCTATGGTTTTTTTTAGTATAACTAACACATCTAGGAAAGCTGTGGAGTTATTTGCCTCTAACCGCATAGTAAATTGAATGTTAAAGTTCATGGAATTAAGTTGTTTAAAAATGCAGTTAATTTGTCTGATGGTAAAATTGTAAAAGTATTGTCTACGTACCGCTTGAAGTTACATGAGGGCTTTCTCATCAAAGTCATCCACAAATATATCAGCGACTATGGGAAATACAGGTGAGCCCACCGCAACACCATATACTTGTTTTTAAAACTCTTCCTTTTATAATCGATAACCAGATGTAAGGCTATGTCTGAGTAGTACTGCATCTTCTGCTGGCATGTTATTTTCCTCTATTTTCAGTCTTCTACGGGTAGGCATGTAAATAGAGACTGAACGTCAGAACTGACCAAGGTTTCATTGTGAGTAAGATGTACATAAGTCTTTTTATCTCACTGACAAAATAGTTTGTAGTTAAAAGTTTTATAAAAAATATAACGAAAATATACAAATAAAATTTTAATTTTTTACATCCAAAACAAAAACTTCCATTTAATTTTTTTCATTCGGTTTCTGAGTAACTTAAGTAGGATTTGAAAATCGATGTCCTATAAAACGTGTATAGTTATATAAATACAGTTTTTTTTTTCCTTTATAAATTTGTTTTCATTCGTATTTAATAGACTTACAGCTCTAAAAACTGTAGTAAATCCGCTTTTGGTTTTCTTATTTACGTGAATACACATTGCGTTAAACTAATCATGTCATATTTAAACAACACGTTGAACGTGTAGAGGCGGTGTAACAACACCCACTAGCTCTCACAGTCTCGCGGGTGTCGTAAGAAGCGACAGAAGAAAACAAACTAAGACAGCAGCGTGCTAGTAACAACTAAACATTAACAGAACTGCGGCTGCCCGCCCGCCTGTCGAGCAACGCAACTGCTGCAAATGTACCTGCTGTGAGACAATCTGAGTGAGGCCTGTCTTCAGCAGTGGAGTTTTGATGAACTGTTGCAGCTAAACAATCCTGCCATGGCTGGTTAGCACTCAGTCTCGAGTGCTGTAGAGCCATGACCTCGGGGTCTGAGCTGTACGAAGTCTTTATGTTGTTAGAGCTACTTTCAGCTTTTAATTCATTGACTTGTTTAAAGGAAGTAAACGATTTAAGCCATTAATTTTTTCAATTCAATTTAAGTGGTGTATAATAATTGTTACATAAAGAACTCAAGTTTGTAGGTATGTAGACTGCACTATTTTTGTATTTATTGTTTTGTCTGAGAAATGCATAATTTTAAACGTATATGAGAGCTTAGTTAGCTAAGTGCGACACTCAGCGTGTCGTACAGCAGGCAGACACGTTTCTTCTTCACGTGACTTCGTTCACTCTAGCTTTGTAGAGAGTTAAAGCTTTTGTTGACTTTAACGTTGCGCTACTGTAATTGTCTTTAGTCTTTACGATACAATACAATACTATTTATTCTACATCAAGGAAAGATTAATATAACAAAAAAAACATTGAAGGAACAACAAAAGGTGATCTTATTGCTTTGTAGCAATCTCTTCAAGTACAACCAGAAAAAGAATTTAATAAAACTAAGAAAAATATTAACCGGTAGTGTTCACTAAAATAAGAAAGAAAACCAATGCACGCATTAAAAGACAACTTATTTTAGGCAGGTAGATCAGTAACCATAAATAAGAGGAGAAAATGAGAGGGCTGTGAGAGACAAATAAGATTCCTTAACTTGTTTCTCGAACAAATGTAAGGGTGAAATACTTTTAATCGACTGGAATAAAGATTTGCATAGCCTTAATCTAAGCACAAAGAAATATTCATCATAAATCAGGACGTTGAACTGAAATATTTGCTGATACTGGAAGGAAAAATTATGACAGGAGCCGAACAATTTTTCTTCCATCTGAAAACCAAATGTGTGTCTTTATGAGTATAGTAATTTTATTCTTTTAATTATTTACTCTTTGTCGACTGCCTCGTTGTTCTATTGAATATAAACTCTATGCGACTCGACTCGAATCGCCTGTCGAGACTGAATCAGTTATTGGATTTTTCTTTCTAGAATTTTTCAGTAGCAAGTTACATATACCTACCGAGACCTTACAAGCAATCAGGAGGTCACCTATTATGCAGTATCTGCTATACTAGTCTGCTAAGCAAATAACAGCACGTAACTTAAGATTATTCAACACAGTGCTATCAGGAAGTCACCTACCACCTGCTCAGAAAAAAACCAGCACGGCTTTAAAAATGTGACACAATTAACCAACATGACGTAAGAATATTCAATGCTATAAAAACCAAGGTATAGTTGTTAAGACAGCCCAGTAAGAATATTCAATGCTATAAAAACCAAGGTATAATTGTTAAGACAGCCCAGTAGTAATTAAGTTAGTTTGTAAGTTAACTAGTCTAGTATTTTTTGTGTACTCACATTGTCACAGTAGTTAAGTTAACTTGTAAATTAGATCGTCTCCTTTCACTGCAACCTTTCCTAAACTGCCGCAAAAGTAAGAAGCAGCTGGACTCAGGAAGTAACAGATGTTCCCCGTGCCTCGGAAAGCACGTAAAGCCGTTGGTCCTGCACCAGATCGTGTCGGATTTTGACCCGTCGGACTTGAGAGTGCACCTTCGTTTGCGCACTCACTCGTGCACTATAATCCTGTTCTGCGCAGGTGGATAGTCTACGTTGAGCGGTGGTCTACGTTGTACGGCTTGATTCATTTCAACTACCCTAAAAATAAACTTAAATTCACTCGCACATATACTTGATGTCGTTTCTCAACGAGCTATCTAACTGAACATTTACGTTTTAACCGCGCAGTTTCTTTTTTGAATTTCCTCGAGACGAAAGTTCCGAAGCTCGTAGAGAGACATTGCAGTGAGCAATCCGAAATTTTCTCAATATTTTTTTTATTTAGATTTTCTAATACATACATCTTATTCAAATTTTATCTTCTTCAATATTTCATTTTATTGCAATAGTTTATGATGGGTTTCATTTTTGTAATTCTTTTCCTTCATCCGCTGTACCGTGTAATAGCGCTGTCAGAATATCAACTACTTCACATCATTCCATGGGTTTCGTAAGAGACGACGGAAAGAAAGAAACCAAGAGATGGGCGGCAGAGTCTTCTTAACTACTAGAAAATAGAAAAGTGCTTTGTGGCATTCCTTGGGGAGGCCTACGTTCTGCGGTGAACTTGTGAAGGGCTGTAATGATGATGATGATAATGAATCCACGCACAGATCTCTGAAACGTAATGTATATAAATATATGCGAATATAGCATAAAATAGCGTTTTATTGCTGCTGTGTTTCGTATTTTTTTTATAGGATAGGGTGACAAACGAGCACACAGTCCACCTGATGGTAAGAGGTTGCTGTGGCCCATAGACATCTACATCTATCCTCGATTACGAATCAAAATGCAGATGCGTTGTCACCAGTGAGGACTAAGATGGAATGCCTCGTTTCCAGTAAAAAGGGTCTCCGGTTTTCTACACTACTTGTATATATATATATATATATATATATATATATATATATATATATATATATATATATATATATATATATATATATATATATAATTTGTATTAAATAAAAAAATTGAAATTGCTTTCGGCATTCTTGCTTCACGTTTCAAGTATTTAGGCAACCATATAACAACAACAAGGTGCCCTAACTCCTCTTCATCGAATTGGTGAAAGAAATACTTATCCTTAGTGGATTATTTTAATACGACTGGCAAAGTATGCTTTCAAGACAAAACGGTTGAAATAGGCATGGAAAGAATATAATAAAATTGTTTATGGTGTTTCTTTAGTAATTTGGGGCATTATTAGGTGGTGGGTGAGGGCAGGGGGAAGAGGGGAGGGAGGAGAAACTCATCCTTAATGGGGGAGCTTCCTTAGTGGACAATAGAAACTATACGAAAACTATAACAAACTTAGAATTTTGTAATTTCGTAAGATAGTTTTGTCATTTTGTTTTATGATTTTGTAATTAAACACTATACGAAATCTAACTTTTATCTTCTTTTTAACAGAGAAAATATTGCGCCTTTATCTATTTTAGGAGCAAATATTTTTTCAAAATATTTAAATTAGGTACTCACTTCATCACTGGGCAGCGTGTCCACCCGCATCTCGATTGTTCATCTTTCTTGTTAAAGATAGGCAGCAGCAAATTACGATACCAAAGGTTAGGAACATGGGCATCATTGGCTACTGCTCCAGTTCGGTTTGATTCTTTAACCTAATGAAATAGCAAGACAAAGATAGGCTTAGTTATCGTGCAGCCCTTTTGTTTTTATAAGCACCTACTTAAAGATTATTTAATTACAGTTAATGATGAGAAGAAAATTGTGTATTTTTCGTGTAAAGGTTATGTTAGTAGTCTATCTATTAAAATCATTATCTACATTAAAAATGGAAGTAAACTAATGCTTTAATTGTCTGTGAAATTAAGTAAAGAATAATATAACCGGCAACGAATGACATTAACTAGCAAAAAATTGCTATAATGTCATCGGGATAAACTTCTTTATTTGAAACAAATAGTAGGTATAGTAGGTACTCTCTTTTAAAGCCGATCGCATATGCTCAATCTTTTTCTTCGTTGCAACGAAGTTTACCTCGGGTTCAATTTCTTGAAGCTTATCCTTCAAAAGCTCCCATGCTTGCATTTTTTATTCCTGTCCTTATATAACTCTGTCCAATATCCCATCCCAATAGGCAATGGCATATGGCATGGCATGGTAAAACGTCGGTCAGAACCTCACGTTCTTTGTTTCCGTTCGTATTCATAGTGCCGTTAAACATTCGCTTGCGACGACTGCCAGCGCGCACTGATGCACTCTTTTCTATATATTATATTACTCTACTCTATGGGCGCTCTCATCGGCCCAATGTTGCCACATTGAATTAGCGTAGGTCTCTAGACTGCCATCAAAAAGTCCCTAGTTATAAGTGAATTTACTAACAAACAGGTCTCCAAATTTAAAATAAAAATAACGTGAAAGAAAGAAAAATCGAACTATATATATTATTTTATTAACAAGGCACAGAAACGGATTGAAGACAATACAAAACACATTTACTATAACAAAAATAATATAACTAGTCTATAATTGAATAAAATTAACTTTACGGATTCTATCGCGTTTATTTAACTGATTTTACTTATTTTTAATTCCCGACGTTTCGGGTGCTTTACAGCACCCATGGTCACGGGGGGGACTGAGATGTTTGACGTCCCAATGTCGTTGTTAGCCCGGCTACCTTCAGTTTTTGAATATAATATAAATCATGGCTAAAAACTATGTATGGCGATGCCATACATAGTTTTTAGCCATGATTTATTTTAAACAGACTTCCAAAAAAAAAACACCACACAAATCGACCACGTATGTTTTTGCTTTTATTTAACTTGCACTGTTCGTATGTAAGTAAAAATAGCAAACCATTTTTCAATGTTGGTATCCGATTGAGCTAAAATTTTGCTAAATGTTAAAATAAACGAAAAACAAACTTTAACGAAGTAATACCTCTTCTCCCTAACTTTCAAAAGCGAAGATTTCATTGAAGTCGTGTTTTTGTTTATTTAAACAGTTTTTTATGAAGATGTTATTGTGCTGAATGAAATCTCAAATAAATGATTTTAATTTTATGGTTATCGTACAAAATGGCAGCGCTAACTGCCACGGAAGAAATGAAACGCTATCGAAATAAGCCAGTATAAACCAGAAAAGTTAGAAGAATCAAGACGTAAAAATTTTGAAAGGATGAAGGTTAAAAATAAAAAAATCTGAGCTTAGTGACGAAAATCAAAATCAACAAAAATCATAAAACGTCAATCATTCATTGTAAGAGACAGAAGCGGCAAAGAATCAAGAAAATAAAAAAGATAAAGAAGAGAGCACGACAAGAAATTGAAATATTACAGCAATATGTTACTTAATAAACTACAAAAATTACTTCAAGTAAACGAAAAAAAATTCAACAAAATGTAAATCTTACGGAGCACTAAATAAAAGATTGTACAGTATTAAACTGAAAATGATTTTAAAGTAAAAAAAAAACTAGAATAGTAGAAATAGCTCTGGTTATAACCTTAAATAAATAAATTAAGCCTTAGAAGCAACATTACAACAAATTTATAAAGATTTGAAATGGACATGCAATAACATAGATTTAGCATTTTTAGAAATTACCTTTTTGAAATATCAACTTCTATATCATTTATATTACTAAGTCCTTGCATTTTGATGAGAATGCAAATGCATTCTCATTCAAATGAAACAACAACAAACGACAGAGTTTTCTTTTATTTAGGGAAATCTACCAATTTCTAGAAATTAAGTCTATTTCCCGTATGTTACATCATAAATTTTAAAATAAAGGATTGCTTATTTTAATTAAGAGTCCTATTATTATTTTCCGTTTATTAAACTAAATCCAATGATACCAGTATTCCTAACAATGTAAATGGGCCTTAGTAATTTCTCGGTTACCAATCATAATCAATTTTGTTACTGTCCATAAAAATAACGAAGGTTTTTTACTGATAAAAATTTTAGTTTTGGACTTTAACTAATTATATTTACTTATTAATACTTGCCGAAAAATTGTAATTTTATATCATCAAACAATATTTACATCTTATTTTTATTTTAAAATACATAGAAAAAATTGTTTGGTTTCGTCCTAAGTAACACAGTTGAAAATGTTTATATTGTAATTTAAAAATTAGCAAACTTTTACAAGTAAAATTTTTTGGGGGTTTAAATGCCTTCATATGTAATCATATAAAATATTTAACACGGAATAATCAAAGAACTACATTTAATTAAATGAATTTTTTTAGTAACAAAATTGAACACGGTAATGCCATGCTCGGAAATAAACCTGTTTTATTCCTAAATGGTATATATTTATTGGTAACAAACATTAAATTACTCAAATGTTATATTACTTTTAGCAAATTCTTTAATAAAATCATTTAAAACAAACACATTTTTAAAAATCGAAAAAATATTTGCCGTACAAAATTTTTGAGAACTGCTCTGTGTTCCTGTCTGAAGGGTATATATAACTAGCACAATCACACGCAGTGAGGCTTGGTATTAATCTGTGGTGAGGCGTTCCACCTCAGTCCACAAAGGTGAAAACGCACCTATAGCCTTCTTAATTTGAAGGTGACTGCAGGTCTCCATGGAGAGTAAGTTCTTTGCCACTACTAGTCTCAGACGAAATATTTTTATTTCGTCTGAGACTAGTAGTTTATAAAAAGAAAAAAACTTTGATTAATATTTATTAATTATATAGGTTAGAATTATGTTGCTCATCGAAATCATTTTCTCAAGTTACCATCAATCAGGAACTTTTTTTTTCAATTTGTAATATTAGGGAAACACAAGTGAGTACGAAATTAAATCGCATAAGACCCTATTCTAAAAGACAAATAAATAAAAATAATATAAACTAAAATAATATAAACTAAATAATATAAAGACAAATAAATAAAAATAATAATATAAACTTATATAAATAATATAAACTTCCGAACCATACGCAAGAACGGATTCAATTTGAAACCTAAACATCACACAAATGGAGATTTAACGAGGACATATTCCTATTATAAAGCAACTGGAATTTCGATGGTTTTTACAGACATTACAGAAAGGTCGATTTTTTTCATCATCATTATAATTATAGCCCTTCACAACTCCACTGCTGCACAGGCCTGCCTCATGAACACACTTGCAATGTATGCAATAAATATAATACAATGCATAAAGCACGGCCTGAGGCTCCCCATTAGATAGAGTGACGACCTGGTAAGACATTCAGGAAATTTTTGTTTTAATATTGAGTTAACTTTTTTAAATAATTTTATAATCATACTAGGCTGCACTAAAAGTATCGGGAATGGAATATTTCCACTGTTCCTGTCATATTAAAATCTTTTTAATTGAAAACTCCTTGGTTTTAAAAATCGAATACCGTCTATTTGGTGTGGAGCAGTTTATACAGGCTTTGATTATTAAAAAAAAAATGATTATGACTAATAATACTCTACACTTATTTCAGTTTTTAATCATTAATATCAGGTCCAATCTACGGAAAATTAGTATTTAAAATAAGTAAAAATAGGTTTAAAATAAAACGCAATGAAATACAATTATGTAGAATCCGTTTCATTTCTTATTATTACTAAGTATTTTTTTAGAATGCGGGTGACAAACGAGCACACAGCCCACCTGAAGGTAAGTGGAAGTTTTGGTCCACAGATATCTTCGACATCTATTCTTGATTAAGAATAAAATGCAAATTCGTTGTTATCCAAGAGGGTTAAAATAGAATGCTTCGTTTTCAGTAAGAATAGGATCTATACCATAATATAGCTGTAGCGTGGCTCTACCACGTATGATATATTTATGATATATTATTACACCCATCTTTCCATTCTGTTATTAGTTTACTGCTTATAAAAATGCATTACTGAACATCGACCCTCCAAACATTCCCTCCAAAGAAAGAGAAGGGATTTTTCATAATCGCCACGCTTCGCCGGTAGGTTGGCATCGCAGTTTACTATTATTATTAAAATAAAATGTATTGATTAAAGATATTGAATAAGGCAAATATCTGGGGGCACGGCAGTACCAACGCCAAGTCGAGCAAAAAAGCGGCACGGCCGTACCATACTATTCTCGAAGCAAATTAGGCCATTTTCGACCCCCTTATAACTTCGTTGTGGATAGAACTTGTAGGGGATGAGAGCTAAGTGGGCTGTATTTATGTTTTATTATAAGGGAGAAACTGAACTACCATGAAGAAGAAAACTAATTACTGTGACATCTGTCTGACTAATAACTTAATTGATGATAATTGCTATTTTAAACTAACAGGGGTTAAGACGAAATTAAAGAAATTGCGAATTAATAACTATATTGTACGGTGCGGGGCGACGAACGATTGCTTTATCGCCGTCCGTAACAGAACTAGAAGCCTAAATTTTCAGAAACCAAGCAGGTATTGTATAGAAACTGTATATTTCAAATTTCATTCAATTTGAACCAGTAGTTTAGAAATTATAATAAGTCAAAGTTTCTTAATTTTGTCATTCACTGACTGGGTAACATACAACATCTTATTGTGACCATATCAATATTAAAAATCTTTTATGTTTTAAATAAGTAGATCGACTTGGCAATTGCACTAAACAATCGAATTTAATATAATAGGTATTACTTGTGAGATACGTTGTATTTTCATGCGATGGCGAAGTCAATCTTTTTATTTAAAACATAAAGGATTTTTAATATTGATATAATCACAGTAAGATGTTGTTAGGTTAGCTAATTACGTAATAACTTGAAACAGAAGGACCCTTAAGTAGAGACTGAATAAATTAACCGACTTGGTATTATATCGATCTCACATTTTTTTACGATAGAAGAACTGCGTTGCGAGACTTGGCTTTTTTACAAGTTATGTTTTTGATGGCATCTTATATTTAAAATAAAATTAAGCATATTTCAAATACTTTGTGTAACGCATAAACATAAACTCTCACGCCTGTCATCCAGAAGGGTTGACCTGTCATCCAGATTCAGCTCTAGCATACTTCGTAATGACCGCATTTCTACAGCATTTATTCTTATGTCGTAATTGATCTGCTACGCGCAACTCTCACTACCATACATTACGGGACTGAGACAGCACTGTATTTGTGAATTGCCATTCGTATAATACTAAAAAATAATTACTGATTATTTATATATTTTTACATTCTATAAAAACATTTTTTCCTAATTTTGCAATTCTAGTTATTTAATATTAAAAAACTTCACCGACTTATTCGTATCTGCAAGGACCATCAATATTCCTGTTCCTTTTTTTTTCTAAGAAGAGCCATATCCACTCAAGTCTCCATTACTGCGACAGGCTTGAACTGAATCCGTTCTTGCGTATGATTCCGAAGTTTATTTTTGTCTTTACGAATTGGGTCTTTTGCGGCTTTATTTCGTATTCATTTGCGATTCCGCAATGTTACATGTACAAAAATGATCTTGATGAGCAACTCTTAATCTAATAAATAAATTAATGTTAATTATGGTTTTTTTCTTTTAAAATAGAAGTAACGAATAAACTTATATCCATAGATATCAACAGCTATCTTCAAACAAATAAGGCTACATATAGATTTGCCAGATGGTTGGGATTCGTATGGATTCTTCCGATATTTTAATTCATCTCCAGACCCCCGACAACACTCAAAATCTCCAGACAAATACCATTTAAAATCTGAGTTAGTAATTAGCACAGAACACCTAATATAGCGGAAAAGTGTTCTGTGGTAATTAGACTGAACTTTGCAGTAAATTTCAGCATTTAAAAATATACTTTATGCATTGATTAATAAGGGTTGTTTTCTTTCTGTTTGTTTACCTTCTTAAAACACCGGCCGCTGCGAAGGCTGCTTATGTCAAAAAAAATATAGCGGCGTTATTATTTAATAACATACTTTGTACTCCTTTGACAGGGTGACAAATATGCTATAAAAAAGACTTCACGTCTTTTTTTAGATTAGATTGTAGATTGAAATGTAATGATAAAGATGATAAATAGCTGTTTGAAACGGCTTTTCATAACAGTTGACAATTAGAAGGCTTACCAGAAGACAGAATGGTGACTCTTTTAGCTCATAGACCTCTGAAACATGACAAAACAAACTGAGGACTTCCCTAACACGAGCCCTACCATCTATCATTTCAGAGCGTGTAGTGGCGGTGGAAGAATATCCATTTATTTATTTATTTAAGACAACCACCAAGACATACACAATGTAAATACTAGAAATAACAGGAAAGTTTCTATCTAAGTATCGTCTTAATTAAAGGTTGCCACGGCATGCAATGTGGGAAACAAACATGTTTTTTAAAACATACAACTAAAAATTTAAACTAGATCCAAATGTGAGCTAACAGTAAATGTCTGCAAAAATTTTCACTTGAATTTTTGATCCATTACACCATAATACGATCTCGTGGCTGTCGTAAGTGGTGACACGGGGAAACTAACCAGATGACAGAAAATGGGATATCCCCTATAAAAACTAAAATAAAATAACTAGGGTTGTCAACTTGACTGTTGAAGCGTGGTATGTAACTACGGAGCAATCTAAGGAAGCCTACGTTTAGCAGTACACATTTTTTAGGCTATAACAGTAGCCAGCTATTTAATTCTTTTTTAATATTCCTTGGCAGATATTAAAGAAGAAAGACCATTCAAGAATAAATAATTGATGCGATAAAAATAAAGATTTAAAAAGATAAACATTATCTCATTCGGCACTGATTTCAATCTATTGTTTCAGATGTGCTTACAGAGATAGATTAGTGTGGATATGACGACAGCTACTTGTAACTAATGTTTTGTTTTTAAAGCTAGTTTCACGGATTTTTTCTCCCTTAATTTTAATTTTTTTTTAATAACCGCCCTTCTACTTCAAACAAATTGTATTCTGAACAGCTGATGGATACCAATCCATCATCCGTCCAAATCAAATCAAGCAATTGTTCGTTTATCTCAGAAAATGCTATACATCGGCCCTGCTCGTCAGCGAGCATGTACACTTCACCTTCATATGAATCTCCCCAACGGATACAGAATCAGCAAAACATTTCTCGATATGTTTATTCGGTTGTCCCTTCACCTCCAGACAATCGAAATATGTCTACACAAAATGCTCAATCGCAGGATATTTTATATAGAGCATTTTTGGATGCTAATGTAAACAAAGAGTTTGAGTAATTAAAAATAAATGAATGATAAATCTAATCTATGTTTTACTTACCTTAACCATATTATTCAATATTTTGAACAGTGCTTGGCATAGTTCAGGAATTATTTGAGATATAATTTGGCTTGAAACTTTAAACGTATAATGCAAGCTTCTATAACTATCCCCAGTAGCCAAAAATCTCAGTTATAGCAAGACGGATTTTAACTGGTATAGAATCCCTCCAAGTAGTGTCTTGTTTTGCAACTAATGGGGATTTTTTTTTCAACAAAATAATTGAAATCGCTTAGCGACATGCGAAGAAAGTCTTCAAATTCCCCTGAAGGTTCCGCCAATAGCTCAGAGAGCTGATTATCCGTTGAATGTCTGAAATAGATATTTATAGTGAGAACTGGGCAGTAGGATCACCTATTAAGTTGTATAGCTATATTTACTTTGTTCTATTACGATGAATGCTCAAACACCATCTTTTCTTCCATTTTTTTCGCAACTTTTCGTTCAACTACATTGATATAATGATTGTATACGGAAATTAAATTAATGGTAGCTGCAGCTATAACCTCCACGTCCATCTTGAATTCTTGCCGCTTAATAAATGATCACCGACGATCGTGTGGATGCTTGCACGATGATGGTGGCGATTACCTTGCCGATTACAGACGATCAACGAGTGTCGATCATGGCCGATCGTGTAGGGGTGACTTTACATTTGGGTCACGATTTGTGCAGACGACCTTTGAACACGCCCTCTACCACGCCTTCTAGTCAGTTTCAGCAGCAATCGAACGAGTAAGGACGTCTCTCATACCACAATTTTTTATGTTAAACATTTACTAATTAATAGAGTTAGACGTTACTTTGCGTACACGAAGTAGACTCTGCGGTGGCTGACTACTTTGTCTACTTCACACGAGGATGCCTCGTGTAGAAGCGAAACACGTGTATTATCGACGGTGGTATGTTTATCCAAGTTTGGTGGTGTTAGGAGTTGGTTAGTTGAATTTTTTAATACCGTTAGTATTTATGTTTCGTAGAATTTCAAAGTAAATAGTAGTAGATACATACGGTATCGTGGTGTTTTGTGTGACCAGTATATCAAAGAGTTCTTACTTTAATGTATACATTAATATAGATTGTGGCATAGTGTTGTGTGTACAAGCGTTCTCAATTCTCATATGTCTACGATCTACCGAATTGATTGATCATGTGAATTGTGAGCATCACGTTTGTCGTGAAACGTTGGGTCCAAATCAAGCTGGAGTAGTTTCGAGTAAAGATGGTTTAGTTCATTAACTAAGATATATAACATATCATATTGCGTGTATGTGCATGGTTTTAACTTTTATCATATACTACGCGGATCTTTTTTTACAACTATGAGTATGTGATGATCATGACGGCCCTTCAAAAGTCTACTGCTGCTCCCTTACATGATATAGTTATACTGATTCTCTATAACCTTCAGACGGCAACAAAGCAATGCAAGCACTGTTATTTAGTGACAAAATAGGTAGGTATACCATCTAGCAAAATTTTAATCCATTCTATTCTATTCTTGTATCGTAAAAGCGTTTTACATAAACATAAACTGCACCATCACTCAACCATCCAGACCTGGCATTTTTTGTTTATAGTTCAAACAAACACTTGATCCTTGCGGGGTTGAACCCGCGGACCGATTGTTCAGCCACGCTACGGAGCCACTGGAGAAAAGATTTTTTACTGATGGTTATTGAGGTATAGGTAAGATCAAGGAAAATAATGTATTTTCTTTCTTCAACATTGCCGTCGGATATTGTTTAAGACGACACATCGAAAAAGTGGCTACAGGCTATCGCCGTACTGATCCGAGTGAATACATAATTTCTTTATACACTTGAAAAAACGCCGTCATAAGGTCTAAAATTGCGTAGCACCCGCGACGGTTAAAAGCGCTTAGAAATTGTCAGAATCTTAAAATATTTTTTAAAAATTATTGATTTTAGTAATCAAAATAATGAGCAACTAAATTATGAATATTGATGTTATGAATATAGTTGAGTGATTCCCAAGAATATAGATTAAGTAATTTCGTTGTAATTTCAAATATACATGCAAATGCAAAAAAACATGTGATTAAATATACAAATAAACATTTTTTATGTGTACATTTTCTCAATACTATGGGCCGAAAGTCTGTAAAAAGTTACAGCTTATATAACGTCCCATGGCTGGGCACAGACCTTCCCTCATTTCTGAGAGGGTTTTAGGGTAAAGAAGTGACTGCCGCGATGCCCCAATGCGTGTTGATGAACTTCACATGTCTTCGAAATATTTTTTTTTCTTATTCCTCAGACATCATCTTTAAACGTGGTAGAGCCATGATGCAGTTATATTAGATGTATAGTTCTAGCACGAATGGGTCGGCTCGACCGGCGAAGGACCACGCTCTCACAGAATACCGGCGTGAAATAGTAGCTTAATGCTGCTGTATTTCGTATTGTGAGTGTAGAGAACCGGAGACCCTTTTTACTGGAAACGAGGCATTCCATCTTAGTCCTCACGGGTGACAACGCATCTCGCATCTGCATTTTGATTCGTAATCGAGGACAGATGTAGATGTCTATGGGCCACAGCAACCACTTACCATCAGGTGGACTGTGTGCTCGTTTGTCGCCCTATCCTATAAAGAAAAACATGCAAGTTTCCTCACGATGTTTATCTTCCCACCGAGCACGTGGTAAATCAACACTTAAAATTGCAATTAACAATTCCATTGGTGCCGGCGGGGATCGAACCCGAGTTACTCGCGTTCTGTTATATTTACAGCGAGCGTTAACCCTCTGAGCTACCACGGCTCACGGCTTCCGAAAGTCTCTCTAGATTTATTTAATAGCTATTTTGTTGAGATAACCGTTCTCTTCAAAATGAAGAAAAAACTCTTTTGTAGTAGTGGCCCAACACTCAAATTGAAGTAAGAAAAAATGGACTAACCTTTCTATACGGCCGTACTTCTTCACAGGTCTTGTTATGATAGGGCGGCTGCTTGACCGCAGATAAGTGCGAAATGGACAGCATGGGTGGAACTCAAATGTCAAGGGAGTGTTTCAATAAAGATTAGAAGCAGTCACAAGGAGTTTTGGCGTATTTTATCACGTCATGTCGTTTGTAGTTCATACAGAAATTACTTTTTTTTAATAACATTTTTTAACCCACGACGCAAAAAGAGTCAGCATGAGTTCTTGCCACTACGGCCAATAAGGAATATTACCTGCAAGTTATGCACAATTTGCGCGAAGCAATCCGACAGAATCGCCCGGATTTGTGGAAAAACAAAAACTGACTTATGCACCATGATAACGCCCCTGCTCACACATCGTTGCTTGTGCGCGAATATTTATCAAATAACAACACAGTAATGGTCCCACAGTCACCTTATTCCCCAGACCTGGCCCCCTGTCACTTTTTCCTGTTCCCAAAACCGAGAGGGCTCATGAAAGGACGACGCTACGCCACGACTGGAGATAAACACGGCATCGAAGGAGGAACTGCAGAAGATCACGAAAATGATTTTTTTAGGTGCTTTGAGGATTGGAAAAACCATTGTCACCAGTGCATTATATCAGAAGGGGATTACTTTGAAGGAGAAAAAATAGGTTTTCATGAATAAATAAATACTTTTTTAAAAAATACAAAATTCGCGATACTTTTTGAACAGACTGTGTATTTATTTATTTACTACAATTTAACATAACATTTATATAATTTATAGTAACATTTCTTAACAAAAAAGTAGGTAATTAGTAACAAAAAAACTATTTAGTGCTATTACAAACTTCTTATATTCTTCTATCTCTATTATATCTTTGGGTAACGACTTTTTTGGTCGTTTTTGGTAATACGACCTAGATCTAAGAATCTCCTGTTTGTCTGGGACTTGTAGTACACATGCTTATGTGGCACATAACAAAGAAGAATATGTCGACTATGTTTTTTGTAATGGCGTAAAAAGCAACTAAATAGATATTGTGTTAGTAACTGTGTAGGCGTTGAGCTAGCCGTTTATCATTTCTTTTACAATGTTCTACCTTTAGCTATACGTGGTAGGTTTTGTACGTTGTAGAGCCATACTGCAGTTATATTAGTAGTATAGTTGTAACACGAATGCATCAGCTCGACCGGGGAAGGACCACGCTTTCACAGAATACCGGTGTAAAATAGTATCTTAATGCTGCTGTGTTTCGAATGGTGAATATGGAGAACCGGAGAACCTTTTAATTGGAAACGAGGCATTCCATTATAATCCTCACGGGTAACAACGCATCTGCATTTTGATTTGTAATCGAGGATAGATGTAGATGTCTATGGGCCGCAGCAATTTGTTTGTCACCCCAACCTATAAAAAAACACTTTTGTCTAGATTTAATACAAGTAGCTCGCCTTTGGACTCTGACTACGTGAAATTTTAAGAAGAAGTTGTGACACATAACGACAGGCAATGATAATTAAATTATATGGGTTCCACGTAATAAATAAATTATGTGGGGGAACCCTAATGTATGTCTTTTATTTAAAATTCGTTTTTTGTGGGTAACAAGGGACAAACGAGCACACAGTCTACCTGATGGTAAATTGTACAGTAACCGTTAGAGATAATCTATCCTCGATTAAGAATCAAAATGCAGATGCGTTGTCACCCATGAGGACCAAGATGAATTGCCTCGTCTCCAATGTGTCCGGTCCTCTAAACTCATCGTAGGAAACACAGCAACACTAAGCTGCTATTTTACGCTGGTATACCGTGAGAGCGTACTTCTTCATCGGTTGAGCTGATCCATTCGTGCAACATTCATAATATAGCTGTAGCGTGGCTGTACCACGTGTTACAAATACAATTTGAAGCAATCGTCAATAATATTTAAAATTCAATAATGTAAGTGGGTTATTCTTTTCAAATGGTATTTACAAATAAATCAGCTTTTCTCAAATCCATGAGAAACATTCCTCCATATATTGCATTCACATTCTGCGGTGTCGTAAGGCAGGCTTTTTAACCTTCAAGAGTCATAAAAAGGTAAGTTGCTATTATTGCCTTTACATGAGAGCAATGCGAGTAGGAATAATATGCATGACTCTGGTTTAGAAGTTATTTTTTCATAAAATAAGGTGACAAACAAACTGACAGTCATAGTAGTTGACCACTGTAGCCTATTGACACCCGCAAGCAACTTAAAACAAACAAGATCACACATTCATTGTCATATCTGAGGACTAACATGAAATGCCGCTCAGTCCGTAATTATACATCTTCTCTATACACTTAAGACCGGAACAACAGACCGTGCACTGCTGATGGCAGAAATAGTTGGGAGGAGAAGAAAGACCTACAAAGACGGCTTTCTATAGGATAACGGTGACAAGCGAGCACGCGGTCCACCTGATGGTTAGTGATAGCTGTGGCCCATAGACATCTACATCTATCCTCGATTACGAATCAAAATGCAAATGCGCTGTCAGCAGTGCGGACTAAGATGGAATGCCTCTTTTCCAGAAAAAAGCGTCTCCGGTTCTCTACACTCACCATATGCAACACAGCAGCATTAGGCTGCTATTTTACGCTGGTACTCTGTAACAGCGTGATCCTTCCCCGGTCGAGCCGACCCATTCTTGCTACAACTATACAACTAATATAGCTGCGGAATGGCTCTACCGCGTCAATCCAGGCGGAAAACAAGTTCTATAAGTAATTTTGATAATCCTCGTATTAACCTTTACTTGACAGGGCTCTCATTCTGCTAATCTTCTCTAGATTCATATAGAGACTAGATTTATACTTTATACCATTCTATTATTATCAATTCTATTAAAGTTGGTAAGAATTACCTGACACACATCTGCTCAATAAAAATAAATTATGTGTCTTACCTAGTTTGAAGAGCACCTCCCTCCCTCCCTCAAATGCGTGCACAAGTCCCGTCACCACTAATCCCAGCACCACTATTCCCAATTACACTACACAAGGAAAGACACACCTTCGACGATAGTAGGACACGTGTTTCGAATGTACACGAAGCATCCTCAGGTTATGTAGACTCTGCGGTGGCTGACCGCTAAGTATCAATTCATCAATTTTAAGCGCCAGTAAACCTATGGTTTGAATCCGCCATTTGAATACTGTGATGAGCCAACTGTAACATAAGCATTTTAAGCTTACCTGGAGTGGTAAATGATATGCTTTCTAAATAATTTTTTTAAAACAAATGAACCTATTAATACAGTCGTGACTGCAGGGAATCAAGTGCTTAGTTCCATTTTTAAGCAACAAAAGCCTTGATTAAAACTACTTATACGGATTGTATCGCGTTTAATTTGAATTATTTTTAATTCCCGACGTTTCGGGTGCTTTCTAGCACCCATGGTCACTGGGGACTGAGGTGACTGACGACGTGACCATGGGTGCTGAAAAGCACCCGAAACATCGGCAATGAAAAATTAAAATATTTAAAATAAAAATTAAACGCGATAAAATCCGTAAGAGTAGTTTTAATCAATGTAGTGTTCGCGTAAATATAAGAAATCATTAACAAAAGCCTGTTAGCACAGTTTGTTACCTTAACTTTTGGTTGCAGGTTGCATGCACATGATACCTACATCATGGCAGTCGTTTGAAAGTCCACTATTGAACAAAGGTATGACTCAATTACAAAAAAGTTTAATTATTCCATATTCAAAATGGAGATATTTTGTCATAGTACTTACGCTTGTTGAGCGGCTCCGCGTCCGTAGTTTTTTTTTTTGTTATAATTATGTAGTTGTTGAGCAGAAGATGCTTCAGCCTTGTCCTGTTGCAGTTTTCTCCTGCCACCTCTCCGTTACGATAACGTGGTTTGATGGATTCTATTACACTGCATCTTATATATAATTATTTAGTTGTTGAGCAGAAGATGCTGCAGCCTTGTCCTAATCCAGTTTTCTCCTGCCACCTCTCCGTTACGATAACGTGGTGTGATGGATTCTATTACACTGCATCTTATATAGGTATTATCTTTATAATATATTAATCTTATATAGTAAACTAAAAAAGTCGATTGTCGAAAAAGAATAAATAAATAAAATATACGCATAATGCGCAGTGGCCGCGGTAATTCTGCGCTTGCCACCAATTTCACAGTACGCTAGCAGTCGCGATTCAATCCCCACCGGCATCAATATAACTGTTAATTGCAATTTTAGATGCTGTTTACTACAAACCCTGTGGTGCAAGAAACATCGTAAGGAAACCTCCTTCATAAGCAAAGTGAAGGGCGGTCCACTGAGATGTTATAGGCTGTTAATAACCGTTTACCTACTTTAACTTCTCATAAACGAATAAAAATTATTGAAGAAATTCTTCACCATTACCGGTTTCTTATGTCGTAGTAAACATATTATATCATAACATATTATGTCATAGTAACATCAATTTCCAGCTAGATTTAAATTTCCAAGCTTAAAGTTTCGAAGTAAATACACGTAAGCGTGTTTAACATAACTGTTGCGATCTTTGAATATACAACTCAAATAATAGCAATGATTCGACGTATATGTGATGCTTCGGCTGACCTTATACGTACCTTTCACTTTCATTAAACTAATTTATACGAATGCTTTAACATTTAATTTTATATTTTAGAAATTGTTGTAACTAGTATAAAGAAAGTAATGCTTCGGTGTTTTGGTCTTGTAGAAAGAATGAACGAGAAAAGTGTGAGAAAGCAAATTCATGTTGCAGAAGTGAACGGCAGAGTTGGCAAGGGACCCCCTAGACGAAAGATTATCGAACTAATTGGCGATATATTGAAGATGGTCTAGATCAAGAGTACCCTTAATCGACGAGCAGGTATGCGTGCGTCAGGTGTGTCAGGATATTTCGTCCGTAGTCTCTGCCTACCCCTCTGAGTGACAGGTGTGAGTGTTTATGTTTACTTTTACAAATCTTATGTTATAAAGTCACTCTAAAGCTGAAGAAAGTCTGCACTGTGACGAGATTACTTATTTTTATTTAATAGACTTCGAAAACATGTATGATGAAGTCGGTTGTACAAAATTATTGATACCCTTGTTGTGGGAAGACTGTGTCCTGGGAAGAATTAGCAAGAAATGTCCCACTGCATTTCTTGCTAATTCTTCCCAGGACACAGGTATTTACACTTTCAATGGTAACTTAAACATAAGAATGACTTTCAATAAGTATTATTTATAACACGTTATAATAACACGTAAAACCTGATGCGAACTACTATCTGGCGACAAAAGTAGGTAAATGGGGCTGACCCAGACGAACCTTGAGTAGAGAGTGACGACTACCACCTAGCAAAACATTATCTTTTCATTGTATACTTTTGGTGAATGTAGAATATAACCCTTATGCCTCATAGTATTAAGAATGAGTAAAAATTAAACGCAATGTAACTCTAAGACCTAGTTTTATTCATAGCTTATATCCACCGCTTGGTGAATTCTATTTCTCTCTCACCCTCTTTATGTCATCTTCACGTATGAGAGCTCGTTGATTAGCAAGACAAGAGCTCCTCTTGAGTTCTCATTAAGGATCGTTTCACACTTCACTGCTCTCCACTCTAATTGTTAATATTTAATCTTAAAATAAACTTTAATATTTTACGGTGTTTTCTTTATATATATATATATATATATATATATATATATATATATATATATATATATATATATAAGTATAACTATATATAAGTATATATAATATATATAAGTATAACTATATATAATATATATATATATAGTTATATATTATATATAGTTATACTATATATAATATATATAAGTATAACTAAATATAATCGACCATTATTATATAATCGAGTTCAAGCTTTATTAAAGTCCCTGTGCTTAATATTATTTATTATCCAAAAAGTTCAGCGTTTTACAATTTTTGTGTTTTAATATTGAGTTAACTTTTAATTAAATATTTTTATATATCATATTTAATAAGACCACAGATATGTTATTACTACTTAACTTTTTTCATTTATGTTCCTCAGTAAGTAAGTGTATACTCTTTTGGGAAATAAATGTCTTTAACCACAAAAACGATATTTAAAAATATTAAGTGCGCACATATTTTTTTTGTGTTTCTTCTTTATTATATTTTCTTTAGTATTTGGTTTTTCCTCGGCCAGTAAGTGCGTAAGCCTTGTTCTCGTTAAAAGGGATTCCTGTTATCTACACCAAAGGTACTCCACCTTTGTATAAACCGAAATGCATGCTCTACACTTGCCTTATTAAACACAGAAACATTAGGCTGCTCTCTACGCTAGTGTTCTGTGAGAGCGTAATTATTCCGTGGTCGAGCTGACCGTACAACAACCTTAATAAAGTTCCAGCATGGCTCTTCCACGGATGTAATATATACTATCAATACAATAAGTACCAGATATACCGCCGACGCTTTCGCTTATCATCGATCTGAACATTTTACATCTGATGTAAACGAGATTGTATACCGCCATCTGTCGGAAAGTAGGAAGCTTTAAGATTTTTCAGACATTTCCCACGGTCGTCTCCAATGACGCCCATGACGACATAGACGAAATGGATCGAATGGGATAAAATGGTGGATTTTTATCACGCTACTGAAAGATGAAGGTTTTAATTGTCGTTAGTTTTTACAAGTTCTTTCATTTTTATCATCTGATTAAATCCCTCGTATTTACTTTACTTGGCTTGACGTAAATTACATTTCACAGAAAAGAATAAGCTAATGTCTCTACCACAAAGCTCATTCAAACCATGACACAAAAGTTCTATTCTTCTATACCTACTTTTATTCAGGCTTGTTAGAACTTTGCGCATTGTCAAAAAAGGGTGAAACTTTCTTCCTATAGACACCAATTACAAATTATAAAAATAATTATAACTTTCAACAAACAGTACAAACCGACTTCAAATTGCCATAAAGGGAGTTATTTATTTGCTACCCTTAGGGTTGGAATTTTTTCTCCAAATTTGTTTTTATAGGATACGGTGACAAACGGGCACACAGTCTATCTGATGGTAAATTGTTGCTGTGGCCCATAGACGTCCACATGTATCCTCGATGACGAATCAAAATGCAGGCGTTGTCATCCGTAAGCACTAAGATAGAATGCCTCGTTTTCAGTAAAAATGGTCTCCGGTTCTCTACACTCACCATACGAAAGACATTGCAGCGTTAATAAGATAACAGTTTAGCTATTTTATGTTGGTATACTGTGAGAGCGTGGTCCTTCCCCGGTCGAGCTGACCCATTCGTGCTACAACTATACTACTAATATAACTGCAGCATGGCTCTACCGCGTTATAAAAATATATATGGGACCACTCTTGAAGTATAAACTATTTAATAAAAAATAGTCATCAAAATTGGTTAACAATCTGCGAAGATGTCGCGTGACATACGCAAAAAGCCTACACTCGATTTGAGAACCTCAGATACCAAAGTCGGTTAATAAAACAAATACAACAGATTTTATCGCGTTTAATTTCAATCTATGTTTTAAATACATTCATACATACATTTAAACAATAATACATCGTTATGTGATGTTTGCAACCATTTAGGTAAATTTTCATAATCGCTTATATTTTTATGACACCAATATTTTCTATGCGTATAGTTTCTTATAATTTACCGTACTTATATTTAAAAATAATACTTAAAATGAGATTTAATACGGCAAAGTATAGGAAAACAAGTATTTAAATTACATCAAATAGAAAAGTACAATGATAAATATACTTTAAATTAAATCTAACCCATAAATTTATAAACATTATTTCTAATACTAAAAACCTTAAAAATATATATTATAATAACTAAATTAAATTATTAAAAAAGAGGTCCTTTAGGCAAGGTTCAGAAGATACTGGCAGCGTTTCCCCGTTGAATAGCTAGACTAATTCTTTGTCCGAGGTAACTGCCAGCTCTTCGGTCTCCTGTGACGTCGATTAACCTTTTTGCTATTTCCTTAAAAAGGCTTATAGCGCTAGGACCCCACGGACCAAGGGTCTCGACACCGAAAGGGACAAAAATATATTCGCAGCCTAGACCCCTGTATTTGCAAACTTTAGCCTTTTCTGCCGCTTCACAAGCCGCACCAGCTCTGTTGTTGGTTCCACGTAGATGGGAAGGGGCCAGCGTGTCTGAACAGGTTGCATCCCATACCAGCACCCGGCCCATCCTCCATGGAATCAAACTCATACCGCCCGGTCTCTTGCCATCGTCTCTTGCAATACCAGACGGCTCAAGTAGACTTGGCACGTTGACGGTGGCAAGAGACCGCCGTATGATATCGTTAAGTGCTGCATGTCTCGAGAAGCGACCTGCACTTTTTTGGCATGATAGCCCGTGATATCCTAGCTTGTCGACGTCACTGCCACACAGACATTTATGAGGAGCGCAGACCGGAACCCCAAGCCGTAGACAGGTTGCGATTCGGAGCGTGTCAGGCTCAAGAAATGTTCCTGTATTTGACGAAGGATACGCGTGAAACCAGTAGCCGGCCTCATGCGTACCCACGGCCAAAAGCCTAGCACGCGCCGAACCTGTACTAAAGCTCAAAAGATTGTCATAAGTCAATTTGCGGTTTATGTCGTCCCAGCTCCTCTGTGAATTTAGAGGAAATTGAAAATTTTGACCAGGGCATGTAATTAAGAAAGCGTTTCTGGCTTCTTCCAGGCCAGCAATCTCAAAGTTTGAAGGGGATGCCCTTAAAATATTACTTATGAGATTTGCTGAACTATGGACAGAAGATAGGAAGGCTGGTAAAGAGACATTGGAAATTTTGCGAATTCCTAAACCACCATAACGGATGGGTAGGGATGCTTGGGTCCAAGATTGCTCGTTCATGTGTATATTAAGAATCGATTCTAAACTAATTTTGATTAAGTTGTCCACTTGTGTCAAAAGGTCTGGGTGATTCCAAAAGGAGCAGCAACGGAGCACATACGTAAATTTCGGGACAAAAAGGCAAGATTTTAAAAAGCAAAGTGCATAATGTGGACTAATTTTAAGGAGGCGGTCAGCAGAATTTTGAAATTTAGAATTTAATTATTAATATATTCAGAAATAGATTCGTTAAAAATTGGAGAACCTAAAAGGTAAAGGGAATTACTGTTAACTATTTTAATATTTGGTGCCAAAGTATTAAATTTGTGTTTTACGTCATTTAAATTTAAGTTGCAGTTATTTATAAAAAGTTCGCATTTGCTAAAGTTAAGCTCCAAACCAATGGCTTCAAATTTATTTTTGATTGAAAAAAGGTCAGAAAATACAGTTTTCATATCACCTCCTAAGGTTCCGTCATGCAGATACCAAATATTGAATTTAGAATTTAAACTTTTGATTATGGGATTTATAGCCAAACTAAAAATTGCTGGTCCAAGGGGATCACCTTGTTGACAACCTACTTCCGAGGATAATTCATTAGACCGATATAACAATTTTGTTGGGTCAGCGTAACTGAGAAGAAGATAATTGTATATTTCGGGTATATGTTGATTTATTTCAGTCAGTAGGGTCCCCCTATTTACCGAATTGAAAGCATTTTTGACATCAATTTTGAGCAACACGTCAGGATGTCCATATGTTAGGAAAGAACGTAGGGCATGGACGGCTGCCTCACACCCTCCTTTTACACCGAAGCCTAACTGTACAGGTTCAAATTCCGAATTTAATTTCTGTAAAATATGTCGAACAGCAATTTTGGAGGCCAGGCGTCGTAGTGTTGATCCAACAGCAATTGGTCTCACCCCTCCGTCCTTTTTGGTGAGAGCAATGAGGTTCGCGCCGAAAAGAATTGGAACAATTTCTGGATTGACATTACCGGAATACATAAAGTTAATTAATTTAGTGATCGAATTTACAAGTTGCTCACCTGCATCACCCACAGAATGCGATGTTAAGTCTTTCAAATGTTGCGGTGAGATTCCATCCAAACCTGCAGCCGAACCTGGTTTAAAAGATAAAATGGCATCCGTTACATATTTGTTTTGAATTTGAAGGCATGCTTGCCCTACTGTTGGTCGGTCGAGAAAATATGGGTTTACTGGAGCTAGAGGATGTTTTGACCGTAAGGCCTGAAGGGTGTCAGGGGTATCTGGTGAAAGCACCTCGTTGGAGAACAAAAGGCGAGCGGCACCTTTGAGATCTCCGTCACAGATTTTGTTTTCG
The DNA here is from genome assembly GCA_036936625.1 of Parnassius smintheus behrii. Taxonomy (NCBI): domain Eukaryota; kingdom Metazoa; phylum Arthropoda; class Insecta; order Lepidoptera; family Papilionidae; genus Parnassius; species Parnassius smintheus. The sequence goes on from JAUPFT010000029.1 coordinate 35,637,427, forward strand.
ATTAGTTTGTTGCGATTACGAGAGGCATCATGTTTGATTAGAGTTGCGGGAGAAGGTGAGGAGCTGACAGTACAGTTATTTTTAATCTTTTGTGTCAAGGATAAATTTGGTTTATCAGTTTTTGTTATATGTAGTGTGCAGTATGAAAATAAAAATAGGTTCTGCCAGTCTTGAGTACAATTGCTTATGTAACATTTCTGGATTAATTGTGACAAATGTGTAGCAACGGTTATTCGAGCTCCTCGAGGGATTCTTTTAACTGTCTGTATACTATTTTCAAATGGCTAAGATATGTGTGGAAAGGAGTTGGAAAGTTGGCTGCAAAAGTAGGCGTATTTGGAATAAAAGGGTGTATGTCTAAAGGTGAACTGTTTTGGCTAATACATTTCCTGTGTGTTTTTGTAGTGTGTATGTTGAGGCCTTTTAAAGATTTGAATGACTTGTTGCACTGTGTACATATAAGTGTTGCGTTTGCCGTGTCATCACTAGATTGGGTTACGGACTGCATTCACAACAGTTAAATACAATAACAAAAAAGAATAACTTAAAACAAATTAAAAAAACACAATAAAGTAACTTAACAATTACACTGAAGATATAAAAAAGTCAAAGTCAAAATATGAAGGCTGCTTGTTTTGGTAACAAGACGCATGCGTCGTTACGTAGGTGCGTCACAGGACGGTTCTGCAATTGGAAGCTGCAGTGTAAGAGATCCACGGACGTATGGCGTCGCTAGAACAAACGATGGCGGCCTTAGCAACCGTGTCTTGAAGTTATCATACGCGGACTAGAACTTTTCAAATACTGAACAGGTACTGTAGTGGGAACAAAAACAAAATCCCCATGCGCAAATATGAAAAATATCCCGACAAACTCTTATATGGCTTTGCGATACGATAGCTCTTCATCAGTCAATCAAATATATAATATTTCAGAAATCCTTTGTTGCGAATTGTTTTGTTACATTTGGCATATTATGTCACAATCTTGAAAAATTTTTATGTCTCGTAGCTAATTTCAGATATTATATAAACCACTGTTATACTATTTAAATCTATGACAACAATAAAAATTTCCTTTGTGCACTAAAATTTTACAATTAAAATGTATAGTTATTTTTATTAAAATATTTAGACAAAATAAACATAGTTGACACCTGTCTATTTTCTTTTTCTACCTCTAATTGAGATTAGATGTGAATCGACTTTTATTGTAGATATTTAGGTAAATATCTACAATAAAAGTCGTCCAGTGTTAATGATTTCTTAAATTTACGCGAACACTACACATTGAATAAAACTATTATTTACGGATTTTATCGCGTTTAATCACTTTAATTTATTTTTATTATTATCCCGACGTTTCGGGCGCTTTACAGCACCCATGGTCACGGGGGGTACTGAGATGTTTGACGTCCCAATGTCATTGTTAGCCCGGCTACCTTCAGTTTTTAAATATTAATTTTTGGTCCGATTTACGCAAAACGAACTTACAGTATCTGTTTACGACCTACCGTCACTTTATTTTTTATTTTTGTTCACGCGAATTGTAATATGCATTGTCATTGTGTCGTCTTAGCGTCTGATTATTGATCACATCTAACATAAAAATTTGTGTTGTAATTAATATAAACCTGTGCTAAAGAAAGTAAGGTGTACTTAAATTGCTCATTGTTAACATTCAAGTTGAAGGAAATATACCGAAAGTTCATATGTATGCAGTTTTATCATTTCACAATTTCAATTGGTGTTAACAAAAAAAACGTAGATGAAGGCCATCAGCGATACATAAAGAGGGAGTTATAATCATGGTCCTTACGATTGCCGGATATAATATATAACGATACTGGAGAATACTGGCTTTGGAGTTATGACAATATCGAAGTAATTATTGGTGGATTACGACTAATACGTGACAGCGAGTTGGGTGTTCTATCATCGTGTTACGTGTCTTCACATCTGCACCTGGAGGTTATTTTGTGTATAAGTGCTGTGAGTGAGTAAATAAGTGGACAAACCGTGAGTACATTCGAGATATCGTAATAATTGGACTTTAATATATTGGGACTTTAAGTGTAAATCGTATATAAAACTTGCTAATTGTTATTACAAAATAAATTGATTTGTACTTTAAAGATTGATGTAATGTGAACTTGTTATATAGTTCAAGGTTACGTGTTTAGCTGAATCTTAAAACAATTATAGTTAAATAATTAAGTACTTAAGTATTATAAAATTATATAATTTAAAAATTATAATATTTATTGTTCTGATGATCATCATTTGCGAAATTGTAAAAGTTTTTCAAGAGAAATGACTGATACTCGACGAAATTTTGTCCAATCACAAAATCTTTGTTTTAATTGTCTTGGTGCAGGTCACAATGTATATTCGTGTTACCAAGGATTGCTATCCCACATTTCTCCGGGAAATATGCAGAATGGACGAGCTTTCGAGACCTATTTTTGTCACTGGTACATAGTAACCCTACATTGGATAACGTTCAACGCTTACATTATTTAAAATGTCAACTCACTGGAGAAGCGGAACAGTTCTTGCGACACATACCAATAACTGCAGAAAATTATAATTTATGTTGGAAACAGCTTGAGGATCGGTACAGCAACAAAAAGTATCTTGCCAATTGTATCTTAAAGAAATTTATGAATCAAAAAACTGTAACAACTGAATCAGCTACAGCGTTACGAGAAATATTAGATACTACTAATGAATGTATGTTTGCACTTAAAAATTTGTCAATAGATGTAAGTACTTGGGACACTATTGTTATTTATATTGTAAGTTTAAAATTAGATTCCGAGTCCCGTAAGCAGTGGGAACTGCAAAGTAGTAAAAATTGTAATTTATTACCAACATATAAAGAATTTATAGAATTTTTAGAAATCCGTTCACGTTCATTAGAATTTATTGATCCTAAGGTAGCTAAACAAAATAGTCAACAATATAGAACTAATGTTACTCCGAAAGCGTTTCATATTTCAAATTTAAAATGTATTTATTGTTCTGATGATCATCATTTGCGAAATTGTAAAAGTTTTTCAAGAGAAATGACTGATACACGACGAAATTTTGTCCAATCACAAAATCTTTGTTTTAATTGTCTTGGTGCAGGTCACAATGTATATTCGTGTCGCCAGTCTTCCAGGTGTCGCATTTGCAAGAAGAAACATCATTCTTTATTACATCCCAAAAATGTATCGCTCCCGTCGGGGCCTCAAATGAGCGAGGCAGAACCAGATGCTAAGGAAGCAACAGCATCTACATCAACACAGGTAAAAATATTAATAATATCAGAGCCTGCTTTTCGCGTTTCAGTGGATAAGTTTTACTTGCCACCGCATTAGTAAATGCCAGGTCACACACAGGCTCATTGATCACGTTAAGATGTCTCATTGATCAAGGATCGCAGGCTTCATTTTTGACTGAAGCCGCTGTTCAACTTCTTGGGCTAAGAAAGATTCCACACAAAAACTCCATTATTGGTTTGGGTAGTGACCACTCAAGTTCTGTTGCCTCTAAAGCGAGGGTAGAAATTGAGATTAAATCACGCCATTGCAACTTTAAAATTTGCGTCCAAGCTTTTGTGCTCAATAAGCTCACCTCAGTACTTCCGGAAGGAAATGCTGTTGTTAATCTTAATCCTGAAGTTTCTAAATTAGTTTTAGCAGATCCTTTCTTTGCAACACCAAATAAAATTGACATGCTCCTTGGAGCAGATGTTTATGGTCAGATTTTGCTTGAAGGTCTGATCAAGAATTCACCCAGTGCATTAATCGCACAAAATACACAGCTGGGTGGATTCTATCGGGTCCAATTCAGTCCAGATCGAGCTCCAGCACTATTTGGTGCAATCATATTCATCAAAATGATGAATACGAACTTATGAAGAAGTTTTGGGAGCTTGAATCGGATCAATTCGCCTCTGATAAATCACTTCTTACAGAGGAGGAAATTAAATGTGAGAGTATATACACATCAACTACTAGGAGAGATAGTTCAGGACGCTATATAGTACATTTACCATTTCGAACCGATGATCCAAATTGCAAATATGGTAATTCAAAGGCTATTGCAATAAAACAATTTAATCGGCTTGAGAATCGTTTATTAAAAAATCCCAAGCTTAAGGCTGAGTATGCTGCTGTCATAAAAGAATATAAAAATTTAGGTCACGTGGAAACTGTGCCATCTCATGAAGAAGATTCGGCTGATGCTGTATACTTACCTCACCATGCAGTGATCCGAGAGGATAAGGATACTACCAAGGTCCGAGTTGTCTTCAACGCTTCTTGTCCAGGAACCAATGGCATCACATTGAATGACGAACTTATGGTAGGCCCATCACTACAACCTGACTTACGTCACATTATAATGCGTTGGCGTCAATATCCAATTTGTCTTGTCGCTGACATTATAAAAATGTACAGACAGGTGAAAATATCTGAATTACATACAAATTTTCAACGTTTTGTGTGGCGCGAAGATCCAGATCAAGGACTGCAGCATCTGCGCCTCTTAAGAGTTACCTTTGGTACGGCTTCAGCACCTTATCTCGCTGTGAAATCATTACAGCAAGTTGCACACGACGATGGGGTGAAGTATCCGCTGGCTGCTGAAAGGGTACTTCGTGAATTTTACATGGACGATTTTATGTCGGGTTGCTTTTCTGTGGAAGAAGGTAAGCAAATTTATAAGGAAATAACACAACTTCTACAAGGAGGTGGATTTGTCTTGCAAAAATGGAGCAGTAATAGCGAAGAAATACTTAAAGAAATAAATGAAGATGTTGAAGATCAAGCAGAAAACCTGAAACTAAAAATAGATGAAATCATGAAAATTTTAGGACTTACCTGGAACAGAAGAACCGATGAATTTGAATACGTAGTAAAGCTTCCACAGCTCTCTCCTCCTGTAACAAAAAGAAAGGTTATTTCAGAAATTTCTCGATTATTTGATCCTGTTGGTTGGCTTGCGCCAGTAATAATTACAGCCAAAGTCTTTATACAGAAATTATGGCTCTCGGGAATTGAGTGGGATGATGAACTTCCTCCACAATTACTGAAGGACTGGCTCAAGTATAGAAGTGAATTAGAATTACTTACCAAATTTAGTATCCCACGCTGGATCAACATCAATAATGATGATAAAGTTCGCGAATTGCATGGTTTCTGCGATGCTTCAAAGGTTGCATTTGCGGCAGTTGTGTACTTGCGAGTGGCTAACTCCAATGGGGAAGTTAATGTTGCATTAGTTGCTTCCAAAACAAAGGTAGCGCCCATTAAACAAGTTTCGATTCCGAGATTGGAGCTTTGTGGAGCTGTACTACTCACAAGACTGCTACTTGAAGTGTCTCAAGCCATGGGTATGGAGAAATGTTCTATTCATGCGTGGACCGACTCACAAATTGTGCTCGCTTGGCTTCAAGGACAACCTAGTCGTTGGAAAACCTTTGTCGCCAACCGTGTGTCGGAGATTATTACTTCGCTGGAACCGCAGCAATGGCAACACGTATCTACCAAGGATAATCCTGCAGATTGTGCATCGCGCGGCAGTATGCAATGGGATGTTCAACTCTGGAAGGAAGGGCCGAAGTGGCTGCAAGAAAAGGATGTAAATTTTGCAAGAGGTCAAATAGAATATACAGATCTAGAAGAAAGAAAAATGAAAATTTGTTTAATTAATACTCACAGTGATGAAGCAGATCCCGAAGAAGAAATATACTCACGGTTTTCATCTTTGAGAAGACTGCTCCGCGTTACTGCACTCTGTACAAGACTAATTAAAAGAATGAGAAAAAAGGAAGTAGAGGATCAGAAGGATTGGATAACAAGTTTTGAAATTAGAGAAAGTTTAAAAATATGTGTTAAAAGATGCCAAGAAAAACATTTCGGTGAAGAGCTTGCAGATTTAAGAAATAAAAAAGAAATAAATAAGAAATGTAAGCTTACCTCACTCAATCCAACAGTTGACGAAGACGGTATCCTACGAGTAGGTGGCAGACTGCAGCAGGCAATCCTTAGTGATGAGAGAAAACATCCTATCATTCTTCCTCGCAAATCACAGTTTACAACTTTGATTATTGCGGATGCTCATGAGAGAACATTTCACGGCGGTCCCCAATTGATGCAAAATTATTTGCAATCAAAATACTGGATAATAGTTGCGAAGGATTTAGTACGACTGTGTGTTCGGAAATGCGTCCGTTGTGTACGATATGCCGCTCGTATAAGACACCAGTTGATGGGACAACTACCGGTTGAAAGATCTACTGCTTGTCGACCTTTCTTAAAGAGTGGAGTAGACTATGCAGGGCCTATTAATATAAGAACCTCTAAAGGCAGAGGTAATCGGTCATTCAAAGGATATATTTGTTTATTCATTTGTATGGCCACACGTGCTATCCATCTCGAAGCAGTAAGTGACCTTACAGCTCAGGGATTTCTAGCAGCGTTTAAGCGTTTTATAGCACGCCGTGGTCATTGCGCTGAAGTATGGAGCGACAATGGAACAAATTTTGTGGGTGCAGCACGAGAACTCAAATCTTTATATGCTCATGAGAGGTCCAGTATAGGGAAGGAAATTGCAGATCAACTGGCTACAAATGGGACTGAATGGCATTTTATCCCTCCCCATTCCCCAAATTTTGGAGGACTATGGGAGGCAGGAGTAAAATCGACGAAACATCATTTAAGGCGTATTGTTGGCAATTCAACTTTGACATTTGAAGAAATGACAACATTACTTTGTCAAATAGAATCTTGTCTGAATTCTCGGCCTATTTCTAAAATTACTGAGAATCCAGACAATCCAATCCCACTGACACCAGGGCACTTTTTGGTGGGAGAACCTCTGGTTTTACCCCCTGATGTCAATTACGAAACATCTAATATCACAAATCTCAGACGGTGGCAAATGACTCAAAAAATGACACAAGATTTTTGGCGTCGTTGGTCAAATGAATATTTGACTCAGTTTTACCATCGTTATAAATGGAATAATATTGTTCCTGAACCTACAATTGGAGATTTAGTGTTAGTAGTGGAGGATGATCTTCCACCTGGAAGATGGTTATATGATATTATAGTTGAAAAACATCCCGGATTGGACGGAATTACGCGAGTTGTCAGTCTAAAATGTAAAAACAATGTAATTAAACGACCTGTTTCTAAATTGTGTTTTTTGCCAATTACCAACTAATGTTGATTTTTTTGTTGGCTCTCGAGCCTCATATGTTCGTTTTAGCACGTATTAGTAAGAAAGCATGCAATGTGGTAATATTTTATTTTGTATTTTTTTTGTGTTTGATGTTAAATTCGCGTAAAGATTTTCGTTAGTATTCATGTTTTGATCGGTTAGTTGTCTTAAGGAAAATTTTTGAAAATTTGTCCTTGGTGGGCTGCATGTTTACGACCTACCGTCACTTTTTTTTTTTTTTTTTTTTTACACAGGTAAAAGAACTTTATTTCGTGAGCGTAGGAAAGTAAGGTGTACTTAAATTGCTCATTGTTAACATTCAAGTTGAAGGAAATAAACCGAAAGTTCATATGTATGCAGTTTTATCATTTCACAATTTCAATTGGTGTTAACAAAAAAAACGTAGATGAAGGCCATCAGCGATACATAAAGAGGGAGTTATAATCAAGTCTTGCAGTGGTATGCTTGGGTTTGGGTTTAATTATGTTAATTATAGGATCCCAAGCAGATGGCGGCACCCAACCATCTTCTCTATTGAAATTAGGATGTTTTTTAATTTCAATAGCCTCACGTATCATCCTTGGTAGGAATCGGTGTTCTTTTGCGAGGACTTGTGGTTTATCAAATCTGATGTAATGGTGGGGACGATCCTGAACATGTTCACAGACTGCAGACTTCCCGGAGCGTCGGTGCTTCACGTCAGCTATATGTTCTTTCACGCGGGTTTTTATGGATCTTTTTGTTTGACCTATGTAAGAGAGACCACATTCACAATCTAACTTGTACACTCCTGCATCTTGTAGAGGGATATTACACTTGACGGATGGTAAAAATTGACTAATCTTCTTCGGCGGCTTGTAGTATGTTTTAATGGAAGCTCGCTTCAAGATGTAGCCAAGCTTGTCTGTGACTCCTCTGACATATAGTAGTACAGCAGGCACACGCTCGACTGTGGCCGGCTTCACTCGGTCACTGTGACGTAGGCTCGGGATCCGAAGCTTGTTGTCTTGCAACACTTGCTTGACATGCTGAAGTTCGGCGGCCAGATGTTTTCTGTCACAGATCCCTCGTGCTCTCTGAAACAAAGATTTGCCCACGGTAGCTAACTGTGAAGGATGATGGTGAGATTCACCATTTAAATATCGGTTGGTATGGGTCTTTTTTCTATACACAGTGTGACCAATAGTGTTATTAGGATTTCGAATGACTAAAACATCTAGGAAAGCTAAAGAATTATTTGCCTCTAACTCCATTGAGAATTGTATTTTAGAGTTTACAGAATTAAGGTGGTCTAAAAATACAGTTACTTTGTCAGATGGTAAAATTGCGAAAGTGTCGTCTACGTACCGCTTATAGAATCTTGGATTTACAGGAGCAGTAAGAAGGGCTTTCTCCTCGAAGTTCTCCATAAATATGTCGGCGACTATGGGAGATACAGGTGAGCCCATCGCCACACCATCTACTTGCTTGTAAAACTCTTCCTTCCACAATAAATAGCCAGATGTGAGGCAATGTTTAAGTAATACTGCATATTTAGCAGGCATGTTGTTATCTTCTAGCTTCCTAGTTACAATTGAGATGCAGTCCTCAATAGGTAGGCATGTGAATAGTGACTGAACATCAAAACTGACCATAGTTTCATTGTCAGCGAGATGTAGGTCTTTTATATCATTAACAAAATGGTATGAATCCTTTCTGTGTGCTCTGGTATATCCTCTCAGTGGTGCCAGTATTTTTGCCAAGTGTTGTGCCAGCTTATAAGTTGGTGAATCGATCTGGCTCACTATAGGACGTAGTGGTGCGTTTGGTTTGTGTATCTTCGGCAACCCATACAACCTCGGTTGTTTGGTACAGGATGGTATTAGCGAAGTCACGTCGAGATTTAATTTTTCGGGGTATTTCTTTATTAAATCGCTAGTTGCTTTAAGCGTGTTAGTTGTGGGGTCTGTTTTGACCTTTTTATATGTACTTTCATCCGATAAAAGCTGTAGTATTTTAAAACTATACTCTGACGTGTCCATTATTACCGTAGTGTTTCCTTTATCCGCGCGGAGAATCGTTAGCTCTGGTCTGTTCCGTAAGTTAATCAACGCTGTAAATTCGTCTTTAGGAAGGTTTGGTTTCGGCACTGTACTACGACGTAACAAGGACGAAATATCTTGACGTATAGCCTCCAAATCTTCCTTACCGATATTATTCTTAAACAGACAATCCTCAACAATGCAGATAATTTCTTCGTACGGGATTTTTCGCGGTGTTAATGCGAAGTTCATTCCCTTCGCTAACACCTTTATTGTCGGTTCGTCCAGTGTATGTTTTGACAGATTATAGACCGTGCGTTGTTTGTTGTTTACGTCTGTGGTCAACGGTTGTGTTTCGTTCTGACGTTGACTTAGATGGTTGGCATTTGATTTGATCGTTAACTTTTGGTATTTTTCTATTTGTTTATTTTTGCATTCATTGTATTTTGATGTTTCTCATTTGTTTAAAGTTTCGATGCAATTATTAAAATCAAATGTCGTTAAAACTGTCTTTAGTTCACTGGACAAATTGTCTATGGTGATGTTTATGAAATGTAAATCGAACCGTTTCTGCTGAATCACCGTTCGTAACATCTTTCTACTTGCCTGATTTAGGATCTTAGCGCTTCCTCGAATGTCCTTTTTTGTTGATATTTTGACACACATAGGAATGAGATTATGGTCTCTGCATCTCTTCAAGAAATTTAAAGATGTTATATATCTTGCGCGCTTGGTTTTAAGATCTTCTAATCGGCGAATTTTATTTGAATCTCACCATCATCCTTCACAGTTAGCTACCGTGGGCAAATCTTTGTTTCAGAGAGCACGAGGGATCTGTGACAGAAAACATCTGGCCGCCGAACTTCAGCATGTCAAGCAAGTGTTGCAAGACAACAAGCTTCGGATCCCGAGCCTACGTCACAGTGACCGAGTGAAGCCGGCCACAGTCGAGCGTGTGCCTGCTGTACTACCATATGTCAGAGGAGTCACAGACAAGCTTGGCTACATCTTGAAGCGAGCTTCCATTAAAACATACTACAAGCCGCCGAAGAAGATTAGTCAATTTTTACCATCCGTCAAGTGTAATATCCCTCTACAAGATGCAGGAGTGTACAAGTTAGATTGTGAATGTGGTCTCTCTTACATAGGTCAAACAAAAAGATCCATAAAAACCCGCGTGAAAGAACATATAGCTGACGTGAAGCACCGACGCTCCGGGAAGTTTGCAGTCTGTGAACATGTTCAGGATCGTCCCCACCATTACATCAGATTTGATAAACCACAAGTCCTCGCAAAAGAACACCGATTCCTACCAAGGATGATACGTGAGGCTATTGAAATTAAAAAAACATCCTAATTTCAATAGAGAAGATGGTTGGGTGCTGCCATCTGCTTGGGATCCTATAATTAACAAAATTAAACCCAAACCCAAGCATACCACTGCAAGACTTGAAGATACTGTAAGTTCGTTTTGCGTAAATCGGACCAAAAATTAATATTCAAAAACTGAAGGTAGCCGGGCTAACAATGACATTGGGACGTCAAACATCTCAGTACCCCCCGTGACCATGGGTGCTGTAAAGCGCCCGAAACGTCGGGATAATAATAAAAATAAATTAAAGTAATTAAACGCGATAAAATCCGTAAATAATAGTTTTATTCGTCCCGTGTTGTAAATTTGAAACAGTACTTAAGAAAATGCTTATTGTAAAAACATATTACAGTTTGAATGAGTATTTTAATGATAAATTATAAATTAATTTTCATTATTCGACAATTTTCTTTATTTCTATTTACATATTTGACATTGTTAGTGTTTTTCATCAACATTTTTAAACTTTATTTACATAATATAAATGACGAACGATCAGTTGAAATATAAAATTTATTGAAATTAAATTTTTAAATTAAATATGTGCGTATTATTTACTCTGACATTTTATAATATAATTTATATATTTTGTACTATAAATACTGTAATTTGAATGATATGAAAATTAATTCCATATTAATTAAAATTTAAACTCTGTTTTAATATGCTATGCCCATACAAGGTGTCACATTTTCTGTAAATATATTGTTCCAACTTTATACTTTGTGACATGCAATCTCAGACGAAGTAAAAACTCAAGACAGAGCGCTGTCAACAAAGAAGTGAGGTCGGTCTGGTAAACATGTGTGCACTAAGCGAGTGTTGCCGTGCAGTAAAAATTTATTACCCTAATATATTATTGTCTAAGTACTATCAGGATGAATGGATAAGTAAAAAGATAAGTTGGCAATTTTTTCAATTGTATACCTCACTTTAAGAAGTAGCATGCTTTGCATTTAGTTTCTATAACTGGTTTATAGAATCGTGTAATGACATAAAAAGGACGACTACTTTGAGTCACTTTCCCTTTGGTCATTATTTTTACTTTTAGATTCGTGACGCATTCCTTTAACTCATCCAAGAAACTAAATATAAAGTTTTTATTTGGTTCAGATAGAGGTTACTTGTAATCAAACTGCCGCATTGTCCTAGAATTGTACACGTCAAATATATCGTTGAAGTTTTGGATGAACAGTTCTGTACCCTCAGTTTCTTGAAAAAACGGTAGATTTAATTCACTTCTGCATATTTTTAAAGCCGTGGTAACACTTGCACTCAACAACTGTGTGGCTAGCTTTACCTTCATAATTAGATTTTGGAAAATCACTTGCCTCTTGGATAGTTTATTAGCCAAGTGTATGCCTTCTTCATTTTGTAACTCGTTTAGTCGTACAATAAATTTCCATTGAACTTTTTTGTTATTTAGGTCCACAAATTCCTTTTTTGCTTGAAACTGGTTTCTAATGAGTTTAATTACGTGGCTAGGATCCACAAAACACGCTATTTCATATTTAGCTTCAGGATGCGGATGGGGTATTAGAGTTTTTATTTACGGTGTATTCATGATTTGGCAACCAAGTACTTCGATTGCATTAAAATTCGTAGAATGGCCATCGAAGGTTAGTGATGCGACATCTACGTTGGCATCAAAACATTTTGGCTTTATTTCGGATGGGGAACCTTAAAAATATAGATTTTTGAAGTGATGATAAAACACGGAAAAACAAAAAAATAATGCGTATTTACACTTACAATAATTTTATTAATATTATAAGTAAAATAGAAATACATTAAATAGAATTACATTAAGTTTCGCGTCACATTAATAAATTACCGAATAAATGGGGACTATTGTGACGCTCACTAGTGGCAACACTTGTCGACGTTTTATGTTCCAAGCTGTCACAATAAATAATAAAAACGATTAATTACAAATTTGGATTTTTATGTTTACTTCCGTATGAAATGTGATCCCATCCTGTTTTTTATTTCTTAATTGAAATTGAAGATTGGTTTTTACACCCTTTCACAACACAATTCGGCATTTTTTCTTTAAAAACTGCGAATTATTATAACGTGACACTCCGTGCGCTGGAATAGCTCGAATGAGAAGCTAAGGCGTAGTTTCGTTACATTTGTGTGTGTGAAACTGTGTATGTACAAGGCGAGGCGTAGTTTGACCTGCCTCAATGCGTTGTTCGGCGGGGCTCTGTCTTGAGTTTTTATTTCGTCTGTGCATGCAATAAAGAATTATGAATTATGAACGCACGAACGCAAGTTGTACCGTCATATTTTAATTTATGCAGCTCGCCTATGTTCAAGTGCTCGCACTGCACCGACACGAAGGATTAAAGTTGTTCAAAACGACTATAAACCAATAGCACGCTACAGACTATAAACTATAAATTTCTAGCGCGCTATTAAATACGCTGTGTTATAGCGCGCTATCAAATACGCTGTGTATAGCGCGCTATTTATAAGAAACCATGTAGGAGGCCTGCAAGCGCGTTAAGTTTTGCAGCACGCTATATCTTGTAGCCTCAGACGAAATAAAAACTCAAGACAGAGCCCCGCTGAACAACGCACTGAGGCAGGTAAAACTACGCCTCGCCTTGTACATACACAATTTCACGCACACAAATATAACGAAACTACGCCTTAGCTTCTCATTCGAGCTATTCCAGCGCACGGAGTGTCACGTTATAATAATTCGCAGTTTTTAAAGAAAAAATGCCGAATTGTGTTGTGAAAGGGTGTAAAAACCAATCTTCAATTTCAATTAAGAAATAAAAAACAGGATGGGATCACATTTCATACGGAAGTAAACATAAAAATCCAAATTTGTAATTAATCGTTTTTATTATTTATTGTGACAGCTTGGAACATAAAACGTCGACAAGTGCTGCCACTAGTGAGCGTCACAGTAGTCCCCATTTATTCGGTAATTTATTAATGTGACGCGAAACTTAATGTAATTCTATTTAATGTATTTCTATTTTACTTATAATATTTATAAAATTATTGTAAGTGTAAATACGCATTATTTTTTTGTTTTTCCGTGTTTTATCATCACTTCAAAAATCTACATTTTTAAGGTTCCCCATCCGAAATAAAGCCAAAATGTTTTGATGCCAACGTAGATGTCGCATCACTAACCTTTGATGGCCATTCTACGAATTTTAATGCAATCGAAGTACTTGGTTGCCAAATCATGAATACACCGGAAATAAAAACTCTAATACCCCATCCGCATCCTGAAGCTAAATATGAAATAGCGTGTTTTGTGGATCCTAGCCACGTAATTAAACTCATTAGAAACCAGTTTCAAGCAAAAAAGGAATTTGTGGACCTAAATAACAAAAAAGTTCAATGGAAATTTATTGTACGACTAAACGAGTTACAAAATGAAGAAGGCATACACTTGGCTAATAAACTATGCAAAGGCTAGCCACACAGTTGTTGAGTGCAAGTGTTACCACGGCTTTAAAAATATGCAGAAGTGAATTAAATCTACCGTTTTTTCAAGAAACTGAGGGTACAGAACTGTTCATCCAAAACTTCAACGATATATTTGACGTGTACAATTCTAGGACAATGCGGCAGTTTGATTACAAGTAACCTCTATCTGAACCAAATAAAAACTTTATATTTAGTTTCTTGGATGAGTTAAAGGAATACGTCACGAATCTAAAAGTAAAAATAATGACCAAAGGGAAAGTGACTCAAAGTAGTCGTCCTTTTTATGTCATTACACGATTCTATAAACCAGTTATAGAAACTAAATGCAAAGCATGCTACTTCTTAAAGTGAGGTATACAATTGAAAAAATTGCCAACTTATCTTTTTACTTATCCATTCATCCTCATAGTACTTAGACGATAATATATTAGGGTAATAAATTTTTACTGCACGGCAACACTCGCTTAGTGCACACATGTTTACCAAACCGACCTCACTTCCTTGTTGACAGCGCTCTGTCTTGAGTTTTTACTTCGTCTGAGCTCGTAGCACGTTACATTACATGTCGTTCATTGGATAGACCGCGTGCTATGTAAGAACATTATTTCGTAATAAGTCGCATTTTAGACTAAAATAAAATAAAGCGGTAAAGAAAAACCAATGAACGCTTTTTCATACTTTTCAGGCTTACGACTTTCTATAATCCTAAGAATATTTTTAAGGAATGTACTTTTTAAAACGAAATAAAATTAATTATTTTTTATTATAATTGATGTCATTTTAACCATAATATAAATTATAAGTCAAATAAAGGTGTATTCGATACATACTATATGAACATGGAAAATTATATGGTGTAAATCTTAACATATTTATTGTCTTTATCTTTTTATACATATACTTCTTTTGTCCGTGTGTATGTGACTGAACTCCTCGTAAGACTTCTCATCACCGGGTATGACAATCAGTTGATGATTAAAAAATTAAAAAAGTTTGAAATATCGTAAATTATCTGTGAATTCTTTACATAGTGGTGTTATTATTCGCATTCAAATACGTACTTTACGAACCGTCTGGACCAATTTTGATGTATTTTTTTGTGTTTGATTGAGTTCCTAGATAGTTTAGATCCACAACCGGACAAGGTAGGTGGTGCAGTTGTCTAGATCCAGAAATCACTCGTGCGTAACTGTGGCATATCTATAGTATTAAATATATCATAAATAATATATTTGGTTTTTTTGTAAATACTTCTTACAAAATATCGTATCCGGTTTAAACAAGAAAATATTAGATTGAACATTTAAAACAATAGAACGTCTGCAGAATGTCATTTATTTTCCTGGTTTGCAAAGATCTTGTCCGGAATGTAAAAAGTGTCAGTAAATTACTTAATTGATTCAACTTAGTAAAGAAAAGAAAAGCTGAGAAATTCAAATATACAAGGAGAATTTAGCGCCGGTATTCCGGAATATCATTAAGTTATTCTTTCCTCTCCTGAGAAGACTAAGGAATTCACAATCCCAATATAGTTTAAGTGGTTATATTCTATCAGGAGTGCGGGCTTTGCTGTGTACCGACCTCAAGGATATAGTGAAGCAGAATAATTACAAGTTGTAAAGCATTCCATCTAAATCCAATACGTGGTAGAGCCACGCTGCAACTACATTATTATTGTAGCACGAATGGGTCGACTCGACCAGGGAAGGACCACGTTCTCACAGAATACTGGCGTAAAATAGCAGACTTAAGTATGGTTCACGTTTGACCAAGTCGGGTCCGAGCCGAGTGTCGGCCGTAGCACGGTCACTGAGCTGGTCCCGTGCCCGTAATTATATAAACGGACTTCGACCGAGTACTACTGATATGCCATGATGCCGTATACTCGTCCGAGCAAGTATAGTGATGTAATTAGACTACAATCATGTTGAATTTTGACGATCTGGAATTAGTGGCTATTGCGATCGCTCGGGTCGATGATGAATCTGATAAATCTTCAACTACAAGCCGGGACCAAGTTGTTGCTGAGCGTTGTCCCTGCTGGACCGTCGCTTGGTTTCCGCTCGGTATAGCGTGAGTGTGTTCATACATAATATATGTAATATTAGTTGACCGTGCTACTGCCGACACTCGGCTCGGACCCGACACGGTTTAGCGTGAGTCATCTTTTATGCTGCTGTTTTTCTTATGACGAACGTAGAGAACCGTAGATCCGTTTTAATGGAATCGTGGCATTCCATCTTAGTCCTCAGAGGTGACATCGCATCTGCATTTTGATTCCTAATCGAGGATAAATGTAGATGTATATAGGCCACATAATCCGTTTACCATCAGGTGGACTGTGTGCTCGCCTGTGTGTGTCACCCTTATTCTATAAACAATCTCAGAGGTGACAACTCTTCATCGTTTGAAGTTGTTGCAAGTATCCCTGGGCTGCAGTTACCACTTACCATCAGGAAGATTGTAGCTTCGTTTCTCACTTCAGTTATTTAAAAATTACTCTCCATCCTTCTATCCTTCCATTGCAGTCTATAAAAGCTAACATAGGCCTCCCCCATAGATTGCCTCGTAAGGGGGATTTCGCCACAGTTGCCACGCCTGGCGGGCGGGTTGGCAACCACAGTTGTTATTATATTCATTTGTTATCACGAAGACTCTGCTGCCAATTTACTGTTCCAAAAAAAATATGTCAGAAAAAATAAACATTATTTAAGTAGATTATTATTAATCAATTATTACAAACTATTATTAAGTCTAAAGGCAAGTCAACCCTTAAATAGACAGTGATTTTAGATATTTCGTAATCTCTCAGTATTCTCAAGTTGTCATTTACACCCCTACCTTTATTAGAGATTGGAGGACATTATTACATTCACCATACTGCAGGGCAGTTTGTTGGAGATCATCATTCACTTCTATGTACCTACTGTTATTAAAATCTTAATATGGATTTAAAACTTAAAATAGAAAATTATAAATTTAAACTTAAACTACTATTTAAATTTGTTAATAATTAAACATATGAATATCAATTAAAACTACCATCATTCTTTCTACTTCCATTTAAATATTTCTCTATTACCACAATCGTCTGCAAAATATATTTCATTATAAATACGTGGTACTAGATATTTGCTCGTGTTCTTGCTGTAATGATTATTTAATCTGAAATTTTATTTTCTTAAAAATAAAAAGTAAAGCAATGCACAATGATATCTAATGTTTCGCATTACATTGCTCGGCGAGTTTTTCAACGTCGCGTGCGTTGCATATTACGGTAGAACAAAAGCCGCGATGGTAATTGTCAATACAAAAAGTAATTAGTAAAAGTTTACAAAGGTAATATCATGGTAAAGTATTCATATAGATTTAAATTAGTTAAAACAAGGATAGTTAGTAAATAATCAATTTACCTATGAAATGTTATGTCTTTATTAGTTGAATTGCACGTCCTTGATGAGTTTTTACTACTGTTTTTACACCACGCAGTTCACCATTATATCTACCTAATATAAATTCACGTACGACGTTCCACGTGAACTATGTTCGTCAACCACAGAACACCTAATACTAGCTATATTAAGTGTTCTGTGTCGTCAACACATCATAGCGGCGACAAGGTCACGCGTCTATGCGACTTCTATTGTCTTATTATAACGATGTCTGTGTTTCTATTACATTTTGTTTTTAAATTAGGAGTCATTTTGCGCCAATAAATATTAGAACAAGTGGTGGTAGGGCTCGTTTTTTGCCGATTGCTATTGTGTTCCGGTTTGAAGGATAAGACAGGCAGCATAATCTCAGGCTACAGGGCATGTATGAGTTCTCAGAGGTGACAACGGCTATAGTGCCCATCTATGTTTGAAGTTGGTTTCAGAAGTCTATAAGCTAAACGATTCACCATTAGGTATTCTAGTAACTCCTCTCCAAAGACTATTCATGATCGTCATAATTCCTTCCTGAAGAAATGCTAAAAGAAATGAAATGTTACTGTTTATTATTTTGTGTGGCTTAAGTAATAATCGAGACTACTTATATTATTTACAATATTTAATGTAACAAAATTATTACAACGAATTACATTATTACAGTTCTAGAAAAGCTTCAGTTTTCTACCCATATATCATATATTACCAAGAAGCCAAGAACTACTTTAACAAAGTGTTGCCACCTTAATACACTTGATATAGGTACTCAAAGCGCAATATCCAGTTATAGGACTGTTTTTCTGCCTAGGAGTCCGTAAGGATAGGTATCATCCTATGACCTATTCCTGGCGACAAATAGCACTGCTGTGGGGCAGTTCTCACCAAAATTGTACCGCCTTAAATTTAGATGTCCTTTAAGTTTGTGTTTATTTTGTGACTATATAAGACACCATATTTATCAGATTTTTTAAAATCTATTAAAGTCATATCTATAGATATAATTAATCACAAATAAAATACTACCAGAAGCGTTTAAAAATAATAAAATAATAATTTTCTGAAACCTGTTTATTTTTTTGTATTGATTGTAGATTGTCATATCCCCTTTCACATGATTTGATCACAAGATTTTTTCACATCACATTTATCACATGATTTGAAAATTGATTTTACCAAAAAATACTCCTAAAGGAGTACATCTTTCCCTTTTGATTAATCACATCACTATTTATTTACACAATGATACCTTTGTACATGTATTTACTTATTTAATTTATTAATGTTTTCAATTTATTTGTTGTCCTAAATTTAACTCAATTTTGGTTATCAACATTGTTACCATGATATTTCACATATTTTGTAAAAATTACTACTTTTTTGGATGTTTTTAATGCTGTGTAAACATTTTTCTCCATGTCAAAGTCCTTTCATCTTAAATTGGTAGGCTGACATGTATTCTGTGTCAAACAATCCGTGCACGAGTGTCGTGGGTGCCGATTAAACTCAAATTTGTTACTGGACTTTAAACGGTAAGTACATACTTTATTAAAAAGAACATTTTTCCAATGATTTCTATGTGCATTCACTCTTGTTTTCACTATTTTTTACAACGTTAGCTAATAAAATAATATTTTTAGGCGGTAAAGAATCCCATAACCTCAAATTTTGTTACCTCAATTTTGTTACTTTTGAGTAGGTAACTTATATGTTGATCTCATTGGTAACACAATTGATATCATTAAGGGACTAATACATTAGCCTACTGTCAACGAATAGAAAATATTAGAATATGAAATATATGTTTAACGTTAGGTAAGTATTTGTTTTTCGCTCTCGTATAATCTGCTGAATATATTTAATTGAAATCCAGGACGAATTTCATGTTGGCGATGCCATACATAGTTTTTAGCCATGATTTATTTTAAACAGACTTCCAAAAAAAAAAAACACCACACAAATCGACCACGTATGTTTTTGCTTTTATTTAAAATCTTCCTTTCATTTCACCTTTTATAAATCAAAATCAAAAAATTATCTGTTTCATAGAACAAAAGTTTTTTGTACGTACAAACAAATGTTATGAGAGTAAATAAAGAATAAGTATACGGCGCACGTGTCGTAAGAGAATCTATCACGTCACTTTTTTTGTATAGAATGAATATGACGTACGAGCACAAAAACCACCTGATGTTAAGTGGGTAAGGTTGGCTATAGACAACTAAACTTTGTCTGCTGTGAGGAGTGAGATAGAATGACTCGTTTCCAGTAAAAAGGGTCTCTGGTTGTCCACACTCACCATTCAAAACACAGCAGTGTTATGCTGCTATTTTACACTGGTATTCTGTGTGAGCGTGTTCTTTGCTAGATTCTCACTCGTTGTTATAACGTAACGTATTTGTGTTACAAATTTACCAGTAATATACCTGCAGCATAGCTCTATCCCGTAAACTTATCCTATGGGTATCTTAGTAGGTGAAATGCAAGGAAGATCAAATGGCTTCAGATATATGACGTGCCGTGTAGTGGCGGTTAAGAATATCCACTACCCCATATCTTCCCGTGGGTGTCGTAAGAGGCGACAGAGGGAGACAGGCAGGAGATGGGCAGCAGCATCTTCCTGATGACAACTGTGACGTAATAAAAAACTGCGGTTGCCAACCCGCTCGCCAAGCGTGACAACTACGGCAAATACCCCCCAATGAACAAATACACAAAAAGACGGCCCCCAGTCCCCGGCGGCCCCGCTATTCCTGGCTACGGTGGCGACCATGGTAACGGCGGGGCAGGGGGTGCTAAGAATCTCCGGTGGAGGTTCGGTTGCCACCTACGACAACTCGACCTGGCAACATATAACGCACGCACCCTGAGGAGTGACGAGAAGATACTGGAGCTGGAAGAAGAGGTAGACAAGTTGCGCTGGCATATTATTGGATTATCCGAGGTCCGAAGAGAGGGGGAGGACACGGCAATCCTCGAGTCCGGCAACTTGTTCTATCACCGGGAGGGCGACCATCTGTCCCAAGGAGGTGTCGGATTTATCGTCCACAAGTCTCTCGTCAACAACGTTGTAAAGATTGGGAGTGTGTCGACGAGGGTCGCGTACCTGATACTCAGAATCACCAAACGGTATTCGCTGAAGGTCATTCAGGTTTACGCACCAACCTCGGCAAACCCCGATGAGGAGGTGGAGGAAATGTATGAGGATATTTCCAGAGCCATACATTCCTCCAAAACCCACTACACGGTGTTGATGGGAGACTTCAACGCAAAACTAGGCACAAGATAAAGCGGTGAGCTGAAGGTAGGGAAATTTGGAGTAGGGCAACGGAACCGAAGGGGCCAGCAGCTGGCCGACTTTATGGAGAAAGAGGGACTCTTTATGATGAACTCTTTCTTCCAGAAGCGGCCCCACAGGAAGTGGACCTGGTCGAGCCCCGACGGTTCGACAAAAAATGAGATTGACTTCATTATGACGACCAGACGCCAACTGTTCAGTGATGTCTCAGTGATCGCAAGGGTGAAAACTGGCAGCGATCACCGAATGGTTAGAGGCACACTGAACCTAAACGTTAAGTTGGAGAGGTCTCGTCTAATGAAGTCAACGCTCCGTCCCCCTCGTGCTCTAATCCAGAATCCCGAAACCTTTCAGCTCGAGTTACGTAACCGCTTCCAGTGCCTAGAAGATTGCAATGCAGTGGACGATATGAACGACAAGCTCGTGGAAACTGTCCATGCGGTCGGAGCTAAGTTCTGCAAGACCCGCCGCAGAAGAACACAAAAACTCTCCGATCACACTCTTAATCTCATGGCTGTTAGACGGGAGATGAGGCTGCAATCGTCAACAGATTTGACAGCATACAGGCAACTGAACAGACAGATCTCCAAATGCATGCGGCGAGACTTACGCAACTTTAATACTTCTCGTATTAAAGAAGCGATCGAGCGGAACCAGGGCTCCAAAGTCTTTGCCAGAGATCTGTCTGCCAGAAAGAGCCAACTGTCAAAGCTAAAGACTGAGTGTGGCAACATCGTTTCCGGGACACCTGAGATTTTGAGTGAGATTGAGAGGTTCTATGGGCAGCTGTACACATCATCGTTGGAGCCACACGCAAGTGTGAGTAACGATCCAAGAGCAAGTCTTATCCGACACTATTCCGATGATATCCCGGACGTCAGTCTAAGCGAGATTAGAATGGCTCTCCAGCACCTTAAAAACGGCAGGGCCCCAGGCGAGGATGGAATTACAGCGGAGCTTCTGAAAGCGGGTGGAACACCGGTACTTGTAGTCCTTCAGAAGCTCTTCAATTCCGTCCTCCATGGTGGCACTACTCCAGAGGCGTGGAGCAGAAGTGCGGTGGTCTTGTTCTTTAAGAAAGGCGACAACGCTCTCTTAAAGAACTACAGACCGATTTCCCTTCTGAGCCGCGTCTACGTGCTGTTTTCGAGAGTCATTACGAATCGTCTCGCACGCAGACTTGACGACTTCCAGCCTCCCGAACAAGCCGGTTTCCGAAAAGGCTTCAGTACCATAGACCACATACATACCCTGCGGCAGATTGTACAGAAGACTGAAGAGTACAATCTGCCACTTTGCCTGGCGTATGTGGACTATGAGAAAGCCTTTGATTCCGTCGAAATTTGGGCGGTGCTACAGTCCCTTCAGCGGTGCCAAGTTGACTGTCGGTATATCGAAGTGCTGAAGTGTTTGTACAGTAGGGCTACGATGGCTATCCGAGTACAGAACCAGAGCTCAAAACCTATCCAACTGCAGAGAGGTGTAAGACAGGGTGACGTTATATCCCCGAAACTCTTCACCGCTGCATTGGAAGACGTTTTCAAGCTACTGGACTGGAAAGGATACGGTATTGACATCAATGGCGAGTACATCACTCACCTTCGATTTGCCGACGATATAGTCCTTATGGCAGAATCGCTGGAGGACTTAAGCACTATGCTCAATGACCTCAATAGTGCCTCCCAACGGATAGGTCTTAAGATGAACATGGACAAAACAAAGATCATGTTCAATGTCCATGTCACAACTATGCCGGTAGTTGTTGGGAGCACTATGCTCGAAGTTGTTGACGAGTACGTTTACCTGGGACAAATAGTCCGACTAGGTAAGTCCAACTTCGACCGAGAGGTCAATCGACGGATTCAACTCGGCTGGGCAGCGTTCGGGAAATTACGACATATCTTTTCGTCAGGTATACCTCAATCTCTAAAAACTAGATTGTACAACCAGTGCGTGTTGCCAGTGATGACTTATGGATCTGAGACGTGGTCCTTCACTGCTGGCCGTATGAGGACGCTTAAGGTCGCTCAGCGAGCTATGGAGAGGGCTATGCTCGGAGTTTCTCTGCGTGATAGACTCAGAAATGAGGATATCCGCAGTAAAACCAGAGTGACCGACATAGCCCAACGGATTAGTAAGCTGAAGTGGCAATGGGCCGGCCATATAGCTCGAAGAACCGATAACCGATGGGGAAGAAAGGTTCTCGAGTGGCAGCCTCGTACCGGTAGGCGTAGTGTAGGGCGACCCCCCACTAGATGGAGTGACGACCTGGTAAGACATGCAGGAAGTCGATGGATGCAGGTGGCTCAGGACCGTGCTTTGTGGCATTACTTGGGGGAGGCCTATGTTCAGCAGTGGACTTGTGAAAGGCTGTAATGATGATGATGATGATGATGATATGACGATAAATACATTCTTTTAGCTGTAAGATAACACCTGTGGATGGAGTGTGGCAGAACAGCGTCAAAGGAGTGATCATCTAGCTGTCTGCTTCAAATATATATATATATATATATATATATATATATATATATATATATGATATTTAAGAAAAAAATTAAATATAAGCTATCGAAACTCAAATCACATCCAGCCTACTTTACGAATGGCAATAAAACAGTAAATTTACATGGCATCGTTGACCTTGTCACTTCGTAGGGTTGAATTTAATTTAAATAGATTTTAATTTATTTCATTCTCTAATTCAAAATGTTTGTTTTTATTGTTTGTAAAATATTAGAACCATAGGCTTCTACTCCGTTCACATGTTACACCGTGATTTTTCCAGACGGTAACAAAGGTCATCCAGTATATATATATATATGTATATATTCGGAAAGATTTGATGATATTACAAATTGACAGTCAAAACATAACCAATTTCATTTCATGCCTAATTGTATAATGCACACCTGATTAGTTTGATTGACTGTGTGCTCGTATATTACCCTGAATTTGTAATGGCCAAAGTAGAGTCACGTTCACGTTCAGAACTAAATATGATTACTATTTATTATATGCACGTTGCGCTCGAAATCGAGGTGCGTTGTAATACAAGGTAAACTTAAAATATTGATGTTTAAACTCTAGTATGCATACCGGGCTTAGGTGTGACATGGACTCTAAACATAACCTCTGATTTGTCTGTGTTCACCTTAATACCTCACCGTGTAGCGGCTGTGCATAAATATCCACTACCCCATATCATGCTGTGGGTGGCGTAAGAGACGACAAAAGGAAACAAATCAAGAGACGGGCAGCAGCGTCTCTCTAAAAACGACTAAAAATAAAAATAAAACTGTGGTTGCCAACCCACTTGTCCAGCATGGCAACTGTGGTAAATATACCCTCTGAGGCAATCTATGGGGGAGGCTTTTTTCAGCAGTGGACTTTAACGGACTGTTAGGGTAACAGTAACGGTGAACTCAAAACCAATCTGTTAGGAGACACTATAAATTTTATAGGTGACGCCGCGCGATCAACGGTGCAGGCGCCGTCACATACATACTATCAGCTTCCATAGCAGTGGAGCTTGCAGAGAAACGATCGATGATTCTGAAAATGGTAACTTATAAAGTGTCTCTTACTTAATTACGACCGTCAATCCGCCTGCTAAACACGATGATAACAGTAATTCCTCTGTTCTATTGAAGCCACCCGTGTTTACTTTTGTATTAATTATTCTTTGTTGTTCCGATGTAAAATTAACAAATCTGAAACACCTGTTGACAGCATTATGAACCGTGTAGCAGCGTATAAACCACAGAAATCTAAATAATGAGGCACTAGAAATGCCTTCTAATTTCTTTTAATATCGGAACGCGTGTTCTCGGTTCGCAGCTATTACACATAGACAAACAATAAATACACAATTACGCCTACACGTATCTCTAGCATTCACTCAACAAAGATTAAACTATAAAACTATTGCGTTAAATAATATTTTTTTAAAACGTAAAATCTCAGGAGGCGTAGCCACTCGGTCCAATAATTAACGTGTGCGAAAAACAGAAAATTACATTGTGCGTTCAGTCTCACTTGGGCATAGTGTAGCGCAACACACGTTTCAATAACTTTCTATTAAGCGTCGTTGATTTTCCAGGAGTCCAATTAACTGAATGTGTCTCAGTAATAGATGCATTTATCTTTAATATCCAGATCTTTTGGAAACCTGGAATAATAGCATTGTATTAAATAAACAGATGTTTAAATAAATTAAATGAACATTACACAAACAGCAAGCAAATATATATATATGAGTGACATATTTACCATTTTTTATTAGTTTTTAAGATCTATAAACTGACTTTCTATTGATTTCTTATATTTACGCGAACACTACACATTGAAATAATACTAGTTTTTACGGAATTTATCGCGTATATTTAACTTTTTTTCTACGCAAAAGTTAAATTTTAATCTATGGTAACCGCGGTTAACTATGACATCTGGACGTTGAACATCTCAGTCCTTCCCGTGACCATGGATGCTGTAAAGCTCTCTAAACGTCGGGTATTTAAAAAAGTTAAATATACGCGATAAATTCCGTAAAAACTAGTATTATTTCAATGACTTTCTATTGTTAGTTATTTTTCGGTAACTCGGCTTCTTACAGATCGAATTTAGTTCACTATCCTTACAATATAATTACTTGTCCTTACAATATATTAAAACTGCACAAAATTTGTCAAGTAATTTAAAAGTACAAACAAACAGATAATCGCTGATAAACGATTGATAAATTTAGAAAGAAAAAAAATTGAGGTGTAAATAAATATTTAACAAAAAATCGCATTTCGTTCCCATTTCGGTAAGCTAAACATAATAAATTATCGATACAAAATATCAAGTCACTGACTCGCGTTCGACTCCTGTGGCCGTGTACTTGGAAATTTACGTACGCGACAATATTGTTTAATGCCCTAACTATAAATCCATTGATGCTTTTAGCTGTCGTATTCGTAGACACGAACTAGCTTAAGAATTAATGCGTATTGAAATGTGAAAACAGTTACATTTTCAGAGGCAACCGTAGTTCTTGAGGTGAATAATTTTATTCAAGTATATTTCATTAAAAACAACATTATTTAAAACATTAAGTACTTATTTATTATTTATGAAATGTTATCCCTTTATTTGAACATTTGCAAGTTATGGAAGAATTTCCGCAGTTGGATATGCTTCAAAACACCATTTTTATGCCTCTGCGTCCAAAACAACACTGGTGACTGGAACAAAGGCTCCACGCGCGCTTGTGGCCTACGAGTCACATGTGCGGCGACAAGATCACGCGCTTTTACGACTTCTGTTGCCTTATTATTTAGTTTATCTCCTCTATAAAGTAAGAGACGACAGAGGAAACTAAACGAGAAACAGACGCAGCAGCATCTTCCCGATAACAGCTGAATAAAAACACAAAACTGCTGTTGACAAAACGGTGGCGGAGCATGGCAATTATGGCAAATATCTCCCCTTCAAGGCAATTTATGGTGGAGGCCTATGTTTAGCAGTGGATTTTGGATAGGTAGGATAGGGACTCAGGCCAGTTAATCCGTACCGTAATTTTACTAACGGCATTATATCGTTCATACAAAAATCTTAGAGCAGTCTGAAAATATATTAGTAGAAAATATATATTAGCTGCAGTTATATTAGTAGTATAGTTGTAGCACGAATGGGTCGGCTCGACCGGGGAAGGACCACGCTCTCACAGAATACCAGCGTGAAATAGTAGCTTAATGCTGCTGTATTTCGTATGGTGAGTGTAGAGAACCGGAGACCCTTTTACTGGAAATGAGGCATTCCATCTCAGTCCTCATGGGTGACAACGCATCTGCATTTTGATTTGCAATAGAAGATAGATGTAGATGTCTATGGGCCACAGCAACCACTTACCATCAGGTGGACTGTGTGCTCGTTTGTCACCCTATTCTATAAAAAAAATATCTGCTTTTTACTTTTCAGTCAATTAAAAAAGCTCTACAGGTTCAATTAACTGTTAAAAGAGAGTAAAACACTTCATATTTTTGGAAGCTCCGTTTTTGCCAAAGGGAATGAAATTGAGAAATATTTTCCTTTTTAAGGAGACTCTGCTTAGGCTTTCTAAGCACAACTTAAACGTTAAAGGTTTATTTGTCTTAAAGCTTAATTTTACTTTCATCATAATACAAGCGTAATATGCGAATATGAAGTGTGGGGTAGCCTCCCACTATATCGAGTGATCATCTGGTAAGAAATGCTGGAAGTCGAGGAATGTAGGTGGCTCAGGACCGTGCTTTTGTGGCGTTAATATGAGGAGTTCAATATTCAGCAGTAGACTTGTAAAGGGCTATAAAGTATGAATGAAAATCACTGGATTCACAGATATGATATTTATAGTTTAAATATTTGATATACCAAGAAGACTGAAAACAGTTCGAACAGATAGAGGGAGCCATAATAACTTTGATTATAGCCCACGTCAAAAATATTTCTTTCTTGTAAAATATTTAATTTTCTACTAATTTGGTTAATTTTTGTACTTAGGTCGTTTGTTTTTCGATGATGGAAACTTAAAATTAGTAAATAATAAACAAAATAAACAATAAACTAATTTTTACAAAAAATTCAAGACATTTTGTATTATAAACACTATTGCGTTTCTCTATATCAGCTCGTTATCTATATAGAATCAGGCGTTATTTTGCGGAAATCCATTATATTAAAGTTGGTAAGAAATAAGAATTATTTTACACATATCTGTTCAATCAAATAAAATGTTATGCCATACCTATGTATATATATATATATATATATATGTATATATATATATATATATATATATATATATATATATATATATATATATATATATATATATATATATATAATATAGGAATACCTACATATGATATGCTTGAACTAAATTCTAAAGATTTTTATCACTTTTTGCAATGTATATTAATTTCTGAAGCCAGTTCTTAGGAATTTCCATGTGTTTGTTTCTGGAGAAAGTAATAGAAGACTAATAGGGCAACGATTGGTTTTGAACGATTTATTCTGAACGATCACTTAGTTGAGATAGAACTTTATTACTTCGAAAATATCTTTGGATAAGTTGATCCGATGAATGATTTAAGGATGTATTAAGACAATAAAATGAGTTTACTTAGTGCGCTCTAGCATTATTGGACAAAATAAAAACTTTGATCATCGTAGCTTCTGGACGTAGCTATTTAGCGTTTTAATATAAACTCGTATAATATAGATACTATAGATATTTCTATTTCTTTTAATGACTCCGTCGTACTTTAGCGAAGTAGAAGAACCCTCAACTCCATCTTATCCCCCGGGTCTCATAAGAGGCGGCAATGGGAAAGTTCAAAAATCTCAACCTCCATTGATAACACACAGACATGGTAAATGGATGCTGTGGTCCATAGACATCTTCGTCTATCCTCAATCTCTTACGCCCTCATAACATAACATATTTGTATTCTTAATTACCCCTGCGAAATGACTTAAAAATTGAGTGTGTGTGAGAATACATTCCCACTCCCAAGCAATATATTTGCTAGATTATTTTTTGACATTTCGGGTGGACTTTATGTGAATCAAACTGTTTCATCAGTCGGCAGAGTGCGCCGAGCTTATATATGGTATGTTAAACTGAGAGCTGGAGAATAAGTGCGCGTATTTGCCTTTAGTTAAATGTCACATGTCTTACAATTTCATAGATGTAGATAATTGTAATCTTATCACATTATTTTCACAACAGTTATATTCAAAATAAAATGAAAGTAGATATCAAGTGGTTGATCTAAGAAGTTTAATAAATAAACATTACGTAGAGTCTACATTATCTGAGGATGCCTAGTGTAGAGGCAAAACACGTGTCGTATTGTCATCGATGGTGTGTCTTACCTGGAATAGTGGTGTTGGAAGTTGTGGTGCTGGGAGTAGTGGTATTGGGAGTAGTGTGCTGGGACTAGTGGTGCGGAGTTAGTGCATGCAATTGAGGGAGGGCGGGAGGTGCTCTTCAATCCAGGTAAGACACATCATTGTAATTAGTTAGCGGAAGGTTGCGAAGTAATAAATGATTTAATAAACATTCCAATAAAAAACAAAATGTTTGTCGGCGTCGGGGGAAATCTAAAAAGATTACTTTGCAATGGTAATGCGGATAATTGACAGTGAAAAAGCATTTTGATGTTAGTTCTTAATGCGCCGATAGTTTATCTTTTTGAATGTGACTGGCAACTTTAATTAAAAATGATTAAAACCACACAACTTAAACTAAGTTAATTTGTTAATTAAATGCATGTTACATTTGATTAACTTTGTGACACTGTTGAAACTTTTGTTAAAGCTTCATCTTTAGGCACAAAGCTATGTGTGAACATAAAAGCACTAGAGGTGGTAATGATTAATATTATAATGTACACAAACGTTGTACTGCAGGGTACAGTTCTACACTTCAACTTCATTGACGACGATAGGATTCGAACTCATACTGCAACAGTTATAAAAAATTAGAGCAAATCAATCGAGCCCCATGGTACCCCAGCGCACGGAATAAAAATAAATCTTAGAGTAAGGACATACATAATATACATAATTAAATTGTTGTGTTGTCTTAAACCATTTGTAAGTGTTGTTTTCTTAAAAAAATAAATTTTGTTTGGAAACATTAGTAGCGATATTTTATTATTATATAAACTAAAATCAAGTTTATTCCAAAGTATATATTATATTATTCATAAACAATAATAATCTAGAAATTTAATTTTATTTCAAATTCGTTAGGTATTTTCTAGTACGTTAATAAAATATATAAATGTACGAATTATCGAACACAAAGTAACACAATTACAAACACAAATTACAACACAATTACAAAGTGAATTTTGAACGTGGTAGAGCCATGCTGCAGGTATATTAATACTATAGTTGCAGCACGAATGGATCGGTTCGACCGGGGAAGGACCACGCTCTGACAGAATACCAGCGTCAAATAGTAGCTTAATGCTGCTGTGTTACGTATGGTGAGTGTAGAGAACGAGTGACCCTTTTTAATCGAAATGAGGCATTCCACCTAAGTCCTCACGGATGACAACGCATCTGCATTTTGATTCTTAATCGAGGATATATGTAGACGTCTATGGGCCACAGCAACCACTTACCATAAGGTGGACTGTGTGCTCGTTTGTAACCCTATCCTACAAAAAAAAATCATCGTGGCGTTCAAACAGTCAAACCCCGTGCATTTTTGTCGCGAACCGCCCCGCAGTTGCAACTCAGTTTTCTTCTCCTAAAGTCCTTAGCGAGAGGCCGCTAGTAGCTACTCCAGGTAGGTACCTGTTCCTTAATATTAAGCTGTTTTTGTTTTGTTATTCCCTTTTCCACAGCAGCTCATGTTTCCGTCGTGCCGGCCAACGTATTTAATCGAATTTATAGCAAGTATATTTGTTCGAAAACCGCTACGTCATTTTATTTTGATTCACAACGAACTACGCTGATACAGTCTATCTAATCGTTCAACCTGCAATACGTTTAGTCATTTGCGCACCCATAAGTTTGTGGTCATTTGTCCTGGAAACGAACCTATTGCCCAACTGGTGGCATTGCTTGGAGTATGCCTATGTTCAGTTGTGGGCTTATGAAGGGCTGTAATAAATGAATAATGGAATGGATCCAAGAAAGTCCAGTTCATGTAGTAAAATTTTACTTTCAATTTATCAACCCGTTATTTTTTATAACTACAAAATAAATACATACAATTTATAAGTTAATATATTATGATGATGATGTTAATGACCCATTATGACTTTTATTGTATGCGACTACTACTCATTAAGCTAATAGTAAAAAACGCCACTCATAAAGCTTATGTTGAAGAATTTTGCTGTGTTATTTTTTATTGCTTTGTTTAGCTTTCATTATGACTAACTTTCACGAAGACTAACGAGTTTCAGGGATATAACCTTTCTCTGTCTTACACCGTGGTGTTCTCAAAATATTGACGAAAATTTTTAGGAACAACGTGCATTTCAGCGTAGGGTAAATATTTACATATTATCGAGAGTAAGAATGTGACCCTAAAATGTGATCGTAAGCCTGATACAAATGCAACGTAGGGAAAAGTACTAATATTAGTAATATGTTTTTTGTAATTTCTAAAGGAAAAAGCAAATAATTTATTAAATGGGTTGGTAGCACAATGTACAGCGTGCTGTGAAATTTTGGCTAGCTTAATACCAAGTTATTGAAATTGACTGGGATAGTATTTTACCTGTCGATGTCACATAACTTAATAACATACTCGTAAGTTACTTTGTGTTCTGACACCCCGCAGAGTCTTGTAAAGTGCAACGATGTATTAATATATCACTTCTGCAATGTAATAAATTGCATATTAAATACACTATCATTTAAGATGGCTGTGCATAAATTACAAGTATAACAGCTAAACGCTGGACTGCAGTGGGCAATTTAATTCAGAATAAGTAATATAGAAAAATTGCGATGAAACATCAGTTTTTAAAATCTCAAACATTCTGTTATTTCCATGTTTTAAATTGATAATACGTCGTATTAGTAAAAGTAAAGTGAAGTTACAGCCTATATACGTCCCTCTGCTGGGCAAAGGCCTCCCCATATTTTTGAGAGGGTTTTAGGACAAGGAAGTGTCCGCCGCGCTGCCCCAATGCGTGTTGGCGAACTTCACATGCCTTCGAAATATATTTTTCTTGTTTGTCAGATATGCACGTTTCCTCACTATGTTTATCTTCACCGCCGAGCACGTGGTAAATCAGCACTTAAAATTGCAATTAACAATTTCATTGGTGCCGGCTGGGATCGAACTCGGTTTGCCCGCATACTGTGATATTTACAGCAATGATATTTACATAATAATATTTTGATTAAATTAATACATCGCATTAATTTAATCAAAATGTTACGATAAAACTGGCGAAAACTATTGTTAATTAATTTAGAAAATACCTAAGTTAACAATACCTAAAATTATCAAACAATATAATAGTAACAATAAAATTGGTTCTTTGCTTAGGTGCTGATTTTTTTTTGTATTATGTTTACTGATTTTACTGCGCACGCGCATATTCGTAAGGGTAGACATTTAGGCCTAAACGTTGTTGCCTATAAATCATATTCAATATGGGATATTTTCAAATAAAAGTAGAAGCCTTAAAACTGCAATAACGGTTTATCATTACTTATACATTTGAACTTAAGTTTATTGATTTTGGCTGAAAAATAACCTTGTATAATGATGACGAAGCCTCCCTCCGCCCTCCTCCTATCTCTGAGCTGTCTGCAGTCAGGTCGGATGGCCGTGCCGTCGGCCATGACAGTGGGGATATAATCGTTTTATTTAAGTATTAATTATGGTTTTCGAATGATTACACACGAGA
Source organism: Parnassius smintheus behrii (assembly GCA_036936625.1). Lineage (NCBI taxonomy): Eukaryota > Metazoa > Arthropoda > Insecta > Lepidoptera > Papilionidae > Parnassius > Parnassius smintheus. The sequence continues at coordinate 35,669,630 of JAUPFT010000029.1, forward strand.
AAATATTCAAACAAACTTTGATAGTCAACTTTAGTAATTGTGTATAATTGACAAAATATAATTCGACTTTAAATATTGTCTTAATCTCCGCTAACGATATAATAAATATCCTAAATCAGTTAACTAATTAACAACAGAAGTCATTTTAAAGCAAAGCAAAATTACACTATTTTTAAAAAGCGTTTAGTTCAAGGCTCGGTTAGAATGAATTAGCATGTTAGAAACTAGAAACAGATTAGGTACACAGCAGCTTGCATGTTTGAATTGAAAACACCAATTTGCCTTTTCATTCCGTTACAGACGCTTTATGTACTGTTAGATATTTTGATGTGCTGTTAGCAACTGAATTGGACCAAATATTTATTGACATTGGAATGAGAGTTTCGAACTTTTTGTTACAAGAAGAAGCAAACGAGCATACGGCTCACCTGATGATAAGTGATCATGTTTGCCCATGAACATGAGCAAAACCAGAGAAGCTGCAGGTTAGTGCCGTTTTAGAACTTGCTTAAACTCATTCACATAATAAAATGAAAAATATGACTTCAGTGCAATTACACTGCCAATATATTCGTGTCACTGTTAACGTACTTAACTGGTACCATAAGGTTTTTGTTACATATGGTATAAAATCTTAAAGAGTTTAAAAAGAACACATAACGAATTGGTATATATTTCAATTTCAATTTAATTCTTTGTTTGCGCAATATGGGTACAGATGGTGTTACAGTGGTAAATTTACATTGTTGATCGCCGTATTAAGGGAGCCATGCAAAAATTCTCAATTATATGCCTTAGTTTAAATTAAAATTATTACATATCAAATTACAGTGTCTAAATAATTATTATTATATGGTTGGAAGGTTGGTTGGTGCTTAATTTACGCGTAACTTACGGCTATGCTACTCATTCATTGTTCTTACGGTCTACCTGATGGTAAGTGGCTGCTATAGTCCGTGGATACCAGCAACCAATTTTAGAAAACAACATTCATCTCCTACAGTGTTATACGGCCCTAATAGTTGTGTGTCTGGCGGCAAGTGCTTCGATAAAAAACTGTACAAAAGAAAATCTGCTGAGTGCTCTGGGCACCGAAAGTGAATCTGTGACCTCCTGCCTGCTTATTAAACCCTAATACATATCCAATAAAGATGCCACTAAAACGAACCCCGCTTCTCTCCACTGCTGCCCCCTCTACCTCCACTGCTACCCCCTCTTGCACCCAGTCTGAAACTGACCTTAGTGGTGTGTTTGATAGCGTGACTATCAGATCAAAGCGTCTACGAGAGGAGGAGTGCATGACTGACTTCATAGATGGCATGATGAACCTCCTGAGGGAATTCAAAAATGAGCAAAATCGAAAATTTGATGCCCTCCAGGATTCTATTTCCGGGATACAGGTACAGCAGAAAGAGAAGCTTAACTCCTTACAGCAAACTACAGATGAAATAAGGAAGCAAAATGATGCTATACACGTTTCCATGGAGTACCTTCTCCAGGAGAACACCGAATTAAAAGAGAAAGTGCAAAAAATAGAAAGTGAACAGAAAGAAAGCACTGCTTATATACGTACTATGGAGAACAGGATTGAGGTCATGGAGCGACAAGGTAGATGCTCAAGTATTGAGATTCGCAATGTGCCGGTGACGAAATCAGAAAGCAAAGAAGACCTTCTAAATATTGTACTGAACATAACGACTGCCCTGAATGTAAAAGCGTCTGCTTCGGATGTATGTGATGTCCACAGAATCAACACAAAAATACCGACACAGAAACCTATTATATGTAACTAAAATAGTGTACTAATTAAAGAAAGGATTTTGAAAAGCCTTAAAAATTTTAATAAGGCTCATAAAGGAAATAGATTAAGTACAGAACACATACATATCAAAGGAGTTGCTCAGCCTATATTCATCTCCGAGAACTTAACTCCAAAATCAAGAAGATTAGTTTTCCTCGCTGTGATTTTGCAAACTCCAACGATTATTCATTCTGCTGGGTAACCCATGGAAGAATATTTCTACGCAAAAGAGAGGGAGAAAAACTTATACGCGTGAATTCTGAACTGGATTTAGCTAAGCTGGTAAATGTGAACAACTGACTATACGGTAGCATAATCTTACTTACTTTTTACATTAACCATATGTGCACGGTACTCAACATGCTTACATAAAACAATCAAACACAATCACTCTTACACATCATACCCCACTCATTATCACGACATAACATATATATATATATATTACACACTCATACACCTTCACTTCTGCCCTCAAACTAATAATCATGTTGATACTTACTCAGCTCAATATCACGACCTCCAATCAGGAATACAGAATTCTCACTGTAACACTAAAATGCACCACTCATAAATATCTTAAGTCATGGAAATAAATCAAATAAATGCTGAAATAGACAAATTAAACTGCTATGAATCCTTTATGTGCTCTCCGCAAGAATGTGCATCGTACACTGATCCAAACCGTAAACAAATAAAAATCCTTCACGTTAACATCAGGAGCATTAACCAGAATTTTGATGAACTTTGTATCTTCCTAAACATGATAAATATAAAAGTGGATATTATAATATTAACAGAATGCTGGCTTAGTAAAGTTGTTAATGTCCCTGTACTACGAGGCTTTAATTCTCACTGTTCCAATTGGCACAATCAGAACGATGGTGTCATTACGTTTATTAAAGAAGAAATGAAATGCAAAGTATCCGTCGAAAATCTAATAGACGCTAGCTGCCTGAAAATCTGTTTTGAAAATGGTTTAGCTATCTTAGTTATCTATAGATCTCCTTCTGTTAAAATTATTGATAATTTTCTGAACTCACTAGATAATTTGCTAGTATCTTTAGCGTCATATAAAACTATAACCATCATTGGAGATATTAACATCAATATTCTCTCTGATAAACGTGAGCCCAAACCCGACCCTTACTTGAATCTTCTGGCATCACACGGGCTATTACCCGCACATTCGTTCATCACCCATGAAGATGCTTGCCTTGATCACGTTATGATGAAAACCAACCTTAATATAACCACCATCGTGTCAAATTTCAAATTCACCGATCATAATCCCATCCTTACATTTATAGGACAACGTCTACAAACACTATACCAAAAAACTCGGGTATATGTTAATACACAAAATTTTACTAACGAATTGGCCAATATGGATTTTTCAACCATCTTTGGTACTAAAGATGCTAATCTTGCTGTTGATCTATTAATCTCCAAGATTAATACATGCATCAAACAAAACACCAAGACTGTCAAAGTCTCATGCAGAAAACGTATATTAAAGCCCTGGATTACACCCGGACTTCTAAGGTGCATACAAAACCGTGACAGCTTGCATAGAAAAATGAAAAAGGACCCAAACAATGAAGAAGCTTAAGTCATATATCTACGTTATCGGAACTATTGCAATAAATTATTAAAAAAATTAAAACGTCTCCACGAACGTAACGAATTTCAAAAAGCTAAAAATAACCCCAAAGCGACTTGGAATGTCATAAAGAGCATAACTCATCTCAACTCCTCATCATCACCTTCTACAGACCTTCTTGATCTAACAAATGATCCTAATGCCTCAATAAATCAGGTTAATGACTTTTTTGTAAATATTGGACCAAATCTAGCCTCCAAAATACAAAAATGTAAACACCCATCAGCTTTACCTACATCCTCTATAAATTCACCTTATAATCCTCTTGACAACTCCATGATTTTATTAGAGACAGATGAATCAGAAGTAGCGAATATAATTATAAATCTTAAAACAAATAGTGCTGCTGGCTATGATGGAATCTCTTCTGCAGTTATTAAAGCTGCCCGAAATTCTCTTATTCCTCCTATAACATACGTCTGTAACCGTTCTCTTGAGTCGGGTGTCTTTCCAAAAGCCTTTAAGAAAGCTTTGGTACATCCAATCTTTAAGAGTGGGGACAGAAGCAGTGTCAATAATTATAGGCCCATATCAGTACTCACTTCCCTCTCAAAAATAATGGAAAAAATTCTTAACACAAGGCTTATTAATTACTTGAACAAATACAAAATCATATCAGAAAATCAATACGGCTTTAGAAGTGGCTTATCTACAGAAGACGCTGTTATGGATCTAGTCAACTTAGTAGCTAAAAACATAGACAATAAATTCAAAATAATAGGAACCTTCCTTGACCTTTCAAAGGCCTTTGACACTGTTTCTATCCCCATCCTACTTCAAAAACTGAATGAAATTGGCATAAGAGGTTTGGCTTTGGACATCTTTCGAGACTATCTCTCAGAACGCAGACAATGTGTGAAAATAGATTCTTTTCTTAGTGATGATAAATATCTTTCCTATGGAGTCCCTCAAGGCAGTGTGCTAGGACCGACACTGTTTCTGGTATACATAAACAGTCTCTGTCGCTTGACTATTCCGAATTGCCGCATCATCACGTACGCAGATGACACTGTTTCTTGGCACACGACAAAACCTGGGAGAGTGCTCGATGCAGAATGGAAGAGGCCCTGCGTGTTGTATCAAACTGGCTCTGTTATAATCTGCTGACTCTAAATATTGACAAGACCAAGTATATTACTTTTTCTGCATCAAAGTTAACACAACCTAAACCTGATCCCTCCTACATCAAAATTCACCACTGTGATTCGACAAATGCAAACTGTGGATGCATGGCAATAGAACAGACGGATAAAATAAAATATCTGGGAATTATACTCGACAGTACCCTTACCTGGACACCTCAAATAGATAACATAGCATTCCCGGGTTCGAAAAATTATTCCAGTTTTTAAAAAATTGAGGAATGCGGCGGACCCAAAAACCTTGAAACTGGTTTATTTTGCGCTGGCCCAGTCTATTCTGAGTTATTGCATCCCTTCCTGGGGTGAAGCGTGCCCCACTCATTTTATAAAATTGGAGCGTGCACAGAGAGCTGTGTTAAAGGTCATGACTAAAAAGCATTACCGTTACCCCACTACCCAACTATATAAAGACTGTGAGGTGCTCATAGCCAGGCAACTCTACATACTTCAAATGGTACTTCGTAGACATCGTTCGCTCCCACTGGAGCACCGCGCACAAAAAGTAAGTCGAAAACTGGAATACCGGGTATGTGAACACCTCCCCCACAGAACCGCTTTAGCTCGCAGACAATACTATGTCCGAAGTAGTCATGTTTACAATAGGATTAATAAAGATCTAAATATCCATAAAACTACTGCAAGAAAGTGTAAACAGGAACTGAAGCAGTGGCTGCAGAGACTTTCATACGAGGATACAGAGGTGCTTTTGCGATCCCCCTATAGAGCTAACTAAACCATATCTCATGATAAAGTCGTAAGATACATCACACAATTAGTGAGGACTGCTGTCTTTGACACAACCAATCCCTAGATGTTTAAAATAGGGCAGGGTTTATTATGCACACATTAATACTCTCTCTCTCTCACACACACACACACACACACACACACACACACACACACACACACACACACACACACACACACACACACACACACACACACACACACACGCACACACACATTTACAAAGTTTTTACGTGTACACTCGCAATTCCATCCCTCTCTTTTATACCTTTATACTCTTTTATACTTGTTCTTAAGTATTGTCTCCATATGTAGCGGATTCAATATTATGTAGTACTAAACAGGGCAGTTCAATATAAAACTAGTGCAGCCGCTAACGATCAACCATATCCTACTAGTATGTTACTAGTATATTGATGCCTGTAATCGTTATTAATATGGAAAATTTTGTTACACGTTTTTCTCAGAATAAAGATTTTTATTTTTTTTTTCTGCTGAAGCTATGCACATACATTTAACTAAGTGCATTCGCATAATGGTATTTTTGAAACCTGTTCTATTCATCTAAGCAATAAGATATAAGAAAGTTCGCGAACTTGGTGAAAGAATTCTGAAATCTAGTTTAATTGGCTCTAGGAAAACGTTACTCTGTACCTGTAACTATCGGATAAAAATCAAAACCAATCAAAATTGGTCTTCATGGTTGACATGAAAGTGAACAAAGCATGCGAGTGTATTTAGAAGGCATTAGTTCCATTAGTGACGATCAGTGACAGTTTACTCATTCACTCATCACGGGACCTCCAAAACTATACGCTCGATCGACTTGAAATTTGGCGTATATACTTCTTTATCGACGCAAGATATTAAAATACGAGTACACATGAATCTAGCAGCAAACACTACTACTACACTGTGAAAATCGTATAAATTTTAAGATACACAAATCTTTGTAATATTTACTAGAGAGATAAATATAAAAATTCAGAGGTAACCTAGCCTTATATTGCAAAAATCGTATAAATGTTACGTACTTTAGCATTTATACAAGGAGGATGTTATTCTACATTTACAACTTATACATTTTTAGGCACGCAAAAACTTGTTGCGAGAGGGATTCAAACCTGTCACCCACAGAGCCAACAAATGTGAAGCAGGATACAAAAATAACACAACAGATTTAACAAGGAATATAAGATTGTAATTCATGACATAAAACCACGTTCACCTTTTTAAGAGCGACATTAGTCATACCTCAGACGTTTCCGACATTTTTACGGGTGACTATAAGTATGAAATATTGAGCGACTGGTATTAAAATAAGAGTAAAAGGCGGAGTATTTTGTTGAAATTTCAGAGGGAATTGAAAATAGACGTGTAGATGTGTAGTCGCCGGGTCTGTTTTAAGACGATTAATATCGACAGATTAATGTTGATGGATAGGAGTGTAGTTGTATCATAAAATGGAATAGGTAGCTCACATCCCGTAGTTATACGCAATGCTTTAACAGCTCAGTGACGCAGTGAGTTAACAAAGAGTTGTGCCGTGGGTTTGAATCCCGCACGGAACAAGTATTTGTATGGCCTACTAAAAATTGTTCCAGGTGTGGATGTTTGTCCTTGTGCAATTTATGTATGATAATTGCCTTCACGATTCAGTAGATACTCCCACCGAGTGTGTTGTTGCCACCACACTAGTATTTTTATGACTAAATAGTCGATACACTGTTTCCTTGTGGCAGAAATAAAAACAGGGATTATGCCTACACACATCGCATCAGAAAAGGACAGTAATACCTGTAATACTCTGTGAGTGTAGCACAGTCCCTAGTGTCCAGACTATCACGTGTAGCTTTCAAATGTTATCTAAATGTAAAAAAAAATAATCCGAAGAGGTAATGGATATCCAAATCAAAATTAAAACACCTTCACAGCATACTATGGCCATGGTGCCAGTAAACGTCACCAGTGATCTGCTTGTGTTGTGGCAGCGTAAGAGAATCTATCGCCAAATTTCACCCCGTAGGTGTCGTAAGAGGCGACTTTGAGGAATTCCTGGAAAAACTACATGGCTCTTGATAAGTAACGATAAAACTATCTCGTTTTCCCGAGTCGTAAAATACCCATACTATTGACGGACAGCAGCGTTAAATTGCTCACGTGTGGTGCTGCGATCCGCTAACTTCTTCTTCTGCCACGGAGTAAGTTCACTTCCAATAGTGAACTTCTACAGGCCGGTAAAGGAGAATACAAAGAACATTCAATAACTACTGTGCCTAGAAGTTCAACATAAATGCTTGAAAATCCGACTCGTGAGCGCTGTATATATAGCAAATAATCACATTTATTCGTGAATATGTCTTTATTTCGGGCATTATAGTTTTGTGTATGATTTCACGCGGTTCAAAAGTGCGGTCCCACAGACTAGATTTTTTTTGCAGCTATAAGAAAATGGCGCAGATAAATGTATGGTAGCGACGTATGTGTTATCTCCTTAAGTTAAGAATCCTTCCTTTTTGAAGTCTATGGGATAATTTCAAATAGACTCAACGAACTAGAGCTCAGGTAATAATTACTGAACCATTGTATTTTTTATCATCTTTCCGTTAAAAGAAATAAAAAATTGCACCTAAATAATACCTCATAAAGTGTAAACATAGCGCGTAACAAGAGTGAATTATAACATAATCGCTGGATGAGCACAAACCAAGAAACGTGACGGCTGTAATGCGTCCCTCATAAGCCTCACTTAATGTGCTTTTTCTTTCTCGTACATTATCTCGACTACACGTATATGGCAAGCGCATTATACTGATTTATTATATTTTTAAAGGATATTTTATTGACTATTAACTTCTGCCCACGGATCCGCCTGTATGGCAACAGAAAGCTCTTCATGTTCAATTGCCAAAGCATCATCCTCGTACGAGTGAAATGGGGACTTTGAAATGTTGCGGAAATGGTTCGAATCCGTCACTCGACTACTGTAGTGAACCACTCCTAACACAAGCATTTAAAACTCAACAGGAGTGGTTAAAGGAAATATTATTAATACTAGTAGCATTGCTTGTACTTAAAAAAAGACAGAGAAAAAAACATAAAATACACCGACTGATTCACGGGAAGCAGCATCAAAGTAAGAGAATTCTGGTGCAGCGGTCATTATCCCGCCCACCAGGCGTGGCGAGTTAGACAAATCCTCAATGCGCTGGGAGACGCACGTATCATGCAGTGGTCTTTGACATTACCGTGGTCGCCGCCGTATACAGGAATAGTGGGGCCGCCGGGGGCTGGGGGCCGTTTCCTTGTAGCTCTCGCCACAGTTGACTTTTTATTGAATATAATTTCAAAACTAAAACTTACACAGGCGAACTATTTGGACTTAATAAAATATTGTTTTTCGTTAAAAATATGGAGCTAAATCCCCCAAAGCAATTTTGTAAAATTTATTTTTGAACGCATTGGTTTTTAACACAGATTGCGCTCCAGCATATTTGTATACGTCCGTGACTTCTAACTTTATTCAACGTTGAGTAGTCTGCAAAAGGTTAAAGAAAACGTAAAAAGGAACGTTTTAATACTTTGATATAGGAAAGAATATTTTCCATATACTTAATAAATAAACATAAAAAAACAGTTTAATTGTTTGTGGTAACAGGCGATCAGCCGTTTTTGAAAAGATTTTGTTACGAAAGCCTTACAATTAGCGCTACCGAAATAGTTAATTTTAATTTTGCAGATTTATCTCGTTATGATTGTAGTAAGACGCAATAATTATTTGATCAATGTACCCTACCTGTAAGTGTCCTTCGATCAAAATTATATGAAGCTGACGCATTCTCTGTGTTTGTTTACCATGTAGTCATAGGTTAATGGACCAAATTACAAGAGTTTTAATCTTCTGGAGGGAAAATAAGATTTTTACTGATATCTTAACCAATATGAGCTCTCACCGGCAACACGTCATTCTGAATTTATATCCACTAAAATTAGGACAAAATAATTCAAAAGCAAGCATTCAAAATCCTCAGCTAAGGGTGGGTAATACTATAGAGTTTTCTACAGAGAACGCGTCAACTTTGCTGATATAATATGAAGTAAAAATTACATATTCCTATTAAAATACTTTAGCTAACTAGCTGCCTAATTATTGCAGGGATAGTTTTGAAAATAATGAACTGATTTACTAAATTTCACACAAATTTTTTGACATACATGTGATATTGTGAGGCAACTGATACAAGTGGTAAAATTAAAAATTTTATACAATCCCCCTAAATATAAAGAAAATTAGAACATTATCAAAAAATTCAAGGTCAATTAAATACGCATTATTAAAAATAACGAGGACCACACGAGATGGACCATTTTTTAAATAAAAAAAAATCATCAAATTCGGTTCACTGAGAGAAAAATTAATGAGGTGACACACATAAAATGTTTAACGTGGTAGAGCTACCCTGCAGCTGTATTATGGTTGTAGTATGAATGGGTCCGCTCGACCGGGGAAGGACCACGCTCTCACAGAATACCAGAGTAAAATAGTAGCCTAATGTTGCTGTGTTAGATATGGTGAGTGTAGAGAACCGGGGACCCGTTTTACTGGAATTGAGACATTCCGTCTTAGTGCTCAAGGGTGTCAACATATCTGCATTTTGATACTCAATCGAGGTTAAATGTGGATGTCTATGGGCCACAGCATCCACTTACTATCAGGTGGACTGTGTGCTCTTCATCCTTATCCTATAAAGAAACATACATTCGAGCCTCCTCTTTTTTGAATTCAGTCATAACACTCATATTTTTCTCCACAGAGTGTTGTATTTAGCATAGATTGAACATATTTGTTTTTGCTCTTTTTTGTCGATGAAATTCAGCTTTATAAAGCAAATTATGTTAGACTTCGGCTTTGCACTCATTCTAGTTTTTTATCTCATAAACACCAGAAAAGAACCATTTAACTTCACAATATGAACTCAAATCATAATGGGAAGAACAATAAGTAAATTTCTTACTTTTACGGTAGCACATACCACTATTTTAAAAGATAGACATATTGTATACACAGACAAGGGCTTAAATGATCATTTTTATGTTTAACGTACATAAATATCTCCCTGACATCACAGCAAGGTAAGTTTAGATCGAAGGAGATATAACATAACATTTGTTGACCAGGATAAAGATTTTAATAAGTCGTTTTTTGTTTTCTTTTTAACAAGGTATATCAACAACATGAACACTAGAAGGTTATTCCTTCTTCTGTATTCCGTATTTAAACATTGTGGAGAATAGTTCATAAAACTAAAAGTTGACCCATGAATTTTATGCATTTATATTTTTTCTACTAGCAAATAAATCAAATTTCATTTATCTGTTAACTTTGGTTTAAAACTTGAAGACAATTTCCCTATAGGTTTAGGAATTTGATTCCCATTTTACTTCCTCATGGATTTTTCTAGATTATTTTCATACGAGAGAATTACAGTAAGATGTTATTCATAAGGCAAAAAAGAAATACATATATTTTACAAGATTAATTTTGCAAGCTATGTCACTTGATGTGGTAATTACATGCCACCCTTACGGTTTAGGTATAATATAGCTGTATTGTTATAACAAATTTTAACTATGTCGATTTAAAAAAAAATGTTATAATCTAAAGTAAAAAATTAATTAGTACCCGTCTATTATTTTAAAAATTATTGTGCTTTTAACCATATTAAAACATGTTAAGTTTTTATTTGTCTTGCTTACTTTGTTTACTTTGACCTTGACCTATATAGTTTATTGACCGAAAAACAATATTGCATCCACAGTGAATTGAAAGGATTTTCATTTTATAAGCAACCTCTGTAGTCGGATTACTTCAAAACTGAATGTGATTTTTCAGTGTTAATTTAGGTTAAAAATTGTTATTTTTATTCAGGAGAAAGTACTTAATAAATTCAAAATGATTTGTACTAGGCTGCACTAAAAGTATCGGGAATGGAATATTTCCACTATTCCTGTCACATTAAAATCTTTTTAATTGAAAACTCCTTTGTTTTAAAAATCGAATGCCATTTATTTATTTAAAAAAAAGATTCTCGGTCTTGTCACAAGGTTTTGTCAAACTTGTTTAGTCGTTGAGAAAATGGAATTGACTCGAGAAAATTCAAGAGCGATGATTTATTATGACTTTCGAAGTGGTTTAACACAAAAACAGTGTGTTGACCGGATGATTTCTGCATTTTGTGATGAAGCCCCATCCAAAACCACAATTTATCGCTGGTTTGCTGAATTTCAACGTGGACGTGTCAAGCTCAGTGATGGTCCCCGTCAAGGTCGTCCAAAAACTGCAGTCATCCAAGAAAACGTTGATGCTGTGCGTAAGCTGATTGAGGAAAGGAAATTCAGGCAACTTTAGACATTGGCATGAGTCAAATACAAATAATCCTGCATGAACAATTAGGTGTAAAAAAGTTGTTTTCCCGATGGATACCGCATTCGCTCGGTGAAAAGCACAAAGCGGCTCGCGTTACTTGGTGTGTCAGAACTCTCGAAAGATTCCACGCAGGATCCTCAAATGCTGTATACAATACCGTATCAGGTGACGAATCCTGGATATACGCGTACGAACCCGAAACAAAAACTCAGTCACGAGTTTGGGTGTTCGAAAATGAGTTAAAGCCAACAAAAATTGTTTGTTCACGCAGTGTTGCAAAAAAAATGTTGGCCATGTTTGTCTCCAAAACCAGCCATGTTGCGACTATTCCTCTTGAGGGCAAAGAACGGTTAATGCAGAATGGTATGCTAGCATTTGTATGCCACAGGTCGTTTCTGAACTCCTTAAAGAGAACTGCAACTGTCGCATCATCCTCCAGCACGACAATGCTAGTTCTCACACCGCACACAGAACAAAAGAGTTTTTAGAGCAAGAAAACATAGAATTATTAGACCATCCGCCGTACAGCGTTTAGGTCGGGACCTAAGCCCTAATGATTTCTACACTTTCCCTAAAATAAAGAATAAATTGCGTGTTCAGAGATTTTCATCACCTGAGGAAGCTGTGGACGCCTACAAAACGGCCATTTTGGAGACCTCAACTTCCGAATGGAATTGTTGCTTCAATGATTGGTTCCATCGTATGGAAAAATATGTCAAATTTCGCGGGAAATACTTCGAAAAGCAATAAATACATTTTTAAATAGTAATGTTGTGTCAATTCCTTGATTCCCGAAATTTTCAGTGCAGCCCTCGTATACATTTATCCATAAAAGATAGCTGAACAAACAGATATTAATTTATCTAATAAAAAGCCAATTTTATGTATCATTGTGTTGGATTGTAATTAAATAATTGACTTTGTTAATGTGAAATATTTGTGTTTCACTTTTTTATTTATTTATTTATAAGGTACACCAACAGCAAAACACATTAAACATTAACAACAACACAATAACAAATGTATATGGTTAAATATGTTCGCCAATTACAGGTATACACAACATTTACCGTAATGTGCAGATCATTACACCACAATGGCACTGAAAACAAAACAACTTACATAAAAAAACTAACTAAGGAATAAGTGTGTGCTGAGAGGGTGAAAAGAAATTGGTCAATTTTTTTTTGAAGCATCGGGCAGAGTCGTTGAAAATGTCAATGTCCGGTATCTTGGTCATAATTTCATTGTATGTGTTACATATTTTGGCTAAGTGATAATGCGCGCCTAAATTAGTTTTGTGGCAAGTTATGCTAAATAGTTTGCGAATTGGATATCGAGGATATCTGTACGGGATAACTAATTTAATGTGATCGAGGAGGTGCGTACTTTTGATTTTGTTATGCAGTAACTTGTGTAGGAACATTAAGTCTGCAATGAGACGTCGGTCACGTAAGGTTGTCATTTTGAAAAATGCTAGCCTCTGAATATAGGGGTGTCTATGCGATATGCCTGGAGTTGAAAAGGCAAGGTAGCGTGTAAAAGCTCTTTGAATCGTTTCGATTCGCTGAGAAGACGCACTATAAACTGGGTTCCATGCAACACTTGCAAATTCGAGGTGGCTACGTACTAGTGCATTGAAAAGAACCATCTTAGTTTGGACACATCGGAAGCTTTTCGCGTTTCTTTTTAGGAATCCCAACATACGAGTCGCCTTTTTGACGATATTATCAGTGTGAGCGGTCAGTTTCAGCTTACAATCCAACAAGACACCAAGATCCCTGATCTCCCTCACCTCCGCCAAGGTCACGTCACCCAATGAGTAGGTAGTAGTGATGGGGCGTCTTTTTCTGGTGTAGCTTATGTGGTAGCATTTGTTAGGATTTAAAATCATTCCGTTGATTGCACACCAATCCATGAGTTTGTTTAAGTCAGATTGCAGAAGGTCAGCATCCCCGGGACTTTTGATCGTTCTACTCAATTTGAGATCGTCAGTAAACATAGATACACTACTGTTTTCGATATATGCTATATATATAGCTATGTCATTAATAAATATCAAAAAGAGTAGAGGACCCAAGTGGGACCCCTGAGGGACACCAGACTTAGCCAAAAACAATTCAGATTCAAATCCATCTATAGCCACTTGCTGAGGTCTCGCCAGGTAAGATTCGAACCACTGCAACAGTGAACCACTTATGCCCATTACTCTTAGTTTAGACAACAGGACTTGGTGGCCGACTTTGTCGAAGGCACTTGAAAAGTCTGTGTATATTGCGTCTACCTGCAGTCCCCTGTCCACGTCCTGTTGGAACCATGCCTGAAACCATGTTGGAAATCGGACATAATGTTTTCAGTATGGCTGTAGACTATGGGGTAAACAAGGCATTCAAATAATTTAGAAAAACACGATAAAATGGAGATAGGTCGGTAGTTGGTAACATCAATCTTATCACTTTTCTTATAAATTGGGATAATTCTGGCTTTTTTCCATTCATCGGGAAACTTTCCTTCGCTTAAGTAGCGATTAAATATTGATGTCAACGGGAAGGCAAGAACGGATCCACATCGTTTCACAAATAGGGGTGGTATGTTGTCAGGTCCAGGTCCTTTTTTTTCATTGAGGTGTTGTATTTTTTGTACACTTGAGACTCGCTCAATTCAAGTGTAACGATGGAATTACTCACGTTCGCAATATCATGACTATGAGAAACATCGGTAACGCTATTATTGGTGTACACGGAAGAAAAGTGACTTGCAAAAAGGTTCGCTATATCGGTGCCTGAAGATGCAGTTGAATATTTCAATATCATTTTAGCGGGAAGTACAGAAAGACCTTTGCGCTTATCTTTGATGAAACGCCAAAATTTGTCCAGATCTTTACAGATGTTAGACTTAATTTTTGTCATGTAATTATTATAGCAGATATTAACAAGTTTATGGCATCGTTCGCGAATAAGGTTGTAGTCATACTTATCTCTAGGATTGCCGTACTTGGCATATCGTTTTCTAAGTTTTTCCTTATCTCTTAAAAGTTTTATTAGATTTTTCGTAAACCATGGTGGTTTCCGAGTTGGTTTAGATGTGTATTTAGGTACGTGATTGATAATTTCACTCTTCAGTTTTTTGTAAAATTCAGTGACAAAATCATTGACGTCCTTACAGTCCTTAAAATGGTAAGCCAATCAGTACAACTCAATTCCAGGATTAACGAATCGTAATCTGCCTTGTGGTAGTTATGTTTTACACGTGGCTTAGGTAGCAGATTTTTGTCGTGTTTAAAATTAAGTTCTGATATTTCAATGAGTATAGGGGGATGGTGCAGATCAAGTTTACTTAACAAATCTAAGGGTTGAGAGACATTTAGGCATTTAAAACTACTTAAGGCCAAATCCAGGGTTCTACCATGTGAATTCCTTATATGCTTGAATTGGTACAGATTATTCATAGACAAGCAGTCCACCAGACAGCGTCCTAAATCATTATTATAATTAGTAGGAATTGTGTGATTGCAGTCCTCGTTAAACTCCCAGTCGACAAAATTTAGATTAAAGTCACCCATCACAATTACATTATCAATATGGTTCAGCACACTGTCCAGATTATCTACGAAAACCCTTTGTTGATCCAATCTGGGTGGCGACGGTAAGTATACTGCACAGATAGAAAGAGTGGAATATGAACCATTTATTCTGTATCCAATGTTAACCCAAAGGTCTTCTCAATCAGTTTCCCAGTTAGACATTCGCATAGAAGGTATTTCACGGGATACTGCTATTAATACTCCGCCACCATCCATCTTGGAGCTTGAAGCACTTGAGCGATCCCTACGGTATACAACATATCTAGAGTCAATGAATTCACTGTCTGAGATACTTGCACTTAGCCATGTTTCGGTAAAGATGATTATCTTTTAACTATTTACTAATATGTTTTTGTTCACTTCATTAGTCTTCGTTCGTATCCTACGGATATTTTGATAATATATATCGAAATTTATAACTAAATTTTGTAACACTCGCTAATCATTAACCTAACTATTTAATTAACGTTACACTGTCCATATTACGAATTAACAATGCCTCGCTGAATTCATCCTTCCGTACAAAGATTCGGCCATTTCGTACCCAAGTGAACTTATATTTGCATTCCTTGGCTTTAATTCGTGCTGCAGCATGCAAATACTTGTTTGTTGGAGACAGATGTTCAGAGGCGAAGACTGGCTTACTAATACCAGCAAGGCCGAGTTGTTGAGAGCTTAGTTTATCCTTGTTATTCTTTTTGTTAAACGCAGATACCGAAGTATGACACTTGTATGGTATGGTATGAAAATACTATAATTTTAATAAGTTAAGACTTACAACATGAAAAGTTTATGTTATTTTTAAGGTATTGTTTTTTATTTTGAATTAACTTTATAATCCAAAAGAGAAATTTCTAGTACTATTTACTTTTTATCTGAATCTCATCATCTATACTTATATCATATCATAGTATTTACAAATAAATAAAAACAAAATTATGACTAGTCTTGTTTTAATTTATTTTACAGCTGTATTGAATACAATACTTTATGACATGCAACACTCAATATATGTAGGAGGACAAGCTTGACTCACACTCTAATGAACTGGTCTCAACCCATTATGAAACAGTTTTTCTTTTGTACATAATATTTCAAATCATTTGGAATAAAATAAGGTCAGGTGAATTTGCGTAGGTACCTCTTTAGCTGTGTTTACCTCTACTCTTTCTTCATCAATGGTTGGGCTCGGCGTCTGCTAAATATAAATTGATAATATCTCCTCTGCTGGTATAGAGCAGAGGAGATATTAAATAATTAAATAATTTAATAATTAAATAGTCCGGCTAGGTAAGTCCTACTTCGACCGAGAGGTCAATCGACGGATTCAACTCGGCTGGGCAGCGTTCGGGAAATTACAAGTCAGGGTCAGGTGTACCTCAAAACCTGAAAACTAAGTTGTACAACCAGTGCGTGTTGCCAGTGATGACATATGGAACTGAGACGTGGACCTTCACTGCTGGCCGTATGAGGACGCTCAAGGTCGCTCAGTGAGCTATGGAGAGGGCTATGCTCGGAGTTTCTCTGTGTGATAAACTTAGAAATGAGGATATCCGCAGTAGAACCAGAGTGTCCGACATAGCCCAACAGATTAGTAAGCTGAAGTGGCAATGGGCCGGCCATATAGCTCGAAGAACCGACAATCGTTGGGGAAAAAAGGTTCTCGAGTGGCAGCCTCGTACCGGTAGACGAAGTGTGGGGCGACCCCCCACTAGATGGAGTGACGACCTGGTAAGACATGGAGGAAGTCGATGGATGCAGGTGGCTCAGGACCGCGCTTTGTGGCATACCTTGGGGGAGGCCTATGTTCAGCAGGGACTTGTGAAGGGCTGTAATGATGATGATGATGGTATAGAGCAACTGCTGGAGGCTTTTGCATGCCTAGTGAGTTGTGGGCTCACGTATGTATTTCTGTGTGTATGTATGATTTTTTTTTGAATTTTGAGTTTTTCACCCTAGCTCACTGTAGCTTACGCTTCTCCCACTTACTTTCCGGTTGGCCGATAGAAAATGCCATATGGCATTAAGTCCGCCGTTTGTACTTTTAGTACAAGAAAGTGTATAAGTAAATAAAATTTACATATTAATATACATATACATATATATAGGTATATATATATATATTTTTTGTTTGCAACATGTGTAAGCGCTAGGACTGCAGTGATAAGTATTTCGACATAGTACTTAGGTAATTTAGCGCCTACAGACAGGGCCCAACAGATACGAGTAGTTTAAGTTTTTGCCAAGCTTAAAAGGTTAGCACTAATACTAAAAGATTGTAAATGATTGCTCGCATTTAATAGAAATTGTTTAGTTAGAATTTTGTGGAATTAAACGCTGGCTTGGTAAGCTGCTACCACAGCCTAAGTCTACTGCAAAATATAGGCTTTTTCCCATAGAATGTTACACATGGGGGTATTGAACATATCTGAATCTGCATTTTCCGGGGAATAGTAGAATTGTCAAAGACCCCGTTTTACTGATTCTCGTGTCGGCTAGAGTTTATAAAACCACATACAATTTGCAAATTATTATTTTTTATTTAGAATCAAAGTTTTTAATGGTTGAAGTTTCAAAAAATGTTATTTCCATACGTTTGAAGAGTGATTCTGGTAAAGAACTTAATGGGAACCGCAGGGTTTTTGTTACATATTGCATAGAGTATTATATAATATGCAACAGTCATGAGAGTCTTGAGTTCGATTCTATTTCGTACGCCAGTATCAGGGTCTAAGCAGTAATCAATTACTTTTCATCGCGAAGTTTACTGTGAAATGATGCCTCTTTTGAGAGTGTTGTGAAACTATCACTTATATTCATACATATACGTGTATTTTTACGGCTATTACAATTTTTTCGTCCGTATTAAGTGATATCATACACAACATATTCCCCTTTTCATTTACTTCGGAAATGTAACATAGGAATCATTATTTATGATGGAATATTTGTTTACCGTTACCGTTACCGTTAGAGTTTATCAAAAGTTCATTGCTGAACATAGGTTCCTTCCATACATTGCTTCATTGGGAGGATATTTGCTATAGCAGCCACGCTCGGCAACCGCAGTTTTTATTTTAATTTTGTTACAAGAAAGACGCTGCTACTACTCTCCCGATTAGCTCCCCTCTTTCGAGTTTTACGTCACCCACAGGAAAATAGGGGGTACTAAATATTCCCACAACGCCAATACATGGTAATTCCCTAACACTCTTAAATAAACATTTGAGCAACAATATTATTAGTTACATAATATTCTGAATTAAAAAGGTACATACTAATCTTCATTTAGGTTATAGTACAAGTCATATTCTCATTTACCTCTTAGTATATACTGCGTCGATCACAGCAAGATGCTCACAACTGGTGTAAGTGTATATTATGGCCTATAGGCACATCTATCCTCTACTTTGATTCTCAATATGCAGAAGTCTTTAACTCCCAGATAATGAACAAGATGAAAAAAATTAGTCCTAAGTTTCTTTTAAGTCATCGTACGAAACATGGTAACGTTATGCATCTATTCCACGCGGGTAATCTATGACACCGTGACCTTTCCCCGGTCAAGCCGACCTACTCTTGCTACAGCTGTGTTGTGGCTCTACCAAGGAAAATCGCACTGATTTGTTAAGTTTAATTAGACTACAATAGTTTTATTTACAATACAACAAAAAAAATAGATATCAAGTGGTAAATCTAATCATGGAGTCGGTAGAAAAATAAAACGGCCATTTTGCAATTGTAATGCGGAGAGTTGAAAGTTAAAGAGCATTTCGATGTAAAATTTTAATAAGTCCACAGGTTTTCTATTTATATTTTAATGGAAAATTTACATTTTATACGTGGTAGAGCCATGCTGCTATTATATTAGTAGTGTAGTTGTAGCACGAATGGGTCTTGGAATGGGATTGGTACGTTTGCCATACATTTGGAGCGGTCGCTACGAACTTTTATATTGTCCTATTCAGCACTTATAAAAAAAACAGTACTGAAATTTCGACAACTATTTATTAATTAAAAGTTTTACTCATACACAAGTTCGGACACAGAATTTCTACTATTACATAAAACTTATACGCGACTTGGATTATAACAGCGCGATAGCCCTGGCGAAGGGCAGAGTAGACCCGGAGTGTATTCTTAGCTTTCACTGATAGCCAGCCGGCAGGCAAGAACCAGGTCCGTAGCTGGGGAGCAGTTTAGTTGAAGAACAACCAACTGAACGAATTTAGGAAAGTCTTGCGTATTTATAGCAAAATTATTGCTGATTTTTAATAGTGTATTTGAATAAACCAGCAATAATTGCAAGTTAGCATTTTACTTTAACAAATAGTGATGTGACAGCTTAAATAGGGATGTAACAGAACGTAGTAGAAGCGTGTGCTAAACACTTTACGCTATCGCTGTTTCCAAATACCAACTATAACGAAATAGACAAAATAAAAAGAAAATAGAAATATTCCTTACAAAATTTACCTATTATTTGTACTTACTTTTATTTTTACGTAGTGTAGCTCTACCACGTTATGGCTGCAGCCATATTATATGCAATAAACGACATTTGTCAAGGCAAACGAAATATGTCTATTTTGTAGGGAGTTGTGGCTCTGCTAGGCCAGGATTTCAATAAATGTGAAATTTTGAGCCATTGGTATTGGTACTGCAGCTACGAGCTACGCGTAAGATGTGCTGAGTACTGTGGATAATTGGGACTTTACCTTTATTGACAAGTTTAAATACGGAACGCAGCTACTTTGTTGGATATGTTGCTTTAACATGTGAGCAAGCTCAAACAGCAAGGTAAAAGATTTAAAGATAAAACTATGAATGAGTATTTGTAATGAATGTTCGTTTGGAAAGTATAATTTAAGTTTGGATTGTAATGAAAATCTAAGGCAATCTGATCACTCTGACCAATCTGATCAAATGTCGCTCCGTAGAAATCGTAACATGCGACATTGAGAAATTCTAGAAGAACTATAATATGACTCCCGATAAGTGGCGGAAAACTATCACGTATTCCCGAGGCGTAATGCATTCATACTATGTCGATAGTCCGTCGGGACAGCAGCGTTAAATAGCTCACGTGTGGTGCTGCGATCAGTAAACCACCTGCCAGACGTAACGATTAAAAGCTTGCTTCCAATATAGTGAACTTTTACAGGCCTGTAAAGGAGAATCTAAAGAACATTAACTACCCACTAGTCTTGCCTAGAAGTTCAACATAAATACTCAAAACTCTGTCTCGCGAGTGCTGTAAAACATTTGCTATAGCAAGTATTACCTTTATTTGCGAATATGTCTTTATTTCGGGTAATACAGTTATAGTCCATGTTAAATGATGCTGCAATAACTTTGTTGTTCATATAAAAAATACGTAAGTTTTTAAGTCCCTTCATTCGTAAATGTGTGATTTTAATTCCAATTTATTTATTTGAGAAATAAAAGTGATTTCCTACTATTGAAAGTAGTGTGCTAGACAAAAGCAGACCCGTTTTTTTATAGCTATAAGAAAATGGCGCTGATAAACGTGGTAACGGCGTGTGTCATATCTTCCTTTAGTTAAAAAACCTTCCTTTTTTGAAGCATAGACCTTATATTTAATATGAAGTGGACTCAACTAACTAGAGTTCAGGAAATCAGCACTTAAACATGCACTGTACTTGTTATCATCTTTAGTTTAACGTAAATAAAAATCGTACTAAAGTAATACTTCATACATTATAAACATAGCGCGCACAAGAATGAATTATTACTCCACTGGATGAGCACGAAAAAAGAAACGAGACGGCTGTAATGCGTTCCTCATAAGCCTAATTTTTTGTTTCTCGTACATTATCTTAAATATACAAGGGCATTATACTGATTTATTAGAATTTTGGAGGATATTTTATTGATTGATGATTTCTGCCCGCGATTCCACCTGCACAGCAACAGAAAGTTCTTCATATTCAATTGCCAAAGCATCATCCCCGTACGAGAGAAATGCGGACTGCAAACTCAAAAAAACGTGCGTTCAAATCCACCATTCGACTACTGTCGTGAACCGCTCCTAACACAAGCATTTAAATCTTACCAGGAGTGGTAAAAGGGTATATTAGTAACGCTAGTGGCATTGCTAGGATTTTTTATTTAAAAAAAAAACGTAAAATACAAAGACTGGTGACGGGAAGGAGCATCAAAGTATGAGAATTCGGGTGAAGCGGTCATTATCCCGCTCACCAGGCGTGGCGATTTTGACAAATCCTCAATACGCTGGGAGACGCCCGTGTTATGCAGTTGTTTTTGACGTTACTATGGTCGCCATAGTAGCCAGAAATAGCGGGGCCGACGGGAACAGGGGGCCGTCTCTATGTATATAATTTCAAAACCTAAACTTATTCAGGCGGATCAAAGACCAATTTGGACTAAATTAAATATTGTTTTCCGTTAAAAATAAATGGGATAAATCCCCCAAACCAGTTTTGTAAAATTTATTTTTAATCTCATTTGTTTTTAATAACCAAATTCTGCTGCAACAAATATGTATACGTCCATGACTTTTTACCTTATTGAATGTTCGGTAGTCTGTAAAATGTTAAGGCAAATGGAAAAAAAAAGTTTTAATTATCTTGCTATTAAAAGCTTATGTTTGTAGCTGACATTTTTTTCCATGTATTCATTTTCGTATAAGAGGAGAAATAGATTGGTCCCACGTAAGCAACGTATGCGATGCAATGCTCCTACGTTGTGTACGTAACGAAATGTTTGAAGACGTGACGTAGTCGACCTTATGAACTGCTACTTCAACATGAATAAATAACCTTTCCATAATGCTTTATAATTATCTCAGGGAAATGCTTATGCTACGGTCTATTGTCCGGAAAAGTTTGCATCTAAACTGTAGACAACGTTTATGCAGAGTGCAGTTAAATAAATAGTTGGATTACCTATATCACGAGTAAGTTGATCGAGTAGGCGTACAGGTTTTTAATATTTCCGTGCAATAGACAGCTGTCCGAAACGACCATAAGAGATAATTCAATCGTAGCTTTAATCAGCTAGAATTAGACGGCATGGAGTATAACGATACATATTTAAAAGCATTAAGGATGATTCGCCCTACACCATGTCGCGACCGGGCCGGAATCCACCCGGAGCACGTCCATCGTGCGCCAACCGGGCCAGTCATTCATGCTACACCGCCCGGTGTATGTTTGCTTGTATTCTTTGTACGGCCGTGTCTGCGATTGTTTTGTGTCAGCTAGTGATTTCACCAGTCAATAAACGTGACGCTTGAGCAAATATGCAATGTTCATAACTTGAATTAATATTGTTTTCCAAATAATATTTTTGTACTTACTATCTAAATATTTTTAATGGATCATGTCGTAAGCTACAGGATACTTGGCAACCCATTCGAGCAACTTTTCATCGTCCATTTTGATGTTGAGCTGCTCACATATCAAAGATTTGTCGCCGACTGCCCTGCGGGCACCCGGCGTACCGTTCATGTTACAATGTGTCGAGTTTGGGCCGAGCCGGAGCCAGGAAACAATACTCACCATTTCGACGCCATGTCCCAGCCGAGTCACGATGGCGCACGGCGGAGGCACGCCCAGGCCTTGGTCAAGCATGAATTATTTCGTACAAAAAGTTTACTAAGATGTGATCGTGTCCCGGCCGGAGCTCGGTTGGGGCCCGGGCCCGTCGTGTCACGGTGTACCGTGAATTATCCTTACGCTTTATTGACGAACATATTATATTAAAACACCTAATATATGAAACTAAAAAAAACTTAAGTACGCCGTGAGTTATGAGTCGCGTCATTGCTCACGAATTAACTAGTTTGTGGTGGTAAATTAATTAAATTTAAACACGCGAGGTATTGTAATGATGGTTTCAGAAAAAAAAAATTGCAAAAAAATATTAATAGTACTGTTAATTATGGTACTGGAAACAACTGAAAAGTTATTACTTCATGTCATCAGTGTCACAGTTGAAAGATGAAACTATTGCAATAACAAGCGAATATTTATAAGTCACTTATAATTTTAAATTGAAAGGCAAACATACACTGTTAAAAGTTATCCTCATCCGGGATGACAATTATAGCTAGTTATAATCGAAAGGTACAGTGTGACTCTTGAACTTATATTCCGGACATTTTTGATGTGAAACTTCGAAACGTTATGTCATAAAACTCGATGAAATGAAAAAGCGACACTAAAAAGAGACAAAAATATACATCTATAGGATTTAGCGATGAGAGAGAATGATATATTATGTGACATTTTACAATTGCAAAGAGGCCGTTTTCATTTTCCTATAACACGGAAGATCATTTGATTTAAATACATGAACGTTGTTTAGATTACCTGTATCTTCGTTGGCAATTTCTGAATTATTCCGTAAATTGTATACTAAAAACTTGTCAATTACATAAAATTGCATATGAAAATCCCAGTGTACGGGTAGCATTTAAAAAAAAGAATAAGAACTTAGGGAAAAATATCACTCAGCAATTAGAGGAATTTATGTGTCTGTTAACAAACACAGATGGCATCAAAGATTTTCAATATCCTGATCCAATCGCAGTTATCATTAACAGCTGAAGAATATTTGCATGTTTCAGATGGCGCGGGAAATTGATTATATGAGTACTTTTACATATAAAAATAAAAATGCACGTTTAGATTGGAATTATTCACTTGATTTCACATAATTTTGTATTCTTCTCCAGTAAAATTTTAAATTTCTGAGTAACTAAGAGCGTATTTCTGACTCGTTTATAACAAATAATGTAACGTTAGATAAAAGCGCTTACTTACCCTTAGTCGTCATAACACGGGGTAGGGCCACGCTCTCACAAAATACTGGCGTAAAATAGCAGCTCTATGATGCTGTGTTTCGTATGGTGAATAAAGAGAACCGTAGACCCTTTTTACTGGAAACGAGGCATTCCATGTTAGTCCTCAGGGGCAACAGCGCCACGATCTCATGGCGACATGGAGACAGCGACTGTCGCAACCCCGTGCTGGGCACGCCACTATAGCGGCGATAAGACCCCTCTTTGAGGAGTGGCTTGAGAGACGCCACGGCATCCTCACCTTCCGCCTGACGCAGGTCCTCACCGGACACGGTGTGTTTGGGAGGTTCCTGCACCGAATCGGGCGGGAGGAAACGCCCGGGTGCTCCCACTGCGAGGATGGACCGGAGGACACGGTGGAACACACCGTGGAGGTGTGCCCTGCTTGGGCGGAGCACCGCCGTGTCCTCGTAGCGGCGATAGGCGGCGGCGATCTCTCGCGTCCGGCCCTGGTCGAAGCCATGGTCCGGAGCGAGACGGAATGGGATGCCGTCACCACCTTCTGCGAAGCAGTGATGCTAGCGAAGGAGGTGGCGGAGCGGGAGAAGGAGAGAGCAGCAGCTTTCCTCCCCGGCCGCCGCGGGAGACGCCCTGGGCGTCGGGGGCTACGTCGTGGCCCCCGGCCACCGTAGGCGCAGGCCTGTGGACGGCGAGCAATGGGTAGCTCGTCGTCCGTCCGTCTAATGACGACAGGCCGTGTCGACGGCGCGTTTTGTTCCACGCGCGCCTCAAAGAGCTGTCAGCAGCGTGAAGGGGCCCGCAAGGGCCGACGCCTGCCGGGGCTGCGGGCTGTTCGAAAGAGATACCGCGGCTCCGGAACGTAAGGGCACTGAAGGAACACGGATGGTTTTTAGTCAGTAAAAGTCTGACACTCCCTTACGCTCCACCCAGAGCGAAAGGGGTCATTAGATGATTTTCCATCCGCAAAAAAAAAAAAAAAAAAAAGGGGCAACAGCGCATCGGCGTTTTAATTCTTAATCGAGGATAAATGGTGATGTTTATGTCATTCATTTATCATTAGATTAGGTGAATTATGTGGTCGCTTTTCACCCTTATGCTATATATAAAAAACACTGTCAATAGTCAAGGCACAGTTCAATAATCTTAGTAAATAAATTCGCCTCCCTTAAATTCGTTTTTTATTTTATTTTAATAAAATGAATTAAGAAATACTATACTACAAACATAACAGCACTCGTAAAATAATTTCGTTTTTTGTATTATAAAATAAAATCTCTTTATTTCAGACATAACATCCATAATGGTTAGTAGGTACACAAAAGTTGTAACTATGTTAGAAATATTTAGGAATAATTAGTGTAAGTACAAACCAGGACTGCCTGAGGCACTAGGTTTATGCACATGCATAGTCACGCAGTGTCTCATAACAGGACAATTTGGTTTGTCACTACATATGTGAGCTACCACGTATCCTGCGTATGAGCGAAGTGAACCGTTTGCGCAACACCGTCTCGAAGCTATCGGTGTGCGCTTGTACCACAGATTACCCCCTAATAGATTTCGTATACAGGGCCACAAACACGCGCAACACATACTTGCTGTAGTGACGCTAAGAATCACGATATCGTTTTCGACCAAGTTTGTGACCCGTAGAAACGTTCGAGTTTATGAAAATTTAAAAATAATTTAGAATCCAAAATACATTACAAATGGCTTCCCGTGCAGTGAAATGGTGTGGCGAGTCAGCTAATACATCCAGTTATCAAAAAGACGGCATAATATTTCGTCCGTAAGTAAATTCTATTCTTATCACGTTAACCTATTTCAAATGCACCGGAGTTCAACTTATACTGAAAATATATGTAATGTTGCAAAGTGATATCATTTAAGCACCCGTTGATGTCTTTTTGAAATGTACCTTTCACTCATTACGTAAATTAAAATAGTTGTCGTTGTCTAACGACATTACGTGTATCGATAGTGTTTTGATTTATAAGTCGATATTTGTTTGGTCATCGTTTACTTCTTCGTAGTCATTGTTTTTATACAAATAGTGGTGTATCATTGTGGTTCCTAAGTATATGTTATAGGTTTCCTAAATGCCCAGAAAGGAAAAGATATGGATCGACGCTACTTGTCGAGGGGACCAATGGTTTCCCACAAAAATAGTGTGCTATGCTCAAGACAATTCACAGATGACAATATTAATATTATGAAAAACCGTAGAAGGCTGTTGGATTCCGTTATACCATTTCTATAGTGACAAACGAGCGCACAGTCCACCTGTTGGTAGGTGGTTGCTGTGGCCCATAGACATCTACATCTATCCTCGATTACGAATCAAAATGCAGATGCGTTTTCACCCGTGAGGACTAAGATTTCCAGTAAAAAGGGTCTCCGGCTCTCTACACTCACCATACGAAACACAGCAGCATTAAGCTACTATTTCACGCTGGTATTCTGTGAGAGCGTGGTCCCTCCCCGGTCGAGCCGACCCATTCGTGCTACAACTATACTACTAATATAACTGCAGCATGGCTCTACCACGTACCAATGTAGATTACACAATAAGTAATAGCACTAAGTGGTTAATCGATACGTGATATCCTTATGTTTAAGCGAATGTTACACGTCGAAATTAAACTATTTTTAACGGATTTATAAACCATAAAACAACTGAAAGTTATAATGTGATTGTTGTTATAGTTAGTGTTACATAAACTTCAGTAATATCCTATTATTATTATTATTATTATGTTATGGGGTATCTATACAGTTTTTTCATTGGTAAATATATAATTATAAATTAAAATGAAAAGACAAATATACATAAATATAATTAAAATAAAATAAATACACAAATACATAAATAAATAAAAGCCCAACCAGATGGAAGCCCTCGGCAGGGGAGACCAAACGGCCGAGGGTTAGGAGGAAAGGAAAAGAAACCGGCGGATGATGCGGGCGGTATCGAGGAGCACCGCCTTCTGCTTTGAGCCCGGAGCGGTCCGTCACAGAGTCCCAGTCACCTCAGATGACCCGAGAGGCTGACTGGGATTAGCCCATTCGCAGAGACGACTGCAGGAATAATTTCGGTCGGCATACCACCCCACATGTCGGTCACCTCATGAGCCAGGTCCAGATATTTTGATCTTTTATCTGTTTCGGCTTTCACGAGGTTCTCGTCATACGGAATGGTAATGTCGACCAAAAATATCCTTGACTGTGCCCGGTCCATCAGCACAATATCAGGCTTATTCGCAAGAATAGTCCTGTCCGTGATGATGGCCCACTCCCAGTAGTGCCTGGCGCGATCATTTCTGAGCACGGTTTCCGGCAAGTACTTGTAATACGGCAATTTCCGGTCCACGAGACCGTATTTCAGAGCGAGCTCCTGGTGTAGAATTCTGGCTACTAGGTTGTGTCTGTGCAAGTACTCAGAGTCAGAGTGACTCATCGGGATTGCTACAAGCTCGACAGACGTCGACAGTGCCATCCTTTAGGGTGTATCTCCGATAGTTGTTGGTCTTAATAACCTGATCCTGTATTGCACAGACAAAACCCTCGGTTTCCCCGAAGAGGTCACTGAAACGTAGCCAGTTGAAGGAGGCGGCTGTATCTACGTGGGGCTCATGTAGAGCCCTGTAGAAGCTTCCGTGGAGCTCCTTCTCCTTCCATACGGTCTCCCGGTCGGAAATGCTCTGTACTGCGGGATCCTGCCATTGGTCGTTGGCTAAGGATAGAGGGGTAAGTCCTTTATCACTATAAATGACGTCATTATAGAATGGATCATCCGATCTCGCCAGGAAGTAATGACGGAGGCTGCACACTTCGCGATTATGCATGGTGAGCGCGCTCAAGAAGCCACGCCCACCATGCTTTCGCGGCAAGTACAGCCTCACTACCGACGATCTCGGATGGTTTATTAATTATTATATTATTAAGTACATCTCAATTTGAAACACGTACCGTATGGTTTCTTAATTAATAATACTAATTTTAGGTACAACACTTGGCGAAAGTACTGTCACCACCGAAAGGACATACCAGAGCACACAAAAAGAATTTACATCATTTTGTTAGTGAGATAAAAGACCTACATCTCGCTGACAATTATACTATGATCAGTTTTAGTGTTCAGTCACTATTCACATGCCTGCCTATTGAAGACTGCTTCTCATTTGTAACTAGGAAGCTACAAGATAACAACATGCCTGCAGAATATGCAGTATTACTCAAACACTGCTTCACATCTGGCTATCTATTGTAGAAGGAAGAGTTCTACAAGCAAGTTGATGGTGTGGCGATGGGCTCACCTGTATTCCCTATAGTCGCCGACATAATATATCATGCAGGACTTTGAGGAGAAAGCCCTTCTTACTACTCCTATAAATTCAAGATTCTACAAGCGGTACGTAGACGACACTTTCACAATTTTACCATCTGACAAAGCAACTGCATTTTTAGACCACTTTTAACTCAATAAGCTCTAAAATACAAATCACGGTGGAGTTAGTAGCAAATAATACTTTAGCTTTCCTAGATGTTTTAGTCATCGGAAATCCTGATAACACTACTGTGTCATACTGTGTATAGAATAAAGACCTATACTAACCGATATTTAAATGGTGAATCTCACCATCATTCTTCACAGTTTGCTACAGTGGGTAAATAATTGTTTCAGAGAGCACAAGGGATCTGTGACAGAAAACATCTGGCCGCCTAGCTTCAGCATGTCAAGCAAGTATTGCAAGACAACAAGCTTTGGGTCCCACGCCTACGTCACAGCGACTGAGTGAAACCGGCCATAGTCGGTCGATGGGTGCTGCCATCTGCTTGGGATTCTATAATTAACAAAATCTACCTAAACCCAAGCATACCACTGCAAGACTTCAAGATACTATAAGCTCGTTTTATGTAGATCGGGACCAAAAATCAATATTCAAAAACTAAAGACAGCCGGGCTAACTACGATATTGTGACGTCAAACTTCTCAGTTAATTAAACGCGATAAAATCCATATAATTATATAGTGTTATTCGATGTGCAGTGTTCGCGTAAATGTAAGTTTAACCTTGAATTATCCCTCGAAAATGGTGAAATCGAAACAGAACAAATATTCTATGATGCGGTATCTCTTAGGGGGTAATCTGTGGCTTGCGCAAACATGCCCGATGCGCTGCAGAATCGCGGCAGACCCAACATCACCCTGAAGGCATTGTTATACTGTACTGGAAGTGCGCTGAAAGTTTCCCGCGTATAATCAACCCACAGATTACACGTGTACATTGTTTGGCAGAAGGGTTTAAACAATGTTATTTTAACTTCTGTGGTACATCGTGAAAATCTGCGGGCTAACATTGCAGCGGACTGCCAACGAACAACACGATGAATAAAATTAAATAATATTCCATTCGATTGTTATTCAATTGTCATTGAAACTGGGGATTAAGTAATACATATTAGATTTCTTTATAAAATTTATTTTAATTTAATTTTGTTTTTTTTAAGTTTAAGCATACAAAATATTATTGCGAAATCTACATTTACGTTTTACTGGACTAATAAAGCTCTGCTTATTTTTTACCTGGCGTGAGCCAGCACTGAAGTACTATTTCACCTGATGTGATCTGATGATGTGCCCGAAGATCTTATTTAATTGACTTAGCGTTATACACCTTTTTGAATTAATGTTGCTTTAATTACACAAGTTGAGTACATATATGTTGTTTAGTTCTTTCCATATTGAACTGGTACTCATTTTATGTGAGACATATAACAAAAAAGAATATGCCAATTGTAATATTAATTATTATTATTATTAGTAGAATATTAAGTTTAGTTTATTTGGTGATGGGCTAGTCACCTATCAATTCTTTTAACCAAATTTATATCTAAACCTATATTTTTTGGCTTTACGATGTCGAATAGCTTGCTGCTCTTTGGGTTCTGCCTACACATTTGAAGATTAAATTTATTTTTCGTGTTTAAGAAAACTAATTGGTTTCTAAAAAGATTCAATTCAAATGAATAAAAGTCATAGAGCCCAAACCAAATGACAAAGTGAATATCACTCTTTACATAGAGAACAGATAGACGAGAGCTTGCAGCGCACCCGTATCTAGCACTAGTCGCCTTACAAGCAAGCCGGAAAGGGTGGAGTGTAAGCGATAGTTGATTACTATGGATCATTTAATAATATAAATGTTCGTTATTGTCAATGTAGCTACAATAGATATCCTTGTAGTAGTGATAAGAATACCCATTCCTCCATTTCATTTCGTGGGTATCGTAAGAGGTGACTGTGGATAGCCTCAGAATGATCTTGTATCTGTCCGATAGATGGCGGTATAACCATCTACCAGACGTAAATTACTGCATAATGTTGAATGACTTTGTATATTTTATAGCAGCCTACCCGTTTTGACGAAATGCATGTTCACAGTCACGAGTCGGTTGGCATGTTTAAACTAAAAATATCCAACAGATATTACCACACGGCATTAAACTCTCTCATAGTACCTCTGAGTATGAAACTAAAACCTGAGCACCAAGCGTGCAGCGAAGCGGCGTTAATCTTTATATTAGCATATGGCCTGAGTCAAAAGTGTTAAATGGAGGGTGTAACGTAAGCGACACGAACTTCCTACAATTTAATTTGGCGCCACTCACGACACTGTAACGCTTTACGTACAGTGTTCGATTTTCCATTTGCTAAACATTTGAAACGGTCGCTACGGAGGTAGTGGAAGGGTGTGTCGAACACTTTACTATGATCTTACTATTTGGGTAACACTATCACTGTTTCTAAATAGCAACATGGACATTCTGAACGTGAGATTTATTTCTTAATCCATAGAAATACTTCTTACAAGAATTTACCTACTATTTTTACTTACTTATATTTTTACGTAGTACAGCTACGCTGCAGCCATATTATGCAACCGTAATAAATGACATTTGTCAAGGCAAACGAACTATGTCTATTTTATAAAGAATTGTGACTCTGCTATGCTAGGATGTCGATAAAAGTGAAATATTGAGCCGTTGTAGACCGGGAGTTGGTGAAAGGTGACGTTCCACGATTCTGTCGTGCATGCCTTTTTAAGGCTTGATAACTAACCCTAAAATATCAAAGATTGTTGGGGCTTAAGCCCCCCCCCCGTACATCCTCTTCATAAGGAAAAGCGATTTTCTTTGTGTAGCGTATTTTCGTGTTTTTCCGTGATAGTATACTGCATGTCATTTTAATAAACGCAAGTTCAAGCAAATTGAAGCTCTAATTATTGATAACATGCACCCCGCAGCGGCCCAAGATGATCAAATGGTTCTGAAAACCTGAAAAAAATTAAAGGGCAATTCCTTGTTTTCAAATTGCATGCCGATGTAAAGAATGGAAGTTTTTGTAATAAAAACACTCTGGAAAAATTGGCATGCACCCCCCGTATGACCATGGCATGCAGTTTGGTATCACGGAAAATCGGAGTTCAATTTTTACAGAGTTTTCCGGAAATTTTCCACCGCTGGTCTCTATGGCTCCCGATAAGTGGCGGTAAAACTATCTCGTTTTCAGGTGTCATAAAATATCCATGCTATATCGAAAGTCCATCGGGACAGCAGCGTTAAATAGCTCACGTGTGCTGCGATGAGCAAACCTCTTACCTAATGTAACGATTAACTGCCACAGGACAAGCTCACTTCCAATATTGAACATTTAAAGGCCAGTATAGGGGAATACGAAGAACATCAAATACTGACTATTGTCGTGCCTAGTACCTCAACGTCAATGCTCAAAACTCTGTCTAGCGAGCGATGTATATATAGCAAACGTCACCTTTATTTGCGAATATGTCTTTATTTCGGGCATTATAGTTTTATTGTCCATGTAAAATAATGCTGCAGGAACTTTGTTGTCCGTATGAAAGATAGGTAAGCTATACGTCCTTTCATTCTTAAATGTGTGATTTTAGTTCTTATTTATATTTGAGAAATAAAAATGATTTCCCATGGTTCAAAATTGCGGTCACACATACTAGTTTTTTTTGTAGCTATAAGAAAAAATGGCGCAGATAAATGTATGGTAGCGGCGTACTCGTATGTATTATCTCCCTTAAGTTAAGAATCCTTCCTTTTTTGAAGTCTATGGGATAATATCAAGTGGACTCAAATTATTAGAGTTCAGAAAATCAGCATTGAAACACGCACCTTATTTTTATATGATACTTCATACATTATAAACATAGTGCGCAATAAGAATGAATCATTACCTCCCTGGATGAGCACAAAATAAGAAACGTGACGGCTGCGCTCCTGTATTCCTCATGAGCCTCACTTAATCTGCTTTTTTTCTCGTACATAATCTCGAGTACACGTAAATGACAAGCACATTATACTGATTTATTATATTTTTAATAGATATTTTATTGATTATTAACTTCTGCCTGCGGTGCGATCCGCATGTGTTTCTTTAAAAGGATAAGGTGAAAAACGAGCACACAGTACACTTGATGGTAAATGGTTACTGTGGCCCACAGACATCTACATCTATCCTCAATTACGAATCAAAATGCAGATGCGTTGTCACCAGTAAGGACTAAGATGGAATGCCTCGTTTACAGTAAAAAGGGTCTCCGGTTCTATAAACTCACCGTATGAAACACAGAAGCATTAAGCGACTATTTTACGCTTATATTCTGTGAGACCGTTGTCCTTCCTCGGTTTCTTTGGTGCTTCAACTATACTACTAATATAACTGCAGCATGGCTCTACCACTCATTAAATTCTTCATGTTCAATTGCCAAAGCATCTTCCTCGCACGAGTGAAATGCGGACTACGAACTCAAAAGATCGTGTCGTGAACCACTCCTAACACAAGCATTTAAGGCTTACCAGAAGTGGTTATACGGAATATTAGTTATGCTAATAGCATTACTAGTGTTTAATATAAAAAAGAACAGAGTAAAATACAAAGGCGTGTGACGGGCAGTAGCATCATAGTATGAGAGAGAATTCAGGTGCAGCGATCATTATCCCGCCCACCAGGCGTTGCGATTTAGGCAAATCCTCAATACGCTGGGAGACGTTCGTGTCACGGAGTAGTCTTTGACATTGCTATGGTCGCTACCGTAGCCAGCAATAGCGCTGTCGCAGGGAATGAGGAGCAGTCTCTTTGTAGCTCACGCCATAGTCGACTTTTCATTAAATATAATTTTAAAACTAAAACTTATTAAGGCGGACTAAAGACCAATTTGGACTAAATTAAATATTCTTTTCCGTTTAAAATAGAGCTTAATCCTCCAAAGCAGTTTTGCAAAGTTTTTTTTTTTAATCGCATTGGTCTTTATTAATTAGATTCCGCTCCAGCAAATTTGTATACGTCCATGAATTCTAACTTTATTGAACGTTTAGAAGTCTGTAAAAGGTTAAGGAAACGGAAAAATTAAAGTTGTAATTACCTTGATAAAGGAAAGAATATTTCCTTTAAATTTAACAACCAAAGATAAAAAAATAGTTTGGTGGTTGGTGTTCACAGGTGGCCTAACGTTTTCGAAATAATTTTGTTTCGAAAGCTTTTACATCTGCGCCAAAGGAATTGTTAATTATAAATTTGCAGATTTATCACGTAATGATTGTAGTAAGACGCAATAATATACATAAATACATAGGTAGTATCACGTAATGTTACGGTCACTAGTCTGTCATTTACGTAAATTACGTCATGTTTGTTTATTTAATTCGGATTTTACATTAAGAATATTATTTATAGTGTGCTTTATCCATCAATTAACTTTTCACTTCTTTTTATTTCCCGTTTGTAGATTGTCATATCACAACGATTTTATAGATGTATCATTTCAAAAATGTCAAGCTCAAGAGTCACATTCAATTAAAACTAGCTGTACTTAGTAACGCTGATGAGGATAACTTTTGGCTGTGTACGTTTGCCTTCTGATTTAGTAATTTACAATACAATCAATGAATAGTGCTATAAATATTTCATTCCAATTTTTTTTTTCTGAAAGCGTCATAATATTACCTCGCGCATTTAAATTTAATTAATTTACCGCCACAAACCAGCTAAGTCTTGAGCAATGACACGGCACATAAATTTTTAGTTTAATATATGAGGCGTTTTAACATAATGTCTTCATCAAGAAAGCGTAATGCTTCTAATCACATATCGTTATATTCCTTGCCGTCTAATATTAACTATTTATAGCTACGAGTGAGATGTTTCTTTTAGTCGTTTCTGACCATGGTGATAGCTGTCCATTGCACGGAGATATAGTGCCAATTTGATCCCCTCCTCGTTTCTTTTTTCTAGAATAAGAGTGACTAACGAGCATATAGTTCACCTGATTGGTAAGTGGATGCTGTGGCCTATAGACATCTACATTCATCCTCGCTTAAGAATCAAAAAGCAGATGCGTTGTCAACTCTGGGGACTACGATGGAAAGCCTCAATAAAACTCACCATACGAAACACAGCAGTGTTAAGCTGCTATTTTACGCTGGTATTCTGTGAGAGCGTGGCCCTTCCCCGGTCGAGCGAAACCACTCGTGCTGCAACCATAACATGGCTGCAGCGTAGCTCTACCACGTATGAAAACTTACTCATGATGTAATCCAACAATTTTTTTGTCTGCACAAACGTCTACAGTTTAGATGCGAACTGTCCTGAACAATAGACAGATACTCTGTCCAGTAAGCTGAGCGGTCGTCTGATGCTGAGTCGTCATTCAAACTGACCCCAACAATTTCACATTGTATAAACGGCAGAAGCCTAATGGCAGGTTGCTGCCCGCGAACTCTAGAGATCGTGGGCTCGAATCTGCTATTCGACTACTGCCGCGTACCACTCCTAACACAAGCATTTCCCTGAGATAATAGTATGTAAAAGGTAATCTACTCGTGTTGAAGTAAAATATTTTAGGAACACCAATACCAGTAGTTTATAGGTTCAACTACGTCGCGTCTACCAACAGTTTTAAATTGATTTTTAATTATATACAATATTAAAAATGGTACAATAAAGAAAACTCAAACTAGAAACTTAAATTATTGTACAGTCCTACGTCCTACTCCCCGAAACATTGAACATGAATACGTGCATCAATACTTTTTGAAATTGTTCAACCTTGTAAACTCTTTTAGCTCTTTTAGCTCTTTGCTAGGTTTGTTTGTGTGATAAGTGTTTGTTATGTGTGTCAACTAGTAGTGCATTTTAAATAAACAATTCTGACAACAACAAATATAGACGTCATTTATTTGAGATCTAAACTAGATTCAGTAGCCAGGATGTAGTAAGTAGAGCCCTTACTCCGTTTTAATTTGTTATACTACTAACTTAGGTAGTCTTTGCGTCGTTTTTTTTTTGAAATTTAATAAGCTCCAACGTTTCCACAACATAAACCCAATAAACCACGGTTACCTTTTCAAAAGTGACATTTGTCATACCCTAAGTGATTCCGCGACGCTGCAGTAATTTACACACGCGCCTGTCTATCAAAATGGAATACCTAGTATCTGGTTTTAAAATACGAGTTAAACGTGGGATGTATTACTGACCAATCACTCTTAGTAGATGTGCAGAGTTTGAGCGTACATTTCACACTATTACGTCTGAATTATTATATCGCTCACCACTATCACTCGCCTTAAAACGTTAAAATTAATCATTTGCAAGAAATACACGGTAAGTTTAGTGGTAGATACTCTGTTAAAATATAACCATATATACATAATATTAATAACAACATAACATCTTTTCAAAACATCTTTCTTCCTTTGAAACTTTAAAATGCAACATGTCCCTAAAACTGCATTTACTGACCGAAAATAGATACACATAAACATAGTGAACGATTACATCAAGATGAATTGCACATGGTACAACGATACAATGGAAAATGATCAAAAGCATTGCTTGTTTTATCTTTATAGGTTGACTCGCCTTGTAACTCTTAAGGAAAACATGAAAATAAAGAAATGTACAAATTCACATTTATTGTTAAAGAAGCATTTTTATTATCATGACTAAAATGTTTCCGGAATAACTTTAATAGATATTTACTATATGGTTTAAAAACACGAGAGTATATTTTAACAGAGTACCTATATTATATTCCGATATTATTCACTGCAATGTCCCGAGTTGATTAGCAGCGTGATCGGCAGTGAAAGAAGACATCGTGAGGAGGACTGCATGTCTGCCTGCAACGTGCTTGGAGCCCACAGCGTGATGTATTCTTGTCAAACCTTTATCCACGTTCGATGCACCGGGCACATGGGCAGTTTTTAAGATCGATAGAAGATCGGCTAAGATTTTCACTACGACGCTTAATTATATTATTGACTTGGCAAAAGATCATTGATTACCTATACTAACTCATTTATAATTTTATCTTTAAAGTTTATACCTTGTTGTCTGGACTTGAATTGAATATAAAAGCAACATTTTCAACACAGTAGCTGGGACTTGTATCAACGCATGTCAATAAAAGAAACGCCCTTAACACTCACCATATCGTACGCAGAGCTCGTAGCTCCAGTACAAATACCAGCGGCTCAATATTTCACATTCATCGACATTTTGCCATAGCAGCGCAGTGTCGCTTAAAAAAACTACGTATTTCGTCAGCATTGACAAATGTCACCTGTATGCACAAGGGTACGTAAGTGCTTGTATCTAACATTTTACATTTATTATCAAGGAGTAGATGGTACGCTCGTAGCCACTTTCTAAATTAAAATTTTATTGGGTCACAGCACAATAACAATCAAAAGGATACTTTCAATCTAAGTCAGCATTAAGCTTGTAAGCATGTGTCGTGAATATCAATGCGCAGCGGTGATCACTTACGATATCAGGTAAGGTACGGCGAGAGCTTAAATTTTGTCATAATGAAAA
The DNA here is from genome assembly GCA_036936625.1 of Parnassius smintheus behrii. Taxonomy (NCBI): domain Eukaryota; kingdom Metazoa; phylum Arthropoda; class Insecta; order Lepidoptera; family Papilionidae; genus Parnassius; species Parnassius smintheus. Next base: position 35,706,712 of record JAUPFT010000029.1, read on the forward strand.
TCTCGGCCCAGCTGTACTACCATCATCATTACTTCTTTATAGTCCACTGCTGGACAGGGGGCTCTTCTACTGCAGGGTGAATATAAAGTCACGCTTGGCAGGTGGGTGGACGACCTCAATATTTTGATACTGCTGGCCAGCGCCGTTCTGCGTATATAATATATGCCTGGCGTGGTCTAGGTAATAACGCGTAACGCCAATCTTTTGGAAGCTATGCGATGTTTGTGGCATTTATTATGGTCGCATCTTACGTCACCCTAGGGACGAAATTCGCTGATGGATTCTTTTACGTCGCCCCACGGTTCCATATTCATTCCATTTGTGATTTTAGCATTTTAATGTACCTATGTTCAACACAAATCACATATGTTTAAGGTAATACGCGTAAGACATTAAATCAGACATGATGGAATTAATTTCCGTTGCTCTCTATATTCTGTTCCCCTAAGAATATCAATACGCTCACTCTGACAACAAAGCTTGGCGATCAGTGAGCATACCAACTTAATTAAGATCTCGTTCTTCAACTTGAAGTGCGTGTTAGCGGAGTTCGTATGCCCTTGAATTTCGACATGCAAGTTTTCTCATGATCTTATCTTTATCGACGAGCAACTGGTGAATCAGCACTTCAAAATGCAATTGACATTTTTAATTGTACCGTCGAGTATTGAATCCCGGTCGGGTGAAATTAGCTGTGAGCGTTTAGCACATTGGTTCTAAATAAGTTATTTAACATAATTATGTTTACTTTGCAAATTATAGAAAGGAATAAACTACTACGAAAACAACGATTGCTTGTGATCGATTAATTGTTTGTTACATCTTGAAAATTACCAGAGAGTATTTCAACAAATTGATTACGAATCTGAAATACTTATATCAGCAAAAACTCCATAATAACACCATAAAAGTATATGTATGTATTGTATAATAATAAAATCCATCAAAAGTTCACAGCTAAATACAGACCTTCTACATAGAGAGCCTCATATATATACATAGTGTTATATTTACCATAGTGGCCACGATTGGAAGGTGGGTTGATTGTATTTTTTTAGTTTTTTCAAATTCCGTCTATTGCCTGTTACGAGGTTATAATACAGGGTATGTAGTGAATACTCTTACGTCGACACTACACGGTATATTCAAATAGGATACAAAGATACGTGGGTAAGTTATTCTACTCTTTACGACCAGAGAGCATATAAAGAACTTAATTTACGTATTAATAACTACAAATCAAACCTTTCCCATTCATCCCTTTTCAATGTCTAAAAATGTAAAGTAAGGTATCGCCGGGTGTTATTTCTATATTTATTCAAACAAACCTATGAACTATCAGGAACCGTCGAGAACACTACGCTAGAAGTTGTTGATGAAACCTAATGCACAAAGGTGATTTCAAATTCAATAATAATATCTAGATAACAAACCTCAGAATATTAAAATTTATGTATACAATCAGTTTTTCCTTACCGGTAATTGTATACAGTGGTATAATATGATGGCAAATAGTTTTGAATCACTTAGTAAGCTATGGAGGTCTGGGTTTGAAGTCCGAAATGCAGATAATATCCGTATTCTACTCTACGAGATATCTTTGGAAATGATAATAATATAGATAATAATAATAGTGATAATATATAACACCAGGAGCTTGCTCCGAAATACGGTCTCGTGGACCGGAAATTGCCGTATTACAAGTAATTGCCGGAAACCGTGCTCGAAAATGATCGCGCCAGGCTCTACTAGGACCGGGCCATCATCACAGACAGCACTATTCTTGCGAATAAGCCTGATGTTGTCTGCCGACTGGAATTATTCCTGTAATCGTTTCTGCAAACGGGCTAATCCCAGTCAGCCTCTCGGGTTATCTGAGGTGGCTGGGACTCCGTGACGGACCGCTCCAGGCTCAAATGTAGAATGCGGTGCTCCTCCATACCGCCCGCATCGTCCGCCGGTTTCTCTCCCTTTCCCCCTAACCCTCGGCTGTTTGATCTCCCCTGCCGAGGGCCTCCATCTGGTTGGGCCTTTATTTATTTATGTATTATTTATTTATTTGTGCTGGTATATGAAATATATATTTATGTATATTTATCATTTCCTTTTATATATTTATTCAGCCCAACCAGATGAGAATACACTACTAATACAACAAATAATAGTGATAATAATAACTTGTGAATTTAGCAATTCTATTGGAATGGAGCTGGGGACGGATAAGTGTGCGGTCCTCCATGTTGAAAGGGGAAAGCTTGCTAACTTTGAGGGCATAGACTTATCTATGCCTATCACTTTAAGGACCCTTTCCGAGGCTGAAACGTACCGATGCCTGGGTGTGTCACAGAACATCGGTATCGATGAGGCTGGTATGAAACAGTCAGTTTGCGACGTGTTTTATGCACGCTTGACCAAAGTGCTCAACAGCCTTTTGTCTGGTGTGAAAAAGACACACGCATCTAACAGTTGGGTCATGCCTGTCCTCATGTATACCTTTGGCGTACTCAGGTGGACTCAGATTGAACTTAACGCCTTGGATAGAAAAGTCCGCACTACTATGACGTCTCATAGGATGCATCATCCGAGATCGTCGGTAATGTGGCTGTACTTGCCGCGAAAGCATGGTATGCGTGGTTATTTGAGCGCGCTCACCATGCATAATCGCGAAGTATGCAGCCTCCGTAATTACTTCCTGGTGAGATCGGAAGATCCATTCTATAAGGACGTCATTATTTGTGATAAAGGACTTATCCCTCTATCCTTTGCCAACGAGCAACGGCAAGACCTGGCAGTGCAGAGCATTTCCGACCGGGAGACCGTATAGAAGGAGAAGGAGCTCCACGGGAGGTTCTGCAAGGTTCTACATGAGCCTTTAGTAGATGCAATAGCCTCACTCCACTGGCTACCTTTTGGTGACCTCTTCGGGGAAACCAAGGTTTTTTCTGTGCAATACAGGATCAGGTTATTAAGACCAACAACTATCGGAGATACATCCTAAAAAATGGCACCGTCAACATCTGTCGAGATTATCGCCAACCTGGTGAGTCACTTAGGCATGTCATCTCCGGTTGTTCGGCGCTTTCTAACTCTGAGTACTTGCACAGGCACAACCTAGTAGCCAGAATTCTTCATCATGAGCTCGCTCTGAAATACGGTCTCGTGGACCAGAATTTGTCATATTACAAGTACTTGCCGGAAGCCGTGCTCGAAAATGATCGCGCCAGGCTCTACTGGGGCCGGGCCATCATCACAGACAGGACTATTCTTGCGAATAAGCCTGATATTGTGCTGATGGATTGGGTACTGTCAAGGATATTTTTGGTTGACATTACCATTCCGTATGACGAGAACCTCGTGAAAGCCGAAACAGATAAACGAACAAAATACGAGTATCTGGACCTGGCTCACGAGGTGACCGACGTTTGGGGTGGTCTGCCGACTGAAATTATTCCTGTAGTAGTTTCTGCAAACGGGCTAATCCCAGTCAGCCTCTCGGGTCACCTGGGGAGGCTGGGACTCCGTGACGGAACGCTCCAGGCTCAAATGCAGAAGGCGGTGCTCCTCGATACCACCCGCATCGTCCGCCGGTTTCTCGTCCTTTCCCTCTAACCCTCGGCCGTTTGAGCTCCCCTGCCGAGGGCTTCCATCTGGTTGGGCTTTTATTTATTTATGTATTATTTATTTGTGCATGTATGTGAAATATATATTTATGTATATTTATCATTTCCTTTTATATATTTATTCAGCCCAACCAGATGAGAATACACTACTAATACCACAATAGTGATAATAGTGATAATGGTATTGATTGATATTACTAAGTAATCATTGTGTTGAAGTGACAAGATTATGCCGTCCATATATCTCTAAGAATCCACAACACAAGGGCAAACTCAGTCTAGCACAACTTTTTACTAAATGGACTAATGTCCAAATGAAATTAGTAAGGCGTCACACCATATCAAAATTATCCCATTAACACGTGTTTCTTCTTTGTTTCTGTTTAAAATATAAATATTTGTAAACTTTTCCATTTTCGTTTACTTACTATGGAAGAAAATGTACGATGTTAACTTAGTTTTCAATAGTATTTGAAATATTCAAAACATTGGTTGTTACCCGTTCAGATCTTGATTAAAATTGTTTTGGAAATATTCATATGATAAATAATGCGTAGAAGTGATCTGTACTAATCGAAGGAATAAAACATTTTTGATTATTTGTTTTAATTTACGGAACTTCGTAGTCTGTTTTGAAGTTATAACAATGAAATTAAAATTTTGTTTTATATAACCCTTTCAAATCGAAATAACTACATACATCTCGTGGCAGTAATAAAAATGCGCGCACTAACTCGTCTTTTATTTTTTGGTAAGCTTTGATAAGGACATGAATTTACTTTGATAAAATCCTATGTTTTTTTTAATAAACTGCTTTGTAGATATTTTTAAGGCATAAATTTTTTATTTCAGCCTTGATCTGAGATACACGCTGCCATTTGTTGATCCAGATGATACTGTGTGAATCTTCATCAAACTCATTACCATGAATTGACTCCAGCTTTTGGATCAAAACCCAGTGGCATTGAATACTATCTGCAAGGTACCTTCGGCTCCTGCTATAGCACCAAAAACAGTTTGCAAAACAGTTTCAATTATTATTGAACTTGGTTGGCTTAATGGCTTGCAACAATTAATAATTTTAGAAAGAAAGTAGTATTATATCTCTACTTTTTATTTTATTTTAAATCTATATACGTTAAATGCTGGAGCTTACTTGGGTTAAAAATTATTTGATATTTTGTCCCTCAGGAATGACAATGCTAAGATAACTGACTCAGAAACTGTCAAAACTTAAATATCTGTATCAGTTAGTTAGGAGAGAGAGCAAGCGAGCGTGCGGCTCACCTGATGGTAAGATGGTTACCGCCACCAATGAATAACTGGCAAAACCAGGGGAATTGCAGATGCGTTGCAAGCCTTTTAAAAAGGAGTAGGTTCTTTTCTTGAAGATCTCCAAGTCGTATAATTAAATTCATTCGTACATTTGGCAAATCATTGCAGATAATTTCTCAGCTCAAGTCAGCTCAGCTCAGTCTCACAAATATTAATTTACTTTAATTAGACGATTCATTCAATAATAAAACATGCAAAATTAAAGACCCGATAGTTTTTTCTTTAAATATATGAAGTAACCATGCTTTTTTCGCTGGTATTCTGTGAGAGCGTGGGCTGTCCTCGGTCGAGCTGACTTGTTTGTGCTACAACTAAATAATAGCTGAGCGCAGCTCTACCGTTATTTAGTTGCAACTTTAATACCGTTTCTAATTGCCTATTAATAAATGTAATTATACGCTGTTTGTCGGTGGAATTAGAGAATATCACCGTATTTCCGTATCATTAATTTAAGAACGTGCAGAGGCGATTGTTTTGTAAAATATTTGGGGTTAAATCACTTAATTGATCTTTTAGTTTGTCCTTTGTAGGAGAGACCACATTCACAATCAAGCTTGTACACTCCTGCACGATAATGATGATGTCCTTCTGCAAGATGCAGGAGTGTACAAGCTTGATTGTTAAATCACTTAGTAAAGGTTTTTTATAGTGAAATAATTACTAGCTATAAAATCTGGAGAGTACTCATGAAAGTGTTCCAAGGCGATAGTATGATCGTAAAATAAAACTGAATTAAGTTAAATCAAATCGAATAAAGCAGCTATATTCCTACATGATCAAACAAAGCTAAAAAGTGATAAGAAACATGTCAAATAATTGATATTAAGAGGACGACATACATTTTTATTAGTGTTTTCTTTTTTCTTTCCTTTTAAAGTAATTATTAATAATGTGTATTTTATTATTCTTCTCGATAGAATAGAATAGAATAATTTTTACTCAATATATTACATTCTTATTGAAAGTCATTTTTTACCTTTACCGCTAATTCAAAACAAACCTCTGTCCTGGGAAGATCTAGCAAGTAACCCGGCAGGATATTTTTGAAAGCATAATATATAATATAATATTTATACAAGTTTTATGAAAACAATTAGAAACAGCATTGTAGCGATCACCTCTTTCCCAAGGGTTATTATCAGTCATGTACTTTTAGTAGTATAATGGCCATTACTAAACAATCTTTGCTTAATAAATGTTGTAAACCTTTTGATAGATAAGGCATGCATATTTTCTGGGCTTTTGTTGTAAAAGCATACACATTGCCCCATGAAGGAATTACTGACTCTTTGGAGTCGAGTAACTGGTATAACTAGCTGGTGCTTGTTCCTGGTGCCTACTGAATGCACATCACTGTTTTTCCTAATACTATTTTTGTTTATGTGGACATACATTAAATTTTGGTAAATATGAGCCAATGTTAATATATTTATGTCTTTAAGTATTTTCTAATGGATTCCTTCTGACCTAGGTTATAAACTATTCTTATGGCTCTTTTCTGCAAATCAAAGATAGTTTCAAAGTCAGTCATATTATCCCATAGCAAGATTCCATATAACATTATGCTATGGAAATAACTAAAATAAGCTAATCTAGCTGTTTCAAAACATGTAAGGCTCTAATCTTTTTTACATCATATGCTACAGAACTAAGTTTGCTAGCTACTTAAGATATATGTGGGTCCCATTGAAGCTACGTGTCAACTGTAAAGGTCACAGCTCATTAGAGCCACCCGGCACCCGACCCTCACCGCCTCGCCTCGAGCAGTTCGTATTCTTCGTATGGATTTGTATGGGCCTGCGCTCACTACATTAACTCCGTACCATCACCGGATCGCCTCGAACGCGTGGTGTCTATGCGCAGACTGCGAGTGGACCACTCGATGATAGCTCGCTGTTGGCATGCTTGCGAGCTTGCAACGCGCAGTTCACGCGAGTGCGAGGCAGCGGTCTCCACCAACCCTTCATTTCGAACCTTTCTTACGAATGGGTCGGACGCATTGTTGTTTGTTTTTAAAATGAACAAAGAAAAAGTTATAGAAAAAGTTCGGAAGTAAAATTTATTGTATGATTTAAGGGTCACATCATTGACGACGCGAGGTCCACTCGATGACCACGCGAGGTACACTGGAGACAACGCGGCGTCCACCCGTGGTCCACCTGTCGACTACGAGTGGACGACTGTGATGAGGCGGTGAGGGTCGGGTGCTGGGTGGCTTTAATAAATTGTGACCTTAATTCCGATAAAAACAGTGGATTCAACATAACTAGCTCCTCCCCGTTTAAAACACATTGGTATTCACCTGCTTCACATTGGGTGTGGTGAATTTAATACATTTCGTTTTATTACCGTTTAACGTCAAATTATTGACGTTAAACCAGTTTACTACTTTTGATATAGCATTATTAAGTCCCTCATATTATAATAATAGCCTTTAAAGTTGAAAGATCAACTAAGTATTATCAGCAAATAAATATCAACTAATAAATAACAATTTATTTTCACGATACAGCTGCAGTACGATGAAGTTCGGCTGGAACTGATTACATGTTCACAGTCGCGAGTCAGTTAGCAGTTAGCAGTTTCGATTGTAAATACCAACAGACTGTACGCTGTATTAAAAAATGGTCACATGTTACTGTTAGCATAAAACAAGATCAGATTGAATCGTTGTCTTTATTATACGAGTATCATAACAAATATAACAATTTTTACAAATAAAATAACACAACGTTAAACAGACGACATGGACGGTAAAATTGTAATGTTTGTCAAAACTAATAAACCACGATCGCTTTTTCAAAAGTGACATTAGTCATACGCTAGGCGATTCCGCGACGCTGCGGCATTTTACATACTGAGCGGCTAGTGATAAAATATAAGTTCATAACAGTCATGTTATGTTGAGAATCCAGTCTTAGCAGATGTGCATTGCTTGCGCGTAAATTACTGAGACTATCAAGTCTAAATTATTACATCAGCGGCAAGACCGTCCATAATTATACCTCTTATATTATTTATGTACAAGTTTACTTTAATTCACATAGATTGTCAAGTCACTTTTGAACCACAAAATCAAGTACACTTGTTTTAAAATGTACGCAGTCCATCCTCCTTAATCTGATCAATAACAAATGCAGAGAGCTACTTTTTAAATTGTTACTTTTTTACATTTATTTATTCAATTACATAATTATTTATCATTGTTATGTGAACTCTACATGTGAAGTAAAACAGTTTTTACTCTCTTCTACTACTACTCGGAATGAGCTTACTGTGTCATGAATCTCACTCTTGGTAGATGTGGATAAAATCCGTGAAAATAATTTTATTCTTAACATTAAATTATACAATACTTATTCCTAAAAAAAACTAAAACCTTGAGCTAAAATACTTAAATTTATCATGCAGTACTTACTCTCCGCGGTATATTGCTTAGTACGCTTGGAGCGTTTCCTAGCTGAATGGCTATTTATTACCTTTGAGCGAGAAAAGAATCAGCCCTCTTATCATCAGCAGCAACAACCAGTCGCAGTTACAGTTAAAGAACTTTATCGCACGTGGACCCACTGACTAATGGTTTCTTAAATGCCACAAAGATTTAGTCATCTCTAAGAGACTCATATTTGCGCCACTTAGTTTAGCTGCCTCTGATGCTGCTCGGCTCTACACAAGACACCCGTTAGACAACAGGCTTCCTAAAATGCGCACGTAGCACACTAGGGCTTTATCTCTTTCCCAAGGTACCAAAATCATACCGTCGGGTCTCCTGCCATCGTCTCTAAATATTCTACAATTCTCTGGATCAAGAGCTCTTTTATTACACGAAAGTTTGTGGAGCCCGAACTCGTCGACGTCGCTACCACTAGGGCGGTGATGAGGTTGACAGATCGCCGCTCCTAATTGGATTTCTACGGCTATGCACAAGCTTTTCCTACCAAGTAATGTGCCGAGATTACTTGATGGTAAAGCATACGACCAGTGACTCAATTAACATACATATTTTTATTAAACTGAAATGGCAACTGAACTTACGTTCTACCAGAAAGTAAGTGGCTAGAAAATGGTGGCAAAATTTAGCGAGCATTCTGCTACCCCAACTGTCACGTTTTGAAACAAAGGTAATCCGATGCCTTAGACAAATAATTATTTAAATATTATTTGATGGCTCCGTGGTGCAGTGCCTTGGTAGTAAGTAGCGGCGCTTAGGGCTGCGAGTTTGATATCTGCACGAAACATGACAAAAAGAACGAGTATAATTCCTTAACGCTAAACTTCAGCGGGTAATTTAATTCATCATAATTATCATTCATCATCATCAATTAAAAGCCCTAGTGTGCTACGTGCGCATTTTAGGAAGCCTCTTATCTAACGGGTGCCTTGTGTAGAGCCGAGCAGCATCAGAGGCAGCTAAACTAAGTGGCGCAAATATGAGTCTCTTAGAGATGACTAAATCTTTGTGCCATTTAAGAAACCATTAGTCCGTGGGTCCACGTGCAGTAAAGTTCTTTAACTGTAACTGCGACTGGTTGTTGCTGCTGATGATAAGAGGGCTTATTCTTTTCTCGCTCAAAGGTAATAAATAGCCATTCAGCTAGGAAATGCTCCCAGCGTTCTAAGCACTATACCGCGGAGAGTAAGAACTGCATGATAAATTTAAGTTTTTAGCTCAAGTTTTTAGTTTTTTCTTTTTTTTTGGAATCCATATTGTATAATTTAGTGTAAAGAATTAAATTATTTTCACGGATTTTATCCACATCTACAAAGAGTAAGATTCAAGACACAGTAAGTTCATTCTGAGTAGATGTGGATAACATCCGTAAAAATTGTTTTATTTCACATGTAGAGTTCACATAAACATGATAAATAATTATGTAATTGATTAAATAAATGTAAAAAAATAACAAATTACAAAGTAGCTCCCGGCATTTGTTGTTGAGCAGATTAAGGATGATGTACTGTGTACATTTTAAAACAAGTGTACTTGATTTTGTGGTGAAAAAGTGACTTGAGTCTATGTGAATTGAAGTAAACCTTTACATAAATAATATAAGAGGTATAATTATGGACGGTCTTGCCGCTGATGTAATAACTTAGACTTGATAGTCTCAGTAAATTTACGCGCAAGCTATGCACATCTGCTAAGACTGGATTCTCAACACAACATGTGTCGAAAAAGGCACGTATGGCAATTTACAATGCTGTGTTGGTCCCTAATTTAACGTATGGTGGTGAAAGTTGGGTGTGGCAGAAGAAGCACGAGAGTAGAATGAACGCAGTAGAAATGCGGTCGTTAAGGAGTATGTTAGGGCTGAATCTTAATGACAGGGTAAGAAATTGTGTAATAAGAGAAGAGTGTGGTTTGCAAGATGATGTTGTGACCAGGATTAAGAAAGGAATGTTTCGGTGGTTTGGTCATGTGGAAAGAATGAATGAGGAAAGAGTGACAAAGAAAATTTATGTTGCGGAAGTGAATGGCAGAGTCGGAAAGGGACGTCCTAGGTGAAAATTTATCGACCAAATTGGCGATTTATTGAAAACGGGCCAAATTAGGAGTACCCTTAACCGACGAGCATGTATGCGTAGGTGTATGGATGTGATGGAGTCGAGAGAGGTGCCTACCCCTCCGTAATTTAATTCAATTATGATCAGAATATAAACGCGTATGCCCAGTTTCTTTGTTTCCTCAACGTTTTTTTTTAAAAGAATAAGGGTGACAAACGTGCACACAGTCTACCTGATGGTAAGTGGATACATTTCTCCTCGATTAAGAATCAAAAAGCAGATGCGTTGTCACACTTAAGGACTAAGATGGAATGCCTCGTTTCCAGTAAAAAAGGGTCTCCGGATCTCTAAACTCACCATACGAAACAAGCAGTATTAAGTTGCTATTTTACACGGGTATTCTGTGAGAGTGTAGTCCTTCCCCGGTCGAGCCGACCCACTCGTGCTACAACCATAAAGCTGCAGGCGTGGCTCTACCAACTCAACAATAATTTCAAATGTCGACTGTTAAAAAGAAAGTTATTAACATACCGAATAATACTATATTTATATCTATCTCTCCATCCGTTACATCCTACAAAATCCCACTGCAGAACATAGCCATCTTTCATAGAAACATGAGGGTGTCTTTCCATAGTTCCGATGCTTTGCAAGTGAGTTTGCAATCGCAATTTTTAAATTCGTATAATATATTATAACAATTGATGTGTTAAATGATCATAAAAATAAAATTTATTGATGGTAGAACAGGTCTGGTATGGTAGGAGGTCTAGTGTCTATGGGTCCGTCCGGGTAGGAACTACCCTTCTGTCTATTTCTGCCGCCAGGTAGCAGCGCCTGCACAGGTGTCCGTGGACTGTAGTAACCGCAATTCCCAATAATGGGCACTGAGAGGCCACCTTTTATCTCTGAGGAGGTCACGTACAATAAGTCCGGCGCGCTGCTTCATTGCGTGTTGGCTGATTTTACATGTTCTTGAAATATTTTGTTTTTGAGACCTGCAAACATAAATGCTCATTTAAAATAGGCATGAGCAACAATGATTATCTTATCGGATATCGTGACATAGCTGGCGGATATTAGTTATTATATATTAATTACCTTCCTCCGCTGCGTTAGTTCTCGTTAGCAATAACAAAGCGCTTAATAGATGAAATATCTGCCAAATTTTCTGTTTATTTTATTCGATAAGTGTAATAGCATTACTTTATTTATTACAAGCTAGTGATTTAATGCTCCTCCACTTGATGTTAAGTTGTGAATTAGCTGCATTTCAGCTGTGTTTGTGCATACACTTGGCTCTATAATCATGTCCTAAGCAGCCAGTCTCCTTTAAGACCGGCTGCTGTGACCGAAATCCGGTCTGGAGGACAATATCCTATCATTCAATTTCCTCCTGTGGTTCACATTAGATATTGCGAAAATATGATAACCAAGACTTCTGAAATGCCCAATTCACATACATTGAAGTCATGGTCGGATAATGTTACTGTTGTAAAGCCTCATACTACAAATCTTTCGTCTTTGTTTTGGTAGCACTGTGGTAGTACTATTTAGTTACGTGATTGTTATCTGAAAGTATTTTATAACAATATACTTTATAATAATATTTTTATAATTTATCAGTTTTTAAGTAAAAGTTTTGAAAATACTTTAGGAATTAATACAAACTATAGCAGTACTTTTTCTTAGTATATAACGAAATGATAAATCTCTATATTGTAAAGAACCTCTTACATATCGATTTTAAAGGAACGCAAGCGATTCGACCCAACCAATAAATTTATCTCATAAGATGGCTTCATGTTATTACATCCATAATATATTTCCCTTCCAATATTGCAACATTGCAACTTGACAAGATTAGTTATTAAATTTAAATTTTACGAAATTCAAAAGTTTATAAAACAGATTACACAACAGTTTCTGTTTTATAAACTTTTGAATTTCGTAAAATTCTGAAGTGTTAGGGAGATTCTGTAGATTGGTTTAAATATATATATATATATATATATATATATATATATATATATATATATATATATATATATATATATATATATATATATAAATAACTACGGTTACGTAAAAAATAACTAAAACTATTGTGATTCAACAAAAGCAAGACCTTTTACTTTACTCGCGTCAGGCAAGATTTGTCTAAATTAAAATTTGGGTCCCTTTGACACTAATTCGTGTCAGTTATTCTGTCTGTGTACTGCGATTAGATTTGACTGTGGAGATAAGGTAATGCAATTATTATTTAGTTGCGTCGCCTGACTTTGCTTTTAATCAGCTTAAGCATTGGGGCCGACTGGTGCGGCACTCTCTAAGTCGAATAACGGAGACGGTCTCGGACTGTGTTTATAATTGATCTATATATTTAATTCTTATTTCATTTATTGATTCACTACAGCCTATCAAAAGACTACGCTAACGATAAAGCGCTGAGCGTAGGTCTTACCCGTAGATTACCTTATAATAGACATATTTCCAATAGTTTCTTGGAAGGCGGGATGACAACCTTGTTTTTACATTATTTTGAGTTGTTGTTTGAAAAATGCAGCTACCCGTCTCATGTTTCATATCCCTCAGTTGGCTCTTATGACACTCTCGAAAAGACTAACTTTTGTTTGTAGTCATATTATATACATGAGCATTTTCAAAAGGTTCAATTCAAGTCAACAGTTGTCTTGCATTTAACATGTTGTTTTCTATTTCGTCTGCAAATTTTACAAGTATTTTTAGAGCTAGATCAGGGACTTACATCAATTGTCTCTTATGACATCTATGTGATGGAATGGAGCGATTATTTTTCTGTTGTCGCTAATACATGGTGATGATAATACATGTTAGTCGCAAGAATGTCTTTATCTTATAAAATATTTTATTTTTATTTTTAAGCATTATTTTTAATTCTACTCCTGTATAATACATTTGTGCGGCCGCGGCTTGAACACGCGAAGAGTCCCAGCCATTTTTACACCCTTAATCCGCTACAAACACATATATACTATCATGAAAAAAAGTAAAACATTTAATATTTTTATTATATTTTGTATTTTACATGTTTTTTTAGCTAGAGTTTTTGAACAAGATACTCATTTTTAAGCTTTCTTTCACCAGACGTTTATGACATGGGATTAGCTTTATTTGAGATTTAAAATATGGAAATATTATAATTTTGTAAATGAATAAAAACAGAGAATAATAGAAACTTCTTTGATGTTTTTGTTGTGGGGATGTTACAGCTGGCAGAAATATAACATCAAACGTTTTTTGTGGAGATGTTAACTAAATTTGTTTTAACATCAATGTAAAAATCGTTGTGAAATAAGCTCATCAAAAAATTTCATCGTTAAATTTTATATGTACAGATACATGTATACATAACGATGATAGTTCCTGTGTTTCGTATGTCGAGTGTTGAGAACCGGTGACTATTTTTACTGGTAACGAGGTAGGTATTCTAGCTTAGTCCTCAGATTCGACAACACATTTATAGTTTGGTTCTTATTCGAGGATTCATGTAGGTGTCTATGGGCCACGGTATCCACTATCCACTTACCAACAGGTGGGCTGTTTGCTCGTTGGTCAACAACAAATAATATTTTAAGCAGTGCTCGCCAGCTAGTGCATTTTTGTAAGGTCTACGTCAAAGTGTGGATTTCATAGGGCAGTTGATAATGATGATGATTTTATTTGAATCATTTTTTAATATCCATCAGTCTCCTTGAACTTGAGAATTATTTGACGCTTCGGTTCACAATGTCTTCAAGTAAACAACGGTGTATCCATTGCTGTAATTTGATAGTTCAAAGTGGTCTTTTCCCTTTCTTTACATATCAAAGTTTATTAATATCAGATTTTGCACATTTTTTACTTATTTCCATAAAAATGCTTAGCATGGCTAGAGTAGGTTATGTTAGGAAATATCGAACCACCAACGTTTAATAAAATTGAAATCTAATAAGTCCTTTAAGAATATAGCCACCGATTTCGTAAATAACAAGTCAAAATTAAAAAAAAATATAATAATGTAAAATATTATCAAGTCAAACTTGTGTTTATTATGAAGTAAAATACTTCGTACATTCACTATGTTACAAAACTCTGGTTTAAAAATACAGCTCTCTCTCATCCACGCCACTCTTTATAAGCAATGCAAGCTAGCTTTCTATGTGTGAATCGCACTAAATGAAGAGTTTATTAATCTGCCATTTCATATTTCATAGATACCGAAAGAAGTTCTTACGGTGAAAGCCAATAATTCGTGATTTGTTACGGCAGAATCACTCAACTGTAATTAACATAACAAGTAAACAAACATTTTAATTTACTGGTATATTCAGGGCTTGTGCGCTTACCAATACATAATGGCTGGTTAATAAACAATGGCTGGTCATGGGAAATACTCAAAATAAGGAGAGTGTAGAAACTTTTTATCCAAATTTTAACCTCGCCTGCACGAGGTTTCGAGCGTTTCGAGTGGCCGCAAGGCTCCGGTGTTTATGAATGTATTGTCAAGTTTCACGAAAATGGAGCAAAAGAGATTCTTATAGAAATATATTAATTTTACGTTCAAAGTATTGGTAAAATCTTAAATTAATAATTTTTGTTTTTTTAAGTAATTTTAAGAGTCTCAAACAGTCCACTTGATGGTTAGTGATTACCGCACCTATGGAAAACTACGGAGATGAAATGCCACTTAGCCTGTAAATAGGTCTATTGTTATTAATATCGAAACACAAAAGAGAGTGTGTATGCTACGCTTGGTGGCAGGAAATAGAAGCAAAATATTAATTTTACAAGTCCAATTGCATTTTTCAATTTTGAGAATTGTCTATTTAAAATTGAAGTTTTATGGCTGGAATATGTGAAGTTACAGTAGTGGGAGGGAGAAATATAGATGTAATAACGTGAAGCCATCTTACGGGATAAGGTCATGAGGTAAGTTAAATCGCCTGCACTCCCTGAAAATCGATACACATGAGGTTTCTTTATAAAGAGATTTATCATGTTGTCTTTTACAGATTAAAATATATAATACCACAGTGCTACAAAAACAAACACAAAATTCTAGTGCGAGGCTTTTCAGTTATACCATTAGGTGCCTTCAAATTCAGACGTTGCTTCATTTTACTGACCTAAATATTTTGGTTCTAACATTATTTTATGTAGAAGAGCCTTCCGCCGTCTTGTTCGTCTAGGTGAAGAATGCGCTTCCAAGTAAGGTAAACTCCAAGGCAGGAAAGACCTAGTGGCGTATTATATCGATGGAAATATAGTTTGAATTTTGGTAAAGCGTTATACACTCTTAATTAAAACTGATTGTTTTTGTTTCTGTTTATAATCTGCACACAACTTCTGTCTTTCTACAGAATACCTGCGGTTCCAATGCAATGAAAAACCAAATGAACAAAAAAATTAAATCACTAGCGCGTGCAGAGCTTGTGCGATCATTTTAATTATTCTTGATATCTTGGCAGCTTGAGTAAAATTACAAGTAAAAGCTAAAATAAAATATAACAAGTGGAAATGAAATAGTCAAAAACAACCAGATGTGTACCGTGTTGAGTAACGAATGAATCTTCGCCCCATTAGAAATGTTGTGTCGTTTTTTTTTTTTTTTTTTTTTTTTTTTTTATAGAAGAGGGGGCAAACGAGCATGCGGCTCACCTGATGTTAAGTGACTACCGCCGCCCATGATCAACCGCAACACCAGGAGAATTGCGGGTGCGTTGCCGGCCCTTTAGAAAGGAGTAAGCTCTTTTCTTGAAGGTCCCCAGGTCGTATCGGTCCGGAAAAATCGCCGGTGGTAAACTGTTCCACAGAGAGGTTGTACGTGGAAGAAAACTCCTTGTGAAACGTACAGTGGTGGACCGCCAAGCATCCAGATGGTGTGCATGGTATCGGGACGTTTGCCGTGTAGTGCGTTCACGAAATTTGGCGGCTGGGATTAATCCGAACAATTCCTCAGAGCACTCCCCGTGATAGATGCGATAAAATATGCAAAGAGATGCAACATCTCTTCGCAGCGCCAGTGAATCGAGCCGATCGGAAAGCACTCGGTCGTCGACGATTCGAACCGCTCTGCGCTGGATGCGGTCAAGTGGAAGGAGCTGGTACTGGGGATCCCCAGCCCAGAGATGGGAACAGTATTCCATGTGCGGCCGAACCTGCGCCTTGTAAAGTTGCAGGCGGTGTGCCGGCATGAAATACTGTCCCGCTCTGCTGAGCACGCCAAGCTTTTTAGAGGCCAATTTGGCCTTCCCTTCCAAGTGACCACGAAACTGCACGTCACTCGATATGTCGACGCCGAGGATTCCGATACTGGCTGAGGCAACAAGGGGAGTGCCTTGAAACTGAGGGGATACGACAAAGGGGTTCTTTTTAGCGGTTAACGCGCAAACTTGTGTCTTCTGGGGGTTAAAGAGGACTAGATTTAGTCGTCCCCAATCCGAGACTCTGTTCAGCAAAGACTCGACTTCTGACACAAGTTTGTCCCGGCACTCGGAGACGTTTTCCCGAGAAATATTGGCTCGGCCGGTGTAAAGAGCATCACCAGTGCTGTCATCTGCATAGCAATGAATGTTACGGGTATGCAACATATCATTGATATGCAGAAGAAACAGCGTTGGCGATAGCACGCAGCCCTGTGGAACACCAGCATTAATAGGCTTGCAATCGGAGCTTGCACCGTCTACAACGACCTTGATGCTCCGATCTGCAAGAAAGCTGGTGATCCAATCGCACAATTTCTCGGGAAGCCCATAGGAAGGGAGCTTCGAAAGAAGCGCTTTGTGCCAAACCCGATCGAAGGCCTTCGCAATGTCCAAACTAACGGCCAATGCCTCCCCCTTGAACTCTACTGCCTCCGCCCATCTGTGAGTGAGGTAGACCAGAAGATCACCAGCTGACCGACCACGGCGAAAACCGTATTGGCGGTCACTAATCAGCTGGTGATCCTCAAGGTACCTCATGAGCTGGCAGTTTACAATGGACTCCATTGTTTTGGAGAACAAGGAGGTGATGGCGATTGGCCGGTAGTTGGACGGGTCTGAGCGGTCGCCTTTTTTAGGGATCGGGTGGACGAAAGCCGTCTTCCATGATTTTGGGACTACGCCTAGGGAGTAGTAGTACCGGAAAAGACGCGTTAAAACCGGTGCCAACTCTGGAGCACACGTCCTCAGCACAATTGGGGGGATTCCGTCAGGCCCACTCGACTTGTGGATGTCCAGGGAGAGGAGTGCTTTGCGAACCGAGCGCTGTGTGAACTGCACTTCCGGCATGGAGCACTCACACCGCGGGATGGTCGGCGGCGTACTCCCCCCGTCATCGAGAGTCGAGTTAGACGCAAAGAAAGAGCCTAGAAGATCGGCTTTCTCCTTTGCAGTATGGGCCAGTGAGTCGTCCTCCCTGTGCAGAGATGGAAGAGATGGCTGACAGAAATTCCCCTGGACAGCCTTGGCGAGAGACCAGAATGCACGGGTTCCAGAAGGAAGGCGAACTAGTTTCTCGCCAATTCTGCCTATGTGCTCTGACTTTGCCTTGGCAATGACTCTTTTGAAGGACCTAGAGGCGGAATTATACTTCTTTTTTAGAGCGCTGGTGTTTACATCCCGGGACGCTGATGCATCAACCCAGGCTTGGTAGCACTCCTGCTTATAGCATGATGCTATTTTACAGGAGTGACCAAACCATGGCTGAGACTTGCCTCCAATGGGCACCACAGAGGATGGAATAAAAAGTTCCATACCCTGAAGTACCACATCAGTAACAGAATCCGCAACAACGTTGGGATCATCCGGCGAGAAGCAAACCCGCCCCCAAGGGTAGGATGCAAAGAAAGACCGCATCCCATCCCAATCGGCTGACCTATAGTGCCAAACACGGCGGCAGCCTGCAGAATGCAACCGCGATTTCAGCGTGAGTGGCACAACACTCCGGACCAGACAATGGTCCGAGGAGCCTAAAGGGGCGTCGACGGAAATCTGATATCCGTCCGGGTGAGAGGTCAGCAGAAGGTCCAACAGGGAAGGTGCATGATCCTCCACATCTGGAATCCGCGTAGGCGAAGTAACCAGTTGTGTCAGACCATATGCCAAGGCAAAATCATGAACAGATCTCCCCGCATGATCGGTTAAACGTGATCCAAGCCATTCGGCGTGATGGGCGTTAAAGTCGCCGAGGATCACGATCTCTGCGGAGGGGATCTGCTGTAGCAACGAATCTGCAGCCATTTGGACGTGGTCGAAGAGTCGGTCTGTTTCGGCATTACCGCTATGGGACCTATAGAGGCACCCGTAGACGCGCGGATGGTCGTCGCTGTCTACGCGTAGCCAAAGGATGGACAGGTCCGAACCTTCAAGTCTGCCGAGGCGTCGAGAACAGATGTCCTCTCTGACGTAAACGCAAACTCCAGCTCGAGGCACAAAGGAGTGTTCCAGTTTGTACCCCGGGTAGGAGAGATACGAGACATCAGCCGGAGAGGACACCTGTGTCTCGGTAAGAAAGAGCAGAGCCGGCCTCGCCGTCTCGAGATGGTAGTGGACGGCGTTTAGGTTAGAGTGAAGTCCCCTGATATTGCAGAAATTCACGGACAGCGTGGCAGGGGTCGCCTTGGTCTTGTTGCTCCGTTTGCCCCGAGCAGTTGTAGTCTTGAGCGGAATTTCGCCCCCCCCCCCCCCCCAGAATACGCGGGGCAGCCTGAGCACCCACGCTCAGAAGTGGAAAAACATGGTCGTGGATGCTCAGCGAGGGATTCTCCAGGGGTGCTGGTACCCTCCTGGGGTAGTCTATCATTATTTAATTCCGCTACCATGTTGATGGGGGGGGGGGATTTGGGCCTCCATTTTTTTATCTAAGAGGCTGCCAATCGAGAAGTTTGTTAATTCTTATATTCGTTTCGAAAAATGTAGCCGGTCCATTGTCAAATTAAATTCATTTATTTGCACAATACAGGTATAAAAGTTTCAACGATTCATAAATTGTGTGCAAGGAGTTTCGGGTGCATAAAATCGATCTAGCTAGGATTTATTTTTAGAAAACGTCTTTTTGTCCGTGTTTTTAGGCAATGAAACACTGCTGTAATATCGTTAGAATAAGAAGGTAAATTTTGACAATTTAACAATGATTACAAATGGCTTAACTGGTATACTGGGCGGTCACGAAATCGTAATACCATGTGTTCAGGAAAGAGCTAAGGGTCTGGTTACTCACCGGTCTCCGCCTTCCACTGCCTCACGCTGCTGGGGCTCGGCGAGCTGGCTGGCTGATTAGGTGACTCGAAGGGATATAACCCCGAATAAAATAATCCATAGGTCACCGGCACAGTATTTTCGGGAATTGCTTAGTACTCGTTGTAAATTGAAAGGGACACGCACAATAATTTTTCGAAAGAGCAAAGTTCATCACGCTTGCGTACGGCGCGCAAGTGATTTAGCCGTTCGGCCAATCAGAAGCAAGCGCTGCTTCTAGCGTAAAAAGGATTGTTACTGGACCAAGAATTCCATAAATCCCTATCAATTTAGTAATTGTTGCCACTCGAAAGTTTATAAGAAAATAACTATATAGACAAATAAATATAAATTTTAAAAATATGATTCCAGTACGGAACATGCCGCTCACCTTAAAAGACGTGATGCTTTTAACAAGTCTAAACACAAAGTAAAAGTATTGAAAAGAAAACATTGTTAAACTAACTGAATAAATAAAATAGGAGACTAGAGAATTAAATATGGAGCTATCGGTTAACATTAATTATGAACTAGGTTGGACATTCGTAATTCACTTTATTCCAGTGGAAGTGGGCAAATTTTTACGACTGGACGCTTAACAAATTTGTTTCCTATTTGTAGAGTTACTACGCGAGTAACACTATCAGTATCCGGATGTAATGCGTGAACTCGAGCGAGTCTCCATCGTAAGGGAGGGAGATTATCTTCTAGCAGCACAACAATGCTACCTTCACGAATGGGAGTACCCCGATCCGAAAACCATTTGTTAAATTGTTGAATTTCATGAAGGTACTCATGACTCCAGCGCTTCCAAAAGTGTTGAACATTCTGTTGTACCCAGCGCCACCTAGTAAGCCTACTGGCATTCGTATCGGTTAAACAAATATCCGGGATAGCAGTAAGAGGTCCACCTATACGTAAGATTTGATCTTCATCGATAAATGGATATAATTCTCTAAGTTGGTTAGAAGGAACCTTCCTTTGTGATAGATAATTAATCTCGTCATGAAAACTGTAATGTTGAATCTGGCGAATAAGTCTTTTAAGACAGAATCTATATTCAGAAACAGTGATATGTGACGGATACGTATGTTTTGGTTTTAATTTGTCCACTCTATGTTTTAATATATTATAAAAACGAAATACAAACGCTGTAACACTAATAAGTTTCCTTAATGAAGAAAATTTAGGTATGATTTTGACATCAAGAAGTTGTGCCATTACTACGCGAGCTATAGCTACAGGCGGATTACGTTTTTCGTTGTCTGTTTTAAAAATTATTCCTTGAACAGGCCACTGGGACTCTGTCTGAGAAAGCCAGGGTGGACCGAAAAACTACACGGTATTATTTTTAGTGAATATTAATGGTAACATTCCGCGTGATGGTGCATCTGCCGGGTTGTCAGCAGAGGGCACATGTCTCCACTGAGCAGCGGGAATTATAGACAAAATCTCGCTTGTCCTATTCAAAATAAACGTCTTCCATTCGTAAGGTGGTGAGCGAAGCTACGCCAAAACGACGGAAGAATCACACCAGGCATATATATCTTCGTCCTTTATGTGATCATATGCTCGTTTCACCTTGACTATAAGATGGGCTAATAATAAAGCTGCCATAAGCTCCAAGCGAGGAATGGACAAAAAAGTAGAAATGGGTGCAATTCGTGGTTTCGCAGTAACAAATATGATTTAATTATACCGTTTTCTATATGACGGACATATACACATGCAGCGTAGGCCTTCTCCGAGGCATCGGAAAACCCGTGAATTTGAATAATACTTTCGCGATGAGTAGGAAATATGTATCTTGGTATGGTGATGTCGGATAAGGACATCAAATCCTGAATGAAGCTATTCCAAGCATTGATAATTACAAATGGGGGGAGGAGCATCCCAATCGACCCCGGAAATTCACAAGAACTGCATTAAATGTTTTGCGTATACGATGACCGGGGATAGCCATCCAAAAGGATCGTAGATCCTTGCAATCTGTGAGAGAATAGCTCTCTTAATCACAGTTTGTATAGAAACTGAAACACTAAAACCAAATTGATCAGACTGTGGGTCCCACTGGAGACCCAAGACCTTCGTTTTCGTATCCCTTTCCATGGGTGCAACTGAAATTAGTTCCCGCTCACCGTGAGAAATTGGTGGTTGTACCGCCGCGCGTATCGCGGGCGAATTACTGTGCCATTTTCGGAGTTCAAAGCCTGCTGATTGACAAATACCTATTAGCCCTTGTTGAAGGACAAGAGCCTCAGCCTGGTCATTTACGCCACTGACAATATCGTCGACAAAGACCTGGTCTCGAAGTACCCAAGAAGCTCGAGGAAATTGTTCAGCCTCATCAAGAGCGAGCTGTTTTATAACCCGAAGAGCGAGGTAGGGAGAAGAGCTAATCCCAAACGTCACGGTACGAAGACGATATTCACGTAATAAATTATGTGGTGAAGTGCGCCACAGAATGCGCTGGTAGTCCCTATCAGACTCTTGAACCAAAATGTTCCGATACATTTGTTTTATATCGGCTGTAAGCGCGATACAATGTGTACGAAATTTTAAAACAACGTCAATAATATCTTTATGCATCTTAGGACCTGTTAAAAGAATATCGTTGAGGGAAATGCCGTATAAACTTTTACATCCAGCATCAAAGACTACGCGAGTCTTGGTCGTCTTACTAGCTTCTTTAACCACGCAATGGTGGGGAATATAAATAGGTCGTCCCATCATTGGGAGGACTATCAACCAGCTCCATGTGGTTGAGATCCATATACTCTTGAACGCACGAGTGATACTCGCCCTTAAGGGACGGGTTTCGCTCTAATCGAGCTTCAAGTTTTAAAAGTCTAGAACGTGCAATATCCCGCGACTCACCAAGAGGTGGTGCATCGGGTTTAAATAGCAGAGCAACCACGTAACGACCTGTTTCGTCACGAGTATGTGTATGTGTAAATATAGACTCACATAAACTTTCCTCAGGAGTGAAGGCTTTCTCTTCCTTCTGTAAAGATTCTAACTCTCAGAACCTACAGAGGTCAGTGTCATCGGAGAATGAGCTAAAACAGACCTGGATGGGAGGTAAGGTACTTGATTGGAATTCGAGGTTGCCCAACAATAAATAACCAAAGATATTATTCATAGCTATCGGTGAACCGGGCTCCCCCTTAATTACGTTACTTAATAACACATGGGATAGTATATCCGCTCCTAGCAGCATTTCAACGGGCTGCGGTAAATGACAATTAGGATCAGCCAGTTTTAAATTGTTTATATGTGTTCACCCCGTTTGCGGCTAGGGCAAGCTAGGCGTGCGTGAATAAGTTTCGGCAAAATTAATGCTTCAACCAGAATCGAAGGTTGATCCATTCCTGTGGCACTCATGCATACTGTAACTACACCCCTAGGGTAAGCTGGCTTATTTTCCCCAATACCTAATACGGGTATACTGGCACTTCGCCGTTTTAAGCCTAACTGATTTGTACACGATTCAGTTATAAATGAAGCCTTGCTACCCGTGTCAATTATACATCGGATCGTAGACCGCTTTTGTTTGTTTATGTAAAAATCGACGAGCGCCGTAGATAAGAGTACAGTTTTAGTACACATCGAGTACGCATTGGACAGCGCGCGCGCATCAGAATCAGGCGTAGAATTCATCGACGTCGTCATTGCTACCCGAGTATCATCTGATTCTCGCTCGAGTACGTGATCCACGGGAGAGAGTGAAGTAGAACTACTATCCTCTACAATTACGGGTAGCGCTTGAGATTCAAAATGAATCAAACTACGATGACGCCTATGACACATACATAAATGAACCTGCAATTTTTAACATCGTGCCCCAAATTCAGGCAATTAAAACAAACATTTTTACCCTTGAGAAAGGTGTTTAGTAGTAGAGACAAGTTTAAAAATTCAGGACATTTAGTCAACGAATGTTGAGCTTCACATTTCACGCAATGCTTAACCTTATTTTCTTGCCCGCACGTGCGAGACTCGTTAGAACAGTTCGTCGAAGTCACCTTGGTCGCAAGTACACGACGCGCCGTGCTGTCGCCGACGTCGACGCGCACTCTCGTAGTGTTCGACGACGCATAAGTTTTTTTTAACTGCCCACATTCGGAAAACTCACAAGCCAAAACTTTCCGCTCAATAAATTTTATGAGACCGTCTTTTTGTGGAATATCTGATGGCTTACTTAAAGATAATTCAAAACGTTTACGAATGCTAATTGGTATTTTACGTAATAAAATACTGAACAATAAAAAATTCCATTCCTCTACAGGAAACCCATAGCTTCTAATACCTTTATATTTTCTTGGTAGATATTCAGAAGATTACGTAACGAAATAATCGACTTTTCAGAACAACATTCAATATCCAAAATACGATCAATGTGTTTAGACGCAATTGAACGCTTATTGTCGTAACGTGTGATTAAAGTGAGCCATGCCATTTGATAATTGTCGTCGGAAACAGGAATCGACTTAATTAGATTGTATGGTTCATTTTTCAGGGTCAACAATAGGTACTTAATTTTTTCTGCATTCGTGTAAGCATCATTGTTGTGTACCAACGCACTGAATAAATGGAAATACGATCGCCAATCAGTTGAATCGCCGGAAAATGACGGTAATGGCAAAGTGGATAACTTGTTAATCGTACATATTTGAGGTTGATGAAATTCTCTAATAGTACTTTCATGAATCATGCGACTTGTGCGCCTATTCTCCTCTTCTAAAACTTTTATCTTGTTTACATGGGAAATAATTGCATAGTAATAGTCATTAAATTGTTTACGAATGGTCAACTGTTCCTCTTTGTCAAAATTCTTTTGTTTCAAATAAGATTTTTCTATCTTTGATTGAATTTTACTAAATTCACGTTGTTGGGAAACGATATCTTTTGAACGCGCAAGAAGTTCATCTCTGTTAGAATCTACAATTTCTAAAGTATGCTTTACCTCCTCTAAAACGATATCGCGTTCGAAAATGTCGTGGGAATGCAACGATGATTCCGCCATGTTGTATTGTAAAAAGGTAACGAAATGAAATATGAAACTAACGTTATTAACGAGTGACAACAAACCCGAACAATAAAGAAAAATGCGGCTCGAATGATCAAAAAAAAATATGTTCAGGAAAGAGCTAAGGGTCTGGTAACTCACCGGTCTCCGCTGTGGATGTATATAATAATAAAAAAGAAATAATCTCAATTTTCATTTATTCAATAACAGAAGGTATACATATACATCGCTCATTAACTAAAGTATCACTTCCACCAGCTTATATAATTTAAATTAATGAAGGAAATTTCTTCGCTAAAACATTTTTTATTCTCATGACTCCAGTTGTTTTTTACTCCAAACCTGATCTTGTCTTCTTTTACAAATCGATATATATTTTAAATTAAGGGAACAAAGAACTGTGATTTTATATTCTGATACTTAAAAAATAAATGGCCTGCTGCAACTTAGCATTAAACTATTATACTTGTCATTTATTCATAGCCAGCCTTAAATGATATCGTGTTTGCAACACTGCAAATTTTATTGTAATTTACTAAAGAAACATTTTGCAGCACGACAATTATTCGAATAGTTTTCCTTAACTTTACATGAAATTTGTAGTGGCATAGCGGTTGGTCGATTTAATAACATTCCTTAGTAGTGTTGAAGTATGAGTTTAAATCTAGTCGTCTTCAACGAAATTGAAGTGTAGGACCATTCCCTGCAGTACGGCCTTTGCGTAAATTATATTACTTATTACCACCACTGATGTATTTATGTTCACACATAGCTTTGTACCTCATGATGAAAATTTTAAACAAAAGCTTTCAGGTAGTCACAAAGTTTATCAAGTTGTAATAAACTTATAAACAGCTTGACTTTAAATACAGTGAAGTTAAAGTATAACATATATAACAGTATAACATATGAAGGTAACGATGGTAGCATTCGTTGTCTATGACATCAAAGAAGTTAGACATGATATTCTACGATCGTTAACGCCATAGAAAATAAAAATAATGAAATCAACGCTAAGTCATGAGACCGTCGCGTGACTTAATGTTAAGATTTGCTGTTTCCATTCATTTCAATATTTTAAAGCGTTAACTATCGTAAAAAGTATACCATTTCCATCCCACAAGACGTTCAACACCTAACTCCCCCCACCCCGTAACTATGAGTACTACAAAGCACAAGGAACATCGGGAATCAAAAAGTAAAATTAAAGACGATTAAATCCGTAAAAATTAGTTTCATTTAATGTGTAATGTCATATTTCTTAAGTTTAATACACTCTCAACAGGGTATTGTAATACGTACATTTACGTTTACGTACATTTTACTTGACTCTTGGCCGTGTTGCCAAAAATGTCTAAGTCTAAAAAAAGATCTTACTAAATAACTTTTATTAAACTTTAACTTTTATTTAGCGACAGTAGCTTAATTTTAGGGTGCTAACAGCGAATTCAAAAGGTCGTGGGTGTCTAATCCACTATTTGACTGTTGTCGTAAACCATTACTAACACAAGAATTTCTAGCTTGCCAGGGGTGTTTAAAGGAAATATGAGTAACTAGTTGACCCACGCAACTTCGTCTACATCACATAAGATGGAGAGAGAGAGTGGGTTGTATGCACTTACAATACAAATCAAAAGAAGCTGAAGCTTTCTTCTTTTTATCCACGAATTACTTGAGAACTATTAATAAAATTTAGTAAAATGTGGTAGTAATTAGTGCTAATTTAAAATAAAGCGGATGAAACTAGAAGAAACATTGCTTATATTTATTTATTTATTTATTTATTTAAAACTTCATATACACAAGTGGTATATAGGCGGACTTAATGCCTAAGGCATTCTCTCCCAGTCTACCTTGGGATGATGCAGAGATAGAATGAAGTAGGTGTAATAAAAAGTTAATATGCGAATACTAAAATAAAATAACAAAAAAAATGTAATACATGGAAATAAAATACATAAGATATAAATGGTACATCGCAAAAAATAGATACAATTATATTAATATTCATACACATATATGTATATAAAATATATAATATACATAATTACAATAAGAACAATAAGAATATATATATATATATATATATATATATATATATATATATATATATATATATATATATATATATATATATATATATATATATATATAAACATACATATATACATATATATATATATACATATACATACATACACACACATACATACATATATACACATATACATACATATACACATGTACAACTAGTGCGTGTTGCCAGCGATGTCTTATGGATCAGAGACGTGGTCCTTCACTGCTGGCCGTATGAGGACGCTGGTTCTGCCAATGATGAGGATGATGATTCTGCCAATTTATTAAGTAAGTGTTCCCGAACCTTCATCTTGAACGCGTACCGATTGCTAGCCGTCCTGATTTCGAGTGGGAGTGCGTTCCAAAGGAGAATAGATTGAATGTGGAAAGAAGAATGAACAAGTCCAGAGCTGTGGGATGGACATAGGAGAAGAAGGTTGTTCGTAGAGCGGAGGTTTCTCTCATGACTAGCACTAAGCA
The DNA here is from genome assembly GCA_036936625.1 of Parnassius smintheus behrii. NCBI lineage: Eukaryota > Metazoa > Arthropoda > Insecta > Lepidoptera > Papilionidae > Parnassius > Parnassius smintheus. Next base: position 35,733,996 of record JAUPFT010000029.1, read on the forward strand.
ACTGAAAGTGAGGAGATAAGTAGGTAGGGGAAGTTGGAGACATCAGGATAGAATAAAGGGTGGTGAGTGCACGCAAACTACGGCGTTGACGAATAGTTAACCATTTTAATTGGGATCGATACGTGGATACATGGTCATACTTTCGAAGATTGAAAATGAATCGAATGCAGTTATTCAGAAGACGGTCATATTTGTTGAGAAGGTCTGCATTCAGGTCGAAATAACACACATCACCATAGTCGATTAGGGGAAAAATTAAACTCTGCACAAGCATTGTCTTAATTTCAGATGGTAGAAAATTTTTTAGGCGATAGAGAAAACGCAGGGTACCAGTGACTTTCTGGCTAACGGTCGTTGTTTGGGATTTCCAACTCAGAGTTGAATCAATTAATAAACCTAGATCCTTCACAGTGGAACACAATTGAATCTCAGTACTATTAAAAAAGATAGGAGGTACAGCTACTGTTTTCAATCTCTGGATCATCGGATGGCTACCAATTATTATGGCCTGACACTTCGAAGGGTTGACCATTAGGCCAAACCTGTCAGACCAGTTCTTAATGTACTCAAGGTCCCTGTTAAGTGTGTCCACCGCTGTAGAAATATCGTCAATACTCGCTTGTGTGTACAATTGCAAGTCATCAGCATACAGATGATACGCAGACTGAAGGTTTTGAGTAATGAGATTAATAAATATAGAAAACAATAAAGGAGATAATATGCCGCCTTGAGGGACACCAGCATGTATGTCAAGCCAGCTAGATGATAGCTCATCGATGCGAACCGACTGCTGGCGCCCTCGAAGATATGATGAAAACCAATCCAGTGCTTCGGGTGAGATCATAGAAAGGGAGAGGATGGAAATTAGAATGTCATAACTAATGGTATTAAAGGCGTTCGAGAAGTCAACCAAAACCAACACAGTGACTTTAGTGTCCTCAATGCCTGCCCTAATATCACCAGTTACTTTCAGGAGTGCGGAAACGGTACTATGACCGGGCCTAAAGCCAGACTGCAAGGGACTTAATAAGTTATTACGAGAGATAAACTGCGAAAGTTGCTTGTGGACACAGGCCTCAAGGACCTTGGATAAGAAGGGAAGGATGGATATAGGTCGGAAATGATTGGGTAAAGTGGGATTTGGGATCTTTTGTAAGGGAATAACGTAAGCCTTACGCCACAGTGAGGGAAAATTACCAGAATCCAAGGAGAAGTTAATGATGTGCGAGATGACTGGAAGGATATGGTCTACTATATAGATAATCATCCGTCGGCTGATGTTGTCGTAACCTACAGCATTAGATTTAATGGAAAGGATTATCTTCTTGATCTCATCTACAGCTACTGGAGAAAATTGAAACAGATTAATATCAGGACGAGGTAAACCCATTAAGTGTTCAACAGTAAGACGCTTGGTCTGGTGATCAAGAGGACTGTTGGAGACAAAATGAAAATTGATATCATCCAGACCAATCGTCCTTTGAAACTCACAACGGTGTCGTTTACCGATACCTATGGTTCCAAGGAACTTCCAGATATTAGCAGGGGAAGAAGATGAGATGTTACTAAGAATAAATCGGCGTTTGGCGTTGCGTATCATCTGATTGCACCGATTCCTTGCAACTTTATAAAGCGTCCAGTTTTGATCACATCGATCTCTTCTAAATTTGCCGAAAGCGCGATCCCTACGTCTCATCGCAATCCGAACCCCAATCGTCATCCAAGGCGCAGGTGGACGCTTGAGCTTCACTTTTTTGATGGGAGCATGTACGTCATATAATTTAAGGATAGCTTCATTCAAAGCCCCAACTTTTTCATCCACAGTGGGTGCAGAAACCACGCTGTTCCAGTTTATTTTGGATGCATCCATACAGAGCTTTTCAATATCCAAGCGACCAAAACAACGCATGTGTAGAGTTTTAGCTGGAGGTTTAGGAGGTTTGAGGACGTAAGAAAGGAAAATGAGGTCATGATAGGAGAAAGCAGGTGCAAAGTGTTGACCGTGGCAGAAGACAAGAGAAGGAGCAGAGGTAAGGATTAAGTCAAGCCAGGTATCCTCCACATCAATATTGTGGTGAGTGGCTTGTAAAGGTAAAATGTGGAGGCCAACCGACTCGACAATTTGAAGGAGCTTGGAGGAACGGGTTAAGTGCGGAGTGAGGAGATCTGTATTAAAATCGCCCATAATGACGTGATGTGAGTATTCCGACCCCAAGGATTCCAGAATTGTTTCAAGACTGGAGAAGTAATCGACAGAAGGAGGACAGTAGACAACGCCAAGTACTAATTTGGCTCCTTTTACGCAAACTTCAAGGAAAAGAAATTCTGCAGATGCAGTATAATAGGGGGAAGAAGAAGCAAGAATTTTATAAGAAAAGTCAGAACGAAGATATATAGCGACCCCACCCCCTCTTCTATCAATTCGATCGTTGCGTATCAAACTGAAGCCAGAGAGAGGGTAAGAAGTAGAAGGAAGATGGGGCTTAAGCCAAGTCTCCGAAATCAAGACGGCATGAACATCTGCGTCATAGAAAGCCTCAATCAGATCACTGTAATGACTAGGTACGCTCTGTGCATTAATGTGGCAAACATTAAACAAAGAGCGGGATTCATCGAATTTATGTCGCACAAAATCCCCTAACGTTTCAGTAATAGAGCAATAACTGTCATTTGATGAAGAAAACTCGTTGGCAGAAAGAAAAGAATCATCATCGGAACTCATCTATATGTAATAGAATATATAAAAATAAATAAATAATATAGACCTATAACTATAAGAATAACCAAATTAGTATAATTAAAATTATATAACGTAAAAAAATAGTAATAATTTCGATTGCTAAACTGCCATCCCTGCACCACCCGCCAGCTAACACACTCAAAAATTAAAAGACAAATATAATGCACAAAACAATAAAAATAAAAATGATTTGCAAGACAACTACAACTAAAGTACGTTAAGATTACTAATAATAAATAGCAGAACTTGGAACAAATAAAAAGGATCATAGAGAAGTGTCTCATAGACGACATATACTCTGTCCAAAGGACTTTGTATCCATGATCATGTATTAATAAAAAAAACTTCCCAGCGACCGAAAGTTAAATTGCACTATGCACTTGTTACGAATCTATTAATCTATGGACAAAATATAACCAAAAGCAAAACAACCCAAAACAAAGTAGAACTTAACCTAAAATGTAATAAATATACAAGTTTTAATAAATGATGTAAAACGAGAAACAATATTAAAATTAGAAATTAACTAATTAAAAAAAATGTAAATAAATGAGAAAGAAAGAAGCTTAAGGTTACATAAAAGCAAAACAAGGTTTAATACTGTGGATAAAAAGTAATAATAAATTATACTAAGTAATTCTGCAATATTGAATAAATTTTAAGTTGTAGTAAAAGGAAAAAGGAGAATTAAGACTATAAAACGCAATACTGCGTAGTTATTTACGTGGTTTAGAATTGCTTTCTGCAATGCGCTCGCCTCCAGATGAGGATTCAGCAGTCGCCTTAGGGTGTTTTTGCGTAGAAGTAGTCAGCTCATCTAAGGTAGTGACTTTATGCCGGGATCCATCTGCAACTTTCACCACAATTACTCCATCTTGGGTCCAGCATGCACGCATGCCGAAATGCTGACGGGCTTTGCCAAAAACGGTTTGCCGAGACTTTGTCAAGAACTCCTTTACTGAAACTGGACAACCTTTCAGTCTAGACTTCGCCCTCCATACTGATGACCTGAAGTCAACGCTAAGAAATCGAACTAGGATTGGCCTGAGACGATTTTTGGTGGCTACTCCAATCCTGTGGCAGACACTAATGCAAGATGCTGTGATGTCCTTCAACTCCATTTTGTGGATTATACTTAGCACTGTAGCCTTGCAGTCCTCCTTCTCCTCTTCAGCAACACCCAAGAAAAGGAGAGCCTTACGTCGATGCCTGGTCTCAATAGCGTCAACCATATGGGAGCACTCATTAATTTGTTTACGGAGCATACCGAGCATGGAGAACATGAGTTCACGGAAGGTTCGAAACTCCTCAGCCACCTTTGCAACCGTGTCCTTGGCGGATCCCCCCGTGTGTAACTGTGCTTCCAGTTCGGCCATCTTTTCTGAAAAGCATTCCTCCAAACTGTTCTGTGCAGTTCTAATCTCATCAAGTTGAGACATTGTGTTGTGCAAAGATATATACGAAATCCAAGTGTGTGTAATATGCTGGCAGGTGGTGTATTTAGATGGAATGAATTCACATATACACAGTTGTACAAATGCGATTACCAAGAAAATGGTGTTAATTAGCACTCAAATATGTAACAAGTTATGTAGAATATTGTATAAGTTAATTTAAAATACAAATTAAAATTTTACATATGTGTTAACTTTTTCTTCACCTACCGCCGAAAAAAGCCGAATATGTCTGAATATTATATGTCTGTAATTGGCAATATTTATTGGTTAATTTGAAGATTTGTTTTGATTTTTTTTATTATCTTCGTTAAGAATATAAAATAGGCTATTTCGGATACATCACGCTATGATCCGTAAGATATTATAGTAAAGGATGTCACGGGAATGGGAATAATAAAGAAATATTAGGTAAGTATTTAAAATTCGTGTTTGGTTAAATGCGACTTATATATGTTGCATATAACTTACCAGTAGTTTGTTTCTAATATTGAGAAAGACGCTTCAGCTAAAGCTTTGTGATCCATCTAATGGCCTGGAGCGCCGCCAGCCGTAGCAATAATTCTACGCTTGGCTTGTTGTATACAATTACTTTCATTAGTTAGTTGCTTAAATTTCATCCAAAATTGTTGACTATAACGTTTACTTTTTCTACCACAGACATATTAAATTCCTATTTGTATAGGGAACATTAACATCCCCATACGAACGCCAAAAAGCACGGTCCTGGTCCACCTGTATTCGTCGATTTCCAGCATTTCTTACCAGGTCGTCACTCCATATAGTGAGAGGCTGCCCAACACTTCACCTACCGGCTCGAGGCTGCCTCAACCCAAGAACCTTTTACCACCCTCGGTTACTCTTCAAGCTATATTGCCGGCCCCTTGCCACTTGACCTTACTTATTCGTTAAGCTATGTTAGTTACTCTGGTTCAACTGGGGATATCTCAATTTCTCAGTTTATCTATCATGCAGACAAACCCTCTAGCGTAGTTCTTTAAATAGCTCGCTGAGCGACCTTTAGCTTTCTCATACGGCAAGCCGTGAAGGACCACGTCCCAGATTAATGAGTGATGACTTAAAGTTCTGAGATTTTCAACATGCGCTGGTTGTACAATCTTGTTTTCAAGTTTTGAGATATGCCTGACGACAAGATCCGTCATAATCTCCCGAACGCTGTTCAGCCAAGTTGATTCCGTCGATTGGCCTCTTGGTCGAAGTTGGACTTCCCTAATCGGACTTTTATCCTAAGCATACTCGTCAAAAATTTCTAACTTAGTGCTCGCAACAACTACCGACATGGATGTGATATGGACGTTACACATGATCTTTGTTAATGATGATGATGATCAACAAAGATGATGACATCTAGTTAAGCTTAGAACAAAATCATAAATTTCATTAGTTGTAAAATCAGTTAAAGATAATTCAAGAAAATATATTCTAAGGCAGGTGATGAATCACCCATTTTCAGCAAACCACACTTTTATTGTGTCCAAACTGTTGACATAATCTGTGTTTTTTTTCATTTGACAACCTCTTTCATTATACGTTCTAGGGAACAAAGCGTCTCATCTCTCTCACTTTATTTCTGAGAAGGTAACGAAGCAGGAAAAGCATGTCCCTCAGTGTAACTGTTCCAGTGCGAACTGTCGAAATTCAGATGTCATCAGAACATTTTCATCATTATTCACTGCCAGTCATGTACGAAATCTGCGCGTAAAATATAATATCAATTTCACTCACACCAGCAGGCAGAAAATTTGATTTGCTTTTGTACTGGAATTCAAATATTGCATTCGTATTATGATGAAATTAATATTTATAAAATTAAAATTTGAGACAGTTAAACATTTAACATTTAGGTTGTACTAAGCAAAACTAAGCAGACTCTGGTTAAAAAAAGAAAAATATTTCTGGATTTCATTTGCTTTGCAAAAACGGGTCTTCCTAACATAGAAGTGCTTTTACTCTCGTTTACGGTTCTTTGTTTTCTGACGGTTTATTGAACCTGTAGAGCTTTTTGATTGACCGAAAAGGAAAAAGCAGATATATTCAGACTTTGCTACAAGATTTTAGCATGTACAAAATTAGTAAAATTATGGCACGGAGTAAGTGGCCTGACGTCGAGAGGCTGATAATATTAAGAATGTGGTGTGCGGAATTTATTTATTGCTCCCGCCTACCATTACCACTACTCCACCACCTCACTAAAGTTCACTGCAAAACATAGACATCCCCTACTGATTGCCTCAAAGCCGAGATATTTGCAATAGTTGCTACGCTCGGCCACTGGAGTGTCGAAAGCATTTTTATGTTTTTATTCAGCTATTATCGGGAAGATGTTTCTGCCTCTGCTTTTCGTTTAGTTTTCCTTCGTATCCTCTTACATTATAGAGGAATGGATTTGATTACATGCTGCCACGCGGTTCATGATGCTGCCAAGAAATGTTTCAGATTTGTGAATTTTACAACGTAATAACAAAGAATAATTTATACAAAAGTTAACCCAGGCAGCTGCAATAGAACGGAAGAATTACTGTAATCATCGTGTTTAGCAGGCGAATTGACGATCGCCATTAATTAAGAGACACGCTATACGTTACCATTTTCAGAATCGCCAATCGTTTCTCTAAAAGCTGTACCTATTACTATGTACGCTGATAGTATGTATGCATTTTATGCAAACAGATGAAACAATGCGCATTAATTTAATGCCCAACTAAATATTAAGCAGGTACAAGAAAAGGATGCGTTCTGAAAGTTTTTGTTGTAACGGTAGAATTATAACGGCTTAAGTAGTGTGTGCCATACACATTCACATAACTTTGAACAACGGTCATACAAAATAACCGATTATGCATCATCATGAATGGCCTGCTAGTCCTAGGAAATGAGTCTTCTACGTTTATTAAAGATTTCCTTTAATCGCCACCAGTACCAGACGTCTTCCAGCTCTGGAGCTGCTTCAAGTCAGTATATTTAACAGTACATTATACATTTTACGTATAAATATGCCAAATGGTTATACCATAATCTATCCGATTTGGCATATATTTATCAAATATTTTATGTTATTATAATGCTTTGTAGACAACTTTTTTTCATATATTTGTTAATATATTATTTACTATGATATCTAAGCATTATGTCCAATATATCAGTAAAAATAAATTCATCATTACAGTCCATTTTGACTCTACTGTTAAACAAAAAACTCAACCATATCCACTACACGCTAATATAAACATCTACCCCAAAAATAAAAAAAATAAAACTTATGCCTAAGATTATAAGACTTTCAAGTTTAGGACCTTTCATCTTTGTCCAATAACTTTTATAGTGCCTCCTAACAGATAAGTTTTGAGGTCACCGTTACCGTTACCCTCAAAGCCTATTAAAGTCAACTGCTAAACAAAGCCTCCTATATAGATAGCCTCTTAAGGTGTATTTGCCATAGTTGCCACGCTGCACAAGAGAGACGCTGCTATCCGTGCCTTTTGATTTGTTTTCCTCGGTCTCCTCTTACGAAACTTACATTATGATATAGGGGAATTGATATTCTGACACAGCCACTACACGGTAAGGTATTAAGGAATGCATGATCTCAGATATCATGCGTCCACTATGCACTTTTGATAAAAAGTATATAGTGGAATTACCCTCCAGAGAAGACTGGCTGAATGGCTAGGTTATCTGTGAGGTCGGTAGCCTCATATGGTATACCGATGGGTCTAAAATGGGCCTCGACGTAAGCTTTGGAATTCAAATTTTGTATGAATTTGGGTAGATACACCTTTATCTTCCAGGCAGAAATTTTCGCCATACTTCGGTGTGTGGAAATCAATCTGCAAAAACGCTACGTCAACCATAAAATTTACATAAACTCTGATAGTGAAGCAGCACTGCTAGCGCTGAGATCAAGCTTAGTGAACTCAAAGCTAGTTGGAGACTGCGTGAACCGTTTAAACGCCCTGGGTTGTAACAACAGGGTCGTTTTAAGATGGATTCCGGGTAACGAGGGCATTGTAGGCAACGAATTTGCCGACAAACTCGCACGGGAGGGCTCAAAGCACACAATTTGGCCCCGAGCCATTTTGTGGGATCTCAAGAAGCCTAGCACGATTGACCCTTGAAACTCTTTATCACAATAAATCACTTAAAATCTGGTCTGACACACCAGGCTTAAAACATTCTAAAACCTTAATCCGGGCTTTTGATCGTAAATTCGCTTCAGAAGCCCTGGGATTAAGTAAAAATAAATTGCGTATTCTGGCAAGAGTCCTAACTGGACACTGTTGTCTTAAAAAGCACATGTCCATCCTGGGACTAAGCAACTCAAGGATGTGTCGGTTCTGTTCCATAACGGAAGAAACACCTCTACACATCCTAACTGATTGCGGACCCTTAATGCGCAAACGTAACACTCATCTGCGATACTATCTACTCCGCCCAGAAGAAGTGAAATTGCTCACGGCTAAGCAACTCCTTCAATTCATTGAAGACATAGGGCTTAGCAGTGAACACATATCCATAGCATAGCCATAGCAGCGATCACAATAGATCTTCTAGGTCGCAGTGATACTGGTCTCTTTACCTAGACCCGCATAGCTGCTCGCAGATAATAAAAAAGTATAAAGGAGTACACAGACACATCGAACGTCATGCGTGAATTCCATGTCACACCTATGCCCGGTATGGTACGGTATACACTAGAGTTTAAACATCAATATTTTAAGTTTAACTTTTAACGTTTAACGCACCTCGGCTTCGTGGGCGCCGTGCATATGACAAATAGCACATTTAGTTCTGAACGTGAACGTAACTTTACTTCGGCCAATATAAATTTACCCTTCATGATAATCACGTCAAAGTACAGGCTTGGCACAAATGCTTGTAAAATATTATTTTATGGAATTATGTTTTTATATCTTAAAGATAAAGAAACTGTTATTTATATTTTTATATAATATTTTCTAACGTTTATAATAAAGTGGCATATTTATCTATTTTACCTATTATTGATCTTCACCATGCAGATCGTCGATAGACCAAATTTCCGAATAAAATCTTTTAATAATATAAGCACTTAAATGTTTTAGCAATCTTACCCAATTGTCAGTTAACCGATTCTTTATGTTATTATATTTACATTTTCTAAATAAATTCAGCAATTTCAAAATATATCATAAAAATATTAGACTTTTTGTTATAGACTTTCCGTCCTTTGCTAAAAAGAAGTCCCTTAGCCGAAGCGCCACATTCTGGCGAAATTTCACATTTGCTGTGAAACTCCATGCTTTACATTTTAATTTGCATATTTTCTGTGGAATTTCTGTAAACATACTGACGACCGGCCTGAAGCTATTTTTTAAACTTCGTTTTTAATAGGACATTTTGTATTTAATTCCTTTTTATTAAATCTTAAAATGTTTTAGCTGGTTAATATTGTTAACTCGTTTTGGGGCAATTAATTTCTTACGATTCGGCTTGTTTTTTTTAAACATAAGTGTATAATGCTTTATTGAAAGTGCTAGGCTCAAGTTATATTGTCATCGTTATATTCTACTAGATTGTAAATATATTCTGCTGAATTTTGTTTTTTTTTTTAGAATAAGGTGACAAACGAGCACACAATCCACCTGATGTTAAGTATCCTCGACTTTCCTAATCAAAGTCAAAATACGTTGTTACCCCTGAGAACTAAGATGAATTATCTCATATCTAGTAAAAAAGGTTCTCTATACTTGAAACACAGCTGTGAATTAAGCTTCTATTTAATATGAATATCCTGCGTAATCCTTCCCCAGACGAGACAACCCATGTGTGCTACAACCATAATATAGCTGTAGCATGGCTCTACCACTTACGTGTATTATGAGTCCAACTAAGTAGCCAGTTTGGTAATTACTTTACATGCAGGCCCCCTGGTATTTCGTCTATGACCTCAGAGATGTCGGAACATCTACTGCTACACCTATCTCACCTACAAAAATGTCATAAAACACGGACCGAAGCCACCTGCATCCATTAACTTCTTGAATCTCTTACCAGGTTGACATTCCATATAGTGGCTGTTCGCCATTCATCTTGCTTACCAGTACGAGGCTGTTACACGAGAAACTTTCTTCGTCACAGATTGTCGGGATTGTCGAGCTATAGGATAAGCTCATTGCCACTTCAGCTTATTGATCCCTTTTTTGTTATTGGAATGTATTTTACAAAATATTGGTTAATATCACTAACATTATTAACATTATATGAAATTGCAAATAATTATGAATGAGGAACGATGTGAATGGAAATTCAGCCTTTTCTATCATTCCTTCTACATCTATAAAAGCACTTTCACGCTCTCTTTAACGTAATATAAGTTTTGCAAAAGATAAACGCGTAATTCATCTCGGAGTAAATTTTAATTTATTGCAATACCTGCAACGTGACGGGTGCGGATACTTCTAATCAGACTATCGAGGATGACGCCATGAAGAGGCAGAGTAAGTGAATCCACTTCCCTATGAAATAAGTTGAGTCCCCCCCCCCCCCAATGCGATTATTTTATCATTAACGAAAGTCTCGTACCGTTAATAGAGAAATGAAAAAGAACATGAGAAAAACTTAAAATTATTTTAAAATAAACTGCCGTTTCTAACCAGCCTGCTAAGCACTGCGACGATGACAAATATCCCGCTATGAGGCAGAGGGAAGCCCATGTTCAGCGGTGGACTTTTTATGTAACTGTACCGATGACGATAATAACCTGCTACGTTTATAACTTATAATACATTATTATAAGTTATAAACGTAGCAGGCGTAATAAAAGTAATGTATGTAATTTAATATTAAGTAATATTCCGGAATGCAAAACGGACGAAATATACATTACTGGATGTGCGAAACGGAATTAAGGTCACACTTGGAAAATAAATCAGACGAAATAATAGTATATATTTCATTAAGAGTGCGGAAAGCCTGGCATTGCAAAGAGTTTCGACAAATGTCTACCCGAGCCGAGGCGCAGCTGAAGGTGAGGGTTGACAGTCGGAACAAGTTGCAATGACGGTTCCGCACGTGTTCTGAACAACCATTTTTAATACAGTTGCGAAAAAATGAAGCAATTTAATAAAATAATTAAAACAAACAAACATAAACTCAACTAACTTGGGTATTCATTTATATCCACGTTGTTCCTTATTTTCAGCATACATTTTATCATCGAAAACGTCGAACATAACGTAGATTTTAATTTTGCTAAGTGTTCGGAGAAGTATGTCAACATAACATTTTCTGAAAAACTATTTGCTTTTTTGTCTTCTCTCCAAGCAATAAATTAGTCGTATGTAGATATGTAGCGACTTTTGGACTTTTCCGGTAAAATTATTTCCGAAGCCTTTTGTGCAATTATACTGAGTTCTGATGATGTTAATTCAAATAAAATATCGTCAAAATTACTCATTTTGTGCAACAAACAACTAAACTCGCAAAGAACATTTTTGGAAAATGGCGCCAACCACTGGTAAAAGCAACGCAAATGGTAAAAGAATAAAGCAGATATGTTTTTTGTTTTCTTCACCCATTCTGGGTAGGCAAAGGGAACTATTCCCATACAGCCAAGTCTTCAGTAGAATTTTTTTATTGATATGCATGGATTAAGGGCAGATATTATGCAAACATTTTGTAGAAATTCTAAAATTACACGAAACGTTAACTAAAAAGTTTAGGGACGAAGAAAGATAACAACATTTTGTGTAGTTCATCGTTTTTTCGTTTAATTTATAATGGCCCAGGTAAAGTGATGTTCTCATTCATAAATAAGTGTGATATTTAAATTAAACTAGTTTATATGGATTATATCGCCTATATTAACTTATTTTATATTCTTGACACCCATGGTCATGGGAGGACTGAGGTATTCAACGTCCCGTTGTATGTATACTGATTACTTATTATTATTGATAATTTAACTTACTTTTTGAAACAAATTGTCTTTTCTATCTTTATAGTGCTATTCTTCGTCGTGCTAATAATTTCAAACATGCAATTTAAAAGTAAATATAAATAATTAATTCTAAAGTTATTCGTGGCTACGGTGGCGACCATGGTAACGGCGGGGCAGGCGGTGGTAAGAATCTCCGGTGGAGGTTCGGTTGCCACCTACGACGACTCGACCTGGCAACATATAACGCACGCACTCTGAGGACTGACGAAAAGATACTGGAGCTGGAAGAAGAGGTAGACAAGTTGCGCTGGCATATTATTGGGTTATCTGAGGTCCGGAGAGAGGGGGAGGACATGGTAATCCTCGAGTCCGGCAACTTGTTCTATCACCGGGAGGGCGACTATCTGTCCCAAGGAGGTGTCGGATTTATCGTCCACAATTCTCTCATCAACAACGGTGTAAAGATTGGGAGTGTATCGACGACGGTCACGTACCTGATACTCAGAATTAACAAACAGTATTCGCTGAAGGTCATACAGATTTACGCACCAACCTCGGCACATCCCGATGAGGTGGTGGAGGAAATGTATGAGAATATTTCCAGAGCCATGCATTCCTCCAGAACCCACTACACGGTGTTGATGAGAGACTTCAACGCAAAACTAGGCACAAGAGAAAGCGGTGAGCTGAAGGTAGGGAAATTTGGAGTAGGGCAACGGAACCGTAGGGGCCAGCAGCTGGCCGACTTTATGGAGAAAGAGGGACTCTTTATGATGAACTCTTTCTTCCAGAAGCGACCCCACAGGAAATGGACCTGGTCGAGCCCTGACGGTTCGACAAAAATGAGATTGACTTCATTATGACGAACAGACGCCAACTGTTCAGTGATGTCTCAGTGATCGCAAGGGTGAAAACTGGCAGCGATCACCGAATGGTTAGGGGCACACTGAACCTAAACGTTAATTTAGAGAGGTCTCGTCTAATGAAGTCAACGCTCCGTCCCCCTCGTGCTCTAATCCAGAATCCCGAAACATTTCAGCTCGAGTTACGTAACCTCTTTCAGTGCCTAGAAGATTGCAATGCAGTGGACGATATGAATGAAAAGCTCGTGGAAACTGTCCATGCGGTCGGAGCTAAGTTCTGCAAGACCGGCCGCAGAAGAACACAAAAGCTCTCCGATCACACTCTTAATCTCATGGCTGTTAGACGGGAGATGAGGCTGCAATCGTCAACAGATTTGATAGCATACAGGCGACTGAACAGACAGATCTGCAAATACATGCTGCGAGACTTACGCAAATTTAATACTGCTCGTATTGAAGAAGCGATTGAGCGGAACCAGGGCTCCAAAGTCTTTGCCAGAGATCTGTCTGCCAGTAAGAGCCAACTGTCAAAGCTGAAGACTGAGTGTGGCAGCATCGGTTCCGGGACACCTGAGATTCTGAGTGAGATTGAGAGATTCTATGGGCAGCTGTACACATCATCGTTGTAGCCACACGCAAGTGTGAGTAACGATCCAAGAGCGGGTCTTATCCGACACTATTCCGATGATATCCCGGACGTCAGTCTGAACGAGATTAGAATGCCTCTCCAGCACCTTAATAAACGGCAAGTCCCCGGGCGAGGATGGAATTACAGCGGAGCTTTTGAAAGCGGGTGGAAAACCGGTACTTGAAGTCCTTCAGAGGCTCTTTAATTCCGTCCTCCATGGTGGCACTACTCCGGAGGCGTGGAGCAGAAGTGCGGTGGTCTTGTTCTTCAAGAAAGGCGACAACGCCCTCTTGAAGATCTACAGATCAATATCCCTTCTGAGCCGCGTCTACGTGCTGTTTTCGAGAGTCATTACGAATAGTCTCGCATGCAGACTCGACGACTTCCAGCCTCCTGAACAAGCCAGTTTCCGAAAAGGCTTTAGAACCATAGACCACATACATACTCTTCGGCAAATTGTACAAAAGTCAAGTCCGAAGAGTACAATTTGCCACTTTGCCTGGCGTATGTGGACTATGAGAAAGCCTTTGATTCCGTTGAAATTTGGGCGGTGCTACAGTCTCTTCAGCGGTGCCAAGTTGACTGTCGGTATATCGAAGTGCTGAAGTGTTTGTACAGTAGGGCTACGATGGCTATCCGAGTACAGAACCAGAGTAAGAAACCTATCCAACTGCAGAGAGGTGTAATACAGTGTGAAGTTATTTCCCCGAAACTCTTCACCGCTGCATTCGAAGACGTTTTCAAGCTACTGGACTGGAAATGATACGGTATTAACATCAATGGCGAGTATATCACTCACCTTCGATTTGCCGACGATATAGTCGTTACGGCAGAATCGCTGGAAGACTTAAGCACTATGCTCAATTACCTCAAATGTGCCTCCCAACGGATCGGTCTTAAGATGAACATGGACAAAACAAAGATCATGTTTAATGTCAATGTCACACCTATGCCGGTAGTTGTTGTGAGCACTAAGCTCGAAGTTGTTGACGAGTACGTTTACCTGGGACAAATAGTCCGGCTAGGTAAGTCCAACTTTGACCGAGAGGTCAATCGACGGATTCAATTTGGCTGGGCAGCGTCCGGGAAATTACAACGCATCTTCTCGTCAGGTATACCTCAAAACCTGAAAACTAAGTTGTACAACCAGTGCGTATTGCCAGTGATGACATATGGAACTGAGAAGTGGTCCTTCACTGCTGGCCATATGAGGACGCTCAAAGTCGCTCAGCGAGCTATGGAGAGGGCTATGCTCGGAGTTTCTCTGCATGATAAACTTAGAAATGAGGATATCCCCAGTAGAACCAGAGTAACCGACATAGCCCAACGGATTATTAAGCTGAAGTGGCAATGGGTCGGCCATATAGCTCGAAGAACCGACAACCGTTGGGGAAAAAGGGTTCTCGAGTGGCAGACTCGTACCGGCAGACAAAGTGTAGGGCGACCCCCCACTAAATGGAGTGACGACCTGGTAAGACATGCAGGAAGTCGATGGATGCAGGTAGCTCAGGACCGCGCTTTGTGGCATACCTTGGGGGAGGCCTATGTTCAGCAGTGGACTTGTAAAGGGCTGTAATGATGATGATGATGATGATAAATAAGTAATATTAATGAATAACTACAACGAGGATAATAAACTGTATCCAGTAGTGTTCTATCGAGAGTAATGGGCTGTTATGTGCTAACTACTTAGCACCAGTAAAATAGCTAGGTCAACGCAAACGCGGGTATTTTGAAGTTGTTATTAAATATATCGATTTTGGTATGCAACATCAAAATACGTAATAATAACTTCGAAATAAAAAATTCGACCGAAAAAAGTTAAATCTCTAGTAGAACCGAAAAACAGCGCAGGCAAAAATGTTAGATATTGAAAAATATGAATTCATTGAAAGTTGAAATAATTTATAAATATGGAAACAAAATGATAAATGACTGTACAAAGTTTTGACATTTCCTTAATAATTAAAACTATGAAGTTAAAAATAATCATGTCCAGTCTTGACCTGAAATTATTTTTCATCGCGTCTAGTGATGTAAAATGTCTTATAAAATTGCATATTTTTTTCTTATTTCGTATCGCATAATTGTATTTTCGAATAAAGCTAGGAAAAAAAGTAATGTTAGGTACTTTGCTTGTCATTCTCAAGACTAGACTTTTGGAGACGGAACATGTTTTATAATTACTCAAAGGCCCAGAAGCCATGCCAAAATACATTAAAAATGTGTTTTACACGTTCCGTTTCGGAATACGAAAAACTTTCTCATTCGTCATGTGGTTTATGAATGTTCAAATTAACCAATTTCTTTTTTTTATAAATAATTAATTTATGATTAGATACGATGTTACTAGTTTTGTACTACGGTGTGGAAAGACAAACAAGTATACAGACCTTATGTGACAGCAGTTATAACCTCAAACTTTTATTTACTTAATAGCATTTTCCCTGGCCTCTAAATGAAAAGATGATAAGTTTTTACGTAGACAGAGAAACCTATAGACAAATTGGTGCCTTCTTTCACTTTCGCACACGAAAAAGAAAAATTTTAACATACGTCCTGTATAGAAATGAGACAGAGCGGTGTGATCGTTTGTCCCTTTCTCCGTGCCGGTTTTTTTTGTTTAGCAAACTACACTTTGCTAAGCAACTTTGACAGTTCGTAGCGATCTAAGGAGTTTACAAGTTGGTTTACGTGAGAAAAAAGTGTTTTTTGAGCTTAAAATTTGTGAATCTTGTTCAGTTCAGTTCCTAGAACAATTAAAAATTTTATGTAAATATGTTTAAAAGTGAAGGACCACGTCTCAGATCCGTAAGTCATCACTGACAACACGCACTGGTTGTACAATCTAGTTTTTAGAGATTGAAGTATACCTGACGAAAAGATATGTCGTAATTTCCCGAACGCTGCCCAGCCGAGTTGAATCCGTCGATTGACCTCTCGATTGAGGGATATGCTCGGAGTTTCTCTGCGTGATAGACTCAGAAATGAGGATATCCGCAGTAAAACCAGAGTGACCGACATAGCCCAACGGATTAGTAAGCTGAAGTGGCAATGAGCCGGCCATATAGCTCGAAGAACCGATAACCGATGGGGAAGAAAGGTTCTTGAGTGGCAGCCTCGTACCGGTAGGCGTAGTGTAGGGCGACCCCCCACTAGATGGAGTGACGACCTGGTAAGACATGCAGGAAGTCGATGGATGCAGGTGGCTCAGGACCGTGCTTTGTGGCATTACTTGGGGGAGGCCTACGTTCAGCAGTGGACTTGTGAAGGGCTGTTGTTGTTGTTGAAAGAATGATGATGATGTTTAAAAGTCATAAAGATTATTGAATAACTTAAAACTACGTTATCGTCCTTTCTCACTCGAGGCCACGCTAATCATTAGTTTATTGGTTTCTCTGTCTACGAGTTATTATGTTATTATAAACAATAATTGTTATATACAACAGTAGTTGAAGGTAGACGCGACCTGTTAAAGGAATTAAGTGACAGGTCGTTCAATGTATGTAAAGTGGGCATGATTCTTTGGTGAGGTTATATCGACATCAGATCGAAGAATAGAGACACAATAGTCTCATGCCAACATGCACACATATAATACAGTGTTTCCGGATTTTGAAGATGTCATAAATTGATTTTTACGTGGTAGAACCACGCCGTACCTAGCTAAATTATTTTGGCAGCACAAATGGGTTGGCTCGACTTTGAGAGGACCACGCTCTCACGGAATACCATCGTCGAATAGCATTTTAATGCTGCTGTGTTTCTTATAGTGCGTGTAGAGAATGTTTTGCATTTGTTAAGCTCAGCTAAATTCTCACCATTAAATGGAATATTAGTTAAGCCCCGAATTCAAATAGTTAAAAGGCGCAGCGTATGGGCATATTGGCACAATTTTGCAGAAAATATTTTTGGCTCGTTTCTCAATAGGTTTACAATTTCGTCGACCTATTTTCAGCCAGTCGTTACTCGCTTAACGTTTTGAGTAGATCTTTAACAGACGAGTGGTTAGTGGTTGGATACGGGGTACACTTGTGTGAGCACTGCATAAAAACCGGGTTATAAATAAATAAAAAAATTTTGCATTACATAAGCACTTATGTCGAAAAATAAATTTATTTCAGTAAAGATTATTGAATGATGACAGGTGATTAAGGTTAAGTTGAAAAATTCCTATTCCTCTACTTCCTTTTCCATACATAATTTTAATACACCTGCATTTTCTTAGTGTTAAAATACCATAAGGTTGGTGGAATTTTACGCGCTGACGAAGAAACTAAGTGCGTTTATGAAGTACCCACTGAATGTGTTGTTTGAATAGACAGCTAGATTAGTTTATTTTAGTTACTTTCATAGCGTAATGACTTATGGAACTTTGCTATGCGGCTATGCGGCTGACATTGGAGTCATATTTTTTTTTGCAAAATAGAACCGTAATGGCGATTTATAGCTTAATTAGTAAAGAATTAACGTTGGCATCGCAATATACGTATTTATGAATATGTATGTACATAAAAACATAAATAGCTTTCATAAGAAGAAATATATTTGAACTTTTTTTTTTATTTTATTTTATAGGATAGGGAGACAAACGAGCACATATTCCACCTGATGGTAAGTGGTTGCTGCGGCCCGTAGACATCTACATCTATCTTCGATTACAAATCAAAATGCAGATGCGTTGTCACCCTTGAAGACTAAGATGGAATGTCTCGTTTCCAGTAAAAAGGGTCTCCGGTTCTCTACACTCACCATACGAAACACAGCAGCATCAAGCTACTATTTCATGATGGTATTCTGTGAGAGCGTGGTCCTTCCCCGGTCGAGCCGACCCATTCGTGCAACAACTATACTACTAATATAACTGCAGCATGGCTCTACCACGTAAAACTTTCAACACTAGGAACAAACATAAGCTTGTAATACAAGTTACTAGATTCCACAGAATTAGTAATTCATTTATGGGACAATGTATACGCTTTTAAAACAAAATCCCTGAAAATGTTAACAATTTGTCTCACAGTAAGTTTAAATGTTATATTAAAGAAAAAAATTATGAAAAGGTTTATTATAATATCAAATAAAATAAAAATGAAAATAACTCCTGGTAATGAGGTGATCACCACCATGCTGATTCTATTTCATTTAATAACTGTGTAAGCAAAATTATTGTAAAGTAAAGTATGTTTAAAAAAAGTCCTGCTGTGTTACTTGCTGCTGTTTCTTAGGACAAAGATATTTGCATAAGTATTATGCAATAATCTATAATGATTAAAATAAATCATTTCATTCATTTTATTTCCTTTGAATACGCTTAGGTGTGACATTTTACTCCAAATTCGCATAGCCCTGAAGCTATGAAACAAAACAAAATAATTATTATAATCAGGACATAATTTAAGAAGATATAGAATCATTGAAACCTTTCCTCTTTTTTTAAGTCAGCTAAAATTTTATGGAAAAATATCAGCTGTAGAATGCTAAAATAATCAGCACTGAACCATGCATTGTATGTTTTTATAGCATTGTGTGACAAACGAGCACACAGTCCACCTGATGGTAAGTGGATAACGTGTCCCATAGACATCCACATTTATTCTCAATTAAGAATCAAAATGCGAATGCGTTGGCCCCCCTGAGGACTACCATAGAATGCCTCAATTCCAGTAAAAAGGGTCTCCGGTTCCCTATACTCACCATACTTTTTACGCTGTTATTCTGTGAGAGCGTAGTCGAGCTGACTTATTCATGCAACAAGTGTAATATAGCTGGAGCGTGGCTCTACCCTGTAAAAAAATTGTTATAATTTTATTGTTAACAAATAAAAATCGCTGTTATATAACACCTCATACATTGTGAACATAGCAGCCAACAAAGACAAATTATAAATTCGCTAATTCCTCGTATCCTTCTTCTTTCCCACAGATTATCTTAAGTATATATACAGCGAATGTAGTAGTATAAACTAACTACTGCCAGCAGATCCGCCGGCATGGAAACAGAATGTTTTTAATGTCATTTTTTCAACGCTTACTTTTATTTTATTTGTTTACTTCTTATAAACTAGTGCTTCACTATGATCCCACCTAATAAGCGGAAAGCGGTAACGAAGCCCTAGATTGTCGATAGCACACTCTTAGAGTAACGTTAACTTATTCCTTATTGTGATTGTGACACTCAAATTTTAATCAAATGGAAAGACGGAAGTTGACAAATTATACCACCCCTGTGCTGTTTGCATTACGAGGTATGAAGAATAATTTTGCGAAAAAATATAATACATATAATATATTACTTGGGTTGACACACATACAGATAAAAAATGTGTCAGTTGTCTCAAAGTAAGCTCTGGAACCCCCTTGTTTTTTATCAAAACTTCGGTCTTAGCGTAGACGCGGCAGGAATCATGTTTTACTATAAATATAACATTTCTGCGGAACGTAGAAAGTAAAATAAAAAAAACATCAACCTATATGCCTGCCACTAGGCTAGGCGCGGGTCATAGATCATGTTAGCAGCACAGACCTTTTCTAATTTCTCAGAGGGTTATAAAACAAGCTTTCGGAATATTTTTATTTCCCAAACTTGCAGATTCGTCACGATATTTTTCTCCACCACTGAGTACGTGGTAAACCAACACTTGAAATTACAATTAACAATTTTACTGGCGCCGGCGGGAGTCGAACACCGTTTGCCCGCGTATAGTAAAATTGCTGCAAGTGCGCTGCCATGGCTCACCAAATGTTAAATACTGATACAATACAAATAATATGTATTATATAAACACTTCCTATAGGATTGTGTTTGTGGTGTAAGACCAGTGATTACGTCTGTGGTGTAAGTAACGTCTTTGTCTAATCAAAGCATTCCTTTCACAGAACGCTCAGTAGTACACATAAAATGCTCTTTGTCAGTTGCATAAAGTAAAGTAAAGTAAAGTTAAAGCCTATATACGTCCCACTGCTGGGTTCAGGCCTCCCCTCATTTCTGAGAGGGTTTAGGGCAAGGAAGTGTCCGTCGCGCTGCCCAAATGCGTGTTGACGAACTTCACATGTCTTCGAAAAATATTTTTTTTTCTTATTCCTCAGACATGCAGGTTTCCTCACGATGTTTTCCTTCACCGCAGAGCACGTGGTAAATCAGCACTTAAAATTGCAATTAACAATTTCATTGGTGCCGGCGGGGATCGAACCCGGGTTACTCACGTTCTGTTATATTTACAGCGAGCGTTAACCACTGAGCTACCACGGCTCATCATCATCATCATCATCAGTTGCATATTTCACTGAATCAGATCTGTTTAATAATGGACGTAAAATATAATTAAATTTCAATTTCCACGCTTCACTGAGCTTGCAGTCATGTCATTGCTTACTACATCATTAAGTTAATTGCTTAAAAAACGTTAAAACGGGAATGTACGATATGGGCATTATAATATGTTGTCTTTGTCCTTGTGAAACTTATGCACACAGTACGACACTAGTGATGTTTTTTCTTGTCAGATGAACACTTAGAAAAACAGCATATAAACAAACTATAAGAAATATAAGCGCTGGTACAAGGGGGTTTCACCTGAGGAGAATTATGAAATTATATTATATTAGTAAAAATATACCTACAATCTAAAGGGCGACCCCCCAGTAGATGGAGTGACGACCTGGGAATAATCAGCCAGCCAGCTCGCCGAGCCCCAGCAGCGTGAGGCAGTATAATCGTTATTAGAGAGACGCTGTCACCCGTCTCTTGATTTGTTTCCCTCAGTCGCCCCTTACGACATACACAGCTTGATATGGGCTAGTGGATATTCTTACACAGTCACTACACGGTGAGGTATTAAGGTGAACACAGACGAATCAAAGGTCATGTGTAAAGTCCATGTCACACTTATGGCAGTGTGCATACTAGAGTTTAAACATTATTATTTTAAACTTAACCTTGTATAACGCACCTAGGTGTCGAGGGCGTCGTGCAAATGACAAATAGCAAGCACATTTAGTTCTGAACGTGAACGTGACTTTACTTCGGCAATTACAAATTCACCGTCCGTGATAATGAATGATACAGGCTACAGGTGTTGTAGAAACTTTTTATTTCATAAATGCCTGTAAAATATAATTTTATGGAATTTTGTTTAAATATCATCAAGGTAAAGAAGCTTTTACTTATATTTAAATATAACATATTCTAACGTATATAATGAATGTGGCATATTTATCTATTCACCATGCAGATCGCTGATAGATAATATTTCCGAATAAAATCTATTAATAATATAAGCACTTAAATATTTTAGCAATCTGAAGCAATTGTAAGATAACGGATTATTTATGTTCTGTCCTCGTGTTTTCTAAATAAATTCTGCAATTTCTACATAATATATAATTAAAAACTTGAACTTTTTGTTATAGAATTTCAGAAAAAATTAATAAATATTATTCTTTATGATGTCAATAGTTGATTAAACGCGATAAAATCCGTAAATATTGTTTTATTCAACATATCTCAATTACTAATTAAAAATTTAATTAATATATTTTTGTTAATAAATGGCCTTTCGCATTTGAAATTACAGAATAATGAAAAAATTGTTGCAACCGGTCGTACGGAAAAGATCAAATTTTGTATGTAATTCACCAAATTGAATAGAATTTATTATTAAAATCGATAAAACTTACCATAATCCTTTGTTTTTAAGCAAATATCGGCAAAATTCATTATTATCGATTATATTCACCTGAAAATCACTTAATCACGCAGCGAAAACACACGACATAAAAATATTACGTATAAAATAATTTTTATTTCAGTGTACCTGCGTCGTGTCTCATATATTTTTTATTTAAAAGGCAAAGGAATTCATGCCTATTATGCCTTAATACTTGTTTTATCATGAACGCAATCAATTTATATCTATTTTTATTTTGTATCTATGTAGGTAGGTGGGTAGGTGTTTGGTTTGGGCAGCCGTGTAACCAAACTCAATTTGAGGCCGGCCGTCATTAGTAACTGTAGTTACCAAACTTGCATTAGCGGTTACGGTTTGAGGTTGCTCCACGAAAAAATTTAAGGACAGGTTGTCGAAATTCTCGAGCTATAGGATGGACTCATTGCCACCTCTGTTTATTGATCCCTTTTTTGTTATCGGAATGTATTTTTGGAAAATATTGGTTAATATCGCTAATATTATTAACATTGACAAACTATCAAATTGCAAATAATAATGTCGAAGGAACGATGTGAGGGGAAATTTAGCATTTTTATGATTTCTTCTATATCTATAAAAGCACTTTCACGTTCTCTATAAGGTAATATAGTTTTTTCAAAACCTCAAAGCCAAGTTTATTTCAGAGTGAATTTTAATTTATTGCAATAACTGCAATGTGACAGGTGCGGATACTTACAATCATACTATCGAGGAACCGAATGATGCCATGAAGTGGCAGAGTAAGTGAATCAACTTCCCCAAGATAGAAGTCGATTCCACAATGTGACGATGTTTTCATTAAAGAAAGCCTCGTATGTTTAAGTCAATAGGGAAATAATTAAAGGAGCTGAATGCAGAATTTTCCTGATGAAAATAATATTAGTTGCATTTATGATATACCTGCGATTCGAAGAAAATTCATTATTCCGTTGTACAAAAATAAATAACATAACACAATACCTGTCAAAACTCAGATGTACATAATAATTATACGTTTTTACAGTGTAGTGCTAGGTTACCTGAGTATTTAGTCATATAATAGACAATTGCTGCAATAAAATTTCACAACGCGAGATGGCATTTTATACGTTGTAATGTTAGTTTTAGTTAGTCTTATCCGACGCTACTCCGATGATATCCCAGGCGTCAGTCCGAGCGAGATTAGAATGGCTCTCCAGCACCTTAAAAACGGTAGGGCCCCAGGCGAGGATGGAATTACAGCGGAGCTTCGGAGAGTGGGTGGAACACCAGTACTTGAAGTCCTTCAGAAGCTCTTCAATTCCGTCATCCATGGTGGCACTACTCCGGAGGCGTGGAGCAGAAGTGCGGTGGTCTTGTTCTTTAAGAACGGCGACAACGCTCTCTTGAAGAACTACAGACCGATTTCCCTTCTGACCGGCGTCTACGTGCTGTTTTCAAGAGTCATTACGAATCGTCTCACACGCGGACTCGACGACTTCCAACCTCCCGAACAAGCCGGTTTCCGAAAAGGCTTCAGTACCATAGACCACATACATACCCTGCGGCAGATTGTACAGAAGACCGAAGAGTACAATCTGCCACTATGCCTGGCGTATGTGGACTATGAGAAAGCCTTTAATTTCGTCGAAATTTGGGTGGTGCTACAGTCCCTTCAGCGGCGCCAAGTTGACTGTCGGTATATCGAAGTGCTGAAGTGTTTGTACAGTAGGGCTACGATGGCTATCTGAGTACAGAACCAGAGTTCGAAACCTATCCAACTGCAGAGAGGTGTATGACAGGGTGACGTTATATTCCCGAAACTCTTCACCGCTGCGTTGGAAGACGTTTTCAAGCTACTGGACTGGAAAGGATACATCACTCACCTTCGATTTGCCGACGATATAGTCCTTATGGCAGAATCGCTGGAGGACTTAAGCACTATGCTCAATGACCTCAATATTGCCTCCCAACGGATAGGTCTTAAGATGAACATGGACAAAACAAAGATCATGTTCAATGTCCATGTCACACCTATGCCGGTAGTTGTTGGGAGCACTATGCTCGAAATTGTTGACGAGTACGTTTACCTGGGACAAATAGTCCGACTAGGTAAGTCTAACTTCGACCGAGAGGTCAATCGACGGATTCAACTCGGCTGGGCAGCGTTCGGGAAATAACGACACATATTCTCGTCAGTTATACCTCAATCTCTGAAAACTAAAGTGTACAACCAGTGCGTGTTTCCAGTGATCACTTACGGATCTGAGACGTGGTCCTTCACTGCTGGCCACATGAGGACACTCAAAGTCGCTCAGTGAGCTATGGAGAGGGCTGTGCTTTGAGTTTCTATGCGTGATAGACTCAGAAATGAGGATATCCGCAGTAAAACCAGAGTGATCGACATAGCCCAGCGGATTAGTAAGCTGAAGTGGCAATGGCCGGCCATATAGCTCGAAGAACCGATAACCAATGGGGAAGGTTCGAAACCAAAGGTTATCGAGTGGCAACCTCGTAACAGTAGGCGTAGTGTAGGGCAACCCTCCACTAGATGGAGTGACGACCTGGTAAGACAGGAATTCGATGGATGCTGGTGGCTTAGGACCGTGCTTTGTGGCGTTACCTGGGGGAGGCCTATGTTCAGCAGTGGACTTGTGAGGGGCTGTAATGACGATGATGAATGTTAGTTTAGTGCGTCACTGGTAAAACTAATGCATCATAAATATACCCGTATGTTCCGCTCACTTTGCTAGCAGCCATGAAGACCAATTTTGGTTGTTTTTGATTTTAGTCTGATTGTTATTATGATGGTTTTAGATTGATTAACGCAGGAATACAGGAACAGGTCAAAGTTTTTCTAGAGCCCATTCAAACTTAATCAATATCCCAATCTTTTATATTTCCATAGAAGCGAGAGAACTACCTTCTTACTCTTAATAATATTTATATGTGTTTACTCTTGAAGGAAAGCGTATTGCAGTGTTCATAAAATTCTTATATAAGTTAACGTCGCACTGTCCTTATGAATTGTGTATATTTTGTTTTGTTTTTATTATAATATAAAATAAATAAACAAAGTACTACAAAAGCTGTTGCACTGTTTTATTTATTTTTCCATGAATGGAACAGGTTTCGACAAAAAATCAATTTGCAAAACACTCATTAGAGTCCTTTAGTGTTATTTTTTGCTTCAGGAGATAATAACATTTGTATATTTGAGGTTGATTTGTATTTACCAAAATTTTCACAACTTTGAATAATGTGCACATTTTTTTTTAATAAGTTACTTTCATAGTAGGATTTTCTTCTAAATTTAGAAATGTGTGAGATTCAAACCAGTGGCCTCTAGCACGGCAATTCATTGCTAAGCCACTGCACCACGGAGATGTCACGTAATAAATGAACAGCCTCAACAAAGTTATCACTACAAAATCATCACCACTAGTCATCCTGATGGATGCTAATGGAACATCTTTCTACAGATACCATTTTGCAAGGAACATTCATAATTTCCCCTTAACTTCGAAGTATTGCTTCACTCAAAAATAGGATTTCACTCACCATAAGAAACACAGCAACACAGCAGCTATTTAACGCTGGTATTCTGTGAGAGCGTGGTCCTTCCCCGTTCGATCCGACCCATTCATACTAGAAATATAATAGCTGCAGCGTTGCTATTTCACGTATAAATTCATAACAGGTTTTATTTTATAAAATAATACTAAGGTGTTGGACGTTCTGATACATTCATTCAAGCACTAGAAGATCGCAATTTATGAGATACAGTCAATTTTTACTTATTATGAGTAGATAGTGAACTGCTACATAATCCTCTTAAAAATGAAACGAGCGTTTACCCAGCTGTGGGACTTTTGATAGACGTAAGGGTAACCAACGAGCACACATGTCACTTGATGTTAAGTGGTTATACAGGTCCACAGATATCTACATCTATCCTCGGTGATGTTTAAACTTCAAAAACTTTAGGAAAAATAGATAAAATGGATATTGGTCGGTAATTTCTAATGCTATTCTTAGTACCATCTTTGTAAATGGGAACAATTTTAGCCATTTTCCAGTAGGTAGGAAATATTCCAATTTTAAGAGATTCATTGAAGATACAAGTAAATGGTAATGATAGTTGCTTACCACATTGATATATAAACAGCGGCGGTGATCCATCTGGGCCAGGACCTTTATTTAAGTCAAGTCTCTTTAGCCTAGTGAGAATTAAATTATCCGACAGCATAATAGAGCTAAGCGAGGATGAAAATGAATGGATATCATCGCGTTTATGGTAACAAACTTGTGAATTTAGACTTTTACTATAAATAAATGAAAAAATTTTCGCAAAGAGTTCACTTATGCTTATTTCATCCGCTCCAGTTTCATGGTCTAATTGCATACGGGATGGTATATTGCTACTATTTTTACGCTTATGTTTTATAAATGTCCAAAAATACTTAGGATTTGAGGTTATACTATGTTCAAGGCGTTTGTAATAACTATTATAGCACTGTTTCATAAAATTTTTAGTTCTTGTTTTAGCAAGTCTAGGGCAATTTTATCCATCGGATTATTATATTTCTTAACGCGTTGTCTAATTTTATTTTTTTCTTTAATACTCCTTATAAGACCTTTAGAAAACCAAATTGGATATTTAATGCTTTTAGGTGTGGTGAGTGGAACATGTTTACTTATAGTAGCACGCAATACTTCATAAAAACGAGTAACCATTTCATCAACATTCCTACATAATGCAAATATATTGAGCCAATCAATACTATCCAATTCATTTTTGATAGACTCATAGTTAGCTTTGTGGAAATTAGGTCTAGGTTGTAGGGATGGTTGTAAATGATTGATGGAGTGGAAAATAATTTCAAATACAAGAGGTGGATGAAAAAGATCAATAGCGGTTAATGCTTCGTCGGCTTGATCAACACATACGTTACTTTCTGGTGAGAATATTAAATATTTGTTTTTAATGTAATGGAACTGTTTAAGATTATTTAGGGCCATAAACTCAGAGATCATATAATAGTATTGGCATTGAGAGTCGTTTAAAATAGTAAATAGGTCATTATCATTTTTCAGCCACTCCAAATCGGAAGGTTAAAATCACCAATTACCAATGAGTGATCAAAATCGGAAAGATTATTATTAATATTATCCACAAACTGTTCATAGTTCCTTGAATTAACGGAAGGTGGTATATAGACCATGCATATGCAAAGCTTTATAAGGTTTTTACCATTTCTGAGACGAACTACAATCCAAAGATCTTCTATTAGTTCAGTGCCTTCATTTATATTAATCCTATATGAGTCAAAATTTCTATTGACGGCAATCATTACACCAGCTCCAGTCTTCTTTGAAAATGATTTAGTCAAGTCTCTGTCTCGTCTATATACAGCATAATTATCGTTAAATAACTCTAAATAATTAACGTTATTTTGTAGCCAAGTTTCCGTTATTACAACAATATCGTACTCATTCGTACACATTTTTTTATTTATAATTTATTTATGAATTTATAAGACAGTGGTGTTACTTAATTCTAAACCCGCCAAACTTTTACGTTTGATGGCGAGAGGCGCTCTTTTACATAGCAATGAACCACCTTATGTACTCCTAATATTGGACACAATAATACACAATTATATAGATAACACAGTAATATATCTATATACATACATATATATATATATATATATATACATATATATATATATATATATATATATATATATATATATATATATATATATATATATATATATATATACATGTATACAATATGTAACGTAATCAACGCACACCCTCAGACACCCGAATTAGTATATTATGTTATAATCGTAATACATACACTGTATTTTTAGTTAAAAATCTATGCACTGGTCATTTATCAAATTAGTTATACTAATTCCGGAAAAATGCTGTGGTCACAGTACAAATCCACGAACGCAAAGACTTTAACGAGCTTGAAATAAAGTTCAATTTTCTTTACTTTTATTGAATGACAGAATTAGTAATAATATAAATAAAACTGCACTCTTAAAAGTCTTATTGCCTTAAGATACGGTCAATTTCAGTTTGTTTTGAATGTACAGATTTAGTGCGACTGTAATTTACGTAGTTTTAATTATTTTTGGGATAAAAAATTACGTATAATAAAAAGGATAGGAATCGATTCATTAAACGATTCTGAACAAACTACTTTCTCAAAGTGCGTTAATTATGTTACAAGTTGCATACATATTTAACTTTATTTATATAAATTAATTACCTGATAGTTACATATTATATTGTTATGGTTTAATATTATACTATCGTATTTAGTTCTAGTAGCCATCCTGTATAATGTATTTTAATTTTCTCTTAAGTGATCCTTTGCTAATTTTAACTTTATCTCTTAATAGATCTATTTTGTTAAACACTTTAGATACCAAATACTTAGTTGTTCTCTTACCATAATAGTTTGTTATTTTTGGTTGAACCAGCTTGTTTTCACATGTTATTATAAAATTCATGATTTTTTTTTATTTAGGCCTCTACAGTTTTGGTAATAAAAATTTAAGGCAGCAGATTTTGTGCAGGTACACATAAAAAACAAGATATGAATTAATGAGAAGAAATCTAATCTGTTAAGTATTGTAACGATGATAAATTCTTAATAACAACAACAGGAGCTGACTCCGACTTTCTCACAAAAATGCGGCCACCTCTTACCCAAACGAACTTGTAGTTCGTTTCTTTGGCCTTAAGTCTGGTAGCCCGATGCAGATTTTTGTTACTTGGAGAGAGATGCTCAGTCACGAATACAGGTTTCTTGTCACCTCCGATACCCAAATGGCTAGAATTAAGTTTGTCCGATTGGTAGTTCTTGTTGAATTTTATAACGGAAGCTTAAAATCCATCACGAATCAGAGGGCTGCGTAACTTGACAATAATTGATCTAGGTCTGGTGGTGGCAGGATTAGCCTTAGCAATTCTAGTGCATATATGAATATCTTCTTCTTTAAGGTCGAAGGAGACCACTTTTGCATGCTGCTTAGTCAGTAGGATTAGATTTTCTGATTTATGTTCAGGCACACATTGCAATTCTAAGTTTGAGGCACGAGAGTGCTGCTCTATTTGTGCCACACGATCAAATAGTTCCCTATTAGCGATGATCAAGTCTGTACATTCCTTCTGTAACCGATGACATAATTCAGACTTTTTGTTCAAATCAACCTTGATTTCCTCATATTGTGAGTTTATAAAATCCATAGAAGTTTTAAGCGAAAACAAATCACTTTTTAAACATGCAATATCAGAAACAGTTTCTCGAAGTTCAGACGCAATCGTTTTCTCAATCAAGACGGTCAACTCCTTCGTTAAAATAATTTTTAGTTCTGACTGTATGATGTCCCTAATTTCATCGACAGTGGGGTAGAGAGAAGGGGCTTCTTGTTCACTTGCGACTGGAGAAGTACCGACCCTGTTTCCTCGTGATCGCTGCGATATCCAATTAGGTGATGATTGAGTGCTCTTAAGATTATGCCTTACTGGTGTTTCCGTATTGTTGCCCTTGGGTCTCTTGCTGATACAGCTTAGACAAATCCAAACTGGAGAGGGCTCACTAGAAGATTTCCTGGGTGGTAAATTAGCACAAAGCTCATGACATGTTTGTTTGCAGTAAGCACATTCGCAGAAATTATCGCTTTTTATATCAAGCTTACAACCCAAGCAGATTTTCGGCATATTAATATATTTTATATGGTATATAAATACAAAAAAACAACAGTCTGTTGATAGCTCGCTACGGCGAGTCAGTAACGCAGTAAGTGCAGCGGTGGTTCGTAGAAGTATCGTAGCAAATTGGGCGGGACTATTTGTGTCGTACTATGGAAGCTCGTAGCACTGTCTAAAGTCGTAGATAACTAGCTCGGCAAAAATCGCAAACAATCGGGAATCGAATCGGGAAGTATCGCCTTTTTGCGTACACATGACAGCTACGACGGGCACGAGTTGATCGTTTTAAGCACGCTTATGTGAGGTAGGTCAAGGTTGCGACCAGTTACTAAATATTTTTAAATGTTTTGCTTCACTGTATCGGACCGCGTAATTAAATTTAAAAACTGCTTTCACCGTGTTAACAGTTGATTCACTGGCTTTAAAATGGTACTAAATTTGAAAGTAATGGTAAACTTTTGTTAGCAATCGCAAAATAAAAATGAAGAGAAATGACTACACGGTGTTGCCGCAACGAGCGATCGAAACTTGATCCCTTCTCGGGTGACTAAATTGTGCTGCAGCCAAATTGCATTGCAGTGTAGCTTTTCAATGTGCATCCTAAACTCAGTCAATTTATTGTCTTTCATAAGATAGTTTTTATCAGTTCTACGTGCGACTGATCTGTAGTTTGACTGTGTAACTCTATTGGGAATTGTTGCAGGCAGGAATTGCTTCGTTAATAATTTAAGGATGTCCCTGCCGCGAAAACAAGGTGGGCGTGGCTTTTTATGTGCTCTCACCATGCATAATCGCGAAGTGTGCAACCTCCGTAACTACTTTCTTGCGAGATCCGATGATCCATATTACAGGGACGTCATTTCGTATGATAAAGGGCTAACTCCTCTACAGTTAGCCAACGAGCAATATAAAGACCCAGCAGTACAGTGCATTTCCAACCAGTAGACCGTATGGAAGGAGAAAGACCTTCACAGAAGGTTCCACAAAGCTCTTCATGAGCCTTTGTAGACACGGTTACCTCCCTCCACTGCCTATGCTTTGGTGAGCTCTACGGCGAAATCGAGGGTTTTGTCCGTCCAATACAGACAAAAACTTTGAAAATATTCTGATTTTCACCAAGCAGTTGCGAAACGTTATGGTAGCACTCAAAATACAGACAGAAAATGTGATTTTTGAAATATATTGTATTTATTCTAAAACATAAATACATAAAAGGTTTAAAAAGAAAGGTTCTCGGATCTACTAAATGGAGTAATGACCTGCTAGGATATGGAGGAAGTTGCTTATGAGAAGAAAGATGTGTCTCAGGACTGTGCCTTGTGGCATTCCTTATGGAGGCCTATGTTCAGCAGTGGACTTGTGAAGGGCTGTAATGTTATTGATGATGATACGTACATAAACTCTAACGCTTCTTACCCAGCAGATACCATGGCGGACTTCCATTTGGCACGATCTTGATACAGCTCTCTCACTACATTCCCACCTATATATTTACGAATATATGCCCGTCAGTTAACGGTACTCTTAAGCTATAAAAACTCAAAAAATAGAGTTTATTTAAACTTAATTTTTACAGAACCAGTTTCAGTACCAAAGCGAGTTTGGGTTAAATGCAAATATAATGTCAATCGATGCGCATAAATTTCAAATGTAAATTTGATTTCTAACTGGTGCAGGGCTTCATAGTGCAAGTTATTGCTTCTTGGTATTCGAAATATTTGGTACGAATAACTATTGTGCCATCCGTCTTTAATAAATATATATGTAAATGGTGGTTAATATGAGGCGGGGTAATTTCGTACATAACTCAAATACAATCAAAAACACAGTATCAATTCTGAAATATAGTTTATATTGTCACCGTCAGTTGTGTAAGAATAAATTGCTATATTATTTGCGAGATTTTCCCCCTACATTTGTGTGTGTAACATTTGTACAAGTTCTAAAGTATTGCATTTAGAGTGCTAAACATTTTAATTGTACTTACATGTGAAATGTATAATTTTGTGGATTTTCTTTTCTTGATGAACTGCATTCAGGTACTGCACATGTCACCATATTTAATCTCACCCTTTAAATTTTTTTAATAATTTGAAATCAAAGATACCGCGAAAATTAGCGGAATTTGTTTCGTTTACGATTGATGTCAGCCCGATGTGGGTCTACAGCGTGTATGTGTATGATCTAGCCATTTTATCTCGATCTAACGTAAGTTATGCCATGCTCTTTCTCCTTTAAATTGACAATCCACTTTCAAATCTGCCCAGAAATGTGAAAGCGAGCTATATTGTTAAATAAAAACGTTAAGACAGAAAAGAAGAAAGAAATAAAGGCAGAGAGAAAGAACATGCTTATTCATTGTAATTACTTTTACCAAAAAAAAAAACACTCTCCGGATTAAAGTAACAAAAATACTAATGTTTCCGCAGTAGCAATTATTGCAGCGCTGATAATCCTTCGAAGCCACATAAGTTGACAAGCGATGTAACTGGTTTTCCAGCACTCTTGCACGGACTTGCCTGTTGTTTCGAGACTAATATCCCCAGCGGCAGAGTCAAAATTTGAGTATCTGGTTTGATCCAGCAGCCACCACTTGATTTGACGGCGGCAACGTTCGGCGTGTCTGCGACAGGGTTTTACGCAGAGGTCCATAACAAGAAGTCGGTGTTGGGCAGTGAGACACTCACCGAGTATGACCTTACAGTTGGCCACGCAACTGATATGACTTCTCTTGATCAGTAGATAGTCGATTTGAGTGGCGTTCCAACCACTCCTGTAGGTAATCAGGTGCTCGGTTTTCTTTTTGAAGAACGTGTTCACCACGGCCAGGTCAGCTTCAGTGCAGGTTCTGAGAATGGTTTCCCCTCTGCGTTTCTTCGGCAGTAACCATAGCCGCCGTGGACACGTTCATACTCCCCCTGTACCTCGCCCACATGACCGTTCAGTTCGCCCACCCAAAACGACATCGTGGGACAACGGTATGCCGCATAGTACATCTCCGAGCCGATCCCAAAACAGCGTCTTGTCCGCATCGCTGCAGCCGCTACAGCCGAACACCACTGCCACACTGTTTTCCCCACCGGAAGAGCCTGTATAGATCAACTTGTAGCCGTGCCCAATATTCCGGCTCCTGTTGGCCTACCACCGCGTCTCCTGCAGGAACGCTACTGCCACTTTACGCCTGACAAGTACGGCCGCAAGTTCTGTGGAGCATCCCGTAAGCGTGCCAATGTTCCAGTTTGCAAAGCGAATCTTTGTAGTTGGTGCTAACGTCTTTAGCCGGGCTCGCACGGGGCCCGGTAGCCCTCGCATACTTGTCGCAGGGTTAAGGCGATACCCATGCGCGTCCTTATGCCGCGACGCCCTAGTCCTAAACGTATATCTCTTTCTTTTACTTACCATTTTTGAGTGGTTTAGTGCTAATTACCACGGCGGCTGACGTCTTACCCCCGAACCCCTAGGACGAATCCTAGGGGAGTGACATCGCCAGAGCCCTTTCCGTTGTCCAGCAGGTGCGCCACGTGCAGGCGGGGTTGGCTTGGGCTCCAAGATCTTAGCGGAGCCCCTTGCACCCTAAATTTTACTACATTCCCACCTATATATCTACGAATACATGGCCGTTGGTTAAGGGTACTCTTAAGCTATAAAAACTCAAAGATTAGAGTTTACTTATACTTACTTTTTACAAACCGCTTTCAGTACCAAAGCAAGTTTGATTTGAATGCAAATATTATGTCGCTATCATAAATTTCAAATTTAAAGTTAATATCTAACTGGTGCAGGGCTTCATCGTGAAAGTTATTGCTTCTTGGTATTCGAAATGTTTGGTACAAATAACTAAGGTGCCATTCGTCTTTATTAAATATATAGTTAATATAAGGCGGGGTAATTTTGGTACATAACTCAAATGCAGTCAAAAACAGAGTAACAGTTCTGAAATATAGTTTATAATGTCACTGTCAGTTGTGTAAGAATAAATTATTTATATCAAATTCAAAAAAATAAAAAATAGGAAACATATAGTAATAGTTAAATATTAATCAAGTTACAAGGAGCTCTACTAACTATAGTTTATAAAAGTACTTGTACTAGAGTAGCTTAAAATAGCATCTTCATTGTTTTAATACACTTGCCCGTCGGCTGGAAAAGCAGCCGCAGCGCGGTAAGGAAGGGCAGATGCTTCTTATGAAAGACCTTCACGCTATTTTTGGGAAAGAGATAAGGGAGGTGAAGGATAGGGTTGCTCAATATAACAAACCTCTGTCGGAAACTGAAACCCGAGTTGACCAAGTGAACAATCGGGTTCACAACATGGTGGCTGACGTGAATGAAACGCTGGGCAACCTTAAACTTGGGAATGGAATTACAGCTCCTGTGGTAGCTACAACACCTTCGCTACGTGGATTCAAAGTTGGTATGAGGTGGGAGAGGGAAACTGAAACGTCAGATGGGCGGGAACATTTTTAAGGCAAGGCAACTATATAAGTATTTCATAATCTGTACGTAAAGACTATCATCGGCAGTGGTCTTCGAATAAGTTACGAATCGAGAAATTTCAATCTTACTTGGGTTAAAAACAACAAAAAAATAAAGATTCAACGCGAACAAAGGCGCAGGCACAGCTAGGCTACATTTATAAATAAAATCGTTAATTAATGTATACACAAACACATGCGCACAAAGTAAAGATTTCTTAACTTCACTTCTCCATGTAGGACAAACCAAAAGTTGTCGTGCCCTCAAGGAAGTTGTGCTACCATTTGCAAATTCAATAACCAAGGCGCTTGATGCACGTTAGTTTTGGCTTAAGCAAACTTTAAATTTGCCACAGTCAGCTATTTATACAACGTACAGGAAGGCAAACTATATTAAAGTAGCTGCTTTGTAATAAAATGCTTGTAATTCCTCACAACTTGTAAATATACAAGCTCTCCTAAACTGTGCGTGCAGTGCTGCCTGACAGTTCGCAATTGGATTAGCAAAGCACTCGGCCGCTCTGCTGTGACTAGCCGCGGGTTCGAATCCAGACGGAACAAGTTTTTTTTTTTCAAATATAATCTATAGAATAAGAGTGACAAATGAGCACACAGTCCGGTCTCCGGTTCACGACACTTACCATACGATATACAGTATCATTAAAAACTATTTTATGGGTGTATTCTGACATACTTATGCCACAAACACATGTCTTTTTTACAGTATAAGGGTGACAAATGAGCACACAGTCCACCTGATGTTAAGTGGATGCTGTGCCTCATAGACATCTACATTTATCTTCCATTAAATTTGAAATGCAGATGCGTTGCCAGCCCTGAGGACTGAGATAGAATGCCTCATTTCCAGTAAAAAGGGTCTCCGATTCTCTACACTCGCCATACGAAACACAGCACCATTAAGTTGCTGTTTTACGCTGGTATTCTGTAAGAGCGTGGTCCTACCCCGGTCAAGCCAACCCATTCGTGCTGCAACCACAATATAGCTACCACGTAAAAATGCCTCTAATGCAATTAGATCTAAAATCGTAGGTAAGTTAAAGTTAATCACTATATATCAAAAAATTGATGGTTCCAAACCGGAGATAAATGTATTCAAAAACGAAAAAGCACAATTTGTACAAAAGACTTGCCACGCTATAGAGGCAGCCGGGTGCTATCAACACTAGACCACGCGGTCATCTTAGTTCGTCTTAAGTTCATTTTGTAATATTCCAATAAAGACAAATGTTTGCGATACGAAAGCTTTGCATTCGGTTCACATTTCCATTTCTGACGCCATCCACGTATGTAAATCCTAAAACAAAAACCAGCTCCATGCAATCTGTCCCATTACTAACTGACTGCTGTGTCGTAAAACCAAAATGTTTGTCTGCGGTGGTAACATATTCTATCCGACAGGTTTTGATTGTAGTTATATTTTCCATAGACTAAATACTTGGGCTATTGAAGTTAAGGTAAGTTACTCAGCAATAGATTTTTCTGTTTGCATTACATATTTTAGCCAGTTAGGAAATTGAAACGGCGTAAATGGGAAATTAATTTACCCGCATCCATCTTTGTATGCCATTGCAATAAGCCGTGTAGTGTTGGCGTTAGAGAATCCACTACCCTGTAATATTACCATGAACAGGCAAGAAACGGAATTTGAAACAACTCAAATATTATTTAAAAAAAATTCAATCGACCCCCTTTCCAAAATGACCAATATGGTATATGTCTCTCTATTTAGAATCAAAAGATCATGAGAAAACCTGCATGTCTGCGGAATAAAAATGTTTCGAGGGCATACGAAGTCCACTAACACGTACTTTAAAATGAAGATCGAATTTGGTGTGCTCACTGATCGCCAACGTGTGTAGTGTATATATATTTATTATATAAATTGTACATTAACAAACATCCAGAACACGAACAATTATTTGGTAGGATTGAACTTTTATTTAGTGCAGGATTCGAATTCGTGGTTCCGTACCAAAAATAAGCAAAATAATAACGCAAAACTTTAAAAATATATTTTTATCACAAAATAATAGACCCTTAAACAATCACTTACAATTCAGCGTACAAAATGTACACCTATCTTTCACTTTTTCTTGCATTCACGACACTTCTCATTGGAGATGTTAATTGTTTATTCTTGAGAGACGCGCTGAATTTAGAGTTTGCGAAATTGAAATTTTATATTTTATGAAGCTGAAAGCGGTAGTAACGTTATCAATTTACTTAGTAAAATGTAATAAGGTGTTATCTCTAATAACTCTCTGGTGTAATTTCTACTACCTTTGGGACGATTAAGGACATATTAATATTAAAACAAATACTCTTAAAATAAGTTATAACAAAAATAAAAATAAAGAGATTTTTTGAAGGTAAAACTACAAACTGTTACAACAATTAATAAAAAAACATGGAATTAATGGTTCAAATACGCTGGAGTTACAAAATTTTTAAATAATAATGAAATTTAAGATTAAAACATTCAAAGAAATACAAATAGTAACTTATTAAAAACAAGTATACAGTAAACAGCGGCCATAAATAACAATCAAATAAATTATTAATAAGAAAACGAAACCAAAGTAGGTATTTTATTTTAAAATGAAATTGGCTTAAGAAAATATCAGTGTCATTATTAAGATCAAATTTAATTACATGAACCTACGTTATCAATGCCCAAAAACTTTGAAATCGTGCTCTGAACGTAAGCGATGTCGTGTTTCGCTGTTATCTTTACGCACAAAAATTTTCCTTTCCCGAGTCCACGTGTACTTCCACTGAGCCCGCTTGCATTTTGTGCGTACCTTGTAAAACAGTTGCCGGTTAAATTTGGTCAATCTTTCATTGATATGGAATAGAGATACGACCGAATCGAGTCCTAGGCCCTCTGTGGTGGTGCCGCGACGAACGCGCGCCGCCGCCAGCGTACTGTGTGTGCACGCGGCGCGCCAGCCGCACCACTAAGGGACGGGTATAACACGGGTGCGTTCCATTTTTAAATTTCGAACATCTCAAAACTTATTGATTAACCTACGTACTATTATAAAAATAAATTTGTTACTACTACTACAAGTGAGTAAATGTGACATTATATCTAAGTGGTTAGCAATTTCCGACTTCCGGCTGACAATCTGGAAAAAGAGAATGGGATTTTTGGGCCTAAAATTAACAATTTGGTTCGTACTTTAAAAAATTGGCTAAATTTTTCTAAAGGAAAATAGAAAAAACTAGTACATTTTACAATCCAGAATTCGAAAAATCATTAAATGAAGAAATAATTTAGAAATAAGATTGTATTAACACTATCGATTTTACATTTATTCATCATCCAGCGAAGAAATTGTTTTGCGTTGAAGTCTCCCATCAACACCGTGTAGTGGGTTTTGGAGGAATGCATGGCTGTGAAAATATCCTCATATATTTCCTCCACCTCCTCATCGGGATGTGCCGAGCATAGTGCTAAGGTCCTCCACCGATTCTGCCATAGTCTTCTGTACAATCTGCCGCAGGGTATGTATGGGTCTATGGTACTGAAGCCTTTTCGGAAACCGGCTTGTTCGGGAGGCTGGAAATCGTCGAGTCTGCGTGCGAGACGATTCGTAATGATTTTCGAAAATAGCATGTAGACGCGGCTCAGAAGGGAAATCGGTCTGTAGTTCTTCAAGAGAGAATTGTCGCCTTTCTTAAAGAACAAGGCCACCGCGCTTCTGCTCCACTCCTCCGGAGTAGTGCCACCATGGAGGACGGAATTGAAGAGCTTCTGAAGGACTTCAAGTACCGGCGTTCCACCCGCTTTCAGAAGCTCCGCTGTAATTCCATCCTCGCCCGGGGCCTTGCCGTTTTAAGGTGGTGGAGAGCCATTCTAATCTCGTTCAGACTGACGTCCGGGATATCATCGAAATAGTGTCAGATAAGACTTGCTCTTGGATCGCTACTCACACTTACGTGTCGCTCCAACGGTGATGTGTACGGACTGCCCATAGAATGTAATAAGTAATAATTCATTCTTGTTGACTACAATGTTGAAGAAGTATGAGGTATTATTTAAAGGCGATTTTTTATTGCCGTTATCAGAAAGATGATAACTAAAACAATGCATGTTTTAGTGTCAAATACATGAGCTCTAGTTAGTTGAGTCTTCTTGATATTATCCCTTATACTTCAAAAAAGAAGAGTTCTTAACTTAAAGTCCCTCACCCTTATGGGTGGTAAGTTAGAGTTTTGGGATGCTTGTGAGTGTACTACGCTCATATAACCCACCATCCTTTTACCTATTTCTGCCATTAAAATGTAGTATAAATAAATAACAAATAATAATCGACTACTAAGTTCTGTTTCAAAAGTGTAAAAGTTCAATTATTTTAGTGTGGTGGTTACGTGGTAGAGCCACGCTGCAGCTATATTACTGGTATAGTTGTAGCACGAATGGACCGGTTTAACCGAGGAAGGACCAAGCTTTCACAGAATACCAGCGTAAAAAAGCAACTTAACAATGTTGTGTTTCGTATGGTGAGTGTAGACAACCGGGCAACCTATTTACTGGAAACGAGGAATTCCATCTTAGTCCCCAATTTGATCATTTTGATTCGTAATCGAGAATAGATGTAAATGTCTATGGGCTACAGCAACCATTTACCATCAGGAGGACTGTGTGCTCGTTTGTCATCCTGATCTTATAAAAAAGCATAATACTAGAATTTTCTCCTGTATCGTGGCTCGGCAGCATAAATTGCACAAGAGAAAATGTCAAAAGCCAGATTTTCAGATCATAAAAATACTAGTTATGCGCGTAGTTTGTTTCTACGCAACTCCAGGCCGCAACTCATTGCTTAGCCGCCAAGTAGTGCAATTACTGACTGTATTTATTTATTATTGACAACACTAATATTCACTTCCTGTCGGGTGCAATGTGTGCTGGCTTTCTAACTTTACTTCTACATACAATATATAATTTTAAAATAATAATAACATTAATTATTAATATTGACCTTTTTCTCGATAAATTTAATATTTCATCGCAACTTGGTTTGGAGAGTGCTGTGCATATGACAAAATATCACATATATTCCAGAAGTTAAACGTGACTACGACGGCCATTACAAATTTAACGTTCGTGTTGATGA
This sequence comes from Parnassius smintheus behrii, assembly GCA_036936625.1. Taxonomy (NCBI): domain Eukaryota; kingdom Metazoa; phylum Arthropoda; class Insecta; order Lepidoptera; family Papilionidae; genus Parnassius; species Parnassius smintheus. The sequence continues at coordinate 35,773,638 of JAUPFT010000029.1, forward strand.
TCTTTTTCATTTTAAAATGCTTGTAAATTTTATTTTTGTGCGATGACAATTTTATTGTAACAATTTTTCAGTTATATATATGTATTATTCAAATTATGTTTAAGTTTTTAGTTTATATTATAAAAGCTAATTATTAATCAAAAATTAATTAAAATAAAATACGATAATAATGACATACTAGTTGGGCTATATCGGTCCCACTAGTTTTACTGCAGGTGTCTTCGTAATAATGTATATCACACAAATAAACTCCGAGCTTCCTCAGCTAGTTGAGCGACCTTAACTTTACTCACATAGTTTAATAATAATTTAGAAATATATTTTTAGGCCTACCGATTTTATAATAAGTTATTAGAATATTATCAAGTGTTATGCTACTTTGTCTAAATTGATGATAAATGAATCATGATATTGACTCTTATTATTTCAAAATATAAATTTTGAATTTAATATATTATTTGTTATGTATCAATATCCGGAATCCATCTTGAGTCAAGCACTAGTCTTTCCGCCTAAAGTCAGCACTTCCGGCTACCTTACCTGCCTGGAGGGGGCACCCTACCACTGTTTTTGCTTTGTTATTTAAGCAGTGATGAGCACCAGGTCTCGTCATTATAGCGTTGTTTTTTGCGCCGTTCACAAGTCAGCCTTTTGTACGCACAAAAAAGTTTAAAATTTTCTAAAAATTAAAATAGCTACCCTACTGAAAAGATTATGGAGGAACAAAGTGTCGACGAAGTTACATTATTAAATTCTCAAAAACGTGTGCGTACTTCATCATCGAGTTCGGATAGCAGTGATTCGTCAAAAAACAGTGTTTACAGTCAAACAAGGAGACACAAGAAAAGGAAAATGGATCAAACCGTGAGTAATGAACATTTAGAATTTTTATCCCAGCAAGTGGCCTTTTTAACTAATATTATTACAAAATCTAGTGAAGTTACATGCCAAAACCAAAAAATAGTCCCTTCACTTAATCTTAACTTGCACCGACCTACAACAGAAGGCGGGGACAAAATAAACCAGCTCAAGCTATCAGATTTAAGTACCACCGTAAAAGATCCTATTTATCCACGTGCAAGTGAAATACATTTAAAGAAATTGGTAGAATTACAGCGTTTTAATTGTGATGATTGGTATGCTGTACGGTTTATCGATGCCCAGAAGAAATATTTGTCTACCCCCGGTTTTGTCGAACTTGCTGTAAATGATTCCTTAAAACGATTTGAAACTGCAATGTTACGTGATGATCCTCGCTCTTATTTGCTAGAACGTTCCTTCGCCGGATTAACCAACTCCTTACTTTGCCAAAAAGAGGAATTACAAAGAGCATTACAAGCACTAGTAGATTGGGCCAGTGATTCTCGACAAACATTGACTCCAAATTCATTATTTGATAAAATAGAAGAGTTATTTTCTAAGGAATCATCATATAGTAAAGTAACTGAAGATTTGTTTCAAATAGTTTGTGGTAGACGAGCGGATCTAATTAGCTTACGCCGTGGTTCATTACTTCGACAAATTCCTGAAGAATATCATCGCGAGGTTTTGCAAAAAATCCCTCCTAACGTAGAAACTCTGTTTAACGACGATTCCATTCAGACCTACCTTCAGAAAATTGGAGGGGCAGATAAATTGATCACTTCATCCCAAACAATGCATCGTACTCAAAAAGAATTTTATCAAAATCAAAAGCCATCGACGAGTAAACAAGCGGATGATACATTTTTTCATCGAAACAATCCCTCGAAAAGAGGAAAACGAGCACCCCGCCCATCCAACCAAACGAATCGAGATAAATCGGGCAAAAATAGACAAAGAGGAAAGAAATCCCAATCGCATTTTTTCTTTAAAGATGATCGTCGTAAATGACTCTCAAAAATTTCATGGCGGCTGTCTAAAATAATTTCAATGTGTTTGGAGCAATTTAGGCGCGCCGGAACAAATATGCAGACTATTAAACGGCTCATACATCCCATTCAAAGTCAAGCCGCCTCTAATACTTCCAAATCCAATTGTGATTCAGAGCTACAGGACCAAAACTTCCTTAAATATGACTCGCCAAATTCAAAGTATGTTAAAGTCCGGAGTACTCGAACAGGTGGAGCCGAGTGCCAGCTTCCTTTCCACATTCTTTTTGGTGCCAAAACCAGACGGCAGCTACCGTCCAATATTGAATTTGAAACCACTGAACAGGTTTGTCAAAACGAAACCCTTCAGACTGTTCAGTCACTTTCGAGTACCCACCTTCCTGCAGCATCAGGATTGGATGGCAAAATTAGACCTAAGCCAAGCCTACTTTCACGTTCCGATTGCTCGGCGTCATCGAAGATATTTGAGGCTAAATTATCACATCAATTCAAACCAGCACCAACTGCTTCAGATGACCTGCTTACCGTTTGGCCTTTCCTCTGCACCGAGAACGTTTGCCTCAATAACAAACTGGGTAGCAGAGTTTCTCAGGAATCGGGGCATCAGATGTGTAGTTTATTTGGACGATTTTCTATTGGCAAGCCAGTCGATGCAACAACTACAAGAAGATATATCTTTAACGATAAAGATCATGCAGTTATTGGGTTGGACAATAAATTTCGAGAGTTCGAAGTCCGTGCTGACTCCGACACAGTGCCTCGAGTTTCTCGGCATAACATGGGACACAAAACTCAATGCAAAGTCCTTATCGGAGAAAAAGTGCTTAACGCTACGCAACGCACTTCAGCAACAGCTCTTAAAAGGCAAGTGGTCCCTCAAACAGTATCAGATCTTAATGGGGAGACTCAATTTTGCCACTTACGTAACCCGGAGAGGTCGGCTTCACTGTCGAACACTGCAATACTTCAGTCGACAGTTGTCAAAGGACCACCCATACCGCCAAGTGAGTATTCCACTGCCAGTTCAATCAGAGATGGAATGGTGGCTACAAGCTGTAGGTCAATGTGTACCGATACACACGAATGTAGTACTAACTCACCTTCTAACAACCGATGCTTCAGACATCGGCTGGGGCGCTCAACTCGGCGATATAAGTATCGGGGGGACCTGGATGAAACGACAACTAACCTGGCACGCAAACAGAAAAGAAATGTTCGCAGTTCATGCAGCGATATCACACAAACAAAAACTGCTACAGAACTCACAAGTACTTCTTCAGACGGACAATCGAACAGTGGTGTCTTACATAAACAAGGAAGGCGGAAGCAAGTCCAAAAAGCTTCTCGAGCAAACTCAAAAACTACTTGCACTTCTAGACAAATTCAATATACACCTTCAGGCCCAGTACTTTCCAGGCAGATTCAATGTCGAAGTGGACGCCTTATCACGCCAAAGGACTTGCCCCGAGTGGCACCTAACAACAGCGGCGACATCCAAAATATTTCGAATGTGGGGCACGCCGGAGATAGACCTATTTGCGTCGAGTACTGCTCACGTGACTCCGAAGTATGTTTCAGTGGACATTCAGGACAAGCAAGCACAACACCACAACGCGTTTTGTCACCAGTGGCACTACAAACTAGCGTGGTTATTCCCACCACCCAATCTTATTCCCAGAGTCCTACACCATTTGAATCAAGCCAGCGGACTATATATATTAATTGCCCCGAAATGGAACAAGGTGTTTTGGCAAGCAGATGTTCAACGCCGAGCTCTACACCCCCCTTATCGGATTCCAGATCTAGTCCACACTCTAGTAGACACGAGAACAGGCATACACCCACCACAGATTCAAGACTTGCTCTTGGAAGCATGGTTGATTTTGGGTGGCAAGATATGTTAACAGAATGGACGGATAAAGAACAGAAATTGTTAATATCAAGTTGGCGAGGCTCTACGATCAACACATATAAACCAGCATGGAATAGATGGAAAAAATGGTGCGAGTCTAATTCGGTTAATTATAAATATCCTCACCCAGAACAAGTAGCCCGTTATCTGGCACATTTACATTGTGATATAGGTCTTGCTTACAGAACAATTTTAGTACATAAATCTGTGATTTCAACATTCACTCACTTAACTTCAAAAGTAGATTTATCTTCAAATTTCTTTATAAAACATATGTTAAAAGCAATATCTATGGCCCGTACCAAACCAGTAAAGCCACCAATTTGGAATCCTAAATTTCTTATGCAGTATATAAGTAAATATAATCTAAATGAAAACAATCTGTATGAAGTATCTAGGCATACTGCTACATTATTACTTTTGGCTTCTAGTCGGAGAGTTCACGACCTCACTTTGTTACATATTGACAATAATAGTTTAATAGACGACCAAAGTAGCATAATCTTATGGCCAGCTTTTGGTTCCAAAACGGACAGCATTAATCATAGACAGTCTGGTTGGAGGCTTAAAGAACATCCTGACAAAAATTTGAATATTATTTTCTGGATACGACAATTACTAAAGATATCTAAAAATCGCAGAAAGGCTATAAATCATTTATTTATTACAGCTAGAGGTGACGCTAAGCCAGCATCCCGTACTGTAATTGCTGGGTGGGTAAAATCGCTTCTGAGAGAGGCGGGTATTGAAGCTACTCCTGGTTCAGTAAGATCAGCAGTATCTTCCTTAAATTGGTTAGAAAATTTTTCTCTAGATAAAATCCTTGAGACTGGTAATTGGAAAACTATACATACTTTTCAAAATTACTATAAAAAAGAACTAAAGGAAATTGAGATAAATAATTCTGTATCTTTATCAAATTATTTTGATGCCATCAATTGATTGATAGAGCAAATATATTAGTTTGATTTATTATTGTAAACGATAAAAGCAAAAATTATTGTCATTAAGGCCAGTTATAATCAAATAATATAATTGTGGTATAATATATAATTTTTGTTGCTGTATATCTCTTGCAATCATTCTTTTATTGTTTACCTTACACATTATAGCGTTAATAACTATCACAAGTTATTAGCACCAGGTGATAACAAACACGTCACTCAAGATGGATTCCGGATATTGATACATAACAAATAATAGAGAGTTTTACCATAAAATAAAACTTACCTATTATTTTTTAATCAATATCCGGAATCCAGGTAAGGGCTACCTGGTGCATCATGAGTGCCATAATGACGAGACCTGGTGCTCATCACTGCTTAAATAACAAAGCAAAAACAGTGGTAGGGTGCCCCCTCCAGGCAGGTAAGGTAGCCGGAAGTGCTGACTTTAGGCGGAAAGACTAGTGCTTGACTCAAGATGGATTCCGGATATTGATTAAAAAATAATAGGTAAGTTTTATTTTATGGTAAAACTCTCTATTATTGTTGCTACGATAACGTAATATTTTCATTGTTTACATTTAAATTTAAAAAAATGCACCAGTTTCTTACATTTTGACAAAACATTCTCAAATAGCCAAACTCTTGTTCGTAACTTATCACGGTGCACTAAGTGCATTTTTTGTCAATTGGACAAATAGTTGTTACATTCTCGTTGTTTTGGATTATGCCTTGCCCTATGATTACATATTATTTCTGCAACCAGCCATTATTAGTAATTTAACTAAGTTGTCAAGATACCAGGAATAGATAAAAAGTGCGCCCAGGCTCTAATACAGCCAGTGCTCTTTGATTCTCGTTTATTTGGTACACAATTGTAACGGAGTAATTATGTCACATTATTCATACATTACAGTCGTAGTTAATCTTAGTTCATTAATAATTATAATTACAAGATAGTGGTTTTATTAAATCCTATATTATAAGTGAGCAATTCTTTTTAAATCAATTGTAAAACGAGTGCTTGGTTATATAAACTGCAGTAACGACGTGGATAATTATTGTATTTGGGTATATATTATGTACGAGTATAATCTTTAAGGAAATATTTTTTTTCTAACGCTGAGAAAAACAACGATTGATTGCAGCATTTTGTCATTATTATAAGTAATTATATCCTATTTCAGCCTACCAAAAGTCCATTGTTGAATTAGGTATCCCCCGTAAATTGCCTCATAGGTGATATATCAGCCATAGTTGCAACCCTCAATTTTCAAGTTGCTATCAGGAAGAGGCTGCTGCCCATAACGGCTTTGTAAGCCGACCAGGAAGAAGTCCCGTCGAACGGCGGCACTTTGAACCCACGTAGCGAAGGTGTAGTAGCTACTACGGGAGCTGTAGTTCCATCCCCAAGTTTGAGGTCGTCCAGCGTTTTCTTCATGTCGACCATCACGTTATTCACTTGGTCGATACGATTTTCAGCTTTCGACAGGTGTTTGTCATATTGAGCAACCCTATCCTTCACCTCTCTTATCTCTTTCCCGAACGTAGCGTGAAGGTCCTTCATGAAGAGCAACTGTTTTCCTTGTCGCGTTTGAGCTGCTCTTCTAAACGACGGGCCTGTTTCTTCTGTCGATGGGCTTATTCCTCCTGTCGACGGGCCTGCTCCTCCTGTCGACGGGCCTATTCCTCCTGTCGACGGGCCCGTTCCTCCTGTTGACGGGCCTTTTCCTCCTGTCGACGGGCCTGTTCCTCCTGTCGACGGGCCTGTTACTCCTATGTGTGGGCCTGTTTCTCCTGTCGGCGGGCCGCTCCGCCTGTCGACGGGCCTCTTCCTCCTGCTTCTCTTTCAACTGACGGGCTTGTTCCTCCTGTCCACGTTGCTGCTGTTCTTCCAACCGACGGGCCTGTTCCTCCCGTCGGCGGGCTTGTTCTTCCTGTCGGCAGGCCTGTTACTGCAATCAATCATACAGCTATTGACACCTTTGGCAGCCGCCAATATTACATAAGTACATATGAAAAATAAAAAGCGTACTAGCAGTTTACTACTTTTTATGTACAACACATAAAAAACACTTATAAATAAATAAAAATCCTATTATAAGCAAAAACATAAAATAGTTAGTATTTTATTTATTCATTTTTCTTTATTGTACACCAACATAAACAAGTTTTTTTTTTATAAGATAGGGTCACAAACGAACACAGTCCACCTGACGGTTAGTGGTTGCTGTGGCCCATAGACATCTACATTTATCCTCGATTGCGAATCAAAATGCAGATGCGTTGTCACACTTGAGTGCTAAGATGGAATGCCTCGTTTCCAGTAAAAAGGGTATCCGGTTCTCTACACTCACCATACGAAACATAGCAGCATTAAGCTACTATTTCACGCTGGTATTCTGTGAGAGCGTGGTTCTTCCCCGGTCGAGCCGATCGATATATATATATATATATATATATATATATATATATATATATATATATCGATCGGCTCGACCGGGGAAGAACCACGCTCTCACAGAATACCAGCGTGAAATAGTATATTTGAGTCTTTGTATGTATATATAGATATATATACATACAAAGACTCGAATTAGATATATATTGAATTAGTTAATTAAATGCAACCAATATACCACATGCTATATTTTATTTCTTGACTGAAAGTATGTATACCAACGATCATAAATGCCCAAAACATAAAAATAATTTTAATTAAACCTATGATCATATTATAATTTATTTTTAGTGTTCAACGTGACTCAATACTTTCTGGGCCGAATTCGAAGAAGAAAACAGAAACATAACAAAATAACGTAACTCGCACCGCAATAAAAGGAAAAAGTATTTTATTTCTTATACCTTAAGGTTGATTTCACACAAAATGTTACTTAACCTATGTCTTTTTATTTCCAAATGATAGGAGTATTGTAAAGCTTTGTTCTTTTTTGTGACTAATGAACTAATGACTGTAAGATTTGTGACTTTGTTTCTAGATGCGACGGTTGTTCGCACCTACGTACGTCGTGCGTCGCACGTACGTTCAACTACCACGGTTGGTTGAACTTAAAACTATTTTAATTACTGTCTCATTTCTTTAGTAAACAAATGTAGTTGTATAAGTATATATTCATGCGGACAGTATTTATCTATGATTTTGTACGTGACCCGTTATCCAGTTGGTATTGTTGATCGAAGTAACCGATTGAAATTCATTTTACTTAGCGCAATTGGTCCAATTCAAAATCGTTTTATGGAATTTAAATTAAATAATATTGTCCAGTAAAAAAGTTCCCAAATCAAGCCAATTTCTTTGTTACCAATTTTTGCCCATGTAATTTTATAATTCTACCAAAATAAATATTTATTTTAGTTTTGACATCATTGTGGAAGGACATTAGATGTCAGTGTTTTGTAAAACATCAGTACACTTCGAACAACTTGAGAAGGAGACGAGGTCGGCCTTCAGATTGGAAAAAATTATTCGGATTTTGTTACCAAGTATTGTATATATTTAAGTGAAAACATTGGTGTATATAATTGAGTTAGTAGTATTATAATAGAAGATATATTTCACATGTCACTGAAAATTATAACAATGTCGATTAAATATAAGCTTATCAAAAAAATATTTTACAAAGACAGCGACCTATCAATTCGTGACTTCAGTTTTGGTTACTTTCGTAGAATAACGTGAGTGTGGAAGATAAAGTAACAAAAAAGTATTTCTAAAACTGAGTGTATACTGTGTGTTTAACCGACTTAAAAAAAGAAGGAGGTTCTCAATTCGGCGCGTATTTTTTCACTTATTTTGAAGTTGCATTTTTCGTTAGTTTTGTTGTTTTTTTATACTCACTCGACTTAAACATATAAGAACACACAAAAAATATTTAATACTTTGTATTGGCGTTGGAATTCATTTTATTGAAAATAACTTTTATAATATTTCATGATTGGTCTGATAGTAAAAGTTGTTTATAATACTGAGTACTTCCACCCCTAAAAGGTTATTAGTGCTATACAAATAATCCTGCATACAACTGCGGCGGGAGAAATTATTATTCATTATTCTTAGGCGAGTCCGAGTATTACTAGGTAAGTCCAACTTCGACCGAGAGGTCAATCGACGGATTCAACTCGGCTGGGCAGCGTTCGGGAAATTACGACATATCTTTTCGTCAGGTATACCTCAATCTCTAAAAACTAGATTGTACAACCAGTGCGTGTTGCCAGTGATGACTTATGGATCTGAGACGTGGTCCTTCACTGCTGGCCGTATGAGGACGCTTAAGGTCGCTCAGCGAGCTATGGAGAGGGCTATGCTCGGAGTTTCTCTGCGTGATAGACTCAGAAATGAGGATATCCGCAGTAAAACCAGAGTGACCGACATAGCCCAACGGATTAGTAAGCTGAAGTGGCAATGGGCCGGCCATATAGCTCGAAGAACCGATAACCGATGGGGAAGAAAGGTTCTCGAGTGGCAGCCTCGTACCGGTAGGCGTAGTGTAGGGCGACCCCCCACTAGATGGAGTGACGACCTGGTAAGACATGCAGGAAGTCGATGGATGCAGGTGGCTCAGGACCGTGCTTTGTGGCATTACTTGGGGGAGGCCTATGTTCAGCAGTGGACTTGTGAAAGGCTGTAATGATGATGATGATGATTCTTAGGCGGGACTTTTCAAATAATAAATTTAACAGCCACCTCATGCAAGTCAGACAATAAATGAAAAACTAAATGTGAAATTAAACGTAGAAATTAATGTCATAAATGCACTTTTTTGTATACCTTTTCTACCTCTGCTTTAAAATTATTTTTGTTACGTGAAATTGTATTTAACATTAATGTAGCTAACGATTTTCGCAAAGTTACGAATAGATCATAAGTGCCAGCGAGATATCGAACCCGGGTTGCTCGCGTACTACGAGGTAAACAGCGACCGCTTTGCCCGTGAGCTACTACGGCCGATTTACCACGTGCTCGGTGGTGAAGGAAAACATCGTGAGGAAACCCGGGTGTCTGAAAATAAGAAAATTTTTTTTCGAAGACATTTGAACATTTGACATTTCCTTACTCTAAAATCCTCTCAAAAATGAAAGGAGACCTATGCCAAGCAGTGGGACGTATAAAGGCTGTAACTTTTTTAACTTTAATGGATATGTCGGCTTGTTGACAGAAGTCTCTTGCACTTACACAATACTATTGCTCCGCCGCCAACCAATATTCGGCTGCTGAGGGTAGGAAGAGCGGCGCCTCGCAATACCGACACTCCTCTTCCCCGGCAGCAACACCACCACCGCATCAACGGTGCAGCCCCGTTTGAGTTGTGGAGGATAGGGCGAGTGGCGCATCGCCATACCAACACTCCTCTCCCTCTACGACTCCACCTCAACTGCAGCGATAGGTAGAGAGGAGGCCCCTCTCGTCACAGCCCACCGGCACACATCCGAAGTGGGCTCGCCTAGCCCACTCGAGTGGCCAACTCGTGCTGGCCCTATACCTCGGGCTGCCATGTAGGTTCATCTCTGTTCACCGCGGGAGACCAAGCCACGGCTACTAAGCCCCCCCCACCACGACTAGAGGGGAACCCGTCGGGGGTGGCACGACCGGACTGACGACTTGCACTTCATATAAACTAAGCAGCTGTCCCGGCGTGAAGTACCGCCGCACATTTGAAAGGACTACTAGCTTCTTTACGAAACTAGTAAGTTCAAGTAAAATGTACAGTAAAACCTTCGCACATTCACCGTGTAACTGTCCTCTATTTCAGAACTTCACCTCTCACGTTCACGCTACTTTTCATAAGCGATGCTAATTGTCTAAGAGTCGCGTTGAATTGAGAGCAAGAGCAAGTTTGCAAACTTGCCATTTGAGATTTATGAATTTAAAGAAGGCTGGGAAATAATGATCTGTTTTGTTAGCTCTTACGTATGTGTGAGCTCGATATACATTTTTACATAAGTGTGTGTGAGTAAAAGTAAAGTAAAAAGTAAAATTAGAGCCTATATACGGCCCACCACTGGGCACAAGCCTCCCCTCACTTCTGAAAGGGTTTTAGGGCAAGGAATTGTCCGCCGCGCTGCCCCAATGCGTGTTGGCAAACTTCTCATGTCTTCGAAATATTTTTTTTCTTATTCCTCCGATATACAGGTTTCCTCACGATGTTTTCCTTCACCGCCGAGCACGTTGTAAATCAGCACTTAAAATTACAATTAAAAATTTCATTGGTGCCGGCGGTGATCGAACCCGGGTTACTCGCGTTCTATTATATTTACAGCGAGCGTTAACCGTCTGAAGTACCACGGCTCCTGTGAGTGCTCCTGTGAGTGAGGTGTGAGTAGATAAGAATAAATTTTAACATCATAAATATAGCCTATTATTCTTATTATGCACAAACACATTAAATGTGCTTATTACTACTTTATAATTTACTCGTATATAATTTTATATACGAGAAGTCTCTCATACACAGTACGTGTGCTTGACTATTCAAATACTAGCTGTTCTCCGCGACATTACCCACGTGGAATTTTTTTTGCGCGAAACCCTACAATTGAAATAGTACTAGTTACCCCTTATAATGTCAGCTTTCTGGCAGTGATATCCAAATCGGTTCACAGGTTTTAGCGTGATGCGTGTTTAGACTGACATCGAGTTAGAGTTTTATTATATTAATATATAGATAGATAACTGAAAATATTGACATAGAATTGAACGACAAATTTAATAAAGGTAACGTCAAAAGAAATTCGTATGATTTCATTTCACATAGAAAAAAGTCAAGTTATTAATTTTTATGTTATTAATATTGGATGAAACAACAATTAATTTATAACAAAGTGCTAAAATTACTCCATTGCAATCCAATTAAAAACCAAATTAATAAAACTAAAAAATGAACAATAGCGAGTACACAGCTTGTGACCTCATTTTAATTATTCGTGGTGTCTTGAAACTTGAGTTAAATTACAAGCATACTGGCTTTACAATAAAATACTGAAAGGAAATTGTGTACTCCAAAACAAGGAGAATGTAACAAATGTTTGTCCAAATGTAATGTAATAAACGTAAGTTCGCCTCGTTATGAATGTTGTTTGAAGATGTGGTGCAAAAGTTTTGCTATTTTAGGTAAGTTATTACTGCAGCTCATAAACACCAATACCAGCGTCAAATAGCAGCTTAATGCTGCTGTGTTTCGTATGGTGAGTGTAGAGAACCGGAGACCCTTTTTACTGGAAACGAGGCATTCCATCTTAGTCCTCAAGGCTGACAACGCATCTGCATTTTGATTCGCAAACTAGGATAGATGTAGATGTCTATGGGCCACATAAACCACTTACCATCAGGTGGACTGTGTGCTCGTTTGTCACCCTTTTCCTATAAAAAAAAACACACACACAACTGACTCCATTCAAATGTGGCTACAGATACTCTGTCATCCCTGACTTGTCTAGACTTAGACGTAAAGCCACGCTGCTTGTACATACAGTATCTCACCATTAAAATTGAATGATCTTTGCGGTGGGTGTGCTGCAGCTTGGTGGCAGAAATGGTAAAGAAGGAGCCTCCAGCTTACAAGACTCATAAAAATATCTGCAATCTAGTAGAATGTATCGATGAGAATATAACTTGAACCGTGTGGTGGCGATGTAAGAATATTCACTACATCATGTCATCCCGTGAGTGACGTCAGAGACGACAGACGCAAACGAATCAGGAGATGAGCAGTAGCGTCTTCGTAAAAACAACTAAAAACAAAAATCTGCTGGTACCAACCCGCTCGCCAAGCGAAGCAAATAGACGACGCAATTTATGTGGAAGGACTTTGTTCAGCAGTGGACATTCATGGGCTGTAGCCTTATAAACTTAGTATGATACTAAACCAAAAAAATAAACTGAATAGAACAAAAATAATTGCACCAACACGGGTTATCAATATAAAACATTAACAACATATACCTACTACTGACTGACTAAATATAAAAAACTTCACATACAAACTTTCTTACTAACATGTTGATAATAATTAGTCGCGGGTCCGTCGTCATTCTATTCCAAAAAAAGTCAGAGTTATGTGAAGTAAAAAGTAAACTTATTTGTCATCACACTTGATACTTTATCCCTGAATGTAAACTAGGGAATTTGACTAGAAAGGTTAAATTTTGTGAACTCCCGGCTAAGAGACTACTTACTTAAAACAGACTAATTTATACTTGAAAGGTAATCCAAACACTATATTATATATTAATTGGACAAAATTGTATTATGTGTGTCCACGCAGCAGTGTATGTACGCAGTGCTCTGTCTACATTTCTTTGATGGTCTCAAGGTCCTAACATTATACATACATAAACACTCACGCCTGTCACCCAGAGGGGTAGGCAGAGACTACAGACTTCCATTTGGCACGATCCTGACACACCTCTCTCGCCTCTTTCACATCCATACACCTACGCATACATGCTCGTCGGTTAAGGGTACTCCTAATTTGGCCCGTTTTAAATAAATCGCCAATTTGGTCGCTAAATTTTCGCCTAGGACGTCCCTTTTCGACTCTGCCATTCACTTCTGCAACATAAATTTTCTTTGTCACTCTTTCCTCATCCATTCTTTCCACATGAACAAACCACCGAAGCATTCCTTTCTTAATCCTGGTCAGAACATTATCTTGCAAACCATACTCTTCTCTTATTACACAATTTCTTACCCTGTCATTCAGATTTAGCCCTAACATACTCCTTAACGACCGCATTTCTACTGCGTTCATTTTACTCTCGTGCTTCTTCTGCCACACCCAACTTTCACTACCATACGTTAAAGTAGGGACCCACACAGCATTGTGAATTGCCATACGTGCCTTTTTCGACACATTTTGACTTTTCACAATAGAGTGTAGGGCCCCATTTACTCTATTTCCCGCATTCACTCGTCGTTCTATATACTTATCATATCTTCCATCCCTGCTAAATACGCAGCCCAAGTATACAAACTCATCTACTTGCTCGATCAACTCCCCTTCTATTCTTATTTCACAAATCGTTTTATTTTCTTCTCTTTCAAAAACCATAACTTCGTCTTACTTGCGTTCACTTTCATACCCCTTTCTTTTAATGTCCTGTTCATTAATGTAACCATAATTTGCAACTCGGCCGCCTTTGATGACGCAAAGATAACTTGATCATCGGCGTACAAAAGGCATTTGACGGTTAACTCACCCATTCTTAATCCGCATTCTTCAACTTTCAAATTTTGCAAACAGCTGTCCATAAATAGAGTGAACAGCCACGGGGAAGCCACACAGCCCTGTCTGACACCTTTATGGATGTCAAACCAGTCCGAATAGACCCCGTTGATCCTAACACAAGCACTAGAGTCCCTATAAACGGACTCCAATGCCTGTATCAAGCCAGCGCTCAACCCAAATGAGTTCAGTGTTTGCCATAGCACATCCCTATCCACTCTGTCATGTTTTCTTTTAAAATTAAACGCTTATTAAGTAATTATAGATTAAGCTTTGAATGTGTTTATTTCTACGTATATTACACATTATCTAAAGTATCTACAGTTTGATTTTTAATATTTATACACGAAGTTAAAATTATTGTCGCAATATTATACGATTCCTTTTACAAACGTAATATCAAATACTGCAAAATATTCTTGTGTTAGAGTGTCGTTACTTTAGCCCTGAGTCCAGTTGATGACTCATAAAATTTTAGCAGACTGCCAATAAAGAGGATCTCAATAATTATTTGAATTGCATTATTAGTAATTGCGTCATTAATTGTCTTTGAAATAAGAAAGAAGGACATGTAAAATTTGCCAACACGCATTGGGGCAGAGCAGCAAACACTTCCTTGCTCTAAATGCCTCTCAGAAATGAGAGGAGACCCGTGCCCAGCAGCGAGACGTATATAAGGCGTGACTTAAACGTTAATAGCTTAAGGGCTCTATAAATTTGGACTGAAATTCCACCATTAAGTGTTTTCAAACAAAATATTCTTTATGGTTACTCCATAAACGCACTTTTTTTATCAGTCTGTAAAATTCTACCAACCACGTTATATGTAATAATACTACTAAGAAAATAAAGGTATAATAAAATGTTATTAATAAAAAAAACTTGAAAAATGTATCGGATTGGTCAGCTTGAACTTGACCCGTCATTAATCACTAATATTTTATAAAATAAATTTCTTTTTCGAAATAAGTATTTTACACGATGTGAAACAAATTGTCCTTTATAGTTTTTAAAGTGAAGTTTCTTTTTGCAGTCCCAGACAATGTAATGTAATAAGCGACAGTAGCCTAATGGCAGGGCGCGGACCGCAAACTCAAAAAGGTCGTGAGTTCGAATCCGCCATTCGACTACTGGCGTGAACCACTCGTAACACAAGCAATTAAAGACCATGAGTGGTTAAGGGGAATATTAATAATGTTTATAGCATTGTTAATATTCTTTAAAAAATGTATCTCGCACATTTTTCATTCGTCTGTTAAAGCCCTACTCAAAACTTTAAGTTATAATATACTAATAGTCGTCTGGAAATGGATTACTCGAATTGCAAACCTATGGAGAATCGAGCCAAAAAAATTGTTAGGTGTAAGATTCCTGCAAAAATTGTGCGAACGCACCAATATAATGCCAATATAATTTTAAGTCAGTGCCGGGCTACTATACCACTCAATGGTTAATTATTAGATTAGCGACTCCCTATATCATTCCGTACTATCTACAAGGACTTCCAGTTGCTGATATAGTACCAACAGCAGTCTGCGAATTAATTCCAAATATAAACGGACTTAGCTGGCGTTATTGCGTATCCTTCCCTACAGCTGAATTAAATGAAATGTACGAATCTACACCCAATATTCTTGGGCTCGAACATCCAGTCCCCAAAGTGATTAATTATCGTTACATTTTTTCTTTAAAAATATCATTGAGTTTTCCTATTTCTGGAGCTACAATAGTATGTGCATTCAATTCTAACTTATCGGGTTGCGGTCAGTTATTTGCTTGTTTGCAATTAGTTATATTACTCTTATTCCGGTACACCAGTAATAAGCGAGTTAGGATCAACGCTATCCGTAAAAGTTAGGCTCAGCGCTTGCATCGGGCTTTTTCTTAGTATATAACGAAATGATATATCTCTATATTATAAAGAACCTCTTACATATCGATTTTAAAGGAACGCAAGCGATTCGACCCACCCAATAAATTTATCCCATAATATGTTATTACATCCATAATATTATTCCCTACCAATATTGCAACTTGACAAGATTAGTTATTAAACTTTAAATTTACGAAATTCAAATGTTTATAAAACAGATACTGTTGTGTTCCATTCTGAAGTGTTAGGGAGATGCTGTAGATTGGTTTAAATATATATATATATATATATATATATATATATATATATATATATATATATATATATATATATATATAACTACGGTTACATAAAAAATAACTAAAACTATTGTGATTCAACAAAAGCGAGACCTTTTACTTTACTAGCGTCAGGCAAGATTTGTCTAAATTAAAATTTGGGTCCCTTTGACACTAATTCGTGTCAGTCATTCTGTCTGTGTACCGTGATTAGATTTGACTGTTGAGATAAGGTAATGCAATTATTATTTACATGCGTCGCCTGACTTTGCTTTTAATCAGCTTAAGCATTCGGGCCAACTGGCGCGGCACTCTCTAATTCGAATAACGGAGACGGACTCGGATTGAGTTTATAATTGATCTATATTTTTAATTTTTATTTTACTTATTGATTCACTACAGCCTATCAAAAGTCCACGCTAACGGTAAAGCGCTGAGCCTTAGGTTGAGGTCTTAACCGTAGATTACCTTATAATAGACATATTTCCAATAGTTTCTTGGAAGGCGGGATGACAACCTTGTTTTTACATTATTTTGAGTTGTTATTAGAAAAATGCAGCTACCCGTCTCATGATTCATATCCCTCTGTTGACTCTTATGACTCCCTCGGAAAGACTAACTTTTGTTTGTAGTCATTTTATACATGAGCATTTTCAAAAGGTTCAATTCAAGTCAACAGTTGTCCTGCATTTAACATGTTGTTTTCTATTCCGTCTGAAAATTTTACAAGTATTTTTTAGAGCTAGATCAGGCATTTACTAGTACATCAATTGTGTCTTACGATATCTATGTGATGGGATGGAGCGATCATTTTTCTGTTGTCGCTAATACATGGTGAGATTAAACATGTTGGTCGCAAGAATGTCTTTATCTTATAAAATGTTTTATTTTTATTTTTAAGCATTATTTTTAATTCAACTCCTGCATAATATACTTGTGCGGCCGCAGCTTGAACACGCGCAGATTCCCAGCCATTTTTACACCCTTATCCCGCTCCAAACAAATATATACTATCATGAAAAAAAGTAGAACATTTAATATTTTTATTATATTTTGTGTTTTAAATGTTTTTTTAGCGAGAGTTTTTGAACAAGATATTCATTTTTAAGCTTTCTTTCACCAGACGTTTATGACATGGGATTAGCTTTGTTTGAGATTTAAAATACGGTAATATTATAATTTTGTAAACGAATAAACGAACAGTGAATAATAGACACTTCTTTAATGTTTTTGTTGTGGGGATGTTACAGCTGGCAGAAATATAACATCAAACGATTTTTGTGGAGATGTTAACTAAATTTGTTTTAACATCAATGTAAAAATCGTTGTGAAACAATTTCATCAAAAAATTTCATCGTTTAATTTAATATGTACACATACATGTATACATAACGATGATAGTTCCTGTGTTTCGTATGTCGAGTGTTGAGAACCGGTGACTATTTTTATTGGTAACGAGGTAGGTATTCTAGCTTAGTCCTCAAATTCGACAACACATTTATAGTTTGATTCTTATTCGAGGATTCATGTAGGTGTCTATGGGCCACGGTATCCACTATCCACTTAACCAACAGGTGGGCTGTTTGCTCGTTGGTCAACAACAAATAATATTATAAGCAGTGCTCGCCAGCTATTGCATTTTTGTAAGGTCTATGTCAAAGTGTGGATATCATAGGTCAGTTGATAATGATGATGATTTTATTTGAATCATTTTTTATTATCCATCAGTCTCCTTGAACTTGAGCATTATTTGACGCTTAGGTTCACAATGTCTTCAAGTAAACAACGGTGTATCCATTGCTGTAATTTGATAGTGCAAAGTGGTCTTTTCCCTTTCTTTACATATCAAAGTTTATTAATATCAGATTTTGTACATTTTTTACTTATTTCCATAAAAATGCTTAGCATGGTTAGAGTAGGTTACGTTAGGAAGTATCGAACCACCAACGTTTTAAAAAATTGAAATATAATAACTCCTTTACGAAGATGGCGACCAATTTCGTAAATAACAAGTCAAAATTAAAAAAAATATATAATAATGTAAAATATTATCAAGTCAAACTTGTGTTTATTATGAAGTAAAATACTTCGTACATTCACTATGTTACAAAACTCTGGTTTAAAAATACAGCTCTCTCTCATCCACGCCACTCTTTATAAGCAATGCAAGTTTTCTATTAGTGAATCGCACTAAATTAAGAGTTTATTAATCTGCCATTTCATATTTCATAGATACCGAAAGAAGTTCTTACGGTGAAAGCCAATAATTCGTGATTTGTTACGGCAGAATCACTCAACTGTAATTAACATAACAAGTAAACAAACATTTTAATTAACTGGTATATTCAGGGCTTGTGCGCTTATTTTCAATATTCGTGGTTTCATATATTCAGTTTGTTTTAAATCAGTGATGTCATACAAAGAATTCTTTTAGTGACTAGTGCCTTACCTCGATAAATAGCGTATTTCTATGTCTAATCTTTGTTTTCCCACGTAGTTGACTATAGTAGCTTTTAAGAGCAGTCTTGTAAAAGTTTGCATACGATTTCACGAATAGATTTATTTCGTAGATATATATCGAAGGCAATGTCAGTGTTTAAAGTATAGTTGACATCTTGTTGCTTGTATTATCCAGATTGCACATTGTTCTGATGCATTTCTTTTGAGTTTTGAATGCAAATTCCTTGTTTACCGAGTTGGTCCAAAATATTACACCATATCATAAATATTACACCGTATTTTTATATGTCAACGTTCTGTATACGTATTTATAAAGCCGTGACTAGTTTGTTCACTGTAAAAACACAATATCGCTGCAGCTGGCGGTGCGCCAGGACATTAGATGGCTAAAGCGAGTTAAACCCACAAACTACTTGTGATGTTTTTCGTGGGAAATACTTCACTTTTATACGAGTATAATATTTCTATACTGATTTGTACTTGTCTTACGGAACTTATTTTTTTGACCCTTTATGTAAAATTACCCGATTTACAATTTCATAGGTTTAATAAGTATTGACCCTTGGTATCCAAAAGTGAAAATTTAAAGGGTCAGTTTGTATGATGACTCAGAATCAGATGATAGGTTGACTAATTGGACAGAGTACCTTTCTACTTCAGGGTCCTGAGTTTGACACAAAATTTTCTGTAACTCCTACAGTTTACCTCTGTGTCTCCTAACTATTCTCTAGATTTGTAGTATATACATACTTTATATCAAGTACGTTAAAGTAAGGAGAGTGTTTACCAAGTCCACTGCTGAACATGGGCCTCCTCCAAGGTATGCCACAAAGCAGGGTCCTGAGCCACCTGCATCCAACGACTTCTTGCATGTCTTACCAGGTCGTCACTCCATCTACTGGGGGATCTCCCTTTAGATTGTAGGTATATTTTTATTAGTATAATATAATTTCATAATTCTCCTCAGGTGAAACCCCCTTGTACCAGCGCTTATACTTCTTGCGGTTTGTTTATATGCTGTTTTTCTAAGTGTTCATCCGACAAGAAAAAACTTCATTAGTGTCGTACTGTGTGCATAAGTTTCACAAGGACAAGGACAACATATTATAATAATGTACATATTGTACATTCAGGTTTTAACGTATTTTAAGCAATTAACTTAATGATGTAGTAAGCAATGACATGACTGCAAGCTAGATGAAGTGTGGAAATTAGAATTTAATTATATTTTACGTCCATTATTCAACATATCTGATTCAGTGAAATATGCAACTGATAAAGAGCATTTTATGTGTACTAGATTCGCGTAGTGTATATATTCGTTGGTACTACTGAGCGTTCTGTGAAAGGAATGCCTTGATTAGACAAAGACGTTAATTACACCCCAAACATAATCACTGGTCTTACACCACAAACACAATCCTATAGGAAGTGTTTATATAATACATATTATTTGTATTGCATCAGTATTTAACATTTGGTGAGCCGTGGTAGCGCACTTGCAGCAAATTCAGTACGCGTATAGTAACGCGGGCAAACGGTGTTCGATTCCCGCCGGCGCCAGTAAAATTGTTAATTGTAATTTCAAGTGTTGGTTTACCACGTACTCAGTAGTGGAGAAAAATATCGTGACGAATCTGCAAGTTTGGAAAATAAAAATATTCCGAAAGCTTTTTTTATAACCCTCTGAGAAATGAGAAAAGGTCTGTGCTGCTAACAATATCTATGACCCGCGCCTAGCCTAGTGGCAGGCATATAGGTTGATGTTTTTTTTTATTTTACTTTCTACGTTCCGCAGAAATGTTATATTTATAGTAAAACATGATTCCTGCCGCGTCTACGCTAAGACCGAAGTTTTGATAAAAAACAAGGGGGTTCCAGAGCTTACTTTGAGACAATTGACACATTTTTTATCTGTATGTGTGTTAACCCAAGTAATATATTATATGGATTATATTTTTTCGCAAAATTATTCTTTATACCTCGTAATGCAAACAGCACAGGGGTGGTATAATTTGTCAACTTCCGTCTTTCCATTTGATTACAATTAGAGTGTCACAATCACAATAAGGAATAAGTTAACGTTACTCTAAGAGTGTACTATCTACAATCTAGGGCTTCGTTACCGCTTACCGGTTATTAGGTGGGATCATAGGGAAGCACTAGCTTATAAGAAGTAAACAAAGGAAATAAAAGTAAGCGTTGGAAAAATGACATTAAAAACATTCTGTTTCAAAGCCGGCGGATCTGCTGGCAGTAGTTAGTTTATACTACTACATTCATTGTATATATACTTAAGATAATCTGTGGGAAAGAAGAAGGATATGAGGAATTAGCGAATTTATAATTTGTCTTTGTTGGCTGCTATGTTCACAATGTATGAGGTGTTATATAACAGCTATTTTTATTTGTTAACAATAAAATTATAACAATTTTTTTACAGGGTAGAGCCACGCTCCAGCTATATTACACTTGTTGCATGAATAAGTCGGCTCGACTGCGCTCTCAAAGAATAACAGCGTAAAAAGTATGGTGAGTATAGAGAACCGGAGACCCTTTTTACTGGAATTGAGGCATTCCGTGGTAGTTCTCAGGAGTGCCAACGCATTTGCATTTTGATTCTTAATTGAGAATAAATGTGGATGTCTATGGGACACGTTATCCACTTACCATCAGGTGGACTGTGTGCTCCTTTTCATAATTTTTTTCTTTAATAAAACATTTAAACTTGCTAAGAAACAAATTGTTAACATTTTCTGGGATTTTGTTTTAAAAGCGTATACATTGTCCCATAAATGAATTACTAATTCTGTGGAATCTAGCAACTTGTATTACAAGCTTATGTTTGTTCCTAGTGTTGAAAGTTTTACATGGTAGAGCCATGCTGCAGTTATATTAGTAGTATAGTTGTTGCACGAATGGGTCGGCTCGATCGGGGAAGGACCACGCTCTCACAGAATACCATCATGAAATAGTAGCTTGATGCTGCTGTGTTTCGTATGGTGAGTGTAGAGAACCGGAAACCCTTTTAACTGGAAACGAGACATTCCATCCTAGTCCTCAAGGGTGACAACGCATCTGCATTTTGATTTGTAATCGAAGATGGATGTAGATGTCTACGGGCCGCAGCAACCACTTACCATCAGGTGGACTATGTGCTCGTTTGTCACCCTATCCTATAAAAAAATGAAAAAAAAAATAGTTCAAATATATTTCTTCTTATGAAAGCTATTTATGTTTTTATGTACATAAATATTCATAAATACGTATATTGCGACGCCAACGCTAATTCTTTACTATTTAAGCTATAAATCGCCATTACGGTTCTGTTTTGCTAAAAAAATATGACTCCAATGTCAGCCGCATAGCCCCATAGCAAAGTTCCATAAGTCATTACACTATGAAAGTAACTAAAATAAACTAATCTAGCTGTCTATTCAAACAACACATTCATTGGGTACTTCATAAACGCACTTAGTTTCTTCGTCAGCCCGTAAAATTCCACCAATCTTATGGTATTTTAACACTAAGAAAATGCAGGTGTATTAAAATTATGTATGGAAAAGGAAATAGAGAAATAGGAATTTTTCAACTTAACCTTAATCACCTGTCATTATTCAATAATCTTTACTGAAATAAATTTATTTTTCGACGTAAGTGCCTACGTAACGCAAAATTTTTTTTATTTATTTATAACCCGGTTTTTATGCAGTGCTCACACAAGTGTATCCCGTATCCAATCACTAACCACTCGTCTCTTAAAGATCTACTCAAAACGTTAAGCTAGTAACAACCGGCTGAAAATAGGTCGACAAAATTGTAAACCTATTGAGAAACGAGCCAAAAATATTTTCTGCAAAATTGTGCCAATATGCCCATACGCTGCGCCTTTTAACTATTTGAATTCGGGGCTTAACTACTATTCCATTTAATGGTGAGAGTTTAGCTTAGCTTAACAAAAGCAAAACATTCTCTACACGCACCATAAGAAATACAGCAGCATTAAGTTGCTATTCGACGATGGTATTCCGTGAGAGCGCGGTCCTCTCAAAGTCGAGCCAACCCATTTGTGCTGCCAAAATAATTTAGCTAGGTACGGCGTGGTTCTACAACGTAAAAATCAATTTTTGACATCTTCAAAATCCGGAAACACTGCATTATACGTGTGCATGTTGGCATGAGACTATTGTGTCTCTATTCTTCGATCTGATGTCAATATAACCTCACCAAAGAATCATGCCCACTTTACATACATTGAACGACCTGTCACTTGATTCCTTTAACAGGTCGCGTCTACCTTCAACTACTGTTGTATATAACAATTATTGTTTATAATAACATAATAACTCGTAGACAGAGAAACCAATAGACTAATGATTAGCGTAGCCTCGAGTTAGAAAAGACGATAACGTAGTTTTAGGTTATACAATATTCTTTATGACATTTAAACATATTTAGATAAAATTTTAAATTGTTCTAGGAACTGAACTGAACAAGATTCACAAATTTTAAGCTCAAAAAACACTTTTTTCTCACTTAAACCAACTTGTAAACTCCTTAGATCGCCACGGACTGTCAAAGGTGCTTAGCAAAGTGTAGTTTGCTAAACAAAAAACCGGCACGGATAAAGGGACAAACAATCACACCGCTCTGTCTCATTTCTATACAAGACGTATGCACAAATTTTTCGTTTTCGTGTGCGAAAGTGAAATAAGGCATCAATTTGTCTATAGGTTTCTCTGTCTACGTAATAACTTATCATCTTTTCATTTAGAGGCCAGGGAAAAATGCTATTAAGTAAATAAAAGTTTGAGGTTATAACTGCTGTGCTGTCAGATAAGATCTGTATACTTGTTTTTCTTTTCACACCACAGTACAAAACTAGTAACATCGTATCTAATCATAAATTAATTAGTTATAAAAAAAGAAATTGGTTATTTTGAACATTCATAAACCACCTGACGAATGAGAAAGTTTTTCGTAGTCCGAAACGGAACGTGTAAAACACATTTTTAATGTATTTTGGCACGGCTTCTGGGCCTTTGAGTCATTGTAAAACACGTTCCGTCTCCAAAAGTCTAGTCTTGAGAATGATAAGCAAAGTACCTAATATTACTTTTTTTCCTAGCTTTATTTGAAAATACAATTATGCGATACGAAATAAGAAAAAAATATGCAACTTTATAAGTAATTTTACATCACTAGACGCGTAACGTAACGTTTAACTTCATAGTTTTAACTATTAAGGAAATGTCAAAACTTTGTATATTCATTTATCATTTTGTTTCTATATTTATAAATTATTTCAACTTTCAATGAATTCATATTTTTCAATATCTAACATATTTGCCTGCGCTGTTTTTCGATTCTACTATAGATTTTACTTTTTTCGGTCGAATTTTTTATTTTGAAGTTATTATTAAGTATTTTGACGTTGCATACCAAAATCGATATATTTAATAACAACTTCAAAATACACGCGTTTGCGTTGACCTAGCTATTTTACTGGTGCTAAGTAGTTAGCACATAACAGCCCATTAATCTCGATAGAACACTACTAGATACAGTTTATTATCCTCGTTGTATTTATTCATTAATATTACTTATTTATATTTACTTTTAAATTGCATGTTTGAAATTATTAGCACGACGAAGAATAGCACTATAAAGATAGAAAAGACAATTTGTTTCAAAAAGTAAGTTGAATTATCAATAATAATAAGTAATCAGTATACAGACAACGGGACGTTGAATACCTCAGTCCTCCCATGACCATGGGTGTCAGGAATATAAAATAAGTTAATATACGCGATACAATCTGTATAAACTAGTTTAATTTAAATATCACACTTATTTATGAATGAGAACATCACTTTACCTGGGCCATTATAAATTAAACGAAAAAACGATGAACACACCTATACAAAATGTTGTTATCTTTCTTCGTCCTTAAACTTTTTAGTTAACGTTTAGTGCAATTTTAGAATTTCTACAAAATGTTTGCATAATATCTGCCCTTAATCCGTGCATATCAATAAAAAAAATTCTACTGAAGACCTGGCTGTATGGGCATAGTTCCCTTTGCCTAACCAGAATGGGTAAAGAAAACAAAAAAATATCTGCTTTATTCTTTTACCATTTGCGTTGCTTTTACCAATGGTTGGCGCCATTTTCCAAAAATGTTCTTTGCGAGTTTAGTTGTTTGTTACACAAAATGAGTAATTTCGACGATATTTTATTTGAATTAGAATCATCATAACTCAGTATAATTGCACAACATTTTACCGGAAAAGTCCGAAATTCGCTACATATCTATGACTAATATGACGAATTAGAGAAAAAGTAAATAGTTTTTCAGAAAATGTTATGTTGTCATACTTCTCCGAACTCTCAGCAAAATTAAAACCTGCGTTATGGTCGAGGTTTTCGATGATAAAATGTATGCTGAAAATAAGGAACAATGTGGATATAAATGAATACCCAAGTTAGTTGAGTTTATTGTTTTTGTTATTTTATTAAATTGCTTCATTTTTTCGCAACTGTATTAAAAATAGTTGTTCAGTACACGTGCGGAACCGTCATTGCAACTTGTTCCGACTGTCAACCCTAACCTTCAGCTGCGCCTCGGCTCGGGTAGACATTTGTCGAAACTCTTTGCAACGCCAGGCTTTCCGCACTCTTAGTGAAATATAATCTATTATTTCGTATGATTTATTTTCCAAGTGTGACCTAATTCCGTTTCGCACATCCGGTAATGTATATTTCATACGTTTTGCATTCCGGAATATGTATTATAAGTTATAAACGTAGCAGGTTATTATCGTCATCGGTACAGTTACATAAAAAGTCCACCACTGAACATGGGCTTCCCGTTGATAACCTCATAGCGGGATATTTGTCATCGTCGCAGTGCTTAGCAGGCTGGTTAGAAACGGCAGTTTATTTTTAAATAATGTTGATTTTTTCTCATGTTCTTTTTCATTTCTCTATTAACGGTACGAGACTTTCGTTAATGATAAAATAATCCCATGGGGGGGGGGAGACTCGACTTATTTCATGGGGAAGTGGATTCACTTACCCTGCCTCTTCATGGCGTCGTCCGCGATAGTCTGATTAGAAGTATCCGCACCTGTCACGTTGCAGGTATTGCAATAAACAAAAATTTACTCCGAGATGAATTAAGCGTTTATCTTTTGCAAAACCTATATCACGTTAAAGAGAGTGTGAAAGTGCTTTTATAGATGTGGAAGAAATGATAGTAAAGGCTGAATTTCCATTCACATCGTTCCTCCTTTATAATTATTTGCAATTTCATATAATGTTAATAATGTTAGTGATATTAACCAATATTTTTGGAAAATACATTCCAATGACAAAAAAGGGATCAATAAGCTGAAGTGGCAATGAGCTTATCCTATAGCTCGACAATCCCGACAATCTGTGACGAAGAAAGTTTCTCGTGTATCAGCCTCGTACCGGTAAGCAAGATGAATGGCGAACACCCACTATATGGAATGTCAACCTGGTAAGAGATTCAAGAAGTTGATGGATGCAGGTGGCTTCGGTCCGTGTTTTATGACATTTTTGTAGGTGAGATATGTATAGCAGTAGATGTTCCGACATCTCTGAGGTCATAGACGAAATATCAGGGGGCCTGCAAGTAAAGTAATTACCAAACTGGCTACTTAGTTGGACTCATAATACACGTAAGTGGTAGAGCCATGCTACAGCTACATTATGGTTGTAGCACACATGGGTTGTCTCGTCTGGGGAAGGATTACGCAGGATATTCGTGTTAAATAGAAGCTTAACTCACAGCTGTGTTTCAAGTACCTTTTTTACTAGTTATGAGATAATTCATCTTAGTTCTCAGGGGTAACAACGTATTTTGACTTTGATTAGGAAAGTCGAGGATACTTAACATCAGGTGGATTGTGTGCTCGTTTGTCACTTATTCTAAAAAAAAAAAACAAAATTCAGCAGAAAATATTTACAATCTAGTAGAATATAACGATGACAATATAACTTGAGCCTAGCACATTCAATAAAGCGTTATAAACTTAATATTATGTTTAAAGAAAACAAGCCGAATCGTGAGAAATTAATTGCCCCAAAACGAGTTCACAATATTAACCAGCTAAAACATTTTAAGATTAAATAAAAAGGAATTAAATACAAAATGTCCTATTACAAAACGAGGTTTAAAAATAGTTACAGGCTCGTCGTCAGTATGCTTAGAGAAATTCCACATAAAATATGCAAATTGAAATGTAAAGCATGGAGTTTCACAGCAAATGTGAAATTTTGCCTGAATGTGGCGCTTCGGCTAAGGGCTAACTTCTTTTTAGCAAAGGACGGAAAGTCTATAACAAAAAGTCTAATATTTTTATGATATATTTGAAATTGCTGAATTTATTTAGAAAATGTAAATAGAATAACATAAAGAATCAGTTAACTGACAATTGGGTAAGATTGCTAAAATATTTAAGTGCTTATATTATTATTAAAAGATTTTATTCCGAAATTTGGTCTATCGACGATCTGCATGGTGAAGATCAATAATAGGTAAAATAGATAAATATGCCACTTTATTATAAACGTTAGAAAATGTTATATTAAATATAAATAACAGCTTCTTTATCTTTATGATATAAAAACAAAATTCCATAAAATAATATTTTACAAGCATTTGTGCCAAGCCTGTACTTTGACGTCATTATCACGAAGGGTAAATTTATAATTGCCGAAGTAAGGTCACGTTCATGTTCAGAAATAAATGTGCTATTTGTCATAATATGCATGGCGCCCACGAAGCCGAGGTGCGTTGTATTACAAGTTAAACTTAAAATATGATGTTTAAACTCTAGTGTGCATACCGGGCATAGGTACGATATGGAATTTACACATGGCGTTCGATGTGTCTGTGTACACCTTAATACCTTACCGTGTAGTGGCTGTGTCAGAATATCAATTCCCCTATATCATAATGTAAGTTTCGTAAGAGGAGACCGAGGAAAACAAATCAAAAGGCACGGATAGCAGCGTCTCTCTTGTGCAGCGTGGCAACTATGGCAAATACACCTTAAGAGGCTATCTATGGAGGAGGCTTTGTTTAGCAGTTGACTTTAATAGGCTTTGAGGGTAACGGTAACGGTGACCTCAAAACTTATCTGTTAGGAGGCACTATAAAAGTTATTGGACAAAGATGAAAGGTCCTAAACTTGAAAGTCTTATAATCTTAGGCATAAGTTTTATTTTTTTATTTTTGGGGTAGATGTTTATATTACCGTGTAGTGGATATGGTTGAATTTTTTGTTTAACTTTTTACTGATATATTGGACATAATGCTTAGATATCATAGTAAATAATTTATTAACAAATATATGAAAAAAAAGTTGTCTACAAAGCATTATAATAAAATAAAATATTTGATCAATATATGCCAAATCGGATAGATTATGGTATAACCATTTGGCATATTTATACGTAAAATTTATAATGTACTGTTAAATATACGGACTTGAAGCAGCTCCAGAGCTGGGAGACGTCATTTGTAGAGCGTGTCGATTAAAAGAAATGTAAATAAACGTAGAAGGCCCATTTCCTGCAGAGGACTAGCAGGCCATTGACGATGATGCATAATCAGTTATTTTGTATGACCGTTGTTCAAAGATATGTGAATGTGTATGGAACACACTGCTTAAGCTATTATAATTCTACTGTTACAACAAAAACTTTCAGAATGCATCCTTTTCTTGTACCTGTTTAATATTTAGTTTTGCAATTGTTTGATCTGTTTGCATAAAATGTATACATACTATCAGCGTACATAGTAATAGGTACAGCTTTTAGAGAAACGATCGGCGATTCTGAAAATGGTAACGTATAGCGTGTCTCTTAGTTAATGGCGATCGTCAATTTGCCTGCTAAACACGATGATTACAGTAATTCTTCCGTTCTATTGAAGCTGGGTTAATTTTTGTAATAATTATTCTTTGTTATTACGTTGTAAAATTCACAAATCTGAAACATTTCTTGGCAGCATCATGAACCGCGTGGCAGCATGTAATCAAATCCATTCCTCTATAATGTAAGAGGATACAGAGGAAAACTAAACGAGAAGCAGAGGCAGAAACATCTTCCCTATAATAGCTGAATAAAAACATAAAAATGCTTTCGACACTCCAGTGGCCGAGCGTAGCAACTATTGCAAATATCTCGGCTTTGAGGCAATCTGTAGGGGAGGTCTATGTTTTGCAGTGAACTTTAATGAGGTGGTAGTGGTAATGGTAGGCGGGAGTAATAAATAAATTTCGCACATCATCATCATCATCATCATTACAGCCTTTCACAAGTCCACTGCTGAACATAGGCCTCCCCCAAGTAATGCCACAAAGCACGGTCCTGAGCCACCTGCATCCATCGACTTCCTGCATGTCTTACCAGGTCGTCACTCCATCTAGTGGGGGGTCGCCCTACACTACGCCTACCGGTACGAGGCTGCCACTCGAGAACCTTTCTTCCCCATCGGTTATCGGTTCTTCGAGCTATATGGCCGGCCCATTGCCACTTCAGCTTACTAATCCGTTGGGCTATGTCGGTCACTCTGGTTTTACTGCGGATATCCTCATTTCTGAGTCTATCACGCAGAGAAACTCCGAGCATAGCCCTCTCCATAGCTCGCTGAGCGACCTTAAGCGTCCTCATACGGCCAGCAGTGAAGGACCACGTCTCAGATCCATAAGTCATCACTGGCAACACGCACTGGTTGTACAATCTAGTTTTTAGAGATTGAGGTATACCTGACGAAAAGATATGTCGTAATTTCCCGAACGCTGCCCAGCCGAGTTGAATCCGTCGATTGACCTCTCGGTCGAAGTTGGACTTACCTAGTCGGACTATTTGTCCCAGGTAAACGTACTCGTCAACAACTTCGAGCATAGTGCTCCCAACAACTACCGGCATAGGTGTGACATGGACATTGAACATGATCTTTGTTTTGTCCATGTTCATCTTAAGACCTATCCGTTGGGAGGCACTATTGAGGTCATTGAGCATAGTGCTTAAGTCCTCCAGCGATTCTGCCATAAGGACTATATCGTCGGCAAATCGAAGGTGAGTGATGTACTCGCCATTGATGTCAATACCGTATCCTTTCCAGTCCAGTAGCTTGAAAACGTCTTCCAATGCAGCGGCAAAATTTCGCACACCACACTCTTAATATTATAAGCCTCTTGACGTCAGGTCACTTACTCCGTGCTTTAAATTTACTAATTTTGTACATGCAAAAATCTTGTAGCAAAGTCTGAATATATCTGCTTTTTCCTTTTCGGTCAATCAAAAAGCTCTACATGTTCAATTAACCGTGAAAACAAAGAACAAAGAACCGTAAAAGAGAGTAAAAGCACTTCTATGTTAGGAAAACCCGTTTTTGCAAAGCAAATGAAATCCAGAAATATTTTTCTTTTTTTAACCAGAGTCTGCTTAGTTTTGCTTAGTACAACCTAAATGTTAAATGTTTAACTGTCTCAAATCTTAATTTTATAAAATAAATATTATTTTCATCATAATACAAATGCAATACGTGAATTCCAGTACACAAGCAAATCAAATTTACTGCCTGCTGGTATGACTGAAATTGAGATTATAATTTTACGCGCAGATTTCGTACATGACTGGCAGTGAATAATGATGAAAATGTTTTGATGACATCAGAATTTCGACAGTTCGCTCTGGAACAGTTACACTGTGGGACATGCTTTTCCTGCTTCGTTACCTTCTCAGAAATGAAATGAGAGAGATGAGACGCTTTGTTCCCTACAACGTATAATAAATGAAGTTGTCAAATGAAAAAAACACAGATTATGTCAAAAGTTTGGATACAATAAAAGTGTAGTTTGCTGAAAATTGGTGATTCATCACCTGCCTTAGAATATATTTTCTTGAATTATCTTTAACTGCTTTTACGACTAATGAAATTTATGCTTTTGTTCTAAGCTTAACTAGATGTCATCATCTTTGTTGATCATCATCATCATTAACAAAGATCATGTGTAACGTCCATATCATATCTATGTCGGTAGTTGTTGCGAGCACTAAGCTAGAAATTTTTGACGAGTATGCTTAGGATAAAAGCCCGAGTAGGTAAGTCCAACTTCGACCGAGAGGCCAATCGACGGAATCAACTCGGCTGAACAGCTTTCGGGAGATTATGACGGATCTTGTCGTCAGGCATATCTGTAAACTTAAAAACAAGATTGTAACAGCGCAGAAACAGCGCATGTTGAAAATCTCTGAACTTTAAGTCATTACTCATTAATCTGGGACGTGGTCCTTCACGGCTTGACGTATGAGAAAGCTAAAGGTCGCTCAGCGAGCTATTTGAAGAGCTACGCTAGAGGGTTTGTCTGCATGCTAAACTTAGAAATTGGGATATCCCCAGTTGAACCAGAGTAACTAACATAGCTTAACGAATAAGTAAGGTCAAGTGGCAAGGGGCCGGCAATATAGCTTGAAGAGTAACCGAGGCTGGTGAAAGGTTCTTGAGTTGAGGCAGCCTCGTGCCGGTAGGTGAAGTGTGGGCAGCCTCTCACTATATGAAGTAACGACCTGGTAAGAAATGCTGGAAATCGATGAATACAGGTGGACCAGGACCGTGTTTTTCGGCGTTCGTATGGGGATGTTAATGTTCCCTATACAAATAAGAATTTAATATGTCCGTGGTAGAAAAAGTAAACGTTATAGTCAACAATTTTGGATGAAATTTAAGCAACTAACTAATGAAAGTAATTGTATACAACAAGCCAAGCGTAGAATTATTGCTACGGCTGGCGGCGCTCCAGGCCATTAGATGGATCACAAAGCCTTAGCTGAAGCGTCTTTCTCAATATTAGAAACAAACTACTGGTAAGTTATATGCAACATATATACGTCGCATTTAACCAAACACGAATTTTAAATACTTACCTACTATTTCTTTATTATTCCCATTCCCGTGACATCCTTTACTAATGTCTTACGGATCATAGCGTGATGTACCTGAAATAGCCTATTTTATATTCTTAACGAAGATAATAAAAAAAATCAAAACAAATCTTCAAATTAACCAATAAATTTTGCCCATTACAGACATATAAGCAATGTTTCTTCTGGTTCCATCCGCTTTATTTTAAATTAGCACTAATTACTACCACATATTACTAAATTTTATTAATAGTTCTCAAGTAATTCGTGGATAAAAAAAAGAAAGCTTCAGCTTCTTTTGAATTATATTGTAA
Source organism: Parnassius smintheus behrii (assembly GCA_036936625.1). NCBI lineage: Eukaryota > Metazoa > Arthropoda > Insecta > Lepidoptera > Papilionidae > Parnassius > Parnassius smintheus. The sequence continues at coordinate 35,805,495 of JAUPFT010000029.1, forward strand.
GTGCATACAACCCACTCTCTCCATCTTATGTGACGTAGACGAAGTTGCGTGGGTCAACTAGTTACTCATATTTCCTTCAAACACTCCTGGCAAGCTAGAAATGCTTGTGTTGTGTTGAAATGGTTTAGACAAAAGTCGAATAGCGGATTAGAAACCCACGACCTTTTGAATTCGCTGTTAGCACCCTACAATTAAGCTATTGTCGCTAAATAAAAATTAAAGTTTAATAAAAGTTATTTAGTAAGAGCTTTTTTCAGACTTAGACATTTTTGGCAACACGGCCAAGAGTCAAGTAAAATGTACGTAAACGTAAATGTACGTATTACAACACCCTGTTGAGAGTGTATTAAACTTAAGAAATATAACACTACACTAACTAACAGTCTTTAATTTAACCTTTTGATTCCCGATGTTCCTTGTGCTACAAAGCACAAGGTTACGGGGTACTCATGGTTACGGGGTGGGGTGGGGGGTGAGGTGTTGAACGTCCTGTGGGATTGAAATGGTATACTTTTTACGATTGTTAACGCTTTAAAATATTGAAATGAATGGAAACAACAAATATTAACATTGAGTCACGCGACGGTCTCGTGACTTAGCGTTGATTTCATTATTATTATTTTCTATGGAGTTAACGATCGTAGAATATCATCTCTAACTTCTTTGATGTCATAGACAACGAATGCTACCATCGTTACCTTCATATGTTATAACTTTAACTTCACTGTATTTAAAGTCAAGCTGTTTATAAGTTTATTACAACATGATAAACTTTGTGACTACCTGAAAGCTTTTGTTTAAAATTTTCCTCATGAGATACAAAGCTTAGTGTGAACATAAATACATCAGTGGTGGTAATAAGTAATATAATTTACGCAAATGCCGTACTGCAGGGAATGGTACTGCACTTCAACTACGTTGAAGACGACTAGATTTAAACTCATACTTCAACACTACTAAGGAATGTTATTAAATTGACCAACCGCCATGCCACTACAAATGTCGTGTAAAGTTAAGGAAAATTATTCGAATAATTGTCGTCGTGCAAAATGTTTCTTTAGTAAATTACAATAAAATTTGCAGTGTTGCAAACACGATATCATTTAAGGCTGGCTATGAATAAATGACAAGTATAATAGTTTAATGCTAAGTTGCAGCAGGCCATTTATTTTTTAAGTATCAGAATATAAAATCACAGTTCTTTGTTCCCTTCATTTATAATATATATCGATTTGTAAAAAAAGAATCAGATAAATAAATAAAAGATCAGATTTGGAGTAAAAAACAACTGGAGGTCATGAGATAAAAAAATGTTTTAGCGAAGAAATTTCCGTCATTAATTTAAATTATATAAGCTGGTGGAAGTGATACTTTAGTTAGTGAGCGATGTATATGTATATACCTTCTGTTATTGAATAAATGAAAATGAGATTTTTCTTTTTTATTATTATATACATAAGCGATGACGCAATTACATCATATGTCGAAAACTGCTGACTGTCTCGTTGGTCTAGTGATTGTAGTAGTGTGTCTGCTGATCATGAGGTCCTGGGTTTGAATCCCAGGTCGGGCCAAAAAATCAATTATTGAGTTTTTTTGTCCAGAAATTCTCAGTAGCCACCCGGAGTCAGGTAGTTGGCGGTGTCTCACCCCCGTGCCTCGGAAAGCACTTAAACACCGTTGGTCCTGCGCCTGATCTCTCTCCGGTCGTGTCGGTTTACCGACCCATCGGATTATGAGAGTGAGGGAATAGAGAGTGCACCTGTGCTTGCGCATACACTTGGGCACTATAATCCTGTCCTGCGCCGAGGGCTAGTCTCCGTTGAGGCAGGCTGCCGTGGCCAAAATTCGGTCTGGAGGACATTATTATTATTATTATACTTCTATTGATCACTTCAATCTTGATGTCAGTAAGAAGGTAAAACTTGTTCTATAAAATAACGGGTTAACAAATCTGAAATGCAATATAACGAAATGATTTGTGGTGTGTTTAAATGACTAAAATTCGGTCGGAAGGCCATTTTATGTCGAAAATATATAACATAAAAATTGAGATTAGCAATAATAAAATAAATTTTAAAATACCTTCCCTCATTGAATAATTGAAAATTAAGATTTGTTCGTTTATATAATTTTATACATGAAAATTTTTTCCGAGTTCTAGGAAAATGAATGACAAAGGAGTCGAGGAGAATTCTCGACGCGCTCGTAGTTCGTGTCGTACTAGTGGTCGACAGCATCTCAAGGCCGAGTTCAACATCTGCGAGGAATCGAGAGGCGCAGTCGAAGCCGCAGCTACAGTGATTGTGGTGAGCGTCAGCTACAATTGCAGCGGTCTCGAGAACGCAGTCCAGAGCGCGATCAACGCAGTTTTGTACATAATCATCGTAGAATTTCTCGTCGAAGTCGAAGTTCAAGCAGCACGCGTACGCTACGCGATCGGGAACACGAGTTGTCACGAGAGAGGAAAAATCCAAAGACATTTAAAAGAGAGGTACGTAAAGAGCGTGAGAGATGGAATGAAAGAAACAGATGAGCAGTTCCTAAAATATTTGCGCTGAAGCTTTTTTATTACTTGTCCGATGTTTTTAAGTTAACATTATTCCTCGTGTTTAAATGTATCCAAGTGCTAAAAAAAGTGAAATTCATGAAGGGTCATTATATGATACTTCATGAGTTTATCGTATAAATATTCAAAATACGTCAAAACTAAAAATAAAAAAAATAAAATCCAAATCAAAATAAAGAAATTCGAATGTATGGAAAAGCGGCTGACCCATTGTTGTTCTAGACACTTCGAGTGCAAATTTTCCAATCTTTTTTTGAACGTGAAGAACGTTATAGATTTCAAGCGATATGACAACCGATCTTCGATCAACAATACCAACTAGATGTCATCTCGGTACGTAACAGCGCACATGAGACGTGAGCTCTTGTTTCGTTTAGTTCACTTGAAACACAGCCAATGTAAACAGGTTTCACAATGCCGCAATGTGTATTTAAAAGTTGCAAGAATAATGCCCGTAAAAGTAATTAAACGGCCGGAGTGTCTTACTTTCGGTAAGTACATGTATAATAAGTGATATTTTAAGCTCTAAGCTAACAAATAACATCATATTTTGAACAAAATTACCGATAAAAATTACCCCTACAAATAGTTTGCCAAGGTTGACCAATATACGGGCAAACATTTGTGAAACAGAACATAGACACATGAAGTAGACTTGTTTTGTAATAATTTTTAATAATTTGTTACCAAAACTTTTGTCTTTGTTTGTGTAATTCCATTACAAAGCTAATTATATTTATTTTATTTTACCACTGGCTAATTTTTATTAGCCAGTGGTAAAATAAAATAAAGTGACTTTCAATAAGTATTATTTAATCTATATTGAATAAAAAGTTTCTGTTTCTGCTACTGTTATAATTATTTTGATTTTTGATTTATTGATTGCACTGAAATGTACGTGAATATAAAGATGTGGAATTCAGTGATATTTTTATTTGTAACATACAGCTATTGACACCTTTGGCAGCCGCCTATATTACATAAGTACATATGAAAAATAAAAAGCGTATATGCAGTTTATTACTTTTATGTACCACACATAAAACACTTATAAATAAATAAAAATCCTATTATACGCAAAAACATAAAATAATTAGTATTTTATTTATTCATTTTTCTTTATTGTACACCAACACAAACAAGTATTTTTTATTTTAGGAGATAGGGTCACAAACGAACACAAATCACAAACGTCCACCTGACGGTAAGTGGTTGCTGTGGCCCATAGACATCTACATTTTTATCCTCGATTATGAATCAAAATGCAGATACGTTGTCACTCTTGAGGACTAAGATGGAATGCCTCGTTTCCAGTAAAAAGGTTATCCGGTTCTCTACACTCACCATACGAAACATAGCAGCATTAAGCTACTATGTCATGCTGGTATTCTGTGAGAGCGTGGTTCTTCCCCGGGCGAGCCGACCCATTCTTGCTACAACTATATTACCAATATAATTGCAGCATATATATATATATATATATATATATATATATATATATATATATATATATATATATATATATATATATATATATATATATATATATATATATATCAAGAGTTGAGCCAAATTTCGGTCTCTTCATTACGATTCCTTACAATTATTTTTAAAGGCAGGGAACACCTGCCCAGGAAGGCTGCAGAGGCGTTGCCACGTCTAAGGACTGCATTTCGGTCACGGCGGCTACCCTCAACACAAACTATCCATCGGTGCAGGACAGTATTATAGTGCCCAATTGTATGTACAAGCCTAGGTGCACTCTCCCCTTACTCTCATAGTTTCTTAAGAATGAGAGAACTGAGATTTCGTGACGGAAAAACGTAATGAGTGATATTTTTTGCCCGACCTGAATTTTGAACCCGGTACTTCGTGATTAGCAGTCACGTTTTAAAATCACTAGACCAACGAGGCAGCCTGAGGACTGAGATGAAATTCCTCACAGATTATAATTATACCGGCTGTCTAAGGAACAGCAGTAACAGCAACTGGTGGCGCCGGTGGGTGAGAAGGTGGTTTCTACCCAAACGGACTCTAAGACAGAAAAGTATTCCACCCACCTAGCATGATCCCTCAATGGCCACTACATTGTTATTTTTATCTATCACTCTGTGTCGATATGAGTAAAAGTTTCGAGTCGAGTCGATATGAACAAAAGTATATATATATATATATATATATATATATATTATATATATATATATATTATATATATATATATACATATATGCTGCAATTATATTGGCAATATAGTTGTAGCAAGAATGGGTCGGCTCGACCGGGGAAGAACCACGCTCTCACAGAATACCAGCGTGAAATTGTAGCTTAATGCTGCTGTGTTTCGTATGGTGAGTGTAGAGAACCGGATACACTTTTTACTGGAAATGAGGCATTCCATCTTAGTCCTCAAGAGTTACAACGTATCTGCATTTTGATTCATAATCGAGGATAAATGTAGATGTCTATGGGCCACATCAACCACTTACCGCCAGTTGGTATTGTTGATCGAAGTAACCGATTGAATTTCATTTTACTTAGCGCGATTGGTCCAATTCAAAATCGTTTTATGGAATTTAAATTAAATAATATTGTCCAGTAAAAAGTTCCCAAATGAAACCAATTTCTTTGTTACCAATTTTTGCCCATGTCATTTTATAATTCTACCAAAATAAATATTAATTTTAGTTTTGACATCATTGTGGAATGGCATTAGACGTCAGTGTTTTGTAAAACATCAGTACACTTTGAACAACTTGAGAGGGAGACGAGGTCGGCCTTCAGGTTGGAAAAAATTATTCGGATTTTGTTACCAAGTATTGTATATATTTAAGTGAAAACATTGGTGTATAATCGAGTTAGTAGTATTATAATAGAAGAAATATTTCACATGTCACTGAAAATTATAACAATGTCGATTAAATATAAGCTTATCAAAAAAATATTTTTCAAAGACAGCGACCTATCAATTCGTGACTTCAGTTTTGGTTACTTTCGTACGTTTATTCACGTGAGTGTGGAAGATAAAATAACAAAAAAGTATTTCTAAAACTGAGTGTATACTGTGTGTTTAACCGACTTCAAAAAAGGAGGAGGTTCTCAATACGGCGCGTATTTTTTCACGTATTTTGAAGTTGCATTTCTCGTCCGTTTTGTTGTTTTTTTTTTATACTCACTCGACTTCAACATATGAGAACACACAAAAAAATATTCAATACTTTGTTGAGGCGTTGGAAGTAGTCTTTGTGAAAATAATTTTTATAATATTTCAGGATTGGTCTCATAGTAAAGGTTTTTTGTAAGCCTGAGTACTTACACCCCTAATAATTAAAATATTATTAGTGCTATACAAATAATCCTGCATACAACTGCGGCGGGAGATATTATTATTCATTATTCTTAGGAGGGACTTTTCAAATAATAAATTTAACAGCCACCTACCACCAGACAATAAATGAAAAACTAAATGTGAAATTAAATGTAGAAATTAATGTCATAAATGCACTTTTTTGTGTACCATTTCTACCTTTGCTTTAAAATTATTTTTGTTACTTGAAAGTGTAGTTAACATTAATGTAGCTAACGATTTTCACAAAGTTACGAATAGATCATAAGTGCCAGCGAAATATCGAACCCGGGTTGCTCGCGTACTACGAGGTAAACAGCGACCGCCTTGCCCGTGAGCTACTACGGCCGATTTACCACGTGCTCGGTGGTGAAGGAAAACATCGTGAGGAAACCCGGGTGTCTGAAAATAAGAAAATTTTTTTTTCGAAGACATTTGAACATTTGACATTTCCTTACTCTAAAATCCTCTCAAAATGAAATGAGACCTATGCCAAGCAGTGGGACGTATATAGGCTGTAACTTTTTTAACTTTAATGGATATGTCGGCTTGATGACAGAAGTCTCTTGCACTTACACAATACTATGGCTCCGCCGCCAACCAATATTCGGCTGCTGAGGGTAGGAAGAGCGGCGCCTCTCAATACCGACACTCCCCTCCCCCCGCAGCAACACCACCACCGCATCAACGGTGCGGCCCCGTTTGAGTCGCGGAGGATAGGGCGAGTGGCGCATCGCCATACCAACACTCCTCTCCCTCTACGACTCCACCTCGACTGCAGCGATAGGTAGAGAGGAGGCCCCTCTCGTCACAGCCCACCGGCACACATCAGAAGTGGGCTCGCCTAGTCCCACTCGAGTGGCCAACTCGTGCTGGCCCTACACCTCGGGCTAGCCATGTAGGTTCCTCTCTGTTCACCGCGGGTGACCAAGCCACGGCTACTAAGCCCCCCCCCCCCACCACGACAAGGCAGGAACCCGTTCGGGGGTGGTACGACCGGACCGACGACTTGCACTTCATATAAACTAAGCAGCTGTCCCGGCGTGAAGTACCGCCGCACATTTGAAAGGACTCCTAGCTTCTTTAAGAAACTAGTAAGTTCAAGTAAAATGTGGGGTAAACCTTCGCACATTCACCGTGTAACTATCCTCTATTTTAAAACTTCACCTCTCACGTTCACGCTACTTTTCATAATCGATGCTAATTGTTTAAGAGTCGCGTTGAATTGAGAGCTTGCAAACTTGCCATTTGAGATTTATGAATTTAATGAAGGCTGGGACGTAATAATCTGTTTTGTTAGCTCTTACGTATGTATGAACTCGATATACATTTTCACATATGTGTGTGTGAGTAAAAGTAAAGTAAAAAGTAAAATTAGAGCCTATATACGGCCCACCGCTGGGCACAGGCCTCCCCTCACTTCTGAGAGGGTTTTAGGGCAAGGAAGTGTCCGCCGCGCTGCCCCAATGCGTGTTGGCGAACTTTTCATGTTTTCGAAATATTTTTTTTCTTATTCCTCCGATATACAGGTTTCCTCACGATGTTTTTCTTCACCGCCGAGCACGTAGACACAACTTTTTACGTGGTAGAGCCATGCTGCAGTTATATTAGTAGTATAGTTGTAGCACGAATGGGTCGGCTCGATCGGGGAAGGACCACGCTCTCACAGAATACCTGCGTGAAATAGTAGCTTAATGCTGCTGTATTTCGTATAGTGAGTGAAGAGAACCGGAGATCCTTTTTACTGGAAATGAGGCATTCCATCTCAGTCCTCACGGATGACAACGCATCTGCATTTTGATTTGTAATGGAAGGTAGATGTAGATGTCTATGGGCCGTAGCAACCATTTACCATCAGGTGGACTGTGTGCTCTTTTATCACCTTATTCTTAAAAAAAACGTGGTAAATCAGCACTTAAAATTACAATTAAAAATTTCGTTGGTGCCGGCGGTGATCGAACCCGGGTTACTCGCGTTCTGTTATATTTACAGCGAGCGTTAACCATCTGAGCTGCCACGGCACCTGTGAGTGAGGTGTGAGTAGATAAGAATAAATTTTAACAACATAAATATGGCCTATAATTCTTATTATGCACAAACACATATTAAATGTGCATATTACTACTTTATAATTTACTCGTGTGCTTGATTATTCAAATACTAGCTGTACTCCGCGACATCGCCCACGTGGAAGTTTTTTTTGCGCGAAACCCTACAATTGAAGTAGTACTAGTTACTCTTTATAACGTCAGCTTTCTGGCAGTGATATCCAAATCGGTTCACAGGTTTTAGCGTGATGCGTGTTTAGACTGACGTCGAGTTAGATTTTTATTATATTAATATATAGATAGATAACTGAAAATATTGACATAGAATTGAACGACAAATTTAATAAAGCTAACGTCAAAAGAAATTCGGATGATTTCATTTCACATAGAAAAAAGTCAAGTTATTAATTTTTATGTTATTAATATTGGATGAAACAACAATTAATTTATAACAAAGTGCTAAAATTACTCCATTGCAATCCAATTAAAAACCAAATTAATAAAACTAAAAAATGAACAATAGCGAGTACACAGCTTGTGACCTCATTTTAATTATTCGTGGTGTCTTGAAACTTGAGTTAAATTACAAGCATACTGGCTTTACAATAAAATACTGAAAGGAAATTGTGTACTCCAAAACAAGGAGAATGTAACAAATGTTTGTCCAAATGTAATGTAATAAACGTAAGTTCGCCTCGTTATGAATGTTGTTTGAAGATGTGGTGCAAAAGTTTTGCTATTTTCGGTAAGTTATTACTGCAGCTCATAAACACACGCAACTGACTCCATCCAAATGTGGCTACAGATACTCTGTCATCCCTGACTTGTCTAGACTTAGACGTAAAGCTACGCTGGTTGTACATACAGTATCTCACCATTAAAATTGAATGATCTTTGCGGTGGGTGTGCTGCAGCTTGGTGGCAGAAATGGTAAAGAAGGTGCTTCCAGCTTACAAGACTCCTAAAAATATCTGCAACCTAGTAGAATATATCGATGAGAATATAACTTGAACCGTGTGGTGGCGATGTAAGAATATTCACTACATCATGTCATCCCGTGAGTGACGTCAGAGACGACAGACGCAAACAAATCAGGAGATGAGCAGCAGCGTCTTCGTAAAAACGACTAAAAATAAAAATCTGCTGGTGCCCACCTGCTCGTGAAGCGAGGCAGCTATAGCAAATATACGACGCAATTTATGGGGAAAGACTTTGTCCAGCAGTGGACTTTCATGGGCTGTAGCGTTATAAACTTAGTATGATACTAAACCAAAAAAATAAACTGAATCGAATGAAAACAATTGCACCTGCCCCGGTTATCAATATAAAACAGTGACAACATATACCTACTACTCATTGGCTAAATAAAGAAAATTTAGATACAAACAAATAATAGTTTCCTTTTTTTATATAATTAGTACTAATCGTAAATATTATAATTTCAATTATTATTTTATTTAAGTTCATTATTATAATATTTGTAATATAAATCAATATTAAATAAAATGATTCTCGTTTAGATAATAAAATATGATATGTGGGTATTATAGTTTAGATACAAATTTTCTTACTAAAATGTAGATAATAATTAGTCGCGGGTTCGTCGTCAGTCTGTTCCAGAAAAAAATTTAAAGCTATGTGAAGTAAAACATAAACTTATATAAATCATCACACATGATACTTTATCCAAGAATGTTAATTAAGGAATTTGACTAGAAATGTCAAAATTTCTGAAGGCTGTGGCGTCGTGGCTAAGGGACTACGTCCTTAAAACTGACTAATTTATACTTGAAACGTAATCCAAACACTATATTATGTATTAATTGGACAATATTTATCACACAATGCTTTATAATATACAAGCGATATCACATTAAGATAAAAAATTATCATGCTAAATTATTTTAACTGCTTATATTATCATTATATTTTATTTATAAATATGACCTTAATTATTGGGAATAAAAATAGTTAAATAGTTAAAATTCGCACTTTCATAAAGCGAATAAGAAAATTTCATGGAAAAATTTAAATGGCTACATGAGCGTATGACGGCGTCTAAATACTTATATTTAAAACTTAACTCCCTATTATTCCACCTTGTAGTGGCGGTGTAAGTATAACCAATACCCCGTATCGTCCCGTGGTTGTCGTGAGAAGCGACGGACGGAAATAAATCAGGAGATCACCGTCTACCTAATAACGACTCTTGCCAAGCTGGCTCGTAAATATAACCCTATGAAGCAATTCATTGGGGAGCCCTATGTTCAGCAGTGGACTTTAATAGCACGTGACGGCAACGGCTATTATACCACTTTTCGGAGTTTCTTCAAAGTAATATGCAACTACCTCTGTAGTATAAGATATTTAAAACAAAATAATTTTTTAAATCGGTTTATTCGTGAATGACAAACGGTGAATTTAAATTAAAAAAAATAAACGTCAAACACAGAACATTCATTTTTAAGTCGCTTAAAAATATTATTATATTTTGTGACACAGACCTAGATAGCGACAAGTTCAGACATAATGCAAATGGATTTGTTTAACTCGGGCTCGCATCTACAGTGCAATGAGAGTGCGGTTCTTATTGTATTTAACTTGTTACTGCACTGTGTACAAATAATAACTTCAGAACAACAAATAAAGACAGATAAAGCTCTGCATACAATACATTTCAGGTGACATAAACACCAAGCGAAAACCATGCTAAACTTATTTTACATACAATATGCATCTTATTTCATTTACAACAAAAAACATGGCTTAAGTGCATATGTGTGCAGCCATCTGTGAAGTTTCACGGGCTGATATTTATTTAAAGTATCTATAGTTAATTTATTAATTTTTATACACAAAATAAAAAGTATTTCAATAATGTTTTACGATTTACGCTTTTTAAGTTTTTTTATGAATTCAAGTAACAGAAATCAGCCATTATGTGCCTTTGTCTGTTTTTAATTAAAATTTTTAGGGTTTTAATTTCGTGGCATAATGAAAAACTGCCGGGGATGCCGAGGACGTGGCATACGTTCAGAAATGTAATTGTGTTTTTACGCATTTTGTATAGATATGTATAATACAAGAGATTGTAACAAAAGTGAAAATGCAGAAGATCAAAGATCAAGCAAGATTTAAATATTTAGTAAATAATAAAAAAAAATATGTGTGTGGTCCAGCGGAGCCATGCATTGCGTTAGTGTTTTACATAGATTTTTACTTTAAGTCCACCAAACCTGTATAGAAACTACGTCTATATAGAATAAATTCTTGAAAAAACACTGACTTAAATTAAATATTTCCTAGCAACTCAATATTAGTTCGCGGAGCGGCTAAAAATATCTCCTCATCACGAAAACGCCTGAGGTTTGACTTATGTCACTTTTATTTTCAAAAGTGTTAAATTGTAATATTTATTGATAAATTAAGCGGATTTATTATTATTGAGTTTTATTATAAAAATTAATAGTTTAAAAATATTCATTAAGCTATATATTTTTAAATGTTAACTGTAAAAGAAAACAACATAAAGAGTCATAAATGTGTCCCCTGTGGGAGACAACCATAATGATTCATTTTTGTATGAATTAGCATTCCATCTTAGTCCTCAGAGTTGTCATGTTATGTCATATTGAGATTTTTTTCTTAATGGGTGATGAATGCATGGCATGTACATGGCTGACAGCATCTCTAACCACCAAGTGAATCGTGTGTTCTGAATGTGGTAGAGCCAAGCTATGGTACAGATTTTACGCTCCATTTTTCTGATAACGAGGCATCTTAGTTCTCAGGGATGATAAGACAGCGGCATTTTGATTCGTATTTGGCGAAACAAGCACGTATCTATGGGCCACAGCATCCACCCACCATCGCTATAATGGATTACTACTCAACTTTAAAAAAAAACACATTTGTACTTAAACCAGCAATAGGTTTTCAGTTGTGTTTATTTATTCAAATGACAGTCAGAAGTATTTGTGCAAAATGTAATTTCCGTGCATTAACTATTTTTGTTTGCAGTTTTCCACTGAATTATTTAAGACAATATAGTGGAGAAAAGTATCAGATAATCTACTAAAACAAACAAAAGTAGTAAAAAATATTCTCCGGTTCAAAAGCTCGTTATGATAAGTACATTCAGGAAAAGAGCCTACTTTTTTTTTAAAGGCTGAGTAGCCGGACCCAATTCCCCTGGTGTTGCAGTAGTTCATGGGTGGCGGTAATAACTTACCATAAGGCGCATGCTCGTTCGACTTACCTTGTAATTCAATTCTAAGTAAGATTTTTTTTGCTATGAGCTGCGCATAACCTCAGGATCTGAAGCATTTTAGCAAAGATTAATGAAAACTTATTGCAGCCTATTGAGGGAACAAATTGGCATATTTAAGTTATATGAGCGTGCGAAGAGACGCGATATCCACTATACGGCCCAACTTTAAAGCGGTTTAAGATTTAGTAGGTATTATAATTAATTGAATTGTTTCAGGAAACTATTAATTTGATAAATAATAACATACTAGTAATACTGTAGATGCTGGGACCCACTCAATGAAAAATCGTAAATGGCGACAAATGAAACAAAGGCGGGCCACTTCCGATAAATAGCCAAATAGCCCGTGCACCTCAGAATCTTAACACTAAAATTTACAGTTAGTTCGTCTAACCAGTAGTGGAAAACAGTAGTACTTTTTGTAGGCTACGTAACATAAAATTATTCAATAAGCTACGGAGATCGGAATTTGAAATCTGTATTTCATATATCCTTAATCAATTTTCGGTATTGACATATACTAAGTAATTATTATTCTAAAGTGGCAATATTATGGCATATTAACCTTTAGTAACTAAATTATTTAAAAAAATGAGTGTTAGCAACTTGTGACCATCAAGAACAAATAGACGAATCACTACGGACGTTTCTAGTAAAGCCAAAACCATGCACAACTTAACACGCACTCACGTGTGTCTTTATTTTTTTATCAGCCCGTGAAACTTCACAGATGGCTGTACACGTAAGCACTTAAGCCATGTTTTTGTCGTAAATTAAATAAGATACATACTCGTATTGTATGTAAAATAAGTTAAGCATGGTTTTGGCTTGGTTTATGTGTCATTTGAAATGTTTGCAGTGCTTTATCTTTCTTTATTTGTTGGTCTGAAGTTAGGACGTGTATACAGTGCAGTAACAAGTTAAATATAGCAAACAACAAACGCGGTTATATTGCGCTGTACATGTGAGCTCGAGTTACACAAATTCAAGTTGCATTATGTCTGAACTTGCCGCTATCTAGGTCTGTGTTACAAAATATAATAATATTTTTAAATGACTTAAAAATGAACGTTCTGCATTTATGCATCTTTTTTTTAAATTTAAATTCACCGTTTGTCATTCAGAACTAAAAGATTATATTTGTTTTAAAATATCTGATATTACAGGCGTGGTTCATATTACTTTGAAGAAACCCCGAAAGGTGGAATAATAGCCGTTGCGGTTGTAGTCTGTTAAAGTCCACTGCTGAACATATATAGCAAGAGTCGTTATTAGGTAGACGGTGATCTCCTGATTTATTTCCGTCCGTCGCTTCTCACGACAACCACGGGACGATACGGGGTAGTGGTTATACTTACGCCGCCACTACACGGTGGAATAATAGAGAATGTAGTTTTAAATGTAACTATTTAGACGCCGTCATACGCTCGTGTAGCCATTTCAATTTTTCCGGGAAATTTTCTCCTTTGTATTATGAAAGTGGGAATTTTAATTTTTTTACATCTTTATTTTCCATCGTTTAGGTCATATTTCTAAATAATCTAATGATAAGGAATATAAGAATTTAAAATAACTTAGCATTGTATTTTTTATCTTAATGTGATATCGCTTGTATATAATAAAGCATTATATGATAAATTTTGTCCAGTTAATTCATTACACTGTGTTCTAACTACGTGTTCGAATTACGTTTCAAGTATACATTAGTCTGTTTCAAGGATGTAGTCCCTTAGACACGACGCCACAGTCTTCACAAAATTTGAAATTTGCTGTCTAATTAGTTAACTTTCTTGGATAAAGCATCACGTGTGATGATTTATATAAGTTCACATTTTATAACTCGACGAACCCGCGACTAATTATTATCTACACTTCAGTAAGAGAGTTTGTATCTAAATTTTCTTCAGTCTTCTTCGTCTTCAGTCCTCAGTCCATCAGTAGTAGGTATACGAGTATGTTATAACTGTTTTATATTGATAACCCGGGGCAATTGTTTTATTTTAGTTTATTTTTTAGTTTAGTATCATACTAAGTTTATAACGCTACAGCACATGAAAGTCCACTGCTGAACAAAGTCCTTCCCCATAAATTGCGTCGTGTATTTGCTATAGCTGCCTCGCTTGGCGAGCAGATTTTAATTTTTATTCGCTTTTATGAAGACGCTGCTGCCTATCTTCTGATTTGTTTGCGTCTGTCGTCTCTTACGTCACTCACGGGATGACATGATGTAGTGAATATTCTTATATCGCCACTCACGGTTCAAGTTATATTCTCATCGATATATTCTACTAGGTTACCGATATTTTTAGGAGTCCTTGTAAGCTGGAAGCATTTTCTTTACTATTTCTGCCGCCAAGCTGCAACACACCCACCGCAAAGGTTATTCAATTTTAATGGTGTTATACTATATGCAGGCAGCGTGGCTTTACGTCTAAGTCTAGACAAGTCAGCATGACAGAGTATCTGTAGACACATTTGAATGGAACCAGCTGTTTGTGTTTATGAGTTACAGTAATTATTTACCTGAAATAGTAAAACTTTTGTACCAAATCTTGACACAATATTCATAACGAGGCGAAGCTACGTACATTACATTACATTTGGACAAATAGTTGTTACTATACTTGTTTTGGAGTACACAATTTTCTTTCATTATTTTAATTTAAAGCTAGCTTTTGATTGTAATTTAACTCAAGTTGCCAAGACACCAAGAATAATTAAAATGAGGTCACAAGCTTTGCGTTCGCTATTGTTCATTTTTAGTTTTATTAATTTGATTTTTAATTGGATTGAAATGGAGTAATTTTGGCACGCCAATTATAATAATATAAAAATTAAGTACTTGATTTTTTCTATATGAAATAAAATCATTTGAATGTCTTTTGACGCTAGCTTAATTAAATTTCTCGTTCAATTTTATGTCAATATTTTCGGTTATCTATCTATATATTAATATTATAACAATCTGTGTAGAAAAACACAACGACGCCATATCCATGAATCAGTACAAGATCCTGATCTTGCTGGGGTCTGGAAATTTCTTAAGTCCTTAGGAGTTGGGAAATTACGACAAAATCTCACACACCATAACCTTGATCTCAATCAACTTAATTTGCATTTCTCATCTTCGTCTTGCATTAACGATAAAGCAAAACATATTACTTTAGATTCTCTTTCAAAAGCTCCCACTCCGGACACCCCTGCTTTTAATTTTAGCCAATTTAACAGTTGTGATGTTAAGAGAGCCATAATGTCCATCCATTCGAATTCGATTGGTAGTGACTGCATTAGTCGGAAAATGGTCATCCCTCTCATTGATCTCCTTTTACCTGTAATCACGTCTATCCTGAATAAATCACTGAATTCCGCTTTTTTCCCTTCAGCTTGGAAAGACGCATTTGTAGTTCCTCTTCCGAAAAAGTCAAATCCCTCTAGTTTTTCCGATTATAGACCTATTCTATTTTGCCTTTCTTTTCCAAAGTTCTAGAACGTCTTGTGCACAATCAATTAAGCACCTATCTTTTAAAACTCAATCTTTTAAATCCCTTTGCACTCCGGTTTCCGTCCTGGCCATAGTACGACTACTGCACTTTTACAAATCACTGATGATATTCGGTATGGTATGGAGAAACAAAAGCTTACTATTCTCACGTTACTTGATTTTAGTAACGCATTTAATACTGTAGATTTTGATATCTTGTTAAGCATCCTACGCTCTCTCAACATATCTCCAACTGTAGTTGACTGGTTTCGAAGTTACTTGTTTGGTCGCCGACAGCGAATTCAGGTGCAAGAGGTTTTTCCACCCGGATTACTACAGCTGCTGATGTACCACAAGGTGGCGTGTTGTCTCCTCTCCTTTTTGCAATTTTCATTAACTCTATAAGTCATAATTTGTCCTCTTCCTACCACTTGTATGCTGATGATCTCCAAATCTATACTCAGTCCTCTCTTGAAGATCTATCTAAAGAAGTTAACGGTTTAACGATTAATCCTAAGAAAACTCAGGTCATTCTCATCGGTAGTTCTAGATTAATTGGTAAAATTGACTGGTCTTCCCTACCCTCTATTATACTAGACTGCACTCTAATCCCTTACAGTAACAAGGTTAAAAACCTGGGGTTGTATCTTGACTCCTGTACGTCTTCGACCTCACAGGTTAATGAGGTCAGTAGAAAAATGTTTGCTGCGTTAAGCTCTTTACGTAGATTACGTAATTTCCTTCCCACAGCAACTAAAGTTACGCTCGCCCAGTCTCTTCTTCTGCCTATCCTTGACTATGCTGATATTTGCTATCTTGTGCGATTGTGGAACTCCTTACCTCTCCATATTCGTCGTGCTAAATCTCTTCACTCTTTCAAAATTCTTGTTAAATCGTATTATTTAGAACGCTATTAGATAAATTACTTTACCGTTCTCATATTTCTTCATATTTAATATATTATATGATATTTTATTTATAACTTTCACTTACTTTTATTTGTATGTATTATTGTATTTTTTTTATTATTATTTTGTACGCCCCCTCTATTTGTAACTTTGTTTGCATCATTCCTCTACGCAAAGGTTGTCTGGAAGAAACCACTTTCAGTGATAAGACCGCCTATTGTACATACCTTAATTAGTTTTAACTATATAGATGTTTCTGTATTGTGGTGTACAAAAAAGAAATAAATAAATAAATAATTATAAAACTCTTACTCGACGTCAGTCTAAACACGCATCACGCTAAAACCTGTGAACCGATTTGAATATGACTTTCACTGACAGATAGCTGATGTCATAAGGAGTAACAAGGTTTATTTTTATTTTAGGGTTCCGCGCAAAAAATCACGCGGACGCAATCGCAGGAAACAGCAAGTATTTGAATACGCAGGCACGCGTACTGTGTGAGAGGCTTCTCTTATATAGAATTATATACGAGTAAATTATAAGGTATAAATTCTAATCATGCACAAACACATTTAATATGTGTTTGTGCATGATTAGAATTATAGGCTATATTAATATTGTTAATAATTTATTCTTATCTACTCACACACACTGATTTTATGTAAAAATGTATATCGAGTTCATACATACGTAAGAGCTAACAAAACAGATCATTACTTCCCAGCCTTCTTTAATTTCATAAATCTCAAATGGCAAGTTTGCAAGCTCTTTTTTCATTTTTTTCATTCAACGCGTCTCTTAGACAATTAGCTTTGCTTATGAAAAGTAGCGTGAAAGTGAGAGGTGAAGTTTTAAAATATAGGATAGTTACACAGTGAATGTGCGAAGTTAGGAGTCCTTGCAAATTCGCGCTGGGACAACTGCTTAAACTAAGCGAAGCGCAAGTCCGGTTGTGCCACCCCCGAACGGGCTCCCGTCTTGTCGTGGCGGGGAGCGGGCTTAGTAGCCGTGGCTTATTCACCCGCGATGTACTAAGAGGAACCCACATGGCTGTCCCGAGGTATAGGACGGGCACGAGGAGGCCACTCCGAGTGGGCTAGACGAGCCCACTTCGGGTGTTTGTCGATGGGCTGTGGCGAGGGGGGGTTCCCTCTCTACCTATCGCGGCAGTCGAGGTAGAGTCGTGGAGGGAGAGGAGTACTGGTATGGCGATGCGCCACTCGCCCTATCCTGCGCGACTCTGACGGGGCCGCACCGTTAACTGATGCAGTGGTCTGCGGGTAGAGAGGATTGTCGGTATTGCGAAGCACCGCTCTCCCCATCCTCTGCAGCCGCATCTTAGTTGGCGGCGGAGCCATAGACCAGATCCGCCGCTGGATTCAGGAAGGCCAGTGCTTCTCTGTGTCGATTTTCCTATGTCCATGGTATTCGCTTATCGGCATCACCCACGCCCACGTGAAAATTGAGGCCGCGGAGGAGGGTGCGCCATGTGTTGTGGTGCACCTTACTTGTGAAGGAGAAGCGGGGAGGTGTCCTCTTGAAGAAGGGCCGCCATGTGTGCGAAATCGTTCCCGTGGCCCTGTCAATATAATAAGAAGGTGGAACACCATGGGGTTTTAGTAAGTGCGAGTCCTACATAACCCTTTCTTGCCCCCGCGAGGCAGGTATGCGTAAGCATTTCCCCATGAAAAAAAATCGGTCATGCATGGAGCATTGCTATATGGGTTGGTGATGCCAAATGCCCCCTAGCAGCTTTAGACGCCATGGTAAAGTGTGCTCATTGGTATCCCAAATCTGGTTTAAACCAATCCTAACAGTCTCAAACACAGGGCAAAGTTCCCAGCCTTACAGTTTTTTACAGGATGCATTTCGGAGAGTCAGACGCAGGAATTACATAATTTAATTCCTCCTACTTCCTTTTACCGTCGGTCAAACAGGCGTACGGCTAGTCTCCACTCTTTAGTTGTGGACCTACCACGCATTCAAAGCAAATGATTTGCTACATTGTTAGTCATGTGTACAGCAAAGTAGTGGAATAAGTTACCAGCATCTGTCATCCCGTTAATTTATAAATGCATTTAAGGCAAGAGTGAATATAATTTTATTAAGTCAGTGTTCTTTACCATCTTAGGCTTCATCATTCCTCACTATCAATAGGTCAGGTCAAGTAGGATTGTTGTTAAGTCCTGGATTATAAAATTAAAAAAACGACAAAACTTTTACAAGCTCGTGTCAACTATATTTACACTTTTAAAACAGTAAGTAAATAATGTCTTACATGAACATGTGTAAATTTTCTAAGAAGAAAAAAATCACTTTGCTTTGTAAATTAATTTCTATATCTATTCTGAACACACTGCCAGTCCGTCTCCGTTATCCGCTTATAACAAAACCACAACAGTCGGCCCCAGTACTCAAACCGATTAAGGGCAAAGTCGAGCGACGCAACTAAATAGTAATTGCATTACCTTATCTCAGCCAAATCTCAGTCAAATCTCAGCGTGGAGCACAGACAGAATAACTAACACGAATTAGTGTCAAAGGGACCCAAACATCTATTTTGACTAATCCTGCCTGACGCTAGTAAAATTAAAGGTCTTGAATTTGTTGAATCACAATAGTTTTAGGTATTTTTTATTTAACCGTAGTAGATCTAGAGTGCAAAAGTAAATACAACCAAACACTCTGTTCGAGCCCACGGTTCATATTAGCCTTATGATTTTGAGTACGGATTAAAAAACTTACCACTGTAGGTTCGAACCAATTGTTCGGCATACGTAGTGAGCAGGAAATCGCCTGCTCAGTTGTAAAGTTGGTTATTGATATTAATCTAGCAAACTATCTAACAGTTTTTGCTATACGCTCTGATGCTATGTACGTGCGACTGCTGCGGTCCATAGACACCTTCGACTGACTTCAAACAGAAAGCAAATGATGTCTTGTCATCACTGTGGGCTAAGATAAAGTTCCATATAACCTGTAATTATACTTTCTCTTAGTATCATAACTAAAATTCAGCATCTCCCTAACACTTCGTAATGGAATAAAACAGTATCTGTTTTTTAAATTTCTGAATTTTACGAAATTCAGAAATTTATAAAACAGATTTCATGGACATTGGATTCAAAATAAAAGTTTTATGGCTAGAGCTTGTCAAGTTGTTTTGGCAGGGAGATTTATGATGTAATAACGTGAAGCCATTTTATGGAATAAAATTATTAGGTATGTCGAATCGCCTGCATTCCTTTAAAATCAATATGTAAGAGGTTCTTTATGATAAGTAGATTTAACATTTTTTCTAATACGAAAAGAAATTAATTTCAAATTAATTCATTAAATTATTTTCAAATTTTAAACTTAAAACTGATCAATTATAAAAGGATTATTAAAAGATTCAAAATAATTTCAGATACCAATAACGTAACGAAATCGTAACTACGACGGTACTACCAAAACAAACGCGACAGCTTTGTAGTATGAGACTTTTGAAGAATAACACTATTCGACCATAACTTCTAACGTTGCTTCATTTCTGATCCGTTTACTGACTTGAAGATTTTAGGTCTGACATTTTATGTATTGAGTATTCTGAAATCTTGGTTGTCATATTTTTCCGATATTTATTGTATGCCGCAAGAGGAAATTGGATGATAGGATAATGTCCTTCAGACCGAATTTCGGTCACGGCAGTCAATCTCAAAGGAGCCATCTGCGCAGGACATGGTTATAGAGCCAAGTGTATGCTCAAAAATAGCTGCACTCTATATTATCTTGCTGTCACAGTCTGTTAGGACGGTAATCCGACACGACCGGGTAATTGCAATGAGAAACATCATCGACTTCCTGCATTTCTTACCAGGTTGTCATTTAATAAAATGAGAACTGCCATAAGAAACGTGTAACGTTACGTCATATTCTAAAATGTTATGTAGAGCCAGTCCCCCCCCCCCCTATCAATCTTCCTTCTGTATTGAGCTTCTCCCATCGTAGGGTAGATTTTCACATATCTGCGCTCCAATACACCATGAACAATCTGTGAGATTTTATTGATTGATAATAAATTTTAAGACAACGGATGCTGGTGACTTGGTAAAACAAATAGTAAATCATAATTTTACTGGTATATTTACTTTATTTATATATATATATATATACATGCAAACACCATGTTTTACATAGTATTTTAATATATGACAATAATTTCGATATTACAGGCAGTTACTTGAAGTTAGAAAAATTACTTGTACCGTATGTATATATAAGAAGGTTGTGCTAAGAATCTCCGGTGGAGGTTCGGTTGCCACCTACGACGACTCGACCTGGCAACATATAACACACGCACCCTGAGGACTGCCGAGAAGATACTGGAGTTGCAAGAAGAGGTAGACAAGTTGCGCTGGCATATTATCGGGTTATCCGAGGTCTGAAGAGAGGGGGAAGACACGGTAATCCTCGAGTCCGGCAACTTGTTCTATCACCGGGAGGGCGACCATCTGTCCCAAGGTGGTGTCGGATTTATCGTCCACAAGTCTCTCGTCAACAACGTTGTAAAGATTGGGAGTGTGTCGACGAGGGTCGCGTACCTGATACTCAGAATCACCAAACGGTATTCCCTGAAGGTCATTCAGGTTTACGCACCAACCTCGGCACATCCCGATGAGGAGGTGGAAGAAATGTATGAGGATATTTCCAGAGCCATACATTCCTCCGAAACCCACTACACGGTGTTGATGGGAGACTTCAACGCAAAACTAGGCACAAGAGAAAGCGGTGAGCTGAAGGTAGGGAAATTTGGAGTAGGGCAATGGAAACAAAGGGCCAGCAGCTGGCCGACTTTATGGAGAAAGAGGGACTCTTTATGATGAATTCTTTCTTCCAGAAGCGGCCCCACAGGAAGTGGACCTGGTCGAGCCCCGACGGTTCGACAAAAAATGAGATTGACTTCATTATGACGACCAGACGCCAACTGTTCATTGATGTCTCAGTGATCGCAAGGGTGAAAACCGGCAGCGATCACCGAATGGTTAGAGGCACACTGAACCTAAACGTTAGGTTGGAGAGGTCTCGTCCAATGAAGTCAACGCTCCGTCCCCCTCGTGCTCTAATCCAGAATCCTGAAACCTTTCAGCTCGAGTTACGTAACCGCTTTCAGTGCCTAGAAGATTGCAATGCAGTGGACGATATGAATGACAAGCTTGTGGAAACTGTCCATGCGGCCGGAGCTAAGTTTTGCAAGACCCGCAGCAGAAGAACACAAAAACTCTCCGTTCACACTCTTAATCTCATGGCTGTTAGACGGTAGATGAGGCTGCAATACTCTACAGATTTGACAGCATACAGGTAACTGAACAGACAGATCTCCAAATGCATGCGGCGAGACTTACGCAACTTTAATACTTCTCGTATTAAAGAAGCGATCGAGCAGAACTAGGGCTCCAAAGTCTTTGCCAGAGATCGGTCTGCCAGTAAGAGCCAACTGTCAAAGCTGAAGACTGAGTGTGGCAACATCGTTTCCGGGACACCTGAGATTCTGAAAGAGATTGAGAGGTTCTATAGGCAGCTTTATACATCATCGTTGGAGCCACACTCAGGTGTGAGTAACGATCCAAGAGCAAGTAGAGCAAGTTATCCGACACTATTCCGATGATATTCCGGACGTCAGTCTGAGCGAGATTAGAATGGCTCTCCACTACCTTAAATACGGCAAGGCCCCGGGCGAGGATGGAATTACAGTGGAGCTTCTGAAAGCGGGTGGAACACCGGTACTTGAAGTCCTTCAGAAGCTCTTCAATTCCGTCCTCCATGACGGCACTACTCCGGAGGCGTGGAGCAAAAGCGCGGTGGTTTTGTTCTTTAAGAAAGGCGACAACGCTCTCTTAAAGAACTACAGACCGATTTCATCTACATGCTATTTTCGAGAGTCATTACGAATCGTCTCGCACGCAGACTTGACGACTTCTAGCCTCCCGAACAAGCCAGTTTCCGAAAAGACTTCAGTACCATATACCACATACATACCCTGCGGCAGATTGTACAGAAGACCGAAGAGTACAATCTGCCACTTTGCCTGGTATATGTAGACTATGAGAAAGCCTTTGATTCCGTCGAAATTTGGGAGGTGCTACAGTCTATTCAGCGGTGCCAAGTTGACTGTCGGTATATCGAAGTGCTGAAGTGTTTGTACAGTAGGGCTACGATGGCTATCCGAGTACAGAACCAGACCTATCGAAACCTATCCAACTGCAGAGAGGTGTAAGACAGGGTGATGTTATATCCCCGAAACTCTTCACCACTGCGTTGGAAGACGTTTTCAAGCTACTGGACTGGAAAGGATACGGTATTAACATCAATGGCGAGTACATCACTCACCTTCAATTTGCCGACGATATAGTCCTTATGGCAGAATCGCTGGAGGACCTTAGCACTATGCTCAATGACCTCAATGGTGTCTCCCAACGCATGTGTCTTAAGATGAAGATGGACAAAACAAAGATCATGTTTAATGTCTATGTAACACCTATGCCGGTAGTTGTTGGGAGCACTATGCTCGAAGTTGTTGACGAGTACGTTTACCTGGGACAAATAGTCCGACTAGGTAAGTCCAACTTCGACCGAGAGGTCAATCGACGGATTCAACTCGGCTGGGCAGCGTTCGGGAAATTACGACACATCTTCTCGTCAGGTATACCTCAATCTCTGAAAACTAAAGTGTATAACCAGTGCGTGTTGCCAGTGATGACTTACGGATCTGAGACGTGGTCCTTCACTGCTGGCCGTATGAGGACGCTCAAGGTCGCTCAGCGAGCTATGGAGAGGGCTATGCTCGGAGTTTCTCTGCGTGATAGGCTCAGAAATGAGGATATCCGCAGTAAAACTAGAGTGACCGACATAGCCCAACGGATTAGTAAGCTGAAGTGGCAATGGGCCGGCCATATAGCTCGAAGAACCGATAACCGATGGGGAAGAAAGGTTCTCGAGTGGAAGCCTCGTACCGGTAGGCGTAGTGTAGGGCGACCCCCCACTAGATGGAGTGACGACCTGGTAAGATATGCAGGAAGTCGATGGATGCAGGTGGCTCAGGACCGTGCTTTTTGGCGTTACTTGGGGGAGGCCTATGTTCAGCAGTGGACTTGTGAAGGGCTGTAATGATGATGATGATGATGATGTATGTATATATATTATTTCGTTTAAGGAATTTAATGTGTTTCCGTTAATAATGTATTCTCATACATAAAATATGTGTAATTTCAGTTTTAGTGAATCACAACACAATACAATACAGTACCCTTTATTGAAGAAAACAAATAACGTAACAAGAAAGAAACAAACACAAAAATAAAAGGCGGTGTTATTGCTATGCAGCAATTTCTTCCAGACAACCTTAATAAGAAATAAAAATAAGTGCAAATTTAATTAAAGCATAGTAAAGTAAAGTAAAGTTACAGCCTATATACGTCCCACTGCTGGGCTCAGGCCTCCCCTCATTTCTGAGAGGGTTTAGGGCAAGGAAGTGTCCGCCGCGCTGCCCAAATGCGTGTTGACGAACTTCACATGTCATCGAAATATTTTTTTTTCATATTCCTTAGACATGCAGGTTTCCTCACGATGTTTTTCTTCACCGCCGAGCACGTGGTAAATCAGCACTTAAAATTGCAATTAACAATTTCATTGGTGCCGGCGGGGATCGAACCCGGGTTACTCGCGTTCTATTATATTTACAGCGAGCGTTAACCACTGAGCTACCACGGCTAAAGCGTAGAGTGCACTATAAATAATAATATAATCTTAAATATAAAAGTAAATTAATAAACATGCCGGAATTTACTTAATTGACAGACTAGTGATCATAAAACGACAGGAAGGGATGAAAGTAGGAAGGAGAAATTAGAAGGAAAGATAATGATTCAATTATTAATAAAATTCTTGTAATTGCATTTTTTAATAAAAAATAATGAGACCACCTAAAAACAAAATGTAAAGACTATTTACTAAATAAACAATTATTGAAATCTGTTCACATACACACAAAAAACATATACCCGAATTGAAAATTTCCTCCTTTTTGAAGTCGGTTAAAAACTTTTAAATGTGAATTTTGAAATGCCCAAAATATTGCAAGGTTCGCAATAATCCTCAATAAGAATAAACAGTAGTGGTGTAAGCAAGATGGTGATCATAAACTCTATTACTCCAATCCGTATGAGATTTTGGTTTACTGGGGTTTTTGGAGCCCCTAATTATGATATTGAGGTCGAATCGTTCGAATCTATAGCATCGGTTGGTTAAATTTGACTTGTGTAATTTAGCGAGATAAGAGTTAACAGCATTGGTTTGTAACCTGTCTAGTTATACCACCCGATATAAACAAGACAGGGGGACTACTTTAGGAGTTAGAAATATTCGTTGGAGCCAAGGTAATTTTGCGTTACAATGTAGATGTGATCAAAGGTCTGGTGAATGGTGCCATTAGATTTATAGAAATCATATGACCCTGCTTCCTTAGAATACAAATGTTTGATACTGACATACTATCCACTCATATAGACTACGGTAAAGACCGTTTTCATCTCATTCAACCCAAGACTGTGTCATTTCCCGCAAAATATAATTATGGCACTGCAGAACGAAGTATGCTGCCCATTATATTGTTGGGCTTATACAGTACATAAAATGCCGGGTAGTACTGTTGATCATGCCATATGTATACTTAGGCTCGAAGCTTTTTTCTGCTGTTAAAGCATGGTGGCCTTAAGTAGGGTAAAATCTTTAGTAGGTCTCCTTATTGTAGAGCTAGACTGCTCAAAATTAAACGGCAAACAACCTTGCGAAAATGATGCGTTAAATGAGATGAAAAGGCTCAGAAACATGTCCAGTGATAAATAAAACGTTAAAAATAAATAAAAAGTAAAAAAAAACCTTTTTAAAACTAGTTTTTATTTCAATGCACTAAAAATGATAAATAAACTTTTCCTTTAAAATTTTACTATAAACTTATCCACGTCATTACAAAAATTATATGATAGCTTGTCGCGAGATTTACCTGTGTAGATAAACAAGTAAATTAAATAACTTGATCTGATTGATTTTAATTTTTAAAATTTAAAATAAGTAATTACAAGTACTTAAGTCTCAAGACAAACTTTGTATCATATAAATTATATAATGACGTTATAATTAGATAGGAATAGTTTTGAAGGTAAAGTTTGACAATTTTATTGGTTCACGATGCAGGAATTCTCTATAGCTCTAGTGTTGAGAAATCAAAATTGACAAACAAAACAGATCAAAATTGGAGAAAGCTACATAGGTAGGACAAAATAGACTTGCGTGGATTTTCTCAATAGAAGTAATTTGATCTATAATTGATAATTAGAAAAGCGTTGACAAGTAAAACACCTCCTTTATTTATTGGACATCGTGAGTAACGCGCCTAATGTTTGCTGCGTTAAACAAATTAAAGCAATTTTATAATGATCAGACATTAACTACATTGTTGGCAGAACTAAGTCGAGAAGGGAAAGATTTATTTGCGTTATTGCAGTATTAAAATGATCAATAATACTATAGAAACAGATGCTACTCTACATCTGCGCGAAACATTAAGGAAAAAATGTTATACATAAACCCAAAAGAAAAGTCTGCCTTTATTCCGCGTCTTCCTGTGTGTGCGATAAAAAAATGTCAGGAATATAATTTCAAAAGTCACAAAGTACCTTTCAATAAGAATAAGCTACAATTAGTTCCACAGATTATTTTTAATTTTTAAGCCAGTGCTTGACGACTATCCTACCCGATGGTAAGTGGTGATGCAGCTGAACGGTGACCCAACTGGACATAAGCACATTCACTCTTTTCTTGAAGATACCTACAATATAATCGGATGGAAAGACAGATCCTGGAAAATTCCAAAATGATGATAGTTTCTGTAGCAATGGACGTTCGCCTTTCGATTAAGTTATATATTAAGTGACTTATAAATATTCGCTTGTAAGTGCAGTAATTTCATGTTAATAACTATCATAGTAATAACAGGCTACGTCACTTTAAGTTATTGAGTGTTAAGATTTAATAAAAATCTAAGGAATAACTTTATTATAGCTAATCATTGCAAGAATATCCAATACCACTCACGAACAGGGCTTTAAACATTT
This sequence comes from Parnassius smintheus behrii, assembly GCA_036936625.1. Classification (NCBI taxonomy): domain Eukaryota; kingdom Metazoa; phylum Arthropoda; class Insecta; order Lepidoptera; family Papilionidae; genus Parnassius; species Parnassius smintheus. Next base: position 35,832,268 of record JAUPFT010000029.1, read on the forward strand.
ATGAAATATTGTTATGATTTTTTATATTTACGCGAACACTGCACATTGATTGAAACCACTTTTACGGATTTTTTCGCGTTTTATTTATTTTATTTTTAATACCCGACGTTTCGGGTGCTTTCGAGCACCCATGGTCACGGGGGACTGGAAAGCACCCGAAACGTCGGGTATTAAAAGTAAAATAAATAAAACGCGAAAAAATCCGTAAAAGTTGTTTTAATCATATGAAATATTGTTTTTTTTTTGTATAAAGTACAAGTCTATTGTTCCTTTTAACTGTTTGGACCATGGTGACAGCTGTTAATCGCGAAGGAAATATTGGTATGTCAAAGTGTACCCCTATACTACTACCTCTATTGAGTTACCGAGCCGTTGTATATAATCATGTCTGATGTAACATTCACGCAATAAGATTGATGGTTTGGTTGACCTTAGAAATTTTAAAAAAAATTGCAAATAATCAAATGACAAGAAGACATTAAAAGTTTCGGGTTTTGGCTGTAATCCCCTTCCTTAACAGTCAGCCAGTCAGCTTTATATCTGCTGTAAGTTAGCTTATTGCCCAATAGGCTACGTAAAAAGTTATCTAAATTATCATAATGCTAAATCCGTTAAGGATTATATATTTGTATTTTACTTCATCACAGTAACGTGCGGTGGCGGTGTAAGATTATCCACCACTTTATACCATGCTATGGGTGTCGTAAGAGGCGACGGAGGGAAACAAACAAAAACATGGGTAGCAGCATCTTCCTGATAAAGACCAAAATTAAAACAAAAACTGCAATCGCCAACTCGCTTGCAAAGCGTGACAACTATATCAAATATATCCCTTACGAGGCAATCTACGGGTAGACCTACCTACAGAACTTTATTAGGCTGTGAAGGTAACGGTAAGTAAATTTAAAATTTGTTAAAAAACTAAGCAGCATACGCTAAAAGTCACAGAGTTCGCACACTAGCATTCCTCAGTCCCTTGTGAAGCAAGCAGAGCGAGTTATGTGACATTTCTGACGCACTTAAATAATCTGCCGTCTAAGACCAAAACTGCATGCCAAGTAAAAACATTCCAGCTAGAAATGTTTATGAGCATTCTGTTTGAAAAGTATGTTGCTTTTTTTTGTTTTAAAATTATTTAGGATTTTATTTACAGCTACTATTAAAGATTATTAAAATAAATACGGGCCGTTTAATGACCCTTCTTAAAAAGGACTAAAAAATCGAAAATCTTTATAATTTTTATACATGAATCATTCCATTACTGGGGTCATAAAATCAGTATGTAGTTTTAAAAAAAAACGCACAATTTCGATCATAAAATCATACGATAGAAACACAGAAACTTTCCTTTTTCGAAGTCGATTAAATATGGCATACTAATAATTAGTTGTGTGTGCAGGACACATAATGTATTTTGAATATTGGAAGAAGGGACCATAAGCTCAATTGACGATCGGCGTACATAGCACAGAATAAATAATAGTACAACTACAGAAGTTTCACTCTTTTAATGTTGACTGCTTGCCGACATTTAATAGCCTACATAATTATTTTTAATTAGATAAAAAAACTTTATCCCTGCATGAGAGTGTCCGTATTACTTTGCACATTTCCCTCTTCCCACGTTACGGTGGACTTTCCGTTGCTATGGAGGGATGTCAATAAAGAGTAACAAAATACATTGCGAAATATTAATTAGATTACTTAGGTGAAATACCTATTCTGACTATGATCGACAGACCATATTTTCGCACCTACGTGATTTCTGCGATGCCTAACGCATGCAACTTGCAAGGCCAATCGTCGGGAATCGCGACGCTTAGTTCGGAAGGAAAAGGTAGATAGTGTAAACAACAAATAAACTTGAAGTACGATTCCTAACAGAAATGTAATCGTACTCTACATATTTAAAAATGTTGTTGGTAAACAAAGTTTTGACTTCGTTGTTTTGTGTTATTTTAGCTCAAAATATTGTAAGCTAAAATAACAGCTTAAAATATTTTAATACAAAAGGCAAGTATATGTATGTACGTAAGTAGATATTTGGATAGTGAAGTAAATTTCTACTAAATTTTGTAATAAAGTTCGTAGATATTAAATAAATTATTACTTAATTTTTTTTGCTATAAGTACCTATCCAACAACAAAAATTAAATAAATTCACGTTTCATAACTTCCTACTAAAATCCTTCGGTAATAAAAAAGATATATCTGAAATATTTTGTTGGTAATTTAGCGTCTATCCACGCAATAATTATAGTAGGAACGACGTTTTGCCATATTAAAATTTATTAAATAATGGGTAATATACATAAAATATAGTTCTTAAATTACATTTTTCTACAAAACTTTTGAACTACTTTATCCTATAATTAAATATACTAAACACTAAACAAAAACTATTTCAACAATGTTTACATAAAGTTATATACGTAAACAGCGTTAAAAAACTTTAACATTCAATCGCCTCCAACGCGCTAGCCCTGACTGCGTTATTTCGCCCGGGCGCGTCGCGATTGTAGGTAATTATTTCACGCAGGTAGCAGGAGTGATAGAGGCCTGCACATGGACGATGCAATGGTATAGTAAATATCAATGCAGGTTCAAAAGTCTTCGTTTACCACAGTGCATTGACAGTGCGTAAGAACTGATGATATAAGTGTATGAAAGAATGTGTGCTCGCAGTATACAGGTAATTTAAGTGGGTACAGGTGGATGAGAGATTCAATAAAGTGAAACATATATTACAACAGTCTGCTGCGTGCTTAGGATATATATCTCGGGTAATAAAAATATGGATATATCTTAAGACGTAATAAATGGTACATATCCTGCGTGTGGAGATTAAAGTAATGTTACGCAAGTAAATCCTGCAATATGAAATAAATTTCCCATCTCCTTTACATCTTGTTCATCTGGGGTCATATTTTAGGTATTTATTGACTTACTATGGTCAACTAGCTTTACTCGTTGGTCACTTACCACCCCAAATATTTAGTTTAATGACATAAAATTATACTTTATTAATAAGTACAAAATTGTTGCGTTTGATGTGACGTTGGTAATTCATAAACTTACAGTAAGGATTTCATTTATAAACTTAATACTATACAACATAATAAGTCAGCTCAGGGGCAAGGACTAAGCACTCGTTAATAATTTATACTGAAAGTAGTAAGACGAGAGAAAACTTCCTTGTGTTTTATGAGAGAGTGGTCCCGGACTCTTGTCGAGCAGTACCAGACGAGTGGATCAATATTACAATATAAATCATGAATGGTAATAAAATAGTTCTTGTTTGGAATAATTACGTTCTTACAAAGATTAAAGCTAATATGTTAATAGTATTTAAGCAATACGTATTGATGAAAAATTGTTTGGTTCTCTATATGTTTAAACAGAAAATCTATCAGTGTATTAAGAATTTACATGGAAATGCTCCTAAACAGTCAACTCCTCGTAGTATAATTGTAAAGTGGTAGTTTATTTCTCCACGTATTCCGAAAAATATTTTTTTTTTAATTTTGATGTTTATTTATATGATGTCGATAAGTTGACATCATGTGCATTTTATTTGAAATAAACTAGTAGCTTTATGATAACTTAACAGACAGCAAACCATTGCATTTTTCTCTGTTAAATCCTCGCTGCCATATATCACCCACATTAAAATAGATGCATAATGATGGTGTATTTTGTCTGATGTGCGAACAGAAGCAGAGTTTAGCAACGCAACTTACTGGTAACGAGTTATTTCATTTTTGTTTTTATGGTGACAACTGCATTTTGTAAATAAAAATGGTCAAAAATTTAATCGATCATAGCTCTACAAATACCTATGGGCTATAGCATCCACTTACGATCATGTAAACTGTGCGCTCGCTTTTATCATAATTCTATATTCTGTTGTGATCATGTGGATATGAAAGGTGCAGCATAAATTAAGAGATAAGCGAGAATATGGCAGTCAGCTGCTGGACATAATTCTCTAAAAGAACAATTAGACCGACGACGAAATCCCTCAGAAGATATTTTATAAATATTAATTTCATTAAGTATATCTATAAGATAGGAGCGTTTTTACATTTGGCAATACACGTGCTTCACTCCAAGCTTCAACTGTTGTCACTTCTACTTTCGGACACAGAAGATAGCTCACGTTAGTTAATCAAATTGTTTGACTGAATAAATTAGACAAACCTTACTAGAATAACTCGTTCAAGATTCAATTCATTTCATCACGATAATTTTTCTTTCCTTCACCAGCTTTTAAATGCGCACTACTGAACATGAACCTTTTCATTGTAAGAAGGACAGCAACATATATATTTCCTGTGCACAAGCACTTATATTATCTACAAGCACAGAGGCATAATTTTTTCTTACTAAATTGAATACGTTGAACATTATCCAATGTAACGTTTATGACTTAAAGATTGAGTATAAAATACCAATAGATCCATCACATTCAAGTCTGAACACTGAATCATGAGTGATTTTGCACAAATTTTATAATATTTAAAGAGCAGTTGGATGTTGAGTTTAATTCCGCTGAGAAACTTTGACTGACTAAAGTTTTATGCATTTTTCAGTTAACGTAGTTATTAATGGATAGCCGAGAACACTATAACAGTAAAATGTTAAAACGTTAAACTTAAATTTCTCAAATTTTTCATTTTATTTATCTTTATCAGCATGCAAACTCTACAACGTCCCATGCCATAATATGCAAAACAGTCATAGCGCGCCATGATTGAACCGACAGAAAATTCACTATAAGAATTTTGGCAGGTACTGTTTCGACCTGCACTTAGCACGTGATATTACCGAACCACTCTAGGCAAGTAGCCAAATGTGTTTTAACCGCAACGGAATAGAATTTTTTTTTCAATATAATTTAATTACAAGAATACTCAATGAAAATAATTTATACTTTTACCACTGGTTCCGAAAGACTGTCTGTACTGGGAAGAACCAAACACTCACGCCTGTCACCCAGAGGGGTAGGCAGAGACTACAGACTTCCATTTGGCACGATCCTGATACACCTCTCTCGCCTCCTTCACATCCATACACCTACGCATGCATGCTCGTCGGTTAAGGGTACTCCTAATTTGGCCCGTTTTCAATAAATCGCCAATTTGGTCGATAAATTTTCGCCTAGGACGTCCCTTTCCGACTCTGCCATTCACTTCTGCAACATAAATTTTCTTTGTCACTCTTTCCTCATCCATTCTTTCCACATGACCAAACCACCGAAGCATTCCTTTCTTAATCCTGGTCACAACATCATCTTGCAAACCACACTCTTCTCTTATCACACAATTTTTCACCCTGTCATTCAGATTCAGCCCTAACATACTCCTTAACGACATCATTTCTACTGCATTTATTCTACTCTCGTGCTTCTTCTGCCATACCCAACTTTCACTACCATACGTTAAAGTAGGGACCAACACAGCATTGTGAATTGCCATACGTGCCTTTTTTGACACATTTTGACTCTTCACAATAGAGTGCAGGGCCCCATTTACTCTGTTTCCTGCGTTCACTCGTCGTTCTATATCCTTATCATATCTCCCATCCCTGCTAAATACGCACCCCAAATATACAAACTCATCCACTTGCTCGATCAACTCCCCTTCTATTCTTATTTCACATATCGTTTTACTTTCATCTCTTTCAAAAACCATAATTTTCGTCTTACTTGCGTTCACTTTCATACCCCTTTCTTTTAATGATCTGTTCATTAATGTAACCATCATTTGCAACTCAGCCGCCGACGACGCAAGAATAACTTGATCATCGGCGTACAAAAGGCATTTGATGGTTAACTCACCCATTCTTAATCCGCATTCTTCAACTTTCAAATTTTGCAAACAACTGTCCATAAATAGGTTGAACAACCACGGGGAAGCCACACAGCCCTGTCTGACACCTTTATGGATGCCAAACCAGTCCGAGTGGACCCCGTTGATCCTAACACAAGCACTAGAGTCCCTATAAAGAGACTCCAATGCCTGTATCAAGCCAGCGCTCAACCCAAATGAGTTCAGTGTTTGCCATAGCACATTCCTATCCACTCTGTCATAGGCCTTCTCCAAGTCCATGAACGCACAAAAAACCTTTTGGTTTTTGGCCAAAAACTTCTCCGCGATCATGCGCATGGAGAAGACTTGATCTGTACATCCCATTCCCTTTCTAAATCCCGCTTGCACATCCCAAATTTTCCATCGGTTTCTTTCATGACCCTTTCAATTAGTACCTTGGCATACAGTTTTCCCAAGATGCTAAGAAGGCTGATACCGCGGTAGTTTTTACAGTCCTGCTGCGACCCTTTTCCCTTATATACTGGGACTATCACGGCTTTGCACCAGTCTCCCGGTACCCGTTTCAGTTCCCAGCATAAATTAAACAAGGTGTGCAGCAGGCCTGCCACCACTTCCTCTCCAGCCCTCAGCATTTCGAGTGAAACTCTATCATATCCGGCAGCCTTACCTGCTTTCATGCTTTTCATTGCTTTCATTATTTCATCTATACTTATCTCGCTACCTCCTTCCTCTTCTTTCGGAGTTCCTATTTCATTCAGTTCATACGTTGTCTCCTCACTCATAAACATGCTTTCAAAATATTCCTTCCATCTCTTTAAACTCAAAACTTCATCATTCAGAATATAGCCATTCTCATCTCTTATAGCATTCATTTTAGGCTGTTTTGAACATCCCCTGGCAGTTCTTACGAGTTTTCAGAACATTTTAATATTTGCCTGGAAGTTATCCGATATTCTTCTATCATTTTTATCCGTTCTTTCTTGCTTTTTCCTTTCAACTACTTCTTTTACTCTTTTATTTAGATGTCTAAAGACTGCCTTTTTTCTTTCAAAATCATTATTCGTACCGCTAGAATTACCAGCCTTAGTTGCTAGTAAATCTAGCCATGCTCTCTTCTTTGCTTCAACTTCCGTACGTATCTCATCATCCCACCATAACGTATTATTTTTCCTTTCATTCTTTCTTTTACTAACACCACATACTTCGGTAGCTGCATCTACTAAACCTTTCTTAACATTTTGCCATACATTCTCCAAGTCTAACTCATTCATACATAATTCATCCAAACCACTTACGTTTTCTTTCAGTCTACATTTAAACTTGTTTTTCTCACCTTCATCTTGTAATCTTTCTGTTCTAATACGCTGTAACGCAGTGGTAGACACAGATGACCGATGGCGCCACCGCCTGAATAGACCATTAATTCGGCATAAAACCAAAAAATGATCCGTTCCTACGTTTGACCCTCGGTAAACCCTTGTATCCACCACTGCGCCCCTCAATCTTTCATCCACAATTATGAAATCTATCATGCTTCTATCATCACCTCTTTCCCAAGTGTACATGTGAATCCTCTTGTGGGAAGAACCACCAAAAAATTTAATCCGCAATATTATTATAATGTAATACTAATTACGAAAACATTTAAAAATAGCATGGTATGGACAATCAGACTCAGTTCTTTAGGATTATCTCGTAAACTGTGTAGTCTTTAAGGAATTAGAGTAAAAATAAAAGACTTAATTTTACGTTAAGAGGCAGTATTACTTTAACCTAGCACTTATAAATTTATTTGAAACTTTATCAAATAATCATAACATTAAAAAATTAAACTATAGTTAATAAAAATACGCAAAACTTATAACTTAATTATCATTTAATCTACTTCCCGTGATATCGTGCCAAGAACGTTGGTAGCGCTTTCTCGCCGAATGACTATACTAAGCGCTTGAGCGAGAAAAGAACCAAACCCTCCTATCACCAGCAACAACGACCAGTCGCGGATAGAATTCCGTTAAGAATTTCACCACACATGGATCCCACGGACCGATAATTATTTGCAGCAAACGACACTAATGTGTAGTCATCACTCAGAGATCCATATTTGCGCCACTTGCTCAGTTCAGCTGCCTCTGATGTCGCCCTGATTCCAAATGAGGTACCCCTGAGATGAAAGGTCACCAAATTGTCTATGCAAGTAGCATCCTACACTAGTGATTGTGTGATTGTCTTCCAAAGGACCAATGTCATACCGTCTGGTTTCTTGCCTTCGTCTCCATATATTCCACATGGCTATATAACGGAGAAAACATTTAAAGAGACAAGAGCTCTTCGGATGACATCGTTCAAAGAACCATGCCGTGAAAACCTACCCGCACTTTTCTTACATGAATGTTCGTGGAGCTCAAATTAGTCGACACTGTTTCCACATGATCATTTATGGGGTAAAAGGTAAAAATCATTAAAAAATATATTTTTTTTACTTTTTCGATTTTTAAAACCTGCATTTTTAGGGTTCCGTAGTCAACTAGGAACCCTTATTGTTTCGCCATGTCTGTCTGTCCGTCTGTCCGTCCTCGCTTAATCTCTGTGACCGATAGTACTAGAAAGCTGAAAGGAGACAATCAATTTTTGTATGGAGAATGGGCCCACCACAAATTTTCACGTCACGCAATGAAATGGATGTCGATTTATTCCTTATAATCTATAGATTACAAAAGTAATATTAGTTTTACCACATCTAGACGGAAAATCGAGAAATTAACAATTAAAATATGAATTTTAAAATAACCTAGAAATAAACTAAATGCTATTTATAGTGGTTTTTACCGGTATTTTAAGTTAAAATAGTGCACTGTTGAATAATAGTTCATATAAAACCAAGTTGTAGGTACATTCAGCATTTTCAGGTACTTCAATATTTTTAGTAGTTACGGCAAAATATAGTGCCTGTCTGTGTACAAATGTGGTATGGATACAATTTTTTACATATATTGATTGTGAGTGTACTTCCCAATTACCGTTAAAATAATATGATTAAATTCAAGATGACTAAGGTATAATATATCCATTTATATTTACAATATTACCAACACACGTTATATAGTAAGAAAGATGTTTTAAACTGATTGTGTAAAAAACAAGTTATAATGCAACCGTATCTATAGATAGTAAATCATCATTTCCAACATAGTCTATATAATTCAGACATATAATTCAGATCTATTAATGCAGACAGACAGACAGGCCCGGTGTCAAGACTTTTTTTTAATATGCTTTGGTTGATTATTAAATACCTAATTATACATCTTAAAATGACTGGGTTCTAAAATACCAAAATGACTAGGTAATATCATGCTTATCTGTTATTACACACTGATAAATAGTGAGGAAGTAAGATGTTTTGAACTGTTTGTGCCAGGATAACAAACACACAGGTATAGTTTAATTGTATTATTTTTAATAGTGTGCTGTAATGGTTATATCCTTGATGTTTTTGGACCATATCCTGCAACAGAATCAGATGCTTCTATAATTCTTAGACTGTTCAACGATAATAGTCCACTGCAAACCTATTTTAGAGAAAACGATGTATTTATTCTTGATAGAGGTTTTAGGGATGCAATTCCATACTTGCAGCAATGTGGTTATAAGGCTTACATGCCTGAATCTAAACAAGCTGGTGAAATACAATTATCAACCATTGCTGCCAACAAGTCCAGATGTGTAACTTTGTGCAGGTGGGTGATTGAAATTGTAAATGGGAGATTTAAACGGGACATCAAATTATTTCGTCAGGAATATTTTAATACTGCATCTACTCATCTCATGATATACTTTAAAATTGCAGCTGCATTAATAAATCGATTTCATACGTTGATTCGTAATAATTTTCATGCTGTAGAGATATTGGCAATTGCTCAAGCCAAACTAAACACTCCAAATAATTTAGCCTCCTACGTAGAAATGCACAATTTAAATAGAGTGAGAGTGCGATTTGCCAGCATTAATGGTAATCTTCCAGAGCTGGATAATTTTCCTCAACTGACATTCCAGGATCTCATTCTGTTTAGTCTAGGAATTTATCAAATTAAACAAGCACTAACTACTAATGTTAACGTTATATATTTAATTTTCATATTTTCAGTCTATTTCTTACTTAAATTCATCAATAAAAACACGTATTCATCGATAGCACGGCTGAAAATTGGCCTTTTACTTTTAAAATATCTATTTAAATAGTGTCACTAATTGCGTACCGTAATCCTATATAGTTTTCTTGGTTAATTCCTAACGTTATATATATAATTTTCATATTTTCAGTCTATTTCTTACTTAAATTCATCAATAAAAACACGTATTCATCTATAGCACGGCTGAAAAGTGGACTTTTCCCTTTAAATTTTCTATTTAAATAGTGTAACTAATTGCCCTCCCGTGATCCTATGTAGTTTCCTTGGTTAATTACTAACGTTATATATATATATATATAATTTTATTTTCAGTCTCCTATTTACGTGAATTCATCAATAAAAACAGGTATTCATCTATAACTCGGCTGAAAAGTGGTCTTTTCCTTTTAAATTTTCTATTTAAATAGTGTAACTAACTGCTACCCGTAATCCTATACAGTTTTCTTGGTTAATTCCTAACGTTATATATATAATTTTCATAGTTTCAATCTCTTATTTACGTGAATTCATCAATAAAAACACGTATTCATCTATAACTCGGCTGAAAAGTGGCCTTTTCCTTTTAAATTTTCTATTTAAATAGTGTATCTAACTGCTTCCCGTAATCCTTTATTGTTTTCTTATAGTTTTCTTAGTAAATTCATAACGTTATATATTTAATTTTCATATTTTCAGCCTATTTCTTACTTAAATTCATCAATAAAAACACGTATTATTCTATATCACGGCTAAAAATTGGCCTTTTCCTTTTAAATTTTCTATTTAAATAGTGTAACTAATTGCCCCCCGTAATCCTATATAGTTTTCTTGGTTAATTCCTAACGTTATATATATAATTTTCATATTTTCAGTCTCTTATTTACGTAAATTCATCAATAAAACAAGTATTCATCTATAACTCGGCTGTTAAGTGGCCTTTTCCTTTTAAATTTTCTATTAAAATAGTGTAACTAACTGCATCCCGTAATTCTATACAGTTTTCTTGGTTAATTCCTAATGTTATATATATAATTTTCATATTTTCAGTCTCTTATTTACGTAAATTCATCAATAAAAACACGTATTCATCTATAACTCGGCTGAAAAGTGGTCTTTTCCTTTTAAATTTTCTATTTAAATAGTGTAACTAACTGCTCCCCGTAATCCTATACAGTTTTCTTGGTTAATTCCTAACGTTATATATATAATTTTCATATTTTCGGTCTCTTATTTACGTGAGTTCATCAACAAAAACACGTATTCATCGATAACTCGGCTGAAAATTGGCCTTTTCCTTTTAAACTTTCTATTTAAATAGTGTAACTAATTGCCCCTCGTAATCTTATATGGTTTTCTTGGTTAATTCCTAACGTTATATATATATAATTTTCATAGTTTCAGTCTCTTATTTACGTGAATTCATCAATAAAAACAAGTATTCATCTATAACTCGGCTGAAAAGTGGCCTTTTCCTTTTAAATTTTCTATTTAAATAGTGTATCTAACTGCTTCCCGTAATCCTATATAGTTTTCTTATAGTTTTCTCAGTAAATTCGTAACGTTATATATTTAATTTTCATATTTTCAGTCTATTACTTACTTAAATTCATCAATAAAAACACGTATTATTCTATATCACGGCTAAAAATTGGCCTTTTCCTTTTAAATTTTCTATTTAAATAGTGTAACTAACTGCTCCGCGTAATCCTATACAGTTTTCTTGGTTAATTCCTAACGTTATATATATAATTTTCATAGTTTCAGTCTCTTATTTACGTGAATTCATCAATAAAAACACGTATTCATCGATAACTCGGCTGAAAAGTGGCCTTTTCCTTTTAAGTTTTCTATTAAAATAGTGTAACTAACTGCCCCCCGTAATCCTATATAGTTTACTTTGTTAATTTCCAACGTTATATATATAATTTTCATATTTTCAGTCTTCTATTTACCTGAATTCATCAATAAAACACGTATTCATCTATAACTCGGCTGTTAAGTGGCCTTTTCCTTTTAAATTTTCTATTCAAATAGTGTAACTAACTGCCCCCCGTAATCCTATACTGTTTTGTTGGTTAATTCCTAACGTTATATATATAATTTTCATATTATCAGTCTCTTAATTTACGTGAATTCATCAAAAAAAACACGTATTCATCTATAACTCGGCTGAAAAGTGGTCTTTTCCTTTTAAATTTTTTATTTAAATAGTGTAACTAACTGCTTCCCGTAATCCTATATAGTTTTCTTTGTTAATTTCCAACGTTATATATATAATTTTCATATTTTCAGTCTTCTATTTACCTGAATTCATCAATAAAACACGTATTCATCTATAACTCGGCTGAAAAGTGGCCTTTTCCTTTTAAATTTTCTATTTTAATAGTGTAACTAACTGCTCCCCCGTAATCATATACAGCTTTCTTGGTTAATTCCTAACGTTATATATATAATTTTCATATTTTCAGTCTCATATTTACGTAAATTCATCAATAAAAACACGTATTCATCTATAACTCGGCTGAAAAGTGGTCTTTTCCTTTTAAATTTTCTATTTAAATAGTGTAACTAACTGCTTCCCGTAATCCTATACAGTTTTCTTGGTTAATTCCTTACGTTATATATATAATTTTCATAATTTCGGTCTCTTATTTACGTGAATTCATCAATAAAAACACGTATTCATCGATAGCACGGCTGAAAATTGGCCTTTTCCTTTTAAATTTTCTATTTAAATAGTGTAACTAATTGCAATCCGTAATCCTATGTAGTTTTCTTGGTTAATTCCTAACGTTATATATATAATTTTCATAGTTTCAGTCTCTTATTTACGTGAATTCATCAATAAAAACACGTATTCATCTATAACTCGGCTGAAAAGTGGCCTTTTCCTTTTAAGATTTCTATTAAAATAGTGTAACTAACTGCCCCCCGTAATCCTATACAGTTTTCTTGGTTAATTCCTAACGTTATATATATAATTTTCATATTTTCAGTCTCATATTTACGTAAAGTCATCAATAAAAACACGTATTCATCTATAACTCGGCTGAAAAGTGGTCTTTTCCTTTTAAATTTTCTATTTAAATAGTGTAACTAACTGCTTCCCGTAATCCTATACAGTTTTCTTGGTTAATTCCTTACGTTATATATATAATTTTCATAATTTCGGTCTCTTATTTACGTGAATTCATCAATAAAAACACGTATTCATCGATAGCACGGCTGAAAATTGGCCTTTTCCTTTTAAATTTTCTATTTAAATAGTGTAACTAATTGCAATCCGTAATCCTATGTAGTTTTCTTGGTTAATTCCTAACGTTATATATATAATTTTCATATTTTCAGTCTCTTAATTTACGTGAATTCATCAAAAAAAACACGTATTCATCTATAACTCGGCTGTTAAGTGGCCTTTTCCTTTTAAATTTTCTATTCAAATAGTGTAACTAACTGCTTCCCGTAATCCTATACAGTTTTCTTGGTTAATTCCTAACGTTATATATATAATTTTCATATTTTCAGTCTCATATTTACGTAAAGTCATCAATAAAAACACGTATTCATCTATAACTCGGCTGAAAAGTGGTCTTTTCCTTTTAAATTTTCTATTTAAATAGTGTAGCTAACTGCTTCCCGTAATCCTATACAGTTTTCTTGGTTAATTCCTTACGTTATATATATAATTTTCATAATTTCGGTCTCTTATTCACGTGAATTCATCAATAAAAACACGTATTCATCGATAGCACGGCTGAAAATTGGCCTTTTCCTTTTAAATTTTCTATTTAAATAGTGTAACTTATTGCAATCCGTAATCCTATGTAGTTTTCTTGGTTAATTCCTAACGTTATATATATAATTTTCATAGTTTCAGTCTCTTATTTACGTGAATTCATCAATAAAAACACGTATTCATCTGTAACTCGGCTGAAAAGTGGCCTTTTCCTTTTAAATTTTCTATTTAAATAGTGTATCTAACTGCTTCCCGTAATCCTTTATAGTTTTCTTATAGTTTTCTCAGTAAATTCATAACGTTATATATTTAATTTTCATATTTTCAGTCTATTTCTTACTTAAATTCATCAATAAAAACACGTATTATTCTATATCACGGCTAAAAATTGGCCTTTTCCTTTTAAATTTTCTATTAAAATAGTGTAACTAATTGCCCCTCGTAATCCTATATAGTTTTCTTGGTTAATTCCTAACGTTATATAAATAATTTTCATATTTTCAGTCTCTTATTTACGTAAATTCATCAATAAAACAAGTATTCATCTATAACTCGGCTGTTAAGTGGCCTTTTCCTTTTAAATTTTCTATTGAAATAGTGTAACTAACTGTCCCCCGTAATCCTATACAGTTTTCTTGGTTAATTCCTAACGTTATATATATAATTTTCATATTTTCAATCTCTTATTTACGTAAATTCATCAATAAAAACGCGTATTCATCTATAACTCGGCTGGTAAGAGGCCTTTTCCTTTTAAATTTTCTATTTAAATGGTGTAATTAATTGCCCCCCGTAATCCTATACAGTTTTCTTGGTTAATTCCTTACGTTATATATATAATTTTCATAATTTCGGTCTCTTATTTACGTGAATTCATCAATAAAAACACGTATTCATCGATAGCACGGCTGAAAATTGGCCTTTTCCTTTTAAATTTTCTATTTAAATAGTGTAACTAATTGCCATCCGTAATCCTATACAGTTTTCTTGGTTAATTCCTTACGTTATATATATAATTTTCATATTTTCGGTCTCTTATTTACGTGAGTTCATCAACAAAAACACGTATTCATCGATGACTCGGCTGAAAATTGGCCTTTTCCTTTTAAATTTTCTATTTAAATAGTGTTACTAATTGCCCCTCGTAATCTTATATGGTTTTCTTGGTTAATTCCTAACGTTATATATATAATTTTCATAGTTTCAGTCTCTTATTTACGTGAATTCATCAATAAAAACAAGTATTCATCTATAACTCGGCTGAAAAGTGGCCTTTTCCTTTTAAATTTTCTATTTAAATAGTGTATCTAACTGCTTCCCGTAATCCAATATAGTTTTCTTATAGTTTTCTCAGTAAATTCGTAACGTTATATATTTAATTTTCATATTTTCAGTCTATTTCTTACTTAAATTCATCAATAAAAACACGTATTATTCTATATCACGGCTAAAAATTGGCCTTTTCCTTTTAAATTTTCTATTTAAATAGTGTAACTAACTGCTCCGCGTAATCCTATACGGTTTTCTTGGTTAATTCCTAAGGTTATATATATAATTTTCATAGTTTCAGTCTCTTATTAACGTGAATTCATCAATAAAAACACGTATTCATCGATCACTCGGCTGAAAAGTGGCCTTTTCCTTATAAGTTTTCTATTAAAATAGTGAAACTAACTGCCCCCCGTAATCCTATATAGTTTTCTTTGTTAATTCCCTACGTTATATATATAATTTTCATATTTTCAGTCTTCTATTTACCTGAATTCATCAATAAAACACGTATTCATCTATAACTCGGCTGTTAAGTGGCCTTTTCCTTTTAAATTTTCTATTCAAATAGTGTAAATAACTGCCCCCCGTAATCCTATACAGTTTTCTTGGTTAATTCCTAACGTTATATATATAATTTTCATATTTTCGGTCTCTTATTTACGTGAGTTCATCAACAAAAACACGTATTCATCGATAACTCGGCTGAAAATTGGCCTTTTCCTTTTAAATTTTCTATTTAAATAGTGTAACTAATTGCCCCTCGTAATCTTATATGGTTTTCTTGGTTAATTCCTAACGTTACATATATAATTTTCATAGTTTCAGTCTCTTATTTACGTAAATTCATCAATAAAAACACGTATTCATCTATAACTCGGCTGAAAAGTGGTCTTTTCCTTTTAAATTTTCTATTTAAATAGTGTAACTAACTGCTTCCCGTAATCCTATACAGTTTTCTTGGTTAATTCCTTACGTTATATATATAATTTTCATAATTTCGGTCTCTTATTTACGTGAATTCATCAATAAAAACACATATTCATCGATAGCACGGCTGAAAATTGGCCTTTTCCTTTTAAATGTTCTATTTAAATAGTGTAACTATTTGCAATCCGTAATCCTATGTAGTTTTCTTGGTTAATTCCTAACGTTATATATATAATTTTCATAGTTTCAGTCTCTTATTTACGTGAATTCATCAATAAAAACACGTATTCATCTATAACTCGGCTGAAAAGTGGCCTTTTCCTTTTAAATTTTCTATTTAAATAGTGTATCTAACTGCTTCTCGTAATCCTTTATAGTTTTCTTATAGTTTTCTCAGTAAATTCATAACGTTATATATTTAATTTTCATATTTTCAGTCTATTTCTTACTTAAATTCATCAATAAAAACACGTATTATTCTATATCACGGCTAAAAATTGGCCTTTTCCTTTTAAATTTTCTATTTAAATAGTGTAACTAACTTCTCCGCGTAATCCTATACAGTTTTCTTGGTTAATTCCTAACGTTATATATATAATTTTCATAGTTTCAGTCTCTTATTTACCTGAATTCATCAATAAAACACGTATTCATCTATAACTCGGCTGTTAAGTGGCCTTTTCCTTTTAAATTTTCTATTCAAATAGTGTAACTAACTGCCCCCCGTAATCCTATACAGTTTTCTTAGTTAATTCCTAACGTTATATATATAATTTTCATACTTTCATTCTCATATTTACGTAAATTCATCAATAAAAACACGTATTCATCTATAACTCGGCTGAAAAGTGGTCTTTTCCTTTTAAATTTTCTATTTAAATAGTGTAACTAACTGCTTCCCG
The DNA here is from genome assembly GCA_036936625.1 of Parnassius smintheus behrii. NCBI lineage: Eukaryota > Metazoa > Arthropoda > Insecta > Lepidoptera > Papilionidae > Parnassius > Parnassius smintheus. Next base: position 35,849,108 of record JAUPFT010000029.1, read on the forward strand.
TAATCCTATACAGTTTTCTTGGTTAATTCCTTACGTTATATATATAATTTTCATAATTTCGGTCTCTTATTAACGTGAATTCATCAATAAAAACCCGTATTCATCGATAGCACGGCTGAAAATTGGCCTTTTCCTTTTAAATTTTCTATTTAAATAGTGTAACTAATTGCAATCCGTAATCCTATGTAGTTTTCTTGGTTAATTCCTAACGTTATATATATAATTTTCATAGTTTCAGTCTCTTATTTACGTGAATTCATCAATAAAAACACGTATTCATCTATAACTCGGCTGAAAAGTGGCCTTTTCCTTTTAAATTTTCTATTTAAATAGTGTATCTAACTGCTTCCCGTAATCCTTTATAGTTTTCTTATAGTTTTCTCAGTAAATTCATAACGTTATATATTTAATTTTCATATTTTCAGTCTATTTCTTACTTAAATTCATCAATAAAAACACGTATTATTCTATATCACGGCTTAAAATTGGCCTTTTCCTTTTAAATTTTCTATTAAAATAGTGTAACTAATTGCCCCTCGTAATCCTATATAGTTTTCTTGGTTAATTCCTAACGTTATATATATAATTTTCATATTTTCAGTCTCTTATTTACGTAAATTCATCAATAAAACAAGTATTCATCTATAACTCGGCTGTTAAGTGGCCTTTTTCTTTTAAATTTTCTATTGAAATAGTGTAACTAACTGTCCACCGTAATCCTATACAGTTTTCTTGGTTAATTCCTAACGTTATATACATAATTTTCATATTTTCAATCTCTTATTTACGTAAATTCATCAATAAAAACACGTATTCATCTATAACTCGGCTGTTAAGAGGCCTTTTCCTTTTAAATTTTCTATTTAAATAGTGTAACTAATTGCCCCCCGTAATCCTATACAGTTTTCTTGGTTAATTCCTAATGTTATATATATAATTTTCATATTTTCGGTCTCCTATTTACGTGAATTCATCAATAAAACACATATTCATCTATAACTCGGCTGTTAAGTGGCCTTTTCCTTTTAAATTTTCTATTTAAATAGTGTAACTAATTGCCCCTCGTAATCCTATACAGTTTTCTTGGTTAATTCCTAACGTTATATATATAATTTTCATATTTTCAGTCCCTTATTTACGTAAATTCATCAATAAAAACACGTATTTATCTATAACTTGGCTGAAAAGTGGTCTTTTCCTTTTAAAATTTCTATTTAAATAGTAAAACTAACTGCTTCCCGTAATTCTATACAGTTTTCTTGGTTAATTCCTAACGTTATATATATAATTTTCATATTTTCGGTCTCTTATTTACGTGAATTCATCAATAAAAACACGTATTCATCGATAACTCGGCTGAAAATTGGCCTTTTCCTTTTAAATTTTCCATTTAAATAGTGTAACTAATTGCCCCTCGTAATCTTATATGGTTTTCTTGGTTAATTCCTAACGTAATATATATAATTTTCATAGTTTCAGTCTCTTATTTACGTGAATTCATCAATAAAAACACGTATTCATCTATAACTCGGCTGAAAAGTGGCCTTTTCCTTTTAAATTTTCTATTTAAATAGTGTATCTAACTGCTTCCCGTAATCCTTTATAGTTTTCTTATAGTTTTCTCAGTAAATTCATAACGTTATATATTTAATTTTCATATTTTCAGTCTATTTCTTACTTAAATTCATCAATAAAAACACTTATTATTCTATATCACGGCTTAAAATTGGCCTTTTCCTTTTAAATTTTCTATTAAAATAGTGTAACTAATTGCCCCTCGTAATCCTATATAGTTTTCTTGGTTAATTCCTAACGTTATATATATAATTTTCATATTTTCAGTCTCTTATTTACGTAAATTCATCAATAAAACAAGTATTCATCTATAACTCGGCTGTTAAGTGGCCTTTTCCTTTTAAATTTTCTATTGAAATAGTGTAACTAACTGTCCCCCGTAATCCTATACAGTTTTCTTGGTTAAATCCTAACGTTATATATATAATTTTCATATTTTCAGTCTCTTATTTACGTAAATTCATCAATAAAAACACGTATTCATCTATAACTCGGCTGTTAAGAGGCCTTTTCCTTTTAAATTTTCTATTTAAATAGTGTAACTAATTGCCCCCCGTAATCCTATACAGTTTTCTTGGTTAATTCCTAACGTTATATATATAATTTTCATAGTTTAAGTCTCTTATTTACGTGAATTCATCAATAAAAACACGTATTCATCGATAACTCGGCTGAAAAGTGGCCTTTTCCTTTTAAGTTTTCTATTAAAATAGTGTAACTAACTGCCCCCCGTAATCCTATATAGTTTTCTTTGTTAATCTCCAACGTTATATATATAATTTTGATATTTTCAGTCTTCTATTTACCTGAATTCATCAATAAAACACGTATTCATCTATAACTCGGCTGTTAAGTGGCCTTTTCCTTTTAAATTTTCTATTCAAATAGTGTAACTAACTGCCTACCGTAATCCTATACTGTTTTGTTGGTTAATTCCTAACGTTATATATATAATTTTCATATTTTCAGTCTCTTAATTTACGTGAATTCATCAAAAAAAACACGTATTCATCTATAACTCGGCTGAAAAGTGGCCTTTTCCTTTTAAATTTTCTATTTTAATAGTGTAACTAACTGCTCCCCCGTAATCATATACAGCTTTCTTGGTTAATTCCTAACGTTATATATATAATTTTCATATTTTCAGTCTCATATTTACGTAAATTCATCAATAAAAACACGTATTCATCTATAACTCGGCTGAAAAGTGGTCTTTTCCTTTAAAATTTTCTATTTATATAGTGTAACTAACTGCTTCCCGTAATCCTATACAGTTTTCTTGGTTAATTCCTTACGTTATATATATAATTTTCATAATTTCGGTCTCTTATTTACGTGAATTCATCAATAAAAACACGTATTCATCGATAGCACGGCTGAAAATTGGCCTTTTCCTTTTAAATTTTCTATTTAAATAGTGTAACTAATTGCAATCCGTAATCCTATGTAGTTTTCTTGGTTAATTCCTAACGTTATATATATATAATTTTCATAGTTTCAGTCTCTTATTTACGTGAATTCATCAATAAAAACACGTATTCATCTATAACTATAACTAATCTATAACTCGGCTGAAAAGTGGCCTTTTCCTTTTAAGATTTCTATTAAAATAGTGTAACTAACTGCCCCCCGTAATCCTATACAGTTTTCTTGGTTAATTCCTAACGTTATATATATAATTTTCATATTTTCAGTCTCATATTTACGTAAAGTCATCAATAAAAACACGTATTCATCTATAACTCGGCTGAAAAGTGGTCTTTTCCTTTTAAATTTTCTATTTAAATAGTGTAGCTAACTGCTTCCCGTAATCCTATACAGTTTTCTTGGTTAATTCCTTACGTTATATATATAATTTTCATAATTTCGGTCTCCTATTTACGTGAATTCATCAATAAAAACACGTATTCATCGATAGCACGGCTGAAAATTGGCCTTTTCCTTTTAAATTTTCTATTTAAATAGTGTAACTAATTGCAATCCGTAATCCTATGTAGTTTTCTTGGTTAATTCCTAACGTTATATATATAATTTTCATATTTTCAGTCTCTTAATTTACGTGAATTCATCAAAAAAAACACGTATTCATCTATAACTCGGCTGTTAAGTGGCCTTTTCCTTTTAAATTTTCTACTCAAATAGTGTAACTAACTGCTTCCCGTAATCCTATACAAATTTATTGGTTAATTCCTAACGTTATATATATAATTTTCATATTTTCAGTCTCATATTTACGTAAAGTCATCAATAAAAACACGTATTCATCTATAACTCGGCTGAAAAGTGGTCTTTTCCTTTTAAATTTTCTATTTAAATAGTGTAGCTAACTGCTTCCCGTAATCCTATACAGTTTTCTTGGTTAATTCCTTACGTTATATATATAATTTTCATAATTTCGGTCTCTTATTTACGTGAATTCATCAATAAAAACACGTATTCATCGATAACTCGGCTGAAAATTGGCCTTTTCCTTTTAAATTTTCCATTTAAATAGTGTAACTAATTGCCCCTCGTAATCTTATATGGTTTTCTTGGTTAATTCCTAACGTAATATATATAATTTTCATAGTTTCAGTCTCTTATTTACGTGAATTCATCAATAAAAACACGTATTCATCTATAACTCGGCTGAAAAGTGGCCTTTTCCTTTTAAATTTTCTATTTAAATAGTGTATCTAACTGCTTCCCGTAATCCTTTATAGTTTTCTTATAGTTTTCTCAGTAAATTCATAACGTTATATATTTAATTTTCATATTTTCAGTCTATTTCTTACTTAAATTCATCAATAAAAACACTTATTATTCTATATCACGGCTTAAAATTGGCCTTTTCCTTTTAAATTTTCTATTAAAATAGTGTAACTAATTGCCCCTCGTAATCCTATATAGTTTTCTTGGTTAATTCCTAACGTTATATATATAATTTTCATATTTTCATTCTCTTATTTACGTAAATTCATCAATAAAACAAGTATTCATCTATAACTCGGCTGTTAAGTGGCCTTTTCCTTTTAAATTTTCTATTGAAATAGTGTAACTAACTGTCCCCCGTAATCCTATACAGTTTTCTTGGTTAAATCCTAACGTTATATATATAATTTTCATATTTTCAGTCTCTTATTTACGTAAATTCATCAATAAAAACACGTATTCATCTATAACTCGGCTGTTAAGAGGCCTTTTCCTTTTAAATTTTCTATTTAAATAGTGTAACTAATTGCCCCCCGTAATCCTATACAGTTTTCTTGGTTAATTCCTAACGTTATATATATAATTTTCATAGTTTAATTCTCTTATTTACGTGAATTCATCAATAAAAACACGTATTCATCGATAACTCGGCTGAAAAGTGGCCTTTTCCTTTTAAGTTTTCTATTAAAATAGTGTAACCAACTGCCCCCCGTAATCATATATAGTTTTCTTTGTTAATTTCCAACGTTATATATATAATTTTGATATTTTCAGTCTTCTATTTACCTGAATTCATCAATAAAACACGTATTCATCTATAACTCGGCCGTTAAGTGGCCTTTTCCTTTTAAATTTTCTATTCAAATAGTGTAACTAACTGCCTACCGTAATCCTATACTGTTTTGTTGGTTAATTCCTAACGTTATATATATAATTTTCATATTTTCAGTCTCTTAATTTACGTGAATTCATCAAAAAAAACACGTATTCATCTATAACTCGGCTGAAAAGTGGCCTTTTCCTTTTAAATTTTCTATTTTAATAGTGTAACTAACTGCTCCCCCGTAATCATATACAGCTTTCTTGGTTAATTCCTAACGTTATATATATAATTTTCATATTTTCAGTCTCATATTTACGTAAATTCATCAATAAAAACACGTATTCATCTATAACTCGGCTGAAAAGTGGTCTTTTCCTTTAAAATTTTCTATTTATATAGTGTAACTAACTGCTTCCCGTAATCCTATACAGTTTTCTTGGTTAATTCCTTACGTTATATATATAATTTTCATAATTTCGGTCTCTTATTTACGTGAATTCATCAATAAAAACACGTATTCATCGATAGCACGGCTGAAAATTGGCCTTTTCCTTTTAAATTTTCTATTTAAATAGTGTAACTAATTGCAATCCGTAATCCTATGTAGTTTTCTTGGTTAATTCCTAACGTTATATATATATAATTTTCATAGTTTCAGTCTCTTATTTACGTGAATTCATCAATAAAAACACGTATTCATCTATAACTATAACTAATCTATAACTCGGCTGAAAAGTGGCCTTTTCCTTTTAAGATTTCTATTAAAATAGTGTAACTAACTGCCCCCCGTAATCCTATACAGTTTTCTTGGTTAATTCCTAACGTTATATATATAATTTTCATATTTTCAGTCTCATATTTACGTAAAGTCATCAATAAAAACACGTATTCATCTATAACTCGGCTGAAAAGTGGTCTTTTCCTTTTAAATTTTCTATTTAAATAGTGTAGCTAACTGCTTCCCGTAATCCTATACAGTTTTCTTGGTTAATTCCTTACGTTATATATATAATTTTCATAATTTCGGTCTCCTATTTACGTGAATTCATCAATAAAAACACGTATTCATCGATAGCACGGCTGAAAATTGGCCTTTTCCTTTTAAATTTTCTATTTAAATAGTGTAACTAATTGCAATCCGTAATCCTATGTAGTTTTCTTGGTTAATTCCTAACGTTATATATATAATTTTCATATTTTCAGTCTCTTAATTTACGTGAATTCATCAAAAAAAACACGTATTCATCTATAACTCGGCTGTTAAGTGGCCTTTTCCTTTTAAATTTTCTACTCAAATAGTGTAACTAACTGCTTCCCGTAATCCTATACAAATTTATTGGTTAATTCCTAACGTTATATATATAATTTTCATATTTTCAGTCTCATATTTACGTAAAGTCATCAATAAAAACACGTATTCATCTATAACTCGGCTGAAAAGTGGTCTTTTCCTTTTAAATTTTCTATTTAAATAGTGTAGCTAACTGCTTCCCGTAATCCTATACAGTTTTCTTGGTTAATTCCTTACGTTATATATATAATTTTCATAATTTCGGTCTCTTATTTACGTGAATTCATCAATAAAAACACGTATTCATCGATAACTCGGCTGAAAATTGGCCTTTTCCTTTTAAATTTTCCATTTAAATAGTGTAACTAATTGCCCCTCGTAATCTTATATGGTTTTCTTGGTTAATTCCTAACGTAATATATATAATTTTCATAGTTTCAGTCTCTTATTTACGTGAATTCATCAATAAAAACACGTATTCATCTATAACTCGGCTGAAAAGTGGCCTTTTCCTTTTAAATTTTCTATTTAAATAGTGTATCTAACTGCTTCCCGTAATCCTTTATAGTTTTCTTATAGTTTTCTCAGTAAATTCATAACGTTATATATTTAATTTTCATATTTTCAGTCTATTTCTTACTTAAATTCATCAATAAAAACACTTATTATTCTATATCACGGCTTAAAATTGGCCTTTTCCTTTTAAATTTTCTATTAAAATAGTGTAACTAATTGCCCCTCGTAATCTTATATAGTTTTCTTGGTTAATTCCTAACGTTATATATATAATTTTCATATTTTCAGTCTCTTATTTACGTAAATTCATCAATAAAACAAGTATTCATCTATAACTCGGCTGTTAAGTGGCCTTTTCCTTTTAAATTTTCTATTGAAATAGTGTAACTAACTGTCCCCCGTAATCCTATACAGTTTTCTTGGTTAATTCCTAACGTTATATATATAATTTTCATATTTTCAGTCTCTTATTTACGTAAATTCATCAATAAAAACACGTATTCATCTATAACTCGGCTGTTAAGAGGCCTTTTCCTTTTAAATTTTCTATTTAAATAGTGTAACTAATTGCCCCTTGTAATCCTATACAGTTTTCTTGGTTAATTCCTAACGTTATATATATAATTTTCATTGTTTCAGTCTCTTATTTACGTGAATTCATCAATAAAAACACGTATTCATCGATAACTCGGCTGAAAAGTGGCCTTTTCCTTTTAAGTTTTCTATTAAAATAGTGTAACTAACTGCCCCCCGTAATCCTATATAGTTTTCTTTGTTAATTTCCAACGTTATATATATAATTTTCATATTTTCAGTCTTCTATTTACCTGAATTCATCAATAAAACACGTATTCATCTATAACTCGGCTGTTAAGTGGCCTTTTCCTTTTAAATTTTCTATTCAAATAGTGTAACTAACTGCCCCCCGTAATCCTATACTGTTTTGTTGGTTAATTCCTAACGTTATATATATAATTTTCATATTTTCAGTCTCTTAATTTACGTGAATTCATCAAAAAAAACACGTATTCATCTATAACTCGGCTGAAAAGTGGCCTTTTCCTTTTAAGATTTCTATTAAAATAGTGTAACTAACTGCCCCCCGTAATCCTATACAGTTTTCTTGGTTAATTCCTAACATTATATATATAATTTTCATATTTTCAGTCTCATATTTACGTAAAGTCATCAATAAAAACACGTATTCATCTATAACTCGGCTGAAAAGTGGTCTTTTCCTTTTAAATTTTCTATTTAAATAGTGTAGCTAACTGCTTCCCGTAATCCTATACAGTTTTCTTGGTTAATTCCTTACGTTATATATATAATTTTCATAATTTCGGTCTCTTATTTACGTGAATTCATCAATAAAAACACGTATTCATCGATAGCACGGCTGAAAATTGGCCTTTTCCTTTTAAATTTTCTATTTAAATAGTGTAACTAATTGCAATCCGTAATCCTATGTAGTTTTCTTGGTTAATTCCTAACGTTATATATATAATTTTCATATTTTCAGTCTCTTAATTTACGTGAATTCATCAAAAAAAACACGTATTCATCTATAACTCGGCTGTTAAGTGGCCTTTTCCTTTTAAATTTTCTATTCAATTGGTGTAACTAACTGCTTCCCGTAATCCTATACAGTTTTCTTGGTTAATTCCTAACGTTATATATATAATTTTCATATTTTCAGTCTCATATTTACGTAAAGTCATCAATAAAAACACGTATTCATCTATAACTCGGCTGAAAAGTGGTCTTTTCCTTTTAAATTTTCTATTTAAATAGTGTAGCTAACTGCTTCCCGTAATCCTATACAGTTTTCTTGGTTAATTCCTTACGTTATATATACAATTTTCATAATTTCGGTCTCTTATTTACGTGAATTCATCAATAAAAACACGTATTCATCGATAACTCGGCTGAAAATTGGCCTTTTCCTTTTAAATTTTCCATTTAAATAGTGTAACTAATAGCCCCTCGTAATCTTATATGGTTTTCTTGGTTAATTCCTAACGTAATATATATAATTTTCATAGTTTCAGTCTCTTATTTACGTGAATTCATCAATAAAAACACGTATTCATCTATAACTCGGCTGAAAAGTGGCCTTTTCCTTTTAAATTTTCTATTTAAATAGTGTATCTAACTGCTTCCCGTAATCCTTTATAGTTTTCTTATAGTTTTCTCAGTAAATTCATAACGTTATATATTTAATTTTCATATTTTCAGTCTATTTCTTACTTAAATTCATCAATAAAAACACTTATTATTCTATATCACGGCTTAAAATTGGCCTTTTCCTTTTAAATTTTCTATTAAAATAGTGTAACTAATTGCCCCTCGTAATCTTATATAGTTTTCTTGGTTAATTCCTAACGTTATATATATAATTTTCATATTTTCAGTCTCTTATTTACGTAAATTCATCAATAAAACAAGTATTCATCTATAACTCGGCTGTTAAGTGGCCTTTTCCTTTTAAATTTTCTATTGAAATAGTGTAACTAACTGTCCCCCGTAATCCTATACAGTTTTCTTGGTTAATTCCTAACGTTATATATATATATAATTTTCATAGTTTCAGTCTCTTAATTTACGTGAATTCATCAAAAAAAACACGTATTCATCTATAACTCGGCTGTTAAGTGGCCTTTTCCTTTTAAATTTTCTATTCAAATAGTGTAACTAACTGCCCCCCGTAATCCTATACTGTTTTGTTGGTTAATTCCTAACGTTATATATATAATTTTCATATTTTCAGTCTCTTAATTTACGTGAATTCATCAAAAAAAACACGTATTCATCTATAACTCGGCTGAAAAGTGGCCTTTTCCTTTTAAATTTTCTATTTTAATAGTGTAACTAACTGCTCCCCCGTAATCATATACAGCTTTCTTGGTTAATTCCTAACGTTATATATATAATTTTCATATTTTCAGTCTCATATTTACGTAAATTCATCAATAAAAACACGTATTCATCTATAACTCGGCTGAAAAGTGGTCTTTTCCTTTAAAATTTTCTATTTAAATAGTGTAACTAACTGCTTCCCGTAATCCTATACAGTTTTCTTGGTTAATTCCTTACGTTATATATATAATTTTCATAATTTCGGTCTCTTATTTACGTGAATTCATCAATAAAAACACGTATTCATCGATAGCACGGCTGAAAATTGGCCTTTTCCTTTTAAATTTTCTATTTAAATAGTGTAACTAACTGCAATCCGTAATCCTATGTAGTTTTCTTGGTTAATTCCTAACGTTATATATATAATTTTCATAGTTTCACTCTCTTATTTACGTGAATTCATCAATAAAAACACGTATTCATCTATAACTATAACTAATCTATAACTCGGCTGAAAAGTGGCCTTTTCCTTTTAAGATTTCTATTAAAATAGTGTAACTAACTGCCCCCCGTAATCCTATACAGTTTTCTTGGTTAATTCCTAACGTTATATATATAATTTTCATATTTTCAGTCTCATATTTACGTAAAGTCATCAATAAAAACACGTATTCATCTATAACTCGGCTGAAAAGTGGTCTTTTCCTTTTCCCCCCTTACCCTTCCTTACCCCCTAGTCTAGTTAAGACTTGTTAAGCGCACGTGCACTCGCGCCAGCTTGTATAGGCTTCGCGTGCAATGGCGTGTGTTCACACAGGGTAGCGATAACTCGCTTGGTAAATGACCGGAGATGATGTTGAGCTGATCTTCAAATTGGTTGGGCTTGATGAGATGGGTGTCAACTCTCCCGTCCTTCACGTCAGTTACTAGGTCTAGGAGTTGCTGTTGTATTTGTCGTATGTTTGAAATGATCAAGTTCACGGCCAGAGCGGTAGCTGTTATGTACATAGCATTGTCATGGCTGAGTTGTATGCGTTTTTCCGTTTCAGCGAGATGATTGTCGATGATACGAAATTGTGTGTTCATTACTTCCTCGTTTCTTTTTAGAAGATTATATTCACTTTCGATGATCGATGTGTGATTTTTGTAGAGATTCAATAGATGATTTTCGTTTGACTGGATTATGTTGATATCCTTCACGTACTGATTGGCAAATCTCTCATCCAGAGTACCAAAAAGGGAGTTTGCTAGGTATCCTATTCCATTCACTAGTCCTCTTTTTCTTCGAGACGGTCCATGCTCTGATCGTAAGATATCGTTATAGTGTTGAATTTCGTTAAGTTTGTGTTGAAACTGGGATGAAATTGTAAGATAGGCTGCTTCATTCTTGCATAATGTGTTCAAATGGTTGACATAGTTTTGTATGTTGTCCAAACTCCGCCAATATGTCGTCATGTTGTAGTATACAACCATTTTCCACGTATCTTGAATAATCTGCACATCAGACACCTTGTCAAAATAAACGACTCTTGAACTGCTAAGCCTTGTTATGTCGATCATTTGTTGCGTAGTAGGTCCAACACACATCGAAAATATAAGTAGTAACGTACAAAAAAGGTTGTTGAAGTGTTTTTTGCCGTTGGTGTTTCTTCGTTTTCTTTGCGTATTTATTGCAGGCTTCGTAGTGTCAACGTCAGAAGATGCAGTTGTATAAGATGACGGATCCAACGGAAGGCGTGACAATTTTGTAATCGGTCGCTTCATATTACTTGTTTTAGTTTTCAGTGTGACGACTCGTACCCGGCCGTCCGCACCTGGGTGAGTCTCCAACACCCGTCCCAGGATCCATTTGGCAGGAGGAATGTTGTCTTCTCTGACGATAACGACGTCCCCAACTTCTAAGTTTTTAGTAGGGAAGTGCCATTTGCTTCGAGTTTGTAGAGTTTGAAGATAGTCAGTAGACCACCTTCTCCAGAAGTCCTTGTACATTTTTTCCGTAAGTTGCCATCTTGTAGAGAAGGTCATGTCATTACCCTCAGCGGATAGTGGTGATTCTAGAGAAGGCTCGCCGATTAGGAAGTGAGCTGGTGTCAAGCAGTCAAGGTCTTCGATATTCTCTGACAACGCCACCAGGGGGCGAGAGTTGAGACATCCTTCAATCTGCGCCAACAGTGTAGAAAATTCCTCGAACGTAAGTTTTTGATCCCCAAGTACTCGTTTGAGGTGATGTTTCAGGCTTTTTACTGCAGCTTCGTAGAGTCCACCAGCAGTAGGCCAGGAAGGAGCGTTAAAATGCCATTCAATGCCCCACTCTGATATGTTAGTTATGACGTCATTGTTTATGTAGCATTGTAATGCCTCCTTTCGTTGTTTTTCCAATGCTCTTGCTGCGCCCACGAAGTTGGTGCCGTTGTCGCTGTAGATGTGACGAGGCTTTCCTCGGCGGGCACACATTCGTTTCAAGGCGTTCAGAAAAGCCACTGTGCTGAGATCGGAGACAAGTTCGAGGTGAAGAGCTTTTGTGCACAGACACACAAATACAGCTACGTAGGCCTTCATTGTCTTTATTCCTCTGCCCTTGTTAGCCTTTACCTCCACATGCCCAGTGAAATCTACACCGGTGTGTGTGAAAGGCCTTGATGGTGTGACGCGTGGAGGAGGTAAATCACCCATAAGTTGGTTGTTGTTGATAGTTTTGAAGCGATGACACGTGATGCACCGTATAAGTCGTTTTTTCACTGCTCTCAAACCGCTGATAATCCAATATCTGTTGCGTAGATATGATAGAGTTAGTCTGGCTCCACCATGCAGGGTCCTCTTGTGCGCTTGGTCGATCAGTAACTCCGTTAACCTGTCATTGTAAGGTACGATAATTGGATGTTTTTGTTCTTGACTTAAGTTGGCATTTTCCAGACGTCCTCCTACACGTAAGATTTCGTGTTTGTCCAGGAATGGATTTAAGTTTAAAATACTGCTTGTTATTCGCACTTTATGATGTTTATTGAGTTGTGCAATGTCGTCGGCGAAATGACTAGTTTGTATAGCCTTGATAATTGCATTATGTGCGTTCTGCAGGTCACTCGTTGCTAAGTACGATGACCGCATGGCATTGTTGACGTCACGTGCATTGTTTATGAACCGAAGTATCCAACTTAGGATTCGAGTTACGCGTGCCATACAGCTGTGTTTGTTTAAAAGTTCTCCGATTAATGGCATCGACCTTTGTGACACGCAAACTTGTTTGACCTTTTTCTCTTCAACAGTTGTGTGGAATTGGTCTTGAAGTGGGAGATCGTTGTCTTTTAGCCAAATAGGTCCCCACCATAAATGATGATTCGCCAGTTGTAGTGGAGTTAGGCCTCTGCTGGCACAATCTGCTGGGTTATATTCAGACTTGACGTGCCTCCAGCATCCCGATGGCATGATGACAGTGATCTGTGTTACGCGATTAGCCACAAATGTAGTCCATCTTGAAGGCCCCCCTTGTAACCAACCCATCACGATCATAGAATCTGTCCAACCATGTATTGTTACAATCTGTGAGTTTATTGACTCTATGACCTTTTTCATAAGTCGAGACAGTAGTAGGGCACCGCATAGTTCAAGCCGTGGTAAAGACGGGGGTTTTCTTAATGGTGCGAGCTTAGTTTTTCCCGCCACCAGCGTGATAAATTGTTGCCCTTCTTCACTAATAGATTTACAGTAGATAACGCAGCCGTAGGCTTTCTCGGAGGCGTCACTGAATCCGTGTAACTCGATGGGTTGTTTAGTGTTACCAATCCAGCGTTGTAAAGCGATGGTATTGATAGTGGGCAATTCTTGTTGAAAGGTTGTCCACTCTTGTTGTATGTCTTCCGGAAGAGGTTCATCCCAATTTGTTGAAGCAAGCCAAGCTTGTTGAAATATGAGTTTTGCCTTCATTGTTACCGGAGACAGCCAACCAAGTGGGTCATATAATTTTGATAGATCAGAGAGCAATGTCCGCTTCGTTGTGACGTCACGTGTGTTACTAAGTGGCGCCTTGAATGTAAACTGATCAGTGTGCGGATTCCAGGTTAAGCCGAGTGTTTTGTTACTCTCTGCGTCCTTGAAGTCAAACATATTCTGGCTTATGAGATGTTCAGGTAAAGGTTGAAGCAATCTGGGGTGGTTACTAGCCCATTTGCGAAGATTGAACCCACCGCCTTTTAACAGGTCAATCAATTGGTTTTGAGCGTCTTGTGCTTCTAACATGTCGTTGCTGCCACCAAGTAGGTCATCCACATACAGCTGGTGAGTAAGGATCTCTGCCGCGAGAGGATAGCGGTGTCCATCGTCCATTACGAGTTGTATTATGGTGCGCATTGCCAAAAATGGTGCAGCTTTGGTACCATATGTTACAGTGCACGGTTGGTATTCTTTGATGAGATCTGTAGCAGAGTCACGCCATACAATTTTTTGCAGGTGTTGATCTTCATCGTGTATCAGTACTTGACGGTAAAACTTCTCAATGTCTGCAGTGTAGACGTATTGAAAGGCTCGCCAACGTAGAATCATAGATTGTAGGTCTTGTTGGAGGTTAGGCCCGCACTCCATGAGATCGTTCAAGCTTTGTCCTGTACTTGTCTTGGCAGAGGCACTAAAGACTACGCGCAATTTTGTAGTTGTTGAGTCCAGCTTTTGTACGCCGTGATGAGGTAAGAAGTAGCTTGGTTTATGGTGTTCAGTGCATAGCTTCATGTGGCCGAGTTGTAGATATTCGTCAATAAACTTCTTGTATGACGTAGAAAATGTTTCCTGTTTGGCCAATCGTTTTTCTAACTGCCGAAATTGTGCGATTGCCTGTGGCTTAGAAGTGCCCAAGGTTTGTTCGTAGTTTATTTTCATTGGAAGTCTGACTGCATATCGTCCGTCTTCTTTTCTTGTTGTTGTGGTTGAATAAATAGATTCACAGTATTCTTCCTCTGATGTTAGATTGTGATTGGTTTCGGTTATCTCCTCCATCTCCCAAAATCGAGATACATCGTCAAGATTAATGAGCACGTGGCAGTTGAAGGTTTTGATATTGCCCAGCAGTACCCAGCCCACTTTTGTCTGTTGAGCCATGGGTGCGTGTGAAGGTCCTCGTAGCATACCACTCATTACTATGTCAGCATACACTCCAGCGTCTAACAGAACGTCCACTGGTCTCGAGATGTTGAAGTCGGGATCCGCCAGTTGTATGTTCTGAATATGTGGCCAGTCTTGTTTTTCGAAGGTGTAATTAGGCAGGTTGCTGAGCATGTTGGCCATTACCATGGCTTCGATTGTAAATGAATGGCCTCCGTACAAAGACTCACAGTCTAACCGTACGGTTCCGTTGCTATGATGTGCTGACGTCCCTATGCCTGAGACTGTGGCGTTTCGATTTTGTCTTTGCAGTCCCAGCCGTTGCGCAGCATCTTCAGTTATTAGATTTATCTGTGATCCTTGGTCGAGAAGGCATCGCAATTGAACAGTCGATCCATCAGCTGCCATCACCTTTAATTGAACGGTCGCTAGTAGGACTTCGTTATAATTTCCAGACACGTGGTTTGCCTTTTGCTGTGACGTATGTGGCTTGTTGCTAGGTATAACGTTATTTGAGACTGCGATTTCAACTTTGCGGTAAATATCGTGCAATGTTGTGTGGTGTGCTTCTTTGCACACGCGGCATCTTTTGTTGGAGTTGCATTTATTGTCGTTGTGTAAGTACAGGCAATTGCGACAAATATGTAGTTGCGAAATTGACCTCATTTTGTCTTCCGGTGACATGTCTTGAAACGACTTGCAGTAGAGTAAAATATGATTGTTTTTACACAGCGGGCAATTTTTGTCTGTGCTTGTATGATATGCTCGAAGAAAACTACGCCTGTTGGTGTTGTTAAAGTCCTTCTTAAATTGAGCTGTTGCCTCCTTGTTGGTCGAATTGTTTGACTTGTTAGGTGTCTGTCTCTTCTTTTGAACAGGTTCAAGCGCAGTAAACTTGTTTTCCAAGAAGTTTATCAGCTCATCCAAGGAAGGTAGCTCTCTCGGAGCCTTTCTGATCTCCATGTAGGCTGCATACGTGTCGGAGTCCAATTTGCCAGTGAGAATGTGCACCAGGATCGGATCCCAAGTCGTTGTGTCGATGCCCAGATTGTGAATAGCATGTATGGTCTCGACACTTGTGTCATGTAGCTTCTTCAGCTCGTATGCATTCTGTGTTTGCAACGCCGTTTGTCCCATAAGGGTTTGTATATGTTTTGTAAACAAAAGTTGTCGGTTGTTGTACCTATGGGTGAGTATCTCCCAACAGGTGTCGTAATTATCAGCTGATACTGTAAGATGCTGTACGATGCGCTCCGCCTCGCCTTTAAGTTTGCCCTTGAGGTGCTGCATCTTTTGCGTTTTTGTCAACATGACATTGTTGTGGATGGCTTCACAGTAGAGGTCCATGAATGTAGGCCACTGGGTATAATTACCAGAAAAAGAAGGAATCTCAATTGTAGGCACTTGCTGATGCTGTTGAGATACTGAGTTAAGCTTACGATTCAAATCCCTTTTTGTAGTTTCGTACAAGGTTTCGTATGCAGAAAACTCTTCTTCGTAGCCTACATCACCGCCAGAAGTCAGGTTATCGATTTGCCAGTGGAGTTCGTCGATCAGTTTCCAGCGAGACTGCAGCGAATTCAGTTTGTCACAAATTTCCCACTTTTCTGTCAACTCTTTGGTGTTGATGTTTTTAATCACCCTAGAGAGCGCCCGGAAATTAGTGCGTTGTTGGCTAATGAACTCATCAGACCTTGATGGTACTCCAGTTTCCGCAGTTTTCACCTCGTAGTTCGCCAGCATGTCACGAATCGCTTCGTACCGCTTCTTTGTGGTGGTGTAGGTATCATTGATGAAATAGTCGTCATCCAAGTCACTGTCTGTTTTTTTTTAGAACACCATGATTCATGTTGAACACCTCCCATTGAGCATTCAAAGCATCCAACCTTTTCTGTATGTATGTTCCTGACTTACGTGAATCAGAATCCTTTTTGAAGTTAGCCTCAATTTTAAGGATAGATTCAATGATTGTTCTCTGTTGTTGAAGTAGGTTCTCCATGGTTTAAGAACGATGTTGTAAATAGTTGGTTTCAGATACGTGTGACTGCGACTCTTACCGTAGTATGCACCTCAATCAAGCTGGTGAGACCCGCTTGTGGGAGGCCAGCAACCAAAGTGACACTACAGATAGAATCACGAATTACTCTTTTTTTTTTTTTTCCAAATACACTTTACTGTTGAACTATTGTAGACGTAATATGCAAGTCTTAGTTCACGTCGAAAGCTCGAAGGACCAAAATGTAGGGGGTATTTTGTGAATTGTGACCCTCTACATATAATTGATATGTAGTATATTAATGTAGGTTGTATCTTCTACGTTACGGGATGTGGTAATTAAAACTGTGTCCGTTTCCGTAGAGAGCGTTTATTGTACTGAAAATACTTATGAATAAAAAATGTAATTATAGTGAACGTGTCGCGCGCGCAGGCGCGATATCAGCATTATTTTCTAAACTGTTGAAATATCATGTACTTGCTCGTACATCGAAAACCTTTATTTTAAATCCCGATTTCTTTGAAAGCTGATGTTATATTTGTCGCTACATCGAAGATAACGACTCGACGTTGGAATACTGAACGGAGGCAATGCGACAGTAGGCGTTTATGTGCAGAATGTATTTATAAAATTGTATTAAGAATTATGTGTTACATTTAAAAATAAGAACAGACGGGACGCTGCGTACATACGAGTATAAATGAGAAGCAAGGCATTCCATCTTAGTTCTCAAGGGTGAAAACACATCTGCATTTTGATTCTTGTTCGAGAATATAATTGAGAGATCTATGTGCCACGTCATCCACATTTATCAACAGGTAGACTAAGTTTAAACAAAAATAGAATAAGGGTGACAAACATGCACACAGTATACCTGATGGTAAGTTGATGCTGTGACCCATAGACATCATAATCTATCCTCGATTGAGAACCAAATTGCAGATGCGTTATCACCCCTGAGGACTCAAATGGAATACCTCGTTTCTGGTAAAATGGGTCTCCAGTTCTCAACACTCAACATACGAAACAAAGCAGCATTAAGCTACTATTTTACGCCAGTATTCTTTGAGAGCGTGGTCGTTCCCCGGTCAAGCCGTGCTTAAACCGTAACACAGCTGCATCATGACTATGATGTTAAAAATTACAAAACCAAATCTATGGATTGACTTTATTATTTATTTATTTATTCTTTTTTGTACACCACAATACAGAAACATCAAGTACAGTTAAAACTAAATTAAAGTACGTACAATAGGCGGTCTTATCACTCACTATTAAACAATATTTACAAGTGCAATAATGTTTCAGTACAACTGGGAGTCATTTCGTAAGCCTCCATACAACTGCAACAAACTGCGGAGCGAAGTGTCGGAGCGAAACTAAAAACTTGTTGCGAATGTTAATTTTACGTTGTTTAGATTTATCACGCAGCGTCTGGAGTAGGTACACACAGCGTATTGAGCAGGTACACGCAGCACTTAAAGTAGGCACACACACACCGCTCGGAGTAAGCACACACAACGCCCGGAGTAGACACGCAGCGTCTGGAGTAGGAACATGCAGCGTCTGGAGTAGACACACGCAGCGCTTGAGACAAGCACGCACAGCGGCCGAAGATAGCGCGGGCACTAGAAAGAGGAGGCGTAGGCGTGGCTAGGCGACGACTTCAGGAGAAGGCAGAGGCTTGCAAGATCCCGAGGCAGTGCGGATAAAGACTTTAAGAAATGCTTCTCGTATGAAAGCTGAAGTGAGAACCTCTATTGGCCGATTCTTCGGCTTTTACTTTTTGACGGATCTGGGATAAGAACGAGAAATTATTTGAAATTATTTAAATTAAAAGCAAATTTTTGTAAATGGCCAAGAAGAAAAGAGTATTTTTGAAGTAAAAACATCAGGCCGGTAACGATATTTGAATAAAAATTGCCATGACAACCAGATAAACAACGATGTCAAAACATGTCAAATTTTGGTTTTAGGCTCGTAATAGAGAAACGGCAAGATTTAAGTGAAAAATGAGATATTATTGATATAGGAAAAAAAGTAGCGCAACAGCGCGCACGAAGCCCGAAATTGCAGAGTTACGGAGAACTAAATAAAAGACCGAAAAAGGTAGACTCCATTGACATCAATTTAAAAAGTGCTGATAACGTGAAAATACGACGTGAAAATGATTTGTTATTGTGTTCTTATGGTTTAAAAATGTTACAGGTTCCTATGGAAATAAAGGTGATGTAAAATATCCAGTTTTGAGATGAATGCAGAAAATCAAAAACAGAATGGAAAAATAGATTTAAAATAGTGTAAAATGGTATGTAAGTAGCATAACACTACATTTACCCCCCGACCCTGGAAAATTTTTGACTCAGCAAAAATTTTGAGATGTACATTTTAAAATAAACCATAAAAACACAGCTTTGCAGAAACAGACATCACCAGGCAAAATCAGATATACTATCTCTTACATTCATCATCTGCATTCAGGTAAGGGTGGAGTTCACTTTCAATGACTACCACTCTAAAAGTGTGTTTTCGAAAGGACATTCAGGCTTATTTAAGGAGTTGTCATCCGCTCCTGCGTGGAAAAAAAACATTTTGAAAGGACATTCAGGCTTATTTAAGGAGTTGTCATCCGCTCCTGAGTGAAGATAAACATAAAGAAATTAATCTTAAGCAAGCTTTAGTCGCTATGACTTAAGTAAAGATTAAGAACGGCCAGAGCGGTAGGGCTCAAAGCCAGAGATCAGCAACATCACTAACGAGATGTGTCTGAAATTGATCATCATCATCATCATCATCACAGCCCCTCACAAGTCCACTGCTGAACATAGGCCTCCACCAAGCAATGCCACAAAGCACGGTCCTGAGCCACCTGCATCCATCGACTTCCTGCATGTCTTACCAGGTCGTCACTCCATCTAGTGGGGGGTCGCCCTACACTACGCCTACCGATACGAGGCTGCCACTCGAGAACCTTTCTTCCCCATCGGTTATCGGTTCTTCGAGCTATATGGCCGGCCCATTGCCACTTCAGCTTACTAATCCGTTGGGCTATGTCGGTCACTCTGGTTTTACTGCGGATATCCTCATTTCTGAGTCTATCACGCAGAGAAACTCCGAGCATAGCCCTCTCCATAGCTCGCTGAGCGACCTTAAGCGTCCTCATACGGCCAGCAGTGAAGGACCACGTCTCAGATCCATAAGTCATCACTGGCAACACGCACTGGTTGTACAATCTAGTTTTTAGAGATTGAGGTATATCTGACGAAAAGATATGTCGTAATTTCCCGAACGCTGCCCAGCCGAGTTGAATCCGTCGATTGACCTCTCGGTCGAAGTTGGACTTACCTAGTCGGACTATTTGTCCCAGGTAAACGTACTCGTCAACAACTTCGAGCATAGTGCTCCCAACAACTACCGGCATAGGTGTGACATGGACATTGAACATGATCTTTGTTTTGTCCATGTTCATCTTAAGACCTATCCGTTGGGAGGCACTATTGAGGTCATTGAGCATAGTGCTTAGGTCCTCCAGCGATTCTGCCATAAGGACTATATCGTCGGCAAATCGAAGGTGAGTGATGTACTCGCCATTGATGTTAATACCGTATCCTTTCCAGTCCAGTAGCTTGAAAACGTCTTCCAATGCAGCGGTGAAGAGTTTCGGGGATATAACGTCACCCTGTCTTACACCTCTCTGCAGTTGGATAGGTTTCGAGCTCTGGTTCTGTACTCGGATAGCCATCGTAGCCCTATTGTACAAACACTTCAGCACTTCGATATACCGACAGTCAACTTGGCACCGCTGAAGGGACTGTAGCACCGCCCAAATTTCGACGGAATCAAAGGCTTTCTCATAGTCCACATACGCCAGGCAAAGTGGCAGATTGTACTCTTCAGTCTTCTGTACAATCTGCCGCAGGGTATGTATGTGGTCTATGGTACTGAAGCCTTTTCGGAAACCGGCTTGTGGAAGTCGTCAAGTCTGCGTGCGAGACGATTCGTAATGACTCTCGAAAACAGCACGTAGACGCGGCTCAGAAGGGAAATCGGTCTGTAGTTCTTTAAGAGAGCGTTGTCGCCTTTCTTAAAGAACAAGACCACCGCACTTCTGCTCCACGCCTCTGGAGTAGTGCCACCATGGAGGACGGAATTGAAGAGCTTCTGAAGGACTACAAGTACCGGTGTTCCACCCGCTTTCAGAAGCTCCGCTGTAATTCCATCCTCGCCTGGGGCCCTGCCGTTTTTAAGGTGCTGGAGAGCCATTCTAATCTCGCTTAGACTGACGTCCGGGATATCATCGGAATAGTGTCGGATAAGACTTGCTCTTGGATCGTTACTCACACTTGCGTGTGGCTCCAACGATGATGTGTACAGCTGCCCATAGAACCTCTCAATCTCACTCAAAATCTCAGGTGTCCCGGAAACGATGTTGCCACACTCAGTCTTCAGCTTTGACAGCTTTCATACGAGAAGCATTTCTTAAAGGCTTTATCCGCACTGCCTCGGGATCTTGCAAGCCTCTGCCTTCTCCTGAAGTCGTCGCCTAGCCACGCCTACGCCTCCTCTTTCTAGTGCCCGCGCTATCTTCGGCCGCTGTGCGTGCTTGTCTCAAGCGCTGCGTGTGTCTACTCCAGACGCTGCATGTTCCTACTCCAGACGCTGCTTGTTCCTACTCCAGACGCTGCGTGTCTACTCCGGGCGTTGTGTGTGCTTACTCCGAGCGGTGTGTGTGTGCCTACTTTAAGTGCTGCGTGTACCTGCTCAATACGCTGTGTGTACCTACTCCAGACGCTGCGTGGACCTACTCCAGACGCTGCGTGATAAATCTAAACAACGTAAAATTAACATTCGCAACAAGTTTTTAGTTTCGCTCCGACACTTCGCTCCGCAGTTTGTTGCAGTTGTATGGAGGCTTACGAAATGACTCCCAGTTGTACTGAAACATTATTGCACTTGTAAATATTGTTTAATAGTGAGTGATAAGACCGCCTATTGTACGTACTTTAATTTAGTTTTAACTGTACTTGATGTTTCTGTATTGTGGTGTACAAAAAAGAATAAATAAATAAATAATAAAGTCAATCCATAGATTTGGTTTTGTAATTTTTAACATCATAGTCATGATGCAGCTGTGTTACGGTTTAAGCACGGCTTGACCGGGGAACGACCACGCTCTCAAAGAATACTGGCGTAAAATAGTAGCTTAATGCTGCTTTGTTTCGTATGTTGAGTGTTGAGAACTGGAGACCCATTTTACCAGAAACGAGGTATTCCATTTGAGTCCTCAGGGGTGATAACGCATCTGCAATTTGGTTCTCAATCGAGGATAGATTATGATGTCTATGGGTCACAGCATCAACTTACCATCAGGTATACTGTGTGCATGTTTGTCACCCTTATTCTATTTTTGTTTAAACTTAGTCTACCTGTTGATAAATGTGGATGACGTGGCACATAGATCTCTCAATTATATTCTCGAACAAGAATCAAAATGCAGATGTGTTTTCACCCTTGAGAACTAAGATGGAATGCCTTGCTTCTCATTTATACTCGTATGTACGCAGCGTCCCGTCTGTTCTTATTTTTAAATGTAACACATAATTCTTAATACAATTTTATAAATACATTCTGCACATAAACGCCGACTGTCGCATTGCCTCCGTTCAGTATTCCAACGTCGAGTCGTTATCGTCGATGTAGCGACAAATATAACATCAGCTTTCAAAGAAATCGGGATTTAAAATAAAGGTTTCATTTCCAAACTTTTAAACACGTTAGTACAATGCTTTACTTTTTCAGTTATTTTTATAGCATATTACGAAATGGAATTTATCTACAGACACGCGATTGGCTCAAAAACTTTTTCTTTTACATAGAAGATGTATAATGTGATTTTGAAACCAGGATTAAATGAGGAATACTTTGGTGGTTGGTTTGTTCATGTGGAAATAATTACCTAATGAGGAAAGGATAACAAAGAAAATTTATGCTTCAGATGTGAATGGCAGAGTCGGGAAAGGATGCCCTAAACAATAGTTTAACGACCAAGTTGGCGATATATTGAAGATGGGCTGAACTAAGAGTACCCTTAATTTCCGCGCATGTGTGCGTAGGTATATGGATGCAAAGGAGGGTTTGTGCATATAAAAGTGCTTTAGAGCCATTTATAGCCCAAATATTGATCATATTGTTACAAAAAGTAGTTAATTATTAGTCTCACATTACAACTTAGAGTGTGTTCCGATAAAGAAGTCCCGTGAAAAATATGCGAACCAAAATGATGAGTATGGAACTTGACTTTTACTGTTAACACTGGTGAGGCATTCCATCTTAGTTCTCAGGAGTGGCAACGCATACACATTTTGATTCTTAATCGAGGATAGATGTAGATGTCTATAGGTCTCGGCATCCACATACCGGTCTTTGGTTCTCTACACTCAATATACTAATACACGCCATGATTCTGTTGTTTCATGCTTGTATTCTGTAAGAGAGTCCAAACTAGATCGAGTCAAACGAATCGTGCTGCAGCAGTATTGTAGCTGCAGCTTAGCTCTACCACGTTAAAAGTTAATCTATATTGGATCATGTACATATTGTCGTCCACTAGGCTCCGAATAAAATATTTTTATCTCATGGTTAAAGTCACGTCGTAATTCTTCCAAGCAGCCCCGTAGTTCTACCAAACACGATATATACTCGTATTACTGCAGTGGACTGCAGTCGTCTTTGCACCAGTTATCTCATAGGATTTATTACTGTTGTATTTCTAGAACATATTATAGTATTCCTTGCTGCAAAGCTTACCTAAAGCTAGTTTTGTACAGAAAGAAAAAAACAACAACTCGTGTGAAACACACTTTTAAGACAAAGACATGCAGTGGACGCTTATGTTCAGCAGTGTACTTATACTGCAGTATACACTGTACAGCTGTGTGAAAGTACACTGCTACAGTGCAGTGTACTTTTGTAGGCTGCTACTTTTATAACTTAACGTGTAGCACCTTTTTTATTTTTCTTTATTTCCAAAACTTGAGGTGCGTTACAACAACCATAAAACACTCATAAAAGTTTCATTAAATATATGTGTTTAAATAAATAAAAATCGTTTGGTTTGTTATTTCATGGCAACTTACACAACTAAACAACTAAACGATACTCGTATTCTCAGAACAGGTGGGAAACCGGATTTGATCTGAAATGGCACCAATAAAGTTGATACTTGCAATTTTTAGTGCTGATTTACCACGTGATCCCTTCGATTTACAAAATGGATTTCTGCCCAGCAGTGGAACGTAGTTATTAAGAACAACAGACATTAAAAATTAAGAATTATTTTTTAATAGTAATATTGTAAAATATTCTTTCAAAGTAACAATTTTCGTTTCAATTAAGAATTATTCATGTAAATTAATGAAACTTTGAGACGCATAATGTAAAAAAGTTTGTTCTGCGGCGGTCGTTAAAAGTTTCAAAGCTCTGTACTGAGAGGTGAAATGCCTCCGCTTTTTGCCTTCCTATTTCGAATATATTTAAACAAAAAATAAACTAAATCTTTGTTTCAGAGAGCACGAGGGATCTGTGACAGTAAACACCTGGCTGCCGAGCTCCACTATGTCAAGCAAGTTTTGCATGACAACAAGCTTCGGGTCCCGCGCCTACGTCACAGTGAACGAGTGAAGCCGGCCACAGTCGAGCGTGTACCTGCTGTACTGCCATATGTTAGAGAAGTCACTGACAAGATTGGCTACATCTTGAAGCGCGCTTCCATCAAAACATACTTCAAGCCGCGAAGAAGATTGGTCAGTTTTTACCATCAGTCAAGTGTAACGTCCCTCTGCAAGATGCAAGTGTACAAGCTTGATTGTGAGTGTGGTCTCTCCTACATAGGACAAACTAAAAGATCAATTAAAACCCGCCTTAAAGAACATATAGCTGACGTGATGAATCGACGCTCCGGGAAGTCTGCAGTCTGTGAACACGTACAGGATCGCCCCCGTCACTATATCAGATTTGATAGACCAAAAATCATCGCTAAAGAACACCGATTCCTTCCAGGGATGATTCGCGAGGCTATTGACATCAAAAAACATCCTAATTTCAATAGAGAAGATGGCTGGGTGCTACCATCCGCTTGGGACCCTATAATAAATAAAATTGTATCCCAACCCAAGCGTACAACTGCAAAACTTCAAGAT
Source organism: Parnassius smintheus behrii (assembly GCA_036936625.1). NCBI lineage: Eukaryota > Metazoa > Arthropoda > Insecta > Lepidoptera > Papilionidae > Parnassius > Parnassius smintheus. Next base: position 35,874,142 of record JAUPFT010000029.1, read on the forward strand.
TATTCAATTTTATCTATGGTAATCGCTGTTAACTACGACATTTGGACGTTGAACATCTCAGTCCTTCCCGTGACCGTGGGTGCTGTAAAGCGCTCGAAACGTCGGGTATTTATAGTTAAATATACGCAATAAAATCCGTAAAAACTAATATTATTTCAATGTGTAGTGTTCGCGTAAATATAAGAAACCATTATGTTCAACATAATCATTTATAATATTTTTATACAAGTAAGTCTCACAAATGGACTCACGGTCTACTTCATGCTAAGTGGATGCAGCGGGCCATAGAACACACTTACTTCTTTCATATCAGTGCCGTCACGCATATTATACTAGGAATATATTATGATAGATAAAAATAACAAGAGAATAAGCTGAAAATAGAACATTGTGAAAATAGAAATTGTGATTCAGAACAAGTTGTTTCCCATCTCCTATCATTCCTATTTCAATTCAATCTGACGCCTCTCACCGCAGCCATGGGGAGGCGTGTGCTAGTAAATTCTTCTACGAACGCTTAAAAATTGTTACAAAATATTTTTTTTTAAATCCACTCACATATATTTTTGATGTCGCTTCTCAACAAGCTATAACACTGAACATTTACATTATAACCGCACTGTTTCTTTCTTAAAATTTCTCTAGACGAAAGTTTTGAAGCTCGTTTCTCTTCTGGTATTATCGAGAGACATTTCAGAGAGCGATGCATCTTGTTAAGGGTTTATCTTAGTCAATATATCATTTCGTTATATAGTTTATGATAGGTTTTATTTTTGTATTCTTCTTATTCATCAGCCGTACCGTGTAGCGGCGGTGTGGGAACATCCACTGTCACACATCGTCTCGTAGCAGTCGTGAGAGACGACAAAAAAAAAGAAACCAGGAGATGTGCGGCAGCGTCTTTCTTATAACTAGGAAACAAAAAAAACTGTGATTGCCACAGCCCGCCTACCAAGGGGGGCACCTATGGCACATGTCTCCCCCATGAGGTTATCAATGGGGGATATTTATATTCAGCTGTCGTTGTCAGCCGTGAGGACTTAGGTGGAATGCCTCGTTTCCAGTAAAAAGGGTCTCCGGTTCTCTACACACACCATATGAAACACAGTATAGCATTAAGCTACTATTTGACGCTGGTATTTTGTGAGAGCGTGGTTCTTCCCCGGTCGAGCCGACCCATTCGTGCTACAACTATACTACTAATATAACTGCAGCATGGCTTTACCACGCTTAATTGGATATTAAATTTATTTATTATATTTATCCAATATATATTTCTTCTATATTGGTAATTAAATTTAAAAAAGAATTTTCTAAATTAATTGAACAACGTTGTACGTTTCTTCTTACAAGGCTATTTTAAAACGTTGTGTAACAATTTTATATGAAACCATTGAGCTACTATGTACTACGTACTAGAGACGACACTGCATACAGCTACTGTGTTCCACCCAACTGCGGTGCATACACCGCACTTTAATCAGTCACTCGCCAGGTATATATAATGTACTCTGTGGTCACTCGCTAGGCGTTATAGAGTTGTCACGTGTTGTGTTGATTTAAAAAAAAATCTCTTTATAAAAATATGCCGTCGCGAGTACTTAGATATTGCACAAATAATTCAGGAAATGTCAGTAAAAACCAAGGAATTACTTTTCATCGGTTAATAAGATACTTAATCAATAAAAACGTATTATGTCCTAATAATAAAACAAATTGTTCCTAAGACGCCATTTTGTGTCATGGAATATAGATTATGAAATTAATATGTTCAGATGCGACATTTCTGTGTGTACTTAAGTATAGGACGAATATATTATCATACACATTTTATATACTGCACATTGTATTCACTGCACCAGGGGAACAGATAGAAAATTTAAAATTATCTGCCACTTTTGTAAGGGAAATGTATGTCCAATACATTCAAAATCAGTATGTACTGACTGTGTTCAAACGGAAAATTAGTGTGAATTTGAAACGCAAAAGTATATTTTTTTTGTTGGATCTACTTACATTTCTTTTTATATTGTTAAATAATGCCTTAAAATACAAAAAAAGGTTAACACGATTGTTTTAAGAAATATATTTTTTTTTCTCTAAGTCATGTAAAACACTAAAAATTTTGTTCCTGTTTTCTAATTTTAAGTTTCAAGGAGTTAATAAACATTTATTTTCTAATAAATTATAGTATTTTTATTCAAGTAATATAAATAAACAATTATATGATAAAATAAATAAGAAAATAATAATTGTAAGGTGCTGGATTTGGCGTTGGCCTTCAACCACCAAACTGCTGGTTCAAATGTTAAATAATGTTATGCGGTGCGGCTATTAATTTAAATAGAATAGTGGACTGTATATGAGCGCGGTGCGAGCGGTGAATGGAATTTAATTTATTCGTGATACTGCAAATCCCCTAAATTCGGGATATAGGAAGGACGTGAAGAAATGCATGTGCACCCACCTGGACTTCCGCTGATCTGCCTCGTGTCTCGATGGCTGCCGGACTTTATAGATAAGATTGTTTTTTCATTATATCATTAAGACAATTTTGATTTAAATTTGTATCGTAAGAACAGGAAACAAATGAACGCGGGGAATGATGTGATATAGCGACTTCAGCATCACCCATAATAATATATCCAAGTGATGTTTCAATGGCACTAGGCCATTGCGAATGAATTAAGTTTTCAGGCGACAAAAGTTTTATGTAGGTATTAACCCCCAATAAAATATCTATAGACCCAGGTTGATAAAACTGATCATCTGCTAAGCGTATTTTATCTAAATAGCGAATTTTTGAAACATCTACTATCGAATCTGGCAACTGACCCGTGATGATCGGAACAACTAATGGTTCAATATGATAAAATTTGTTACCATTAAAACGAGACGTGAACTGCAGTGAAGTGACTCCTAAAATCTTTTGGGACACACCACCGATCCCGTGTACTTCGGTAAAACGATTTTTATTCGAAACGGAAAGAAATAAGCGTTTACAACAATCCTTCGTAATATAGTCGCTTTGGGATCCGGGGTCAACTAAACATCGAATAAAATGTTCATTGTCGTATTTATCTACGACCTTTATTTTTGCAGTCCCCAATAAAGTAGTATAGCGCGGGAGAGTACTATAATCGCGAGAAATATTACATGAAGAGGTAAGTGTTTTTTCATCTTCCGCTGTATTCGAATTGTGAGCGACAGAAGAATTAACCTTATTATCGTTAACTGCGCGGTAGTTAATCGAACGCGAGCTGCTTGCATTAGCGTCAAGCGTCTGCACAACCTCTGAGTGTAACGTATTGCTACTACGAAAAGCAGTCTTAAAACCATTCTGATGCGGGTCAGAATGAATTAAAGAATGGTGGCGCCGCGCGCAGTATATACACTTACGCTTCGATTTACAAAAAGAAGTCGAGTGTTTATTACTTAAACAATTAATACAACAATTGTTTTGTTTAATAATATCGTAACGTTGTTGTGTATTTAATTTTAAAAAGCGTGGACAAACATACAAGTGTTCATGATCATTTTATTTACAAAAGATACTTGAATGCGAAGGATCTGTATTAATAAATGTTTTACTAAATTTATTTGAAAGCGATTTGTTTCGATTATTATTGCATGTAGATAAAGTATGCGAATTATTAAATGTATGGCACATAGCCCTATTCTGTTCGTATAAAAATTGTACTAAAGAGACGTAGTTTGTTATGCTAATTATGCGACAAGACATTTCAAATGACTTAACAGTGTCATGATCTAATTTTCTAAGTGCAATATTTAAAAACAAAAAGTCAGCTAAGTCCTCAATTTTTAATTGCTTTAGAGCATTAATTGAAGCATCAAATTTGTCCATAAATTTATGATAACCTCCTGTTGTGTTTGCGTTCACCTGTGTTAAATCCAATAGTTGGTTAATATACGTAGATGCGAGTGTGCGTTCGTCATTATATCTTCCTAAAAGCGCATTCCAAATAATGGAATAATTTTCTGCGGTAGGGGCTAACCCGGCACAAACTGATAACGCCCTGTCACTCAATTTGTTAACCAAATAATAAACACGTTCGGCATCAGTTAATTGTAAATTGTCGTGAATTAATGTCTTAAATTGTTGATAAAACATGGACCACTGGCGTATGTCTCCGTTAAATGACATTAATTCAATTGGCGGAAGTGAAGTTTTTAATTTAGTAGGAAATCTATTTTCTAACGTAACAGTGGAAGGCGATGTGGATATTTTCGTAATTTGGCACTTAATACGACTATATAAATCTTCAAATGAGTTCCAAGCCTCGTAATCAACGTCTGCATTAGGGTTTAATTTTAAACGTTTAGTATTATAGTTATCTAGAACTTCTTGAAACTCACTACGTAATTGTTCTATATTCGAAGCGGTGCTAAGAAATAAATTCTGCTCGTCCAAGGAATTAAATGCGCCCTTTGAGGTCTCGTAAATTTTTTCGTAAATATAATTACGTTTAGCGATAATAATTTTTAACTAACTAACTAACTAACTAAAAAACTAACTTCTTCATCCGAAACCAGTTTAGATTCTTTGCTTCTCGTCGTCATTTTCAACAAACAAATGCGGACTGAAATTATTGCGATAAGTGACGGTAGAATTAGTTAACTGGGGAACGAAGCAATCTCGCGTTACTAGAAAGATGGCGGTTAATCAACAAGAAAAATATCATTAATGGAATAATGAAGCGGTGTGGTATGCGTTACAAAGGTATTATAATACGTGTAATAAGCGATGCGGGACAAATAAATATTGTAGTTAGTATAATTAGAACTACAATTTATTATGATTTAATAATATATACGTATATAATTTTTTGTAATATATAAAAAAAATGTATTTACTTCTCCGGGCCGAAAGGTTAATTTTATCCCGGCCGAAGTGACCAAAAAATATATGGTGGATTTGGCGTTGGCCTTCAACCATCAAACTGCTGGTTCAAATGTTAAATAATGTTATGCGGTGCGGCTATTAATTTAAATAGAATAGTGGACTGTATATGAGCGCGGTGCGAGCGGTGAATGGAATTTAATTTATTCGTGATACTGCAAATCCCCTAAATTCGGGATATAGGAAGGACGTGAAGGAATGCATGTGCACCCACCTGGACTTCCGCTGATCTGCCTCGTGTCTCGATGGCTGCCGGACTTTATAGATAAGATTGGTCGAATCGGGTCCAAAAACGAATTAGCACACCCCGACTCTACGTAGTCTTGTCTGCCTTACCTCTAAAGTGTTTTTGTAAAGCCGTAGGCACTTAGAAAAGCAGCCCGCGCTCACTGTATCAAATCGCAGGCACCTAAGTTAGACGAAGCTGCGGTGGTATGAGCGCGGTGCGAGCGGTGAATGGAATTTAATTTATTCGTGATACTGCAAATCCCCTAAATTCGGGATATAGGAAGGACGTGAAGGAATGCATGTGCACCCACCTGGACTTCCGCTGATCTGCCTCGTGTCTCGATGGCTGCCAGACTTTATAGATAAGATTGGTCGAATCGGGTCCAAAAACGAATTAGCACACCCCGACTCTACGTAGTCTTGTCTGCCTTACCTCTAAAGTGTTTTTGTAAAGCCGTAGGCACTTAGAAAATCAGCCCGCGCTCACTGTATCAAATCGCAGGCACCTAAGTTAGACGAAGCTGCGGAGGCGAGCATGGGTGCCTGTGATTTGCTACGCATGGGCAAAGGGGCTGCACTTCCCGCAGTGCCGAAGCTGTTGCAGAAGTAACTTTGCGTCAATATTCCTGTATAAAAAAGTGAGGTTATAATTTTACAAAAAAGGATTACTCATAAACTATACATTTCCGCAACGGGGGAAGGGTATACGGAGCTTCTCATGACCCCCTCCCCTCCTTAACTCCCCCTTCCAACACCGTACGCGAGTACCGGATGTCTATAGTTTACCCTCGATTTGTCCACGTAATATGAAATGTTTAAGCTACCACGAACTTGCAGAATATTAGCTACCATTTTAGTTATGTCTTTTATATACAAATGCATCGCAACGTTCAACGCCGTAAAACACAAGCATGGAGATAAATTAAGTTTCGAGGTAAGCTTCCTTATGTTACTTGTAAATAGTAATATTCGTCATTCTGTGGAATGCCTAAATATCTCAACAACCCTAGAAGAGATATTAAAAATACGACGGGGTCGTCCCATGCATTATATTATAAATTATGTCTATGTATTTATAAATTTGTTCATATTCTATCTATATAATATGAATAAATTTATAAGTTAATACATATAATTAATATAAAATTTATTCAATTTACAGTTAGTGACTAGCCTGTTGGTCTAGTGGTTAGTGAGCCTGACTGCTATGCCGGAGGTCGTGGGTTCGATTCCCACCCAGGACAAATGTTTGTGTGATGAGCACGATCATTTGTTCTGTGTCTGGGTGTAATTTATCTATAATATTTATGTATTTAGAATTATATAAGTAAGTTTATCAGTTGTCTAGTACCCATAACACAAGCTCTGCTTAGCTTGGAACTAGATGGCGTTGTGTGATAGTTGTGGAATATTATTATTATTATTATTATTATTAACATAAGTCTGGAAAAAATGCTAGTGGTAGCTGATTTCCTAACGCTATCGTGCAAGGTAAGCTATTATTTTTATAAACTACATGTCAATTAGTTAATATTATTTATGTTAAAAAATTTATTTAAATGTTTATACCTAAAAACCTCTCAGAAACGAGGGGAGGCCTGTGCCCAGCCGTGGGACGTATATAGGCTGTAACTTTACTTTTTTTACTTTTTTATACCTGAGGTAGCTCAGGGAAAAAGCATTCACTGTTATTTTCACAGTACGGAGGCAAACCGGTGACACTGATGAAGTTGTTAATGGTAATTCTAACAACTGATTTATTCGTTCTCGTCTCCAACGATCCGCCTTCGCTTCGCATGAATGATTTCTAGATCTCGTCAACGCCACTTTGTAAATCAGATCACTTATTAAATCTAAACCATCTAGAAACTCACATAAATACACACAAAAATTTCATCAAAATCGGCCCAGGAGTTAAGGAGTTTAGTGAAAAACACATGTAGGTTTCACCAAAGCATTTTATACATAAAGATATGTAGACGATTTTTTGTAATAATTATTATTAATAGAATTTCATGTAGTTCTCTATCTACTGTTACTGGTTAGGAAAATAAAATTATATTTCACTTGTATTAGCCTACGAAGTGCTTTAATGGCACTATGGGGTCAATGAAGTTAGTAAGCTATACGGACACAAGCTATTTATGTACCTACAGGAACAGTTTACGTGTTTTAACGTCAAATGTTGTTTTCTAGCTTCTAGTACGCATTTATTATAGTAATGTTGAAACATTTATTCCTATAAATTGTTTTCTTAATTTGTTTTACAAACTAGAAAATGTTTACTCACAGATGAATCAGTGCCATTAAGATATTGTTTACAATTTAGAATTCAATAAATTTAGTATTTAGATATATTTTTTTTTCTAAAAGATGAACTGAAAGTTTAAAAATTGTAAACTGAATTGAAAATAAATACAAAGAGAATAAACATCGATATTGGTTGACGTGATAAGGAACTGTTTACTTATCGATGTGCGAATGCCTTTGCAAATTGAAGAGTTTCATGATTTTCTCTAAGCCCCCAACATTTCATTGTAATGAAATTTATATAGGACCTACCGTGCGATACGGCTTTTCTAGCAAGAAATTGTCATTGAAATCGGACAATGTGGCACGTAGACTCCGGGTTATGTAAGTTAGGGATATACATACTCTACTTATTGTTTACTATTAAAAAATAAATTAATAAAATACTTCCTTCTATTCCAAGTTATATTTGTTGTTTTATTTTGAATCTTTCATTTAGTAAGCGAGAAGCTTTTCAATAGAAGAAGGGTGCAAATTCCACTCGACAATTTTATAATTCTTTTTCATATTGTAAGCTAGTGCTCGCCTACAATCCCGAAAGTGTAGAGATCCGGAGAGCCTATTTTTCTGAATACGAGGCATTCCATCTTAGTCCTCAGGTGTGACAACGCATCTGCGTTTTGATTCTTAATCGAGGATAAATGTAGATATCTATGGGATACAGCATCCAATTACCGTCAGGTGGACTGTGAGCTCCGTTGTCACCCGTGTATTATATTTAAAAAAAAACTGGTTTTAAGTGTTGATGAAGCTCTAGGAGGTAAGTCACGCTGTTTTACTTTAACAGAATTTCTATTCACTCTAGCATGGAAAGACGAACGCCGGCTAATTTTTCCACTTCTTATTTTCCATCATCAGAGCCAAAACAAACCATTTGATTCACATATTGTCAACAAAATTTAGGTAATTAAGGTATGTAATTCCTCCGCACACTCTTCGAAATTCAATCTCTTATATTTAAAAAAAAACACTACGAGTTGGAATTTGGCAGCATTAGTCACCTATATAACCAGGTGGTAGGATTTCTTCCCTACATAGCAGTTCTTCGGTGGTATAATACTAGTGCTCGCACTGCTCTGACCGACAGCTCGAAGAATATACAGACCTAATAAGATTACAGGCTGTGAGGTTTCTCATGCAAGTCCTCAGAGGTGACGATACATCTATAGCCTCCTTTGTTTGAAGTTGGCTGCAGATGTCCCGGACTGTAGCAGCCGCTTAGACATCGGTGGGACTTGAAGTTTGTTTTTAACTTCAGCTTTGTAAAAAAATCAGGTATGAGAGTAGTATCTAACCAGACGGACTAGGAAAAAACAGTCCTACTTTCTAGAAAAAGTCTGTATACATTTATATAGTGTATGCCATACTGCCAGTTCCTTTAAAGCTTTTATAAAATACACCTGAGAATAAGCTGGTACCAAAGTAACAAAGTAGATGGGAACAAAGAACAATTTTTCTGCTCCAGTGCTGACAAACAGACTTTAGACATCCTTCAAATCAATGTAACAGTAAAAGTGTACGTTGCGGATACATTAAGTTGGAAATAATAATTTCGACTTTATTGGGGAAATTCCAGAACAACAGAAACACAGCACTCGAGTTATAATACTGATAGGAATTTATGCTGCTCTCAGCGCATATATTTTCTTGGTAAGCATTTTATTACCAATATAGCCTATTAAAATCCACCGCAGAACTCCTCTTAGATCGTTTTATAAGTAGGATAGTTGCCACGCTCGGTACGCATGTTGACAAATGCAGTTCATTAGTTTATAGTGATTATTAGGAAAACTCTGCTGTCCGTCTACTAGTGGGTAGTGGCAATTCGCACATCGTCACTACATGATTATAGTTCAATACTCATGATTATGTCTCATCCTTTATTAATTAACATGCAAAAAGCAATATTCTCGTATAGTAGCGGAGAGAATCCACTGCGTCGTGTCATCCCGCGGGTGTCGTAAGATAACAATTAAAAATAATTATAATAATACTATTTATTTATTTTATTAAACTGTACCATTAATTCAAATAATGCATTAATTTAAAATGGTCTACAACGACAGGCACCTGAACTAATATAAACCTGTATCTCAGGTGTATGTGTTAACAGATACATTAACAAATACTTTCTGTTTCTTATATAAAACCTTTCTTATATAAATATACCAAATAATTAGAGTTATTTAGATTAAATATATTATCATTCATTTATTTATGATATAATTAACTTAAAACAATCAGAAACATTTGCGTATCATCGTTTCACAAATTTTGTATCCATGTTCGAATCACAATTTTCAGGTACAAAACTGCATTAACTTCATTATAAAGAAAAGGGCCAAGAAATGTAAAAAATCTATGCATAAAAGAATACCTTATTCTAATGTTAGTTTCGATTACTCTATCTTTCCGTCTAATATCAGTGACCTCTCTTCTGTAATTTTTAATAACTGACGCACTGAGACGACAATATAGCATTTATATATTAGATGGGACGGGAATAGGATAGGGTGGAATATTGCGACTTTTAATACAGCTCTATGAGCGCGTTCCAGTAGTAGCAGTGTAGTTTTAGCTGCTCCTCCCAAAGAGGTTATACAATAGGTAAGAATCGATTGACATAATCCGAAATATACTCGCTCTACTACCTTAATATCAGCAAAAGAACGATTACTATCAAAAACAACTCTAATTGAGTTGATTCCAGACTCTAATTGAATTGGTCCAGCCTAATCTATGTTTTTTTTTTATAGAATAGAATAGAATAGGGTTTTTTTATAGAATAGGGGTAAGTGGTTGCTGCGGCCCATAGACATCTACATCTATCCTCCATTACAAATCAAAATGCAGATGCGTTGTCACCCGTGAGGACTGAGATGGAATGCCTCGTTTCCAGTAAAAAGGGTCTCCGGTTCTCTACACTCACCATACGAAACACAGCAGCATTAAGCTACTATTTCACGCTGGTATTCTGTGGGAGCGTGGAGAAGCTATGTCATTATTTTTAACAGATCCGAAAGAAGTTTGACTCATAGTATTAGCTTTATATCCAACTGTGCTTCAGGATGGGACGACATTTCTGTAGGTTTTTAAAAAAAAATGTAACACTTTGTTAGCACCTCATATAGTTTATATACAATACAATTCAATGCAATAACTTTATTTCAGGCATCAAGGGCTTAAACATTAAGAACATTGGCCCATAGCAATATATACCTTAACTTAAAAATATATATAAAACTAGCTTGCCAGGCAGACGTTGTCCTGCCCTTTTCGACAACCCTTTGTCATGTCTTATTAAAATAGCTTAAATTCGCAAAAAAAAATTGTGGGTCACTCGTGGGAAAGAAAACTAAAAAAATAAAAATAAACCACGCTCTCACAGAATACTAGCCTGAAATAGCTGCTCAATGCTGCTGTGTTTTGTATGATGAATTTTAAGAACTGGAGACTGTTTAACTGAAAACGAGGCGATAGTGTATACTTTTAACATTTTCAAATACAGAGGTTTAGTTGGTAGATAAGGGAGACATATGACTCTAACGAAAATTACCACTTTAAAAGTATTTAAGGGAACTTTAAGGGAATTGAAAGCTGTCGTTCTTTATGCCCAATATTTTTGAAGAACCTATACAACGATACCCCATACGATGGAATAGACAGGTAAAACAAAAATAATTTTCCATTTATTTGTATGGAATGTATCCAAAATAAAAATGTTTCTTACGATTTTATTTCACAGTTTTGTAAGCGTGATTAATATCTGTAATTATACCAATTCACAGATTTGTAGTAATTATACACTTAATTAAATTTTTTAAATATTTTTTGCGATAACTTTTAAACTATCGATCGATTCCAAAATCTAATCAGCACTCAACCCAAAAAAAACAACATCAATTGCCGCAAACCGCATCAAAATCTGTTCACTCATTCAAAAGAAATTTGCTCACAAAAGTAAAAACAACATAATATAAATTAGACAAATGGTTTCTTAAAAGTACCTATCTCAGTATAGTCTTCGTACTGCAAAGTTCTTCGACGCTGATCTTCCGTGGGTGCCTATAAAAATTTAACAAAATCTAAACTTAAGAATATTCATTATCATACAGTTATTAAGTAAATATGCAAGTATTTAAGCCACACACACATGTATACATTATCACATACATAATAACAATAAATAAATATAATAAAAGTAGCTAATTCTTAAAAAAATAAAAAACGAATAAACAGAATAGAAAAGTATAAGTAAGAAAATTGTAAGTTAGACACAGTATATAATTCTCAATGAGTTGACTTGTGAATATTTAGTAAGTATTTTTTGTAATTATATGTAATCAATTAAAGCTAGAATTCCAATCGGTGGTGAAATGTTCCTTCAGGATTTAGTGTCTTTATAAATAGGATGTTCTTTAATTTTAAAGGGCCCGCAAACCATCCCTGGATTGAAATTACTAATATTTTGAAAATTTTATCGTAATTGCTTGTGTATAGCACAAAACAGAGGGCACAAGAATATGCTTTAAGGTAGATTTAGTAATTGGTGCAGTGACAAATATAAAAAAGACTTATAAAATAATATGTTAATTCCAAACCTGTAATTTTTATGGTGGTTTGTAGTAAGTTACTTTCTACATTATGTGCAGACTTCTGATTGGAATTTTATAACATCTCACGTTTTGGTGTTATTTTATTTTTAAAATATCATCTTCGATTTGCCGACGATATAGTCCTTATGGCAAAATCACTGGAGGACCTAAGCACTATGCTCAATTACCTCAATAGTGTCTCCCAACGGAGAGGTCTTAAGATGAACATGGACAAAACGAAGATCATGTCTACGTCACACCTATGCCGGTAGTTGTTTGGGAGCACTAAGCTCGAAGTTGTTGACGAGTATGTTTACCTGGGACAAATAGTCTCACTATGTAAGTCCAACTTCGGCCGAGAGGTCACTCGACGGATTCAACTCGGCTGGGCAGCGTTCGGGAAATTATGACATGTCTTCTCGTCAGGTATACCTCAAAACCTGAAAACGAGACTGTATAACAGTGCGTTTTTCTAGTGATGCCCTTTGGAACTGGGACGTGGTCCTTTACTGCTGACCGTATGAGGACGCTCAAAGTCACTCAAAGAGCCATGGAGAGGGCTATGCTCTGGGTTTCTCTGCGTGATAAACTAAGAAATGAGGATATCCGCAGTAGAACCAGAGTGAACGACATAGAACAACGGATTAGTAAGCTGAAGTGGCAATGTGCCGGTCATATAGCTCGCAGAACCGACAACCGATGGGGGGAAAAGGTTCTCGAGTAGCAGCCTCGTACCGGTAGGCAAAGTGTAGTGCGTCCCCCCACTAGATGGAGTGACGACCTGGTATGACATGCAGGGAGTCGATGTATGCAGGCGGCTCAGGACCGTGCTTTGTGGCATACCTATGGGAGGCTTATGTTCAGCAATAGACTTGTGAAGGGCTGTAATGATGATATTTTAATGTAGTTAATAAATACAATAACATATAACAATAACTTGCTTAATAGAATACGATTTCCTTTTTAGTATTCCCTTTATATACCTATAATTAAATAAAAAACCTAATAATTTTTTGTGGCAGCTACACTATCTTGATTAATTTACATAAAGTAGCTAAAATGCAAGATTCCAGACTAGCTATGAATAAAAAAGTATGAAGTGTTTATTGAATCAATGACTAGATGGCGGTAGTTTAACCAACAATGAAATTTATTAGAAGATACAATGGCATGCTCACAGCTTTAGTTAGTTTAGTTCAAACCAGAACACAACAGTGGAAGCACTATTTATTTGTCAGCAGAACTAGGTCAGAGTGTAGTGCCAAAGCAGAAGGAATCTTGAGCAGAGAAGGAGTCCCACCTGCTGATGTTAAAAGATCAGCTTTATTTTTTACGTATCGTATATAACAATACAAGATCCTTGTCAACTCCACTGCTGAACATAGGCCTCCCCCATGGAATGCCACAAAGCACGGCCCCGAGCCACCTGCATCCATCGACTTCCTGCATATCACTTCAAGTCATCAGTCAATCTATTGGGAGGTCACCCTACACTTCGCCTAGCGGTACAAGGTTGTCACTCGAGAACATTTCTTCCCCATCAGCTGTAGGTTCTTCGAGCTATTTGGCCAGCTCATTGCCACTTGAGCTTACTGTCCATTGCGGTATGTCGGTTACTCTGGGTCTACTGTGGATGTCCTCATGGTTATTTATTTAGATTGTTTTATACCACATATGATCCATCATGGTAGAAATAATAATAATAATAATAATAATATTCCGCCACTATCACACAACGCCATCTAGTCCCAAGCTAAGCAGAGCTTGTGTTATGGGTACTAGACAACTGATAAACATACTTATATATTTCTAAATACGTAAATATTATAGATAAATTACACCCAGACACAGAACAAATGATCGTGCTCATCACACAAACATTTGTCCTGGGTGGGAATCGAACCCACGACCTCCGGCATAGCAGTCAGGGTTAGTGACCCTGACTGCTATGCCACTAGACTAGACCAACAGGCCTGTCGAAAATAATTTTTTTATTTATTTTAACGCGCGAAACAACTTGAATTCATGGAGCGACAGTCACAAGATGTTATTGACTAATTTTACTGATCATATCGCGTTTAAATAAAAACGGGTGAGGTAACATATTAAATCTAAATGTTGCCGCACTTATAGGTAATCACAGCATGCAAAGATTTACTAGTGGCTTGTTCGACAAACAAAATTTTTATTTCCCACGTCAAAAATAAAGATCCTTCCATTTTACTTGTTTCCTTTTAAACTTATGTTTAGACGGCTTAACTTGGAAAAATATATTATTATCCTAGGTTTAAAACTAAAGTTAAGTTTAAACTTAATCTAAACTTAATAATTTACACTAACGTAAGCCTTGACTATTCATTAAAACTCTAGCGTCATTCATGTTTTACTCGGAGAGGCAGGTCAAGTGCGTCAGTAATTAAACGCTGCAGTCCTTTTAAATTAACGTACACTTTCCTTTAACAAATGTTTGTATTGAAATGCGTCGAGTTGCAAAGCAGGAAATGTTAAATGAGAAATATTTTTCACAGTACCGTATTATGTGACTTTATTCAGTATTAACTTTTACCTGTGGCTAAGCTCGTTGTAAACCGACGATTTTTTATAACTGAAATTATTTTAACTACTAACGATTTGCCCTGGAATTTCCCGGGAAGGATCTTTAAAGGGGTTGCTTTATATATTTAAGATGATCCTCAAGGATCATTTCTTTTAGCAATTTTTGATTCTTCCAAAAGATTTTCGTATATAATATAACTTCTATCAGTCCTTGCATTGCTTTTTAGGGTTCCGTACGCAATGGGACCATATTACTAAGCCTCCGCTGTTCGTCTGTCCGTCCGTCTGTCTGTCAGCGGGCTGTATCTCATGATCCGGAATAGATAGCACATGTAGATTCTTTTTAGGGTTCCGTACGCAATGGGACCATATTAATAAGCCTCCGCTGTTCGTCTGTCCGTCCGTCTGTCTGTCAGCGGGCTGTATCTCATAATCCGGAATAGATAGCACATGTAGATCCTTTTTAGGGTTCCGTACGCAATGGGACTATATTACTAAGTCTCCGCTGTTCGTCTGTCCGTTCGTCCGTCTGTCAACGGGCTGTATCTCATGATCCGGAATAGATAGCACACGTAGATTCTTTTTAGGGTTCCGTACGCAATGGGACCATATTACTAAGCCTCCGCTGTTCGTATGTCCGTCCGTCCGTCTGTCAGCGGGCTGTATCTCATGATCCGGAATAGATAGATAGAAATTTTCACAGAATATGTATTTCAGCTGCTTTTATAATAACAAATAAAAATCAATTAAAGGCTACCCCACTCTAGAAACATGTTTTTATGATGGTACGGAACCCTTCATGCGCGAGTCCTACTCACACTTTGCCGATATTTATCTGTTAGTGAAGTTTGATTACAATCGGTCCAACAAACAGAAAAACAGAAAGAGAAAGAAAAGTTTTTCCAAATTCTTATTCATGATGGCATGCAAATAACCTCCTCGGCTAAAAAAGTGCAGTTAATTCGATAGAAAACTGGTGAGTAAAATATACTAAAAACGAGGCATTCCATCTTATTCCTCAGGGGTGACAACGCATCTGCATTTTAATTCGTAATAGAGTATAGATGTAGATGTCTATGGGCCACAGCAACCACTTACCATCAGGTGGACTGTGTGCTCGTCTGTCACCCACATTCTATAAAAACATATTTCACTCAGCGAAACTCTGCCTAACGAACCGTAACCGAAACCTAGGAACATGGGAAAACTGGTTTGCTACTTTCTAGGTTTAACTTTCCTGAGATTTGTGATTAGGCATTGGAAATGTTACTTTTAAAGTTAAACGGTAAGTTGTTTCATATTAATGAAAAATATTTAATTTGCATCCGAATACAATCTTGGCGTCTTCAAGGCAAGAGTGTTTTGGCTTTTGTTTCGCTAAGACAGTGCGATTTACCATCGAAACCTTCATCACCACTTACCACCAGGTGTATTAAAGCACAGGCCTGTAATAATGACGGCTTCGTGGCGCAGTGGCTTTTTTTTATAGGATAGGGTGACAAACGAGTACACAGTCCACCTGATGGTAAGTGGTTGCTGTGGCCCATAGACATCTACATCCATCCTCGATTACAAATCTAAATGCAGATGCGTGGTCACCAGTGAGGACTAAGATGGAATGCCTCGTTTGCAGTAAAAAGGGTCTCAGGTTCTCTACACTCACCATACGAAATACAGCAGCATTAAGCTACTATTTCACGCTGGTATTCTGTGAGAGCGTGGTCCTTCCCCGGTCGAGCCGACCCATTCGTGCTACAACTATACTACTAATATAACTGCAGCATGGCTCTACCACGTATAAAATGCAAAGCATGCGTATAAGCAGCGCTAGGCTCAGCAATGAGTCTAGCGCTAGGAGCCGCAGGTTCGAATCCCTCACCAATTTTTTAAGTTTTGTATGGCCTACAAATAATTGTTCCGGGTCTAGACGTTTTCTTTGCGTAATTTATGTTTGTAAACTGTTTCCACAATATAGGACAAAATCTTAGTGCAGGTATGCACGCCTCAAATCAACAAATACAGATACATGAGGCGCTGTGTGCATTTCAAATGAAATTGAATACTCAACTTCTTGACAGGAAAAAATACACACATAATTGTTCCTTATTTTTTTTCTTTATTTTTTTTAGTTTTAAAATTAGGATGTTTTCATGTCAATAGCCAAACATCCTTCCATTGAAATTAAACACCACAAAGTCTGTAAAATTGTCTTGTTTAATATTTAGTATTATATAGTGTAAAATTGTGCTAATAAATGACAAAGCACTCGTAACTCAGTATACAGTGGACAATAAACTCGATACATATTTTTATCGTTAAAAAATTAGGTTGCCAAATATAACAAGCTATTTCACCATTGGAATTTGAAATGGAAGCAATGAACACTGAAAATCGTCAGTTGGGGTTTTAATTTAAAACTGGGCGTGTGCCCAGTCGTAGCTACTCTTCTATGAATAACTATTAAATATTCTATAGCTTTTGCACAGTTTTATTAATTTGCGAGTTTATTGTCATTAGAATTAATGATACTCCCTTACTCCTTAGCCATTTCGCTCCGTTCAAATTTAATATCGGTTGTGTGTCGCGTGTCATGTGTATATATACCTCCATTCTCTGGTGTAACAAAGCCAACGAAAAGACGACTGCAGACAGACTAAATAGTCTTCAAAGAACTGCCTGTTTAATGGCAACTCGAGCTATGCGATCATAGCCTGGAGCGGCTCTTAATGCACTTCTATGCCTATAGCCCCTTGATCTATATCTAGACAAGGAGGCGAGGGCTAGTTTGTATAGGATTAATGCCCAGAACGGTCTGAGCTTGCTCTTCTACAGATTGAGATCCATGCTTGACTCAATTAAGGAAACACCGGTCTTATGCATGATCTCAGATATCATGCGTCCACTACATACTTTTGATAAAAAGTATATAGTAGAATTGAATGGACTGTGTGCTCGCTTGTCTCCTTTATCCTATTAAAAAACAAGAAAATGAACTTCATCTCTTTTTCTTTTTCTTAAGAAAAAGAGAAATCAAATCATCAAAATGCATATGAGTTATCGCCCTTAAGGATTAAGACGGAAAGCTTAGTTTCCCGTAAAAAGGGCCTCCGGTTTCCTACATTTTTCGTACGGTATTCTGTGAAAGCGTGGTTCTGCACTGGTCAAACCGACTCATTGCGCTACAACCATAATATTAGAATATATAAATACAATATAGCAGCTGAATTGTTTCCTTACCACTTATAAATTTAGTTTTTGAAAATGTTACTAAATCCTGCATGAGATTTTCTTGAGATTTGGTACTCACACGTACATATTTCTAAATACCCAGTTTAGGGGATATTTTTGCAACTCTTGCTTTATATTTCGTTATGCGCACAGCACATGAGTGGAATAATTAGCCGTCATCAGTCGTGCCTTCAAGGCAATTCGTAAAAAAGTTAAAAACGCTTACGTTAACCTAAGACAGTGCTATTAACCATTTGATCATATAGCACCGCTTGGCATAAGTTGGAATTATAGTAAAGTACTAACACATATTAAATAAAAAATAAATAAAGACCTGCCATTAGTCATTAATATTTACTGAAATCAATTCCTTTATCAGCATATGTACTTATACAATGTAAATGAGTGTTATACATAATATAGTGTTCCGGATTGTTTGCGGTCAGCACACAAATGTATCCTGAGCGTTTTCACTTGCCGGTTGAAGCTCTACTCAAAACTTCCAGCGATACGAAATACCGGTTAAAAACGGGTCACTGGACTAATATAATTTAAGAAAAATCTATTGCAAATGCAGCAAAAATTATTTTGGGTGAAAGATTTCTTAAAAAATTGTGAAAACAATATTACACGCCCTGTGACTATTAAAAGCCAGTGCTTGATTTTTGACTCGAAAGTCAAGTCAAATAACTTTGTATGAGAAGTATACGTAAAGCTATGGAGAAAGGTGAGCCACTCGTATTGTAGTTAAATATTTTCTACAAATTCTAACACCAGTAGTTCGCGAGTTGAACTTCGTCACGTCCACTAACAGCTCGTTAAGTTTCAAATTAATGTTTGAATATCCGCACAGAAACTCTTGCATTATTTAATTTTGTCATCAATTTGAGCTCTATATAGTGAGTTTGTTAGTTCTTATTTAAACCAGATATTATTGTGCATTAAAATACTTACGTATGGTATATATTTACAGAATTTTATCTCTTATTACATAAAGCAAAATTTGACTATAAATATCTCGTTTAGAAGTGTCTAAGTCGGGGTCACCAGTTGTATAGGTTAAGCTGGGCAAATGAAAGTGCCTTCACTCTTCCAAGAATATATTTTTTTATTTCTACCAGTACAGTTTGCAATACAGGTATATAACACAGATAAGAGAGATGCAGACTGCCGGTAAAAACGAAGGCACCCGGAATATCACGAAAGCAGGCTGAACGTAGCCGAGCATTTCCGACCGCAACCGACACCTCGGCGCTTACGACGTTCGATAAATATACAAAATAAAAAAATAAAACTTCATGTTACATAATAGTCAACTTCTGTATACTTACTTGGATAATGTACAATTGAAGGATTTTTCCTATTATAAATTAAATCTAGCTTAGCGAGCTTTGTTGTGGAAACGGTGCGTTCTGCGTGAATAGGTATACGTAACGATACGATCTCAAATGACGGCACTCCCTCCTCCACCGCGCGTGATACGTCACGGCCCTCAGTCAACGTAACGATTTTTTTTAATCTTTTAGATATTGAGTGGTGTAATTAAGTTTTGCATAAATATGATAGATATGTAGCTACAACACCAAACTCTAACCTCTGATTTTATTGTCATCAGTTTTCTGTATTGCCTCGCACTATTAAAGGTAATTTAACGATGTGTTTATGTCAACAATATCTCCGCACTAACTATCTCTCCAGTATCTTGAAGACGTACAAAATTTTACACAAATTACTTATAAACAAACATACGCACCTCGTATCAGATACACGTATTGTGATCGGTAGGATGGAAAATTTGATACCGTGTCACGATACGATATTGCGATACAAGATTTTTCCTCAATCGTCAAGTGGAATATTATATATATGCATGCACGGTCTTGAAAATTGTAGAGCAGGAATATTAGTAGTGGCCACATAAGGTTATTCCGGTACGCTGACATAATACAATATGTTTCTAGGTTGCAAAGTCATATATTTATCTACATATACTACATACAATTCTTGGGTAGTAAAAATTAGATTATGTATTGGATATTATTTATTACAAAATTTTAATATTTACAATATAATATTCTTAATATATATTTCTGCTAGGTATTGAAATTGATGGTGCTCATAATTGACATTTAACTAATTATTCAATATTATTTCTTTATATGTTATTTAACTAAACTAAATTAAACTAAATCATGTGACTAATTGTATTTAAAATAGCTAAGGAAATATTAAAATATAAATGATACAAATATTTGAATGCTATGTAAAATAAGCAAACCATGAGCACTCGATCTTACATGATAACAACATTTACACCTTGTTTTACGCAAATAAAGGTTATTATTGTTATATTGAAACTTCATAAATCTGTAAAAAGACATTTTTTTTCAAATTCAAGGGGGACCGCGCCTAAAGATAAGCTATTTAAAAAATTCAAAGCTATTTACACATTACAAAGATATCGTGTAACTTCTCCTTTTTTGAAGTCGACTAAAAACTTTAAGAGAAATGTTCAGCTGAATTTAAGGCTAAGGATACGCAATATATTTAGTATCATCTTTCTGTAAACGTAACAAATCTCACATTTATATAAATTAAAAGCAACATAGCATCCAATAATAACGAATTATTAACTCACTAGATGAACTAAAATAAGAAACGAGTTAACTGTGATTCCCTGGTCTTACACACAACTTCACTTATCCCCTTTTTTTCTCACTGTGTGTGTATCTACATGAAAGCCGCGTTATACTGATTTGTTACATTTTAAAGGGGTTATTTATCAAATACTTACTTCTGCCTGCGAAACTGCCTGTATTAAAAATAATAAACGTTTCAATATACATTTTCTAACAGGAGAGACAAACGCCGTTCGGAAATAGCTAATAAAAGAATCCTAATATAAATGTTATGCAATTTCGTATCCTAACGCCGACCTTTTGGCAATTAAACATAAAGAATTTTTAATTGCAGGCGGATCGACGAGCAGAAGTTAAAAGGCATATAAATTTCAATATATACTATATTAGAAAATGAATTAGACGTGGTAGAGCCATGCTGTAACTATATTATGGTTGTATCATGGCTCTACCGGGGAAGGAACATGCTCTCACAAAATACCAGCGTAAAATAGCACCTTAATGCGGCTGAGTTTTATTTGGTGAATGTGATGTGAGAGAACCGGAGACCCTTTTTACTGGAAACAAGACATTCCATCTTAGTCACAACGCATCTGCATTTTGACTTAATCGACAATAGATGTAGATGTCTACAGGCCACAGCATCCACTTAACATCAGGTGGACTGTGTGCTTGTTTGTCACTCTTATTCTACAAAAAATATCCTCTAAAATATAAAAACATCTGTGCAATGCCCTTTCATATATACGTGTACTCAAGATGATGTACGTGAAAGAAAAAGCAGATTAAGTGAGGCTTATGAGGAACGCATTACAGCCGTCACGTTTCTTATTTCGTACTCATCCAGCGAAGTAATAATTCATTCTTGTTACCTGGATGGATCCTTACCTTAAATCCACCAAAACTGTATAACGCTATGAATCTACTTTGAATAAATTTTAATATAAAAAAACGGTGAATATATACTATGAACTTAATACTAGAGCGGAGCGGGTATAATATACTTAAGCATCGTGAAAACGGCTTAACTATGACTAATGTCACTTGTATTTTAAAAAGTAAGTTGGGTTATATCCTCATAATAAAAATGGAGTTGTAGAATCGTATTAACTGAAATATTTTAAATATTATTAGTTTACATATTTATTTAGTTACTCATTTTCAAAATTTTGTATGGATTAGGATTCCATCTGAGTACTAAGGGGTGTCATGTTATGTCATAATATCAACATGGGTAGCACCTACATACCATAAAGTGAAATTCGTGTTCTGCACCTATCTCATCATCATCATTATAGCCCTTCACAAGTCCACTAGTGTACATAGCCCCCCCCCCCCCCAAGAAATGCCACAAAGCTCGGTCCTGAGTCACCTGCATCCATCGGCTTCCTGCATGTCTTTCCAGGTTATTACTCCATCTAGTGGGGGCTTGCCCTACACCTCGCCTACTGGTACAACGCTGCCACTCAAGAACCTTTCTTCCTCATCGTTTGTCGATTTTTAGGGCTATGTAGCCAGCCCATTACCACTTCGGCTTACTAATCTGTTGGGCTATGTCGGTCAATCTTATTCTACTACGGATATCCTTATTTCTAAATTTATCACACAGAGAAACCCCAAGCATAGCCCTCTCAAGTTTGCTGCTATTTTTATGGATTATGGAACGGATGGAGTTAGTCTATGGACTGCAGTAGCCACTTTTCATCTCTCAGTTGCTTTATCACTTTTGTAACAGTCACAGCTGCTCAAAGTTAAGTTAAACTGTATTTTGACAAATTTGTTAAAGTTAAATACGGACTATCATTCCGAAGTCACAAGATATAAAGATTTGCTTAAATTCCTTTTAGCGCTACATTGTCGTACTTTAATTTACAAGGTATATTGTTTTGCTTAAAAAGCTGTTCTGAAAAACGATTACTACTTCTTCAGACAATGTTGAATATGGAAAACGAGGACGAAGTTTCATATTTGTACATAATAATTAGGATTGTGTCCGAAATCATGATAGCTTTTTCTTCAAATAATAGCTTATCCAGCACACATTTTACTGTAAGGATTGGCAGTCGAAGCTTTGACGATTAGGTGATGGTGGAATAATCCATCTAAAAATATAATATAGAACATACAAATTGAAAACAAACATCATAGAGTGGCGATGAAGGCAGCATAGCTGGTGCGAAGGTTCGCCTTCGTGACTACCGACCCGCCTGCCTGCGTCGTGAGTCAACCTTCCAAGTGATTTAACACGAATGGATTTTGAAACGGACGCGAGAAAATGGTATAATATCTATAGCTATAATGGTAAAATATCTACGTATTGTGATTAATACAATACTGTGATTTTAACCATTTGAATAAAAATTATCAATAAAACTGTACACACATACGTTTTCACTTTTTGAAATTCAATTTGAATTTAGTTGGAATTGAATCGTTTGCTTTAAAATCTTATACACAATCAAGAAAGAAAATTGTGATGTTTGCTGATGATATCACTGCAGTAATTGAGTGTGAACTGATCCTGACAATTACCAAAAGGAAATTAATAACTCTATATGTAAAATGATAAAATGGTTTGACAACAACAATTTGATAATAAATTTAAACAACACTAAAATAATGCATTTTTTTCTCTTTATTAGAAATAGCAAACAACTACATAATATAATGATACACAAAATATTGTTAGCTAATGTAAATATAAAAATAAATATGTAGTCAAATACACTATTCACATATTAACAAATTTGAACTTAAACATGTATTATCGGACGCGATTAGATGCTAAGCAACAACAGCTGATATTGAGTACGTAGTTAGGTACAGTCACCAGCAACAAGATGTAAACATCTACGTTTAACTATATTATAGAAATATTTAAGTTTATACTTTATTAATAATGAACACATGTCAGTGCCAGCGACTAACTGCACGTAATATCAAAGTTAATCACTAACAAAACATAATTACAATTTATATTTATAAAGGTAAAACTGTGCCACTGTACATTTTATTTCGTACATTGTATATGGTATAAGTAGTGTGTAATAAAAAGTATCCATCTAAATCTGAACAGCAATATAACGAAACAAAAGCGTTAAAAAAATGGTTAAAAAAGTCACTAATAATTGTTAAGTATATTACAGATGTAACGCTTGAATTGAAACTCAGAAAGATGGAATATGTCAGGGTCAACAAAGTTATCATTATCGATATCAATCATTCGACGCAGAGGTGAGCGGATACCCGCTTTAGTACGACATTTGCCAGTTGCGAACAGCTTACGAACGCGCACCTCTCACCTATAAACCTCTGGACTACCTGATGGTAAGTGGATGCTGTGGCCCATAGACATCTACATTTAACTTCAATTAATAATCAAAATGAAGATGCCTTGTCACCCCTGTGGACTAAGGTGAAATGCCTCGATTCCAGTAAAAAGGGTCTCCGGTTATCTAGACTCACCATACGAAACACAGCAGCATTAAGCTGCTATTTACGCCTGTATATATATATATATATATATATATATATATATATATATATATATATATATATATATATATATATTTATGTATAGAATGATGATCGATTTCTGACTCTTATAATTTAATATTTTAAAATTCGTGGGTTATTTTTATAGATATTAGGCAAATAACTTTTTGCCTAAAATATAAACTGAAATAAGCTTCGCGAAACAAAATATAAAGCTGTGGAGAAAACTAACACACTAGTCAAATACTTTATTTGAATATCAACACCAGTAATTCGCGAGTTGAACTCCATCACATCCACTAACACTTCGTTACGTTTCAAATGGATGTTTGAATACGTGCGCTGAAAGTCTTTCATTTTAGTTATGTCAACTATTTGATTTTTGTGTAGCGAGTAAGTTCATTTGTATTTAGTCTAGATATTAATCTGCATTAAAGGTGCTAACTTGTATTAAGTATTTAACGAATTGCGTGTATTTAACGAACTGTATCATATATTAATCTGTAAAGCAAAATTTGACTACTCATATAATAAAACAGTAAGTAGGAAGCAGAACCAAGGTTTAATTTATTTTTCTATGACTGTAGACTACGGCTGATACTAAATTACATGAATAAATTTATGAATAAAACCTAAAATTATTTTTTTTTTAATATTTCATTTGTACTTTTATGAAAAAAGTGTCAGAAGTATAACATTTTTAATTTTGTTTCATACGTGAAACGTAAATCAAAAATAAAAATACGTGAAACTACAAGTGCAGTTGACTAATAATTATTTTACATCTTTTCAAAATATTCTCCACCCTGCTCTATACAAAGATCCGTTCGCCTAAACTCCAACTCTGAAAACACTTTTGCCAGTCTTGATCTGACAGGTCGGAAATCGCTCCTTCGTAGGCAGCCACGGCTTCTTCGGCGCTTGAAAAAACCTGCCTTTTATTTTTTATTTGACTCTTGGGAATAAAAAGATACAACAAGTAGCAAAGTCAGGGCAGTAGGGTGAGTGACTTAGAGTTTGAACACCAGATTCCTCAATATAGCTGATTCCCCGAAGCCCGGTCTTCTCTCCCGCACAACTTGAAAAGCTTTAGGTAATGCAACTGTAGTATACTATTCAGAGTTGACTGACCTACAATTTTTTAGCATTAACGTCGACAAATGTTCGCTCCGCGAAAAAAACTAGACACCATTTTCTTGCCGACATTGCGAGGTCCTTGCAGTTTTGTCGGTAACTGTCCTCCTGAGTAGACCCATATCGATGATTGCCTTTTATTTTCCGGATAATATTAATACATTCATGTGTCATCATCAGTATTTTTTTATTTATTATTGCCGACAAACTGGCTTACAGTTTGGCAAAAATTAAAATATAAATAATGTACACTCTTTTAAGAATAAATTAAAAAAAGTAATGATTTCTGAAACATGTATAGATGCCCCGTTTTCAAAACGTAGACGCATTTTATGGCACCAATCCTCACGAGTGTCTGTTTTTCGCTTTCGGAAAGCAAACAAGGGATCCATCGATAACAAAGCTTCTTTACTCCAAGATGTTGATGTAGAATGGTATGAATGCTCCCCAAACATTGGTTTGGGGAGCATTCATACCATTCTACATATATGTTTCCATATTTGTGATTCGTGGGTCTTCTTGCACCAACATTTCAATAGTCCTTACATTATATACATTTCCTGCCGTTACTGCTGTTTGCGGGGCCCCGGTTCTTTGGTCATATTTAAGGTTAATTTTTGTAAATTCCTTTTGAATTCAGCAAACCACACAAAAATTGTTGTGCGTTATGGAACTGACTCCCCTAATGCCGATTGTAACCGTTGTAAATTTAATTGTTCGGTTAAACCAAATTTAAAATCATAATAGATCATAGCGCGCAATTGTTCACGGTTAAGATCCATAGTTTTTAATGAAAAGCGTTGCAAGAAAATTAATACAACATTGTTTTTTGTTTTTTTTTTTTTTTTTTTATATATTGAGATATGATTGAGGGTTCTAGTTTTAAATAAATTTGCTTTTTAGAAACATATAACACGGGTGCGTTCAATTTTTAAATTTCAAGCATCTCAAAACTTTTTGAGTGACCTACGTATCTATGTGAAATAATAAATGGTAAGGACAATTATTTAAAAACATATTCACTGCCTGTTCACTCTCACTTTGAGGTTCAACATATGGGTATTGTTTGATCTGTTTGCATAAAAATACGCACCGACTCAACGGTTCAAAAATAAATCTAGAAATATAATTTCACTCTAAGTTCAGTCAGTGCAATCAAAATTGATTAGCTCTTAGTGACTTTCAAAATAGTACACACTCCCCAACAATCGTTTTAATATATTACTATACTATATATTACTAAATATAGGCTAAATTTATGTTTTATTTTTTATTGATACTTAATTTAATAATAATTAAAAATTATATAAGTTTCTTCTTTACATAGCTTACAATATATATTAAAAATCGAAATATAATTTATACTTCCTTACAATTTTTATTACTACTGGTTAGAAAATAGTTGTATGGATACGTAGAAGGATTCGTTCAATTAATAAAAGGAACATAAACGTTAGCAAATATGTTTAGTTAATCGTTTTCAACATTTAATGAACCTTAAAAAATTAATACACTAAGTAAATTATGTAATGACTAAGTTTGAAAACTCTTAATATATAAAAAAAAATCAGTAAGTTTTTTAAATAAAAATCAGTAAGTTGTTATAAGTCAACTATTTGATTGTTTGACTAATAGCAACTGACTTCAAAGTTTTTATATATTAAGATTTTTCAAATTTGATCATTACGTAATTTACTTAGAGTATTATTTTTTTAAGTAAAATTGGGACAACTTTTATGCAAAATATCACTCAGTGATTCGACAATGTTACTAAAAATCTACGTGAACAAACAAGGATTGAATCAAGGCTCTTTAATGTCCTGATCCAATCGCAGATGTCTTCAACCGTTGGTGTATATTTGCATGATTCAGACGGTGCGAGAAATTGTTTATGAATTTGAATAATAATAATAATAATATGCGGGTTTAGATTGAAATTATTTTCTTGATTTCACGTTACCTTGTAGGATGTTCCAGTGAAACTCAACGTAAGTAAATGAGAACGTATAACAAACTGCTTAAAAATAAATGTAAAATATTGAATACAAGCGCTTATACTCTTAAGAATACAGGTGACAACTATGTAGATTTTATGAAGCAACGCGACGCTAGGATATCGATAAATGTAGAATATTGAGACGTTTGTGCTTGTACTGCGCAGCTACGAGCTACGCGTGCGATATAGTGAGTGCCACGGACAATTGGGCGTTACTTTTCTTGACATGTTTAGATACGGGTCCAAGATATTGAGTTAAAAAGACAAGACAAGCCTTGAAAGCAATGTTTAAGACCTAAGTATTAAACTATGAATGAGATTGTAACCGGTGGCGTGGTGGAAATCTTAGCCAACCCGCAATTGATATCGAAGTCCCCCCAGGGTGCATCTGCCGTAAATAAGGATTTAATAAGAGTTCGTTGCGCTATGGGCAGACTCCTTCATAACATGTTTTAACTTCTCATAGAGGCGGTTTCTATCAGTGTCAAACCCTATTTAAATTAATACAAGCATACCTATCAAGCTGATTAACTCGGATTATGTAATGGAGCAATGACGCAGTTAATGATAATTTTATTACACTACGTGATAATTTTATTACGCTGGCTCTGTGAGGCGGGGAATATCAATTGTTCGGTAATTGTTTTGGGTTTTCATCATCAACAATTTACTAACTAATATTTATTGTAAAACTTTATATTAAAAAAGTTTTAAAGGATTTAGCTCTATAATCTGGACATATAAAGTATTTTTATATAAGCACCATTATATGAATATACGAATTCCAGCTGTATTATATTTACATGCTGCGACGTTGGTCTAGAAGTCGTAAACGGGACTGCTCATGTGGTCGCATGTTCGAATAATGTATCAGGCAAACCAAACAGAGTTATTGGGTTCTTATGTCAAGAAATTTTTAGCCTGGAGTCAGGAAGTGGGCTGTGTTTCACCCCCGAGCCTCGGAAGCACGTAAAGTCTTAGGTCTTGAGCCTGGTCTCCGGTCGTTTCGGATTGCCGTCCCAATGAACTGTGCAAGCAAGGGAATAGCGACAGCATCTGTGCTTGCGCACACACTCGGGCACAATAATCCTGTACTGCGCCAGTGGCTAGTCACCTTGAAACTGAGACGCCGTGACCTTTATTCGGTCTGGAAGACGTTTTCATATTTACATACCTGGCAAGCAATAAAATCAAATTTCATTCGCAGACCTCGTCATCAATTGGAATATTCTTAGAAAGGCAAGTTAGAGGCAGCTACCGGAGATTTTTCTTGTATTTAAGTGATGCATTTCCTGTAGAAGAATTTGTCGATGCTTGTACGACTAACATGTATAAATATTAAATTCATTTTTGCCAATAAGGACTGCGTAATAAAACATAAATTATGTTAAAAAACCGTACTAGAATAACCTGTGATCCGTGCAGTTTATATCATAATTTTACACGGGTCTCTCCTTTAAAATGTGCTAAATAAAAAATAACAACACACGACGCGACTTACTTTGACAGTCTCACTTACAGTACGGCTTAAGATAATCGTACTTACAACCGTATAACCACATACCGTCTAGTGGCGGTGTAAGAATATTAATTACCGCATACCATACCGTGGATGCCGTAAGAAGTGAAAATGAAATTAGGAGATGAACAGCAGTGTCTTCCTAAGGACGACTAAAAATAATAAATAAACTGCGGTTACAACCCACTTGCCAAGCGTGGCAACTACGGCAAATATCCTCCTATGAGGCAATCTATAGAGGAAGCTTTTGTTCAGCAGTGGGCTTTAATAGACCGTAACGTAAACGGTAACGTTACTCACCACGCTTTGCAGATGGGTATTTGCTGCAATTTCGTGTTTGGAGGGTCGACCAATAACTAAATAAATTTTTAATTAATTTAAGGCTAAACTACCTAACTATAATGGGCCTATTAATATTTAAATTATGCCAAAAGAGGGACTGTATTAAATTAATTTCATTTTGTCTGTCTTAAGGTCCATTTATATGATGCCATTTTCATGTACAGCAATTATTGAATGCGGAAATTTCCATTCTAATATTGCACTTAAGCAACTGTTTACACGAAGATGATTGAATGCGATTATTTAAAGCAAGTTGAGACAAGAAAAACATTTAAATATAATACTATACTATATATTATGGAACCGCATATTAGCAGCCGAATCTTTCTGGTTACAAGTAAAAAAAAACTAAAAAACACTAACTATGGCAAATATTCCCCCTTTAAGTCAATCTTTGAAGGAGGTTTATATTAAGCACTTGGCCGTTAGCGTTGTTTTAATAGGCTGTAGTCTTCTACATAAATAAACACTCACGCCTGTCACCCAGAGGGGTAGGCAGAGACTACGGACTTCCATTTGGCACGATCCTGACATACCTCTTTCGCCTCCTTTACATGCACGCATACATGCTCGTCGGTTAAGGGTACTTCTAACGTGGCCCATTTTCAAAATACCGCCAATTTGGTCGATAAACTTTTTTCTAGGGCGTCCCTTCCCGACTCGGCCATTCACATCTGCCATATAAATTTGCTTTGTCACTCTTTCCTCATTCATTCTTTCTACGTGACCAAACCACCGAAGCATTCCTTTCTTAATCCTGGTCACAACATCATCTTGCATAACACATTTATCTCTTATCACGCAATTTCTCACCCTGTCATTAATATTCAACCCTAGCATATTCCTTAAAGACCGCATTTCTACAGCATTTATTCTACTTTCGTGCTTCTTCTGCCACACCCAGCTTTCACTACCATACATTAAAGTAGGTACTAACACAGCATTATGAATTACCATACGTGCCTGTTTTGACGCATTCTGGTTCTTCATAATAGAGTGTAGTGCCCCATTCACTCTATTCCCTGCATTAACTCGTCGTTCTATATCCCTATCATATCTATTATCCCTGCTAAATACACATCCCAAATACACAAACTCATCCACTTGCTCAATTAACTCTCCTTCTATTCTTATTTCACATACCGTTTTGCTTTCTTCTCTTTCAAAAACCATCACTTTCGTCTTACTTGCGTTCACTTTCATTCCCCTTTCTTTTATTTCCCGGTTCATTAATGTAACCATCATTTGCAACTCAGCCGCCAATGACGCAAATATGACTTGATCATCGGCATACAAAAGTCATTTGACGGTTAACTCGCCCATTCTTAACCCACATTCTTCATCTTTCAAAGTTTGCAAACACCGGTCCATAAATAGGTTGAACAGCCAAGGGGAAGCTACACA
Organism: Parnassius smintheus behrii; assembly: GCA_036936625.1. Taxonomy (NCBI): domain Eukaryota; kingdom Metazoa; phylum Arthropoda; class Insecta; order Lepidoptera; family Papilionidae; genus Parnassius; species Parnassius smintheus. Next base: position 35,904,509 of record JAUPFT010000029.1, read on the forward strand.
GCCCTGTCTGACACCTTTTTGGATGCCAAACCAGTCCGAGTAGACCCCATTGATCCTGACACAAGCACTATAGTCCCTATAAAGAGACCTTAATGCCCGTATCAAACTTGCGCTCAACCCATATTAGTTCAGTGTTTGCCATAACACATTCCTGTTCACTCTGTCATAGGCCCTTTCCAAGTCCATGAACGCACAAAACACTTTCTGGTTTTTGGCCAAAAACTTCTCCGCAATCGTGCGAATGGAAAAGACTTGATCTGTGCACCCCATTCCCTTTCTAAAACCCGCTTGCACATCCCAAATTTTTCCATCAGTTTCTTTCATAACTCTTTCAATTAACACCTTAGCATACAGTTTATCCACAATACTAAGCAAGCTGATACCCCGGTAGATTTTGCAGTCCTGTATTGACCCTTTTCCCTTATATATTTGTACTATAACTGGTTTACACCAGTCATCCGGTACCCGTTTTAATTCCCAACATAAATTAAACAAGGTGTACAGCAGGCCTGCTACCACTCCCTCTCCAGCCCTTAGCATCTCGAGTGATACTCTATCATATCCAGCTGCCTTACCTGCTTTCATGCTTTTCATTGCTTTCATTATTTCATCTACACTTATCTCCATACCCCTTTCCACTTCTTTCGGAATTTCTAGTTGATTTAATTCAGACGACTCCTCACTCATAAACACGCTTTCAAAGTATTCCTTCCATCTGTTTAAATTCGAAACTTCATCATTCAGAATACATCCATTCTCGTCTCTTATAGCATTTATTATAGGCTGTTTTGTATTTCCCCTGGCAGTTCTTACGAGTTTCCAGAACATTTTTATGTTAGCCTGGAAATTATCGTATATCCTTCTATCATTCTTATCCGTTCTTTCTTTCTTTTTCCTTTCAACAACTTCTTTTACTCTCTTATTTAGACGTCTAAATTCTGCCTTTTTTCTTTCAATCTCATCATTCATACCAGAAGAATTACCGGCTTTGGTTGCTAGTAAATCTAACCATGCTTTCTTCTTTGATTCACCTTCCACCCGTACCTCATCATCCCACCATAACGTATTAATTTTCCTTTCATTTGTTCTCTTACTTACACCACATACTTCGGTGGCGGTATCCACCAAACCTTTCTTAATATTATCCCACACAGTATTCAAGTCTAAATCATTCATACACAACTCATTCAAACATCTAATATTTTCTCTCAGTCTACATTTATACTTCTCTTTCACATCTTCATCTTGTAACTTCTCTATTCTTATACGCTGTAACGCAGTGGTAGACACAGATGTCCGATGCCGCCAACGCTTGAAAAGACCATTAATTCGACATAAGACCAAGTAATGATCCGTCCCTACGTTGGACTCCCGGCAAACCCTTGTATCTGCGACTGCGCTCCTCATTCTTTCATCCATAATTACGAAATCTATCATGCTTCTATCATCACCTCTTTCCCATGTATACATGTGAATCTTCTTATGACGAAAAAAACTATTGGTCACAAAAAGATTCTTTTCCGCACATACGGTGAGGAGGTCTTCACCATTCTCATTTATACTTTCATCAACAAACGTTCCCAATATCCTTTCATAACCAGACCTCTTCACCCCAACCCTTCCATTAAAGTCTCCTAACATAATAATATTTTCATTTTCCTTACATTTTGTCAACACCATCCTTACCATGTCCCAAAACTGCTTTCGGATGTAAGTGGGCTTAGACATGTCTGGGGCGTACACCCCTAGCAGGACCAGCTTCTTTAAGCCCAATTTCATTCGCATCCATAGCAGTCTCGGGCTTACACATTCATACTCTTTCACACATTGACCCATTCTTTCTGAAAGGATGAAACCGACTCCCTGGCATGCTCGTTCGGTCTCGCTTACACCAGACCAATACGCGGTATATGTGCCATGTGCAGTGGCATCCTTTCCCTTTCGTTTCGTCTCATTCACACATAACACATCTATTCCTCTGTCATTCATCATTTCGCATACTTCATCCATCTTATCATTCATTCCTCCACATACATTCAGCGTAGCCAGACGGGTTTCCGCAATCCACTTTTCGCCCCTCCGGGAGACAGAACGTGACGGGTGGCGAACCTCGTCGCCGGTTTTTCTCCCGGAGATTCTTCGCACCCCTGCCCCATTTAAGGGGCGCCGGGAACTCGGGGCCATTTCTTTTATTTCCTGAGTCATGGTGCGAACAAGGGGTAGTGGTAGATTTTACGCCGCTACCATACGGCGAGGAGCCGAGTCTATTTTTTCGGCTTTGTCACTCGTTTAGCACCACCCGGGGGATACGTGTAGGGTGGGCCTAAAGGTTAGGTGGTGGGAGCCTACGGACACGAGCAACTCATCCCTTAATGAATGAAATCCCATCTTCTAATGAATGAAACAAAAATTAAATTTCTACATCAATTTTTAACACAATCCAAGTCCGTCACTGTTACCCGCTTTTGACAGTGCCGCAACAGTTGACGGCGGCCTTTAAGTCAATTATGAGCAAATTTGGGACAGACAACTGAATAATAATAACACAACTTAATTTCAACAGTCAAATCTCATCGCATAACGCAGCTAGAAAAGCTAGCATGAATTAATGTCATGTGAAAGGTACTGAAATATCGGATAATGCCTGAAGCAAATAAAATTTAAGGTCTTGCAATCGTTGAATTGCAGTACTTTAAGATTTCATAATTAAACCTTGATATATAAATAGTGTAAACGGGAGCTCTAACACAAAACTAACTTTTCCCCGTGTGACAAATTTACGTGTACATTGCACTCTGTTCGAACTTCGAACCCACGATGCATGGTAACTTAATGGTTTAGAGTGCGGATTATACAATTTGACGCCATATGTTCAAATCCATTATTCAACAGCATGTGTTTCAAGTTTAGCTGGAAAACTTACTGCTAACTTGACAAACGAGCTAACAATCTTACCTGATTGTATTTATGTACTCGTATGTCTGATGCAGTCCATTCACAACATTAACGAACTTCGGACAGAAGGCAAGCAGTGCCTTGTCACCACTTTAAGCTAAAATGAAATGCCATATATAATTATATTGGCATCCTAACGGTTCATACTAAAACACAAACTCTTCCTAGCTTCCTTGAACCGAAAAAAAAAAACAGTATCAACCCTGACTGCTTAAACTAGAGGGTATTTGGAAAAAGAACCCGGGAACCACCAGGAAATAGAAGCAAATTATTAATTTTACATGTCCAAGTGTACTTTTCAATTTTATTAATTGTCTATTTAAAATTAAAGTTTTATGGCTGCAACTTGTCAGGTTGCAGTATTGGAAGGGAGATATATGGACGCAATAACGTGAAGCCATCGTACGGGATAACGTCATGAGGTAAGTCGAATCGCCTGCATTCTTTTAAAATCGATGCGCAAGAGGTTTCTTTATAAATTAATTATTATCATATTGTTTTTTACAAAATAAAAATAAATAAAAATACTGCGTGTTGTATTATTTTAAAATTTGTTTCAAACTTCAAGCTTTTAAACTCTCTTGTAAAGTATACATAGGTGTTTAAAATAATTCCAAATAACAAATCCAATAGGTAAAACGTAAATACCACAGTGCTACAAAAACAAACACAAAGTCTAGTCTGTGGCTTACCAGGAATACCATTAGGTGACTTTGAATTCAGACGGTGCTTCATTTTACTGACTTACATATTTAAGTTCTGGCATTATATAATTGTGTATAGATGAACCTTCCGCCGTCTTGGTTGTCATAAAACATTCTTAAAATTTTCCTTATCCAACTTTTAAAACCACATGATGAAGTTGTATGATATTTTTACAACAAACGTGTTATTTTGTTTTATAAGTTTTTTTTGGATTTAATATTAAATTAAAAAAAAGCTTGGGTAATAACTAATACCGACAATTTGTTTTCAAATATTACGCAGAAAAAAGCTTTAAAATATTTTCAAGTTAAACAAAGACTTAATTTTTTTACATGTTAAAATGTTCTAACGATTTTAAGGTCATTTCAGGCATTTTACTCATTTCCCCGAAGAATACTTCTCTTGCGCTCACGTTCCCGAGCCACATGCATCCAATGACTTCCTGCATTTTTTACCAGGTCATCACTCCTTAAAGTGGAAGACTGCTATAAGAAATATGTAATTACTTGCTGTTTGTCATTTATTCTATAAAGGGTGGGAACGTTTGTGTGGGGTAATATTTAGAGCCCTCAAGTGACATCTTCCTAAATAAAACAACAAATTTAATATTATCGTGTATAGTAATTTATTTTATATTCCCCACTTTTCGAACACTTTATAGCATCCACGGTCACGGGGGCACTGTGGTGTTCGACGTCCCAATTTCAAAGTTAACCACGGCTACCTCCTAACTAAAAATATATTTTTTTTATTTTTGTTCCGATCTACGCAGTATGAACTTATATTATCGTGAAATTTTGCTGTTGTGTTGTGGTATTTTAGGTTTTCCTATGAGTGAGTGTATGTATATAATAACCCGCGTGAAATAGCAGGTTAATGCTGCTGTGTGTCATATGGCGAGGCTTGAAATAAGATCTAATGGAATCACACTTTATGTTGTAGCCAATCTTGTCAGTGACACCTCTGAAATATGGCGGTACAGCAGGCACACGCTCGATTGTGGCCGGCTTCACTGGTACACTGTGATGTAGGCGCGGGCCGCGAAGTTTGTTAACATGCAAAACTTGCTTGACGTGTTGGAGTTCGGCAGCTAGCTATTTACTGTCACAGATCCCTCGCGCTCTCTGTAACAGACAAAAATTAATAATTTTCATCCGGTTCTGATTAACTATGACATTGTGACGACGATCACCTCAGTCTTCACTCGTAACCATCGGTGCTGTAAAGTGCTCGAAAGGTCGGGTATATAGAATAGGGTTAATAAGGGCGATAAAATCCGTAAAAACTAGTTTCATTTTAATGTTCGCGTAAATGTAATAGATCATGATGACATCTTCTTTCTGTCTGGTGTACATGGTCGTTGATGGATTTGCTAAACTTAACACTAATCTGCGTCTAATGGAAATTATTACTAAAAAACTTAGTTTTCTCTTTTCCTATCAACACCTTAAATAGATGATAATGATCATGAACGTCATATGAGAAGATAATGGAGATATCATGTAATAAATTAACTTATTATTATTATATTATTATTGAATAATTTAACGTCGTCGATTCCCGAAATCAATAAAGTGATGGACCGTACTGCCAAAATAGTAGCGAGAGCAATTCGCCACCGCGTCTGTGATTTTCAGTTCGATGGATGTTTGTGTAAGTAGGGGAATTTGTCATCACATGGCAATAACTACGACATTTTAATAATTGGCCCTTGAAGGAACATAGAATTCCATGGTCCACCCACCTTATTCGCAGCGAGCTAAAAGGCGCTGCTCGGGATGTATGCCACCCTGTCGTCTCTACTTGAGCATTAGCGTGCAGAGCGTGGAGAGTTTACGAGCACGACGAGAACACGTTTTGTTTGCAGCGTGCTGAGTGGCGCTCGGGATGTAGGCCACCCTTTCGTCTTTACTTGAGCATTAGCGTGCAGAGGGGCGGAGAGTTCACGAGCACGATGAGCACACGCTTTGTGTTGCAGTGTGTGGAGTGGCGCTCGGGATGCAGCCGCTTGCGCCGCTACACTGCACGCTCTGTCTAACACTCTCTTCTAAAGCCTTAGCTTAAGCATTTAAGTTATGCATTATATTTTAATAATAATAAAGCAAAAAAAAATTAAATATATATATCATGTTTTAGAAAATAAACTGAGAGCGGGGTTCACTCGCGTTTAAATATTTTTTGCGCTCACACTTGATAAAAACTTCATGTACAAAATTAAGCTTTTCCTCGCTCTACTAGAAAGTATTCGTAAATTCAATAACTAACTGTCTTAGCGGCAACTTATTTTACTTTAACTTGGCGAACTATTTTCACTACTTATATTACAAAACTACTTTCAAAGGCAAAGTAAATAATAACTACAATTCAAAAACACCTAACTGAAAAACACAACGTGTGTTCCATATTTCGTACATTTATATATTTTTATTAACGTACAAAAAAATAGCTCATGAGTTTGAAATACAGTTAAATTTCTAGATTATTAATATTTTTATAATTTATATAATATATAGATTCAAGTAAAGTTGATTTTATTTTATAGAATATTAAAATATCGCTTCTCATGTTTTCAAATAAAATATTTTTTTTAAGAAAACAACACTTACAAATAAATGTTTTAAGACAACACAACAATTTTATTATGTTTATTATGTATGTCCTTATTCTAAGATTTTCTTTGTCCGTTTACTTGATTATATTCAAGAGTCAGCATTATCTAATATTTATACTGATTATTTAAGTCTCGATGTTAATCACAAGATGAATTTGTTTTTTTTTATCTGTATTATAAATTAACAAACCCGAAATGCAATAGGACGAAATGTTTTAATGACTAAATGTTACTAAATGAGCGTAATGTAATAAAATCACAAGTATCTACATCTATGAAATTGTAAGCTATGTGATTTTACTAAAGACAAATAAGCGCATTCTAGTTTCTGGATGTTAACGCTGTTAGTCTATGCGACTCTTACAGCTTCATCTGACTCAGGGCTCGCCATAGATTTAGGCGTAAGCGTAATCCTAGGTCTATGGGACTCGCGGCCTGCGGTCAGAAATCAATAAAGATTGCGAAAAGCGAAAAAAATATATAGAATTTAGTTCCAGCATATCATATGTAGATATTGCTATATAATCATGAAATTAACTAAACTGATATCGACTATGGCCACACGTAATAAATAGTCAGAATTTGTCAACCACTCAGATAGTATAGTACCACACGTGTATTTACGCACTGACACTAGGAAAGTCACACCACTGCGGTAGCTGACCACTTTAGCAGAGTCTACTTCACCTGAGGATACCTCGTATATAGTTGAAACACGTGTTGTATTATCGTTGATTGTGTGTTTTCCCTAGCGCAGTATTGTCGGGCGCGGTGGTGCTGGAATTAATGGTGACGGGGATAGTGCTGAAGGAGGGCGGGAGGTGCTCTTCATATAGGTAAGACATATCATTTTAATTTATTGAGCAGATATGGTCAAAATAATTCTTACCAACTTTAATATAATGGATTTCCTCAAAGTAACGCCTCATTCTAATAATTGAATTATACACTCATGGAATAATTTAGAGGTACGTAAATGTGTGTATACAACATCATGTGATATCATGTGGAAATCATGTGGATGCTGTGGCCAATAGAAATTTATATACAATACATTTATCCTCGATTAAGAATCAAAACGCAGAAGCGTTGTTACCCTGAGGACTAATCTGGAATGCCTCGTTTCCAGTATAAAAGGGTCTCCAGATCTCTACACTCACCATACGAAACATAGCAGTATTAAGCTGCTATTTTACGCTGGTATTCTGTGAGAGCGTGGTCCTTCCCCGGTCAAACACACTCATTCGTACTACAACCATAATATAGCTGCAGCATGGCTCTACCACGTTTATCAATTAGACTAATTACGGTTTGATAACCTTTGTGACTACTTGAAAACTTTAATTGAAGCCTCATGGTCAAGTACAAAGCCTTAAACTGTTCATCAGTTGTTAACTTGACTTGTTAACTACTAACGTTTAAGGACAGACGAGGACACGCGGGTAAACTTTATAGGAAGTTACATCTCATTTAATATCATGATTACGGTTTAAGTTGATCTTTTATACAATAGGGGTGACAAACGAATTCAAGTATATAAGTGAATGTTGTGGCGTTATTACCCCTGAGGCCTAAGATTGGCAAGTAAAAAAGTTTGCGAGTTTCATAATGATTTTTTATATTTACGTAAATAATACACATGGAATTAAACTTATTTTATGGATTTTAACGCGCTTAATTTAAACCATTATATTCGGATTGTCCCAACCTTTATGTCAGATTTGATAGATCTTAAATCCTCGCAAAATAACACATACTTTAAAAAGGACACCTACACATCTCAATAAATAAAAAAACAATTTCGAAGGTAAAGTTAAAGCATTTTCCATATTAACAGGGTTCACAAAATATATAAAAGAAAACGTTTTTGTTTGTTGTTAGAATAAAATGGGTTACAACCATTTGTATAATAATTGAAAATTAAACTGTAGCGGACTGCCACAAGGCAAACAGTGTCGTACTTCTCAGCATTAACTGTCTGGTGTTCACCAAATGGAACTGTGTAGACAGGATCCGTCTGGAAGAAAAAATGCAATCATTTTGTTTTATAATATAATGAGTTTCAAGATTTGAAGTTTGTATAGTTTAAATTAATAGAAACCACAGCATTAATTTCATTTTTTTCTTAAATAACAGACAATATTCAAATGATACATTGCTTTATGAATATACCTCTTACGTATCAATTTTAAAAGAATTCAGAAGATTCGCCTTACATTAATAACGTTATGCCATACAATGACTTCAATTAATTACAACCATACTCGTATATCTCCCTTTCTTTACTGTAGCATGACAAGTCCTAGTCATAAAAATTTAATTTACATACCATGTCGCTAGAAAATGCAGAAATTTATAAAATAGATTTGTACAATTACACAGGTGGAAGGGGTTCTTTTCTATCTAGCCTCTAGATAAGGTAATTTTTGATGATGCGACACTCTTACGCTAGTTTCTCCTGCCTATTAGCAGTGTACCCACAGCTCTGTTTCATTCTGCAGGGTATGGGAGCTGCTGTGTTTCTATTTGAAGGGTTCAAGTGCCAATATAATTACAAACATAGAGTATGTGGCATTTTATTTTATATTTACAGAGGTGAAAAGGCATCTTTGTATCCGTGTATCATTTATTGATCTTCGCAGTAATCAAACCACCATTTGTCTCAGCAACAGGATAATATAAAACAACGTCAGTGTCGAAATCCCTTGATTTTAACAGAACGTTGGTCTTAGCGTGATGTGTCAGGAATTTTGCTAACGCTAGAAAATGTGACAACAAAAAAATAAAATGTTAAAAAATTAAATCTACATCCATAGACCTCCTAATTGACATGGCAAAGCGCCTCCCCTTAATTCTGAGAGGGCCATAAAGCAATTCGTTAACCGCTCTGCTTCTTAGCGGACTTTACAAACGTTATGAAATATAGTTATTCCTCAGGCTTTCAAGTTTCCCCGTTAGCACATGAAATTGTAATTAAAAATTTCACTGGCTCCGGTAGGAATCGAACCTGGGTTGCCGACGTGCTGTCAATTTTTTGCAAGCGCCCTACCACTGCTCGCCAAACTGTCAAGTATCTAACACAAAACACCATGTTTATTTGAATCTATAGGGTATATGAATTTTCCATCTGCTTACTTTTAGTTACTAAGATCTGGGTAAATTACGGTGGAATAGGGTGTTGCAAATTTAAGATGAAATTGATTCTTCAGTGCAACACTGAGTTACAAATTTTAGCCAAAAATAAAATTTTTATTTAGTTGTACACTCTTACAGCGACACAAAACCAAAAAAAAAATACAAAATTTTTACGAGCGTAAAACACATCAAAAATAGAGTAAAACGTAAATACATCGCTTTATAAAATAGCTGTAGTAAAGTGTTTAGTGGCAGGTGGCAGCACTGCACGACCGATAAATAATGGTTCCGGACTTGGAAGCTAACATGATACACGAGACGTTCCTAGTACCGAATACAGAATGGAATATCGGTAATAATAAGGTTCGGTTAACAAGTTCGTCGTTGTTAATCACACGTGGTATTTTCGGCATTAAAAATAGAAAATATACACTCATAGTATTTATACAAAAGTAAGGAATGACATCGTCTTGAAGGAATTAAGAGAAGGAGATTAATGATAATGAATATTACATTATCTAGATTATTTACGAGACTACAGTGTCTATAATATCAATAACATTATTATTATTATTATTATTAACAGGCTAGCAGTTGAAACAACTGATGTAAGCCCGTATCCTATTTTCAAATATGTAATTATTCTTATTTTAGATGTTTGTCTAATCTGTACTTGAATTGGTTAATAGTTTGTGCAGATATTACTTCTGATGGTAGTTTATTCCATGCTTCAACCACTCTTTGGCTAAAAAAGTGCTTATGTGGGTTGTTATGTGACACGGTTTTGGTTAATTTGAAGTGATGTCCCTAAGATGTGTGTTTGTTGAGTACTGGAATAAATCTCTGTCAAAATTTTCCAGATCGTAGTGTCCATGTATAATTTTATATGCTTCGATCAAGTCTCCCCGTACTCTGCGATCCTTCAGTGTCGTTAGTTTAAGCTTAATCAACCTTTCTTCGTATGGTATGGTTTTCAATACTCTAGGGACCTTTGAAAATCTACGTTGAACTTTCTCCACTAACTCAATATCCTTTTTGAAATAGGGGCTCCAGATTTGGAACGCATACTCCAAAATAGGTCGAATGTATGCCTTATGTATTTTTAGCATCATTTCTGGTGTAAGATGTCCGAAGGCTTCTCTAATCAGGTAAATAAAACTATTTGCTTTTTTAGTTATAACTGTTATATGATGATTCCATTTTAAATCGTTACTTATATCCACACCTAAGTCTTTTTGTACTTTAACTTCTTCCAAAGGTATATCATCGATTTTATATATTAAACGAGGGTTTCTGTTTCCTATGTGGAGGACTGTGCATTTATTTATATTTAATTTAATAAGCCACCTTTTTGACCATTCTGATATTTTAATTAGATCTGCTTGAAAGCGATCAAAGTCCACTAGTGGGTTTTCGAATATCTTCGTGTCATCAGCAAACATACTTACATTACAACTCAAGCTTTTTGGTAGACCAAAGGTAAACAGTATAAACAATACCGGTCCCAGTACAGAACCTTGTAGCACACCGCTTTGTATTTCTTTTTCATCTGACAATGTGTCGCTAATCCTTACTCTGAAGGTTCTTTGTCGTAGAAAACTCTCAATCCAAGTTAACAGTTTCCCTCGAACACCAACAAATTCCAATTTATGTAAGAGCCTGCCTATTGATACTTTATCAAAAGCTTTTTCGTAATCCAGATATATAACATCTATTGGTTCTCGATCATTTTGACTGTTGACCCAGGATGATAAGCAAGACATCAAGATAGAAATCGTTGATCTATGAGGACAGAAACCATGTTGCTGTTTACCAATAGTTTTTTGTTCGTTAAGGAACTGCCTCGTGTGCTTAACTATTATCTTTTCCATGACTTTGCACACCACACTAGTTAAGCTTATCGGTCTATAATTTGCAGGATCTAATTTGTTTCCCTTTTTGTAAACAGGAGTCACTAAAGCCGTTTTCCATAAATAAGGCAAAACTCCTTTGTCGTATGATTTTTGCATTACTGATGCTAGGTAACTATCAATTCCGCAGTTCTTTAAAACATGTACGGGTATTTCGTCGGGGCCAGGTGAAGAGTCTATATTCATTTCTTTGATAGCAGCTTGTACTTTGGATTCTATGAACATGATGTCCTCTATAACTTCAGTTGCTCTTAGGTTTGGGTCAAGCGCAGGAAGTTCTTCTAGTGGTTCTCTTTCAAATACATTAGAAAAATGTTCTGCAAATACTTCCGCTATGTCTTTAGAACGTGTCACAGATTGCCCATTACTGTTCCGTAAAATGTTTGGTGTACTAACTTTAGAGGTGATTTGTTGCCTGATGTACGAGTAAAATTTCTTTGGTCCTAGATCTAATAGTTGATTTTCATAAACTGCCCTTGCCGTGCGACTTAAATTAGTCAGTTTGTTATTTAGCTTCCTGTATTCCTTATAAATTTTATCTGACCCTGTTACAGTATATCTCTTCCAAAGAATTTTTTTTCTCTTATTAACTCAGATATGTCATTTTTTATCCATGGTTTATTTACTTTGTTAAATGTTTTTACAAGAGGAACATGTGTGTCTATGGCATTAGTTATTGCTTTATGTATTATTCTAAACTGTTCAACTGGACAAAGTACATCTTTAAACATTTTTTTAAGCCGGAGTGAATTTCTTCTTTGATTTTGTTGTAGTCTCCTTTATTAAAGTTCTTTTTAGATGTAGATTGCTGCCTATTCTGTTGTTGTGTTTATAACTGTATAGTCGATACTAAGCATGCATGATCGCTTTTCCCAATTGCGGCCTCATAATTAATTCCAACTATCAAAGACTCATCGTTTGTCAAGATTAGGTCTAAAGTAGATGGCTGGTGACCCTGGCGAAACCTCGTATATTGATCTGCCAATTGGTATTGATTGTTGTTGTTATACCATTGCAAGAAATTGGTTTCTTTTGGGAGTAGATACACACAATTTGAAAGAGGCCACTTGACTCCACCAAAGTTAAAGTCACCCATTATTATTACTGTGTTTGACTGGGAAGCCAGTTCTAAATTTTGTAGAAGCAAGTTGTCATTTTTTTTTATGGAAGAGGGGGCAAACGAGCATGCGGCTCACCTGACGTTAAGTGACTACCGCCGCCCATGATCAACCGCAACACCAGGAGAATTGCGGGTGCGTTGCCGGCCCTTTACAAAGGAGTAAGCTCTTTTCTTGAAGGTCCCCAGGTCGTATCGGTCCGGAAAAATCGCCGGTGGTAAACTATTCCACAGAGAGGTTGTACGTGGAAGAAAACTCCTTGTGAAACGTACAGTGGTGGACCGCCAAGCATCCAGATGGTTTGGATGGTATCGGGACGTTTGCCGTGTAGTGCGTTCACGAAATTTGGCGGCTGGGATTAATCCGAACAATTCCTCAGAGCACTCCCCGTTATAGATGCGATAAAATACGCAAAGAGATGCAACATCTCTTCGCAGCGCCAGTGAATCGAGCCGATCGGAAAGCACTCGGTCGTCGACGATTCGAGCCGCTCTGCGCTGGATGCGGTCAAGTGGAAGGAGCTGGAACTGGGGAGCCCCAGCCCAGAGATGGGAACAGTATTCCATGTGCGGCCGAACCTGCGCCTTGTAAAGTTGCAGGCGGTGTGCCGGCATGAAATACTGTCCCGCTCTGCTGAGCACGCCAAGCTTTTTAGAGGCCAATTTGGCCTTCCCTTCCAAGTGACCACGAAACTGCACGTCACTCGATATGTCGACGCCGAGGATTCCGATACTGGCTGAGGCAACAAGGGGAGTGCCTTGAAACTGAGAGGATACGACAAAGGGGTTCTTTTTAGCGGTTAACGCGCAAACTTGTGTCTTCTGGGGGTTAAACTGGACTAGATTTGGTCGTCCCCAATCCGAGACTCTGTTCAGCAAAGACTCGACTTCAGACACAAGTTTGTCCCGGCACTCGGAGACGTTTTCCCGAGAAATATTGGCTCGGCCGGTGTAAAGAGCATCACCAGTGCTGTCATCCGCATAGCAATGGATGTTACGGGTATGCAACATATCATTGATATGCAGAAGAAACAGCGTTGGCGATAGCACGCAGCCCTGTGGAACACCAGCATTAATAGGCTTGCAATCGGAGCTTGCACCGTCTACAACGACCTTGATGCTCTGATCTGCAAGAAAGCTGGTGATCCAATCGCACAATTTCTCGGGAAGCCCATAGGAAGGGAGCTTCGAAAGAAGCGCTTTGTGCCAAACCCGATCAAAGGCCTTCGCAATGTCCAAACTAACGGCCAATGCCTCCCCCTTGAACTCTACTGCCTCCGCCCATCTGTGAGTGAGGTAGACCAGAAGATCACCAGCTGACCGACCACGGCGAAAACCGTATTGGCGGTCACTAATCAGCTGGTGATCCTCAAGGTACCTCATGAGCTGGCAGTTTACAATGGACTCCATTGTTTTGGAGAACAAGGAGGTGATGGCGATTGGCCGGTAGTTGGACGGGTCTGAGCGGTCACCTTTTTTAGGGATCGGGTGGACGAAAGCCGTCTTCCATGATTTTGGGACTACGCCTAGGGAGTAGGAGTACCGGAAAAGACGCGTTAAAACCGGTGCCAACTCCGGAGCACACGTCCTCAGCACAATTGGGGGGATTCCGTCAGGCCCACTCGACTTGTGGATGTCCAGGGAGAGGAGTGCTTTGCGAACCGAGCGCTATGTGAACTGCACTTCCGGCATGGAGCACTCACACCGCGGGATGGTTGGCGGCGTACTCCCCCCGTCATCGAGAGTCGAGTTAGACGCAAAGAAAGAGCCTAGAAGATCGGCTTTCTCCTTTGCAGTATGGGCCAGTGAGTCGTCCTCCCTGTGCAGAGATGGAAGAGATGGCTGACAGAAATTCCCCTGGACAGCCTTGGCGAGAGACCAGAATGCACGGGTTCCAGAAGGAAGGCGAACTAGTTTCTCGCCAATTCTGCCTATGTGCTCTGACTTTGCCTTGGCAATGACTCTTTTGAAGGACCTAGAGGCGGAATTATACTTTTTTTTTAGAGCGCTGGTGTTTACATCCCGGGACGCTGATGCATCAACCCAGGCTTGGTAGCACTCCTGCTTATAGCATGATGCTATTTTACAGGAGCGACCAAACCATGGCTGAGATTTGCCTCCAATGGGCACCACAGAGGAAGGAATAAAAAGTTCCATACCCTGAAGTACCACATCAGTAACGGAATCCGCAACAACGTTGGGATCATCCGGCGAGAAGCAAACCCGCCCCCAAGGGTAGGATGCAAAGAAAGACCGCATCCCATCCCAATCGGCTTACCTATAGTGCCAAACACGGCGGCAGCCTGCAGAATGCAACCGCGATTTCAGCGTGAGTGGCACAACACTCCGGACCAGACAATGGTCCGAGGAGCCTTAAGGGGCGTCGACGGAAATCTGATATCCGTCCGGGTGAGAGGTCAGCAGAAGGTCCAACAGGGAAGGTGCATGATCCTCCACATCTTGAATCCGCGTAGGCGAAGTAACCAGTTGTGTCAGACCATATGCCAAGGAAAAATCATGAACAGATCTCCCCGCATGATCGGTTAAACGTGAACCAAGCCATTCGGCGTGATGGGCGTTAAAGTCGCCGAGGATCACGATCTCTGCGGATGGGATCTGCTGTAGCAACGAATCTGCAGCCATTTGGACGTGGTCGAAGAGTCGGTCTGTTTCAGTATTACCGCTATGGGACCTATAGAGGCACCCGTAGACGCGCGGATGGTCGTCGCTGTCTACGCGTAGCCAAAGGATGGACAGGTCCGAACCTTCAAGTCTGCCGAGGCGTCGAGAACAGATGTCCTCTCTGACGTAAACGCAAACTCCAGCCCGAGGCACAAAGGAGTGTTCCAGTTTGTACCCCGGGTAGGAGAGATACGAGACATCAGCCGGAGAGGACACCTGCGTCTCGGTCAGAAAGAGCAGAGCCGGTCTCGCCGTCTCGAGATGGTAGTGGACGGCGTTTAGGTTAGAGTGAAGTCCCCTGATATTGCAGAAATTCACGGACAGCGTGGCAGGGGTCGCCTTGGTTTTGTTGCTCCGTTTGCCCCGAGCAGTTGTAGTCTTGAGCGGAATTTTGCCCCCCCCAGAATACGCGGGGCAGCCTGAGCACCCACGCTCAGAAGTGGAGAAACATGGTCGTGGATGCTCAGCGAGGGATTCTCCAGGGGTGCTGGTACCCTCCTGGGGTAGTCTATCATTATTTAATTCCGCTACCATGTTGATGGGGGGGGGGGGGATTTGGGCCTTCGGCCACCTGCATATGTCATGATCGATAGTTGATTCGTACCCTATATATAGTCCACATAAGAGTATTCTTTGAAAACCTACTTCAATGTCTACCCATAAACATTCCCAAGAGTCATACTTCGTATTATACTGACTATTTCGCTTTGATGTCATATATGTAATATTGTTCAATACATAAATAGCGACCCCTCCACTCCGTTTATCAATACGATCGTCTCTGTATAAGTCGTAACCCGGTATCTTTATCAGTGAGTCAGGTATATTTGGTTTTAGCCATGTTTCTGAGAGGACTATAATTGATGGTTTTAGTTGATCAACTCTTGCAATGAATAAATCCAGTTTAGATGTTATCGATTGTATGTTTGTGTATAAGATTGTTATTGTTAAGAGTGCGGAAGGTATCGAAGGTCGCGTTTTTTTGTTAAAAAGATTTACTAGTGAGGGTTGGTGAATTTGGACTAGTTTTTTATCTCCTGTTTACAGATAATTTTAGGCTGCCGTTGTATATACTTGATAGTCAAGCCTTGTTCTCCATTATTAGTACGTTTCTCTAATTCATCACGGAGGTATTTTAAGTACTCGCGTTGCATGGCAGTTTGGTCTGATTTAATAATTGACGGTTTATCCAGTTTAGTTTTGTTACGAAGTATCTCAATAGCATCATTCTTAGACTTCATTACGATTTTTATGGGACGAGGAGGAGCTCCAGCTTGAAACTTACCAAGACGAAATAGTTTTACATTATCACAGCTAACTTTTTTGTTCACACACGTTATTATTTTCCTGCACTCCTCTTTATCATGCTCCTGCCTTTGTAAAGGTTTATCCGAGGTTGATTCTGGTACGTCGTAAATTATTATATTGTTAGCTCTCTTAGTGCGCTCAGCCAATTCTTGTATTGCTCCTTCGGTTACAAGAATGTTTTGACGTAATCGCAAGTGGTGTACTTCTTTAGTAAGTTCCTCCAGTTGTTTCATTATATTTGGTATTTGTGCCATTAGTGACTTACAATCGACACATAAGAAAGAAACTACTCGAGCTATTGTCTTTAACTCGAACACTCTTACTTCAGTTGGTGACATTCCATGACAATCACCACATAAAATGCTCTTGCAGGAGTCACAACTTACTGATAGCTTCTTATCGTTTGTGGTTTTGCTACATTTAGAACATTTAAAGCTTTTTGGACTCATTTTATTTTTTTACTTTTTACTGATTTAGTAGAAAATTTCTTGTAATGGCAACACTATTGTCTATAGGTCGCTTTCATTGACAGAACCGGAAATCAATGATGTAAAAGAAATATAAAATTATGAAGGTAGATTTTAAAAGTTCGTAATTCACGCGAATAGTTTTTTTTTTTCAAAGTTTTGCACTTTAAGTTTATAATTACAGTGAGAAAACACTAGCACTAAACATCTTTAGCCTGCCTCATATCTTGATTGTACTTTTATAACATGGAACACACTATTTGAATTTATTGGTACCAAATCATCAACAGCACTTGTGCACACAACCACTTCAATTTGACATTTAAAAGCAAAAGGTAGCCGAGCTAACTATAACATCGAGTCGTAAAAAACCTCAGTCACCTCCGTCACTATGGCTGCTGTAAAGCACCCCCGCATACGCCGGGAATTAAAAAGTCAAATATAAAACGCAATAAAATCCGTAAAACTAGTTTCATTTAATGAGTAGTTTTTGCCTTAATGTGAAAACCCATTAATATTAGTTATTACGGATGCTAATCTGTTCGAAATCCAGTGAAATATTTTCTGTGTATTCTAATACTAGTAGTTCCCGAAATCTGATCTGTCATGTCTGTGAACATTTCAAATTGATGTTTGAACGCGCGCACCGAAGCTTTCGACGTTTTATTGTATCAAATATTTAAACCATAAATGTCATATCTGTGAAGCCAGTGATTTTGATTTATTCTTTACAGCCCTTCACGAGTGCAGTGCTGAATATTACCCTTCCCATAGGAACGCCACAAAGCACGCTCCTGAGCCACCTGCATTCATCGACTTCCAGCATTTCTTACCAGTTGGTCACTCCATATAGTGGGAGGCTGCCCCACACTTCATATTCGCATATTACACTCGTATTATGATGAAAGTAAAATTAAGCTTTAAGATAAATAAACTTTTAACGTTTAAGTTGTACTTACCAAGCCTAAGCAGTCTCCTTAAGAAAAGAAAAACATTTCTCGATTTCATTCCCTTTGGCAAAAACTAAGCTTCGAAAAATATGAAGTGTTTGTACTCTCTTTTCACAGTTAATTGAACCTGTAGAGCTTTTTGATTGACTGAAAAGGAAAAAGCAGATATTTTCAGACTGCTACAAGATTTTTGTATGTACAATATAATGCAGTTAGTAAAATTATGGTAAGGTTTAAGTGGCCTGAGTCTGAGGGGCTCATAATATTAAGAGTATGATCGCGAAAGTTATTTATTGATACCGCCTACCATTACCACTGCCACCTATCAAAAGTCCACTGCTAAACATAGGCCTCCACCGTACATTGCCTCGAAGTTGCCACCGGTTTTTCAACAGCAGTTTTGTGTTTTATTCAGCTGTCATCGGGAAGATGCTGCTGCGTCCGCTTCTCGTTTAGTTTCCCTGTGTCGCCTCTTACTTTATAGAGGAATGGATTTGTTTATACCACAGAAAACTAAATATTAAGGCAAGTCGTAAAAGCGCGTGATCTTGTCGCCGCACATGTGACTCGTAAGCCACAAGACGTGAGGAGCGTTTGTTCCGGTCACCATTGTTGTTTAAATAAATAAATATCGGCGTTTTGAAGCATATCATGAAGCATAATTTGCCAATTTTCAAATAAAGGGATAACATTTCATAAATAAGTACTTATTGTTTTAAATAATGTTGTTTTTAATGAAATTATACTTAATTAAAATTATTCACCTCCAGTACTACGATTGTCTCCGAAAATGTAACTGTTTTCACATTTCAATATGCATTGATTTTTAAGCTATTTCATGTCTACGAGTACGGCAGCTAAAAGCAGCAATGGATTTATGGTATGGACAATAAATAAACCGAAATGGGAATGAAATACGATTTTTCGTTAAATATTTATTTACACCTTCTCTATTTTCTTCTTTCTAAATATTTTATATCGTTAATCGTTTATCAACTATTATCTGTTTGTTTGTACTTTTAAATAACTTGATAAATTTTTATGCAGTTTTATTATATTGTAAGGATAGTAAACTAAATTCGATCTGTGTAGTCGTAGAAGCCGGGTAATCGAAAAATAACAAACAATAGAGAGTCAGTTACAGATCTTTAGAACTTATAAAAAATGATATATATATATATATATATATATATATATATATATATATATATATATATATATATATATATATATATATATATATATATATATATATTTGTTTTCAGTTTGTATAATGTTGCATTTATTTTATTTAAACATCTGCTTATTATAATACAATGCTATTATTCCAGGTTTGCAAAAAATCCGGATATTAAAGATAAATGGATATACTTAAACTTAACGTTTTATTAATCCCCTTTCCTCTAATTATAAAACGTCTAAAAGCTAAAGTTAAGACTAAAAGCGTCTATTACTGAGACACTTTTAGTTAATTAGACTCCTGGACGATCAACGACGCTTAATAGAAAGTTTTGAAACGTGCGTTGCGCTGCTCTATGCCCAATATATATATACTATTGACTGTTATTTGTAAACAAATAACTAATTAATATATTTTTGTTAAAATGGTCTTTTGCATTTGAAATTACACAATAATGATAATTTCTGTGAGCGAAAAAATCGTTGCAACCGGTCGTATGGAAAAGATGAAATTTTGTATAAAATTTACCAATTTGAATAGAATTTATTATTAAAATCGATAAAACTTACCATAATCCCGGAATGTGACATCTTTAATGACATACTCAAGGTGATCATGTCAAACTGTCTCATGTTATGTGAAAGCCATTTTGTTAGGTAAATAAGTTGTATGTTGTTATCACTTTATTCTGTTTTACATTATTTTATTTCCTCTAGTTATTGTTAAGTATGTTCGATCTCTGACTTGTTATTTGTTTTTGAATTATGTTAATTATGTTATATGTTTAGTTTTACCTACTAATTACTGTCATTGGCGCAAGCCGTAATTAATTATAAATATATAAATAAATAAAAAATAAATAATCCTTTGCTTTTTTAAAAACAAATATCGGCAAAATTCAATATAATCCACTATATTCACCAGAAAATCACTTAATCACGCAGCGAAAACACACGACATAAAAATATGACGTAAAAAATAATTGAAATTTCGGTCTACCTGCGTCGTGTCTCATATATTTTTTTTATTTAAAAGGAAAAGGAATTCATGGCCATTATGCCTAAATACTTGTTTCATTGTAAACGCAGTCGATTTTTTATCTATTTTTATTTTTATTTCTATGTAGGTAGGTCAGTTTGGTTTGGTCAGCTGTAGTTACCAAACTCGCACTAGCGGTTACGGTTTGAGGCTGCTGCATGAAATAGTTTCGGCACAGGTTGCCGAAATTGTCACAGCTAGAATAGTTTACTTTAGTTATTTCCATAGCATTATGTGGTATGGTATTTTGCTATGGGGACACGCGACTGACACTGAAATTATATTTATTTTACAGAAGAGGGCCATTAGAGCAATATATAATTTAAAACCAAAAGAGTCACTGAGACAAAAATTTAAGCATATTAATATATTAACTCTGGCCTCTCAATACATTTATGAAAATGTAATGTACGTACACAAAAATAAAAGTAGTTTTGCGAAAATAAGTGATATTCATTCTGTAAATACTAGCAGTAGACACAAGCTGGTAGTACCAGTTACTCGACTCCACCGAGTCAGTAATTCATTCTTGGGGCGATGTATACGCTTTTACAACAAAATCCCAGAAAATATACAAAATTTGTCATACACAAAGTTCAAAAATGTTATTAAACTAAGTTTGTATAAAAAGGGTTATTATAATATTAAGGAATTTATAGATGATAATAACCCCTGGGAAGGGTGATCGCTACCAAGCTATTTCTAATTTGTCTTGTGTTGTTGATTGTAAACATGATTGTAAGCTATTATTAAAAGAAAATAGTCCCGCTGGGTTTCTTGCTGGTTCTTCCCAGGACAGAGGTTTTTTTTGCGAACCAGTGGTAAATTAAAAAAGTGACTTTCAATAAGTATTTTTATAATCTACATTGAATAAAAAAGTTTCTATTTCTATTTCTATTTCTGTCGAGCTATAGGATGGGCTTATTGCTACCTCAGTTTATTGATCCCTTTTTTGTTATCGGAATGTATTTTTGGAAAGTATTAGTTAATATCGCTAATATTATTAACGTTGACAAACTATCAAATTGCAAATGATGATGTCGGAGGAACGATGTGAAGGGAAATTCAGCTTTTTCTATGACTTCTTATACATCTATAAAAGCACGTTCATTTTCTCTATAAGGTAATATAGGTTTTGCAAAACCTGAACGCGTAATTCATTTCAGAGTAAATTTTAATTAATTGCAATAACTGCAACGTGACAGGTGCGGATACTTACAACCATACTATCGAGGAACCGTATGATGTCATGAAGTGGCAGGGTAAGTGAATCCACTTCTGCAAGAGAGGAGTCGATTCCCCAACGGGATGATATTATCATTAAAGAAAGCTTCGTACGGTTAAGTTAATATGGAAATAAAAAAGGAGCTGAATGCAGAATTTCTCTGAGGAAAACTCAAATTTTTTAATAAAACTGCGGTTTCTAACTAGCCCGTTAAGCAATGCAATTATGGTAAAAATTCCCCCTATGGGGCTATGAATAGGGTAGCCTATGTTCAGTAGTGGTCTTTTGATGTGACTGTACTAATGATGATGATGACCTACTACGTGTATGATAACTTATAGTACATATTCCGGATGCAAAATGTACAAAATATACATTGTTGGATGTGCGAAACAGAATTAAGGTCACATTTGGACAATAAATCAGACAACATAAAATTAATTTCTTGTCTTCCATGAACCTCGTTTCTCTTCGGGCATAATTTAAATATCAATAGGACCACTGTGATTAGGTAGCTTAACAATGAATTAACACACTTACAGTTGAGTTATTGGTTAACCAACCCAAACACAAAGTTTCAGCGTTTCTACTGGCAGAGGTTCTACGTTCTCCTGCAAATGATGGACACACTCACCTGAGAAGCATGTTGAGTATAATCATCAGAAAAATCTTTACGCCTGATAGGAATTTATGAAAAGTACTTAGCAATGTAAAAATATCTAAGATAACAACAATAAACGTAATATTACATTTTCAGGTGCATATATTTGGCGTATATTATATACGTGCATGTCGAAAGATTGAATGAGAGGAGAGCGACACAAGAGATACTATGTCTAATAATACGAGCAGTCGTCTGATGCCGAGTCATTACACAAACCGACCCTTTGAATTTTCGCTTTTGAAACCAACACTTTTAAGCAGTAATCGTGTTATTTTACCTGACAGTTCAATCAAATAAGTTCCGTGGGATAAATATAATATAGTTATAAGTATTTATACTGATTAAAACTACTTTTACGGATTTTATTGCGTTTTATTTATTTTATTTTAATACCCGACGTTTCGCAAGCTTTCCAGCACCCATGGTCACGGGGGACTGAGGTGACTGACGTCCCGATGTCAAAGTTAACCCCGAGTACCTTTAGCTTTTTTAATTGTTGTCTTTGGTCCGATCTGCGCAGAATGAACTAACTGTGTTTTGAAGTCTTGCAGTGTTATGCTTGAGTTTAGTTTTAATACACAGTTACACACAACAATCGTCAATCAATCGTCGATTACGGATCAAAATGCACGTGCGGACTAAGATGGAATGTCAATCATTTCCAGTAAAAAGTGTCTCCATCTGTACACTTACTATTCGAAACAAAGCAGCAACTATTTTACGTTGGTATTCATTGGTCCTTTCCCGGTCGAGTCGACCCATTCCTGCTACAACTATACTACTAATATATCTGCAGCATGGCTCTATCACGTACATAATATAATACCGCTAGATGAGATAAGACCCGTAGATGGGATTGTCCAGCGTTGGCATACTATAAGTTAAAAAAGAACACTAACTGAATATTGACATTTTATTGCATGACTGAATTTAGAAATAAATTTTAAATTACTGTTTTAATTTTGTTATCTAAAGATTATAACAGAAATATAAAAATGTAGTTATAACTCATACGTGATCAAATCACATGATAACACATAAATGTTATCACAGTAAGCAGGAAGAGAAATGAGTGAAGTTCAGTAGCCATGCACTTAGTTCTTATTTCGTTTAGGGAATAAAGTGAGTTCCTGTTATATGTTCATATAAGTAGATAACGTCATATGTAGGATTAGAACTTAATAAATTACGGCAAATCTTCATGGACACCTTAACCAAGATAAATCGACATATGTGAAAAGAATTTCGTAAATCATACACGTGTACAGAGTAACCATAAACAATTAAGTAACAAGAGTGAATATCAATTAGAATAATTATAGTTTGATAACCTTAGTGACTACTTGAAAACTTCCATTTAAGCCTCATGGTTAAGCCCAAAGCTTTAAACTATTCATCAGTTGAAACTTGTCTTGTTAACTATTAACGCAGGACAGACGAGGACATGCGGATAAACTTTATAGGAAGTTACATCTCATTTAACATCACCATTACGGTTTAAGTTGAGCTTTTATGCAAAAAAGGTGACAAACAAGTTCAAGCAGATAAGTGAATTTATTGGCGTTATCACCCCTGAGGCCTAAGATGGGCAAGTAAAAAGGTTTGCGAGTTGGATTTTATGGATTTAATTACACTTAATTTTTAACATTATATTAGGATTTTCCCAACCTTCATGTTAGATTTGATAGATCTCAATTACACGTAAAAGAAAAACGACCCTTAAAAGACACGTAAACATCTAAAGGTTTAATTAAAAATAATTCGAAAATGCAAAAATTCATTAAGTAGATTTGTACAATTACACAGGTGGAAGGGTTCTTTTCTATTTGGCCTCTAGATTAGATAAAATTGTTGATACAACATACTCTTTTACGCATGTTTCTGCTGCCTGCCAGCAGTGCACACACAGCTGTGTTTCATTCTGCAGGGTTAGGGAGCTGCTGTGTTTCTATTTTAAGGGTTCAAGTGCCAATATAATTACAAGCTATGTGGAATTTCATTTTATATTTTCAGGGGTAACAAGGCATATCTGGCTTTGTGATAAAATTAAAAGTTGTCTTTCAATAAAGATTACATGTTATCTATATTGAATGAAAATGAAAATCATTGAAGTTGGTTAAAGGTGTGTAATGTACACTCTCAACCTGACATGTTATTATTAAGAAAACCTAAATTATGATCAGACGACTGCATGACCTAATATTTTCCGTGATTTAGGCAAGATTGTTCAAAAAGTTAGCGTCCTATTGACACTTATTCGTGTCATTAATTATGTACGTGCTTCGCGGTTAGATTTGACTGTTGAGATAAGGTAATGCAATTATTATTTAGTTTCGTGGACCAACCTCGGTCTTAGTTGGCTTAAGCACTTGGGTCGCCTTGTGCGGCACTGTCAAAAGCGGAGAAAGGCCTCGGACTGTGTTTAAAATTGATATAGAAATTCAAAATGTGTGTTATTCGACGATGACGTCACTCAAAATCTCAAGTGTCCCGGAAACGATGCTGCCATGCCATGCCATGCTATACTCAGTCTTCAGCTTGCACGGTTGGCTCTTTTGGGCAGACAGGATCTATGGCAAGGACTTTGGAGCTGTACTGAAAATGCATAAGTCTCGCCACACGCATTGGAATATCTGTCTGTTCAGTTGCCTGTATGCTGTCAAATCTGCTGAAAACTGCAGATTCATTTGCCGTCTAACAGCCGTGAGATTAAGAGTCTGATCGGAGATCTTTGTAGTATTCTGCAATGGGTCTTACAGAACTTAGCTCCGACCACATTGGACAGTTTCCACAAGCTTGTCATTTATATTATTCACTTCTTTGCAGTTTTAAAAGCAGTGTTCAAAATTAACCTACAATATAGTAATTTTGGCAGAATCATCAAGAGAACTTTATATATATATATCTTTATCGTGAGAAAATCTTTATGGATTTATGTACCTTCCACTGCAGGTGCAATATAATAAACTTCTACCGTCCAAAACCTCACGGAAGTCACCATCAGCTTATACGATGGATGGCGAGATTTTAGTTGGGAACGCAACTGATGCCCGGGTTTTATATAGCATTGGGTGACAAACGAGCACAC
The DNA here is from genome assembly GCA_036936625.1 of Parnassius smintheus behrii. Classification (NCBI taxonomy): domain Eukaryota; kingdom Metazoa; phylum Arthropoda; class Insecta; order Lepidoptera; family Papilionidae; genus Parnassius; species Parnassius smintheus. The sequence goes on from JAUPFT010000029.1 coordinate 35,929,544, forward strand.
ACTCCACCTGATGGCAAATAGTTGCTGCGGCCAATAGACATCTACATCTATCCTCTGTTACAAATCAAAATGCAGATGCGTTGTCACCAGTGAGGACTAAGTTGGAATGGAATGTTTCCAGTGAAAAGGGTCTCCGGTTCTCTACACTCACTATTAGGTATTATTTTACGCTTAGGTATTATTAAGGTATTATTTTACGCTGGTATTCTGTGAGAGAGTAGCCCTTCCCCGGTCGAGCCGGCCTATTCGTGCTACAACTATACTACAAATATAACTGCAGCATGGCTCTACCATGTATATACTACTCAATACTGCCAGTGCTCAGTCACCAGAAACTGGTTCGTTGACGTTGTTCGTTGAGATATACTGCGTGCTGGAGAGGTCAGCATTTGAATATATCCTAACATCCATTCCAGATAAATGTAAAATAATTTAGTCTTAAAAATACAGAAGTAGAAAACACGATGAGAGTTAGTTGCCCTTGATAACTTTTATGTGTTGTAGAGACACGCTGCAGCTATACTACGGATACAAAACGAATGGGTCTGCTCGATTGGCGTAGGACCACCTTTTTACAGAATACAGCGTAAAATATCAGCTTAATGCAGCATTTCGTATGGTGAGCATAGAGAACCGGAGACCATTTTCAATAGAATTGAGGCGTTTCGTCTTAGTCTTCAGGTGTGGCTACGTATCTCCATTTTAATTCTTAATCAAGCATAAATGTAGATGTCTGTGGGTCACAGCGTTCACCCACCGACAATGGAGTGTGTTCTCGTTTGTTAATCTTTTCCTACAAAAAATATTTTGTAAAACTACGCTGCCCCTGTATTACTGCTATAATAAGCAGAATCACGATAGCAGTGGAATGTTTGTGTGTTTTGTATGGTGAGTATAGAGAACCGGAAGCGGATTTTACTGGGTGAGAACGCAATTTGTTTTTTGAGTGATAATTAAAAATAGATGTAGATGTCTTTTAACAACAGTATGCACTCATCATAAGGTGAACTATGTCCTCTTATTTATCCAACTCTTATAAAAATATGTTATTTGACAAGAAAAAAAGCATTCAATACTAGTAAACATCAAAATTTTAATTTGACCTGAATTTTTTCATTCTACAACACCCCTCGGTTTCAAGAGCGTTGTGCATATGACAAGTACTACATGTATTTCTGAATGTAAACGTGACTTTACGTCGGCCATTACAAATTCAACGACCGTGATAATGGGGTTAGACCTACAGGTGTAATCCAACCTTTTTATTTCACAAATGCTTATTATGTCTGATATTAATTTTTGAATATCTTTTTGTTAACGAAGTTGTTATTCAAATTTAATCACTGAACTTTCTCATTCATGCTGACTGGCTTCGTGGCGTTTTATCTGAGTCCTCATGGGTAATCAAACACCTATGTCCAGATTTGCATGGAGTTGGTTGAGGCCTGCATGTGATTTACAAATCATATAAAAATATTAAGTTTTAATTAATATTACAACTATCGTAAGAATAAATTTTCTTTCGTTCCTTTCAATAGCAGTAGCAGTGGTAGAGCCATGCTGCGCCTATATTAATAGTATAATTGTAGCACGACTGGGTCGGCTCGACCGGGGAAGAACCATGCTCTCGCCAAATACCAGCGTAATGTAGCAGATAGAATAAAGGAAAATTTAAGAAATCATAATTGTAATGTAGCAGCTTGACTCTGCGGTTTTTCGTATGGTGAGTGTAGAGAATCGGAGACTCCTTTTACTGGAACGAGGCATTACATCTTAGTCGTCACGGGTGATAATACATTTGAATTTTGATTCGTAGTCGAGGAAAAACGTAATGCGATGTGGACACATGATGTGATGTGGACCACGGCAACCATTAACAATCAAGTGAACTGTGTGCTCACTTTCATGCAACTTGATAAAACGTTCATAAAGAGGCGACGTCTTGTTCGCTATTTACAAAAGTATACAACGTGCAAGCTATATCTCTATCAAATGTGTCAAAAGCCACGGGTAAGTGATATGATTGTTGTGCCCGTGGCTTTGACAAGGCGTGTACATCAATCATATAAATGTAAGGCAAATATCGAAAATAAATAATATGCGTTTCTAAATAAATTTGAGCAAGAACTGGAGTTTAAAGCACATAGTATACCTAATGTTGAATGGATGCTGTGGCCCACATACATATACATTTATGAGGTTAAGAATCAAATGCAGATACGTTGTCACTCATGCGGAGTAAGGTGGAATACCTCCGTTTCCTACACAGTTAAATATCTGAGCACTATGCGTTAAAATCTGCAAGCAAACATTTAATAAATCAAAGTATTTTTATACAATTGCACTATAAGGCCACACACAAATCCTCTGTAACACATTGAGATTCTTGCATAATATCATGACGCGCTGGCTTTTGCGCGTCTATAATGAGTCTTAATTGAAAAGACATGGATTGAAATCCCTTGTTCATAAGGACATAAGCTTTTATGTTTAATCTAAAGGGTGGTGTTTGTGTCGTATTGTGTTGGATTTAATATTTAACACAAATAGGATAGGTAATTGTGTAAGTCTCTTTCACTGGGAAGTGCTAACTGTAAAAATTACATTTCATATTTGAAATGAAACATTTTTCAGTTCATCATCATCATCATCATCATTACAGCCCTTCGCAAGACCACTGCAGAACGTAGGCCTCCCCCAAGCAATGCCACAAAGGACGGTCCTGATTCACCTGCATCCATCGACTTCCTGCATGTCTTACCAGGTCGTCACTCCATCTATTGGGGGGTCGCTCTACACTATGCCCACCGGTACGAGGCTGCCACTCGAGAACCTTTCTTCCCCATCGGTTATCGGTTCTACGAGCTACATGGCCGGCCCATTGCCACTTCGGCTTACTAATCCGTTGGGCTATGTCGGTCACTCCGGTTTTACTGCGGATATCCTCATTTCTGAGTCTATCACGCAGAGAAACTCCGAGCATAGCCCTTTCCACAGCTCGCTGAGTGACCTTGAGTGTCGTCATACGGCCAGCAGTGAAGGACCACCTCTCAGATCCGTAAGTCATCATTTTTCAGTTGCAAGTATTATATTCACATGGTACAAACTGTTTCTAATGTAAGCGGTTCAACTTCAACTATAACGATAACGATTATTATCTTTATTTGCAACTTTAAAAGTTGCAAATAAAGATAATATTCGTTGAATTTCGACGAAACTGGTTTTTAAAACCGAAGTGACAAACAATCTAACAATTCACCTTACGGTAAGAAGTTAGCTACTGCATCTCATGGCCACCTGCAATAAACTTCAAGTAAAAATGTCTACACTACTCACTAACTTGAAATGCCTTGCAGCCCATCGAACAGAAAATAGCAATGCAAGTACTACTAAATGAAAGGATAATACCGACGCAGACGGAATTCTATGCTAAAAAGAAGTCCCGTAATCGAGTAATGCAGTCATAAGATTTTTCTCGAATCCTTCACAACACACAAGAGACGACACGGAGAGAAGAATGCTCTAACAAGACTCCATAGTTGCACCATATGTTGGGTTTTACGTTCTTGCAGGTACGTTCTCTAAGCGTTCGAGTTTAAAATATTATAACAACTTCCTACAAGAAACAGTCCTTATAATTTTAGTTCGATCTCTTTCATGAAAAAAAAAGTAATCAATTTCGATGTTAAGTAGTCGAAGTTGGTAAAACGCATTGACTAAGCTTAAAATACCTGTTCTGTCTTGCCTTGAAGACACCAACTTTATTTGAATTCCTTAAACTCTATTGATTTTTTAATACTTGAAGTTTTTTTTTTATATTTTTGCATGAAAATGATGAGATATATATAAACTGCTAAATAATCTTAGCCACTCGTGTTCCAGTGTAATTAAATATTGCAAGCAATACTAGCAGTTCCCACCTTCAACTCCGTGAAAATGCGTAGTGAAACTTCTAGAAAAATTAGCTTCGTTTGTGTTATTTGAATTTTGTATAGAATATTGTATATACAATACACCCGATTGGGTAAAGTTTTTGTATTTCAGATTTAATTACTTGTTGAATGTTTAGTAACACATAGTTTGTATTTAATGTGAATTTGAATTATGATGTAAAGCCGAATAAATTACGACATTAATTTTTGATTCGTAATAGAACTGGCTGCGGATAGACGGCTTAAGAATATCTAATATCACCACATCACCCCGTCGTCGTCGAAAGACGCGGCGCAACGAAAGTTTGTAAGAGATGAGCCGCAGCATTTTCCTAAAGACTTCCGAAAATAATATAAAAACTCTACTTTGCGGTCGCGGCAAATACTCTAACGATTCATTAAAACAAATTAAAGATATTCAAGCAACAAACAAACACGTATGCTTTACATATTTTAGACACCCTTTTAATGGAAAAGGGCTTTACTTTACCTTCGTAACTGTTGAAATTAAACTGTTAAATGCGTAATTACGTGTCATAATGAGGAACTGCCGGGAATAACGTAGAACGCAGAACACGTTTAAGTAATTTAATTAATTAGATGATTTTGAATCGCAATGACTTAAGTCGTGTATAATGGCTTTGCCTGCAGCGCTGGGGGCCGCAGGTTTGAATTCCTCAATTGTTATGATTGTATTCGAGCACCAGCTGATAATAAGTCTATAGATAAAACCATTTTTAGCGACAGTTCCCAAGCCGCGCGTGTTGAGTAAACATTACGGTATCTTGTTTGGTTTAGTTATTTGAACTCGAATTTATTAATAATATGTGAGAATAAGTAAAATTAAAATCAAAATTTGATAATGTTCCCCTAAAAGTACCTCAATTTAATGTAAAACATCAAACAGCTTTTATAGCAAAACGAAAATTGACTCATAAATTGAAATACGCAGCGCTAAAATGAAATTAAACCCTACCTTTGTTTTTACCTTTAGCAAATTTCCCAAAAGACACTTTATCTTAACTACATTAAACTGTTTTGGACTTCTTATATAAAGGCCACCTGCTGTTTGGCAGTCTTTAAATAAAGAAAGCTATACAAATGTTGCCAAATCTGAGGAATTAAGTGGAATGCCTCTCAGCCAGTAATTACACTGGCACTCTATACCCTTCAAATCTGAACACGGATATAAGGAACGCACATAATACGCACGTATAGTACGTACCCAGACGGAGTCTTAGAAAGAAAAATATTCTACCACCTGGTGTAATATGGTGGTGTACAATATACAAAATAAGCTTGTTTGACGTATATATATATATATATATATATATATATATATATATATATATATATATATATATATATATAACCTCACTGCAAGGATTTAATTTATTAATTTTCATATCTCGACGTTGAGGTTATCGGCGTCATCTTTGGTATTTCTTGAAGAATTTCCGTTGGTATAATATAAAATGTATCAAAAATATATAATGTTCCATAAATATAAAATAATTTAGCGACTAGTTAGCATAAACTAAATACCTTTTTAAATCGCTAAATATCGTATGCAAATTAATTTAACTTCATAAGCAAGTTTAGCAAGTTATAGATAGTGTATATATATATATAACCTCACTGCAAGGATTTAATTTATTAATTTTCATATCTCGACGTTGAGGTTTTCGGCGTCATCTTTGGTATTTCTTGAAGAATTTCCGTTGGTATAATATAAAATGTATCAAAAATATATAATGTTCCTTAAATATAAAATAATCAATTTAGCGACTAGTTAGCATAAACTAAATACCTTTTTAAATCGCTAAATATTGTATGCAAATTAATTTAACTTCATAAGCAAGTTTAGCAAGTTATAGATACTGTATATCACACATAAGCTTTATTTTATTATTTACCATGTTAATTGTTCTACGTATCTGCACGTAGCTTGACCCTTTGGTGACGAGGCATTCTCTCTTAATCCTCACGGGTGAAAACGCAACTGCATTTTCATTCTTAATGAAGGATCGATGTATATATCTATTGACTACAGCATCCATTCCATCAGGCGGTCTGTGTGCTCGTTTATTACCTATTATTCTATAAAGAAACGCTAACCGTAACGATAAGGTACAAAATATGATTAAAATAAACACAAAGGTATTATTCAAGTGATTTTGAAAGTGTTTTGGTTATTTTGAAAATAACATGATATTCTGTCGCTGAATTAATTCCTAACTATAAATAACGCGCCCTACATGGTTAAGTGTAATAGGTCGTTGGCTTTTCCAATCATTTGGATACTGGAAGCTGATAGTAATTAACTAGATAATAATTCAACAAATGCGATCTGCAACTGGAGGAAATGTTTAAAGTGTCTCGTTTTAATGATTAAACGTTACTAAAATCAATCGCTATTTAATCAAACTCGTTTATTTCTATTAATTCATAAGTAAAGGGACATTTCTTAAAGAGAAATATGTAAACTTCGTCTGCAATTATCAACTCAACCTACCTTGTACAAATTTGGTTCGCTCTGCCGACTAAATGGAATGAAATTAATTTTAAGCAATAAAGATTTGCGAAATCAGAGTCGTAACAGATTTTTGTTAGTATAGTCTTGTAAACTGACATTCATAACATGGAACGAATTTCTTATTTTCCTTGTTCAAAGGTTTTACGTAAAGATTCAACAAACTCTTTTTATATGTTACCAAAGATATTAAATATGTCTTTTAAAACCCAGACAAAACTAATCCGTTGTCATAAACATCTTATCTACAAGAAAGCTCTCAATTTCTTTATATGTATATTCTTAATTTATCCCCAAGCGACAAGTTTACGTGTACATTGCACTCTGTTCAAACTTCAAATCCACGATGCATGTTAACTTTATGGCTTAGAGTGCGGATTATAAAACTTAACGCTGTATGTTGAAATCCATTATTCCACAGCATGTGTTTCAAGCCTAGTTGGAAGGTTTATTGTAACAATAACTTGACAAACGAGCTAACAATCTACCTGAATGTATGTATATATGTCTGCTACAGTCAATGCACAACATTAACGAACGTCGGACAGAAGGCAAGCAGTGCCCTGTCACGCCTGTAGGCTAAGGTGCAATGATATAATATAATTATTTTGGTGCTCTCATCCTTTAAACTGTAACACAAACTCTTCCTAACTAACTCGACCAGAAAAAAATAGTATCAATCCTGACTACCTAACCTAGAGTCTAGTTAGATAATGTACCCAAGAACCACCAGGAAATGAAGCAAAATATAAATTGTACAAGTACTAGGAGTACACTGTAAAAATCTAAAACACACATCAAATATAAACACTAGAAAATTCCAAAAATCTACACAACGACATCCAAATGAAAATGGCGTACGTAATGAACGTAGAATATAAATTAATATACATAGACTAACTGTTTTTTATTCCACTAGAGAATAGAAAATGTCATATTGATTCTATACTGCCACACTTCTTCATAGAAAAGTAGTCTCTAAACATAAGTATTTATGGGTTAAAGTGCTGTGGGTGTGTGCGGTCAAATTTGACCTCTTGAATTTTGATGGAATATCGGACGCTTGGCATTTGAGAGGTTAAAGTACGTTCAAATGTGTTGGATACGACGAGTACGTTTTCTTCCGTCGATATATTAAGCCTACATTTGTAAAATGAATAAACACAAGTCTCTGCTAATATACTTAAGGAACTTTGACATACCACTGTTTTGGCAGGTCTACTATACGTGGTAGAGTCATGCTGCGCCTTTATAAGTAGTATAGTTGTAGCAAGAATAGTTCGGCTCGACCGGGGAAGGATTACGCTCTCACAGAAAACCAGTGTAAAATAACAGGTCAACGCTGCTGTGTTTCTTATGGTGAGTGTAGAGAACCGGAGACCCTCTTTAATGGAAACGAGGCATTATTAAAAAACGCATAGCTCCTGAGCTACCACGGCTCTCCTACCATACTCAAATTGCTCGCACAAGCAGGTTGCACCTAGTATTTTGTGATTTAATTTTAGAAACCTTTAATGAAAATATTTATTTTCAAGTATTTCTTAAATATGAGTTCTTAAGGAAACCTAACGTACGTTTAGTAATTCTGTAGTTGCTATTTGATAGTCGCTGAAGCGTTTCAGTTTACCTTTGATCGTTTAAACAAACTCAAATATCGGTGATGCGAAGGAGAACAATTTTCCCTAATTCATAGAGAATATTATTGCTCAAGTGAGAAATCGTTGAAATTAAATCTTACAAAAATAAACTTGAATAAATAGGTAGTGAAGGTTGGTCTTAAATAAGTGCTGGTTTTTACGTTTCCGCTTTCAGTTCAATATAAAATCCAATGTACGAGTATTTTCAATATGTCAGTTAGTATTTGGTGAGTTTATATTTCGTAAATATTTATCGGCTTACTTTGTCATTGTAGTTATGTATGTAGGGGTTTTAGATGGTATTTGTTTTAAAACATAAATTAAATTATATAATATATTAGAATATAATAATATTTAACTTCTTTGATCAACATAATAACGAAGCCGAAAAATTCGCCCCCTTGAATAAGCTGTACCTACTAAATCTTTACTTAAGATATATATATAAGAATTACTTGTGATCTATATTGAGTAAATATTATTTTCAATTTTTATTAAAAATAATTTTTACTCAATATAGATAGGGGTATAAAAAAGAAAGGGGTATGAAAGTGAACGCAAGTAAGACGAAGATTATGGTTTTTGAAAGAGAAGAAAGTAAAACGATTTGTGAAATAAGAATAGAAGGGGACTTGATCGAGCAAGTAGACGAGTTTGTATATTTGGGCTGCGTATTTAGCAGGGATGGGAGATATGATAAGGATATAGAACGACGAGTGAATGCGGGAAATAGAGTAAATGGGGCCCTACACTCTATTGTGAGGAGTCAAAATGTGTCGAAAAAGGCACGCATAGCAATTCACAATGCTGTGTTGGTCCTTACTTTAACGTATGGTAGTGAAAGTTGGGTGTGGCAGAAGAAGCACGAGAGTAGAATGAATGCAGTAGAAATGCGGTCCTTAAGGAGTATATTAGGGCTGAATCTGAATGACAGGGTAAGAAATTGTGTAATAAGAGAAGAGTGTGGTTTGCAAGATGATGTTATGACCAGGATTAAGAAAGGAATGCTTCGGTGGTTTGGTCATGTGGTAAGAATGGATGAGGAACGACTGACAAAGAAAATTTATGTTGCAGAAGTGAATGGCAGAGTCGGAAAGGGACGTCCTAGGCGAAAATTTATCGACCAAATTGGCGATTTATTAAAAACGGGCCAAATTAGGAGTACCCTTAACCGACGAGCATGTATACGTAGGTGTATGGATGTGAAAGAGGCGAGAGAGGTGTGTCAGGATCGTGCTAAATGGAAGTCTGTAGTCTCTGCCTACCCCTCTAGGTGACAGGCGTGAGTGTTTATATGTATCAATTATTGCTTACACCCCACAGCGTGTCGGTGTTAAATACGGGTGTGCTACACACTCTCGTTTGTTATCTGTTCTCTATGTAAAGGAGGAAAGCTCTTCTTTTGTTGATTAAAACTAAATTTTACGGATTTCATCGCGTTTATTTGACTGAATTCACTTATTTTCAATTCCCGACGTTTCGTAAAATTTAGTTTTATTCAATGTGTAGTGTTCGCGTAAATTTAAAAAATCATTATCTTCTTGTGTTGTTAGTGGAGCGTTCAGAACACTGAGTAAAATTCTTTTTGTCATTTTATTTGTGCTTTTTGACTCTGATTTAATTGAATATACAATAATAAAACGCCAAACGCCACATCTTCTCGTCAGATACACCTCAAAACTTGAAAACGAGATTGTATAACCAGTGCGTGTTGCCAGTGATGACTTATGGATCTGAGAAGTGGTCCTTCACTGTTGGCCCTATGAGGAAGCTCAAGGTCACTCAGCGAGCTATAGAGAGTGAAATATTCGGGGTCAATCAAGTTTTATGGGTCAGTTGATCCATTTACCATTAGGTGGATTGCGTGTTCGTTTGTTACCGTCATTCTATAGAAAATGGTCCTCGAATAAGAATTAATGAAAAAAGGCAGATACATAGTGACCGTCAGGACTAAAATGGAATGCCTCGATTCTAGTATAAATTATTTCAGTTTCTCTGCACTCATCGTACGAACCGTACTGAAGCAGCATTAAGCAGCTATTTTACGCTATTATTCTTTAAGAAAGTCGTCGTCCCCGTGGCTTTGCCACGACACAAAAATCTATTTTAAACATTACATTCAACATAAACCATCAATTCGCGTAACACAGTACAAAAAAATATGACAGCAATAACTCGTTCGTAAAATAACCAAACCGGCTTGTAAAGGTTGAGTAAATAGATAAGTAAAATACATAATAATAAAATAAATACAAAAAAATATAAATAAATATATAGTTTAACGTGTTTCTAAACGAAATCAGTAGTTTTTATGTTTCCTTTCTAGAAAAAGAAAATGCATGAATATTAAAGGATACCAAGTTCAAAATCCAAGAACTACGGTTTTTATTCATTTAAGATTTTCCTTGCGACGTATATATGGCAGAGAAATTCATGAAGTTTTCTTTTTCCTTAGCTTGGAGTGGAACCAAGAAATTTTCATGAGGAAATTATAACATGTTTGTAATTTTCACTAAGTATAAAAATAATAATTAATATATATATATATATATATATATATATATATATATATATATATATATATATATATATATATATATATATATATATCGAACTTGTCCCATTGTTGCGACGATTTGCTTAATCACTTCTTTTGCCAGAAGGGCTTGCGTCGGCAGCACCGCATATTTTACCCTTTTGACGCTGGTCCTGTCACTGGTCAGGGTGTTTTTCTTCGGATGTAGACGACATAGACTTATGTATATTTGTTTGAAGTTGGCTATAGGCTCTACTAAACTACAGTAGCAATTTACTGTCTGGTTGACTGTAAGCAAATTTGTCATTTCAGTTCTAAAAAAAAGAATTGTGAATTTTAAATAATTTTAGTACGTGAACTTGAATTCGTTTTTTATTTAAATGGGATTAATTAAGAAATTCTCCAATGTTTTTTTTATATTCACGTTAATGACATTGACATTAAATTAAAACTAGTTTTTATTTTATCACGTATATTATTTTTTTTATATTCAACTTCACTTAACAGCACATAGATATAGTATACATTAGATTGGCGACGGAGAGATTAGGGTGAGACAAAAAACTTCAATTATCGATACAGAGCACTCTGTATGTGTAACAAATAAAATGAATATCTTTATGTTTGAGGGCATAAAATAAAACAATGAACAAAAAGGTAGTGATTTTTATTTTTCATCAAAGATAACTAATTTATTGTAAAAATGTCGTAAGCTCGCCTTAGAGTTATTTTGCAGTTTTGCATCAAACTTCAATTTAATAGTCAAGTAAGTTTCGATTATTAATTTAATAATTAAGTGTTGATGATTTGATATTGCAGGCGAATCATACATATGTTTGTCAAGTATGTCAAAATAATGTTTGCAGGACACAAGGCATTCGTTCACTACTTTTCGAAACATATTTTTGCTTACATTTTTTCGTTTCATATATTTTCGAAAAACTCGTACAGAATGAATACCTATCCCATAAACGTCTTGAGAGAGATAAACGAGACCATCTACATCCTTCATGCTTATAAGTGAACCTCACCATAACTGCACCATAAAGTACATTTACACCGGATTCGCATTTAATTTTAGTTGCAATTTTTTCACCATGTAACCACATATGTACTGAACAATGGATTGAATTATGGATTCCATGCTTTCAAGAACCCATGCCATAGATGATACGAAATTAGAATCTTCATTATCGATTTGGTCTGGGCCAATAGCCACATCGTCGTTTGGCGTCATAATTGCACTAATACCAGTTGTAGCATTTAATGTATCTATAGTACACGATCTTTGTACGTTGAGCATACTAATATTCTCCAAAGGCTTTTTACCTGCTGTACTGCCATATGTTAGAGGAGTCACTGACAAGATTGGCTACATCTTGAAGCGCGCTTCCATCAAAACATACTTCAAGCCGCCGAAGAAGATTGGTCAGTTTTTACCATCAGTCAAGTGTAACGTCCCTCTGCAAGATGCAGGAGTGTATAAGCTTGATTGTGAATGTGATCACTCCTACATAGGACAAACTAAAAGGTCAATCAAAACCCGCGTCAAAGAACATATAGCTGATGTGAAGAATCGACGCTCCAGGAAGTCTGCAGTCTGTGAACATGTACAGGATCGCCCCCGTCACTACATCAGATTTGATAGACCGCAAATCCTCGCTAAAGAACACCGATTCCTTCCAAGGATGATTCGCGAGGCTATTGAAATCAAAAAACATCCTAATTTAAATAGAGAAGATGGCTGGGTGCTACCATCTGCTTGGGATCCTATAATAAATAAAATTAAATCCCAACCCAAGCATACAACTGCAAGACTCCATGATACCATAAGTTCATACTGTGTAGATCGAACAAAAGTTAAATTTTAATCTATGGTAACCGCGGTTAACTATGACAGCTGGACGTTGAACATCTCAGTCGTTCCCGTGACCATGGGTGCTGTAAAGCTCTCGAAACGTCGAGTATTTAAAAAGTTCAATATACGCGATAAATTCCGTAAAAACTAGTATTATTTCAATGTGTAGTGTTCGCGTAAACATAAGAAATCGTTTGTATGCTGCTGTTAATTGTCTGGCTGAAGAATTATTGTTAAATTCTTGTTTAGAACGTATTGTACTAAAAAAAATTCTAAATGATTTTTAGAGTGTTTATAAGTCGGAAGAAACTTTAATTTTCCTGACTCTATAAAATCGACATAAAGCCAGTTTAAAGCTATTGTATTCGCCAAAAAAAACGATAAAACCAAGTTTTCTTCGACTCTTTATCAAAGCTTGGCTGTTGTGTTTTAAATTTTTAATATACTCAGAGACTTTGTCGCATTCAGGTACAACATTTTCAACGTTCTTTGCATTTAAGACCTTCCTGAATCCGTAGCTAAGTAAATTTCTGTAGTTGAAAATGTCAAATATGCTGTTTATATACTTTATAAAAACTGCTATCGCTTGACAATTTTCAAACATAATATTAATCTGTCTTTGCAGAACTCCGTGCTGGTTGCAACAGAATTACTTAACAGTTGCACTGCTAAGCGTACATTCATTGTGATTTACAAAATTTGTCATGTTGAAGTTGGCAGAAATTTTCCAGAAATTCGTATTCAATAATATCAGTATGATAATAAACATTTTGTATCCTGTAAAAGTATTTCTTACGAAATTTAGCAAGTGACGATGAACTGCATTCAGGTACTGCACATGTCACCATACTTAATCTCACCTTTAAAAAAAATTAATACTTCGAAATCAAAGATATCGCAAAAATTTGCGGAATTTGTTTCATAAATGATTAACGTCAGCCCGATATAGGTCTATAGCGTGTATGTGTATGGTCTAACCATTTTATCTCGTTCTAACGTAAGTTATGCTATGCTCTTCCTCTTCTACATTGCCAATACGTAAGTATATACTAAATCTATGGTTTGAACGAATTGCGCAATATAGAGGAAATATTTGTACTTTTAATAAGTTTTAACCACCACTAGGATTTTGCTCCTATTAATAACCGAGTGAGTTATGGAGAGAGCTGTGCGGATTTTGCCTGTGTGATAGTATCTGAAACGAGTATATTGACAGAAAGGCAAGGGTAATTGCTAAAGTCCAGCAAATATGTATTATGGAGTGATAATGAGCCGGCCGTATAGCTCAAAGAAACAGTTGATGGAAAGGAAAGACTTTCAAGTGGCAACGCAGTGGTTGATGACCCTCTACGATATTGAGTGACGATCTGATGATGCAAGTAAGGACTTATTTGATACAGCTGCTTAAGACCGCATTTTTTGGTCTATGGAGGTGCAAATGGGTGGTGGCGCTTTATATACATAAGTTGTGTGAACAGTCGTCCACATCAAAAACACTTGGTATAATATAAAATTTCTTTACACTGCGCCACCGAGCATAGGTAATTGAACTGAATTTAGCGTGACTTATTTCGCATTTGTAACTTGATTGCAATGTTTTTTTGTTTAGCTTACTTTACTAATTTTGTAAGTGATATTTAAAAAAATAAGAAGCTGGAATAGTAATAAACTAGAAAGCTTTTTTAATTGGATCAAAGTGCGCGTGTCCAGTAAGTTCTAACAATCAGGCCATTGTAAACTCAATTTTCCCTTTAATTTAAAAAATCACGAAATTAGAAAGCACATAGTCTACCTGGTAAGCAGATGCCTTGGTCCATACACCTATATCTATCTTCGAAACACAGCACTATTGTATTGCTATTTCACGCTGGTTTTATTGCAAACTTGATCCCTTCCCGGGCGACTAATTTATGTTGTAGCTACATTGCACTGCAGTGTAGCTTTTCAATGTACATCCTAAACTCAGTTAATTTATTGTCTTCCGTAAGATTTTTATCAGTTCTACATGCAACTGATCTGTAGTTCGACTGTGTACCTCTATTGGGAATTGTTGCAGGTAGGAATTGCTTCGTTAATAATATTAGGCTGTCCTTGCCGCGTAAACATGGCGGGCGTGGCTAATTAAGTGCTCGCACCATGCATAATCGCGAAGTGTGCAGCCTCCGTAATTATTTACTGGCGAAATCGGATGATCCATATTACATGTACGTCATTTCGTGTGATATAGGGCTAACTCCTGTACAGTTAGCCAACAAGCAATGCCAAGACCCAGCAGTACAGTGCATTTCCGACCAGAAGATCGTATGGAACACGCGAATAAATATGAAAATGTATATGTTGATATGAATATGTTGATGATGATGATGATACGTACATAAACTCTCACACCCCTTACCCAGCAGATACCTTGACAGACTTCCATTTGACACGATCCTGATATACTTCTCTCACTACATTCTCTTCCATATATCTATGAATACATGCCCGTTCGGTAAGAGTACACTTAAGCTATAAAAACTCAAAAATTAGAGTTTACTTAAAGTTACTTTTTCCAGAACAGCTTTCAGTACCAAAGCAAGTTTAGATTAAATGCAAATATTATGTCAATCGATGCGCATAAATTTCAAATGTAATATGGATACTGAACTGGTGCGGAGCTTCATCGTGAAAGTTATTGCTTTGTTAAACTCGTGGACATACGATGGAACATGTTACCCTGCACTTTAGATTTATAAATAGACTGCACGGATTGCACGTTATATTAGAATGATAATATAATATTATTTACTTTTTGTAACGCAATCATTACTGACATTAGTGAATTTAGTGCTCCTGTATGATGTCAGTCCCGTGTGTTTACTAAGGGAAATATATTTTAAAGAATACAACAGTCTCCAGGATCTACTTCTAACACGCAATTCTAATAATATTCTAATGTCCTTTAGGCCGAATTTCAGTCACCGCGGCCAGTCTCAATGGAGACTAAACATCACGAAAGTACACGCAAGCACAGGTGCACTCTCTATTCTGTTACTCTCATAGTAAGATAGGAAGGCAAACTGACAGGACCGGGGAGAGATCAGACGCAGTACCTGTGGCTTTACGTGCTTTCTTATAGACGGGGGTGAAAAACCGCTACCTGCGTGACACCGCGCTGTTACTGAGAATTTCTTAACAGAAAAACTCAATATCTTATTTTGCCTGAACCGGGTTCCAAACTCGAGACTTCACGATTAGCAGTCACGTTTACGACCACTAGATCAAAGAGACAGCAAGTAAATATAAATTCGTATATTTATATGAATTCGTATTTATATGAGTTAAAATAAGAAATAATTATAAATTAGAATTAAGGAAGAAAGTTTTTCAAGTTGCAGTCTCATATCGAAGTATAAGGCCGGGAGCCGCCCAGGAGTGACGACCTGATAAGACCTGCAGAAAGTCGATTGACGCAGGAGACCCAAAACATTTCTTGAGGGAGGCCTAAGTTGTAAAAAAGGGGTTAAATATCGAAATATATTATATTAAATATAAATATATAAAGAAAACTAAACTTTCTTATTAACAATTTTACAATACGTGTCAATAAGTAAATTGTGGATAAAAACAAAACGTATAAAAATAAAACAAAATAATAGTATTGTAATCTCCTGAATGACAGAGCCAGCGTCATGTAACGTAATATACTTATCATTGACTGCGTCATTGATCTACTACAGAATCCGAATAGATCGGCTTAATAATTATGATTGTATTAATTCACTTAATAGCACTGACTGTTTAAAGTCGCATTTTAATTAATCGGTAGGATGAAGAAAAATATTAATTGAGGTACACGAACACTGCACATTCAATCAAACTAAGTTTACTGGTTTCCTTATTTTTATGTTTTATTCTCCCAACGTTTCGAATGCTTTGCTAATTCGTATAATAATATGGTTTCAACGAGACCTAAGCACGTGTTCAAACTTTGAGTTGCCAAGCCTCCATGAAACCAATCCCTTAATCAAAATATTCTGAAGATATAAAATATTGAAAAAATAAGTCACCAGTATTGAATTGAACCGGAAGAAAAGCTAATCTAAAAAACTAAGAACAATAAGTATTTTCCATGTTTTATACCACTTTTTACCAATTATTTAGATCATTAGATTAAACTTTTTCAATTAATTCAATTCAAGCTTCATTGAAAACTTGCACGATTAAATTATAAGAAATTGACGTGCTTCATTTTTCTTTCATACTTTGCTTTATTTTTTTAATTTTGAAAGAAAGATCGAACTGCTTAAAACTAAAAGACAGTCAGGTAAGTAGTAAAACGTTAAAATAAAATAATTGTTGTCATCTGTGTTAATACATATTTTATGCTTGTGACATGCATGATTCAAAATGGAAAGTTGTTACGAGTTTATTACTATGCCACTAAAACTTTCCAACAATTGATACACCTACCAAAAACTCATAAGGCCCTATGCTATACTGGCATTAGGTACACAAAGGGACGGTATTCTATGCAGGGTGGCTGGAATTTGTATTTTCTTCCCTTTTAAAAAAAAAAACGTTACCCCTACACTAGGATTTTCTCCTGTATCGTGGGGGCAGTTTACAAACATAAATTGCAAAATGAAAAACATATAACAGACCCGGAATAATTATTTGTAGGCCATACAAATACTTGTTCCGTGCGGGATTCGAACCCGTGACCCGCAGCGCAGCCACTCATTGCTAAGCCACTGCGCCACGGAGCCGTCTGTTTTGAGCAATAACACGCATCGTTTTTAAAATTGTTCTCGTAATCATTTGATTGTAAATAAACGTTCGTATTTTGTTAAATAGCTTATTGATTAAAATTAATGTTTAAAAATATTGTGCGCTAATTAAAGTAGCAGGAATTTTTAAAGTTGAAATTGGCACTAAAACGCTGGTAATATGGGCGGGACATCCATCATAGTGTGACGGCCCAATATTATTATAAATAATTAAATTCAATATAAAGGGGCGTCAAAAATAGTCTTAAAGATATATATTAAGCAATTAAGTCAAATTAATAAACATAAAGTTAATATATTTCAGACATTATCCCAATAACATAGCGAATTAAGGGCAAAATTATTGGTTCTCGTAATAAGTAAATTTATTATGAAAACTTGTAAAAATATTTAAAATATGATAAATAATAGAAATACAAGTCAAAAAATATTATAAAATTAAGATAAATAACGTTTATAAGATAATTAGAAAATCTGTTAAAAATTGTTTAAGTCATGGGAGGTGTTCGTGTATAAAAGAAAATTTTCCTAAGTTGTGGAAGGAGTTCACGTATAGATGAAATTTCCTAAGTTGTTGAAGGAGTTCATGTATTAAGGAAAATTTTCCTAAGTTATGGAAGGTGTTCACGTATAGATGTCTTGTATGGATGAGCTGCCGGAGATACATTCCTGCAGTTCTACATATATATGGGGTGGTCGGGAGCCCGACTGCCTGAAGTACTGTAGCACAATGACTAGGCCTATATTAGGGACTTATGATATTAAACTCAATGATACAAAAGCAATACTATAGAAGGTCTCCATGATGAATTTGCATTACAATAGTAGGGTCGTGGGTTCGAACCCTATATATGAATGACTTATGAAAGTAAGGTCTATGATTCAAAAGCAATACTATAGAAGGTCTCTGTGATTAATATGCATTACAATAGTAGGGTCGTGGGTTCGAACCCTATATATGAATGACTTATGAAAGTAAGGTCTATGATTCAAAAGCAATACTATAGAAGGTCTCTGTGATTAATATGCATTACAATAGTAGGGTCGTGGGTTCGAATCCTATATATGAATGACTTATGAAAGTAAGGTCTATGATTCAAAAGCAATACTATAGAAGGTCTCTATGATTAATATGCATTACAATAGTAGGGTCATGGGTTCGAATCCTATATATACATGACTTATGAAAGTAAGGTCTATGATACAAAAGCAATATTATAGGAGGTCTCCTTGATGCATAAGCATTGTATGGGGTGGTCGGGTGACTGACTGCTCCTAGTACTGTAGCAAAATGACTAGTCCTTATTAGGGACTTGAAAAGGAATATTATGGTGGCGTGTGTGCCGCTTCACGAGCAATTGGTCCGAGGTAAACTTGGACTCGCTAACCGATGTGTCCTAGACATATCATCTTAGTGTCGGTGGTAAGCGGGTTTGTTATAGCAATACGGCTTTCCCGTGGACATCGCACACCCATACCGTTTGTGGGCGGCGTAGTAGCGTCGTCTATATTTCGGATTGGGATGATGAGTGTGTTTGGTAGCACTTTTAAGTGTAACGGGCATACTCAACTTCATGTCTTAGTGCATTAGCGCTATGATACGTGAAGTTTTGTTCATTGGCGTCTTAGTAGCGTGCTACTATGATACGTTAGTGATATTTTTTACATAACAACAATACTCACTTTGTTACCAAAGTCGATAGGAGTCATGTGGGTGTGTTGTGAGGATGCGCCGCCCGTATGATAGTTGCATTGATGCTTACTGCTGCTTGCGGTATTGCGTCTTGTGATGGATCTGCGGGTGTGCTGCGCCTGATTCGACGCATTCCTGTTGTTCTGGTCGATGGAGGTATACAATTAACATCTTAGTGTCGGTGGTAAGCGGGTTTGTTGTAGCAATACGGCTTTCCCGTGGACATCGCACACCCATACCGTTTGTGGGCGGCGTCGTAGCGCATAGCGATGCGTCGTCTATCTTTCGGATGGGGATGATGAGTGTGTTTGGTAGCACTTTTAAGTGTAACAGGCATACTCAGCTTCATGTCTTAGTGCATTACCGCTATGATACGTGGAGTTTTGTTCATTGGCGTCTTAGTAGTGTGCTACTATGATACGTTGGTGACATTTTTTATATAACAACAATAAAAACTTTGTTACCAAAATCGATAGGAGTCATGTGGGTGTGTTGTGAGGGGGCGCCACCCGTATGATAGTTGCATTGATGCTTACTGCTACTTGCGGTATTGCGTCTTGTGATGGATCTACGGGTGTGCTGCGCCTGATTCGACGCTCTCTGTGGTTCTGGTCGATGGAGGTATACGGGTGGTGATGTCTGCTGGGATGTATGGGGGACCTTGGAATGGTGTAAGCCCGACGATAGTCGTATTGATGCTTGTTGCGTTCTGCAGCATTGCGTCTCTGCGATGGTTGTTTGGTGGGACGCTATTCTCAATGGCGCTCTCTGCGTCTTGGTTTGACTCACACCTAAGTAGCTTTGCCCAAGTCGGGTCCCTTCATTGCGGGGCTGCAGACTGTCTGCCCTCCACGATGTTTTATATAACAACATAATATTATATCTCTGTAACTTTCCCACCTTTGAATGATTGAAGGCAACTTGTTGGTGGGTGAGACAAACATGATCGAAAATGCATTTACTCAACGTCAGTGACACAAACCCTTTCTGATGGCGAATTATTACTCTTATCTTATAACTGCCTTTTGGCTATATCTGCCGTTGTATTGATTGGTGGAGCATATGTGTCGACCTCATGCGGGTGGTAGCTGGCGGGAGGATCTGAGGAGACTCTCAAGGCTGCGGTCGAAAGCCGCACAACGTGGGACCCCATTCCCTTGAGGTGAGCGGTAGACTCATGACACGCTCTGCGGCTAGTAGCCGTGCTGATCATGCAATTGGTGGTGATGCCATACACTTACATCACGTCTGCAGGAGCGGCGGTCTGGCAGGTGGTGGCGCTCACGGAGGGTTTACGGCCAGTGTGCCTATTTGCCTAAACCGTGTGACGTACATTCACTGTGGCTGGATTCGTTCGTATTCTGTATGGCGTTTACACGCATTGACATGCGCGACTTCGGTCGATGTTTGTGCTTACGCACTAACAAGGGGCCAAGCCTCTTTTACTGGTTCGCCAGTTATTTTGCTGTGGACTACGGTCCAGTTCCCGAATTAGCGTTCCCTTCGGGGGGAGTGCATCAAAATGGTTGGCGCTCACCGTGCACGGCGTGTGTGGGGCCGTGTACCTCCCCTACATTTTTTTTAAATAAATGTAGGAGAGCGAAGCCCTTGTATCGGGTATTTTTGTATAAATATATTGTGAGCCTTTTCCAAGCGGGAAGGGATAAATAATAATAAATTAATAATGTCAACCTGATGCAAGTGGAATAAAGACGTTTTATGTTCTTAACCTTTTTCGAGCCCTGTCTTCGTGAACGGGGTTCACTTAGCTTATAAGGCACTACCAACAGCTTTCAATTGCCCTAGTGAATATTCATTCTTCCAAAAGACACCTAAAAGAACTAAGTTACTAACCAAACACAACGTAAATAAGGGTCCTAACTAAGACGATCACGCCAAAATATTAAAAACGGCCTATTAATAAACCTTTTGAAAGATCATTTAGAAAGATCAAAACTTATTTTAATAATCCTGGTCTCATATATATAATGTTATTTAAAAGGGGATATTTTTAATATTGTATAATTTTTATATACAATAGAGGGGGGGGGATCGTTACAATAGGAAGGGTGAATATAAAATTTAAATCATGTGCATGCAATCACCCTGGGAGTTGGCAGCAAACTAAATGCGTGACCAACGTATGGACGCGGTGACCAAACTCAGCCAATAACCCATCGATCTTTTGTAAAAAATCGACACTGTACGGATCTCGCGGCTACTTGTGGGCCATCACTCCAATACATACCAATGTAAGCATAATGCACCTGTTCTACACGATGGCCACTACATTCGCTACTATGTTGGCCAACGTGTAGAGCCGCCGTAACACTCTCTATCTTATGTGGCGTACACGAAGTTGCGCGGGTCAGTTGGTTACTAATATTCCCTTTCAACACTCCTGGTAAGCTTGAAACGTTTGAGTTAGGAATGGTTTACGACAATAGTCGAATAGCGAATTCGAACCCACGACCTTTTGAGTTCGCTGCCTGCACCCAGCCATTAAGCTACTGTCGTATAATAAAAATTAGTAAAAATAGTTTGATAAAAATCAGTAAGAGCTTTTTTCAGACTTAGATATTTTTTGGAAACACGGCCAAGAGTCAAGTAAAATATATAACAACACCTTGCGAGTTTAATAACTAAATATATATAACACTACATATTAAATGAAATGATTTTTTACGAATTTTATCGTGTTAATATTTTTTTATTTCCCAAAGTTTCTTGTGCTTTACAGCATTTATTGTTACGGGGATTGGGGGCGGGACTGAGGTGTTTAAAGTCTTGCGGGGTTGGACAGGTATACTTTTTACGATCGTTAATGCTATAAAATATTAAAATGAATGGAAACGACGCATCTTAACGTTAAGTCACGCGATAGTCACGTGACTTGATTTCATCATTTTTATTTTCTGTGGCGTTAACGGTCGTAGAATATCATCTCCAACTCCTCTGATGTCATATTCAACGAATGCTCACATTGTTACCTCTATATGTTATAATTTTTAACTCACTGCATTTAAAGCCAAGCTCTTTATAAGTTTATTACAACTTGATAAACTTTGTGACTACTTGAAAGCTTTTGTTTAAAATTTTCATCATGAAGTATAAAGTTATGTGGGAACATAAATGCACCAATGGTGGTAATAAGTAATATAATGTACGCAAATGTCGCAGGGAACAGTCGCATACTTCAACTTCATTAAAGACGACTAGATCCGAACTCAAACTTCACACACAACACTCCTAAGAAATTTCATTGAATTGACCAAGAGCTATGCCACTACAGCTCTGATACTATAAAGTTAAGGAAAATTGTTTACATGTACGATTATTGAAATAATTTTCGTGCTGCAGACTACGGCAAAAAATACGGTATCATTTAAGGCTGGATATGCGCAAAGGAAAAGTATAATGGTTTAAGTGCTAAGTTGCGGCTGATAATTTATTTTTTGAGCATCGTAGTATTTAATCACGGTTCTTTGTTCCCTTCATTTGTATGAAATGTCGATTTGTAAAACAAAGGAGGATCAGATTTGGAGTAAAAAAACAACTGGAAGTCATGAATTTTTTTTGTTGCGAAGTAATTTGCGTCAATAAAAGCGAGAGAGAATTGTAATAAAAGCTATCTCGGAGGATGAGTAGGTCTCATATCCTTGACACTGCTGCCTGGTGTCGTTCCGGATATCTTCATCTTCTACTCACTTCAGATAATGTTATTCAAAATTTTAAAAATATTTCTATATATTCATTTTAATATCAAAGACACACAAGAATAGAGATAAAGAATAGGGCATAAATGAATTTGCTTTACCAACATATTATACGAACTATACTTACAAGTTGTTTAGAGGCAACTCATTTCCAGCGCGTTAGCGAAAGTAAATATATGTTCTGAGTTATCTTGGTGAATCTCGTAATTGAAGTTTCTGTCTGTAATATTGACATAACTGTTTTAATTCAAGCTCAAGGGACTATTTGCAGGCTGATAATAAAAGTGATGTACGATGTAAGTATGTAAGGGCTAATATTGGTAATGGCTCAACCGATTGTGATGAAGTTTCACTAAAAGACTGAGCCGTCACGGCTTTTAAATTTGCATTCAGTTATATATGCATGTTAATATATATTCGTAAATCATATCTTTCCAATAAGATTCATTGATATCAACGTGTTAATTTGGTAGTTACTATATATTTAGTAGTTACTATATAGTTTAACTTAGACCGAGACCTTAGACTTTGGTAGTTACTATATAGTTAACTTCTGCGACGAGTTCTGAGTAATCCTTTTTTCGATTCCAGCTGATGATCTTTGTCATTTCTTTTTATTTTATTTTGTTTTTTATATTTTTTGCTTTTGTTAATCTGTAATGTTTAGTTATTTAATGCACAATATTACTTAGCTAAGCTTACGGTTGGTGCGACAGTAACCTATTAGCTGCCGGTAACTCATCGCATGCAATTATTTATATAATGCCACTATTTGCGAAAACCCATAAATGGTTTCCTATTGCTTAATTGTTTTCTACCTACTCTGTTTTTTGTTAACCGAGGGATTTCCGATTAAATAAATAAATAAATATAAATAGTTTTAATAAGCCTTCCAGATGTACGAAATGCGTAGGAGTTCGGAATTTTTTTTCATCTTGTCACACAGACACACAAAGAAAAATATAAATAGAGTTTGATATTGGGAAATATGATAGGACATAACTTTATTAAATTTCATTCAATTACAAATTTTTAACATGTTTAAATAACATTAATAAGAAAATTTTTCTTGGCACAAAACCACAGAGGGGAAGGTCAAGAGTACTCGGATACCTAGACGTGCATGTATGAAGAAGTTAATGAACCTGAAAGAAGCGAAAGTGGTATGTAAGGATCGAGACACTTGGCGATCTGTTCTCTCTGGCTACCCCGTTAGGGGTTGTGCGTGAAGATAAGTAAGTAAGTAAGTAAGTACAAAACCACAGGGAGTAGGACTGTAATAATAATATTTAATATTTTTAGTTTTAGTTTTTTTTTACTTATTAATACTTATGTATTTGTGTAGATCATCATCACCATTAGCTTCATTACATCCCTTCACAAATCTATGGCTGAACATTGGCCTCCCCAAAGGAATGCCACAAAGCATGGTCCTGAGCCATCTGCATCAATTGACTCCCTGCATGTTTTGGCAGGTCGTTACTCCATCAAGTACCTCCATTTCGTGTGCTGGTATGAGGCTGCTACTCGAGAACCTTTTTTATCAGTTCTTCGAGCTATATGGCCAGCCTATTGCCACTTCAGCTTACTAATACGATATGTCAGTCACTATGGTTCCACTACGGATATCCTCATTCCTCAGTTTATCACGTAAAGAAACTCCAAACATAGCTCTCTCCATAGCTCACTAAGAGATCTTGAGCTTCTTATGTAGCTACAGCGAGGAATTGTTGTAGTTTAGAAGAAGAATAATATACTAAAACTTGACTTGAAATTTTATAGTAATGTATTAAATTAATGTATTAAGAAAAATATTTATTTGTTTCTGAATTTCCCTACATGTGGCTGTGATAAATTTGATGCATGATAAATTTCAGTCACTTAACTTAGTCATAATAACAATATAATTTGAATAAGATTATTGAATGTATGTGAAATTTGACGTGTATACATTAAACAGTAACGGAAATCCGACAGCGGAATATTCGGAATCAGATTTTCACGTCTACTAAGATTGAATTCTCAATGAAACTTTTCACCATTTAATCGTTTTTAAATAAAGCACCATTGCGCCGAGAAACACTCTTGTTTAAAGTGCCACGAAAATGTAGTATTTTTTGACGAAACATATGTTTATAATATAAATATATTTTGCTTTTAAAAGAATATAGGTTTATTATAGAATGATAGTTACAACTATATCGTCCGTGTTTTAGCTGCAATGAGTTATTGTTTTTGTACTGATAATGATATATCCAAATACTGATTGAACCTATTCGTTCTACAACCATAATATAGCTGTAGCCTGGCTATACTACTCGTCAAAGATACGTGACCAATATGCTCACATTTATGCCTCAAGTAAAATGTGACTATGTCGGCCATTACAATTTAAGGTCCGTGTTAATGATGTCGCACTTAGACCACATACAACCACCTTTTTATTTCACAATGCTTGTAAATCTTAAAATATTTATTTATTGTAAACATTTTTTTCTTTTACTTTCTTGGTAATGAAGTTGTTTTTTTTATTTTCTGATTTGTATTATCGAAGCTAGAATTTTAACCATTTAAACCACGTTAATAATAAATTAGTTAAAATAAAATCTATCTGTACACATAAAAATTGCAAACTGCAGATATGTACCTACATTTTATATTTTTGTGACGAAATGATTAAGAGGGTTTAAAACTAAGTAAATATATATTTTTATTTAATTGTCTGTTTGTTTATGTTTTTGTTTATCAACGTATCACGTCTAAAGTTCTAATATTTTTCAAAAGAATCGTTACGAAAACTTTAAAGCGTGCCTTCGAGTAACATTTAGTCTTTGTTTTATTAAAATCTATCTTGCAGTGCAGAGGTATATGTGGGTTTAGTTTTAATTTCATTAATTACAGGATCCCAAGCAAGTGCCAGCCACATTCTCTATTGAAATTGAGATGTTTTTTTTATTTCAATAGCCTCATGTATCATCCTTAGCAGGAATCAATGTTCTTTCGCAAGGATTTATGGTCTATTAAGTTCGATGTAGTGGTGTGGGGGCCATCTAGAATGTGATCTCAAACTGAAGACTTCCCGGAGCGTTGGTGTTTCACGTGAGCCATATGTTCTGTACCTGCGGTAAAGTGTTCTACCTGTAATTAATTTAATTAAACACAAACGTACCACTGCAAGACTACTAGACACAGTAAGTTAATTCTGCGTGGATCTAATAATTAAAAACTGAAGGTAAACTCTGGGTTAACTCTGAAATATTTACGTCAATAACCTCAGTTGCACGTGGTAATGGGTGCTGGAAAACCCCATAAAGAATGGAGGTATGAAAATTTAGTAAAATTAAACACAATAAAAGCCATAAAAGTAGTTCTCTTTAAAAAGATACTTAAAATTCCATCCCTACACATATTAATAAATGTCCTTGGTAATAGAAAGTCCTAGTAGGTATTGTAATATATCTTTTCCTTGACTCTTCGTGTCGTACTTTAGTGACGATAATATCGTCCCGTGAGTGTCGTAAGAGGTGAAACAGGGAAATAAACCAAGAAATGGGAAGCAACATAAGCAACTGATAAAAAATCCAAATAATGAAAATAACTGCGATTTCCAACCCACTTTCAAGCGTAGTAACTATGGCAAATATCTTTGTTATGAGGCTTTCTCTGGGGGAGGCCTATGTTCAACAGTGAACTTATGAAAGGCCGTGATGATGATAATAACGATGATCTGCTACGTGTGCGATAACTTAAAGTTCAATCTTGAAATGCAAAACGTATATAATATTAGATGTACATATTATGTAACGAAGTGAAGGTCACATTTTGCCAATATATTAGACAAAATTAAATTAATTTGTATCTTTCTTGGTTTTGCCCTCTGCGGGCATAATTTTTTTTTAAAAACGTTACCCCTACACTAAGATTTTCTCTTGTATCCTAGGGGCAGCGGGACAAACATCCAGACCCGGAACAACTACTTGTAGGCCATACAAATACTTGTTGCGTGCGGGATCCGAAACCGCGACCCCCAGCGCAGCCACTGTGCCACGGAGTCGTCATAATTTAAATATTAAGAGCCTCACTATAGTCAGGTAGCTTAGCGGTGAATTATTACACAATATTTAGTAATTGGCTAACCGTCACAAGCAAAAATTGTGGCCAGCTCACCTGCAAAGTTTGGTGAGGATGACTATCCATAAAGCCTGTACCCCTGTTTTAGATGCGATTGTCAAAGTTAAGATCTTGATTAAAACTACTTTTATGGATTTTATCGCGTTTAAGTTTACTTTTAATTATTTTTATTTTTAATTCCCAACGTTTCGGGTGCTTTCCAGCACCAATGGTCACGGGGGACTGAGGTGACTGACGTCCAGATGTCATTGTCAAACTCGGAGTACCTTCAGCTGTTTAAGTTATTGTTTATGGCCCGATCTATGCTAAATAAACTGATTATGTCCTGAGGTCTTGCAGTGGTATGCTTGGGTTTAGTTTTAATTTTATTGATTATAGGGTCCCAAGCAGGTAGTAGCAGGTAATACCCAGCCTCCTTCTCTATTGAAATTAGGATGTTTTTTTTTAATTTCAATGGCCTCACGTATCATCCTTGGTAAGAATCGGTGTTCTTTCGTGAGGGTTTGTAGCCTATCAAATCTGATGTAATGGTTGGGGCCGTCTAGGATATGATCACAAACCGCAGACTTCCCGGAAAGTTGATGCTTCACATCAACTATATGTAAAGATAAGATCATCAGGCAATTTTTACTAAGCTCATTTTAAATGTTAGACCCATGGACCAACGATGGAACATGTTACCCAGCACTTTTAATTTATAAATGGACTGCATGGATCGCACGTTATTTTGGAACGGTAATATAATATTATTTATTTTTTGTAATGCAATTGTTATTGGTATTGGTGAATTTAGTATTCCTAAATAATCTCAGTCCCGTTTGTTTACTAAGGTAAATATATTTTAAAAAAATACAACAGTCTCCAGTATCCACCTTCAACATACAATTTTAATAATGTTCTAAAGACCTTTAGGCCGAATTTCAGTCACCGCGGCCAGTATCAATGGAGACATCACGAATGTGCATACATACAAGCACAGGCGCACTCTCTATTCTGTTACTCTCATACCTGAAACGTCGGGTATTAAAAATAAAATAAATAAAACGCGATAAAATCCGAAAAAGTAGTTTTAATCAATGTATAGTGTATACCGAATGACAGAGCCTGCGTCGTGTAACGTTACGCTACTTATCTTTAACTGCGCCGTTGATGTATTACAGAATCCGAATAGATCGGCTTAATTATTATGATTGTTTTAATTTACATAATGACACTGATTGTTTGAAGTCACATTTTAATTAGTCGGTAGGATGAAGGACTCATTATTACTTTAGGTACACGAACACTGCACATTGAATTAAAATAATGCTAATAAGTTTACGGATTTACTTATTTTTATGTTTTATGCTCACAACGTTTCAAATGATTTGCTAATTTCATATAATAATATGGTTTTACTGGCACCTAAGTACGTGTTCAAACTTTGAGTTTCCAAGCCTCCATGAAACCAATTCCTTATTCAAAATATTCTGAGGAGGCAAAATACTGAAAAAAATAGTCGCCTTTATTGAAGTAAAGCGCAAGAAAAGAGAAATTAATTTAAAAAATAAGTATACAATACGTATTTTATATGATTTATATCACTTTCTTTCTTTTCAGTTGTAATAAGAACATAAATACATTCTTATTAATTCAAGATATTTTTCTTATCACACATTGTATTTTTTTATTTATTGAAGATTTTTGCCTTTGAATGTGCCTCGCTTGGAAAATTTGTTAATCGCAGTACCAGACGCCACATGTCTTAAACGCTGCTGCCTGTCGTTGGTTTGGATATATTACGTTTGGCGATAAGTTTACTATAACCAATCGGAAGCCGTCATACAAAGACTTATAGATCTCTAATGACACACAAGAGACAGGATGGGGTGATTGTCTCCCCGCCACTATGCAGCAAACATAAGATATTTTGGTAGGATATCTAAGCTACAGGAAATTTTAAGAAAGTATTTTTAAACACATCTATATATTTACAACTATTGCTGTCATGCTGGGTCTGAAGCGAAGAAAGGTTCTCGAGTGGCAGCCTCGTAGCGGCAAGCGAAGAGTAGGACGATAGATTGGCGACATGATGATAGATGCACGAAGTCGTTGTATGGAGGTTGGTTGCGGTCATTATATTGCAGCATCGCTTGGATGTGGCTCTTATATAGCCAAGGACTTGTGATGAACTGAAATGACGATGAAAATATTTGCCTAAACAACAGAGCTAGGCGACCGAGAAAGACAACTGCTGTTCGTGACTGAATATACCTATCACTAATGGAGAAAGTCATTATACCAGTGTGCTTCTGTTTCCTTCTTAAAGACTGGACTGGTAGATTTTTTTAACCACAACTTAATATGGTTTTGGCCCTATAATTCATTGTTTTTTTTTTTTTCTTATTCTATTTAATGTATTTGCTTGATATCTAAATTATATAAAAAACCGGCCGAGAGCGTGTCGGGCCACACTCAGTA
This sequence comes from Parnassius smintheus behrii, assembly GCA_036936625.1. Lineage (NCBI taxonomy): Eukaryota > Metazoa > Arthropoda > Insecta > Lepidoptera > Papilionidae > Parnassius > Parnassius smintheus. The sequence continues at coordinate 35,958,809 of JAUPFT010000029.1, forward strand.
TAGGGTTCCGTAGTTTCCCGTCCGTCACAATAAGTGTTCCCACTTATGAGTTTAAAGGTGGGTATCCATTATGTTCGCGCTCCAGCAGCGCTCCGCGCTCCTGCAACTGCTCCCGGTAGTGGGTACTGTTTTTTCCATCCAAGTTCAAAATGATTTTCCTAGAAAGTCCTTATAAAGTTCTACTTTTCAGATTTTTTTCATATTTTCTAAACTTATGGTTCAAAAGTTAGAGGTGGGGGGGACACATTGTTTTTTACTTTTGGAGCGATTATTTCCGAAATTATTGACATTATCAAAAAATGATCTTAGTAAACCCTTTTTCATTTTAAATACCTTTCCAACAATATATCACACGTTAGCGTTGAAATGAAAAAAAAATCACTTCCCACTTTACATATAGGGGGGCCAGCCTAATAAAACATTTTTATTTTTCCACTTTGTCGCGTGATTGATACACATATTGGTACCAAATTTCAGCTTTCTAGTGCTAACGGCCACAGAGATTAAGCGAGGACGGACAGACGGACAGACAGACATGGCGAAACTATAAGGGTTCCTAGTTGTTCCTAGTTCCTACGGAACCCTAAAAATATAAACGGCTTGAATTTTCTTTACTAATTAATTTATGGATACAAACAAAATATAAGAACATGGGTGTGATTGATACAGTATTATAATTTTTGGTCTAATGATACCAACCATTAATAAAACAGAAGATTACATTTGTATGAACCAAACGCAGGGCAGCTATCCTCTTAACGGAAACTAAAATTAATTAATTATTCTATAGAAGAAGAGAGCCCTATGGATCGTTAAGCTAAAGTGACCATGTAACTGATATATCGCTTCAAGAACTGACAACTGATGAGGAAGAAAGGGTTTCAAGTGCCAGCCTCGTACCGTTAAGCGCCGTTACTATTATGGAGTGACGGTCTGGTAAGACATACAAAAGGTTGATAGGTGCAGGTGGCTCAGTACCGTGCTTTCTGGCATTTCCTGACAGAAGGCGTATGTTTAGCTGTAGAGTTGTGATAGACTGTAATATTGATGATTATGATAATGAAAGAAGAAGAAAGCATATGTAACACTAAATTAAGTAATATTGCGTTAACGTCAACTTGTTGTAGCATGAATAGGTCGGCTCGACCGGAGAAGGACCACGGGGTTGGCTATAGACATCCGGTACTTGATTTTGGTAATGTTTTTAGTCTAGCAAACTTGTTAGGGTTAAGCTTGAACCTATTACACTGTTTTTAGATGTCGGAAATGCGTTTTGAATTAATTACGATAAAAACAAATATCACTAAAAATTGTGTAATAACGAAACGCAAAAATGTCAATTTGTTCTCGTATTATGAAGTAGATGTCCGGTACTTAATTTTTTAATTTTGTTTAAAATTAAGGAGGATTGTCAGGTAATGATTTCTTAAATTTACGCGAACACTACACATTGAATAAAACTAAATTTACGGATTATATCGCGTTTATTTCACTACTTTTACTTATTTTTAATTCCCGACGTTTCGGGTGCTTTACAGCAACGATGGTCACGGGGGGGACTGACATGTTTGACGTCCCAATGTCATAGTTAGTCCGGCTACCTTCAGTTTTTGAATATTAATTTTTGGTCCGATTTACGCAAAACGAGCTTATAGTATCATGAAGTCTTGCAGTGGTATGCTTAGGTTTGGGTTTTTGTTAATTATAGGATCCCAAGCAGGTGGCAGCACCCATCCATCTTCTCTATTGAAATTTGGATGTTTTTTAATTTCAATAGCCTCGCGTATCATCCTTGGTAGGAATCGGTGTTCTTTTGCGAGAATTTGTGGTTTATCAAATCGAATATAATGGTGGGGACGATCTTGAACATGTTCGCAGACTGCAGACTTCCCGGAGCGTCGGTGCTTCACGTCAGCTATATGTTCTTTCACGCGGGTTTTTATTGATCTTTTTGTTTGACCTATGTAAGAGAGACCACATTCACAATCTAACTTGTACACTCCTGCATCTTGTAGAGGGATATTACACTTGACGGATGGTAAAAATTGACTAATCTTCTTCGGCGGCTTGTAGTATGTTTTAATGGAAGCTCGCTTCAAGATGTAGCCAACCTTGTCTGTGACTCCTCTGACATATGGTAGTACAGCAGGTACACGCTCGACTGTGGCCGGCTTCACTCGGTCACTGTGACGTAGGCGCGGGACCCGAAGCTTGTTGTCTTGCAATACTTGCTTGACGTGCTGAAGTTCGGCGGCCAGATGTTTTCTGTCACAGATCCCTCGTGCTCTCTGAAACAAAGATTTACCCACGGTAGCTAACTGTGAAGGATGATGGTGAGATTCACCATTTAAATATCGGTTGGTATGGGTCTTTTTTCTATACACAGTGTGACCAATTGTGTTATTAGGATTTCGAATGACTAAAACATCTAAGAAAGCTAAAGAATTATTTGCCTCTAACTCCATTGTGAATTGTATTTTAGAGTTTATAGAGTTAAGGTGGTTTAAAAATGCAGTTACTTTGTCGGATGGTAAAATTGTGAAAGTGTCGTCTACGTACCGCTTGTAGAATCTTGGATTTACAGGAGCAGTAAAAAGAGCTTTCTCCTCGAAGTCCTCCATGAATATGTCAGCGACTATGGGAGATACAGGTGAGCCCATCGCCACACCATCTACTTGCTTGTAGAACTCTTCCTTCCACAATAGATAGCCAGATGTGAGGCAGTGTTTGAGTAATACTGCATATTCAGCAGGCATGTTATTATATTCTAGCTTCCTAGTTACAATTGATATGCAGTCTTCAATAGGTAGGCATGTGAATAGTGACTGAACATCAAAACTGACCATAGTTTCATTGTCAGCGAGATGTAGGTCTTTTATCTCACTAACAAAATGGTATGAATCCTTTGTGTGTGCTCTGGTATGTCCTCTCAGTGGTGACAGTACTTTTGCCAAGTGTTGTGTCAGCTTATAAGTTGGTGAATCGATCTGGCTCACTATAGGACGTAGTGGAGCGTTTGGTTTGTGTATCTTTGGTAACCCATACAACCTCGGTGGTTTGGTTCATGATGGTATTAGCGAATTCACGTCGAGATTTAATTTTTCGGCGTATTTCTTTATTAAATCGCTAGTTGCTTTAAGCGTGTTAGTTGTGGGGTCTGTTTTGACCTTTTTGTATGTACTTTCGTCCGATAAAAGCTGTAGTATTTTAATATTATACTCTGACGTGTCCATTATTACCGTAGCATTTCCTTTATCCGCGCGGAGAATCGTTAGCTCTGGTCTGTTCCGTAAGTTAATCAACGCTGTAAGTTCGTCTTTAGAAATGTTTGGTTTCGGCACTGAACTACGACGTAATAAGGACGAAATATCTTGACGTATAGCCTCCAAATCTTCCTCACCAATATTATTTTTAAACAGACAATCCTCAACGCTGCAGATAATTCCTTCGTACGGGATTTTTCGCGGTGTTAATGCGAAATTCATTCCCTTCGCTAACACCTTTATTGTTGGTTCGTCCAGTGTATGTTTTGACATATTATAGACTGTGCGTTGTTTATTGTTTGAGTCTGTGGTCAACGGTGGTGTTTCGTTCTGACGTTGACTTAGATGGTTGGCATTTGATTTGATCGTTAATTTTTGGTATTTTTCTATTTGTTTATTTTTGCATTCATTGTATTTTGCTGTTTCTCGTTTGTTTAAAGTTTCGATGCAATTATTAAAATCAAATGTCGTTAAAACTGTCTTTAGTTCACTGAACAAATTGTCTATGGTGTTGTTTATGAAATGTAAATCGAACCGTTTCTGCTGAATCACCGTTCGTAACAACTTTTTACTTGCCTGATTCTTCTGATCTTTGTTTTGTTGTAAGTGGCCTAACTCTGAGAGGCCTATAATAATACGAGTTTCAGATTTGTTAATTTTACAACTAAACAACAAATAATAATTAATACAAAAGTCCACCTGTTGGATAGTGTCCTCGAGTACGAATCAATATGCGTTGTTATTTTTGAGAACTAAGAGAAATGCCTCGTTTTCAGCAAAAAGGTTCTCCGGTTCTCTATACTTAAAACACAGCTGTAATTACTTCTATTTAACATTAGTATCCTGCGTAATCCTTCCCCGGTCTAAACAACCCATGCGTGCTATAAACACAATATAGCTGCAGCGTCGCTCTACGACTTATGTATATTATGAGACCATCCAAGTAGCCAATTCGGTAACGACTACTTGCAGCCTTCCTGGAATTTCATCTTTGATCTCAGAGATGTCGGAGCATCTACTGCTAAAAATATCTCACCTACAGAAATGCCACAAAACACGGTCCAAAGCCACCTGCATTCATCAACTTCTTGCATTTCTTACCAGGTCAACATTCCATATAGTGGGGGACTACCCTTCACCTTGCTTGCCGGTACAAGGCTGCTGCAAGATAAATTTTCTTCACCATATAATGTCGGGATTGTCCGGTTATAGGTTGGACTCATTGCCACTTCAGCTTATTGATCCCTGTTTTGTTTTTGGAATGTATTTTTCGAAAATATTGGTTTATATCGCTACATTATTAACATTGATAATCAAATTGCAAATAATTATGTTGGAGGAACGATATGGGGGGAAATCAAATTTCTTCTACATATATAAAATAACATTCACGTTCTCTATAAGGTAATATAAGTTTTGCAAAACCTGAACGCGTAATACATCTCAGAGTAAATTTAAATTTATTGCAATAACTGCAATGTGACAAATGCGGATAATTACAACCACACCATCGAGGAACCGTACGGCGTCATGGGTAAGTAACCACTTCCCCATGAGAAGAGTCGATTCTCCAATGGGACGATATTATCATTAAAGAAAGTCTTGCACGATTAAGTTATAGGAAAATGAAAAAGAAGATGACTAGCAGAATATACCTGATTAAACTCAAATTATTTTAATAAAACTGCAGTTTCTAAGTAGCCTGCTAAGCACTGCAACTATGGTAAATATCCTCGTATGAGGCTATTAATGGAGAAGCCTATATTGAGCAGTGGTGTTACCAGTTACAACAAAAGTCCACACTTTTGATGTGACCGTACTGATGATGATGATGACATGTATGATAACTTACTGTACAAATGAATGCAAAATGTAAATATATATATATATATATATATATATATATATATATATATATATATATATATATATATATATACACATATATCTATCTATCTATATATATATATATATATATATATATATATATATATATATATATATACATATATATATATACATATATATATAGATAGATAGATAGATAGATAGATAACTTATTGTACAAATGAATGCAAAATTATTGAATGTAAATGCGAAACGGAATTAAGGCCACACTTGGACAAAAAATCAGATAAAATAAAATTAATTTCCTGTCTTCATGAACCTCGTCCCCTCCGAGCACAATTTAAATATTAATATGCGCACTATGATCAGGTAGCTTAGCAATGAATTAACTAAAATTTTGTCATTGTCGTTTCCACTGGGAGAGCAGTAGCTCGTTATATATTATTTATATTTGCCTAATTTCGTTTCTGTTAATAATAGTGCTTTGAATCACAATCATATTTACGTCACCAGAACGAATGTCGGACAATATAAAGCAGGAATCATATTACGTCGGACGTTTGCGTCATAAGACAATATAGAAGTTGTCAGTGATATCGTCTCTTTTATGATATTAATTCAATATAAGCCTTATGTCGTATTTATTACCTTTGCTGTTTAAAAAAAAGTAATGTATTTAAAAACGGTAAAGGATTGTTTATATCTGCCAATACAAGGCTAAAATAAATATAGATGGCGTATTTTGAAATTTAAGCCACTATTTATTACGTTATTTGGTATCAATTTATGCGTTCTTATACTAACGTACAAGACGGTTACTTAACTGTCTAGTGTTGGAAACTCAACACTAAACGGGTAAGTAGTGTAAACATCACTTTTTCCAATGTTATACACACAAGATTCGTACAGAAAAATTACATCAATGATCGTGTGCTACGTTCTACAGCGTTTTCGGCAATTCCGCAAAATTCGGCAAACAACATGTAATTACGGCTCTCAACGTTTAATTAAATTAAATAATTACAAAGTTAAGCCTTTTTCATAATCTGGATTCCTAAAAAATGTAAGGGAATTCAAGTGTTACTGTTAAAATATTTGTTCTAGTTAATTTAATTAATCAAACACACAAATACTTGTAACAATTCTTACAATTGCCAAAGTTATTGTAAACGGAATAATATGTCATTAAGTTCGCTGCACACTCGAATCTTCGATAATATAACAATAATTACATTGTTTCTTGTATTGGTGCTGTACACAAAGTAACGGTTTTGTAATCGATACCCTATTGAATACTTACAATCTAAGAAAATTTCCTTTCAATCGGTTCACTGTTCACATAATCTGCTCTTTAATCAGAGCAGCTCGTAAATATATTTAATTGAAAGCTAGGTACTACCTCTTTTATTTATTCGACAACAAATTATGTCAAGTCACTTATGGAAGTCACGTGAGTCATTTATCATCTTAAGCCCCACGGGTTCACAGCGTACAATTACAGCATAAGAAAAATGTTAAATTAAAAATGTTTGCTTTAAAGAATTTTTGTTGAATATATTCTACTAACAAATAAATTTGTTGATACGCTAACTGTATGTTAAACAAAGCTAAGGGAGCTAAGAAGTTTGGAAATTATATTAAAAGCTAAATTTAAATGCTCTTTTCATTGAAAGCGACTGTCTCTAAATTGATGACAGTTAGATAAACTTTGTGATTTCTGGAAAACTTCTGTTGAAATCTTGTACTTAGACACACATTATGAACTGTTTATCAATGTCAACTTGTCTTACTCTTAACAAGATTCAAAGGTGAATTGGGACATTTTGTGGCTAAGTAAAAAACTGGTAATACCTTAACCTTATTCAAAAAAATGTTGGATGATAACTACCATTAAGACAACTTTGAGATTGTGATTTTCTCAAGTCCATATAAAAGGGTGAAAATGACATTTAATAAATATTCAAAGCCGACATAAAATGACCCAAATTGAATAAAATATTATTATATTCAAATGTGAATGTGAAATATATATGTATATTTACATGCTGCTTTGTGGGTCCAGAAGTCGTAAACGGGACTGCTCAATGTGGCCCTGTGTTTGAATTCTAGATCAGGCAAACTAAACAAATATATTGAGTTCTTAGTTCAAGAAATTTTCAGCAGCAACCTGGAGTCAGGAAGTGCACGGTGTTTTAACCCCGTGCCTCGGTAAGCACGTAAAGCCGTAGGTCTTGCGCGTGATCTCCGGTTGTTTCAAATTGCCGTCTCAATGAACTATGTGAGCATGGGAATAGCGACAGCATTTGTGCTTGTGCATACACTCGGTCACAATAATCCTGTACTGCGCCAATGGATGGTCACCTTAAAACTAAGACGCTGTTACCGAAATTCGGTCTGGAGGACGTTATCATATTCAAATGCCTGGCAAGCAATAAAATCAAATTTCATTGGCAAACCTCATCAATTGGAATATTCTTAGAAAGGCAAGTTAGAGGCAGATACCGGGAATTTTTCTTGTATTTAAATGATGCATTTCCTATCGAAAAAATTATGACAAACATGTAGAAATATTAAATTCAGTTTTGCCAATAAGGACTGCGTAATAAAACAAAAATTATGTTAAAAAACCGTACAAGAATAACCTGTGATCCCTGCAGTCTATATCATAATTATACACGGGTCTCTCCTTTACAATTGGCTAAAAAAAAAAGAAACACTCGACGCGGCTTACTTTGACAGTCTCACTTACAGTACGGTTTAAGATAATCGTACTTACAACCGTACGACCACATACCGTCTAGTGGCGGTGTAAGTATAATGATTAAATCAAGATACGCGTATGTTTACACGCACCAATGTTGGTACGAAAGTTAACTGAAAATGTAGAGCTTTCATGACTTTTGAGAAACACTTAATTATTAATTCAATATTTTGTGCTAAAGGAAACACAATTCTAACGAGTTTTTAATATATTGAATTTCAGATCTCCTCGGATATGCATCAGCGGCATCGTGGCGATGCTACCGCACCGCCAGCGGGGTCACCGTATGCATTGGAAAGCAAGGAGAGCCCTGCATCTCTCCACCATCGATATGCATTCCGCGTCTAGTCCCACCTTGCGTCGGACCTGCACTCATATACACACCACTATGTATACCACCCTGCCCCTCACGTTGTCTACCGAGTCCTGAACCTTGTAAACCGTGTCCTGAACTTTGTCTACCGTGTCTTGAACCTTGTCTACCGTGCCCTGAACCTTGTCCACCGTGTCCTGAACTTTGTCTACCGTGTCTTGAACCTTGTCTACCGTGCCCTGAACCTTGTCCACCGTGCCCTGAACCTTCTCCACCGTACCCTGAACCTTGTCCACCGTGCCCTGAACCTTGTCCACCGTGCTCTGAACCTTGTCCACCGTGCCCTGAACCTTGTCCACCGTGCCCTGAACTTTGTTCACCGTGCCCTGAACAATATTTAGCTGTGTAATAGTCTACTCTTTATAAATTTCTGTCTCAATTAAGATAAGCATACTCCTTAGAAGTCATAAAATTAAAAAGTACTAACAAGTTTTCGACTACTATAAATAACTTAAATAACAAATACTCGATAGTGTATTTAAATGTATCGTAATAACAATGCACTGTAACGATCTTAACTACATAAATTAAAGTGTTTAAAACTATAATTTTCAGATACATTTCAGTTATATTTTTAAAAGAACATTTTATAAATTATGTTGAATTAGATATGTATGTGCCATACGATTTAATTGCAAACTTTTCCTTATAGGTGCTTTGGACTTTATAATAGGTGTCACATACCGCTTACGTACAAGATTTAAATGCGGCTGTGATTACGTGTGATTAATTCGTCTGTATGTTTTTTATGTGTTACCTCATAACTTTTCACTGGGTAAACCGATTTTGATTATTCCGAAAGCTGGTGCTTCTCGTGTGGTTCACCGAGATCTAATTAGTAGTTTTTGAGTTATCTTTAATAATGCGTGTTTAATTGACTTCGAGTACATTGATAATGGTCTCATTTTAATTATCCCGAAGTCGGTTGTACAAAATTGTTATGTTAATAATCATGATCACGTTGAATTACATTATCTTCTTTGTTTTGTTCATCTTAAAATTAAATGTATGTAATATCATTTTTTACTCATACAAGTTACCTGTAATACAGGTTTTATATTTATTGAAGCTTCAAATCATATGCCTTTAATTTTTATAATTCACTATTCTGAAAAAAATATGGTAGAGCATTATAGTACCTATCTAACTTATTTCTGTGGATCATGAAAATAATGATTAATCAAATGTATAGATATTAATTAATGAAGTGTAAAGGTTACAATTATAAATACGAATGTTAATAAATGTATAAAAGAAAAGTAGGTACTATTTAATATGATTGTCTGAATAAGTAACTTAATAAGTGAATAAATAACTCTAAGTATGTAAGTGTGTCACAATAATTTGTCGACATAAATAATATACATGTATTATAACATAATATAACATATTCGCGAATGTACCCCTGATTTAGTCAAGCTTAATGTGTCATATCTTACATAACGTGTATAAACCTAAATATGACTACGTAATTATTATGTGCTGTTATAGGGGGTTTATCCAGCCACCCAACCCAAGCATAAACAGTTATAACATACGAGTATGATATTATAGTGTAAGATTTACTTATTTTTAGTATCTTTTAAAAAACATCTTTTGTAGACGGGAGGTGTAGTGTTGTATAGCCCTCGCCATTATGTATATATTAGAGTTAAGTTAGAATAATTAAGTGCAGTATAATTAAAGTCTTAGAAGCAACAAGACGTCCCCGTCTAAAAACTCTTTAACTCTTATTAAAAAGAATTCACTCGCCTAGAACGCCTTAGCCCCGACTGCGTATGTAAGCTGTGGGCGTGTCCGATTCTAGGTAATTATTTCACGTAGGTAGCAAGAGTAACAGAGGCACGGTAATGTGTAAACGATTATGTTTCAAGTATTTATTAAGAATAATTTTCTAACCCAATTATATGTCTATCTCAGACTTTTCGCGTTTTTGATTCATAATTTGTACCCGTAACTTACATATTATGAATTTTATTTTACTTTTTTATTTTGGCAATATATTATTTTATAATTATCATCATCATCTTAATAATTACAGTACATCACAAGTCACCAGCACACGGAAAAGTGACTAACTTAATATAACCAAAGACTTCAATGTTTATGGAATAGAAGTCTTGAAATATAACAATTGATTGATATATTTTTGTTAAATATTATTTTTACATAAATATTCGCTGTACGTTACTGCTACTTTACAGGCTCTATCAAAGAATGTGTGACCTAGTAATCAGAGCACCTAGATATGAGATTCTCAGACAGTGCAGGCGTTGTGCACGAAATCACAAATTGCTTCTTTAGGTTTTGGAGTCATAAAGTATTTTTTTACGTGTGTACGTGCAGCATGTGGTCAAATATACACAGAAAACTGTAAATAGCTATGCAAATCAGAAACAATGAAGCGTTTAAGTTCCAACAGGGCAGCAGCGCTACCGAAGTGCGTCTCGCGCGTTGCCGGATGCTAGAATAGCTTTAATTTAATGAGGGAGATGCAGCGAGTGCGAGGCAGCTTTATTCCTTATCTACCACTGTTTACTGGAGACCTGGATACTGATTGTCTCATCATGGAGCATTGGACTAGCAAAGTACTCATCTTCACATCGTCATTAAAGCCCATCACAAGTCCACAGCTGGACATAGACCTACCCTAAAGAATGCTGGAAACCACTGCTTAATCTCCGAGTAAATGTGATATCATTATTTTATCAAATCACGGCATTGGAGTATACACACAGATTGTAAACTAATAAATGAATAAATTAAATTTCCTGCGAGGGTAATTACTTAACGAAAAATTTATTTTAATCTCGAGCCCTGAGTAAGAGGCCGCCAGCAGACCAACCCGGTAACAGCCTTTAGATCTTGAGCTGTTTTTTGTTGTTCTTTCCCTGGCAGCTCATTTTTTCCGTTGTACCGACTAATATAGTGAATTTATCGTAAGTGTATTGTCCAAAACCCGCCACGTGCCACGCCCGCCATCTTGTTTAGGTTATAGTAACCACGCCATACAGTCCACTTTCATTATTCTCGCACCCAATGATTTTGAGGTCATTGTTCCCAGATTCGAACCCGGGACCCTGTGGCCCAACCAGCAATCCGAAGTACGACTACTGATCGTGGAGTCCCGGATTCGAATCCCGGTTTGGGCCAATATCAATTACTAGGTTTTTCTGTCAAAAATTCTCAGTAGCAGAAGAGCCAAACATAGACATTTTAGAAAGCACGTAAAGCCGTTATTAGACCTATCCCAAATCTCTCTCCAGCGGTGTCAGATTGCCGTCCCTTACGCCCGAACTTAATAACGTATCTCTATTTTAAGATTAATGGCAATCCGAGATTGTACCCTATACAAAGATCGATCCAAATCCACATCCCAATAACATAACTTAACAAGTCCAATCTTTTTTTTGCGGCGATCGCAGTCGATCCAAACAGATGTTTGGATCGATCCGTTTCCTCTCGACTGTTTCGTTTTATGCATAGCGACTATTGCTTCTTTCAAATAGTTGTATTAATATAATAACATAAAATGTAATTTTAGATTTATAACTATTGACTTTAATTAGAAGTTACTACATTAACTCTCTTTTTCTCCCTAAAATTATAAAATGATTATATTTTTATTTAAATCAATGTAACTACGGTTTGAAAACAATCACGTAACGGAACGCCGCCGGTCAGTAGCGGCCGTAGCGTCATCGGTCATCGCTCATCGCGTCGGTCAAGTCAAAACAATTATCAAGTTTCACTGCTTCGGTTCGATCATTTGTATTCGTAATTCTTGACAAGCATTTTTATATGATACAAACCTTTTTTCGAATCAAACTAAACTTTGAAACAGAAATATTTACAGCAAATACTTTTTGAATACTAAAATAATGGAGCCACAAATAGTAAGTTTAAATTGTAATACATTAGATATTGTATCATTTGATGCTTGATGTACAACTACATAAATCGCTTTTTATTTCAGATAAAGAGCAAGCCACTTTCAAAAGATGAAAGCAAAGCCTTACTCGAACTTATTGAAATGAGCAAAATTATAATATCTAAAGCCACAAACGCCAGCAGCAATAAAATGAAAGATAGAGAGTGGGTACGAATAGCCGAGCAGTTTAATGCTACAGCAACAAGTTGTCCTCGGACACCACAACAGCTTCGGCTGAAATGGGAGAATTTAAAGAAGAATGCACGTAAACGTTGCACTAAAATAAGAATGAACAGCATAAACGTTAGTTTCGTTGTTTATTTATTTTTAATCTAAGTATAAATAAATGATTATCCATTTTATTTACATTCTTTATTAATTTCATCTTTTTGATTTGCAGACTGGCGGTGGTGTTGGTGAGTATATACCCCCTGACGAAATACTGGATCGTGTTACCAGCTTATTGGGGAATACAGCTAGTGGATTAGTTGTTCCTTATGGGGGAGATAAGGAACCCGAGCACTTTGTAGTGATTAGTGATGGTGGTGGTATTGTGCCAAATGGAAATAGTGTAGAGGAATTAGGTGGTGATGCTAGGGTCAATCTAGAAATCCTAGAGTTTCAGGACACACCAATGCCAGATCCGCAAAAGGAAATGGTTGTGACCCCTACTTCTCCACATTCAGCAATGGCTCAGGTTAACACCTATGCTGTTGCTGAACAAAATAAAGTTTCGGATACACCACGGAGAGTAACATTCAATGTTCCTAAAACAGGTAATGGTTATTTTGATGTTGATAGAATTTTAATTTATAAGATAACAATTTCACATGGTGTTCCATTCGCTGAGGTGGTGGTATGGTCAAACTTGTAGTCCGCTTTAGTTTAAAAGCAGTGTAAATTGAGGTAAAATAGTAATAGGCAAAAGATATACTCCTTTTTTATTTTAAAAAAGGCTAACTTGTAATTTAATAAATTAAATTAATTTGTATTTTACAGGTAAAAGGAAATTGCAGGGTGATGGGTCCAAATCTGCTAGAGACCGTGCCATTGCAGAATATTATACTTTTAAAAAACTGTGCCTGGAGTCAAAATTAGAAAATATAAAATTAGAAAATAAAAAACTTAAATTAGAAAACGAAAAACTTCTATTAGAAATAGAAAATTTTAAGAAATAGTTATTTGTGTAATAGTATGTAAGTGTAAAAAATAATTAAGTATTCTGATACATAAAAGACAGTCATGTCTGTAAGTAGTTGTTAATAAATTCAAGCTTTGTATGTATTCATGATTTGTAATATTAGTTAATAGTAAATAGTTATATAGTTTGTATTTGAAAATCTTTTAAACTAATAAAATATGTATGTAATAAATGTATTAAAGTTAGATTAATGTCTTAGTAATATAGTAATTAAAGAGTAAAATCATTTTTATTGAATATTTGTTTTATTTTTACAATTAAATTCACAAAATATAAAGAAAAGTAACACTTGTGATCTCTGAGTTCTTTGCCTGCTAAATAGCCTGTAATATATAAATATTATTATTAGCAACTCCTGTTTAAATTGAACAAAAATTTAAAAAGGGTACCTAAGTATTTTTACTTACTTGGAGACTATTAAGTGGATGATATGTGGTGTAAAAGGAGGAAAAGGTAGTTACAAATTAAATATTTTTTTTATAAATATCTAGGTATTATAGTAATAAATAATTAACAGACTTAAATAATTTTTATTGATTTTTTACAATTAAATTTACAAACTTTAATAAAAAATTAACAACTGATTCTACATCCAATTTTTAACCTTTAACATCAGTGCAAGCCTGCATCACATCACATTACAATTTGAATACATATTATTTGCACCCGCATCTCAAAACAGTTAACAAAAAATAGTTGCTTTATGCAGTTCGTAAGGAGACCGATGAGCTCCATCGTTCATAAGCTTTGAGCTTGAATTTTTCTTTAAATAAAATACATTTAAAGAAAAGTACCACTTGTGATTTCTGATTTCTAGTTAGTCGCCAGCACACAGTTACATGGAGACTATTATAAAACATAGAAGGTAGTTATAATTATTGACTTCTTTTATATAAATTTATCAATATTATAGTAATTAATGTACATTTTTATAATATACATTAATTACTACAATAAAAATTAAATAAATTAATAAATATAATTAAATTCACAAACAATTTATAAAGAAAAGTAACACTTAATAGGAACTTCACAGTTTATTTCAATTTAACAATATTTTAAAAAGATTAAGTACTATTTACTCACATATGTGGTATAGAAGTAGTAGAAGGCAGTTATAATTTAAGTTCCTTTTTATAAATATCTCAGTAGTATAGTAATATAGTAATTAATGTGTATTTTTAATAGAGAAATTAATTTTTAATACTTGCTTTATTTTTACATTTGAATATAAAACTAAGAAAATACTAACAATTTAATTTCTAACTTATTCTACATAATTGTTTTTACCTGTAATGTTAATTAAGTGAGTTATTTGTCCAATGAGTGTCAACGTTTCTATAATGTCATAAAATAATTATTTATCAAATCAGTTCTATGGTTTGTTGGAATATCATTAACAACTACATTATGAGGCATTGTACTATTGTCGATAGATGGTAGTTCTACTTCAGAGGGGATTTCTGTGAGATTGTGATTTCTGCAAATATTATGTAGGACTGTAGTTGCTATTATTACTGCCTGCATATTTGGTATTGACAAACGTAGTGTAAGAGCTACAACAGGGAACCTACGTTTCCATACTCCAAATGCTCTGTAATACAAACAATTTGTTTATTAAACACCAGTATTCCCATAACACATTTTATCTAATAATACTGTTTTATTTAACATACCGTTCAATGGTATTTCTAGTTTTAATGTGTGCTTCATTGTACCTATGTTCAGCTTCAGAAACTGGATTCAGAACAGGTGTTAATAAATATGGCCTGTTTGGATAGGCACTATCTCCAAGTAACCAGCGATTTCCGAATTGCCCTGCATCACATTCAGCTGTTATAAAAATAAAGAATATTAGGCTCTGACAGTAAATATTCAAATTTATTACAATTTGAATACATATTATTTACACCTACCTCTCAGAATAGAGTTATTAAATATAGTTGCATCATGCGTTGAACCAGGCCAACGAGCCACAACATTTATAAATTTTAAGTCTGCATCACAAACACCTTGAACATTTAAAGAAAAGTAACCCTTCCGATTTCTGTATTCTTCGCCTATTAAATGACCTAAAATATATAAACATTATTATTAGCAACTTCATAGTTTATTCATATTTGCCAAAATTTTAAGAAGAGTTGAGTATAGTTACTTACATGGAGACTGTATGCGGATATGTGTGCCATCAATTGCCCCAAGCACGCGAGGAAATCCAGCAATTCTATAGAATTTGTCTGCACTCCTTCGATGAACATAAATATATTTATCATATAATTGGGCAATTGCTGATGATGTGTCTCGCACTATTCCGCCTGCTGTAGATTTTGAAACTCCAACAAAATCTGCTACGGATATCAACATTGTGCCTAGTGCATAAAACCGTAGGGTCAACAAAAGTTGATGCAATGGTGATACTCCGTAATTTCTGCAAAGGATTACATAAAATGAAGTATATTATATACTTAGATTGTAAAAAATTATCTAATTTGCTATAGACCAGCTTTGCTTTACCTCGTGGATGTTACTCGTAATAATGGGGTTATTTCTAATAATAAAGAATTGAACGCATGTTTGTTCAATCGAAACCTAAAGGTAAAATCACCGTCATCGAGACTTTGCGTATAGTTCACTCTTCTGATTCTCTTTGGAGTGCGGCGTAGGGTTTCATCTTCATCACTCGAGTCAGATAACTGAGCTAGCATTTCCAAATCACTGTCACTGTCACTAGATAGTAATGTTAAATCCATTTTCGCGCAAATAAAATAAAACAAAATACGTAATCGGTTGGAACTCGAAGGATTAATCCTAGGCTTTTCTCGGATTGCGAATTTGGATTGTTTACACCGATCGAACTAAACGTCAAAATTGACAGATAGGTTATTGATACACACAAATTGTCATTCGCCCACAGAGGTCTATCTTTTTTTGTAATCCGACCTCCCGAGGATAGCTTGCTTCTACAGATTGTAATTTTAATCCCTGGATTGGTTGTTGGCACTGTCTAACCATAAAATGGATTGAATTATCAATCTTGGATAGCTAAAAATAGATTAAGATCGAATATTAGGTTGTAGAGGAAAAACCATTTTAATTAATTATTAAATATCTTTATCGAATGTCAGCACGAGGAAATATTCAAAGAAAATTTGATAGTTGCCTTTAGTAATTGTGAATAATTGACAAAATATAAAATAGACTTCAAATAAAGTCGGATTATAAGTTCATATAAGTCCAATGTCTCCTCTAACGATACGAGTATATTTGCTAAACCACCAATTTGCCTTTTCATTCTGTTACTGTACTGTATTTTGATATGCTGTTAGCAGTTAAAATGAACAGCATTATCATTGCTCTCGTGTTTTAATTTAACGAGGTACGAGAAATAAAAATCTGTTAAGAAAGGTGACCCATTCGCGTTCCAGTCAATTATTTTCTATGAATACCAACACTTGTGTTCGCGAGTTTAACTCAATTACGTCCACTAATACCTTGTCACGCTTTAAATTGATGTGTGTGTACCTGCACCGAAACTGCTACATTGTATTTATTTATTTATTTATTTATTTAACTGTTTATGTACACACATACTTTGACAGGAAAATGCTAAAAACAAAATTATGTACAAAGGCACTGCTTATTCCATAAAGAAATTTCTTCCAGCAGGCCTATTGAAGGATAGTTGAAGGAAATAGAAGTAGTTGTACCGCATTTATGTAACAGTTTTAACTTTGTATAGCGGCGTGGCTTTATATTTAATCCAGATATTAATCCACATTGTAGGTGCTAGCGTATAAAATGTATTAACCGCATTGTGTGTATTTAACGATCTGTGTCATATTGTAATAACATATAGGATAAAGATTTACTATATATATATATATATATATATATATATATATATATATATATATATATATATATATATATATATATATATATATATATATTTAATAAGGTAGTAAGCAGTAAGCAGAACTTAGGTTTAATTAATTTGAATTCAGACTATGGTGGTAATCTAAATTCCATAATTATATTTATGAATTTGTACTTTTATAATATGAAACTTGTAATAGAAGTGAAAAACGTTTTCATTTTGTACTATGCTACTTCATGAGACGTGAAGCCATAAAAAGTATAAGCGAAACTACGAGTGCATTTGACACATTTGCTACTTCGTCTACTGAATTAATCTCTAAGGTTGAGCATTACAACTCTATAGTACGTGTTAAGACTAATCTGTTTTATGTTATTTTTTGTAAAATAAATACCATTACTGAGTACGCATTTCGAAGATTATAGCTTAATATATTAAGTAAATCAAAGTAAATTTTTTTTCGTAGATTTTCATGCGGTTGTTCCCGATGGTTTCAGTTGGTTTCAGTCCCATGGTCATTTCTCGAAAGAGGACTCCTGGTCTTTCTCGCCTTGGCTGCGGCTAGAAGGGGTGAGGACCCTCCACCAAACCCACCAACGAATATATACCATTAACCATCAACCTTATATGTATTTTTTACTCATACGTAAGCGTAAAGCAATAAGCAGATTAAGCGGAACTACGAATACAGTTGACACATTTGCTTGTTGTTGAATTAAGGCTGCGCACAAAGTGAAAAGATGAACATGGATTTACGTCGAGCATTTCAACTTTATAGTCCGTTCTGAGACTTATTTGTATTATGTTATTTTCACACCATGTTAACTTGAAATCAACATGAAATCAGGTATTATACAATTATAGTACACATTACAAATTTATAAGTATGAGAAATGTAATTCATGAATTTGTAAAAATAACCAAAATTGTTCATGCGGTTGTCTCGCTTATTGAATGTCACTTCTTTTTTAATTACCACTGGTTCCAAAAAACCTCTGTCCTGGAAAAAACCAACAAGAAACCCAGCGAGACGTTTTAAAAAAATATCAGCTTACCATTTTGTTACAATTAACAACACATAACAAATTATAAATAACTTGGTAACGATCTCCCTTCCCAGGGGTTATTATGAGCCATAAATTAATTAATAGTTTAATAAGCTTTTTTTTAGTTTAGTTTAATTAAATTTTTAAACTTTGTGCAGGTCAAATTTTGTATATTTCCTGGGATTTTATTGTAAAAGCGACTAGGTATAGTTGAGTAACTATTGTGTCTGTTTCTAGTATTTACGGAATAAATATCACTTATTTTATTAAAACCACTTTTATTTTTGTGTACGTATCTACATTACATTTTCATTTCAGAAATTCCTAATCATGAGGTCACGGGTTCGAACCCAGGACCGGGGCAAAATCAGTTATTGGTTTTTTCTGTCAAGAAATGCTCAGTAGTAACCCAAGGTCAAGATTTTGGCGGTGTTTCACCCCCGTGCCCGCTTGATCTCTCTCCCGTCCTTTTGGATTGGTTCCATCAGACTATTAGAGTAAAAGAATAGAAAGTGCTTTCGCATACATATCCTATTCGCATATATATGATCCTGTCGTACGCTGATGGCTTGTCTCCGATAAAGCTGGCCACTGTAACCGACATTTGGTCTATCGGTACATAGATATTATGTGTCAACAAGGACATAATCACTAGTGTAAATGTATGGTTTGTTCCAGGGCAAGGGCCCTGTCAGCCAAGGACAACTAAAAATGTTATAAGGTTACAAGTAAGAAACTCAACTTTATCTATTTTTTAAAGTGTTTTCACGATTTATGTCTTTGAGCTCATGCATAACGATACTATGGTTTTGAAAGGAGAAATTTCTTTTTTTTTCGACGTTTATTTCTGTTAAATTGATCCTTACGTTATATCTGTAATGCCAGTGATGCGTAGACTAGTCATTAATTTTATAAAAATTCATAAAATACGATAAAGAATACAAATATAAGTCAACCTAAGACAGGTGATGGGTTACTTATCTTTAATAGAACACACTCAATGTATCCAATTTTTTGACATACGAATAAGCTCTGTCCGTAACAACTGCCATTTATTATAATATGTCCTAAGGTATAAGACATCCCTCATTTCTAGGAAGGTAATAAAAATCCCAGAAAAGGGAAGGCAGAAAAATATTATAAATATTCACGAATAAACTTAAAACATTTAGCTTGTGTTTATCAAACCTGAGTGGAGCAACGTTAAAGATAAAGAAAAAAATATTGTTCTGTGTTTCGTTCACTTTGGCAAAAACGAATCTAGGCTGCTGCTAACATGGAAGCGCTTTTACGATTTATTGAAACTGCGGAGCTTTTTGACTAACGGACTACGTGATTTTTAAACAAATACATTATGATGTTTTCAGGTAAATTATTGAGAAGAGTGTGGCTAGATATAGTAATGAAGAAACTAATGTAGAAAGGAATGCCTATATACGTCCCATTGCTGGGTACAGACCGCCTGTCGTAAGAGCGTAAGAATAAAAAAAATCCTCCCAACAACGGGAGAGGCCCGTATTCAGACGTGGACTTAATTTCTACGAGATGATGAAATAGAAGATTTATGAATGTATATAACAAATGGAAAATATATTGCAGTACATATTATGATGACATAAGCTTGAATTACTATACGATGTACTGAATACTTTAATTTTTTAACCGATAATGATTTCCTATATTTACGCAAACACTACACATTGATTAAAACTACTTTTACGGATTTTTCCAGGTTTCGGGCGTTTTCCAACACCCATAGTCACGGGGGATTGAGATGACTGACGTCCCTATGTCATTGTCAAACCCGGAGTACCTTCAGCTTTTTTAATTATTGTTTATGGTCCGATCTATGCAAAATGAACTGACTATGTTCTGAGGTCTTGCAGTGGTATGCTTGGGTTTAGCTTTAATTTTATTGATAGGATCCCAAGCAGATGGTAGTACCCAGCCTCCTTCTCTATTGAAATTAGGATGTTTTTTAATTTCAATAGCCTCACGTATCATCCTTGGTAGGAATCGGTGTTCTTTCGTGAGGATTTGTGGTCTATCAAATCTAATGTAATGGTTGGGGCCGTCTAGGATACGATCGCAAACTGCAGACTTCCCGGAACGTTGATGCTTCACATCAGCTATATGTTTTTTTACGCGGGTTCTAATTGATCTTTTTGTTTGTCCTATATAAGAGAGACCACATTCACAATCAAGCTTGTACACTCCTGCAACTTGCAGAGGAATATGACACTTGACTGATGGTAGGAACTGACTAATCTTCTTCGGCGGCTTGTAGAATGTTCTAATAGAAGTTCGCTTCAAGATGTAGCCAATCTTGTCTGTGACACCTCTGACATATGGTAGTACAGCAGGCACACGCTCGACTGTGGCCGGCTTCACTCGGTCACTGTGACGTTGGCGCGGAACCCGAAGCTTGTTATCGTGCAGATCTTGCTTGACGTGCTGAAGCCATTGACTTATATATTACTAGCGTAAGGATAGGCCCATATAAATAATTTACTCATAACATTTTCATACAAGAAAAAGGAGCGCATCTGTCATAATTCAAACGTCATAACACGACGTAACCAGGGTCGGATTTCGTAATATAATTATACAATTTTTCCATTATTTCATAGTGTGTAGTATCTTAATAAAACTAGGTGAAAATACCGTAATTTTATTTTAAGGTCAACCGACTTCTATTATTATTGGGTCCTTTTACTATTTAATATTAACCCCACAATATCGAGAATTTCTGTATTGTGCGTGAGTAACTGCCTTACATAGGTCGATGACATAACTTTGTATATACATACATGATTTTTTATCCCATTTTATCGTAGTTGGTTAGTATAACTCAGTTGCAAGCCGATACATATAACGATTTCCTTTTTTGCGATGATATTTTACAGGTAACAAAGAAAACGTAAGTAAAACAAATTAATCTCAAAGAGCTTTAGTTGAAGTTGTAAACAAGTTAATTTTATTATATGTAATATTATTGTTATAATAATTAAGTATTAGAATATTTTAATAGCCGAAAATAAAAGACGAAAAAGTTTGGATGTTTTTGTGTATAACATTACAATTATTGTGCTTTAAATAAAACAATTTTTTTTACATCTTTGTCTTTCAGTTCCCTTCCCCGTGTTTTCCATGATAGTCTCGTGATGTATTCTGACATTTATATACTTTTTAATTATGGCTCGAATAAGGTGTAATCTATGATTCAATGTTGCCGGCTGATCAACAGAGTGCAAGTTTAAAACAGTGAAAGTGCTCTTTCCTATAAACTTTGCTAGAGTTTTTGTTGACAGAAACATATAGTCACTTTTTGCCTTAAATTGGGGTCTATTATTTTGTCTTATATTTTTTTCGGTTTCTAGGCATACAACAACATCAAACAGGTCCGGAGAAGGAAAGGAAAGTCCGCCCATATTTGTTAATTCAATCAGTTTATGAAAGAATAATTTTTCATTACTAACCAGACTGTTTACACAAATTTCACACTCAATCTTTTTTGTTAAACTTCTGGCTACCCATCCGGCAATATACTCAATAATGAGTTCTATATTCTAATTCTCTATATTCTGAGGTGCCCAAAGACGTTTTCAGTTGGGTTATCAAAAGTATGCGATAACTGTGCACAGTTATTTGAATAAACTACATTTTCCTCCTGATATGTATATTTCGATGTGTCCATGGGCTTGTCTTCTTCTGCGTGACGATTTATTTCAGTGGTACAGTTAATAGCATTTACAGATGAGACAGTTAAATATTGGAAAATTATCCAAAGGAATACTGTTTCCAGTAAATGACGATTTTAATGATAAGTGATTCATGCAACTCCTATACGCTCCTTTGAGTTGTATAGCATTTGGGTTATCATTGTATCCACCGTGCTTTCTTATCAAGCTAAAAAATAGCTCTAAATGATCCTGAGACAGGCGATACGTCGAAATATACTTCAATTTAGAATACGACTCAACTAAATTTAAATAGAGGAGTTTTAAACTTTCTAAGCACACAATCACACACTAAGAATCCCATTTTGCTTCTAGATGCCTAAATACTTTTTTTTAATAATATTATAATTCGTGGTAGTCTGTTACGTCGTTTAATCTTTCTTTTCACATTATCAAAAAAATTTAGACCTTTAATATAACCATTAGCCTCCTCAATAAAATTAAATATTTTTTCTTTATTTTTTGGAGAAATGGCTCTCTTGTACCCAGATTGATTGAATCTGCGAGAATTCAAAATATCGAATATCTTATTGAATAAATTAATGAAATCGACTGTCGCACTACTTTCTGAAAAATAACTACATTGTAATATTTCGTTGCAGAGTGTCAGTGCTTTTGCAACACTTCGGCTTAGCAATTGAGTAGCTAATTTAACATTCATTATTTGGTTTTTAAAATAAATGTGTCTGTAGGTTAATTTATTAGCAAAATTTAGCCGCTGGTTTGTTTGGAGTTTTAAGAGCCGAATCAAAAATTTCCATTCTATTCGCTGATCTTTCTTGTAGAAAATTATCTTTTTTTTCAAACGCGTTCCTTACTACCTTTATCATGTGACATGCGTCCATGAAAACTACAATACTTACTTTTGTAACAGGGTGAGGGAATGTTGTTTTTAATTGGCCTGTACTACTTATGTTGCAATCCAGAATATTTGCAGCTTTGACATTCGTAGAACGTCCATCGAATGTGAGAGTTTCGACATTGACACCGACGGAATTATATTTTTCAAGACAAATATCACCAGTATTTACTATAAGTTTACTAGTAAAACCATCCACTAAAAAATAACCGACTGGTACTTTCCAATTTTCAGAAAGACTAACGAGCATCATTACAAAAGCTTTAGTGACTTTCTTTTCTTTGTCAATTTTTTCATACCCCATGTCTACGTGACCAACATTTCTTTCGCCTTTCCATAATATGGCCTGTCGAATGTTCATCTCATCAAAAATTAGACAGCATCCAACATTTTCTAACATAATGTCCCTCTTGAGTTTAAGCATTTCAAACGATTTATTTTACTGTAGATAAGTAGGTATGCATGAGACCAATACCTCAGTTTCCAATCGCGGTATAGCCGATCCTTCCAGCCTTCGTAGTCCGGCTTTTGAAATATCAACATCTTTGTCGCCAAAATGAGCAGAGCATACTCTTGCGTTTTTATGAGGCTTGAAATAAGGCTCTTTTCGTTGTTCCCTAATAATACGACTCCAAATCTCTTTACGTGTTGAATCATTTGGAAATCTGTAATTTATAAATTATTTGAAACGCAATTTGTCATCGCACATGTATAAACATTCTTTATAAGTCTTCGCCTATCCATTTTTACCAGAAGCTTGACGACGGCAGCAGCTTCTCTAAGTTTGCGTGTTGAAAAGAAAACAGAATTTCAAAATATTTTATGAATCAGATTTTCGGTTTCAATTAAGTAGTTATTGTTTCTTTAGTACTTCTTTGTTTTACCCCTATTGAATATAGAAAAAA
This sequence comes from Parnassius smintheus behrii, assembly GCA_036936625.1. Lineage (NCBI taxonomy): Eukaryota > Metazoa > Arthropoda > Insecta > Lepidoptera > Papilionidae > Parnassius > Parnassius smintheus. The sequence goes on from JAUPFT010000029.1 coordinate 35,982,613, forward strand.
TTAGGTATCAATGTTCAAAATTTTACTTACTCTAACTTCATACAAAATAAAACAGAAATAAAAATAAAACCGTCAAATAACGAAACGTATAGATTATTCGAGTGATGCCAATATATCGGCGCATGGGAAAAAGAAACATGAAATGTCAAACGTGGTATAATTTTGGACGATAATATTTTGAAAAAAATAAAATTTTATTTTCCATGTACAATATTTTTGAGGGTCTGAATCCAACCCTGGCGTAATCTTGGTAACGTAACTAAGCTGACTAACTGTAAAACTGTGTGTTGAAAATTTAATTATATCAAAATTAATGTAAGATTTACTTACCTATGATAAGATATCCCATGTTCCTTTTTTTCCTTGTATCGTAATTTTTACATCCATTTACAACGCAAATAGGCATATTTATGACAAGATGACAATCAAATCTGTCCTGCGCGCGCACCACTGACGAACGATTCGCATTGGCCCTAATTTAGGGCCAACGCACTGGACCGTTTTAGTTGTTCGGTCGGCCCGGTCCTTACGCTAGTAATATATAAGTCAATGGCTGAAGCTCGGCGGCCAGGTGTTTGCTGTCACAGATCCCTCGTGCTCTCTGTAACAAAGATTTGCCCACGGTAGCTAACTGTGAAGGATGGTGGTGAGATTCACCGTTTAAATATCGGTTTGTATGGGTCTTTTTCGTATACACAGTGTGACCAATGGTGTTGTTAGGATTTCGGATGACTAACACATCTAGGAAAGTTAAGGAATTATTTGCCTCTAACTCCATAGTAAATTTTTAGGGACACACGGGCAGAGGAAGGCCGAATAAAAGATGGATCGATTGTGTGAAGAGTGATATGAGAATGAAAGGAGTAAGTATGGAAATGACGGCTGATAGAGAGGAATGGAACAAGAAGGTTTACTGCGCCGACCCCAGATAATGGGAAATGGTTTAGAGAATGATGATGAACTCCATAGTAAATTTTATGTTAAAGGTTATGGAATTAAGATTTTCTAAAAATGCAGTTACTTTGTCTGATAAATGCAGTTACGATGCCAAAAAATAATAAATATTTTTCTTTTAACTTAATAAATAAGGTCTTGAACTAATGTAAATGTACCTAAGTATATATTTTTTTAATTATTTTGAGTTTTTAAATATCCTTAGTTTCTAAGCTCTTAAACGCTAAGTTCTTAAACTAATGTAAATATACTTCAGTAATTTTGAGTCGGCGTCAAATAAGCAAATTAATTAATTACGTAAAGCGTGATGTGCGGCACGACACGCTCCTTCGCCGGTAAATGCCGAGTTTTCACGAAGTAAATGTCAGCAAAAAGGTAACCTGAATGGGTTCACAAGTGAGCGCACGCATACGTGTTGCAAGCGTTCGTGCGGAAGGTGTATTTTTTGAAATGTTAATGTTTATCGCTGAAGATTTCACGTTGCATTGTTAATTTGATTCGATTATTTCTTTGATTTTAAGGTAATTTATTGATTTTCTTTTTTCTTTTTTTCTTTTTAAGGTAATTTATTGATGTTCTTTGTTCATTGGTTGCTTGACGGCGACTCAAAATCACCCCTATTTTCCCACACTAGGGTAAAAAAATTCCACATTTATATGGGAGTAATTTCGAGGCATACACAATCCAAAAAAAAATCGATCAATCAATATCGGTCTACTCTGTAATAAATCCCCACTATTTTCCCACCCTTAGGATATTTTTTTTTCCAAATTTATCTGGGATCAATTTCAAGGTATAACCTAACAATAAAAAAATAATTATCAAAATTGGACTACTCTGTCATAAATTACCCTTATTTTCCCACCCTTAGTGTAAATATATTCATTTCAACTGCGAAAAGTACGTCGAAATTTCCGACAGTGCACAAAGCGTCTTTAACGAAGTGAAAAATCAAATTTGTGTTTTCAATTCAAACATGAAAGTTAGTGTGTTACCACGAACAAGCAGTTTTCGAGTATGTTTCTAGTTTTCTAGCATGCTTTAAAGCTGTAAATTAAGCGCCTTTTAGGAATAATTTAATTTTACCTTGCTCTCGAATAACGTTTAAAAATTTGTTGTTTTGTTATTATTATCCTTTTATTTACGTAATAAAGCCACGCTACAGCTATATTACGGTTGTTGCACGAATGGATCGGCTCGACCGGGGAAGGACCACGCTCTCACAAAATACCAGCGTCAAATAGCAGGGTAATGCTACTGAGTTTTGTATGGTAAGTTCAGAAAGAGATTTTTTACTGGTAACGAGGTATTCTATCTAAATCATCAGGGGTGACAACGCATTTGCATTTCAATTCTTAATCGAGAACAAATGTAGATGTCTATCGGCCACAACAGCCACTTACCATCAGGTGCGCAGAGTGCTTTTTTGTCACGCTTATTATATAAACAAAAAAAATAGTTTGTTAACTGATTTTGCAGTGGCATTGTATCGTTAGATGAGATTAACAATGACCCTTATAAGCTTCTGACCCAGTGATATTCGACTTCAGTTTATATATTTTTATTAGTCAATTATACACGATTACTAATGACACCCATAAAAACAACCTGGAACGATTGTTTGTGCTATCATGCGAACAGAAAATTGCATTGTTTAAATATGAAAACAGATTCGATTTTATCGATGCCTCTGATCACAGAAGTACAGTAACACAGTACAGTTAAAGCAAAGGATTTGATTCAGTACCGGGCCTCTAACCCGGGACCACATGATCAGTAGTTGTACCTAACCACATGATCAACACTTACACGACAACTAGACCAAAAAGGCAGCCACAGTCCATAATGTTACGGT